>CM072995.1:95246239-96496239 GCA_037038555.1 Rhynchonycteris naso | reverse complement strand
ACACAGTGTGGTCATGTCCTGTCCTGTCACATGGGCCCCATGTCCTCCAGCTCCTGCCTGAGCGGAAGCTGAGATACATGTGTAAGGATCGGAGAGCAGTGGGAAGACATTCTCCGTTCCTGTTCAGAAGCAGACGCTATAGGTGGAAGGAAGGGACAATGCAGTAGTGACGGGGGTTTAAGTGTCTCACGTCCCTTTGTGCCCTGTATCCCAGGGAACCCTCCTACCTCTCTGCTCTATCCCTGTAACATGTCCGAATATGGCTGATATCTCTCTTGACAGAGAACCAGGTTTGAGATGTTTTCAACATAGTGGTTCTTAGAGAGTGGCCGTGTGTGTGTGTGTGTGTGTGTGTGTGTGTGTGTGTATAGTTAATGGAGGGGACACAGCACTGGCTGGCTTACTATGACATGCTCAGGCCAGCAAGCCGGATCAGGGACTGTGGCCCTCCCACAGGGACAGCAGAGTGATGCTGGCTGTGACTGAAGCAGACTTCTTGGGCGTCTGTGCAGTTCCACAGGGGACTGTCTGTGGACTGCTTAGCTCACCTGCTCCCCACCCCACTGCCAGCACACATGCCCTGTTCCACATGACATGCCTCACTCCCCTACCTTGGCCACAGGTGAGCCTGCTCAGGGCAGCAGGCAGCGCTCTGCCAGCTCATACCTTCCAGGAAGCCGACAGGAGGTTGCCTTTTCAGCCGTGAAATTCCTCCCACGTCTGCGGCCACGTCCCCCGTGAGCCCGTCCCGCTCTGTTCCTTCTGCCGCTGCCATCAGCCCCCTCTTGACCATAGGAAGACCGCGAGGAAGGCAGGGACTCAGGTGGGGTTTTCTGGCAAAGGCTACAAAACATTCCCAGTCTGGGGGAGGAACGCTGATGTGGGTGTGGCTGGCCCCCTGCTCTCCAGATGTGCTGACCCCAGCTGTCAGGCCACACTTCCTGGAAGTGTCTCCACAACTGCCAGCCAGGGGTGGCCCACGCACAGCCTCCAGCTCCCCCACCACACACGTGAACACTGTGCAGAGGCCTGGCCTGTGGCTGGTTCCAGCCCCTGGCCCCGCCCCTCTGCCAGCTTCCCTTTTAGGGACTGTCCTAGGTACCCCCGGCCCCGGCAGCCCCTCCCAACTCTCCCTCTGCCCACCTCTGAGCAGACACTGCCAGTTGCTTACCTGGGAAATGCAGACAGCAGCGTGGGCCCCCAACCCTGCCCTGGCTCCTGTCACATGTGACCTCTCAGCAGCCGGAACCTGAGTTTGGTGCACACCAGCAGAGACACTGTCTCTGTCCCTCACACTTCTGTGTTTAGCGCAGCAGCTGCAGAGAGCTCAGGAGGTGGGGCTCGTGCAGCACACTCAGCCTTCGTGCCTGTGTCCCGGAGAGCAGCCTAGGACGTGCAGTGGGACTGCCCTTTCCCCCACCCCCTCCCACAGGGCCAGCTTCTTTCTGCTTCCCTCAGGAAGGTTTCTCTGTCCTCCGCAGGTGGCCCTACCTTCCTGTTCCCTCTCATTCCTCCTTCCCAGAAGAGTCAGCAGTCCCTCTTCAGTCCTGCCATCCTGTGTCCATAGGCCACCTGTCACATGTGCACTTCCTGGATAAGCGTGTTTTTTCCCTCCCTGGAGGGCAGGACATGGCATTTGGCCTGTCCCCCCTCCTCCCCTATTCTAGTGCAGTTTTGCAGAACTGTGGTTTGAGCAGGTGTTCCCAGAATTCTGTGAGGTCCTCATTGGCTCAAAGATGCCCATGACCATTTAGCGGGGGGTGGGGTGGAGGTACAAGGGGATAGTTCTCTCTCCTTGTTCATACAGATGTCAGGCCCCTGGGACATAAACAGAGGAGATAGTAATCATGATGTCCCTTGGTGGCCAGAAAGTATACTGGTTGACAGCAGGGTTCTGGGACTGGGTTTGAATCTTACCATTCACTGTGGCTGTATGATTTGGGTAAGTTACTTAACCTCTCTGTACCTTCGCTCCTCATCTCTAAAATAGAGATTATGATGGTATCCCTCTCATGGGGGCCTTGGGAGGATTAATGAGACAATTCATATTAAAAGCTTAGCACAGGGTCTGGAATACAGTAGTGCCCAGAAAAGTTAGCTGCCCTCACTGTCACCATCCATGCTGCTGTGTTTCCAGGGAAGACGTCCCTCACAGGGCTTCTTCTGTATCACCTGGACTTTTAGGGCTGGAGCACAGACACCTAACACTCGTTCGGAACAGTAATTTTCAGGGTGTGATCCAGAGAAGCAGGTTTATTTTGTAGGTGTGGCTTCAGAAGGAGGAGGTAGACAGCAGGGAGATGCCTCTAGGCCTTTGGGTCTGAAAGTTTGTCAGAAAGTGCAAATGTCGATGTCCCTGAAGTCAAGCATGGCATGCTCCAGGCCCATGGCCGGGCACTGTGCAGGCAGGAGCACCCTGCACGCTCATGGTTCTCAAAGGGGACCCTGTCCAGAAATGGTGAAGAATCGCTGGTGTTGGGGGCAGGAGACATGTGGGATAGAGAGAGCGGTTACTTAAAATATCTCCCCTAGCAACTCATCATCCCACACCCCGACACTGTCGTTCCGAAGTTCCCACATTGGCCGTATTGTACAGGCTTTGGTAAGCAAGGGGCTGGATTCCTCAGGAGGGGCCTGAGGAGGTGAGAGTTGGGGCTGGGATGAGTGTGAGAGTGTGTGTGTGTCTCCCCCCCTCCCAGACTCACAGCAACAGTGAGCATTCACTGAACGTTCACTCATGCTGCCCAAGGAGACTCTGGTTCCCACGAATGCCTACCCACTGGGGTCCAGCCCGGACAGCTTGTTCTCATCATGCTTTGTTTCTTGGAACCTTAACAACTGATCCCCACTTGCCCTGGGGCTCCCGAGTTCACCTGCCCGTTCTGCCCCCCCCCCCCCCCCCCCCACACACACACATACTGGTATGCTGGAGAACTCAGAGCCATCGGGGACGGGGACAGTTCTGCCGTGGGACAGCACGCTGTGGAGCAAGAAGCAGGACCTGTCTTCACCTGGGCTTTGGGGAGGTCTTTCCCATAAAGGTGCTTTCTGAGTTGGACCCTGAAGGATGAATCTGCGTCTCACTACCGTCGGGAGTTGCACCCCGTACTCCTTGGCCCTTGTTTCCCTTCGTTCTCGTTCTGGAGAAGCAGCCCTGGCTCTGCCTCCGTCTGCACCTGGATGGGGCCTCCAACTCGCTGGCTCCCCCTGCCGGCTCACGTGCACATTACCCCCAGGCATCTGGCTGCTGCAGCCGCAGCTGGAGTGCCTGCTCCCCTGTACCTCCTGGGCCACACCTCCTACAGCCCTGGCCAGGGGACAAGGGGCCTTTTCTCTCCAAGGCCCCCACCTCACGCACATGTCTTTCCTCACAGCTGTCTAGCGGGGCTGACTGAACACAGAGGTAATTCACATGAGAGGAGGAGAGGCCTTTGAGGTTTCCATGGAGACGTACCTTCCCATGCCTTTCCCAGCTGCCCTACTGAACAGAAAGGGAGGACCTCAGTCCAGAACGCTCCGGCCGTGAGTGTGAAGCCAGAAATGTGAAGGTTCTGGGAAGAATGTCCCTCTTGGGCTCCTGGAGTGCAATGTGACCCTGTCCACGTGGGTTCTGCTGTCCCGGGTGACCCGAGGACTGGCCCTGCGCCGAGCCCACACTGTGCATGTCCATCCCCTGGAGAGGCTACGGAAACCTGTACACATCTAATTGAAGGGCGTGGATGGAGGACAGAGATTAAAACACAAACAAAATTTAGTGCTATAAAACTATAAAGGCATCCTTTGCACAGTTTTTTACCACCACATTTGAAAACAACAAGGAGGCAAGTTATGTCCTGTATGGAAAACAAAATAAATAAAGTGAAAATCTCGCATTCAGGACAAAAAGTACCGACAATTGGCTCATGCCTGGGCCAGTTGCAGTGAATGTGCCTTGGCCGACTGAGTCCTCAACCTTGTAGAAACAGACACCTGATATTGACAGAACACCTTCCCCCTCTTAACTGGGCAGTGGGGGCCAGTGCAGAGATGTGATAGGTCCAGATAGGGCTGCTCTGGAGGTGAGGACCCAGCATGCGGCTCTTCAACCTGGTGTGTTCATCTGTGGGCACCGAGGAGGGGAAGAAGGGTGGGTGATGGCAGAGGCTCTTTGCACAAAGAGCACAGGAGAAAAGGGCTGGGTGATTGTTCCAGGCAGAGGAACAGTTACCTGCGAAGGCACTGAGCTGAGGTCATGCCTGGCATGTTGGAGGGACAGCCAAGAAGCCAGTGCAGCTGCTGGGAGGGCACTGGAAGGGGGGGCGGAGAAGTGACAAGGCGCCTGCCGTGTGGTGCCTTGAAGATTATGTGATGAATAACCTTTATTTGGAATAAATGGGGAACTCTCCAGAAGGTTTGGGGTAAATGGGGAGCATTAATTAATTCAACAAATAGTTCCTACTATGTGCTGATTGATTATTGTGTTGGACTTTGGGGTTTCATCAGTGAACGGCATATCCCACCACGAGAAACAACTCTAAAGATCTATATGATCAAAGAAGAAAGGTCTGAAATAATGACCTCGGTTTTAACCTTAAGACAGTAGAAAAGAAGATCAAAGTAGAATAAAGGAAATGATGAAAACTAGAACATAAATGAATAAAAACAAAAACAATAGGAAAAACCCAATGAAACCAAAAGCTGGTTCTTTGAAATCAATAAAATTGGTAATCCTCTTGTCAGAATGATCAGGTAAACAAAAGAGAGAAAACACCAATTAGTAGAACCAGGAATTGGAGGGGCCATGACATTTCCACAGACTCTACAGGTGCTGAAATGATATAATGGAATATTACAAACAACTTTATCCCAATAAACTTGACAATTTAGAAGAGAAAAATTCCTTGAAAAAAACATACTAACAAATCTTACTGGAAAGGAAATAATGTAAATAACCCTACATCTGTTAAAGAAATTGCGTTTGTAGCTAAAAACCAGCACACAAACAAAACTCCAGGTCCAGGGGGTCAGGTCTTACGACCTCCTCCCCACTTGGTCACCGGGTACAGGGAGCCCCAGGAAGGACGTGATTCCGGACAAAGCAGGTATCTTCAGTGATACCTGGGCAGGGGATAGAGTGAACCGGGAGAGAAGGAGGAGGTCACGGCCACATCCTGTGGGTCTTGCAGGTCATTTTAAAGAAGTTGGGCTTCTATTGTGAGTGATGCCTTCCCCGGATCAGTCTGGCTGCTGTTTTCAGAAAGCTGGTGGGAGCCATGCAGACTCTGGAGGACCCTGTAGGAGGCTTTGCAGTGATCCGGATCAGAGCTGACAGTCGTTTGGACCAGAATGTCCGTAAACGGTGCACAATGCTCAATTTCTGGGTGTATGTTGAAGTTAGAGTTAACAGAATTTGGTTATGGATTGGATGTAGAAGTGAGAAAAAGACAAAAGCCAGAGACAACAGTAGGATTTGGGGCTCAAGCAGCTAAAAGGCAGGAGTTGCCCTCAACTGAGCTGGGGAAGACTTTGGAAACAGGTTGGAGGGGATAAAGTCAGGAGTTTAGGCTTGGTCAGCATTTCCAAATGGAGACATCAGAGAGACTATTGGATATCGGCACTGGATTGGGTGCAGGCAGCAGGATTTCAAGGTGGCGGTCTCGACAGAAGATGAAATTTAAAAGTTATTCATGTATGGATTGCTACGTGATTCTAAGTCACCGTGAGGGTGTACCTAGTGCGGAGGTTCAAGGTCAGAGCCTCGGACTGATCCAGTGGTAATAAGCGGGGAGATGAGACGTTTCAGCCAGAGATGAAAGAAGAAGACAAAGGAATTTGCGGGGAATCAGAGGGTGTGAGAAGTGGGGCCGAGAGAGAGAGAGAGAGAGAGAGAGAGAGAGAGAGAATAGTCCAGGGAGAAGGGCATGAGCCATCATGTGACAAGCCGCTGAGAGCTCCCACTAAATGAGGACCAAGGATTGACCCTTCGATCGAGCCTCGAGCCCAGCTGCAGAGGCATCAGAAGCCAACCGGAGCCGATGGGAGAGGGGGTAGGAATTGTATAGGCAGTGAGCACAAGTGGTTCATTCGCGGAGGTGCACAGTGAGAGGGAACTGAAAAGTGGGAACAGGATGCTTGTACGCTGAGCGAAATGGCCCAGGAGAGGGGTGGGAGTGCAGGGAGGGTCTGGGGTGATGTCCTTGAGAAAGTGAGACAGGGTGGGGCCGGTGCCCAAGCAAGGGCTGGCCTCCGCGTGCAGGCGGGTGGGCGGCTCGCCCACAGTAACCGAGGAGAGCTACCGGACAGGGACCCAGATGCGGGGGTGGGGGGAGATTCGGGGCTGGAGGAGCTGCTCTCCGCAGGACTGCTTCTTCTCCGTGCAGGGGAACGAGGTCATCGAGGTCATCAGTGCAAGGGAGGGGGGTGGGGGGGTGGGGAGAGTTGGAGAGTGATGGGCCCATGACCGCCCACCAGCAAGGTAGGCGCTCCTGAGGTTGGCGGCCAGCCGCTGGAGTCAGACCCGCCCAGGAGACAGTGTGCCCTCGCCCCCACGTGGTCAGCCCTGTGGGCGCAGGCTCTGGGTGGGCGCAGAACTGGAACTCACAGAGGTCAGAGTTGGCCTGACAGACACAGTGAGCAGAAGGGGGGTATGGCAAGTGAGGGTGCGTGAGAAAACGAGGCCGTTGACATGATAAACCAAGGAACTGACGCCGAGTGAGGTGGGGTGAGAGGACGTGAGGGGCGAGGAACCAGTTACAGAGCCAGTGACCCCGCCGCGATGAGCGCATAGCCACATAGGAACTCCACTTCTTTGTTGTGACATTTTTCTTTTCTCTCCTTGGGAGCCACATTGGCCCCAGCCAGCACCCTGACTCGCCGCCTCCTTCTGCCTTGCATGACACTTCTTAAGCATTAAACCTTCAAAACAACGAGGTTCTGGTCAGTGGCATCAGATAATCTTAGGACGAATCTTAGTGACAAAGCCATGCGTCCATTGATCCCAGAGATAGACTTTAGATATTACCAGAGACAACATTTAGGCCTCAGTTGTGTTGCGGCACCAGGCCCAGAAAAGCAGTGACCTCAGAACCAGAAGCAGTGGCCAACTACCCCTACCCTACCATGGGCCACTCAGTAGAGCTGTGACCTGAACTCCCTTGGTCCCCATTAATGATTTTCTTGTCACCCATCCCCTGAAAGCCATCAGCGAACCAGGTCTTGAGCTCACCTGTCTATGGGCGTGGGCCACTTCCTGAAATAAACCCTTCCTTTCTTTGCTGCAAACTCCTGTCCAGGTTTTATTGGGCTTTGATGCATGTAGGCAAACGGACCCCTTCAGTCCAGAAACAAAGGGCTGTTGGTGATGGGATTTCAGAGCAGTGAGCTGGGAAGTTGGAGGTGCTGGTCAGAGACTTGGGATTACAGAGGGGGGCAGTTATTACTGACATCAGGTGTTAGTCTTCGGCCACGTGAGTGGATATTTGAGACAGGGTGGAGGATGGGATCACGGGAGGAGAAGAGCTCAGGGGACTGAGAAGCCAGCTCCATGGAGCTATAGTCCCAAGGATAATGAGGAGGGGACAGTGTCAGTGAGAATCCCACAGAAGGAATGGAGGGGAGTGATCTGAGGATTCTGGGAGACTGCATCAATAAGCGGAGGGGGAGTGCTGCAGGCCAGTGATTGGATCTTCAAAGCCCCAATGTTTTGAGAGAAAATGGCCTGAAACAGCAAGAAAGAATGAGGCAGACACCTGCCCCACACAGTGGAAGGAGGGTGTGAAAGAGACTACTAAGTCCACTTGAGTTGGCTTCAGAGAGCTGCTCTCAGAAGAGCGTCAGTGTTCAATGAGAGCAAAGTGGGGAAGGGAAGACGTTGAGGGTATAGGATCGTGTTTTTATCCAGCTCAATGCATGTCAGTGACTTCCTGCTGTGCTTAGAACCTCTCAGACCAAACCCCATGCCACCTGCTGGCTCCTTGTACATGCCGGCCACAGTGTCTTTATGTGCTTCTTGGATGTGCCAAATTTGTTCTGACCCCAGAGCCTCTGCATTTGCAGGTGTGCTGTTTTGTTCTGTTTTTCTTCAAATCACACCTCTGACCCCATCCCAGTCCTTTAGGTCTCATGCTGACTGTCATTTTCTCTAGGAGACCTTGCTGAACACTCTTGTTAAATCAGAGTGTTCTGTTGGGGCCCTAGAGGTGACCGTGATCCGCACACAGTTCCTGCCCTCGAGTGACCCACAGTCTGGTAAAGCAGACAAAGAAGTGAGCAGGTGCTTTCAGAGTGTGCTGGAGGCCATGATGGGGCAAGCACAGAGCACGCGGGGGCACAGGAAAAGCCCTGATCTCACGTGGCACTGCTGGTGGGGAACAGGGCACCGTAAGGCCTGGCACGCGTTAGTCCAGAGACTGCTGGGGCCTGGAGGGTCGGGCTGGGGAGTGGCCACTGAAGGATAATTTTTCTTTCTTTCTTTTTTTTTTTTTGCCTTTAGAAGGTATATCATTCTTCTGCTGAAGAGTTATAAGCAAAAGCAGAACATTAACAAATTTGGTCCCCAAACAAGTCCAGAGTGGGCACTCAGGAGCCCGATGACCAACCACAACCTTCTGGGACATGTCACAGGCCACCTGGAGGAAACATTTGGCTAGGATCCTAAAACCTCCAGAGCCACAGAATGTTGTGGACTATTGGCCTCCCCAACCACCCAGACAGTTTGATTACCCAGCTTTGCAAGGGACCATCGCTCCATTTTATTCTGGGGCCACGTCTTGACCTTCTTTGTACCAATGACCAGTATAAATCTGCTAGAAGGCCTGGGGTGTGAGAACGCTGGGTTCCTTTGCTTTCTCTGTGTGCTCTGAATTGGTATTTCTCTACTTTCGAGGCCTATGGGTTACCATGGAGACAGCGGGGCTCTTTCAGCATGGGGCACACAGGTCTGCTGACTCTGGGATGTCCCTCTGCTATTCTTGGGGCCGGGACATTTTTTGCAAGGCTGGCAGGGCATCCTGGCACTATGCAGCCACTGCCCTCGGCGGCCTTGACACCTCTCCTGGGCACAGCGGGGACCGTGCTGGGAGTGGTGAGCTGGAGCCCTCTCCCCATACTGGCCAGGAGAACTCCACTAACTAGCAAGAAGCCTTCTCTGCCTACAGCTTCCTGAGTCAGTCAGCTTCTCGCCACGAGCCAGGCCTCTGTCTTACTGTCCAATGGACCAGGAGGCCCCCAGCACCCAGAATTAGATCTTAGCAACTGAAGAACATGTTTTCCTTTCTCTTGACCTTTAAATCTGCCCAAAAGTTGAGGGAAAATGTTCGCAGTCCATCCTTTCAGGAGCAGCACCTGCGCGCGCGCGCACACACACAAAGTGGGTTCAACAGAAGACGATTCAGTTTCTATATTTAAACAATCAGAATGTTCTACCTCATTAGCTCTTCTGCCTGGAATCTCTGTTTCCATTCTTCACCTGGCCTCCCCTCTGGGCCTCACCTCAGATATCCCCTCAGACAGACATTACTCACGTGCCTGAGTCGCCACCACTCCCAGTCCCCTCTGCGTTGTTCTCTGGAACGGCCACGTGCACCTAGTTCAGATCACGTGTTTGCTGAAAGGAACCAAGTTCAGCGCAAGCGGTGGATTAGCAGGAGCTGCCTGTTGTTGACTGGTAGCCGCCCAGAGAAGACGGGTTTAAATGAGAGACACCTGAAGAGGCACAAGATGGGGGGGCGGGGGGGACTGTAGTTCTCAGAACAGGGAGTTCAAAAGCAGAACAAGAGAGGGAAGGTAAAGCCAGGACACCTGGCTTCCTGTCTAGATTTACACCAGGTACCTGGGGAATGGGCGCTATTTCAAGAGCTAACCACCAGATGGCAGCATTGCCCTACGAATAATGGACTCCGTTTCCCGGGAGCAACAAAAGTGACCTTTCCTGGCAATCTGGAGTGAGACAAGGCCAGGGTGCCACTGCCCTACACACAGTACAGTTCTGTAGCTATTTGTGGGTCCAAATATCTCTAGTGCCAACCCTTCTTGTAGGGGGTCTTGTATGTTTCTTTAATTTAAAAAAAAACGTAAAAACAACAAGAAAAGCTCTACTCAGAGGCCTCAGCTAGAAGCACTGAATCAGGTCTCCTGGGTGACCCCGAGGAGTTCCCAGGTGATTCCGCTATAGGTGGGCCCGGTTCTTGTTTGTGTGATCGGATTCCATGGGCCAGCCTTTCACTCCCAAAGCTGATTTTCTCCATCAGGAAAACCAGGCACATTTGGGCCCCCAGCCCAGCCCTCTGCCCCCCAGGGCAGCAGGGCAGCAGGGGAAGTCAAGCAGGTGTCTCCAGGCGCTCAGCAGGCAAGGGCTGCAGGCCGGCTAAGACAAGCAGTGCCTTCAGGGCACCGCCTCCGGCTCCCCCAAGGAGCATTCCTCTCTCTTTGTCCTTCCATCAGCCGCAACAGGGGGAGGCTACAGCCAATGACAGCCCACACCACCGGCAGCAGGACTCTGACCGGCTGCAGGAGCCAATGAGGGGTGGGGTGGGTGCTGAGCAGTGTTTGTTCGGTGCTCTGCATCTTTGCCTGGCAGCAGCGGTCTTGGGGGTGGGGGTGGGGGGACATGAAGTGGACGCCCCAGAAGCCATCCTGATGTTGACTGGGACACAGTGGGCAGGCCTCCCCATGCATGGAACGTGGGCCTGGGAGGCTGGCTTTGAGTTTTCACCCCCAGTGGGCACACTGTTGCTCCTACTTCTTCCTGCGGCCTCCCCAGGTCGCTGCCCACAGAAAGCCTCGGGCAGAAAGCTGCCAAAGTGACTAAAGTCTGCAGGAGGGAAGCTGGCTCGAGGGGCCACGCCTGGGCGGGGGGTGGTGCTGGCCTGGCGGCCCGTCCTGGTCGCTCCCCACATTTCCATCCACTCTTTCGTGTCTCCATGCCTTTGTCCACTCCGTTCTTCTGCCAGAAAGTCACCTTAGACAGACCCCTGCCATCCAAATCCTATGTTTAGAAAGCCATTTTTCAGATGTCACCTGTGAGGTCCCCTCAGGTCAATGCAGTGTTTTCCTCCTCTATCCCCATCTATTTCCTGTGACTGTCCCATGGAACCATGTGAGACTGCATTGGAAGCCACTCCAAGAGATGGGACACCATGTGACATCCACCCAGTTCCTGGCACAGGGTCCTGTGAGCGCGTGGGGGGGGGGGTGCGGGAAGCGATGAGGAGGCCAGGAGGGTGCAGCTGCTCACTCCCTGAATGCATAAAGCAGGGGGTGTGGCTAGTCACAGTGGACAGGGGAGTTCTCCTGTGGAGGTAGCAATGGATCTGGGCCATGAGGGGTGAATTCGGTGATCAGGAGAAAGGCCCCTGAGGGTTATCAGAGCTTCCTTCCTAAGCCAGCGCTGGGATGTTCAGGCTAGGATGACAGGGTCCACGGGTGGGGCACGCCAGTCAATTCCTGGTGCTCCTGCTCAGTGTCCTGCAGAACCGTGGCGGGTGTGGCACCACTGGGGGTGCAGTGTGCATGGAGGGCGGGCCTGGCTTGTCTCCTGCTCACACCAAGGAAGGGTCATCAGCACGAAGCCGGACAGAGGTTGCAGGCAGCATGCTGGCATGCGGACACAGCAGCCCAAACCCAAGCCTTGCACTTGAGGCAGAGTTGGGGTGTGGCCATGCTTAACACCAGCCTGGCAAAGCCACCTCCTGAAATCAAAGAGGGAGCAGCTGGGGGGTGGGATGCAGATCTGGGAGCATCTCAGAGACACAGCTTCTGAGCCCAGGGCTTCTGCATTCCAACGACCCTTCCTACCGGCTCCTTTCCGGCGCCCTCCCCAGGTACAGGTGTGAGGTGTGAGGGCTGGGACCAGCTTCCTGTCTTCAGTGAAAAGTTTAGGGTCCTTGCTTAATAAGGTCATGGTGCTTGGAGGGGAGAATGGAAGAAGGGGGAGGGCCCGCAGGGTGGGTAAACCCTGTTCTCTGCTCCACCCTGACCTCACTACCTGCCCTCACCACACTTCCTGCTGAGTTTGCCTGAGATAAGGGAAAGCCCCACCAGTGAGTCCCCTCTCAGCCCCCAGCCATGGACCTGAGCGGGCGTGCACACTGTGAACAGGCCGGTGAGTTGCACGGCCACATCGCAGCCAGCGCTCCGCCCACCATGGCTGGTCGGGACTCACCCCGGTTGTCTGGGTAAATGGCACGGCAAGGACAGAGTGTACCTTGCGTTCCACTGGGAGAATGCATTCTTTCTCTGCTATCTGATGGCGCTCTGGCCAAAAGCATGTATCTCCCTGCCTTTCCTTTCTACCTCCCAAGGGCCCCACTGTGTCCTAATAGGGCACCTTGCTGAGTTCTGAAAAACAGACACGTTGCACCCATGTGGGGGTAGGCTTCTCCCTTGTGGCTTCCCATAAGATGTGGGCCTGTGGGCAGGCTCACGCCCCAGGCTGGCCCTGGCTACCCCTCCACCCCTGCCCCATGCGTCACTCGGGTAAGCGGGAAGGCACCATGGAGGAAAACAACCACTGGGCCTCCGTCCCTGCCCAGGGGAGAGTAAAGCTGGGGCATTACTTCCATTCAAGTCAGGCCTGTCCCTGGGACAAGAGGAAGAGGCCGTGGTGGTGATGCTGGGAGGGGTGATGCTGGAACCCAGTGTGTGATCCTACTTGTCATTTCTGACGTCAGCACCATCCGGCCCCCTTTCGTGCGGTAGGAAGCAGGAAGGGCAGAACCAACGAGATCAGAATGGTGCCAGGTGGATTCCAGGGATTCTTGTGCTGAGCCCATGGCTCTGACCCGTGCCTTTCGGGTAAACAGCTGCAGCTCCGCCCTCCTGCCTCCTCCCAGGTCCGCATGACCCAGGTGTCACACTCCCAGCTCTGCTTCTGCGTGGTACATTTGGTTCTTCCTTTTAAGGCAAATAATTTGTTTATGGGTCTGTCCTCCCCGACGGGAGTGCCAGGTTTCCCATCTCTGATGGCTAGCAGGAGGCTTGCCACCTGCCCTCCGTGGACATTCTTTGAGTTAATAAATGAACACTTTGGCTCCATATAGCACCCCAATGTCCTACTCAACTTGGGGTGCTGATTAGGGGTGGTTATGCGGCCCCCTGCGCACCCGTCTAGTGAGGGGAGGGAAACTGACTGTAGCAGAAGGTCGCATTCTCTGAGTTGCTCTCCTGACAATCACACAAGGCTGTCTTCCAGGGCTCTCACCTGGGGGTGCGTGAGCCGGCCCATGACAGCTGCGCGCTGCGGCTCTCTGCCCTTGGCCCCGCCTCCTTGACAGGAAGTCCGGGTCTTGCTGCGCTTCGAGTTCTAGCACAGAGCCCGTCGCATCCCAGGCACCTAGCGAACGTCCGTAGGGGCCATGCGTGTGCTCCTCAGTGTCTGGCCTGTGGGCCGTTGTCATCAGTGCTTCAAGGTGGCCAACTGAGCAGGTGCCCCCCCTCCCTGCGCATCCCGGGACAGCACCCCAGTGGTGGCTCCTCTTCCTCACTCCTACCCGACACCTGCCCAGAGCCTCTTTGCGGTTCCCGGGGCCCCTGAGGCCTGGCAAGCCCTCATCACACAGAGACGATATTTGTAAGGTGCTCCGATGGGTGGAGGGAAGGAAATGCACATGCCATCTTACAGACGCTCCAGAAGTTCTCAGGGAAAAAAGAGCTGGTGTCTCATTTTTGACACCTAACTGCCCAGAACATTATATCCTCCCCTCCTCCCCTCACTTTTCTTCACCAGGATGTGGAAAATGGGTCACTGACCACATCTCCTTGACGAATGCAAATGCCTTTTGGTCATTGAAGGGTTTGACACCATTCTGGGGCACATGCAAGAAAAGTACACCTCCTCCCCTCCCCGCAAGGAGCCCACACCCCCCAGAGAAGCCCACTGGCTCTGAATATTTGGATTCTTTTTTGTTCTTTCTTTTTTTTTTACAAGGACAGAGAGAGAGTCAGAGAGAGGGATAGATAGGGACAGACAGGAATGGAGAGAAGTGAGAAGCATCAATCATCAGTTTTTTGTTGCCATTGAGACACCTTAGTTGTTCATTGATTGCTTTCTCATATGTGCCTTGACTGCGGGCCTTCAGCAGATCTAGCAACCCCTTGCTGGAGCCAGCGACCTTGGGTCCAAGCTGACAAGCTTTTGATCAAGCCAGATGGGTCCGTGCTCAAGCTGGCGACCTTGGGTCTCAAACCTGGGTCCTCCGCATCCCAGTCTGACACTCTATCCACTGCACCACCGCCTGGTCAGGCTAAAGATCTGGATTCTGGACCTGGAACTAAAGCAAGGGGAACCGCCTCCGGCACAGAATGCTGTGCTGAAAAAGGAAACGCCCCAGCCAGCCACCGCCCATGCTCTGGAGTTTCCTGCGAAATCTAGTCCCTGACCGACCCCTTGCACATCTGTCACATGTACTCCTGCCACCTCCTCTGAACCCAGCCCTCTGCTGCTCACCCTGCTCCCTGTGGTGCAGACGTAGCTCTTGAACAGGCCTTCTTGGCTTGGGGAGTAAGGGGCACACACGGGTGGGCTGAGCGTGTATCGCATCAACAGAGTGGGGCCCCTGAGAGCTGCCACAGCCCATTGGACAGAGGGCTGCAGGGCCGGGGACAGAATCACCTATAGGATCAGACCCCAAATGACATGTGAACACAAGCCCAACGGAAACCCTATGTGGAGGCCCAAGGACCAGCTGGATTTCCATCTCGTCTGTTGAGGCCAGAAGCCCATTGCTTCACCCCTTGTCCTTATAGCAGGCAGAAGTAACAACAACAACAGTCGTCAGCTTCCCTGGGGGTGGGAGTGGGGTTGAATGACTGGGGGGTGGGGTGCTCAGAGGGGCTAGGATCAGTCACACAGCCAGGGTTCCTCCTGAGCCCAGGGCCACACATTGGGGGTGGCTGGTTCCGCACCTTGCAGGGGAGCAGGCAAGAGCCGGCTCTGCCCAGGAGGCTCTGTACCCCTGGCCACCTGCGTCCACGTTGCTGCTACAGGCCGCTCAGGGACAGTACGATGTTTGTTCTTGAGGACTGGCCCAAGTGCAGTGAGTTTCGTGGACATCAGCCCTCTGAGCAGCATGAGAGCCTCCTTCACGAAGGCCCCGGCCCCTCATCGTACCCATCTCCATAGAGTTGAATCCTATTCAGACTCACACTCAGCTAGCTTGTTCCAGTGGCTCTAACTGCCTTTTCCTGGGTAGGTCTCATTGGAGCCCTGCCAGGGGCATGGTCCCCTTTCCTAAATGCGGACAGGACATGACTTGCCCAAGATCACAAAGCTGAGTGACAGGCACAGGTCTTCTGTTTCCCACGTCAGTGATTTGCCACTCGCTTTACAAAGCCACCTCCTCCTTCCGGGAACAGTGCTGTTGGGATGAGGGCGGAGATCGGTCTGAGGCCCTCGGCAGAAAGACAAGGCAGGCACAGGGAAGCGAGGAGCAATTGGTGCCTGGAATGTGCCCAGGCTCCGTGCAGGTGCTTTGCCCATTGCCTTCCTCCTGTGGCCGGTCACCCGCTGTGCTCTCAGGAGGCCTAATGCTGTGGTTTGGATTAGAGCACAGACTCGGGAGTCATGTGCTCCCTGTGTCCCCCCAGACAAGACACTTCATCTCTCTGGACCTCAGTTCCCTCATCTGCAAAATGGGATTGTAACAGCACCACCTTACAGAGTTTGTGGATGAACTAAGTTCTTAGGACCGTGGTTCAATAAATATTTATTATTGTCATTAATACCGGTTATGTTTGATATTTAATATTGCTTCCAAACAGAGCAAACTTGTTATTCCCATTTTATGCAGAAAAAGGAAGGAAGGAAAGGAAGAAGGAAGGGAGGGAGGGAGGAAGGAAGGAAAAGAAAAGCTGAAGCCAAACAGCCAAATGCTGCCCAAACTCAGGGTCCTGGCCACATAGCTTCCCCGTCTGAGCTCCCTCATGCTAGGAAGTGCCAGGGTGGCTAGGCTGGGCCTTCTAGAAACCCCGCTCTCTGGTGCAGGAGGAAGTCTGGATTGGCATTCTCCCTGCCGCGGGGCCCTGTTCTCATTCACCCCTCTGTCCTGGGGATGCCAGTGCCCACTGCAGCACGAAGGTCACACAAGAGCAGATCGAGTCACTCAGGGCCTGGTCTGCAAGCAGCTTCTCACCTCTGGGCAAGATGGACCTGGAGGTCACATGACAAGTTTCTTAGGCGCCTGGAGCTTGTTTCAGGCTCCCTTACAGGAAGAACCAGAACACCAGCCCCTCTCTCCATCCAGACCTTGCTTCTCTTTGTCTCAGTAGGATCCAGGTGGTGTCTTACCCAAACCCATGCAGTGGTTTTCAAGCTTTTCACACTTGAGGACTGAGGGAAATAGGAGAATTATTTCGGGGACCACTAAGGCAGAAACTACCCTGACCATAAGCAAATTCAACGAAGATCATTAGGTCTATGATCTTCATACAACATCAGAAGCGTTAACTCCTTCGTAGACCAACATAAAATTTCTAGCAGACCAGTCTACAGACTAGCAATTGAAAAACACTGTTTAGAGAGATGCCTCTTTCATTTTTTTGGACAATTTTCTCTCTCAGCAGATGATGAAACCGTAATGTGGACCTCGCTGCGAGGGAGAATTGCTTGTGACAGACACAGTGGCAATGCGGGAATGCGCCCATTTCCCTGGAATGTGATGGCCCAGGCGAGAAACCAGGACTACTGGCTCTATGCCCTTGTCAGACTGTAAAGAGATTTCAACAGGCTCGTGGGAAAACCTACCTGTGGTTTGTTTTAGTCAAGATGATCCTAGATCTTGTACTACATGAATTCTCAAATCTCAGTGGCTTAACAAGATGGAAGTTTACTGCATTTCCTATTCCCACAAAATCCAATCAAGAAAGGGCTCCCCCGGTCACCCAGGCGGGCACAGCCCTGCCTCATGTAACACACAGCTTCTAAAGTCAGCTGGAGTGGAGACCTCCTGCCCACAGGGGGCAAAGGGGGCTTATCTGGGTAAACCTGAACTCGGTATATATCACTTCTACCCCCATTCCATTGGTCAGAACTCATCTACACACGTCCCTGTCCTCTGAGGGGACTGTCACCCTGGCTGGAAAATCTCTCCCAGCAACAACCGATTGCCCACTGTGGATAGGCAGCAGGACCCAGGGGGAATCAGCCACACGGGAATGAGAGTCTCCTAATGAGATCTCACCTGCTCCGGAGATGGAAGGAGAGTGGGAAGGATTTAAAAAAAAAAAAAAAGAAGGCCATCTTAATAAACATGGAGAAGTAAATACACAGGCCAAAGTGGCTACTCAGGAAACTGTCAGGTAAGCTCGGTCTTTGGCACAAAACAGAAAAAGTGGCCATGACCAAAAACAACGTGAGAATATAACAGACTGGTAGGGAGCTGGAAGAGTCATGTCAGGAGTGCAGGATACCTGCAAAATGTTAACAGGGGCTCTTCACGCCTGTTGGAGCTAACAAACAAAGGAGACTTAGGGTCTGTCCCTGGGCATGGGAGGTTGGGTATTCACTGGGGACAGGAAGACAGTCCCGCCCATTTTGCTATCAACTCCTATATCAAAGTGAATGAGTTCAAAAATGAAAAAAGCAGAAAACATTGCAATCCCAAAGAATAAGGCGTGTGCAAGAGCAAAACCTAACTCCTCCAGTTAGTTGACATATCCTGGCCTGAATGAATTATATACTGCAGAATTCTGAAAAACAGCTTTTCAAGAGGGAATTAATGTAGCTGTAGGAGAATAGTTGAGAACACAGGCCCTGCAGCTAAAATGTCTGGGTTTGAATCTTGGTTCGGTCCCTTTGCTAGCTGTGTGACCTTGGGGAATTAGCTCCTTGATCTATGTCTTAGTTTTCCCAGCTGTTACAGGGGGAAAATAATAATACCTACTTCCTAGGATTACACTGGGGAACAAAATTTTTGTTGCATCCACAAAAATACTTGTTCTTACCTAATTCGAGTGTGCTGATCTCAAATATTTCTCTGTAAGCTACAGTTTTTTAGCAATTCAAGATTTTAGGTTTTCATCTTATTATAAAATTTTCAACATTTAGTTTAACATAATGAGGTAGAATGTCTTCTTGGGCATCATCTTTGTGAAAATAGAATAATTTATATAATGCAGTAAATACACTAATACACTAAAAGATATGATTGCTTCAAAATTTGTCTACAGTTTCAAAATAGAACATATTAAAACACTTATTTTAATCACAAAATCTGCGCAAAACTTATTTAAATTCTATTCAGGCAAAAATTTGCATTTGTAGCTCTTGTGTTTGTGTACTTGTTGAGAACAATCTTGTTTGATGCTCCAGCAGTAGTCTGCTCATCACTAACAGCTCCAAGATTTTCGGGAAACTTTTCAGGGTGACTGTTCAGGAAGTGAATCTTAATGCTCATGTTACATCCGATGTCGCGGAAAGCCAACAGCATCCTTTGAACCAGAAGCTCATAGTTTTCTGCTTTTTTGTTTCCAAGAAAGTTCTTCGTAACTGCCACAAGAGACTGCCGTGCTGCCTTCTCCTCCTTATTCATCTTCCTGGCAAATTCTTCATCACGTATGAGGGTTCGAATTTGAGGTCCATCGAATACACCTGCTTTTATCTTCTCGAAGGACAAGGCAGGAAGAGCAGAAATAATATGTTGAAAGCATTCACTTTCTCTATTCAAAGCCTGAGCAAACTGCTTCATTAAGCCAAGTTTGATGTGAAGTGGGGGAAAAATGATCCTGTCTCGATTAACTACAGGTTCATTCACAATATTTTGCATCCCTACTTCCAGAGCTTTACATTTTGACCACTCCTTCTGTGTCCAGTGTTTCTCCTGAGCTTGGCTGTCTCACAAGCACAGAAAGCAAGGATACTTTGTGAAACCTCTCTGTTGCCCTAGCAGGAAATTTACCATTTTAAGATCCACATAAATGATCCAGTTATGCTCTTCATACTTCAGAAAGTCGAGGACAATTTTTATGTCATTATAATCTTCTCCCAGATGAGTTGAATAACCAGTTGGAACCTCTGCATAAACATTATCATTGTGTAGGACAGGGGTCCCCAGACTATGGCCCGTGGGCTGCATGAGGTCCCCGAGGCCATTTATCTGTCCCCCGCCACACTTCTGGAAGGGGCATCTCTTTCATTCGTGGTTGGTGAGAGGAGCACAGGATGCATCCGCACCCATAGTTCCTATTGAAATACTGGTCAGTTTGTTGATTTAGATTTACTTGTCCTTTATTTTAAATATTGTATTTGTTCCCGTTTTGTTTTTTTACTTTAAAATAAGATATGTGCAGTGTGCATAGGGATTTGTTCATAGTTGTTTGTTTTTTATTTGATAGTCTGGCCCTCCAACAGTCTGAGGGACAGTGAACTGGCCCCCTGTGTAAAAAAGTTTGGGGACCCCTGGTGTAGGAGAACACATTTCAGACTTCGTTTAGAGCTGTCAAGAAACAGCCGCCATTCTGTTGGACTATAAGTGGTAACACCTAGCTGGCTGAGAAGATTACTGATATCATGACAGTAAACAAAGTGTTTGTCTTCAGAAAAAAAGTCCACAAAAATTTGTTCACGCTTCCTGAAATAGGATACTTTAGCTGACTTCGCGGTGAAGTACATTCTTTTCTTGAAGCCTGGAGGCTAATAAATAACTCAGCTGCTTTTTTTGATAGGCCCAAATCTCTTACTAAGTCATTCAATTTGGGTTGGCTAAACTGCTGAGGGTTTAATGACTGCTTGGCATCAGAAGAAGACCCTTCAGATTCTACAACCATTTCCTCATACATCTTACCAAAATACACTTGATCGCAATGTTCATTTTATTCGTCCTTAGAAGAAATAAAGCCATTGAAAACTGGAACCGGGAATTTCTCAGAGTGTTTGATAGGTCGTATTGCTGAAGGAATATTAGGATATGCGATTATATGCCGTTTTTCTTGCTGATACCCTTTGTATGGGTCAGACAGAAATAACAGTCACTGCTGTGGTCTTAGGTTCACACCAAACCATGGGAATACCAAAAGGCATTTCTTTGCGTTTTCCTTTTGTCCAGTCACGAAGCATTTCCTCACAATTAGGACACACAATATGAGGAGCCCAATTCTTGTCTTGATCGCCAAGGGGAACTTGAAAATAGGCAATATATGCATGTGTCACAAATGATGAAATACTGCGCCTTTGACGTTGAAGTGTGTAGCAGCCACATATATAACAGAAGGTGTCAGGACTATTCTTACATTTACACCTACGTGAAGAAACCATGATTCAATCTTAAAACAAAATAAGAGGGTGTTTTTTATCAGATAATAATTTTTTACATTTAGAAACAACTATAATTATGAAAAAGTGATGTTTGTAAAATATTAATTGCCTTGTGGTTATGTTCAATCCACGAGTCATTGCCCTTTGACTCCAATTTAAAAACCAATGCATGCCATTAACTGTAACAAAAAGAAATTGAAATTGCATAAAAACTAGAGCATGCACTGAAAATCAGATTTCATATTTGGAATCAGTGATGCAGAAATATATAGAAACAGTTCTAAAACCTCATGCAACGGATAATGAAAAAAAAACTGTTCCCCAGTGTTATTGAAGGGTTTAAATAAGTTTCTATCCCCTCTTAGCAGTCAGCCTCGTACCTACTAAGTGCTCAAAGACAGTTGGCTGCGGGGGCTACTATTTTATGGCTGAGCTTCTAGGAGTCTCTGGAACATCGTGACACTCAGAGAAAAGCCTAGAAAACAGAGACGAACAAATACATTCCGATCTTAAAAATAGAAGAAGTGAATTTTCTCAATGCTGTCAGCTCCAGGCAAGTTTTCTGACTACACTGTTACTTAACAAACATTATTTTATACCTATCACCTGCGAGGCTCGTGCTGGACCCTAGGAACACAGCAGAGAACAAAGTAAAATATTTTTTGTTCAATGTACTCAGTTTAGTAGGGGAAACATATACATTTAAAAAAAATAATTTCTTTTTTTTTTTTTGCTGATAGGCGGTATAGAGATAAACAAAATGGGCAAGAAGATGTATAATGCTGACACAGAATATTTTAGGAAAGCCTAAAGCAGTGTGGCTCTTGGAGAAGGAGGTACAAACGCAAACAGCCCGAGAGGGAAACGTTCCTGATGTGTTTCTGGCACAGAACAGTCCCCTGCGGCTGCAGTGGAGGGATCTGGGGAAAGAATGGCAGAGGAAGAGGGCAGACTGGGCAGGGCTCTGCAGGCCCTTGTAAGGACCACAAGTGTTACTTAGAGAGGTGGCAGCCATTGACCAGAAGAGTGACCTGCTCTGACTCCATTTTAAAAGTTCACTCGATGGTGGAAGAGATTGAAGGGAGGCCACGGTGGCAGCAGGGAGGCCGGTGAGGAGGTTTCTGTAATAAACCGTGCGGTGGTGATGGCTTGAACCAGGCTGGTAGCCGAAGGAGAAGACGAGACCCAGTCTAAGAAGTCGTCCAACCCTGGATAGAAACAGTTGGATTTCGCTAAGAGATTGAATGAGGATGAGAGAAAAGAGAGGAATCCAAGTTAATTCCCAGGACTTTGGCCTGCTCACCCGGAATGATGGCATGACATTAACTGAAATGGAACGACTACATGAGTCCCTGGCTTAAGGGGATGGGTGGAGACAAGGAGCTTGTCGTTGGATATGTTACATTTGGCACCCAGGAGGAGACATGTGGCAGCTAGTTGGATTCATGAGTCTAGAGATCAGGAGACAGGCCAAAGTTAGAGAGATAGGTCCAAGAGAATGCTTAAGTTATCCAGGGACTAAAATAACTAGAAAAGAGAGGAAGCCCAAGGACTGAGCTGGAGCCTTATGTTGAGATGTTGAAGAGGAGTAGAAAGAATAGGGAGACCAAAAGGGACAGCCAGCAAAGTGGGAGAACACCCAGGGGAGGGGGTGTCCTGGGGGCCAGTGAAGGAGGGCAAGGTTCTATGGAGTGTGTGTGGGGGGGTCGACTCTGTCAAGTCCCACTGAAAGGTCAAGATGAAGACTGAAAAGTGTCCATTGGAACCAGTCGGTTAAAAGGATTGTCAGTGGATCCTTGGAGAAGAAAGTGGTAATGTCTAGGATTTAGGATTGGTTCACCAAAAACAGGTTTTGCAAGATAAAGTACATTCTTTTATTTAGAAAGTGTCCCTGGCCAATGTAATAGTTTGCCAAGATTTCAACACGGTGTTTGAAGAAAGAGTCTGGTGTTTTTCAACATGAGGGCAAAATAGGGGCTCGTGAAACAGTTTTATTATTTGAATTTCTAAATGGCGCATTCTACCCTCTCCTCTTGTCCTGTTCAAAAATTTTAGCAAGGACTCGAATAAAAGTATCAGTGGAACAACAGTCCAGTTTGCAGAGGTTGCAAAGCTAGGTGAGATAGAAACAGACTGACAGGAGCCAGAGGATCTCACAGGACTAGATGATTGGGCAGCGCGACAACAACGTGACATTTAATCGGAATGAACGGGAATCCTTGCACTTTGGTACCAAGAACTGAATTTGTAAATATCAGATGAGGGAACCAGGGTTTGGCTACAGTAAATGAGAATGTGCCCCCACAATGTATGTTAATAATAGCGCCATACAAAGCAGCATAGCGATAATGTTACCCAGAGCTATTGTCCTCTCAGGCGACCATGACCGCAGAGTGAGAGCTACAATAATTAACGACCTTATGACAGTCTGTGCTGGTCAATCTGCACCTACAGTATTTTTTTCCCATCTGGCATCATGGGTCAAGGGGGAAATTGACCTAGTAGGGGGCGTAGAGAGGAGAAAAGCTGGACCCACAAAGACTGCTGCCACCTGCTGGTCAGCCTGCATCCATCTCAGCCTTCCAGTCCTGCACACTGCTCCCAGGGTGGTTCCTCTAGAACAGTAGTTCTTAACCTGGGTTCTATCCAACTCTAGGGGTTCGATGAGTCGGTCTCAGGGGTTCAGAGAAGCCTCTGCCGCGGAGGCCAGAATAAAGTAATACCGTAATTTGTTGTGAGTTCATGCACTTTGTTGGTTTTGTTCTTTGAGCAAGGTGATGTTCATGCACGGCTCATTTTGTGCACCAGTAAAAAAACATATACCGATGTCTTGAATTTTGAAAAAGAAATCATATTTTATTTATCACTAAAGAAGGGTTCGGTGAATGCACATATGAAACTGGTGGGCTCGGTGGCTGCCGCCAGCATAACATGGCTACTGTTTACAGCAAATGTTTCTTTACGAGTAGAAGGAGCCCATTCTGAAATCACGACAAAAAGCATAGTGTAGTAAATACATAAACAGCAACATAGTCATCTGATCATGAGCAGGTACCGTGTGCAGTGTAGAACTGTACGTGCTGCACTTTACACGACTGGAGCGCAGTAGGTTTGTTTACGCCAGCATCACCACAGACAGCGGAGTAACGCGTTGCACTAGGACCTTACAGCGGCGTGGGATCCTATTCTATGTGCCATGACGTCTCTTTCTGTAGCAACAGGGCCGGGGTTCTGCCGCATGAGCTTGGGAGCAACGCTGGTGGGGCAGAGAGAGAAAGGATGACAAGCACCAGCCCCCTCTTCCTTCATTTCACCGCAGTATCGGTAGCGTGAGCGTAGGGGGACAGATGACATTTGAGTCCAGAACCTGCCATCCAGGGGATGCACGTGTGAGCGAGGGTAGCACCATCCCCAGACACCAGGCAACAGCTGCCTCTCCACTGAACTCTGCTGAAGAGTCAAGGCCACCTGGAAGTCGCCACGGGCGAGCCCGGGATGTGTGTGATTCTCTGGGCAGCACAGAGAGAGGCAGGGTGCCAGTGAGCTAGCGGGAGAGGGAGGCATGGAAAGTGGTGAGCAAAGAGGCAGAGAGGCCTTTCCTGTAGGCCACAAGAGGAGGGGGTAGGGTTTCTTGTCAGTGTCTCATGGGAGAGCCCCGGTGGCAGCTGCACCAGCGTGGGCATGAGGGCACAGCATGTCCCATTTCATGGATATAAACAGAAGCATTCACTTGAGCCAGCCGTGGGCTTTGGACGCCAGCAATCAGAGCTTATCACTCAGGCAGACAAGCCAGAGGAGGAGAGCTGACAAGCGGCTAGCGTTTGGTTTACTCCTTCTCAGGGAAGACATGTTGGTCTTGGTTACCGTGTGGGTTTTTCCTCTCGCCCTCTCTCACGCAGTGCTCCCCGCACGGGCATTACATAACCGTGGGGACAGCAGGGAACACCTATACAAGAGGGCACGACAGTCAGACAATGGGCAGGCAGAAGCTGCCCTGAGAAAATGGAGTCATTCATGAGCTGTGTGAGAGGCGGCTCTGTTCCCGGCTTGGCTCCCTGGTAAATGAAGTGCTCTGCGGACAAAGAGGGAAACTTTATATTCTTGCAATTTTCCCACAGTGGCAGGCTCACAGAAAAACAAGGCGCTCGTTGGCTTAGAGGAGAAAAGGCAACCATATCCATAGACTTTGCCTTCTCCCCCAGATCGATGTCGTGGGCCAAAGCCACAGAACGGTCCCCTCCACCCCCACCCTGCCACAGCGGAGGGGAACAGCAGGGCAAACTTGCTGTGGGTCCGCCTTGTGCCTCTGCATGTTTTCGTCAATGCTGGATGGGTTTCACCTCTGAATCAGCTCCTGGTTTACGTTTGTGCTAGCTCACCACTTTGAAGGGAAGGAATGCTGTCCGTCAAGATGATTACTTGGAGACAGAAATAACAATATCTTTGCTAAGTGTAGCCGCCCAGCTCACCTGTTCCGCGATGCTCTTCAGCCCAAGGACAGGATGGCCATTGCTCCGGGCCTGTGTCTGGAGTCACAACCAGGAAATACTTGGCTGCAGGGTCCGCAACCCTCCGCATGGGAATTTATACTGCAACTGCATGTATAGTGCTGCCTTTGCTTATGACCCAGAAATGCTGAAAAGCCAACCAAAAACTTATGAGTGCCCTGTAGCACGTGTTTTATATAAGACCAAATTTCATGCCAGGACGATTCCAAAATTATGTCAAGTAATCATATATTTTTTTAAAAATCCCAGCAAAGAAGTATTGATCTTGATACAAAACTCTTCTTCAATTATTTCAAGAAATTTTTGGAGTCCATTGCGGCATGATTTGACCTACGACATCATTCCTACCACTAGAAATTCTACCGTGATCGTCCAGTGCAGAGTGGCTCCCACTGTGGGCTGAGTTATCACATTATCAGGTATTAAGGCCCCTCTGTACCCGCCCGGGAATGCGGTCTTCCTGCCTGGTATCAGAGGGCACCACAGGATAAAAGAGAGACCAGAGGCAGGAGAAGGTAACTGCTCCTATGCGACGCAGCCCGGGGTATGCGTATGTGTGAAAGGATTTGGGTTTGTCAGCCGCATCCTGGGTGGCCCCACACTTCTGGGCACCACTTTGTGACAGGTGCCAGGTGAAGACAGACCATACTTAAGTGCTCTGGAATCTGACAGGGGGACCTGAGTCCTAATTTTAAAACTCGGACACTATGTGACCTCAAAGAAGTTACTTGACTTTTATTTCCTCAGTGGAACCAATTACAGTGGACACTATGGATATGAGAAAGCTGGGCAGGGGCAGACTGAGTGGCTGTCCCGGGAGAGCTGAAGGACACAGCTGCAGGACAGTCCCCCTCTGAGGCCATTCTCAACTGAGGACCCTACTCACAGCACTGAGCACCCTCACCAGACAGGCGGCAGTTTTTTGAGAAGAATCCCCCATTGACCTGAGAAAACTGCATGCAGACCAACATGGTTTCGTGCCCTGGGCTTAGAAACCACTGCACAAACTATCTGTCGCCGTCAAGTCCTACACTGGCTCTAGTTGTATCCTTTAGAGAGAAACGTCTCTCATTTTTGGGTCAAGTATAAAAATGCTACTTTAACCAAATTCACATGCCTCCCCTAATGGCTTCTGTTTCAGCCTTTGACAGAAGAATCAACAGCCTCAGCACTGGCCAATGTCTTTTGAGCATTTATCATGTCCCAGGAAGCAGGGCATTCACAACAGAATGAGGAAGAGAGGTGACACCATGCGTGAAATGCCACGAGAATGAAGTCTGGGAGCCTGTGGAAGCATGGGTGACCTGAATAGCAGTGGCTGGGGCAGACTGTCCAGGGGAGGTGCTACTTGAGCTGAATCTTGAAGCTCACCTGGTTAGCCAGGTGAAGGTATGGGGTGCTTCCAGTCAGGAGTAGGGCACACAAGGGCACAGAAGGCAGGGGAGCCTGCGTGTTGGATAAACTGCTGTAGTTGCAAGTGGCTGGAGTACGGGACGGAGCACTGAGAGGGTATGGTGAATAGGACCCGGAGACGCAGAGGTGGGCCAGGTGTCCACAGTACTCCCAGTTAGCCCTGAGACATCCTTTCTCCCTAAACAATGCCTTTACTGGAGATGTGTGCTGTCCTAGACATTTTGATCCTTCAAGCAGAATGGTAAAGCAGAGAAAGCCCCTGGGTAATTCCTCACATGTTTTCATATCAGCAGTCCCTCTAAAGACCCCTTTTTCTTTCTGATTTAAAGAGAATTCTTCAGGCAATTAAGTTTATGCTCCTATAACTATTTATCTTCTCCTAACTCACCTTTGAAACTGATCTTCATTGAAAAGCTTTTTTTTAAAATCAAATTGATCTAGATCACTCAATGACTGGTCTATTGACCAGTTACTTTTTAAAGGGACTTCACCTTAGAAAGTTAATAATAGCTACCATTATTGGACTATTATTTATATATGCCTAGCTTTGTGCTAAGTGCTTTTGAATATTTTCTTTTTTTGAGAGAGAGAGAGAGAGAGATTGAGAGTGAGAAAGCGAGAGAGATGAGAAGCATCAATTTGTAGCTGTGGTACTTCAGTTGTTCATTGATTTTTCCTCATATGTGCCTTGACCACGGGGACTCCAGCCAAACCAGTGACCCCTTGCTCAAGCCAGTGACCTTGAACTCAAGCCAGTGACCTTTGGGTTCAAGCCAGCAACCATGGAATCATATCAATAATCCCATGCTCAAGACAGTGACCCCATGCTCAAGTTGATGAGCCCGCAGTCAAGCCTGCAACCTTGGGGTTTTGAACTTGGAACCTCAGCAACCCGGGTTGATGCTCTATCCACTGCGCCACCACCAGTCAGGCGCTATTGAATGATTTTTATTCAATCTTCACAGCAACTCAGTGAGGAAGATACTATTATTATTTCCAATGTATGGGTGAGAATAATAAGGCCTGATAAAGCAACTGCTTATAAATGGCAGAGGGGAGAGCCTATCTGTTTGATTCCGAAGCCCCTCCTCCTGGCCAGCTCACCCCACTGCTGTTGTGAAACACCTGCAAGGAGGACCACTTAACTTAAAACAAGATGCACGCAGGTTGCGCTGCAAGGGAGCGCCAAGTTCTTAGAGCAGAAAACATGGTTGTCCCTTTTTAGAAAGAAGGCAGCGAAGGAGTGGATGGCCAGTGAACGTTCCAAGAGGTGGGGGGGGGGGGCGTGTCCAAGTGCTTCTCTGTCAAGTGACAGCCTGAGTTGAGATACCTCTTAGGGATTTTAATGCCAGTTTTCTATAAAATTCTTATTCTCAAAAGTTTGGGCCTTAATTGATAATAATGTGTCAATATTGGTTCATTAATTGCTTTAAAAAAATAAAAGGGTAGATGTCCAATTTTCCCAACACCATTTGTTAAAGAGGCTGTCTTTACTCCATTGTATGTTCTTTCCTCCTTTGTCAAATATCAGTTGTCCATGAAGCTGTGGGTTTATTTCTGGATCCTCTGTTCTGTTCCATTGATCTATGTGCCTGTTCTTATGCCAGTACCAGGCTGTCTTGAGTATAATGGCCTTATAGTAAACCTTGATATCTGGAAGAGTGATACCTCCTGCTTTATTTTTTCTTTTTAAGATTGCTGAGGCTATTCGTGTTCTTTTTTGGTTCCATATAAATTTTTGGAATATGTGTTCTATATCTTTGAAGTATGTCATTGGTATTTTAATTGGTATTGCATTGAATTTATAAATTGCTTTGGGTAATATAGACATTTTAATGATGTTTATTCTTCTTAACCATGAGCACGGTATATGCTTCCACTTGTTTGTATCTTCCTTGATTTCTTTTATCAATGTTTTATAATGCAAAAAAATGAAACTAGACCATCAACTTACACCATTCACAAAAACAAACTCAAAATGGATAAAAGACTTAAATGTAAGCCGTGAAACCATAAGCATCTTAGAAGAAAACATAGGCAGCAAGCTCTCCGACATCTGTAGCAGCAGTATATTTGCCGATTTATCTCCATGGGCAAATGAAATAAAAGGCAAGATAAACAAATGGGACTATATCAAACTAAAAAGTTTTTGCACAGGTAAAGACAATAGGAACAGAATAAAAAGACAAACCACACAATGGGAGAACATATTCGACAGCACATCTGATAAGGGGTTAATAACTAAAATTTATAAAGAACTTATAAAACTCAACACCAGGAAGACAAACAACCCAATCAAAATATGGGCAAAAGAAATGAATAGAAATTTCTCCAAAGAAGACATACAGATAGCCAATAGGCATATGAAAAAATGCTCAACATCACTAATCATTAGAGAAATGCAAATTAAAACCACAATGAGATATCACCTCACACCAGTCAGAATGGCACTCATCAGCAAAACAACACAGAATAAGCGCTGGTGAGGATGTGGAGAAAAGGGAACCCTTCTGCACTGCTGATGGGAATGCAGACTGGTGCAGCCACTGTGGAAAACAGTTTGGAGATTCCTCAAAAAATTAAAAATCGAACTGCCTTTTGACCCAGCTATCCCACTTATAGGAATATACCCTAAGAACACCATAGCACTGTTTGAAACGAAGAAATGCGCCCCCATGTTCGTGGCAGCATTGTTCACAATAGCGAAGATCTGGAACCAGCCCAAGTGTCCGTCAGAAGACGAGTGGATTAAAAAGCTTTGGTACATATATACTATGGAATACTACTCAGCCATAAGAAATGATGACATCGGATCATTTACAACAAAATGGATGTACCTTGATAACATTATACGGAGTGAAATAAGTAAATAAGAAAAAAAGAAAAACTGAGAACAGCATGATTCCATAGATAGGTGGGACATAAAAGTGAGAATATGAGACATGGACAAGAGAGTGGTGGTTATGGGATGGGGGGAGGGAGGGAAGAGTAGGATAGGGAGGAGGGGAGGGACACAGGGAAAACTAGATAGAAGGTGACAGAGGACAATTTGACTTTTGGTGACGGGTATGCAACACAGTTCAATGATAAGATAACCTGGAGATGTTTTCATTGTACATATGTACCCTGATTTATTGGTGTCACCCCATTAGAATTAATAATAATATATATATATAAAAATAAAAGGGAATTACCATACTCAAGTAAGATGTTAACCATAGGAAAATAGAGAGAGAGCGGCATGGGAACTCAGGACTACCTTGCCATATTTCTGCAAATCCAAAACTGTTGTAAAAAGGAAAGTTTAGTAAAAACAAACAACTCATTCTCCGGTGTGGTTTTGTCACCAAATACGCCCATGCCTCAATCTTTTGAGCAGGTTTACTGATAAACTACACCTTCATTCACAAGTCATTTGCATGAGTTTGTGCAATGTGGTTGTGCTCGGATAATTTCCCTGTATTCAGATAGTTTTAATCCCCAGCTTGCACATATGTATATCAGTGATTCCCGATGCTCTTGTTTTATAGACAAGGCGTGATTAATAAAAACTGTATGTCACATACTTTTTTACTTTGTTATCGATATCCTTGGGAATTAAACAATCAAACTGTTCATGTTGCCGACCCAGGCCCCTCCACTCACCTCTTAAGAGCCGTGGAACTGCAGTTATACTTCCTGAGCTCACGAATCGGGCCGTCTTTGCTCTCCGTTAGGTCTCAAGCCCATAGCAGTGTTTTCTGGTGCTAGCAGCCCATTTCAGGTGTGCCTGTTTGGGGGGGCATGGTTGATACAGCCTCGATTTTTTTCCACTGGGCTGTGTTTCCCTGTTATCTGCCCTGCCCCAGCCAGATTCAGGAGAGCAGGTTTTAGGAAGAAACCAATTCCCTTAGTCAAGATTATTCAACTTCATATCACCCTCCTCTCCTTTCTCCAGGTGAAGATCCAAAGAGACTGAGGTTGTGCAGCTAGGCAGGAAGCCAACAGCTGGGCAGAATGAGAACGGTGCTCAAAAAGGCTTGCTTCCCAGGGCCTCATCCGAAACACACCACTTGTTTAGATAACCATATCTATTTTTTAGATAGCAACATTACAAGGCTGGTCAACATGACTTTAATTATTATACAAAAAATCAGCCGGGGCTGGATGAGCTCACTCACAGTGGCCACTGGACTCCAGGAGCAGAAATCTTCATCCCTCTGGACTGGAGAGTTGATGAACGAATCCAAACTTTTCTGAATTCAGACCCGCATTTCATTTCCAGGCCAAAGATCATCCTGCAGCAGTGGGGGGCAAAGCTTCCCTGAAGAAGAAGATTTGGGCCAGAGGATGGTTCAATGGGATAGTTCAATGGGAACTAGTTTCATGGTCTGGTCACAATGCAATAGTTAGTAAAAGTAGTTCTCAGGATATTTAGAGTTTGTTCTCTGTCCTTGCCACAGTGCTTCTGAGGTATCCTCATAGATCCCGTCTCTTATCAGGCTTCAGGGACTTTTTGACTAGTCCTTCTATGGCTTGGGATCCAGAAAAAGCAGTTCCTTCTTTAGTTTGAGCTTTTTCAAATGCCTTTGCAAGGAACACAAATTTGCCAGCCATCCTCCTGGGAAGAGTTATCTTTGTCAACTACAAGATCTGGCACCCTGGCCATCAAGAGGGAGAAAGGGTTGAACAATCACCCAGGTGCCTTAGCTTGTGAGGGGCTCTCTGCAGGGCTAATAGGAAAAGAGATGAAGGCTGGGAGAAGGGGTCCGAGCCCAAGATTCCAGTCCAGTTCCTTACTCTTAAAGCAATCTCACCAACCAACGATGGGTGCTACGTGCTAGACCCGTCCACTCGGCCCTCCCGTGACGAAACAAGAGAGAGGTGTATATCATCAGCCATCCTCTAAAACCAGAATCAGCCTCCTTGGATGCCTAGTGCTTTTCTAACAGGATATAAGAAAAGTAATAAAAACTAGTAGATTCCAGGGACTCAGCAAGGTTCATGCTATGGCCCAAGGGCACACAGACTCTGAATGACCAAGCTATAGCCCCAACACAGTTTTATCTGGCTCCAATCTCCAGGCCTCTTCTACTTGAGGTGTGAGCCTCTCACATAGGGTGTGGTCAGTTAAGAATGCAAAAGGGAGAGGAATGGAAGCCCACTGTTAAATAGATATAAACATAGAAACTTCTGAATGTTGCCAACACTAAATAGCTGGCACCTCATTTCATATATAATGACAGAAAGTTGGAATTAACATTTGACACCTGGATCGCACTTGCCATCACAGCCATTGAGTGTTCCTAACCCTGAAATGTGGGAAGGGAAAAATAAAGCCCTGAGAATTCACTACCCAAGTCACTTACACATCAAAGGGAAAACTCTTCTAAGTCCATGTAGATGGTTTAGGGCTGCAGGACATGCCCAGATTCCCTAAATAGAAATAAGCAGTGGTCATCAGAGTAGTGTGGTCAGGCTCATTCTGGCCAGAAGTTCACTTCGGGCTCCAGGAATTACTTGTTCAGATCTGGTATCCAAACAGCCAAAGTGAATGATTCCCTTCCGATGGTGAAAAACACCCACCTACCCCAGAATGTTTGAATTTGACAGTATATCATGTCTTAGTCACTTGGAATCAGGCCAAAGTAAATGCGTAGTGCTAATCCACCCAGGCGTCTACACTGGCTGGGAAGGGAGAGAGGGAAATCCCCAAATGTAAAAGCAGGTTGCGGCTTGTGAAATAGCCCTGCCCTGCCCTCCCCAGAGGCAGATCTGCTCCAGGTGGGACAGACCAGAGGAAAGCTGAGAGTGATGGGCTGGCCAGGGACCGGCTGTCAATGGTATCTCTGTTCAGTTCCCGGCCTGAGTCAGGCTGTAGCTTACATAACAGTTTGGCCGGGGATGCGGCCAGGCGGAAGCACGCGGGCTTCCAGCAGCGTATAATCATCTTTGATTTCTCTGTTTGCTCAGCAGCTTTTATGTGGTGGGGGAGGCAGTGGTGTAGAATTCTGACACACTACAATCTCCTGTTTCCTTCTGGAGAACAAACAGCCCCAACCAGGTCCCCTTGGCCAGAGAACTAGCCACTGCACCCTCGGTTCTCTGGGGGAGGAGCTGCACTGGAGCACAGTCCCCGCCTAAGAAGTTCAGAGACTGACTTGAAGTCGAGCCCTCACCACGTGCTCAGGAACCTGGTGGGCCGGTGGCGAGGTGGGGGTCCTCAGTGGCTGGCAGCGCCTGATATTGTTTGTCCCCTTGGCTGTGAGAGCTATGGTATCCCCCTCTGATTATGCAGGTAACCGTGTCCCATGCCATGTCCACCCAGAAAGGAAGGTTTTCAGGCCTGGGTCTTGCTAAGATATGTCTCTCCCTATGCTATTACCTCCAGGTAGGTACCAGGTTCAAGCATGCTGGAATCCTGGCCATGAGGCAGCAACTCACCTAGAAGTGACAGTTCACTTGATAAAAAACAGAAGTTTCCAGCATAGTTTGGTCCTTATTTGCCCAGAGTTGAGTAGCAGCTGTTCCCTATAGATTCTACAGTGTGGAAGGAGCACATTCTCCTCACTGGCTGTGGTCCCTCATTAGTCCCTTTTGTCTGCCCCCAGCAAGGTTGCCTCATTCCTTTATTTCACTTTGCTGGTTCTTGAAGACATTCTTAGGATAAATTTCCAGCTCTAGCTTCATTGTAATTATTTGATATTATAATCATTGGTTTACCTCTCCAATTCTCCCAGTGGACTGTGAGTTCCTTGGGCATGGGTCCAAACTGACCATTCACTGATTCATTCAACAAACCATCTACGGAGTCGTCACCTTGGGCAGTGTGCCAGGTGCTAGCCATTTTGTTAGGAATATGGTATGCATCATGGGGCTTTCCACGGCTGGTGCTTGGCACATGCTCTATATGTGTGTTTAGATTAAATGGATAAATGACTAATTCTTCCTTGTGCAGCTTGCTGATCTTGGCAGTGTGGTTTCGTTTCCAAGTACTCCTGTGCCTCAAACTCATGAGCAGGTTTACTGTTAGGGTGCACCTTCTTTGACAAGTAATTTGCATGAACTTGTGTAATGTTGATGTGCTCAGCTGTTTCCCCATAATCACCAGCTTGCAGCTCCGGACTATTATCGCCACTCCCAGTGCTCTCCAGTCACGCCACACTGCTGGTGTGACGTCCCTGTACCCACGTCACTCGGGGGACCTCCCTGCCCTTGCTCATGCTGTCCCTTTGGTCCTGAATGCCCTAAACCTTGTCCTTTACTTCACCTTTTTACCACCCCTCCTGGCCAGCTTCCAGTCAACTCATAAGACTCAGATGTCACCTTCTTCCAGAGCCTCCCCTGGTCCCTCCAGGCTGTGGGGGGGGGGCGGTAAGGGGAGAGGAGGCCCTCTGTGCTCATTTCCTGTGCAGACCTTTTCTGAGGCTGTCTCTGCCATGTGCCGAAAGCCCCCTCAAGGCAGGGACTGTCTCTTTGCATCTGGGTCTTCTCAGGGCTACCCGCATAATAAGAATGTTCTATGGAGAGGGAGAACAATTCTGTGGGCTGGTGAATGAGAATCTCGCCGGACCCCAGACCTGTTTCAGCAGCACCTGCCACCTCAGTGTCTACACGGCCCCCATGTCGACACCCCCTGCAGCGTCCACACTGCTGGCTGAAGCTTTGCTTTGTGCAGCCTCTCACTCTCTGTTGACATATCATGCTCTTTCCCCACGATACTTACTGCCCCTGCCCTGTGTGTTTTCTAAAGCTGTCACTATTTGCACACATGGAATTCTTCTGCTCACCATATGAAAACAATGTCATCTATCTGTTCACTAGATGGAATTACCAGCTAGTGAAAAGCAACCAGGTTTTCGCTGCAAAACAGCCCCAAAATATCTCAGTGGATTCTGGGTGGGTGGCAGATAAGGTTAGGAGGGGTCTTAGTTGTGTGTGGTTGTCCCCTCTTTCTTTGATCTTAGATTCAGGACTTTTCTCTTAGGCCTGTTTCAATGGGACTTATGCCCCAATGAAAACAGAGTCCTCCTTCTAGCTCTGTCTAGCAGCCCCGAGGGTGATGAAAGTCTCTGGGAAGTCATGGTTCAGTCCTAGGTATCAAACACCCACAAAGCACTTGTGCCTGCTGTGTACACGCCGGCAGACAGGCACCTCGAGGTCATGGAGGACCCTAGACATTCACAAGGCTCACCTTGCCAGCCAGGTTGGGAGGAGACACACATGCAAGCCACAGCAGCAGCAAGAGGCAAACTGAAACAAGTAGGGTGGTCAAGGTCAAGCCAATTGCTGCGGAAAAACAGGGAAGGGGGGAGCAGTTAATTGTGATAATGTCGCCCCCCCCCAAGACCTTTCCTATGGGTCTCCATTGTCTTTAAGGTCAAGTCCAGATGCATAAACAAGGCTTGGTTCAAGGTTTTCTGTGGCCTGGTTGTTGGCTGTTCTTCACCTCACTCTGTCTCCCTGGTACCTCCCCTGACCCCCACTCACAGCCAGTGCTCCAGCCTTGGGGACCCACGTGTCACCAATGTAACACGCTCCTTTACCTCTCTTTGCATCTGCAGTTTTCTTTGTCTAGAATGTCCTCTTCTTTCTCCACTCCAACTATTAGGTTCACCGGAGGTATCCAGTCCTAGAACAACCTCTCCAGCTGAATTATTATGTATTTGTAGCCCTTTAGCCTCCTGTGCATGCCTCACTTTCCTCCATTGTCACTGTCTTCTCCACTAGACGTTGAGCTTCCTGGGGACGAGGGCTTATTTTCATCTTTATAAACCTCAGAAAATAATACAATACAAGGAACCTAGTAGATACCCAACATGTATCTGTTAAACATCAAAACTGCTGAATACATATTGTGGCAATCATGGAAGTCTTTATGTAGGAAGTGGCAAAATTCTAAAAAATTACTTTTACTATAATTGATGAGGAAAAGAAAAAGCAATTTCAAATTGATAAAACAATTTATCTTGATATGTTTCCAAGGCCTCAATAAATATGTATTGCTAGTTTGGCAGAATCTTACAAAGTTAACCCTACTCTATGATTCAGCAATTTTACTCTGAAGTATTTACCCCAAAGAAACAAAAACATATGCCCACAGAAAGACTTGCACAGAAGGCTTTGGGCAGCTCTATCCATAGTAACCCCAAACTGGAAATAAGCACATATCAACAAGAGAATGGGTAAACAAAGTGTGGACTATTCACACATGGAATATCACACAATAATCAAAAGGAACAAACTCCTAATACATGGAATGACATGGATAAGTCTCTAAAACATGGTGAGTTTAAAAATCTGCCAGATACAGAAAGGGGACATTCTAAATGGTTCCATTTATAATGAAGTTCAAGAACAGATTATTTATTGTAAGGACATGTTAACTCAATATTTTAAAAAGTCATATTTTGAGTACCAACTGTGTCCCTGGCACTCTTTGGGGTACAGTTCCGGTAGCACTCCAGGTGCTCTAGGAGATAGATTAGAGGACAAAACAAACAGTGGTGCTTATATTCTTCCAGGCCAGCTTGCCGGGTCCGATGCAAAAGGACAAGCTGACATTTATCCCCACTGACGCTGTTGACCTCCATCAAGAGCTTGTCAAGTCCAGGACTGGTGGGCACTCACAAGGCTTAACCAGGTGATTTGGACTGCATTGGAACTTGTTTAGCAGCACTTTGAAACATTCCAGGGCTATTTGCATTGCCTAGTGATAAGCACATGCTCAGCAAAGGGACTGGAGCACGAGGCTGGCTTTTATCTCAGAACATAGACATCAGGGACTGTGGGAAAGAGTGCTCTGGAAGGAGGTCCCCTCCCTGGGGCAGGCCCTGTGCTGGGAATGGAACGCAGACCCCATATCAGAGGAGGCCAGCTGAAGGAGGGCCACACTCCAGTCTGCTGCTGGGGGAGACAGAGGGGCTGGCTGCATCCCTTGGTAGTTTTCACTAACAGCCCAAACCAGGCACCCGAAACAGTCATTTAGCTAAGTATGGTTTTACAGAATGGAAAGGTTGTCATAGAAAACCAAAATTGCACCAAAGTAGCCTGAGGAAACCAATGTGAAGTGGCCATTTTTCATAAATGTATTCATTTAAATTGGGATAATAAAGGAAGTTTTGTGGTACTTAGGCTACAATGTGTGTCACTTAAGTGATTATGTCTTAATTTTTACAACTGATGAGTAGTGCAGAAATTGACAGTGTTTATCTAGTCTCAGGCAACAAAAGGAATGTGCCTCCGCTGACTTGTAGCCAGGCAAGCCCACACCAGACTTCCAGGTGTGCTCAAATCTTCTCTCCCATGTCCTCATCAGCCTTCCTCCCTCTGGTTATCAATGTCACACTGGGGTCAGCCCTGTGAGTGCTGGGACGATGGAGGATGTGGGTCACGGAACCCAGCACAAATCACATGCAGTTCCTGACCTCTCTATAATTTTTATTCTCTAGTGAAGGTCAACATAAAAGGGAAAAATAAATGCAAGAAGGGCACCTTGAGGAGATAAGGGAATATAATGGTGCCAATTATGTGCGGGGTGAGCTGTTGGTCTTCTCATACCAGTTCTTCATATAACAGTGCCTCCTCCCTCACCCCTGCTTAACAGTGATACCATTTTTGCAGGTCATGCTGCTTTTCATTATTTCAGTCTAATTTCTGTTGAACTGACTTGTTCTAGTTACCCCCTGAGTTATTTTCAGCATGAAGTTTTGAAGGTCTTTGACAGTTTTTATACCTTCTCTACTACTGAACATTAGCATATTAGAAATAAGCATTTTAGGAAAACACTGCTTCAGACTTTGGAGAGATCTCTGGAGTAGTCCAAGAATGTTTACTATAGCTTTAAAAGAGTCAAAACAAAATGGAATGTATTGATTAGATAATAGAACACCATACAAAAAAATACATATCAGTCATGGAAATAATATTGTAGGTAAATATTTATTGGAGTATTAAATGAAAAAAATATGAGGTTATTTGTACAATGTAATCCAGTGAGTAGGTGTGTGCCTATACATTATAGTACGTGTATAGTTCCAGAGGGGTAATGGAACAGGTTACTTATACTGCATATCTTGAAGAAATGAGATCATAAAATTTTTTAATTTCTCTATTTCGGCTTATCTGTATTTTCTACATATTCTACAATAAATATTAAACTTTATAATAAAAAAGTTACTTTAAAAAGAAAGTAGCCAAATATATCTTGAAAACTTAAAATAAAAATAAAAACTAACAACTCATGATTCTCCACATGCAAATCTTGGTTTCATTTATTTTTGTTCTGGCAATGTGGACTTGTATGGTTTGCTTTCCCATCTAAAAAGGAGCTGAATACTCTTCTCAATCCTTCAGTCTTACCCTTATAGGAGAAAAAGTGAATAACACAAGTAGAAATGAGCCTCTTTTTTATTAACTAGCCATGTAACTTTGGGGAAATCACTTCCCACTTGTGCAAATCAGAATTCCCAAAGAGGTGTAGAAAGGAGAGCATGATTCAGGTGAAACTTTTTGCACACCAGGGGAAAGACAGCCTCCAGTAGAAAACAAAAGTGTGTGCCACTGAGACAAAGGGGAGGCCACCTTTTACAGAAAAAGTTCCTGGCCGGGGTTCCAATTTGTCCAATTGTATGCAAATTAGGTTTCCAAATTCAAACAGCTCTGATTGGTCTGAATCATGCATTTCTGAATGGTTGGTATATAGGCAAATGAGGATATAATTGTGCAGTTCTGATTGGATAAGGCAGGTCACAGTTCACTGGTTGAAAGATAAAATCAGGGCTTCCCTGTGTGGTTGACTTAGACAGAGTAAACAAGCCAGGCATAGCGTGGGAAGCTGAGAGCTCAGAGAGTCCTCCCTATATACAAAGTACATGAAAGACCCTGTCAGCAAATCGACCCTAGACTCTATTCATAAAATTTGGGCCCTCAATTGACCATGGAGAGTCCATCACAGTAGATCAATTCCTTCTCGGGATTCACATCACGCTGTCACGGGGTCCACATTTGTAAATTGAGTCAGTCTCCACCTTCTAAACTCCTTTATGCCCTAGGCAGAAGTCTAGGTGGCTGAGGTCACAGGCAGGCTGCGCAGCTCTACAGCCGGTCTGATATGATGGGTAAGTGCACTCCAGACACATCATGTGTGGTGTTAAGAGAAGTTCCAGTGCTTGTAGGATATCCCCATATATGTGGCTTTATTGAATGGCTTTATTTTCTGTCTTCCAATGGACACACATTTCCTGGGCTCTGACAACAAACAGAAGAGAAGGCAGCAAGAAAGACAAGAAAGGAAAGAAAAGAAAGTGGTCAGCGGTCATGGAAGGAGCAGCAAAGGGAAGTTGAAATCTGGAGGCCAGCTGGAAAGCGGAAAAAGAACCATGTATGGAAGTCAGCTTGGTAAACTGAAGGGCATAATTTATGTTTGATTGCATTAATATTAGGCTGTTTTTGAGATGAGAGCCTCCACTCAAGCCTCTTAAAGAAAGTCTGGCAGTTGATGGATCTTCAGAAAGCCTGTGTCATAAAATTTATCTTCAAATTGAGACTTATTCAGTCTCAAAGTTGATGCCCCTTCCCAATCCTAACCACATGGGCTGGCTTGGAAGTGAATGTCTAGAAGAAGCACTAGAGTTAGCCACAAGTCCTGGGTTTGAGTTTTAACTCTGCTAATTATAAACAAATCATTTACATGCAGAGATTCAGCTTCTTTATTGGTAAGATGGGAAGGTTAATACCACCCTGCCTGCCTCCCTAAGTGGCTGTACGGTGGGTTGAGAATCCACTGAATGTAAGTGAAGGTTGTGCCAGTGAAACCAGGGCTAGCATTTTCCCATGGGTTGTCTGGAATGCTGTGCTCAGGGCAGCGTGTTTACCGATTACCTGACAAGCAGGTTGGTTAATAATAGATGGGGTGCTGCTGTCTACATCTGTCATTGAGAGCTCGGGTTGCAAAACATTGATCTTGTTTCAGTATCTGTTTCTTTAAGTTTCAAGAAATGGGATCCACCGCGTTCTTTCCCTGCATTTACTTGGACACCCACCAGGTCTGAGCCTTACACCCACCCAGCATATGCAGCCCTCTGAGGAGCCTCTGACAGTCGCTGCCAATGTCACTACTGCTCTCCTTTTTCTGTTTCACATCATACAGCAATCAGAGGGGCTTCTTGTGCTTGATGAATTTTCCCAGCACCCAATGTTTGGGAGTACGTGCACTGGGAAGGGCTGTTTGGGGTCTTAAGTGCTTATGAGTTTAGTAATTGGGACACTCATGCTTCCTCTTGCCAAGTGTCCAATGACGTGACATAAAAGTTTCCCATTTGGCACTGGTGGCTCAGGAGGTGAGTCCTGCTGGCACACGGGGTTGGAGCAGAGGAGCTGAAGGTCACCCTGACCCCTGCTCTTTGGGTCATCACCTCCTTGTCCATAATCATCAGACTTGCATTTCCATGTGAATGAGCCAAAGTAAGAGAGTTGTTTCTAAGTTTTGTGGGTCTTTCATTCTCTTCTTTTCTTTAAAAAATTGGACCAGAAACTCCATCCTTTCAGCCTTCTTCCTCTCCCTGGAGTCCCGCTGGTGCATATTACCACTAATGAAACTCTGGGCCCTGCCAACTCAAAATGAGGAACAGGTCGGCGCTGCCTCGGTGGCTTAATGAGGAACCCTAAATGGAAATGAGAATCAAACATGCATTGAAAATATTCAGTTCCCAGCCAATTGTCCCTCCCCTGTCCCTTGCCATCTCAGGGTCCTGAGCCTAGTGCCAGCAGAAGGTGACCTGCCAAACTGATACCCCCTGTAGCTCAAATGGGACCCAGCAGCACACTCTGAACTTGTTTTCTCTCTGCTTAGCAGCTGCCAGTGCAGGAGCTGAAATGCGAGGGCAAGCGAAAACGGGAACAGGGTTCATGTGACTAAGCAGAACAAAAAATCTGGGAGATAGGGAACAGGATGTCAGACACAGGGTGGGGGCCCGAAAACAGATCGTTAGGAATCTCATGACTCTGAGAGGAGACTAAGAACTTGTATCAGCATTGTTAGTGGAAAAAGAAGAGGGGAGAGGGTGCAGTGGGGGGAAACACGGTCCCGGGCCTGGTGCTGGGGCAAGTTAGCTGCAGGCATGGAAGTTTCTCTCTGAGTCTCGGTTTCCAAGGGTGTGGAATGGGGATGGGACTACATGCTTTCCCGCTGCCATTTGTCAGGACTTAATGAGACACCGTCTGCAGAAGGGCTTTATCAACTGGGGGCCTATCAAATGTGAGGTATTATTAGATGATTAAAGGTCTTTTTAGGCAAATGAATTAATAAGAAATATGGAGGTAGTAAAGCCAACTAACCAGCGAGGGAATGGGCTAGGTAGGCATGAGAGCATGGAAGCCCCATAAACTGCAAGGGTACAGTTAATAAAAGCAACACTCAATATGAAAAGGCAGGTTTGTTTGGGACAAACTGAATGAAGCAAGTCTACGGTAGCCAAAGTGACATCCGTGTTGTTAAAGAGCTTGTTGGCAGAGGCACATCACTAGCATGAAGTCAGCAAAGAGCGGACGGAGCATGGGCAGCCCTTCACCAGAACTGGCCAGGGGGAATGGTGATGAGAGATTCCTATGTGGAGGTGGGCCTTCATGGCTTGTCTCCCTTTAGACCATACAGCTGGTCCCTATATTTGGCTTCATGTTCACCAAACCCCTGTCTAATCAGTTTCTGATTTGCATGGAGATTTCTCACCAGGAACAAATGTGCAGATCAAAGAACTTAATGGCAAGTGCATTTTTTCCCCCACTATAATTCTTTATACATCAGTCTTCTATGATTTTGATTCATATAAATCATTTCCCTCTGGGTCCAGTTGGGGGCCATGATTGAGTTTTTATACCTGGGAGGCTAAGGGAAGACTAAAGCTCAGAATGGCAAGATTCTCAAGGATCTGCTAACTTGGGTTATTTCTGGGCACACAGTTGGCATTGCCTGGACTATGTACTATGTCCTTCTAAATGACAACTGCTCTGAAAGTCTAAAAAGTTTACCTGGGCCAAGGTTAGGGCTGGAGAAATGCAAAGGGAGAGAGAGGTTTCAGAAAAGTCTTGTTAATAACATAGATTTTAGCAAGGTGAAGAAGCAAAAGAAGTTAGGCATCAATGAAGTCCCAAGTTTTAGTAGTGAATTGGGATGGGGTAAGGAGGAGAGTGTTCCTATCGATAATACCAAGGGGAGTGTATAGGTTGCTTTCTTCCCTCCTGTGTTCAGAAAGTTGTGACTAATTAGAGTAGGCTTTCTTTCCTTCTGAGAACGGTCAAAACCTTAGAATCCTCCTCTACCCAAAACATTCTAGGAACTACTCTAATAGGTCAGAGCTAGTACCTGACATGTCATTTTGGAATCGTTAGTAGTTACTTACCAAATATGCATTGGTAAATTATTGATAATAACCCTGGGCAGATAAGTTTAGACAAATTTTTGACTCAAAAGAAAAAAAAAGTAATTGACCTTTTCTGATATCTAATCTCCAATAAGGACTACAATAAAATACGAAAAGTTATGTTCCCCAGGTGTGCTATTCTGACCACATCTCCTGCCTCATTGGGGGAGAAGAGAAAATTTTGATGTGAGCATAAGCTTACCTGGTTAGAGAAGTAGCTTCCCTACCCAGGAACCTTGGGGGATGCCTGACTTGAAGCCTACACTTGGCCTTGATACAATGTTTCCAAACTGCTGCCTAGTTCCTGTAAACTCATCAGTGGTTTTAATAAGATTGTCTTATTGTATGTGTTTGTTTCTTTTCACTTGGTCAGCCCTGAAGTTGAAGGCAATTTTATTTTGCTACTTTCATTATAAGCTGACTGTTGAACAAGTTAAGCCTCTTGGATCCTTTTATTTAGCAGAACATGGATTGTTCTGTCCTGGGAGCTGCCCACCCACTCTGCACTCCTGCCAGTGCAGGCCACAGTCGCTCCTCCTCCCTCTAGCAATGTTGCAGAACACCACTGTGAACGACAGTGCAGTAGCCACAGATCTTGTTTTATGGAATTTATCTCACAAGGAGATTAGCAGAGAATGGAGTGTCTGGATCATGGGACTCAAATTCAGTGGAAATTTTATAAAATTTGGGGAAATTTTTTTTTCTTTTGGTTGGCAGCAGCTAAAGCCACTCTAATAACCACAGTCGCTTCAATCATGGGCCTACCTCCCAAGCTTTTAAAGCTCGCTTGCCTTGAAAGCCACCACAAGGCCAGCGCCATAGATGGTCCTAAAGCCTCTTGGGGAAGCTACCTAAAAATGCCCTAAGGAGCATGGGCATGAGGATGCATCTTAATCTCAGGCATAGCTAATGTGGATTCAGTGACCCAAGTTTTAAAATCCAGTCTGGGGTATGAATGGGCGCTCTTGAGAAGTGCTGCTGTGAGCCAGGGCTTCCTGCAATGGTAAACTTGGGAAGAGGAAACACGGGTCTGGGAGAAGGGCTAGAAGAGTGTTTAGACTTCAAGAAGGCATTTTGAATGAGTGAATGAATGAATGAATGCTTGATTCCTGTGACATAGATACCTTCTTCATTGAATAAGAGATTCTCTTTACTAAAATAAAACTAATCAAAAGAAATACATAAAAGTAGACTTCCACAGGCAGTGTGAGCCCATTGTCAGAAATGCTGATTAACAGTGAAACTGAATACTGAAGCTGGAGTAGGTTCTGCTGAAAATTGCAGACTGGAGTGCATGAAAGGTTTAGTCAGTCAACCTTTTTCTTCCTGGGATAGGTCAAATTAGAAACTTCCAGTTCTTTCTTAAAGGAAAGTAGAACAGAAGGAGAAGCATGCCAGGGTCTTACTTAGCAGCTTGCAAATCCCAAATCAATCTAAGAACAGCTTTTATTTTCAAGTGTCTTCTAAGCCACAAACATAAGTGTTAAGGTGATAGCCATACATACTTGCTAATCCTACAGCAATGCTGCAAAGCAGATGTTCCTGTCTCTGTTTCATTTATGAGAGAAAGGATGTCCCCAAAGTCACAGAGTAAGTAAATAACAGAGCCAGGGCCGATCCAGGTCAGTCTGACTCTAAAACCCTCACCTTCACTCTCTCTCAACCCTCAGTTAGAAGAGCTCTCACAGCCCTTGCTGTACTTAAATCTAATATTTGAAAAATGTTTAGAATTTTGAAAACCAGTCTGCTCAGCCGCAGCAGCAGTCACGCATATAAGTCAGAGGTTTGTATTCCAAGAACAGAATCAACGAGGCAGTGCTGCTTGGCTCAGCACTCTAGCTGTGAGGATTCTTAGATGGTTGCTGTGCTCTTTTAAGGCATTCCAATGGCTCCTACTGCCAATGACTGGGGACCTCATATTGACAACAATTACAAGGGTAATCTACTCCCTCTGACCCCAGGTCCCTTCCCGTCCAACAAGCTTCTTACACATCCATGGCCCCGCCCCCCCGCCCCCCCACTAAGGAAGTCGGAACTAGATATGCTCTACATATAAATCCCAGGATTGAGCTATTGGGGACCATCTCTCTAGATACCTCCCTCCACTGTAGTGAGCTCCTGCTTCTCACCATTATAAACAACCTGTGCTTGAATCTTATCATGGCCAGATTGTCCAGTCTGAGGTTAGTTCATTTAGGAACCCTGTACAAGTCAAAGATAAGTGTTCTAGGACAACAAACTTTCACCCATTATCTCTAACTCCACAAAGCCTCAGCCTACAGACTGCAGCACTGTAACCATGAAAAATGATAGAGCCTCCAATATGACAACTACCACTAAATCTGAGAGCACTACATCTCCGAACAGACAACTCTCATTTCCTCCAGTTAGAAGTCATTATAATAATACCCAGGACTCCGTGAAACAAAGCATCAGTGGAACCTCTTCCAATGTTACAATTGGAAAAGGGTCTCATGAGAAAGAATCGCAACCATTAAATACTGTTTTATGTAGTGTCAAAACCAGTTCTTCTCAGGAAGTTAAAGGAAATAAGACACTATCAAGAAGCATCATGTCTGCAATTATAGCCAGGACTGCTTCTCTTCTAATTTCAAACTGATAGAAAAGTCAAAACCCACTGACCAGCACAGAATACATGGCAAAAGCAACTATCGATCAGTGTGTCCGTAAAGTCATCGTGTACTTTTTGACCGGTCATAGGACTGACATGTACCATGACTTTACGGACACACTGTATATCAGCTTAGTCCAAAGAAAGCACAGAAGAGAGAAAAGCTCATCTGAGTGAGTGGAAGGCTGGAAATGGAAGAATGCTGAGAAAACCTCTTCGCTCAGTGGTCACCAGGATGAACCTGAAGGACAAAATGAGAAACCACTTGGGTCCTTTTGGACTACCGTGGCAGGAGAAGATGAACAAAGATTATTTATTGAAAAAGTAAACAAGACATTTTCTGAGTGCCCATACCTAATTAGTGAAGGATGCCCAAAGGAGGAAATATTAGGCACATTTAATTACCTGAATAAAAATATTCTAGATGCCAAAAAAGGAGGGGGAAGCCTGACTAGGAGGTGGCGCAGTGGACAGAGCATCGGACTGGGATGCAGAAGACCCAGGTTCGAGACCCCAAGCTCGCCAGCTTGAGCACAGGCCCATCTGGTTTGAGCAAAAGCTCGTCAGCTTGGACCCAAGGTCGCTGGCTCCAGCAAGGAGTTGATCGGTCTGCTGAAGGCCCGTGGTCACAGCACAAATGAGAAAGCAATCAATGAACAACTATGGTGTCACAACGGCAACGAAAAACTAATGATTGATGCTTCTCACCTCTCTACATTCCTGTCTGTCTTTCCCTACCTATCCCTCTCTCTGACTCTCTCTCTGTCCCTGTAAAAAAATAAATAAATAAAAATAAATAAAATCCTTGAAAAAAAAAGATCCAACACAATAAAAGATACATACAGACTGAAGGTAAAGCGATGAAAAAGATACTTAATAAAAATAAAATTTAAAAAAGGAGGGGGAAAAAACCTTGTTAAATATTGGATGTGCCTTGCACATTTTGAACTGCTCACAAACTCTAGTGAAAATATTAGCTCGAGCTAAGACAAGGCCATTCTGGCAGGGGCTCAGCCTATTGAAGAGATGGGACATGCAACTATAGATATTTTAACAATGGAGAGTCAAGGAAATGTTTTGGGGAGGCTTGTGCTACCAACATTCAACCCAATAAGTCAGTGTTGAAGAGTCAGGAACACTGAAGGACTGAAAATGGAAAGTAAACATCACAGAAATGTGGTATTTCAAGACTGTATAAAAGAGCAAGATGACAAAGCAAAACATCCAAACAATGATGAAAAACCCCTAATACTGAAACTCAGGAGACTGGTAATTAAATATAATGTGTCTACTACACCATACTTGCAAAATGCAAAAAAGAAGGTGGCAGTTTGACGAAATGGATCCTACGTTTAAAGAGGTGAAGTTTCTAACACCAGTCAGACATTCCCAATGTCTTCAAGACAAGACCTCTAAATTGCCAGGTATGTCAAAAGACTGTTATTCTTGTGGGTCTTTATTGGGACAGTTAACAGAGTTGGGAGGTAAAATGGATGGATTTCTGTGCTGCCTGAATGCAGCTGTATGCCAGATGTATTTGGAGACTGAAACAACAGAAGAGGAATCAAGGAATGGGGTGTTGTGTTTGTTTGTCTGTGGCTCTGTCTGTTTCACAGGTCAGTAATTGGCCAGGTACCTAAGTATTCTCAGCTATAGCTCTCTTATTAGCATTCATATTCTCGCAGGTGTGGTATTCTGTCAGCAGGCTAAATCCTGCAGTCTATCTCAACAGATTAAGATTTTGTCTAAGATAGGTGAATTTTGTCAACTACTTTACTATGTTCCTTGAATATAGTAAATAAATGTCATTCTTAGTTTCAGTGATATTTTTAAAATAACTAATACTTAAACTTACTTTGTAATATAAAAAGTCACTGTTAAATCAATGTCTCCTGAAACATGATATGTATATACTATAAACATGCTCTCCTCCCCATACACATAGATACCACCTATAGAATTGTTTACATCTTTGAACTGATACTTTAATGGCATACATTCTATACCAATTCAACGGGTTCAAATAAGTAATTGATCATTGTAAGAGACTACATAACTGTAAAACTGTGTGTGGTATGCACATGGTTGAAAATCCCATAATCTTTTTTTTTTTTTTTTGGTGGGCCATTTTTTTTATTCAAGACTTGCACTGGCAAACGAGCAAACAAGAACACAGGGCTCACAAAGCCACTGACACATTCTCCAGCTCCCATAGTCTTTATGTTCATACATTCCATCTGTATAACACCTATTTTCTATTTATTGCCTTCTCAAATTCTAGAGAGTAAGATTTTTATTCTTTCCTAAACTGTGGTCCTAATCTGTATACAAAAAATTAGAATACCTACTTACAAAATATGCAATTTGCCACACTACAGAACCTTACTAGGCTAAAAAATTTTTACAAACCTTGAGCTCTTCTAAACTTGTCAGCACCTAGCCACTTACAATTTCACACTAAGAAACCCAAGGAATAATCATTCTTCCAGAGCTTTCCAAGTAAAACACAAATTTGTATTGCACTTGTAATTTTCCAGTTTCTGTTGAAAACTTTCCCCCAGGTATTTTGATAGTATTGTGGTCATAAAATAAATAGCAAAGTTGATTCATTTTTAAAAAATAAAACCTACAATTTACCAAAACTGATTCAAAAAATATATATATAAATCTAGTAATTGTTAGCCAATAAAGAAATTAAATCTCTAATAATAAAAAAAATTCTAAAAATATATTTCTAGGACAGAGAAACTATCCTAGATACTTCATTGGAAAGTTCTACCAAATAGTCAAGTCTTGACATTTTAATCCTATGTAAAGCATTCCAGAGATATATAAACAGATCATGTATAAACAGATAATGTCAGGAAAGGCATCGTAGGCAGGATCAGCATGTGCACAGGCACAAAGGTAGAGAAGAACACCATGAAATTGGAAAGTAAATGGTTCAGTACAGCTGAAGGTCAGGGGAGATGCTGGAGAGAGGCAGAAGAGGGGGCTGGGAGGTCAGCCAAGAGTAACTCTTTTAAAGTCATGCTGAGGACAAGGAGGAATTTTATTTTGTCCTATAAACAATTAGTTTCCAATTAGAAGGTCAGATCAGACCTGTATTTATCTACAGTGAGGGTCTGCGCTACTAGATGATCCTGAGATCCATTTGATATTTATGTAGGAAAAAAAAATGTATCCAAAGAATAAGACATTACCAATATCAACTGAAAGCCTTTCGCTAGTCTCCTAGGAACAAAAAAGGTCCTACAACCCCTACAAGGTCCTTTGAAAGGTATCTAAACCACAAGCCTCCACAAGGCCTTGAACAAGCCTGAACCTGGGATGGCAGACACGCTGAGCACAAGCTGCCTCACCGTACTCCCGAGCCTATAATATATATGATAATAAGAGCTAATAACCATTGAGTACTCTATGCCAGAAACATTGCTAAGCACTTGACCTGAATTATCGTATCTTCATAATAATCCTGTGAAGCAGGGGCTATAATCTATCTGCATTTTGCTGATGAGAAACAAGCTTGAAAGTGATCAGGTAACTTGCTAATAAGTGGCGGAGGCAGAACTTGAACGGTGTCTGACTGTAATGCCCCTGCTGTTAACTACTATGCTGTCTTGCCCATGGCAGATATCCCTGAGTGATCACTGCACTTTTTTTTTCATTAGACCAGACTGAGACTTCAACTTCTTTGAGTATAGTTGTCTAGGAAACCAACCTATGTAGATCAGAGTTGGCACATGAGACAGGACTAAGTTGTGCACTTGACCTGCACCCTCCTATCATCTTAGATGTAGCCTCAGATTCTGATTGAGCTGTTTAAGCCTGAGCAATATCAGAAGCTGATCTGTCACCACAGATTCTATTCTAAACACTTTTACTTAGAGTGTTTACATTAGAAGACCTCTCTTGACTGCTTTTCCAACCTGACCCACACCAGTTAATTTGTTGGTGTGAAAAGCAAAAGAGAGAATTCAAGCTATCTATAAGCTGTCAATATGAGTTTGTTGCCTATAAAGAATGCCTTAGTTGAAAAAAAAAATGCAGACGTGATCCCAGAACAAGACTATGGCTTTATGTTACATGCTCTACATGCCTGGGTTGTTTGAATTAATGTAGAAGCCAGAGAAGCATTGTTGAAGACTCAAAGTTGATCTGAATTTTGGAAAAGATTAATGTATTCTTAGATAGTTCCTATAACACATTAAAGGTACCTTATCATCCATACAAAGTGGTAAGAAGTCAAGTGTCCATGTTAACTTTACAGAGCCCTTCCAGGCAGACAGCGCTACCTTAATGCAACTGTTTTCCTTTCCTCCAAACTCCACAGCAGTGACAATTTACCACCAAGTATTTACAGTGCACAAATGGAGTGGTGGGAAACCCAGAGCCAGAAGGAGGGACCTGGCTGGACCAAGCAGGGGCCTGATCCCTGGTGAGCAGAGGGAGCAACAGGAATGCCCCACCAGTTTTGAGTCTGGCCCTGGAAAGGCAGCTGGGTGCATGGCCCTTTCTGAATCAGTGGTGGAACAGTTGGGTAGGTGGAGGAGCATGTCAAGGCACTGGAGCAGGTGGTACCAGGCAGGCAGGAGTTGGTACTAGAAGATGTGACAGCATGGGCTAGAAACCCAACTGGGGCTGAGAAGTGAGTGCCTGGTCCCAGTCCTAGGGAAGAATGATGACAAGAGTTAAGTGAAGTTCCAGGCTAGTCACTCAGAGTTGTTCTCCCTAAAGAAGCAAACAGCTAGGGAAGATCCAGTGACAATTAGCTCAGGTCAAAATCCCAAACATGTGGACTGGGAGGACATGTAGGGGGAAGAGTAAGGGAGACAAGAAGAAATTTAAGCCATTTAGGGAGAGCCTGGGCGCTCAGACCCTAAGACAGTAGATTCTGGGAAGGGTTGACGGTGAAACAGGTTTTGGGACAAATGGGAGCTCAGTTCCCACAGAATGTGGGGCAATGGCTCTGATATATATCTCAGCTCTTCTAGGATTTTTTCAGCGCCCAGAAAGATCTACATGTGGTGACAGGGAAGGGAACTGACATATGACATAGACCTACCAGCGTTGGGTGCCTAATTCTCAGAACACGTCAGAAACATTGAGACCTGCCTAAGATCACAACTAGTAGGTACTATGGCCAAGTCTGAATTCTCTACCCCTTCAAGCTGCTTCTGGGAGGACCTGGCCACATGCCCCTGGGAAAGAGACAAGAAACACTGAAGACCAGCCAAAGGAATCGAACTCTGTTATCATCTCAGTGGTTTTCAACCCTGATTCCACATCAAAATCTTCTGAAAAGGTTCACCCCTACCACAACCCCACAAACACACATCCACACACATCAGGACCACCCCCAGAGATTCTGGCTTAATTGCTCTGTGATGGAGTCTGGGCATTGATTTTTTTTTTAAGCTCCCCTGGTAATTCTAAGGTGCAAACGGGACTGAGAACCTTTGACCTAATCCCTTAAGGCAGTCTAAGGCACTATGGGCTGCCAGCCTAATGGCAAACTGAAAACCCAGGGCTCAGTGCCTTTGCCTGTTTCTAACTAACTTTTACTTTCTCTCTCTCTCTCTCTCTCTCTCTCTCTCTCTCTCTCCTCTTAGTTTTTCTGCTGCCTTGGGTGGAACCACCCAGCTTATGCTCAGGTTGTAGAACCCAACCCTTGTTCTCTTATCTAGACAAGCAAGAACCCTCAGAGCTAGACATAAGGCAGGTTGCTGTGTCCTGGAAGCCAGTGGTACTGGGACTCTGGGGAGAGATGCAGTGCATGGAGGGGAGGAGAGGAGCTCAAGCGGTAACAGAATTCAATCCAAGGAGAACATTCCAGAATAGCATCATCAAAATAGATGATATAGCCAAGAAGAACTGAAGATAGAGATCTAGGGAACAGCAGCACAGAGAGGAGAAGGGTTTATAGCTGAGGTCAAGAGGTAGAGTGTTGAGAAACTCTCTGGGGCAAAGATACCACCTGCAGCTGCTGTTTACTGCAGCCCAGACCTCGGGCTGGGTGAGGTCTCATGTGGCCGGGCCTGACCCAGCTGTTTACCTGCCTGAGCTCAAGGCACCTGTGTCCTGTTGTCCTTGTGCTGCCTCACCCTCAAACAAAGGATTTGCCTGAAAGGACAGTGGAGGTGACTAAGGAACGCTGAAGCAAAATTTCAGAGATTAGCCAGTGAGACTGTGGCAACATCTTGCCTCTCAATGTGTTGGTTCATGTTGCCCAAGATAGTGATCTTGCTGAATTGTTCATGAGAGTTACCTAGGTCAGCTCCATCCAGACCTCACTGAGAATTTAGAAGACAAACAGACACCTACTCTTTGCTTATTTTATTAGGAGTACATTTTTTTTTTTTTTTTTTGCCAGCAGCTGTGACTTGGCCAAGACTGGCTCTACTGCTGGAGGGTTCAGATTGGCAATGATATTCCCACAGCCAGAATGCAAATCACTTCTCTTGCTGACTTCCGTCCCCCACGGTTCAGTCGCCTGTTACTCCCAGCCTTGTTTGAGTTAAACGGACTCTCCCCCCGCCCCAGAGGCAAGGTTATGAAACAACAGAAGCCCTCTGAGAGGTATCTAGTCCATTTCTTTCTAAACCTGCTTACCATCAGAGTCTTAAAAACACAGATTCCTGTACCTCACAAGGGACCTGCTGAATAAGAATCTCTGGGGGTTGTACCCCACCAATGTGGTATATTTCTCATCCAAACTGACATCTGCCTCAGTTAGCCCAGACAGAAGAGAACCATGTATACTGAGTTCACAGTGGCCTTTCCTGTCTATAAATGTTACATGTGATCTCTGCTTCAGGTGCAATTCTGGTACATGGGAAGGATCATAGCTATGACTGACTGACTGGTACTTTGTGAGTCAACAGTCATTTGCCTTTCTACATCCTAAGTCATGTGTTTTTTTTGTGTTTTGTCTTTTTAATATTAATGTTCCCAAAACACCATAGAAGAGAAAAATAGGTCTCAGGAAGTCAGCCACTCTCGCTAAGTGCTCATAGTTATGCTGACCCTGGGTACTTCACGGGGTTACTGTGAGATTATTGGGAGATGATGATGTGATAGTTGTACAATGTATATACTTCTCTCTCCAAAACTGTACGTTACTGCAGTCAAGGCCATATCTTATTTGTCCTGCAGCTCCGTTAGCCATTATTGTACCCCATATTGGTAGACACTAAAAGAACATACTGGTTGAATGAAAATGAATAAATGATTAAAAACAAGTTAATGTTTCAATGAGGCCCTATATGACTGAAGGCCATATTGAGCAACCTACTACATCAGTATAACAGAGGGCCCAGAGATACCTGTGCTCTATATCCACTGTGGCATTGTGTATGAAAGGTGGCTTGTTACACGAGGTCTCAATAGACCTCCTTGAAGAAATAGTGACCAGGCCTCTGGGGAGTGTGTTCGGCCCTGTGAGTCGGAGCCAGCGCTGCCAGCTTAACTTGCTCACCTGGCCCACACCGGGCAGCAGCCCGGATAAGAGCCCTAAAGACATGCCTTGTGCTTCCTTACAGTCTCTCCCTGGGTCTAATCCGGCCTCCTCAGACCTGACCCTGTTCTTCCTCTCTTTTTTCCCTCTGCATCCTCAACCTGACCCTACCTCTCTGGCTCCAACCTTGGCTGTCCTCCTGCTTTCCAATGGGCATTTACCCTTCAGAGTGCACGTGCAGCTGCCGCTGTGGACAAATTCCCTTCCCACTCAAGCTTGGCCTCCACCCATTGCCCACTATGCTTGGCCGGGCTCTGGTGATGGGACTCAGACACCAATCAGACATCAACACTAGGCAATGGCTCTCACCGTGTTCTCAGGGACGGCTCCCAGGGAAGCAGGGAATTCACCCTGTGACTGGATGGGCCTGCTATCCCCAGTCTCGGTCCCTGCACACAGACACTGATTGAGTATTGGTGGGAGGGGACAGATTAGGATGGGATACCACACCGTGCAGCTCAAATAGAGTAAAACCAAACTGTTAGGAACATGTCCCAAACTTTTCAGGGAGAGGGAGAGAAGAAGCCTCCTCTGAAAAACTGATAGAGTCAAATGAAAAAGTTGGTCCACTGGCAAAATAACACTGGAGGCGACTGAGTGAGGATGAAGCAGAAGAGAACTGACAACAATTGCAGAAACATGGAAAGAGTGCTAATAATGTGGAGATAAAGGCAGAGCAAAGGACTGGTTGTCTCGCAAAGCAGCATTAGGTGACATTAGCATAGCTTCTATAAACCAGAGTCACAGCCCATTCAGCGGGGATTAGCAGTCACAGCCAGCAGGGGGCACTAGAGTAGAGGCTGCAGGGCATTTTAGTGGTGGTGCAGCAGGTATGAGGAGCCCTGGGGATGGCCATGGGTCCCCTCTGTTGCATAGGGCTGAACACATCCCAGAGGCTTGAACATGAAGACATAGGTTGGTCCTCACACCTCTGAGGGTCCTTACCCTGGCAAGGATGCTGTATTGGTGTCCTAGGGGCAAAATTCCCAGCTGGCCCCTAGTTAACATTTCAAGAGGTGCTGATGTGAGATTGGGCAGCTCTAGGTGTCAGTAACCTGGAGAAAAAAACATTTGTTTCCAGTTTTCAACTGCAGTGAGAATTCCACACTGGGACCCCAAACTGAAAATATGTCAAAAGAACCTAGCTTAGTGTCCCACAGCAGTCAATGCCCAATAAACGTTGTTCTTTTTCCTCAATAAACCCATCTGACAGTCTGCCTCCAGCCTCACACATACCCGGGTTGATCTGTGCACCTCAGAACTGAAGAGCTCTCAGCCACATAAAGCTCACAGGCCCTCTGGCCAGAAACCCTTTTGTCCCAGTGTCTTTGTTGCAGACTTCTCTCTGTGAGGCCTAAGCAGCTGCCAGGGGCCACCCTGGGCGCTGGACTCTCAGCTCACAAAAAAGGCATTATCCCCAGTCCTTCTTCTGCCCCCTCCCTGGCCCAGCTGCCCTGGCCCCACACCCCGCCTCCAGCCACATGCCTGCACACTCTCACCCCTCTGACACTCCTCCTTCCCAAGCAATGTGTTTCTAGTCCGCCCAGGGACAGTCACCATGCTCCCTTTTCCTGCCTGGCTGGCCTAATCCACCTCGCCTCTGGGTCTCAGAGTCCCAGGGTGTGTTAACCCAGAGGCTTGCACCGAGGTGATCAGATTGCAGGGAACAGTATGTTTCCCTCCCTGCCTCTGTTTTCTTCAAGGGCCGGGCCAGCCCGCTGAGCTGTCTTTCCCTGGCTCCATCCCGCACCCTCTGGCGCACGTGGTCGGCCTGCAGCAGGCGCGGGCCGTCAGGGAGGGGAGCAGGAAAACATGGGTAGGGTGCTCAGCCCTCTCAGAGAGCACGCTGCAGCCAGGTTTGCTGCGGAAGGCTGGGACCAGAAGAGTGGAGGAGGAGGGCGGAGCGGGATTTGTGATTTGTGGGGACCAGTTCTGGCCAGATCTCTTAAAATGTTTTGTTCTGGCTTCACTGCTGTTGCCTTTTTTTTTTTGTCCCCCTTCCTGTGCTGACCTGTCATTTCTTAATCCAGCCAGGCCTGTACGACCTCCCAGTTCCTCTAGTCTAGGCAGTAAACACTCTGCCTTCCCAGGACACTATTGCTCTTTTCTCATTTTATTAGAAATGCAATTTTTTTTAAAAAATGACAAAAGTGGTCATTTCAATGATAAGGGCAGGGTTCAAATGTTTACAAGAATAATTCAATACAATGTTCATTGAGCCTGGTACCTTGTTCCACTTTAGTCTCTCCATTTTTGTTCTTGGAAGCGTTAGATAGGAAATTGGCTGGAGAGCAATGCCTGGAAAACGTTCACCTTTTAGAGCAGTATTAACATAAATTTTTCCAATAAAGCATGAGCATGTTTGTTCCTACAAGGGGCTGGAGTCCCTTCTGGCCACATCACATTTCCACAGGAGTTGGTAACAAGGTGACCAGGAATGTCAGGCATGAGATTGGCCTTCAGGGATCATGAGATCAGGCAGGGGTGAGCTCACCTGGGGACCTCAGCTGCTCAGCCTTGTGTCATCCGGAACACCTGCTCACTGACCAGAGATGGCTGCTTGGCTGGTGAGCTGCTTGGGGGGCCTTGGGCCTCCGGCTCCATTCTGGCTGTGCCCATACATACCCGTAATGCCATTGAATGCCTTGGCACTTGCCTCGAAGCAGATTTAACCTACACAGGTTTGCTCCAGAAGAAAATTGCAAGTTTCACTGTCGGTGTAAAATAAGCATCCCTTTTGTAAATAAAAAGTAAGCATAAAAATAGGGAAAGGATGACATGAGACCATGAAAACAATATTTTTAGTATCTTGCACATAGCAATAAATCTAATCAATTTATGAAAAGCTTTTCTAAAAATAATTGTTTAAAAATAATTATTACCTTATAGAGTCAGAGACAGAAACATTCATTTGTAGTTTCACTTAGTTGTGCATTCATTGGTTGCTTCCCGTATGTGCTTTGACCCGGGATTGAACCCACAACATTGGCATCTCTGGAAGACGCTCCAACCCACTGAGATAACTGGCCAGGGCCAAAAATAAGCTTCTCAAAGAGAAAAAATGAAATGTCTCTAATCTTGCTGTAAAATAGGAATATTTGGCCTAGTGTACAGGTGTGGTTATGTCCCAATAAATCAACCAGTAATAGAATATCCTTAGTCAAAAATTCATTTAATTCACCTAACCTACAAAATAGCACAGCTTAGCCTAGCCTACCTAAAATGAGTTCAGGACACTTACATTAGCCTACAGTAAGGCAAAAATATATATCTCAAAGCCTATTTTGTAATAAAGTATTAAGCATCTCATGTAATTTATTATGAATATCACTTCTGCACCATTATGGAGTCAAAAAAATCATAAATTGAGCCATCATAAGCCAAAAGACTGTAAGTTGTTATCACTGTGAAGTCAGGGACTGTCTGTACTAAATTTGCAAGGACGATGAGGAACTACATCTGTTGGAGGCTGTTACTAGGCACAGCAGCCAGACTGCCTGGATTGGAGTCCCAGCTCCCCACTTGAGCAGCTGGGAGACCAACGGTTATTTTCTCTGCATCTGCGTGCTTAGTTCCTTGTTTGTCAAATGGGGCTAATATTAGCACCCATCAGAGTTGTTTCTGACAACTGCATGAGTTAATACATGCAAAACACTTATGACAGTGCCAGGTCCTGCACTCAGCGAGCTCTCAAAGAATGTTAGCTATAATAATAATTAGTAGTCTTAACATTAGCATTGTTTGTACTCATGGATTTTAAATTCCTACTCATTAGAATAACAAATCAGAAAGGTTGAAAAGCAAATATTTAAGTTCTTTCCGTGGTAAAATTGGTTACTAAGAGTCAGTTCCTAACCAAAATGATGGAAGTGACTTTTGCTCAGAAAAATTATATTTTAATAAGGCTTCTGAAATAATCTTTGAAATCTAGTCTTGGAATGTGTTGAGTTACCTGGTAATGTCTGGAAAGTGATGAAAAATGGGTTTCTTGTCCACTCCCTGCTGCCTCCAAGTCTAGAAAAACACAAAGATTTTTATTTCAGTTTCAAAGGATCTCTATATAATATTCACAATAATTTTGAGCTAGTTACTCAGAGGAGTTTGTAACCATATGGTTCAGATAATTAAAATATTTGCTGATATTTGAAATCAGTTGAAATGGTTTGGTCAACTTGGAAGACACATTTCTGGGTCACTGGTGACTGATGCCAGCTACCACGTCCTGAGAATTAACTGTGCTATACAGGATTAAACTTTTTAAAACTCTCATACTAACCCAATAATTTATATAGTCTGCCTCCATTTTGCAGCTGAGAAAAGTGAGGCTCAGCGAGGTTCAGTGACTGAAGATTACATTATTAATGATGGGTTTAAGACTGCAAGTCTGGTCTGTCCATCAGTGCCCAGGATCGGCTCTACACCTCTGTGTTTCCCTGCCTCAGCAGGACCCACAATGTCGTTTGGGACTCTAGCTCTGACTTAGTAGTTCCCATGAGACTGGGATTCAGAGCAGGAAGCCAGGCTGGGATGTTCTGCTCCCTGTAGATTCATGCTGGCCTAATCCTACCAGAACCCAGGAAGATTAAAAGTTGTGATTATTAAGGTGACCAACTTTTTTACAATGAAAAGGAGGACAAAAATAAATTGAAGAAAACAATATCATAAATAAAAGAAACATTTTATTCATTGCAACAATACACTATAATATGAAAAGTATATAAAAACATTTGTACTGTTTTATATTGTAATTATGCTTAATGCCTATTAATTTTTAATAATAATTTCAAGAAAAAAGTAGTCATTTAAATACAAATACATCACATCACACACAATGGATCGACTCTGCATTGATCAAATAAGGACATTTACAGATTAGTCTTCCAATATCAAAAAAGAGGACATGTAGGAAGACACTTTTCAAGGGAGGACGGAACTTACAAAAGAAGGACTGTCCTCCCTAAAGAAGGATGACTGGTCACCTTATGATTATTATTGTCACTACCAAGGTCACCCTTCTTTCTGACACCATCTCATTTCTTTCAAGTCTTAAGTATGCCCGAATGCTGGTTTTTCTTTTTAAAATAGTTGAGCTGTGTAAATTCAGGGGAAGCTTGGGAGGATGGCTCTGAGGAGGGCCAGGTTAGCATTAGAGGAAGATGGAGAAGAGGGAGCCGTCTTTAATGAGAGCACCTAGGGAGAGAAGGAGGTCTCTTTGGGGGTGTTTCCCAAGGACTAGGGACAGAAGTCCTCATGGGGAAGCTCACCCTGGGAGAGTGGATACTGTTCAGAGTAGTGTACTCACAGTGGCCCCAGGGGAATCCTGAGGGATCCCAACTTGTGTTGCCAGGAAGAGTCTCCTTATAACCAATGTCCTCAGACATCATTAGCTCATAGTGAAAGAGCTCTTAGAAGGGGAAGGAAGAGCTGAGTCACTGCAGTTAATTTTTTTGCTCTCTGTTCCCTACATTTCTTTAGAGCAGGGGTGCCCACACTTTTTCAGCTTGCGAGCTACTTATAAGATGACCAAGTCAAAATGATCTACCTACAATAAAAGTGCAAAACATAAATTTATTTCTTCTATATTATCATTATTTAAATTACTATTATTACTATTTAATATTGTGTATTCTTCTTTCACCTTTCTCCTTCTCAGCTCTCTTTTCGGAGGAAAGTCAATGTCATAGTTTTTATGAACAGTCCGAAAAAGCTGCTCCACATTTCCCTTCTTTGGAATAGCAATGGCACACAGACAGATGAGGCAAACGCACTTAGAATATTACATAGTGAAAAAAATCCCCTCCCATTCTGTATGAAAGTGGTAGGTTTTAGACTTCTTACTCGTACCAGCTACAGCACTCATTTTTATACCTTTTGTTGTATTTAGTTTAAATAAATTGAAGGCTAACTACGCAGCAATGTAACTGAACAAGTTAGCACGGTTTAACACGAATGCGTAGGTTGTCAAAAGTTCAGACGTCAGATTGGCTACCCTGTATGCCAATCAAAAGACAAATGTCTTTTTAATGTCATGTGATCTACCCACACTTCCTTCACGATCGACCAGTAGATCGCGACCAGCTATTGAGCACCCCTGTTCTAGGCAAACCACCAGCAGTTGTAAACTGATCCCCTTCTGTGCCTTCAGTTTCTCATGACCCATCAAACTGAAACCCCTTCCCTTTTCTCCACCTGTTTCTTGTCTTTGCATAGCCAACACCTACTCTTTCTGACTGGCTCAAAGAATACCCCCACCTTGAAGACCTTTTTTTGTGTGTGTGAGACAGGGACAGAGAGAGTCAGAGAGAGGGATAGGGACAGACAGACAGGAAGGGAGAGAGATGCGGAGCATTAATTCTTTGTTGCAGCACCTTAGTTTTTCATTGATTGCTTTCTCATATGTACCCTGACCAGGGGGCTACAGAAGACCAAGTGACCCCTTACACAAGGTCGCTTGCCAGCGACCTTGGGCTCAAACTGGTGAGCCTTGCTCAAACCAGATGAGCCCAGGCTCAAGCTGGCAACCTCGGGGTTTCAAACCTGGGTCCTCTGTGTCCCAGTTCAATGTTCTATCCACTGTGCCACTGCCTGGTCAGGCTTGAAGACTTTTTTGATGCTCCCCAGATGGAAGTGATTTCACGCTCATGTGAAATAACCATCAAACTATATGCCTTTGGATCCTTCCTATGGTACTTTCCACATTCTCTATTAGATTTTAGTTACACTAAACATTTTTTATTTCTCCTTCTGGGTTGTAGCTATTTTATCACACAATCTGTATCTATTTCCTAAGGACTTGTATTATTTTAGGTACTCGCATGTTGGTGAATGCATACAAAATATATAAATTAATGGTTCTTGCTTTATTTTCTGGAACATTTTTATTTATCAGAATAAGATAACTCTAAGGTTCTCAAAACATTCCATGTGATAGATTACTGTGGGTTTATACAAAACCAAGACAATACTGTACCGTTTTTATCTGAGAATCTCCAACAATTTCTAGGCCATCTAAAATTTTAGTAGCACCTCGCATTGAAGTCTTCTTGCAAAGCTTTAGTCCTTTCCCAGATCAGAACTGAGAGCTCTGTGCTTGTCATGTCAAAATGGAATGTAGCTATTTCTTTCATCAATTCATGATTTTGCTTAACTTTAACCTGAAAATACTCTATTTTGCCTGTAAGATGAAGATGGCACTGGGCAATCTATCAAACTGTATATCTTACAAAGATATTATCATTTTGTTTCTTGTGTCATTACTACCAGCAAAATTAAAGACACTTTTTTTGGCAAAAGAAACCATCTGCAATGAGTTGGCCTGAATTTCCGGCCAATGCTGGAATGCAGAACTGTCAACCATGCAACAATTCTGATGAGTACTGGCTAAGTCTCCCTTCCCTGCGCATACACTGTGACTATTTTGACAAACATTGTTCAAATATATTGGGCACCCATGTGCAGCTGATGTACAGAATACCAATAGGCACAATCTGCAAGGAATTCAAAGGCCTAAGAGCTGCCTTTCAGACAAAAAATAAAAATTAAAAAAAAAATGTTCCTTTTAGAGGGACCTGAGGGTGTGCAAAGAAAGGAAAAGAAATCATGATTATCCAATAGTTACTGCTGCAATCATATTGTTACCTAAGTGGATACTGTCTTTCAGGGAGAGCATAATACCTGCAAAACAAGGGCTTTCGACCCATTTTAATTTCTAGTCTACTTTCCTACCATAGAAGGGAAATGTTCCCTGTGTCATATAGATCAGGGTTTCAAAGCCACTCCAGGAGCAGAACTCAAAGGTTCATGTACATAAAGAATCTTGTAAGGGGCTTCTTGTGAAAATTGCAGACTTAGAGGTCCTAACTCCGACCCACTAATTTAGTATCTCTGGGGATGAGTCCTGTAATCTGTTTTTTTTTTAATGCCCTTTTAGAACTCTGCTCAGCAGTCCTGGGACAAGACTTTGAGACAAATTTGGACATCGTAAAGGGGAAAGATTGCGAGGGAGTTATCCCAACATCCGGGGATACCAGAATAGAAAGGTGCTTACATTCTGTGAGCTGTGGCCTCCTCTGCCCCCTGCTCACTACCAGACCGCCTTACCTGGGTGAAAATGGTGTAGTGGAAATGAAGATCAGGTTGGTCAATGCATACAAAATATATAAATTAATGGTTCTTGCTTGATTTATTTTGTCCAACCTGCTGTGAGATTTTGGGAAAGTACTTCACCTCTCGGATTATCCTTTGTGAAATGAGAGAGCTGCACCTGATTATCTCTACTAGTGCTCTACTAACCTGGGAGTTCATTCAGCAAAGACCCGGGCATCTCATCTAGGGCATCACTTCTAGATTGTCTCTGTTGTGAAAAGACATAACACAAGCCACACATGGAAGAGTAGATATTCTGGTAGCCAGATTTCAAAAAGTAAGAAGAAACAGATAAAATTAAAAACAAGTTTTATTACACCCAATATCTGAAATACTAGCATTTCAAAATGGAATCGAATTAAATGTTAAGATTGTATATATTTTTTTCTACTAAGTCTTGGAAATCTGGGCATATTTTATACTTCAGCACATCTCAGTTCAGACTAGCCACATTGCAAGTTCTCAGAGCCATCTGTGACCAGTCAACTGGGGAGCAGGGGTCTGCAAACTGCACAAGGGCCACGTCTGCTCCGCTGCCTGGTTTTGTACGGCCCACTAGCTAAGAACGGTTTCCACGTACTGAAACATGAAAAGAAGAATAACATTTCATGATACATGAAAATTGTGTGAAATTTAAATTTCAGCTCCACAGATAAAATTTTATTAGAACAGAGCCATGCCTTTGTTTATATATTATCTATGACTGTTTTTGTGCAATAGCAGAGTCGAGACATTGAGACAGAGACCATATGGTTTGCAAAGCCTGAATATTTGCTAGCTGATTCATTACAGAAAAAGTCTACAGACTTCAGAGAGAAAGCCTAGGAATGGTCCTGGAGGGAAGGCTGTCTCGGGCCATTGGCCATTGGCTAATGTGTGGCTTGGACAACCTAGCAAACCAATCCAAAGAGATTGTGGGCTGGACAGTAGAGGTTCATGGGGCCGACCAAGAACATGGAGTAGTGATAAAGATGCCATAGCAGAAAGGAAAGGCAGGCAGGCCTGGAACAGGGGCTTGGAGCAAAGTGGAGTATATCAGGGGCCAGGATATTAGACCAGAGCCAGGGTTGCAGGTGGCACCTCATGGAAGAAGGGGCTCTGAAGACGGACATAGTCAACTTTAGAAGCCTATGCATTTACCTGTAGAAGGGTTTAGATTTGAGCAGTGGTTCTTAACCTGGCTTCTATCAAACCCTAGGGGTTCGATGAGTCGGTCTCAGGGGTTCAGAGAAGCCTCTGTTGTGGAGGCCAGAATAAAGTAATACCGTAATTTGTTGTGAGTTCATGCACTTTGTTGGTTTTGTTCTTTGAGCAAGGTGATGTTCATGCACGGCTCATTTTGTGCACCAGTAAAAAAACATATACCCATGTCTTGAATTTGGAAAATAAAATCATATTTTATTTATCACTAAAGAAGGGTTTGGTGAATGCGCATATGAAACTGGTGGGTTCGGTACCTCAAAAAAGGTTAACAACCACTGGATTTGAGTCTTAAAATGAGGACACATGACAGTAGCTGTCTATTCTTATTTGTCACTGTTCTGTCTCTAAAGTCCTGTTCTTATCTGGGGATAAGCTTATTCAACCTGTGCCAAAGTTGTCTTCTCAGGCTCTGGATTCAGGTTTTGCTGGTTGCTTGGTTTTGTGCTGCCCTGGCTTGATACGTGGGTGATTGAGGGGGAGCCTAGCCAAAGGCCTCGAGTTTAGGGCACCTTTCCAGGACTGTAATTACCTGGGATTTATCTCCATCAAAGGCATGTTTGGATCTATCAACTCCTTGTCCTGGCCCAACCCTTGCAGTTCCTGTAAGTCACCTTTGGGTAACATAAAGATAACAGTTATTAATTTTTTTCTTTTAAACAATTGGAAAAATATAACCAAGCCTTGGTGGGGAAAAATCCTTTTCCTGACCTCTTTGATCCATTTCCTTGTCAGTTATAAATTTAAGGTAGTTTTTCTTTAATGTGGTAGCATTTTTTTATGATATTATTCCGTAACTACTCATAAGCCTTTTGGCACAGTCATTTCTGCTTCCATTCATTTTAAAAATTGATTTTCAAGCACTTTTATGTCCATAATCTTATCTTAGTCTGAAAAATAGTCCTGTGTTGTGGAAAGAGTGCTATTAGTTCCATTTTTACAGATTCAGAAACTGAGGCCCAGAGAGGTCAACAGAACTGTTCAGGTTCAACCTGAACTAAATATGGAGTCTTCTGACTGATGGGCTCATGAGCTTTCTGCTGCATTTCACTGGCTGTCTGTTATTCTTCCCCTCTTCTCTCTTTCTTTGTTTCTGCGTTTCTTCCTCTCAACTTTTTTTAATATTAGTCCACATTTTCTTGACCCTCCAGGTCCTCCCTCTTCCTCTTCCTCCCAGCCACTCTCAGGTCAGGTGTTCTTGGAAATAGCCATGCCTACCTCTGGCCTCTCAGCATCACTCCTTGCTGGTCCAAGGGGCCATATCATGTCCTAAAAGTCTCTCTTCTGCTCTTCATGTACTTGGTCCCAGATTCCGCTTCTTTTCCACAGTATTTTGAGCCATATCCCACTTGATGGGAAAGAAGTGACTCTTGTATGCTCTGAGGGGGAGCATAGACTTGAGATGCTCAAAGCTGTGCTTCCCAGCCAGGATCCTCTTAAGTCCTAAAGTGCCCACAGTGAGCTCCAGAGACACTGGGAGTTAGTTGTTCAAAGAATTTTCAAAGGTCAGTGTTAGCTTCCTTGATTTTTTAAATTTTAATCACATAATGTTCAAACTGAAAGTACCTTTCATTATGAGATGATATTAGCCATCTTTCTCATTATAGATGAGAAAACTGAGGCCCCCAAGAAGAGTGTGAACACCACTATCCAGGTGTTTCAAGATTTAGGAATAAGCCTGACCAGGTGGTGGCGCAGTGGATAGAGCATCGGACTGGGATGCGGAAGACCCAGGTTCGAGACCCCAAGCTCGCCAGCTTGAGCGCGGGCCCATCTGGCTTGAGCAAAAGCTCGTCAGCTTGGACCCAAGGTCGCTGGCTCCAGCAAGGGGTTGCTCGGTCTGCTGAAGGCCCGTGGTCAAGGCACATGTGAGAAAACAATCAATGAACAACTATGGTGTCGCAATGACAAGGAAAAACTAATAATTGATGCTTCTCACATCACTCCGTTCCTGTCTGTCTGTCCCTATCTATCCCTCTCTCTGACTCTCTCTCTGTCCCTGTAAAAAAAAAAAAAAAATTAGGAATGAACATCATAACATTCTATAATGACAGGATCATTTCAGTTGTAAATAAATTGGGACTCACTGGTTCAAGACTTTACCAGATGATAGATTACTGAAATATCCTCAGATATAATGAAAGACCAGGAACCATGAGAACCACATTGTATAAGAGCTTTCCTCTGAGATTTACCCATCTCCTTTTGAACTAAGTAGTAGCTCCACATGAACTTTTTTGTATATTGCTGAAATGCCACCGAACAGTCATTTATTCTTTCCTTGATTTAACCACCATAGGTCAAGTCAGGCAATCTCTATGTGTCAGATACTTTTCTAGATTCTAGATCCTATTTTCTAGATCATCATTTGATTGAAAAAGGGATATGTCAGTGGACACAATAATACAGTCTAAGGTGATAGGCCCAGGGTATTAGGGAACATATAGGGCAGATACCCCATCCAAACCTGGGATGTGAGCCTGGGGGGTGGGTTTGGGGGAGGTGTGTGGAGATAGTCAGGAAAGATTTACACAAGACAACAACTGACTTCCAGGTAAAAATTGGAAGAATGGACAGAAGTCAGACACTCTCTCATTATCTAATAACTATTTCATGAGTACCCTGTGTACCAGACAGTGAGAGAAGGCATTCCACATTCAGCACTGATGGAAACACTAGAAGTCCCTGACTCATTAGCCCTCAAAGTTAAGTCCAGATCCAGACAATAAAAGGTAAACAAATATTACAAAGTGTGACATGCTAGGAAGCTACGAGAGGTTGCTAAGATGGAGACCAAGGAGGGGGCACATTAGGATGATTAAGAAAAGCGTCACGGAAGAGCTGATGATTTATTGAACTTGAATGATAAGAAGAAATTAACCATGGGAAATGCAGCTAAGAGCATTTCGGGAAGGAAGCCTGAATGTGCAAAGGCCCTGAAAGCAGAAACTTGTCCAGTGTGTCTCAGTGACTGTAAGAGGCCTATGTGTCTGCTGCAAGGTGAATATGAAAAGGAAAGAGGCATGACACACCACTAGAGAGAAAAGCAGGGGCCCTTATATTTAGAGCTTAATAAGCCAAAGTAGAAACGGACAGCGAGGACTTGCCACACAGAAGGAATAGCCTGTGTCAAGACTTGGAGATGTGAAAACAGCTGGCAGATAGAGGAATTGGTATGTGAGATGGTTGTCTGTAGTGTGGCATTGTAAACTCCATACACACCGTGAGCTGGGCACAGAGAGGCCTTATCTTTACTAACTGGAGTCTAATACACCTTTCGAATAAGCTAAAATCATTGAACGTCTCCCGCGATCGTGTGGATGATGATGGTCATTCCAGTTTCTCTAATCACCTGCTAGAGGCAAGATTTCAGAGGGCAAACTAGAGCCAGCGGCTCATCCAGTGTACCAAACTGGATGAAAACAAACTCTGTAGTCCCTGGGAGCTACAAAGAAACTCAGAACTGAGAGTGGCGAGGCCAGCTGGCCAGCGGGGACACAGGCAAGTGGCCAAAGGTTCATGTGTGGATGACAAGGGAAGAAAGAATAAGATCCAAGAGAAAACAAGGGCTCTCTCTTCAAAGAATTGGGGAACACCCTCTGCTGCCTGTCACTTCCCAGCTGGGGAGGGCGGCAGCAGCAGGACAAGGGGTCAGGAGGAAGCATTCCGTCCCGGACACCCTGCCTGCTACCAAGAGACCTGTTGGGGTGGATGCCACCAGGCCGGATGCTGGAAACAGGATGTGGTGTCCAGGCCCCTGCTGGTGCCAGGGTCTGCCCTAAAGAACGAGATGTCAGCTGACAGAAAACCATTCAGACCCTGCAGCAGGCAGTGTTTCCAATGGCAACCCAGGGCTCCCCCACCCCTGCTCTACATCCTTTCTCTTCCTGGACTAAACTTTCCATTTGATCACTTTGGGTCAAGTACAAGTTGAATAAGAGGTGCAGGGAGAGGGATGCATATCGAAAGGGGTGTTGAGTATGGGAAGAAGAAAGCTGCTTTTCCTATTAAATTTGAGAATTAAAAGCCAGGAGATCTCTAGGGCAGACATATAATCAAGCTGGGTTTTTTTCTTTCTTTCTTTCTTTCTTTCTTTCTTTCTTTTTTAGCCTGACTTTGCTTCTAGTTTGGCATTTGCTGAGGCTCTTTTTTTTTATATATATAGCCAAAAGCCACTGACCACTGCTTCCTCCTGGCCCTTCCCTAGCCATCACTCTTGTCTGCTGAAGGGGTGCTCTGCTGCCCAGTATTGTTCCCGGGTTGGAGCTGGCTGAAGTCCCTCTGCCCTTTCAGTGGCTGACAGATTAAGGGGACGGGGAAGGGAAAGGCACCCTGGGACTCCAGGCCCCACCTCCACGATTTGGAGTCATTAAGCTTCCAGTGGAGTTCTAAAATCAGCACTTTTAACAAGTACCCTGGCTCATGCAGGCTCTGATGAATGCTGGGCACACACTGAGGAAACACTGTTCTCAGGGGTCACCTAGGTTGAAATGTAGCCAAGACCAGGGGATAAACAGACTTCAAAGCATACAAGCCAGGATTCGGGCTATAGGGTATATATTCCTCAAGCCATTTGGAACTGCCCAGTGACCTTCAGCATTTCTCAGCTGAAACTAAAACTTTTCAAAAGAAGAAGGTTTTAGTTCTATTCCTAGTGAAATGTGTTCCATCCCCTTAATAAAGTGACTCCAGGATCTCTAAGAACGGCAGGTTCATGAGATACTTGATTAAGTCAAAGTGGGTTCACTGGCTGTCTATTCTGATTCTAACGATCCAATTAAGACCTAGGGGAAGGCACAGGCAATGAACCAGAAAATAAACGAAATTAAGCATGACTACAAAACTGGAGGAATTTCTCTCATGTTGGAAACAGAGGAAATGTTCATTTTGACCTTGTTTCCCTCTTTGGTACTGATTAGTGTTAAGCGGGGTTGTTTTTATTTTTGTGTGCAGTGACTATATTTTGTTTTGAGTCTTCTTTGGCCCCTGATTGTCTTGACATTTAAGGCAAAGAAATTGAGGAAATCTCCAAAGGAATATTTTCATCCTTAAAGTAATTGACAAGGAATACACGGTGAGAAAGAAGTGGGAAGTGATTGAATTTCTTCTCTAGAGACAAAGATGAGTAGTGACTAGTGGAGAAAATATGCCGGCATCATGTATTAAAAGTTAACATACAGAGATTTTCCTGAATGGGCCATCTATAGCTTAACCCTCGCCTGTCAGAAAACTAAGCCCTTTATTTACATTGCCCTGTAGAGATTCCTAGGGGCTGATTTCAACAAAGGGTAAGGATCATGCCACATGTCTTAGTCTCCATCACAGTATTCAGCATGGTGCTGGCTATCCAGTAGGTATTCAAAAACTCAATGTTCACTGGAGTTTAAGAAGTAATTCTGATGCTTCCACTGCCTCAGTGAGCTATCTTCAGGCTACACTTACTGGACATTGCTCCCAGGACCCCAGGATGAGATGATAGACCTGCAGTGTTTCTTCTCAGTATTGCTGTGTCCATAATAACTCTCCAGAGAGACTCCCTAATAAGACCCTCTGGAGGCATGTGCAGGACTCAGCTAGGTCACAATTCGGGCTTCTGAGATGAAGTATTAAATGAGGGCAGGACAGAAGAGTGCTGAGGAATGTGGGCTCTGGGTCCCCCCAACCTGAGCTGGAATCCTCACTCTACCAATATATTAGCTGCCTGACTTTGTACGAATTACTCAGTCTGTCCTCATTTATAAATTGGAGTTCATAATAGAATCTGTCATAGAGTTACTGTGAGGACTAAACGAGAGAATGCATATAAGGCATTTAGAAAAGAGCACAGCCCATAGTAAGAGCTCAAGAATGTTAACTATTATTAGAATTATTGAGTAATGACCCAACTGGGTTGGCACATGAATAAAGGCAAAGGACCCCGGCCACAACTCAGACCCCAAAGACACACTCAGTGATTCTACCTAGTCAGTGTCTCCTACCCAAGCTGCTTCCTACAACCAAATTTATCACTGAATCATTGGGTGTAATGACATCAGGCACTTAAACATGAGGATGTCTGCTCTTTTCCATTTCATTTCTAATAATTCCATTGTTCACATTACTTACTGGGTACCTCAACTGTCCTGGATAAGCGAGAGAAAGGGGAGTGATACGTAGTAAATGCCTGCTCTAGAAATCACAGTTAAGTTACATGAAGGAAAATGGGGGGTTTTGAATGAGAGAAACAATGGCATCAAATCAGGCACACTCTCTTCTATTTCCCATTCACAGATGCTAAACTGCAGCCCTGAGAGGCAGGAGTTAGCTTGTTTGCAAGGGAAGCTGGGTTCTACTTCCACGGGGAGGGACCAAAGGGAACATCTCAACAGGTAATCAAGTTTGGCATTCTAAGAATAAAAGGCATGCTTTTCTAACCTATTACAGTAATACCTCCAGAGTCAGCAAAGTCAGCCACCAGACAGTTTTAGGCTGTGGGATTTTTGATCCACTGTCTCCAGGTCTTTTATGGATAATAATAGCTTCATAGCATCCTTCCCTCTGATGCTGGTCCAAAATAAGCATTATACGGTGAGTACCAGAGGAAAAGCACACATGTTTCTAAAACTAATATCTGGATATATATAATGGAATATTATTCAGCATTTAACAGGAACAAAATTCTGACATAGGCTACAACTTGTATAAACCTTGAAAACATGTTAGGTGAGATAAGCCACTCTCAAAAGAGTAAGTACTGTAATTCCACTTATATGAAGTACCTTGGGTAGTCAAATTCATGGAGACAGAAAGTAAAACAGTGGGAAGCAGAGGCCAGAAGGAGGGCCGAATGGGAGTTGTTTAATGAATATAGAGTTTCTGTTTGAGATGATGAAGAAGTTCTGAAAATGAATGGTGTGGATGGTTGCCTAATAGGTAGGTGTACTTCACGCCACTGAACTGTACAACTGAAAATGGTTAAAAGAGTGAATTTTATGTTGTGTACATTTTACCACAATAAAAAATAAAAAATAAATCAGAAACATAAGAAAGTGACATCCAAATAGTAGATGGAATTTCTGCTCCCTCTTTGTGCACGCAGCTCTGCTCCAGCCCGGTCATGTGACAGTTGTCGTTACTGACCTTGCAGGCAGATGTTACACTGTGTTCAGTGTTCAGTGGAGGAGCCGTGGAATCCACTCTGACATTCCGATTTGCCTCACCAGTTCTGATGCCTGCTCCTCTGGAGCCATCCACTAAGCCAGTGGAAGGAACAGAAGGGGGAAAGGTAGCCCAAATCTGAGGCATTTTCTGAAGGGTATACAACAGCAGAATTCCTAAGAGAAATGTCAATTCTTAAAGTCACTTGGGCTTAGGCTGTGCATAACAAAGCATTTTTCTCTCCAGTTCCATTCCCTAAATAAATATTTGTCACTTCCCAGCAACAAGAGTTTTGAAGATACTGGCATCAAACTTTAATGTTTTGATAGCTTAGTACACTCAGGGTGCTGTGGTTTTCACCTTCTTCTCAGTTCTGTTCTCCTCAGTGGCATTTTTCTTAATGCTGGTTGTACTCCATTAAACTTGTTTCGGGACCCGCTACTAGGTCTTGACCTACAGTCTGAAAATTACTACCATGTGCCTGCGGCTCCAGCCTTTGAGCTAACACTAAATTGCTTGCTCCCAAGGGCTCTCCCCAGGCACGATTCTCTGCTAGTGAATCTTCAGGCAGGTCTATTTCTCTTCTGTCTCTGAGGGAAAGAGGCTGATGTGGCAACACCGGAACCAATTGCAAAATAAGCATGCAGGAGCCATGGGCCACCAGCAAGGCTTGGAGGGAGAAGTCCCGATCCTGCATGAGTCCTTAGGCAGGAACGGTGATGATGGGCAACAACAAAGTCTTCCCTTGGATACCACTACAGAGAACTGTCAAATCAAATCAAATTTGAGAAATCAGGAGAAAGGTAAAAATCAGGAAACTTTGAAGTCTTTACTGACTGTGATGGCTTTCCAGAGGGAAGTTCAAGTCACGTAATATTTGAAGACATGTGGGGTGAGTCTCATGAATTTTTCAGAGCCACCAAAGCCCAATAAACCTCCGGCTTCTGATTCCATCTTCTTGCTATGTTGTCAAGCGAACTGGGAAACAGAATATGGGAACCACTTGTCTGGTTTCTGTTTCTGTTGTTGTTCCTGTTATTCTGTGCATATCAGAGAGTTCTGAAGGCAGGTCGCCCTTCTAGGGGAGTGTGTGCTTACTGGCCACCTCAATGCAGCCACAGCAAATGACATTCGCTGAGATCATGTGGGAAAGCACAAATAAGGTACCTGGCACCATAAAAACACTTATTATTTTTGGAAGATTGTGTTAAAATGCTCACATTTTACATGGCTCAGAAACTAAACTAAGAATTTATTTTTTTTTTAAAAAAGATGTCTACCTATACAAACTCCAGAACATTCCCTAATGCAATGCAGATGTTTACGAAAGTCATCAACACACGTCATTTATGACATTCTCAGGCTTCTGGAGTCAAGCTTCGGTCTACCTTCTCTATTCACCTTTTCAGAGACGAGTCTAATAATATAAAAAGAGGGGAACCCCTCTGTGTTACCTCCTGCAAGTACTTGGGCAATAACAAGACTGTGGCTTCCAGAATATATAAAGGAAATTGCCACCACCAGAGACCATAGGATGCACTATGGCTACCAAACAGCCCAAGTTACTACCTCCTTTAGTTTCCAATGGTAGAATGTTAGGCTGGAAAAATGTTTAAAGGTCATCATTTTCAATTTCCTCAACCCAGGTCACCAGGGGTAACTGGGCAATGCCCTTTATTTTCAAGCCTGCTTCCTGCACATAACTCCAGCTCATTCCTTCTATTCTCTAAGTCCGAATAAGCGCACTGGCCTTACCCCACAGCTCAACAACTCATTTCTCCCGTTTTTTTTTTTTTTCATGTCAACAGTATTCCATGTTTCCAACTAGATGTTGATGGCATATTATTATATTTGGTGAATAAGATAATAGCATTCACACCTGGTTCCTCTTCATACTTTATATTAGCTCCAAAAACAGAATTTATTACATGAAATAGAGGGTCCAGCTCAGGCTGGAAAACATTTAATTGAATGTTCATCTGGACTGCCTGCTAGCACTTCAGGATGTGGCAAGTATTGGTGCAGAGTCCCCAGAGTTCGGGACGTAGTGAGTGAAGGGGAACATTGTGGTGGCCACTCTGATTCAGGGCAACTGCTTTGAGAGCTTCTGTCCCACTTGAATCCACATCATTATCTTTATTATTTGGGACTTTAAAAGTTTTCATCAGTATGTGTATGTTTTTTTCTTTTTCTTTTCCTTTTTTTTTTAAACAGATAGATGGTGTCTGCCATGGAGATTGAACGCATGAGCCTGTGAAAGAGATGTGAGAGATCTCTCACGTGGTTACAGGCAGTAGGGCATTTGTGACTGATGTTTCTGCAATTTTTGCCACTGGGGATACAGCTGCCCTTGGTCTTGTCTTTCCAAAAGCCAATGACAAAGAATTTTAGGGAACTAGACAACGATGCACAGGACCCTGCTCTCTAATCTACTGATAGGCTACTGATACTCTTGACTCTGCTGACCAACAGCAGCCCAAGGGTCCAGGTCCCTCACCAGATGCTTGGCAGTGGAGGTGCAGTGTCCATGGACCTCCCATGAGCTTGCCTGTAGTTCAGAATGGGCATCACCCACTCTTTGTCGAAGGTCCCTCTTCTTTCTCAGTGGATAGGCTCAGTTTCTCTGTGTTCACTGTATGGAAGGCCATGATGCAGCAGCGGCAAGGATTTCCTGGGTCCCTCTGCTGGCACACTGCCCCGCCCCTGCTACAAATATTGAAGTTGGCTTTTGCGGCACTAGAAAATACCCGAGATAGCCTGAATCCACTTTGGTCCCCTGCTGGACTGTCATAGCAGCCCTGGTGGGGGAGGGAGAGTCATGTCACAAAGGAACTAGCCCCACAAGTGAAGTAGGGTTTCACTTCAGCAGAAGGACATGCTTGGCTGTGCTCCTGAACCTTTCTCTGATCCTTCAACATTCCTCCTATTGTTATAAAAGGTGTGACTTTTCATAATAAATCCCTGGGCCTACAACACACAGAAGTTCTTCCCTGTCTGAATCCTAGAGGGGATGATTAATTACTAGAAGGTTCTGTTGGGAGAGGCATTGCCACTCTGAAGGCAGAGATACTGGGTGCTAACCTCAGTTTCACCACCACCAGCTGGTTGATCTTGGACAAGATATTTAATCTCTCATGCCCTTTACTCAAATTATTGAAAGGGAGCCAATAATTTGAGCTACTCCATGAGGTCCTTGTGTAGTTTTAATGACATATTGCATGTAAAACGGCCTAGTAAATAGTAAATTCTCAGTAAATGTGAATATTATGAAAGGGGCTCAATGTGTGAAGGGCAATCAGGTAGCAGAGACTAAGGTAAGATAGAGAAAAGCAAGCACTTGAGTGTAGGTGTGTTAAGATGTAGAGAGAGCTGAGGTTGGAGAGACGAGCAGGTAGGAGCAACAGGGAGGGGAAACGGGAGGCATGGGCAGCTCAGGGTTGATGCTTTGAGCACTGAGGACTAAGATACCAGGGGAAGACTCTGAAAACTGGAGTCCAGAATGGGCACCCCCTATTATTTGGTGAAGGTCCCTCTTTCTTTCTACGTCGACAGGAGGCCCAGTCTCTCTGGGTTCACTGTGGAAAGCTGTGATGCAGGGACAAGGATTTCCTGAGTCCTTCTGCTGGCTGGCACACAGCCCTGCCCCTGCTACAAATATTAAAGTTGGCTTTTGCGGCACTAGAAAAACCCGGAGATAGCCTGAATCCACTTTGGTCCCCTGCTGGAGTTCACAGCAGCCCTGGTGGGGGAGGGAGAGTCCTGTCATAAAGACTCTAGCACCATGACTGCAGTAAAAAGAGCTGAGATTCAGGGTGAATGGGTGTGTGGGTGTAACAGGAGATGATAGTTAGGCAACCAGTTCATAACCCCATCTCTCCAAGGAGAACCAGAAATCTATCTTTGAGTTGGAACGATGCCTATTTGGAAAAAGAATAAGCCCACACTGCCTTCCTTCTCCGCCGCTGAGAGGGCTCCTGACAGTGTCTGGTACCGAGAAGACTAAGCATCAGAGTGTTATGTGTAAGCCAGGCAGACCTGGTTATAAGGCTCAGCTCAATCACTGACAGGTGGGAAAAAAACATGTGTTTAAGACAGAGCAATCAAAGATATTAGCTCCCACTCTATACCTGCCAGTTCAATATGTGGTAGTACTTCCATGAGTGTCTTCATCTGGTAAAACTCATCAAACTCAATAAATGAGTGTATTTTGTTGTATGTAAATTGTATCACCTGCCCTTCTGAGGAGACTATTACTTCCAGGAATTTCTTCCTGCCTAGCAAGAAGTGCTCCAGCTGCCATTGGATTCCATTTTCTCCTACCTCGCCCTTATGAATATCAATGGAGATGAATAATAGCTCTTCAATACCCTTCAACTTTTTAAAGGCACATTTAGCTCCACATAGGTCCCCTGAATACCATTCCTTCAGATGGCTTTTCTAAAACTGTACCTTGTCTCTGCAGATATATCCAGTCTCCTTACTGTGAAGAGCCCTGAATTACTGGCATTTGGAGAAATAGCCAAGCCAAGACGAAAGACTGAACTGCAATATAATTACAGATCTAGAAGGAATCCTGAGGAACTGCCTAGTTCTGATTTGTTCTGCTTCCCCTGAGCTAGGTCCTATTTCATTCATGCAATCAAAAAATCACTATGAAGTTCTGTGTGATGTGCTTTGAGTTCCTATTTATTTAGAGCTTACTACATCCCAGGGACTGGGCTGAGTACTTTATTATGTCAATAATATATAAAATTAATTTTCATAGCAACCCTATGAGGTAGGTGCTATTATCATCCCCATTTTATGGATGAGAAATTAAAGGCAGGTGGTTAAATGACTTCCCTGTTGTCATTGGCAAACCAAGACTAGAACCCAGAGTCGTACATTGCAGAGTATTTAACCATCATCATATGCTGCTTCTCACAGAGCTTTCAACATGTTGGAAGGAGGGCAGAGGAACCTAAAACTAATCAAACAGGGAAGTGGAGCTCGAGCCTATGTGTAGAGGTTCTGGAAAGATCCTACTCTACTCTCTCCCCCCACCCTGCTTCTTAAATCAACACCCAAACTCCTGGGGCCTTTGTGCTTCAGCAGAATGATTTCAGAGCAATGGTCTGCATGCCTAGCCAAGTCCCTGACTTGTACAGGAGACATGAATGAGACGCTTTTGTACAGAACATTTGGAGAAGGAAGCAAGAATATGTCATTCATTCAGTCAGTCCTTCATTGAGCATCCATTTAAGCATATGGATCAGTCACTAAGCTAAGTCATTGTGCCGATACCCAGGACACATAGAACAGACTTGGATCCTATTCTCAAAGTCTAATGTTCTCACAATTATCATTTATCACTCTCCCCTTGTTGTTGGACAAATTTCACCTCCCAGTCTGGACCATTCATCACAGCCTGACAAAGCCCACCCTGCCCCTGGGATGACCATACAAATGCTGCTTCCCTGATGGGTGTAGGATGGTAGGGTCCCTGTGGATTGGCCAAACAATCACTCAGGAAAGAACAAGTCTCCCTTTTCCTGCTCTCCCCACCCTTTTCAGTGAGCTTTAAGGAAATGGCAACATAATGGGCTGAAAATAGCCCCAGGGCCCCTTAATAAATTGCTCCTAAACACCCTTCTTGCATTTTAATGAAAAGAAAATGGGTGGGGTGGATCTCTTGCACAAATTCAAAACTAAATTGAGTTTAATTCTATAAGATAGATTCATCATACAGAGCAGTATGGGAACACAGAGATCTGAGCCAAAAAGACATGAACAGCCTGTTCCTAAAAGTAAAAAATATTGATATGCAAAAAAACATTAACAAATAAGCAGTTAGCTCTCCAGATGCTGGGAGTCTTTGTATCTCCCTAAAAATTAAAAAGTCCTGGAAAATAAAAGCTTGGACAGAGGCTCAGGCTGACATGAGGCACCTGCAGAAAAACTGGCATGTAGAAGTATACACTGTATGTGGTTTGCAGCTGTCCTGGTTGGTGATATACAATAGTTATACAGGGTACACTGTACAGTGGGTACATAGTGCCCCAGCATTCAGCCAGTTTGGCTTATGTTATCATTTAAAAGGCACTCCATGGCCTGACCAGGCGGTGGTGCAGTGGATAGAGCATCGGACTGGGATGCGGAAGACCCAGGTTCAAGACTGCAAGGTTGCCAGCTTGAGTTCAGGCCCATTTGGCTTGAGCAAAAGCTCGCCAGCTTGGACCCAAGGTCACTGGCTCCAGCAAGGGGTGGTTCGGTCTGCTGAAGGTCCGTGGTCAAGGCACATGTGAGAAAGCAATCAATGAACAACTATGGTGTTGCAACGAGAACAAAAAATTAATGATTGATGCTTCTCATCTCTCTCCGTTCTTGTCTGTCTGTCCCTATCTATCCCTCTCTCTGACTCTCTCTCTCTGTCCCTGTAAAAACAAAACAAAACAAAAAACCAATAAAACCTTAATAAATAAATAAATGGCACCCCATGGTGCTGTCTGGAAAAATAAAACAATACATCAACCAACCAATAAACAAATAAACTCTACCACCAGCCAAAGATGGTTTTATTAAAATGTATAAATGCATTGAACTTTTCCTGCATTCAAGGCATAGGGTTATGGTGAAGATGACAGTGAGTAAGGAATAGTACCTGCCTCCTTAAAAGTTGCATTTTAGTGTGTGCTTGTGTGTATACTTTGTGGGAGGGAACAGACACACATGTAATAGTATTATGAAAGAATACACAGAATTGTAGAGGAAGAAAATCAACTATTCCTTGGGGAATCTAGAAAGGCTTTTTGGAAAAATTAGACTTGAATTGAGGTTGAAAGAGGGGATGAGGTAAATATTCCAAGAAAAGGGAGTTCCTGAACAAAAGTAGAAATCTATGGGAATAGAGAGCATATTTAGAAAAGGGCCAGAAGACCCTATAAGAGTCCAATGAGCTATTTGTCTTCACCGTGCAGCTGTGAGTGCCTCAGTGGCCAAAATACCAGAACTGGATTAACACCTTCACAAGCCCTAAGCATAGAAAATTAATTACAGTGTTCCTCCTGTGTTACTTAATATTATAAAAACACCAAATTACAAAATAAGGCTAAAGAAACGCAACAAAGTTCTGACTTTGCTTATTTAGGATAGTCTAGCCTGACCAGATGGTGGCGCAGTGGATAGAGTGTCGGACTGGGATGCGGAGGACACAGGTTTGAGACCCCGAGGTCGCCAGCTTGAGCGCGGGCCCATCTGGCTTGAGCAAAAGCTCGTCAGCTTGGACCCAAGGTTGCTGCCTCCAGCAAGGGGTTGCTCGGTCTGCTGAAGGCCTGCGGTCGAGGCACATGTGAGAAAGCAATCAATGAACAACTAAGGTATTGCAATGGCAACGAAAAACTAAAGATTGATGCTTCTCACCTCTCTCCGTTCCTGTCTGTTCCTATCTATCCCTCTCCCTGACTTTCACTCTGTCCCTGTGGAAAAAAAAAAAAAGTTATAGAATAGTCTAATTAAAAACAAAATTTGTCACATTTTACAAAATTGTTCTAGAAACTCTTCTATAGGAAAAAATAAAGTCTTGAAACTCAGGGGATTAACCCTCATGCATTTGGTTGCCTCTCGAGCAACTCTGCTTCACACAGTGACTCAGAAACCCAGGCTTCTTGCAAGCACTGGCTCTGCCATCCACTAAAGCCTCCTTGGATCCTCTGCTGACCTTCCGCATTCAGATGTTTAATCCAGCAGAGAGAGAGATAATGGCACATTGCACAAGGGTTCAGAAGCCAGGCCTGGATAGGGTGCACATCAGGTCCACCCACATTCCATGAGCCAGAGCTAGTCACATGGTCCCACCTACAGTATCACTGTAGAGACTGGGAAACATAGAGGAATACCTATGCATTGCTTTCCTATTGCTGCTGTAACAAATTACCAGTAGCCTAGTGGCTTAAAACCACATAAATATATCATCTTATAGGTTAGAAGTCTGATATGAGTCTTCCTGGGCTAAAACCAGGATACCTGTTCCCTTGCCTTGTCCAGCTTCTAAATGCTGCCCACCCTCCTCATCTAGCAGCCCCCTTCCTCTACCTCGAAAGCCAGCAGCGTGGCATACCTTTTAAACATTGGTACTTAACCTCCTGCATATGGTTTTGATTCTTAGAGTCAAAGATTATGTTTTGGTGGCTGCTGTATTATGTCTTTATATTTTTATATTTCTAAAGTTATACTACATATGGTGTTAAATTCCCTAAATTTGGGTAAAGTTTCATCAAAATATTACCTCACATTTTAGCCTTGAGATGAAAAAGTTCCCCATGCACACACCATAAACAAGACCTACTAGTCCTTGGACTGCCAAGGTGCCTTCCATCTGGAGTGCTTCATTATTCGATAGGCACTCTGTCAGTGTGTGCTGGAGTGAGATTGCACTGGCTCCTAAGAGCCATTAAGCACATCTCTTCCCAACTTTGCTTTCAGTGATCTCTCATTGAAAAGATCACAGTGAGAGTATTTACACACCAAAAAAAGGCCAATGCTACATACAAATGAGGGCTTTTAATTATTATTATTATTATTACTTATTTCTGAGAGCCATTTATCAAATCTTATAGCATACCACTAGCCCACATTGGCTTTAAAACCATCATCAGGCTATATTTAGGGCAATCATTATTTTAACACACTGTTCAATACTATTGTTTTAGTTGGACTTTAGGATCAAGAGATAGTATGTCCTACAGCTTTTAGTAGTCCCACCAACAAAAAAAAACAACAATTAGATTTCTATCTGTTACTTAAGAAGAAATATTTTTATTGGGCATTGCCTGTTTTATTTGCTAGAATATATGAACAGGCATCTTCTTGCCTTTAATTAATTCATGAATCCCAAGAAGCTAACAATGCATGGTAGGTGGTCAATAAATATTTGTCGAGTAAATGAATAAGATTTACCTGAAGCAAGACCGCCCTCTTCCCTGTAGGTGATTCCACCAGGCTTTCTCTGTCATTAGTATTTTGAATTCTCTGTGGAAAAAGAGTTAAACTCCTCCCCAAAACTCCTTCCTCTGCAATCTCATAGTAATTTAGAAAGTACCTATATTATATAGTTGGAATATATAATATAATCAATCATTTTTTACTATATACATGTGTGACTCTTCCACTACAATATCAGCTTCAAAAATCAGAGGCAATGTTTTTATTTTGTTTTAGTGTTTATCTCCTTTAGAAAAGTAACATTTCCTTTCTTTTCATTATTTGTTCTCATGATGTGTCACATGGAAAAGAGTTATCTTTGTGTGTACCCCTTAGAACAGTGCAAGCCCATTTACAACAGGTGTGATGGCCCCCCACGCACTCCCAGTCTCACTCCCCTTGTGTCCTCAGTGCCGGAGGGAGTCTCAGCTCAGCACATGTTTACTGAAGGAACAATGTTGACTTTGCCTTTGTAAGCTCTGGAAGGACTTCAGCAAAGTTCAGAGGAAGAAAAGCTGGATTTCCTCCTGAAACTTTGCATGGTCTCTGCCTCCCCCACTCATGGAGTAGTCTATAATCTTGGTCATTGCACAGTCACCTGTCAAAGCAAATCTTTCTTAATTAAAGAGGCTTATGCAGGAGGCTAATCTAAAACTTTATTTTGACAGAAGCTGTATGTCTGAATGAGGCTAACCATGTCCTTGACCTTGGCTGTCCCATCTGGCGACTCAGAAATAACTTGAACCTGAGAGGTTCTGTTGAACTGATTGACAAATCTTTTCCAAGGCTGTCTGAGACATGAGACACCAGGACAACATATAACTGACACACTGACAACAATGATCAAATACCTTCCCTTGAGATTTACTTTTACCACTAGCAGAGGTAATCCTGAATACCTGGGTTTTAAGAAAGCATGCTTGGAGTCTACTTTGGCTGCCTGCTAAGACATTACATTTTTAGTTTGTTTAAAGGCTTCAAGCTGCTGACATAAGCACAAGTGCCACTATATTGCAACCACTATGAAATAAACAGAAAACTACACCATTTGGCCCAGGCCAGGTGGCTCAGAGGATAAAGTGTTGACCCTGCATGCCAGAGGTCACAGGTTCAACCCACCAGTCAGGACATAAATGAGAAGCAATCAACGAGTACACAACTAAATGGAACAACTAAGTGAAACTATGAGATGATGCTTTTCCTTCTCTCCCTCACCCTCCCTACCCCTCTCCACTTTCTCTCCCTTCCTCTTTCTCTCTCTCTCTCTCTTAAATCAATGGAAAATTTGGGTAAAATGAAAAATGAAAGCTACACCACAAGAAGCCAGCACACCCTGAACTGATTGTGGAAACTCCCTAGAGACCCAAGTTGAATAAAACTCAAGGGGAAGAGACAGTTCAAATCCATCTAAACCCTCTTTACCCAGTACAGGAATCTGTAATCTTTCAACTTGCCAATTATTGCTTACAGAATCAAATTACCATTCAGATGCCTCACCAAAAAAAAAAAAAAGTTTTCACCAGTGTATGGGGCAGCTCCTTCAGGTACAGAGGTCAGAGAGTTGTATATTTGGAACCTCTGTTTTGAGCTTTGAAGCCAATTGGCCAGGACACTAAGCGACATTTTTCCAGTTAGTCAAGGTCAGAATTTAAGGTAGAATATATACTTATGTGTGTATTCTATATTTATATTTATTTTATGTACTACAGAACAGAAGATCAGAGGATCGCTTTCCCAGAGGACAATGGGAATTATGCTGCCTCCTTGTGGGAGAGAATGGAAAATTGGAAAAGCCTTTAGAATAGGCTGTAAGAATTGGAGAGGCTCTTGGATCCCAAATGAACATACAGACTACCTTTTCTGCCTTTTAAGAATCTGACATTTGGCCTGACCTGTGGTGGCATGGTGGATAAAACATTGACCTGGAATGCTGAAGTCGCTGGTTCGAAACCCTAGGATTGCCTGGTCAAGGCACATATGGGGGTTGATGCTTACCATTCTTACCTCCTTCTCTCTCTTTCTCTCCCCTCTCTAAAAATAAATAAATAAAAAAGAATCTTACATTTTACAATGCAAAGAATCTATAAAAATCTGTGCGCTCTTTCTTGGTAGTCCATTCAAACCCAAAACCCAACATATTTTGTACTACTTACTCTGTGCTCAAACATGTATTTGGAATCATAGAAGACACCAAGGAAATTGTAGGCAGGACTTTTTCTCTCAGAAAATGAGAGGACAGCTCATGCTTTAAAGCAGGGGTTTTCAACCTTTTTACACTTGAGGACCAGTGACTGACTTAGCCAGCTAGAAACTTAAACACAATGAATAGTTTTATCTTACTGCACACAACAGTGCAACATGATACAAGCTGATACTTGATTTGTGAACTCCACATGTACAATGTATGGATACTACATAAGTTTGTCCAAATGCGTTCTGTGTATTGCACATGATTACACATGTAAATGCTCTGCACGGAGCAAAAGGCTGTTTGAATGAGCCTACAAGTTCCACAGATATCTAATACTATCTCAATAGTATTATCATCAATGATACAGGTTAATAAATGGCCATCACCCTGAGCATAAGCGAATTCAACTAAAATCATTGAGTCTATAATCATCATACAACATCAGGGTGGTTAACTCTTTCATGGACTGGCATGAAATTTCTGGTGGACTGGCACTGGTCCGCAGACCAGTGTTTGAAAAACAGTGCCTCAGAGCATTTAGGAATAAGCAAGTCTTCCTCTGTGTGGCTCAGTTTGTATGCTCCACTCTGTCCACTTTTCACATTCAAAGATTTTCATAATCTCGTTTCCTACTCATACACCACCTAGCTGCAGTCATTGCCAATTCTCTCTTAAATCCTAGGTGTCAGCCACCCTAGGAGCTGGTATAAAGTTGGGACACTAAAGAGCCCATCTCCAAGGCTTTCAACACATCACTAGAAATCTAGCAAGGCACGGAGAACAGAATTGTCACAATTCATAAAGGAGAGGCCATTAATGTGAGGTCCTGTGATAAACTGCTAAGGGTGGGGAGTAATGCCCCCAGGACACAAATAAGTAACAGTAGAAAATTTCTAAGTTGCTTTTTAAGGTAACGTTTATTTATTTATTTTTTACAGGGACAGAGAGAGAGTCAGAGAGAAGGATAGATAGGGACAGACAGACAGGAATGGAGAGAGGTAAGAAGTATCAATCATTAGTTTTTCGTTGCTGTTGCACACCTTAGTTGTTCATTGATTGCTTTCTCACATGTGCCTTGACCACGGGCCTTCAGCAGACCGAGCAACCCCTTGCTGGAGCCAGCGACCTTGGGTCCAAGCTGGCGAGCTCTTTGCTCAAGCCAGATGGACCACGTTCAAGGTGGCGAGCTCAGGGTCTCGAACCTGGGTCCTCCACATCCCAGTCCGACGCTCTATCCACTGCGCCACCGCCTAGTCAGGCCTAAGTTGCTTTTTAAAGAGAGTATGTCCACCTACCTGCAGAGCTTTGTTTCACTGGGTCAGGGGCCAAGGATAGACTTGCTTGGGACAAACGAGAAAAGCAGCTACATGCTGCTATCAGAGAGCCTTCCTAGTTTCTTCCAGAACAAAATTAGAGGAAGCCAGTTAGAAGGGGCACCTAATTACTAGCAAGCTGAGAGGGGCTGGTTAAGGGCTATTGTGAGTTCACTGGATTTCCCATGCTGTCTCCTGCTCTGTACTTTTGACAGATTTGCCTGGAGTCACCCCCACTGATATTCTATACCATGTTCATCTCAAAGCTCAGCAAAAGCCATTGCCCCCTACAGAAAATCTTCCCTGACTCCAGGGTGCACTCCAGCCTGGCCTGGTCTGTATTAGAGCCCAACCTTTGTGCTCGTATGGCTCTTAATACACGTCTCATCACAGCATGGTGTTAGAATGAGCTATTAATACGTCTGACCCCTTCACCAGGCTCTTTGTCTTTGTTTGTTTGTTCCACTGTCCTTGCACCTTGCTTTTTGCTTTTTTCTTTCACCCCTGCCTCCATGCACATGGGTGAGAGCTCTGGTTTCTCTTTGGAAACATTTAAACTAGATATCCTGTGCTGTCTTGTGAACAGATGGCTGAAACTCTTCATTAGGGGCTAGTCAGTAATCTTAAAGTCAGGACCATAGCATTCCCTCCCAGTTTCCTGCCCAAGCCCAGCTGTGCTCACCTGGATATTTGCTAGTGAAGAGACTCCATTCTCCTTGTTCAGTAAGGACACTCGCTGTGTCACTGTCAGACCCATCTAGTCTATGCTATATAAACTGTCAAGTTTTGTACACATAACCGGTCAGGGATCTCTGTCCAGGAACAGCCCTCCATGTAACCCAGTTTTTCACTATGACAACTTTAAGCACCTCAGTAGGCAGTGGTGGGGAGGAGTCCGTAGCCAGCTGTGCACTTTCAGCCGAGGGAGCACTGGAAAGGTAATATAGCCAACCTGCACTTTGGGTCAGGATGATGTATGAACTATTATAGCTAGAGGAGAATCCATCTAAATGTAAAAGACCCTCAGAAATGAAGACTTCATGATCAGTGTCTAATACCATCCAATAACAGAATGTCTTCTTATTGAAAGATAGTTAATATTAATTGATGACTTACTAACAGCTGGGAATAGGATTAAGCCTTTTACATTTGCTGTCTTAACTTACAAAAACCCTTTGGAGCAGGAACCATGATGATCCATTTTACAGATGAGAAAGCTGAGGTTCTGAGAGATTAAGTTACTTGGTTCTGTAAGTGGCAGAGTCTAGATTCAGCTCTAGTCTGGCTGTACCTGCAAGGTCCGGTTTAGCTGCCATGGTCTAGGTGACATAGCCTCACCTGGACATGCTGCAGTTTGCACCTATTTCCTTGTATTGGCCTCCGGCACATCCACCAGTTTTACTCAAAACCCTCTGTTTAACCAGGGTCCTAGAATAACCAGACCACCACTGTCCAGTTGAAACATAATATGAGCCACAAACACAAGCCACACCTGTCATTTTAATGTTCCAAGTAGCCCCATTTTTAAAAATAGAAAGAAATGTGTAGAATGAATGTATTTTACTTAACCCAATACAGTAATGTCCAAAGTATTATGATTTTAAAGTAAAATCAATGTAAAATTATTAATGAAGCAATTGACACCCTTTCTGGATGAAGCTTTGCAATATGGTGTGTATTTACACTTTCAGTGTGTCTTCGTTCAGACTACCTGCATTTCAATTGTTCAAGAGCCACATGTCACATGTCTCCTTTGAGGACTCTTCAAAGGAGAAAGAGCAAAGATTTGGCAAGATGAAGAGCATGTTTCTAGTTATCTTCTTTATTTAATGCAAGAAAAAAAATAAAAGGAATAACCTCCACAATTATCATCTATAATTAGTGGTTGCCTAAGAGCAGAGGAGAAGCTGGGTGTTGGAATGGACATCATTGCATACATTGTATCAGATGACCTTACTCCCTTAGAGGGGTGTGGGACACAAGAAGATCAGGAAGCTCCAGATCCCTGAGCACAGGTTAGCTCAGGAAGCCATTGAGTGCACCCAGTAGGGCCACCACCATCTCCCCTTCCTTCTTCTCCTGACATTCATGCTCACACCTGACCCAGTTTTAAAGGCAAAGTGCTAGCCCTAAGGAGCTCAGGACAGGCTGTTCTCCTGACACCAATTTTAACATCTGGGGAGAGGGAAAAGCCTCAAACTTCCCCTTCCCTAGCCCCATGGAGAATCTTCCACCAAGGGGTGTTCAAAATTTTGCATATATCAGACTTCCCTGGAGAGGTTGTTAAAACTCAAGATTGCTGTGCTTCACCGCAAGATTTTCTAATTCCACAGGTCTGGGCAATGGCCAGAGAATGTGCATCCCCAACAAATTCCCAGGTGATGCCGAGACTGCAAGTTAGGGGACCATGCTCTGAGAACCAGGGCTCAAGCCAACAGAATCGATATATAATTCAAAATCTGAGAAAAGGAAAGACTCCCTCTTCACTCTAAATGAGACAAATGTGATCTTTACATAGTTGATGTGTTTAGTTGTTTCTTCCCTGATTCCCATTATTTCCTCCAGTCTGAGAAGGGATGAAGTGATCATAATGAGAAAACACTGAAAGGAAAAATGAAGGAGGCAGGAAGGCTGGGGGGAAAGAGGGAGCAAGACAGTGATAGATCAGGGTAGTAGAGAACCACTTGACATCCGTACTCAAGAAAGGAATGGGCAGCAGAGTTTCCCCTGACTGGGACCACCCAGTCCCCTCGGCTGGGACAGATGCACAGACTGAAGGCAAGTTTGCTTCGCATTCTTTCCAACTGAGTCAAAAAGGCATCTCGCTCAGTCTACTTTCCTCTTTGCTTTATAAGAGGGGAAACTAGCAGAACCACGAGTGACAGTGGGTGGTATAGCAAACACGTCAACAGTCTCAGATACCCCTCTGTCTAGGATTCTTCATCTTTAACCTCTCAGGGCACCTGGATTTAAAAGGAGAGGCAGTACGACTTGCTGAGAAGCAAGCAGCTGGGAATTTGGAATGCATCTCTGGAGATCCACGCTGAGCCTGGCTCAGAACTTCCACGAAAACTCGGTGGGAGGGGAGGAAAAACAGGGCAATGACATGACGTCTTGTAGGGCTGGCCTCAGCCTTGCTGAGTCGCCTAGAGATTGCATTCCAGCTGCACTGTCGTGACCCAATGTTCCAGTAAACAAGGAGGGGATGAGGTGGACAGACCTTAGATCAGGCTACCCTGGAGCTTTTAAAATAGAACACAGGGGGCTGGGTGGGTGGGACCAGAGTTGCAAGAGTTGCCTTTTTACATTTCCTGGATCAGGCGGGCACACCCAGACCTCCCAAGGGACACACAGATCCACATCCTCACTTCCAGTGGGGCTTGGACGAATTCCAAAAACTCAGATGGTCTCTTCTACAATGGTCAGAAAGTGGTGACCTCCTTTTAGGACACTTCCCAATAGGAACCCCGCAACAGGGAAATGTGCAAAGGAGACACTGACTCAGGGCAACTCAGGCCACTGACTAATGGGGTCCACTCTATAAGCAACACTTCTGCCTTCCAGAAAGACAAACAGTGTTGCAGGCGAGAAGCACAGTCATTCGGTCCATTTCCCCATTTGATTTCATGGCATTAAACAAATGATGGATGATTCTGTGATTCCTCAGGCTTATCCTCCCTCCTGGCCTCACCCCACACTCTATCTATTCCTGGCTCTATTTCCACGGCAACGGCCTAAGTAAGAGTCACAGGGGTTTGGTGACAATATGAAGAAGAGTGGCCCCTGCTCAGAGAGTCAAGTCCTGGAAGCTCTTTCTCTGAGTGTCCATCCACCCGGGGAAGTCTAGAGCTTTCTAGCCCAAATGGCATACAGTTTCCCCTTCCTGCCACATAAATGAGTGAGCGGTAGTCTATATTCCATATGACTCGGTAACCAAAGGATTTATCATCCACACCAGGACATCTCTGAGAATGAAAGAGGCCCTACTGAAAACCACTCGACGACAAAGCTGTTAGCTAACTGGGACATAGTGTCACCTGCTGACTAGTGGGTCCATTTCCCATCTGACATGTCACTCCCCCCCTTCTACAGTCCTGCCCTGCTGGACATTTATTTTTCTGCTAGGATTGACTTGTCCTTTTCCTTTACTGATCTTGGCTTAATCTTCCTTGGTTGCCTTGTAAAACAGTGATCCTCGGGCAATAATTTTGTTTCTATTTTGAAGTAGTGAAAAGGCAGGTTTTAGAAATCTCCCATGTAAAAAGCTGAATGACTCCTTCACTTAAGCTCTGGGCAGTGTGTTCCAACAGTCTCCAGGAACTTATTTGCAATTCCAGAGACTTGCTCCATTCTGAAATTTAGTGCCCCATGTGTATTGTCAGCTTTTACTCACCACATGGTCACTCTCCAATATAGCAAAACAGCAAGAAAAATGGTGATGATCACTTAAGTACTCATGGCATACTCATACTATTTCTTTAATAATAATGCTAACAGATTCTGCATCCTTTTGGTCTTTCCACTGTGCTTAAAGCACCATGCATATTATTTCATTTTTATTTATTCATTTATTCATTTTTTCTTAAGTAAGAAGCAGGGAAGCTGAAAGACAGATTCTCATATGTGTTCCAACCAGGATCCACTTGGCAAGCCTCCTACCAGGCGATGCTCTGCCCATCTGGGGCCATTGCTCCATTGCTTGGCAACCGAGCTATTTTAGCTCCTGAGGCAAGGCCATGGAGCCAACCTCAGTGCTTGAGGCTAAGTTGCTCTATCTGAACCATGGCTGTGAAAGAGGAAGAGAGAGAATAGAGGGATGAGTGGAGAAGCAGATGGTCGCTTTTTCTGTGTGTCCTGACTAGGGATCAAACCTGGGACATCTACATGCCAGGCTGATGCTCTACCAGTAAGTCAACTGGCCAGGGCCCATATTATTGCTAATGTTTATAGCCACCCTGCAAAGTTTCAGTCATCCTCACTTTACCAACTAAAACTGAGTTGAGGCCAGAAAGGGGAAGTACCAAGTACGATCCAAACCCAGACCTACCTGGTCCCAGAGCTCATGCCTGCATTCTACCAGGCCATATGCCTGACTTTGCAAAACCAACTCAATCGCCTTCCCCTAGGGCAGTGGGACCTTAGACCCTATAGATGTCAGCCATCACACCACGCTGAAGCCCTTGCTCATAATTGGCCAGTCCTTCTCAATCAGCTTAAAATAACACTTAATGGGCCCTTGCTTGTTCTTAAAGACTCGTTTTTCTTTAAAACTGACTATCCTTTTCCATCATAGCTGGTAATGATTTCATATCCCTGCCAGCCTTACCTATTATACACCAAGACTCAGGCAGCCCCAGAAAAGTACTTGGCATGGTAGGACTTGGCTGGGGATCTGAAAGTTTAAGCTGAAGTTCAGAGAGGTCAGAAAAGCATGGACCCAGTAATGACGTAAGATAAAAAAGCAATGAGATGAAAGTTTAGGAACTTAGGGTCTAAGTGGCTTTCATGAGCAGGACTGGGTACTGAGCCAGGCTCTCCTGGGTCAACCTCCTGCCAGGACAGCACTCCATGCATGGAAGTGAAGGACATATTTGCCTAGAGTTGGGAGCGAAGTGGGGAGACCAAAACAGGGCTTGAGTTAGTTGGCCTTCCAAGCCCCCTTCCTCATCTCAACTGACTTATCTCTGATCATTCTACCAGCTGCATACATTTCTCTAAACCAACATGACAATTTTTCTCAATGCCTGTCCTTTCTTTTCTCCTCTTCTTCCCCCAAAGCATAGCATGGTGGGTACATGTGTATGGACTAGGAAATCAGATACCCCTGAGTTTGCTTCTTATTGGCTGCATGTCTTTGAGATGTTTCTGAATTTCTCTAATCCTCAGTCTCCTCATCCATAAAATAGGGATACGAAGAAGAATCCCATGGACTTGTTAGAAGAATTAAGTAAAGTTACAATTTACCTTTTATAAGGTAGGGACTCAGTAAATGGTTATTGTTGATATTACCCATGTTGCTAGTGCTTCAGGGTGATGTTAAGTTCTTCCTCCAGAATTAGCTAGCCCAAGAGCAATGGAAACTGAGATGCTGGACGTAGGAGGATCTTAGCAGTCATCTGGTCCAACATCTTTATTTAAGAAGGAACCTGAGGTTCAGCAGAAGTCAATTGGCTTATTCAAGGTTATATGCCTCATTAGTTCTAACATTCAAATAAGAAAGTTAACTGGATAAAGCAGTAGAAAGAGCTTTGGCTTTGGAGTCAGATAAATATAATTTGAATTTGATTTGCCAGCTAGGAGGACTTAGACAAGTTATTCAACCAGATGCTGCCTCATTTCTTCTGCGGTGATCACAGAGCCAGTCTCCCAGGATGGTGGGGAGGACTGAGCAGGATGATGTATATCAGGAACTCAGTGGGCACCATTCGCCTGCTTTTTCCTTACTCACATCATTAGACTACAGGGTGGGTTAGAACAGGGGTGGCCCAGTAGAAGGAACTGAGTGCTGCATGAAGCTTAAAAACACAATGGAGCCTGACCTGGTGGTGGTGCAATGGATAGAGCGTCGGACTGGGATGCGGAAGACCCAGGTTCGAGACCCCAAGGTCGCCAGCTTGAGTGCAAGCCCATCTGGCTTGAGCAAAGAGCTCTCCAGCTTGGACCCAAGGTCGCTGGCTCCAGCAAGGGGTGGTCAGGTCTGCTGAAGGCCCTCAGTCAAGGCACATGTGAGAAAGCAATCAATGAACAACTAAGGTGTCTTAATGGCAATGAAAAACTAATGATTGATGCTTCTCACCTCTCTCCATTCCTGTCTGTCTGTCCTTATCTATTTCTCTCTCTGTCCCTGTAAAAAATAAAAATAAAAAACACATAAAATTTATAAAAGAACAAAAACAAACAAAAAAAACACACAATGGACTAGTACAACCATTATAGAGGGAAGTATGGTGGTTCCTCAAAAAATTAAGAATAGAATTACCATATGACCCAGCAATCCCTCTACTGGGTATATACCCCCAAAACTCAAAAACATTGTTATGTAAAGACACATGCACCCCCATGTTCATCACAGCATTATTCACAGTAGCCAAGACACGAAACAACTAAAGTGTCCATTGATAGAGGATTGGATAAAGAAGATGTGGTGCATCTATACAATGAAATACTACTCAGCCATAAGAAATGATGACATAGTGACATTTACGACAACATAGATGAACCTTGAGAGCATTATATTGAGTAAAATAAGTAAACCATAAAAAGCTAAGAACTGCAAGATATCACACATAGGTGAGATATAAAACTGAGACTCATGGACATAGATAAAAGTGAAGTAGTCACCAGGGGGAGGGAAATATGGGGGAGGGGGAGGGGAAAGGGAGTAAAGAGAGACAGATATATGGTAACAAAATTATTTGACTTTGGCTGATGGCTATACAACCTAATCAACAGTTCAAGTGCTATAGAAATGTTTACCTGAAACTTATATACTCTTATTGATCAATGTCACCCCGTTTAATTTAATTTTCTAATTAAAAAAAGAAAAACACAATAGGCTTTGCCTAAAAGTAGGAATAGGGACATTTAGAAATAACTTTGCTTATCAATCCCTAAGTGCCAACTTTACAGCAGTTTGACACACTAATTAGGAAAAAATTTCTCCTGGCCAAGAGCAAAGATTGGAAAGATTGTTTGCAGGCAAAACCTCAAAACTTAAAGTGAGGAAGAGTGAGGAAAACTGAGGACGGGATGGGGAAAGAAGTCAAGGAAGGTGATCCTGAGGATTTTAAACTGACCTTCTAGAATATCTTCCAAAACAGAATTGAAAAACAACCTTGTGTATAGACACAAATTATATTTTGAATTGGCAACATAAGTGGGAGGCGGCTTTGAGATGAGCCACCCTTGTTCAGAGGCAGCGGTTTTGAAATAAGAATCATAGGCAAGTTTTGCAACGAAAAGTAAGGTCTGGTGTGGGCTTGTTCCAAGATGAATATGGAGAAGGGCACTGAGACACCCGACAGCAGGCTCAGCCCCTGAAATGATCCAATTACAGGTTCTGAAATGGGCCCAAGGGCAGAATTTAGAAACCTAAAATGCAAAGGCCAAGGAGAAGCAATTTTGCAACTAGACAAATGACTGACTCCAAAAAGTCCTCTGCGGAGAAGAAGGTTTGGAAAGTGCTGTGCAGGCATTTTCTAAATGTCCCATAGGAGTTAGAATGGACTTTTCTAAGAAAAACTAGGATGAGGTTGCTTGAGGTCTGAGAGAGGACCATGGTATTGTGCTCGCAATTCACCCAGATGACTGATGGGCTGTCAAATAGCCCTGGCAAGTGCTACCAACAGAAGCAAAGTATGGGACCCTATTTAACAAACAAAAACAGCAGAGAAATTTGTTCTGAACTGTGAAACTTTTACGTATTGGACCTAAGTTTTCATCACCTTGTATTCTTAGTGTCTGGCAGAGCTAATGCATTAAAAAATATTTAATTAGTAAACTTATGGCTTATAACAAAAGATAGAGTTCCCTAGCATAGTGGTTCCTGCATGTTGACCTTCCTACCCATTTATCCTGTTTCCAAAACATATGCATTCTGTTAAGTAGTAGGACCAAATACCATACTGATAGTCTAACCTCAGACATCATCTGCTAGCAAATGTCTAGCTGAGAGTTATCACGTTTATAAGTTTTTGGTTAAGAGAATCTGAGAGGCATGATATCTAGACACATCTCAAAGTATCTTTAGCATCCCATAGAACTGCTTTTTACTATATTTACGCTTCAGCATGGGGTTGTTTTGTTTGGGGGGGGGGGAGCTTTTCTGAAAAGTTGTTATGAGGACTATAGATTCCCCTCATTTCATTTATTGTAGAATTGTTAAGGATAACCTTGTATCACTTAATACCTCCTCTTAAATAAAAGGAATGATCCCATTTTATTCCTTTTCTTCTTTTCTCTTTTTGTTTCTTTTTTTTTATTTTGCTCTTCACTGTGGTTTCCAGAAATTCTTGGTCAAGTTTATGTTTAATCTCAGCCTCTGCCTTACCTGTTATGGTAGTTGGAAACTGGGTTACTATGTCTTAATTTTACATTCCCATTTAATCTCCTTATTTTGGTAATCTGAATGTCTCTGTTACATGAAAAAAAAAAAAGTCATTTTAAAAAAAGGAGGATATACATAAATTCAATTAAATATATTTTTCTTATGCATCTAAGTACTTATCTACTTTGAATGGTGAACTGTGAGGACAGGCCAGCTAATGGAAAGTTAGAGCAAAAGGTATGGTCATCACTGACTTCTGTGTGATTCAGAGAGCCACTTCTTATGAACCTGCCCTGAGTAAGGCAGGCCATGTTCTCTCTCCTTACCAGATTCTCTCCTTCCCATGGGAGGAAGAGTCAGTTTCCATAACTTCTAGTGCCTAGTGGCCTCTAACTAGCTGTTAACAGTGTGTAGGTCTCTACCCTTTCCTGGAACTCAGTTTCCTCATCCGTAGGAAAAATTTCGACTAGAGAAACACTGAGTTCACTTTCAACAGCCTATGGCTTTATAGCTTCTTTGATTAAAGGTATAGAAGAGCAATTCTTATCCTCAAGGAGTTTAGATTCTTTGAAGGAGATAAAATATAAACCATGTCCCCTTTGTAAAGAAGCATATCTATACAAGTAGATCTACATACTGAAAATCTAAGTTGGCCAATATGACACCTGGTTGAGACAGAAATACTTTGCCTTTTGTTTTCTTTAGGATGGCAATCTAATCTAATTTGAATAAAATTAGAATTTCATAATTAATCACCCTGAGCATTTTTATTTTAAGGTTTAAAGAAACAAACAAAAGAACCGTTATTCTATTGTTGTGTGTGAAAGTTCTTGTTAGGTGAAGTGTGTCATGCATATAAAACATGAGAATGATCCGGACTTGGACAAATAATCTGAGTTCCAGTTGAAATAGTCTGTAAGAAGGGTAACTTAGAGTGGAAACACACAGTGTAAAATGTGTGGGGGGAAACATACTCTTCTACACTGATAGTAGAAGCATAAGTCTATATAAACTTTTGGAAGGAAAGATAGCAGTAAACAGCTAAAGCCTTAAAAATATGTGACTTATGCTTAAAGCAATTTCACTCCTGGGAATTTATTCTATGGATCATCATAACCGCAACAAAGAAGTAGCATAAAACTTTTTCTCACAACTTTGTAGAAGTAAAAAATAGTTTAAACCTAAAAGTTCTAAAATAGGGAGATGATTTTATGTGGCACAAGGCATAACTTTTTAATAGTTAATTATATTACCATGGATTTAAAAGATACTAGTTTTCCATTTGTGTTAGTAATATAAAATTTTATTTTAAAATAAATTTATGAAAATTCATGTAGGTAGAACTTGAATGAATAAACTTTGGGAACACCTTGTGGTTACAGAATCAGTTGGACTTCGTATCAGTGGACTTGATTTAAGATCTCTAAAGTTCTTTTGACTTTAAGATGCTCTGATTCCTTGACAATGGTTCTGTATCAATGATATTGGCTGCCTGCCTTCTAAAAATTAACCATGTACTTGGGAAGATAGGAAATGCATCTTCAAAGATACTCAGAAAGGTAAGGCTGTGTGCATTAGTATCTCCCATTGTTCATTTGACTAGTCATGCCAGCTCCCTTGCTATAACTGGCCCACCAAAGATCCTTTCCACATCACAGACTTATGTTGTTGGTCCATTGATGAAGAAGGTTTCTCCCCTTGATACTTGCATGGCACCTCTTCAGAGAGATCTTCCCTGACCCTCTAAAATGCCCCCCTCACCACTCCTCACTCTTACTTTACTTTATTGTTCATTTTCCATTTGTTTCTCTTCTCATAGAATATAAGCTCCATTGAGCATAAAATTCTGTCTTATTCATCACTGGATCCCTTATAGGAATCCCCCTAAGGGATCCAGCAATGACCATACCTTTTGTTGGATCCCTTATAGGGATGTCTGGGGGGCATCTGGTGCAAAGACCACAATGCAGAGCTATGTCCAGTGTACGTCAGGAATAGCAAGGAGGCCCGAGTGACTGAAATAGAGTTGAGGAGGGACAACCCAGCAGAAAACCCATAAAATTTCTTGTTTTTTGACACAGGTGCCTGAAACATAAGAGAGCCTGCCAAGAGTGGCCAAGCCTGTTGACCATGACCTGCTTTCACCAATCTTTATGGAAAGAGAAAATACAGCAAAAAGAAATACGATACTGATTCTCAGATGGCTGCAAAACCAGAAACAGGAAATGGGCATTTAGGGAGCACGGAGGACCATTCCATCTCACATTCCAGTTGAAAGGAATGACCTTGGCAGAGAATAGAAGATGTTAGAAGAGAACTGTTAGCTTCATAAACAACCTGAAAAACGGGTTTTAATTTACTGGACAATGGCTTATAATAATAGAGCAGTGGACTCTTGGCAACAGACAAAACAGGAAGAGAACGTTTGGCAAGAAGTTCATAAACTGATCAGGGAGCTTTACCTTAACCTTTGATGAGGAGGGAGAACAGATTTAGATAAAACTGATAATTCAATCTGAAGGGAAGCTCCGGTGTTAAGCGGAAAGAACAACAGTGCTGAAGATACCCAGAAAACAACAGGAGAAAGGTTTGATGGCAAAACATATGATCTCAGATGTGGGTTAAGCATAGATAATGAAAGTGAAGGTGATCATTCTTATGAAAAGAAAATTATGCTTTTACAAAGAAGATTTAGGCTTTTCAGAAAGTGACGCAAGGCTAGAATATATTCTGTGCCACTGTTGGGCATGGATTCACCTGAGAGACTATCCATTGCCCAAAAGAAGCACAACTAGCCCTGGCCGGATGGCTCCGTTGGTTGGAACATATTCCCAAGACGCAGAGGTTGCCGTTTGGTCCTTGGTGAGGGCGCATGCTGGGACAGATCAATGGTCCTGTTTCTCTCTCATCCCTCCTTTCTCTAAAAAATCAATAAAATAAACATTAAAAAAACACAACTAATTGAAAGGTGAAAAATTGCAATATACAGGGTAGGGTAAAAGTAGTTTTATCATTGTGAGGACACGAAACACAGAGTTTTTCTTGTATTATTATTAATTATTATATTATTTTCCATATGAACTGTAAACCCATTTTTGCTCCACCCTGAACAATAAAATTATCTACACCTATAGCGACATTTGTAAAGCAAAGAATAGATACTTTGGGGTAAGGATTAAAGAATAGAGAAACGGAATGATAAAACTATGGAAGCATTAAAGAATGTGGAGGGTATTTTGCAAATATAGATTAGGAAACTAATATAATAAGATACTTAAGAACAAGAGAGAAGGGAATTTGAATACCAGAAAGACTAATACTTCAAAAGCAAAGAATGTGGTAAATTCTTGCTTTTTTAAAGAAAGCAAATTATGCTCTGGATTCAATCCTAATGTATAAGGATAATAAAAATAATAATAGTTTACATTTATTGAAACCTTTATAAGAGTTAACTTGTATTGACTGCTATGTGTCAAGTACTACTTTCTTTAGTCCTCCCACAATCCTATGCAACTGTCCTCATTTTACAGATGAGGTTAACTAGTACAAGGTTACTTAGCAGTACAACCCAGATCTACCTGACTCCACTGCCCATATTGTTAGCCAGGCCTCTTAGGATTTGTGAAAGGTAACAATGCCCTTTTAAAGACTATGGAGTTAACAAAGAGAATTCTAGGAAGAATCAGCCACACACATTAAACTTTCAAAAAGTAGATATCATAAAATAAATGAAAAAGAGAGAATGAATCAATGGCCAATGACTCCAAAAGGCAGGACATCTTGAGGCGCTAGATGTCTTATTAATAATAATAAGATTATTTATTTATTTATTTATTTATTTATTTATTTATTTATTTATTTATTTATTTTACAGGGACAGAGAGAGAGTCAGGGAGAGGGATAGATAGGGACAGACAGACAAGAACGGAGAGAGGTGAGAAGCATCAATCATTAGTTTTTTGTTGCCGTTGCGACACCATAGTTGTTCACTGATTGCTTTCTCACATGTGCCTTGACCGCGGGCCTTCAGCAGACCGAGCAACCCCTTGCTGGAGCCAGCGACCTTGGGTCCAAGCGGATGAGCTTTTGCTCAAGCCAGATGGGCCTACGTTCAAGCTGGCGAGCTCGGGGTCTCGAACCTAGGTCTTCTGCATCCCAATCCGACACTCTATCCACTGCGCCACCGCCTGGTCAGACTAGGAAGATTATTTTTTAAATCCCATTTTTATTAATACAGTCATAAGTCATCCAACCTGCTGTGCGTGTGTGTACGACCATGCCAAAACTACTACATGGAAACTAACAATCTGGCTGCTCAGGCACACAGATTTTATAAAGATGAGCACAATGGGCCCCAGAAGACCGATGTAAGAAAAAGCTGACACTTGCAAAAATCCAAAGGACAACAAAGATTTTTGTTTTAGTTGTGTTCAGAGCAGGAAGAACAAGAAAAAGAAAAACAAACAACAAAAAAACCTAGGCTAACTGCTTGAGGCAGATGGTGTAAGCTTGCAAACAGGGCTAAAGAGCTGGAAGCCAACACAGTACCATTTAGAACAAGTCTCATCAAATTCTCATTTGATTTTCTGATGGTATTACCAAACAGGTCATGTAAGGTAGCTGGATCTGAGCAAAACATTTTACCAAAGGTTTCATAATACTCCCTTGGGCAAGGTAGGAAAACCCAGGTGGCTTCCTAACTCCCTAAGCAACTAAGCCCAAAGAGTCTTCAGTGGACTATATTAACCTGGTATCTCAGTGTTCTGTCCTCTTCCACACCTGAGTATGAAATTTGGCCTGAGAATGCAGGGTATCACACCCACAGATGCCCTGAAGCTGGGCAGGATGGATACCTGATATATATGTTAAATGACAGACTCAAGGGGCAGAAAAATCTAGCAGGCCTCAACTAGCAAGATAAAGTTTGGTGCATATTTATATTAACACCCTGCTTTCAAAAATCATTGAAACTAGTACAAGATATGAGATATCTGACTCTATGGTATTCACTTGAAAAGAACCTGGGGATATTAATTCACATACAACAAGAAATGGACAAGACAGGAACTATCAAAGGCCTGCAATCTTTGGCTGTATTCATGGAAACATGGTATCCAAATTAAGAAAGAAAGTAGCCCTGGCCAGGTAGCCCCAGTTGGTTGGAGTGTCATCCCCATGTGCCAAAGTTGTGGGTTCAAGCCCTGGTCAGAGCACACACAAGACTCAACCAATGAATATATGGATGGTTCTCTCTCTCTCTTCTTCTTTCTCCCTAAAATCAATAGGTTAAAAAACAATTTTTTAAAAAAGAAAGAATTTTATTGTATCTATAGTGTGTATTCCATATTTGGAGAAATGTGTTTGGAGAAATGTGTTTTAAATTCAAAGAACAAATTATAAAAGGATCTTAGCAAAAGGAATTCTTTATAGCAAAGATCAACCATGGTATCTTGCATTCAGAAAACATACTGATGGAAGAAATGAAAATGATTAGCTTTGGAAAAACAAAAAGCCTATAGGAATTCTGATACTGAAAAGGCTCAGCTCCTCAGACAGTCCATCCTCCTATATTCCATCATGTTGTCCTCTGTATTGTGTTTGTATTATTTATTGCTATTTCAAATCCCCTGGCTTCTTTGTTGTCAATTCCCCTTCATGGACTAAAAAATTCACAAGAGAAGGGGGCTTGCCTGATTACTACTTTATCTGCAGCACCTAGAACAGTGCCTGACAGTTATTAGATGCTAAGAGAACGGAGAGCGCTGTCTGACCCAACTTTCATACGGCCTCTGTCATGTCAGGTAAGTGGGTCTAAACTGGCCTCTGGGGCCTACCTTTCAGCAGAGGATATGGACAGGGCAGTTATTTAGAAGGTACTATGGGGATAAAATTCTCTAAACATCATACTATATGCAAGGAGGGACTTATAGCTTGAGCCAAAGGTTTCTGCTGGTCACTGCTGAGGTTTCAGGTATGTCTGGACACATAGACAGAAATGGTAGGACTGGCTGGGTAGAAGTCAAATTCTCATGGAAACTAAAAAGCCTGCTGGGCAAAAAAACAAAACAAACAAACAAAAAACCCAAGAACCTTAAGCTATGTTCCCTGATGGACTTCTGATCTATCTGGGCATGCCTGGCAATCTTGTAATGGGGAATGAATATGCTACACTACTTATTTGTTAGTCTGACTAGTCACTGAATAGAATTAAAATAAGAATATACTAATAAAATAAGCTTATAAGGGCATTTCTCTAAAGCTACTCATGTTAACTTTAGTAAATATTAAACCCAGCTTGTTGTAACCATGATTTAATATTACCAATATAGTGATCAAAGTTATGTATTCTGTAAAAAATCAGGAGTATATAATCAACCCTATGCTTTTCCTCTGGCTAAGTTCTGGTTACAATTGAATGGCCTGTTCTCCTCCTGGTAATGCACATCAAGAGCTGACAACAGAGCAAGAGAGGGACACAAGCAGAAGCTACATGACTGCCTCAGCCCCCCTCCCTCACTCCCACCATGCTGAGGCTTACAGTTTCCACTCTCAGACAAAGCCAAGAAGACAACCTGACCACAGGAATGTGGAGACACCAGTTTCAGGAGAACCGTAACTCTAATTTATGAGTTACTTGCTAGCTTCACTTCCAGTTACAAGGCCAAGAGGACCATGGAAATCCAGCCAGCCAGGAAAATAACAAAGTCCCTTTCTCAAGAAAAGCTGCACCCCTGCTCTCTCCCTATGAGTTCTTCCCCCACCCCCAAATTTCTCTGAACCCCTCTATAATCTGGCCAAGATGTCTGAGCTGTTAAGATGGGTGTTTGAGGACAGGAGTCCTCCATCTTCTCAGGCTGCTGGCTCTTGAATAAACCTCTTTTCTTAGCACCAGTCACATGATACTGGCTCTTCGTGTTGTGGCAGGCAGCCAAATCTGCATTTGGTAACAATTTGGTGAGATAGCCAGTCAAAAATGTACTTGTTGGTAAGGATAAGAAGAAACTGGATCACTGCTACATGCTAATAGCTATGTACAATGATGCAGCCACGCTAAAAGGCAAACATGCCATGTCTTACCAAACTAAACCATACAACCCAGCAATGGCACCTCTGAGCATCTGTCCCGGCAAAATGAAAACTTATATTCACACAAAATCCTATTAAGGAGCAGTTTTGTTCATAACAGTCACAAATTGGAAACAACTCAGATGTCCTTCAACAGGTGAATGGTTAACCTGTGGCACATCCATCCCATGAAATACTACTCAGCAATAAAAAGGAATGGACTCTTGCTAAAATAACTTCAAAGAATCTCCTGATAATTAGGGATTTAGGGGTTGCCAGAAATCTGGGAGGGGGGTCGCTGGGGCCATATGAAAACAGACACATCTTTTAAATTAACCTCTGTATGCCACTACAATCTCAGTGACACTGCTTTGGGGGCCTCTGACAGTGCAATCCCACAAAGAAGGTGCCACTGTCCCCTACCCTGCCACAGACCTTCAAATATCCTTGACAGCCAGTGGGCTTATAGCTGGTACCAACAGAAACTGTTGGGCCTGGGGGAGTCACGGAAAAGAGAACAGCACCAGAGAGAGGGCCGTGTTGGTAGGCCTTGGGGAGTGACCTAGGGTGGTATGACCTTCACAGAGCCCAGAAGAACTGGGCGGTTACCAGCTGCCAAACCTCTGCAAGTAGCCTTGTTCTTGAACACACGTGAGAAACCTCTCACTGACTCCCAGAACTAGTCAAGAGGAGGTTTCACAGGAAACTGAACTCCTGTATATACAAGTGAGGACTAAAATCAGGTAAGTTGGAATACAGATTTTTTCTTTAATTGGTGTAAGCTTATATCACATTGGTTTTGATTTTTCACTAGGGAGCTGGATTTGGGATCAGACAACCTCAACCCCAACCTTCAGGTTCACTATCTTAAACTGGCATTACAATGGCTGCCTACTTTACAAAGCTGTTACTTTGAGAACTATAGGAAATGATATCTATGAGACAGTTTTTTAAATTATCAAGTACTATATGCATGCAATTTTTGGTATCAATATTTTAAGAGTCCCTCATCATCACCACTGTAACTTTCTTCTTATCATGTTATCTTCTAGAACAGTGATGGGCAATCTTTTGAGCTTGGTGTGTCAAAATTCGCCAAAAAACTGAGCAAAACTCGACTTGGTGTGTCACTTTGAGAAAAATGGCCTAACCGGAAGTCCCAGAACTAGACACTCTGTGCCGGAGTTCTGTTGTTTCGGCCTACAGACCTCCTGCACAGAGTGTCTACACTACAGCAAATGTTTTATCCTTGGCTACTGCACCTGGTCGTGTAGGAGCCGAGAATGAAACATCCTTTTCAGCATGTGGCCCCATACTTCTCTGGTATGTGGCCACATGCAGCCGTGTGTCATTGAAAATGGCTATGTGTGTCAGTGCTGACGTGTGTCATAGGTTCACCATCACGGTTCTAGAAGCTGCATAATTTCTAAGCCCCTATAAAATATTGTAGTATTTCAGGTCCTGTGTAACCCAGGACTATTTGAGGGACACATCTATGGTAGTCTGTCTCTCTGACATACATCATCTAAAAGTTTTCTTGGGACCAGAATCTCATGCAATTTCCCGCACGCAAGCTCAGAGCTCTGCTAAGAGTATGGTCATGGGTGTTGGGCTAACTGCGGAGGGAGAGGAGCCGATACCCAATGCCTAGGAATTGAAAAAGGTGCTCCATAATTAGGCTCCTGATTGTCCCATTTATAAAATTTCACAAGACCCACAGTCTGGGAATTAAAGGGTAATAGTGAATCCTGGAAATGAGGGAGCTGAGAGCCAAGAAGTCTGAGTCCCTGGGTCTGGCCCCCACCCCTCAACAGAAAGAATCCCGCTTCCACTGCTCCTGGGTCGATGCTGCAGGTCGGGAGTGTGCTTCCTGCTCCAGCATCCAGCAGGGAGCATCACACTGCGGAAGGCAGGGGAAGAGCGAGAGGTGTCCTGCCCTTTGTTCCATGGGCTCTGGGAAAGTTGGAAAATGAACTGACTCAGGGTCATGGATTGACAGCCACATACTGGCTATGGGTGCTCTGGATTCACGCTATATTCTTTGAAACAGGAGTGATACTTGCTCTGCCTACCTTGATCAGTTGGGAACTTTTGGGGTTTTCTTTTAAATAAAAAAACCTGTTGTAAATCGCGAAGCCTACAAATGCAAAATAATATTTATTTTCTTAGCCGAGGGTCCCTAGCCCCCAGTGAGGGAAGCTCAGCTATAACTAGCTACTGAGATGAACCTCCCATTTAAAGAAACCCTCTAGTGCCTCAGCTAAGAAAAGGTCTTGTTTGTTTTGGTGTCGAGACCTTTCAGAATCACATTGGAAGTCCCAACCTTCTGTATTTGCACATAAGCTTTTAAATTGTAGTGAAGTAAACTTATTTTAATCCAAGAAAAGATAGATCATTTTGTGAACATTAAAGGAAGTACCAAGTAAAGGCAAAACCCAGCTTTACAGATGCTGGGAAGAGGGTGATAGTGTACAGTCCATGCAAGGACACATACGTGTGAACCACAGCAATCAGAAGCGGGGGTGAAAAAGCTGAGAACAGGATGCACAGATCCAGCTGTGCAGGTAGCCAAACTCAGCTGCAGGCTGGGACTGCTTTATGCTCTCAGCCACTCATTCATTCATTCACTGAGCATCTGCAATGTGCCAGCGGACCAGACCTGAAGCAGGCCAGGTCTCTGACCATGGCGCCTTCTCAGCGAGGAAGAGAGATGCCTGGGAGATGAGTGTGGCACTTGCCCCAGGCAGGCTGCAGCCTCGGCCCTGCAAGCTTCTCCCACTGCCAGCAGGAAGGACTCCCACAAAGGAATCTGAATGGCCCAGGACATGCGATGACTCAACTGGACATAAAAGCAGACGGTAGCCTTTGCAAACATGCAGATTTGGAGTTCCTAAATCATGATTACTTGAAAAACATATTAAAGAATCTAGAAGTCATGACCCCTGACCAGGGTAGAAAGAAGACATAATTAATGCCTAGGCATAATTAGACATTTCCTTTTCTGGACTCCCACAGGCCTGGGCCCACCGCTCTTTTTAGCATATCTTATACTGTATCATCCCCATCCTCACTGCGCTGTGAGGAACTCCAGAGAAGGAACAGCAGGGGGTAGTAGTCAGGCCTCTGCCCTTTGGGCAGAAAGACCTAGGTTCACACCCTGATTAGGCCCTTTAATGACTGTATGATTTGGCTGGGAGGATGGAATTAGATAGCATCTGTAAAAATCTGAACTTACGTATAACCAATATGTGGTGCTAGTATTTTAACTTTTCATTTATATGCAAATCATAATAGTTGTATCTATCAGGATTTGATGCAGAAAATAGAAATTGTTTTATTTATACAAAGTAGAAAGGAATTTAATCAAGAAATAAAGCACTTGCAAAGTTAGTTGAAGGGCTAAAGAAACAGATTCTAGATTGGGGCTACAGAAACAGCTCCCAAAACAATACAGAAGTGACCTACCAGGATAGTTATCACCTTTGGGCACCTCCTGTGCAGTGCTAGAAACATGGAGCTGGGGCTACCCCTGGTACGACCCCTGCTTCTCAGTACCCCAGAAGCTGGAGAATAGAGCACCACTGCAGAAAAACGTTACATTTCTACAACTTTGCCAGCAAAAATGACTAAAAGGGGAACAGATTCGGCCTTCCACTTCTCATGCTGAGTTCATCTATTTGGTAGGAAACAGTTTACATCTAGACCTCGGGCTGCAAGGACGTATGGAAAACATGGTGTTCAGCGTTCCAACCTCTCTACTTGGAAGGAGGTTGGAGTGAAGGTTGAGTAAGCCAGTCCACACAACAGCTCCCACGTATTGGCTATCCCCTTCCAGGTACTCTGCTATGGACTTCCTGCCAACCCCACCTCCCAGCGGTCCAGTGGGGTAACTGCTTATTTTATAGATGAGGCTGCAGAGCTGTAAGGAAGCTGCCTTTTCCTGGGAAAGAGTAGGAGTGACGATGGGAGGTGACCAGGTTTTATCTTATTCTAGAGTCCATCCTCTTAACCACTGTATTACACTACTTGTCACTGTATCTTGCAGGCCTAACCCAGCATGTGACCATGCCTATTCAGTGAATGTTAGAGGGATGAATTCATCACAGGTTTAAACAGAAAATTAAACTTAGAATCCTGTGCCTAAAATGTCTTCCCTTTCTTAGTTTGATCCAAGCCAGAAAGACAGAGGCCAAGGATGAGGAATATGGAGAAGGTGTGCCCATTTGTGGGGGAGGGGGAGCAGCAGAGCTGTGTGTGTGAGTCCAGCAGGGAACGGGGGGTGGGGTGGGGTGGGGGGGGCATTTGGATGATTTGGGTGGTGTCACCTCTCCCTGCTTCTGGAAGAGGATGAAAGCAGATGGATGGGTCTAGTAAGAGTGACTAACTGATTCACCCAGGAGATGTTTTCTACTTTCATTTTCCTTTTTTAAAAAATAAAGAGTAAAGGTATGATCTCAAGAAAGATACACTTAGAGCATTCTGGTGGCTGTGATAATTAATGGTTTCCTGAGTGTCCTGTCTCTGCTGATAACCACAGACACTCACCCTCTGCAGGAGCAGTTGGCATGCCACACTCCCAGGCACACGGTGACTATGCAGGCTGTTAAATACCTGTCACGAGAAGCATTTTGCCCACTTTCTCTAGACACAAAGCAGTCTCTGTGGGCGCCTGAGAAGGCTCCATTTTCTGGGATAGATGCTAAGGCCTGAGGGAGGAGCCCAGGATCTAGACCTGTGGAGCTGCTGTCACCACACAGGAGTGAACACACACACACACACACACACACACAAGCATGCACACCACAAATATATACACACCTAGATACAGATACACCACACACTTAAACACATACGCAGTGTACACACACCATATCCATACTCATGTTTGTGCATATACATTACTTCCTAAAAAGTGCCTCAATGTGGTATAACCATGTCATAAAGATTTAAAATAATGGTTATGTGGACTATGGATGTAGGAGGTATGTATACAAAACAATAAAAGAAGTGGTAAAAAGCAGCAAAAAATGGCATGTACACAAGATAGAAACACATACATGATATTTACAGGGACAGGAAATAACAAATAACTGATGTCTGATAATCTCTGGACTGTCCTCTGAATCTATTTAGTGAATAGTGCACACTTTCAAGGGACTGCTCTGTAGCCCCAACACTCTCAGTCTGTCGCCACTGACTGACTTCCCCAGGCAGCATTTAGTAGGCCTCCAGCTGACCACCTTCAGTTCTGAACGTTCCTGTTGCTAGGGGACAGCCCCCACAGAGCCCCTGCAGCATCTGTCTGATGACAGGGCTTGTCCTTCCATGCTCCCCTCTTTCCCAAGTCAGGAAACCCCCACATCTTTCCTCAGAGTACACCCAGGGAAGTTGAAGGATTTGGCGCTGACCTTAAGAGACCAGCTTCCAGAAACCAGGTTTTTTACAATTACAACAGTTTGCCTCTGTGTGCCTAGGGGGCGCTTGGGCCCAGGAATTGAAAATGTCAAGGTTTTACTAGTATTCCTAAAATCCAGTAGGGAAGAGCTGGAAATGGAAGTTAAGAGACCTGCACAGAAGAATGATAATGTGGGACTTTTGAAGAGAAGGAGAGGGTGGGCTAGTTGTGAATATACCTCTAAGACCCACTATCTTATTGAAGTTCAGAGCTGAAAGGGATCATTTCCCAGGCAGAATCCAAAGCCAAGAGAATGGCATGCTATGTTCAAAGCTAAAACTAAGTACAGTAGAAGCAACTCTGTAATAACAAATGTAGAATTCATCATCTCTGACAGAGCAATGGTACCATTTCTATCTTCCTGTTCCACAGTATTGTCTCATTGATTCAATGGCTTTAAAATATTATTCTGAATATACATATATATATATTTCCAGATATGATATATTATTTGAAAAGATAATTAAATATATTTTATATAAGATTTTTCCTTTTATTAGATGAATATTGAAGAATATTATATAAAAGGTACAAATCAGTTGTTTAATATAAGCAGTGCCTTGCTTTAATAAAGTTCAATACACAAAATCCAAATTCAAAAATAAACTGACATCTGATTACTTCATTACAAAATTTATCATTCTTTTTTTAAAATATCTATTTAATTATTTTTTAAAGTTTTTCCATTGAGACAGAGAGAAAGAGAGGGAGGGAGAGAGAAAAAAGAAGCATCGACTAATTGCTCCACTTTGTGCATTCACTGTTGCTTCTTGTATGTGCCCTGACTGGGAATGGGACCTGCAACCATAGACACACAGGTATGACACGCTATCCACCAAGCCACCCAGCAAAGGTCTCATTCTGATTTCTTTGTTCAGTAGGAAGTTTCCACTACACTTATCAAAACTAAAGTTTCCAGGGGGAAAAGAGGGTGTAACTCAAGAAAAATTATGTTAAATTTAGGTGTAGCTTTGGTATCCTGATCATTCACAGGTTTGGGTTTTTACTATGCTTATAAAACAGGGAGAAACAGAGAAGATGTATGGGTTTGCAGCAGGGAAACAGATGTCTAGTCCTACATTCACCACTAATTTCTAGGTCTTACATGAGGCTCTTGTGTCCCTCTACAGAGTAACAGGGACCAGATAACTCTGCAGGTTCTTCTAAGGTTGCAAAGCATTATGGGAGCATGGTCCTTCAAAAGAGTCAGACCAAGTTGAGCGGGTTTATCTCTACCGTTAACTCTCTGAGCAAGTCACTTAAATTCTCCGAGCTGCAGATCCACTTTAAAGGATAAATTATGTGCTACCCACCATGCAAGGCTATTTGAATACTAAATGAGATGATGCACACAAAGTGTCTAGGCATTGCCTGCCACATTAGAGGTGCTCGGTAACACTGGGGAACAAAATTTTTGTTGCATCCACAAAAACACTTGTTCTTACCTAATTCAAGTGTGCTGAAATCAAATATGACATTAGTTTTTCTCCGTAAGGTACAGTTTCTTTGCAATTCAAGATTTTAGGTTTTCATCTTATTGTAAAATGTTCAACATTTAGTTTAAGATAGTGAAGTAGAATGTCTTCTTGGGCATCATCTTTGTGAAAGTATATTAATTTATATAATGCAGTAAATACACTAATACATTAAAAGATATGATTGTTTCAGAATTTGTCTATAATTTCAAAATAGAACATATTAAAACACTTATTTTAATCACAAAATTTGCGCAAAATTTATTTAAATTCTATTCAGGCAAAAATTTGCATTTGTAGCTCTTGCGTTTGTGTACTTATTGAGGACAATCTCGTTTAATGCTCCAGCAGTAGTCTGCTCATCACTAACAGCTCCAAGATTTTCGGGAAACTTATCAAGGTGACTGTTCAGGAAGTGAATCTTAATGCTCATGTTACATCCAATGTCGCAGAAAGCCAACAGCATCCTTTGAACCAGAAGTTCATAGTTTTCTGCTTTTTTTGTCGCCAAGAAAGTTCTTTGAAACTGCCACAAAAGACTGTCATATTGCTTTCTCCTCCTTATTCATCTTCCTGGCAAATACTTCGTCGCATATGAGGGTTCGAATTTGAGGTCCATCAAATACACCTGCTTTTATCTTCTCAAAAGACAAGGCAGATAAAGCAGAAATAATATGTTGAAAGCATTCACTTTCTCTATTCAAAACCTGAACAAACTGCTTCATTAAGCCAAGTTTGATGTCAAGTAGGGGGAAAATGATCCTGTCTCGACTAACTACAGGTTCATTCACAATATTTTGCATCCCTACTTTCAGAGCTTCACGTTTTGGCCACTCCTTCTGTGTTCAGTGTTCCTCCTGAGCTCAGCTGTCCCACAAACACAGAAAGCAAGGATACTTCGTGAAACCTCTCTGTTGTCCTAGCAGGAAATTGACCACTTTAAGATCCACACAAATGATCCAGTTATGCTCCTCATACTTCAGAAAGTCAAGGACAATGTTTATGTCATTATAATCTTCTCACAGATGAGTTGAATAACCAATTGGAACCGCTGCATAAACATTACCGTTGTGTAGGAGAACACATTTCAGACTCCATTTAGAGCTGTCAAGAAATAGCCGCCATTCTGTTGGACTGTAAGTGGTAACACCTAGCTGGCTGAGAAGACTACTGATATCATAACATTAAACAAAGTGTCTGTCTTGGGAGAAAAAGTCCACAAAAATTTGTTCACACTTCCTGAAATAGGATACTTTAGCTGACTGGTGAAGTACATTCTTTTCTTAAAGCCTGGAGGCTAATCTCAGCTGCCTTTTTTGATAGGCCCAAATCTCTTACTAAGTCATTCAATTCAGGTTGGCTAAACTGCTAAGGGCTTAATGACTGCTTGGCATCAGAAGAAGATCCTTCAGATTTTACAACCATTTCCTCATGCATCTTATCAAAATACACTTGATCACATGTTCACTTTTTTCGTCCTTAGAAGAATAAAACCATTGAAAACTGGAATTAGGAGTGTCTCAGAGTATTTGATAGGTCATATTGCTGAAGTAATATTAGGATATGCAATCATATGCCGTTTTTTCTTGCCGATGCCCTTTGTATGGATCAGATAGAAATAACAGTCACTGCTGTGGTCCTTAGGTTCACACCAAATTATGGGAATACCAAAAGGCATTTCTTTGTGTTTTCCTTTTGTCTAGTCATGAAGCATTTCCTCACAATTAAGACACACAATATGAGGAGCCCAATTCTTGTCTTGATCGCCAAGGGGAACTTGAAAATAGGCGATATATACACGTGTCACAAATGATGAAATACTGAGCCTTTGATGTTGAAGTGTATAACAGCCACATATATAGCAGAAGGTGTCAGGACTATTCTTACATTTACACCTACTCAAAGAAGCCATGATTCAATCTTAAAACAAAATAAGAGGGTGTTTATATCAGATAATATTTTTTACATTTAAAAACAACTACAATTATGTAAAAGTGATGTTTGTCAAACATTAATTGCCTTGTGGTTATGTTCAATCCAAGAGTCGTTGCCCTTGAACTCCAATTTAAAAACTAATGCATGCAATTAACTGCAACAAAAAGAAATTAAAATTGCATAAAAACTAGAGCATGCACCCAAAAACGGATTTCAGATTTGGAATCAGAGATTCAGAAATATATATAAACTGTTCTAAAACCTCATGCAAGTGAAAATTTAAAAAAATCGTTCCCCAGTGTTTAGCTTTATCCCTGCCTCCAACTTTGCCATTCTGTCATTTGATAATGTTACTTGTCATTCTTTATAATTGTATAAATAATTCCCAGCACTGGTCCAGCTTAGGCTAACATCTTGAGGATGTGGCTGCAAAGGACTTGACTTCGTGCTTCCACAAAATGCCTCTTGCAGTCAGTGTGGGAGGGACGGAAGCCAGGCAGGATGCAGGGGGCTAGCACCCACACCCCTGCCACAGCTGGCAGCCTTTTGGAGCAGATTTTGGCCTCATTGGGGTTTTGTCTTTACTTTGTTTTGCCTTCTCTTCATTGATCTTGCCCATTTGCCCTTTAGGAATGGCTGCTTCTTCTTCTTTTATTTTTTTTTGAGATTCACTTTTTCACCTGCCTTTATTTTCCCTCATGCTATTATTTCCTGCTTAGATCATTTCCCCCAATTCCCCTCCCCTTCGTCTGGCTAATCCTTTAGGGCTCAGCTTTCTGCATGGAAATTTTCTGACCCATCACCACCCTGTTATTTGATTTCATAGCACCCTGTGCTTCTCCTTTCAAACTCTGACCATAATTACAGTTACATAATCTACTTGTGTCACATTAGTACATCTCTCTTACCGGGTTTCAAGCTCTGAGTAAGCAACACCCTTTTCATTTTGCTCATTCGTCTACCCCAGCACCAGAGTGCTAAGCATTTAGTAGGTGGCTCCATGAATACGTGTTGAGGGAATGGATAAATAAATAAATAAAAATGAACGAATAAATGGATCCCCAAGGTCAGCGGTCACCTATAGAAACTGACTAGCTCATTAATAAAAGTTCTACGCTTTTCTCATTTCATATTTTGCTTCATCTTCACCCCCTCTGCAGGATTTCTCCACAGCTTTTCTTACATTCTTAAAACTGATTTACTAATACCACAAACATTTCAACCCAAAAGTCCTGAAAGATTGTGATTCTAGAGAAATTTAATCTTGCTCCAATTGTTGCTTAAACACACATACCCAATAGCCCCTGTGTCCTATAGTAGGAAATTTAAATCTGTTTAGGGAGAGCCATGTGATTATCAAGAGAAGCCGAGGGGCTAAAGGATCGTATAGATAACAGAGCCCATTTACATTCCACTTTGACATTTTGTCCAGCCAAACAATTCACTGCTAAAGATCCTTGGTTCACCTCCTTTTGTCTCTGGGATTTCTTACCCTCAGCGATCCCCCAGTGAATCAAATGAGCAGGTGAGCAGGAAGAAGCTCCTGAAAAAAAAGTATGTGTTTCAATCGAATTAATGTTTTCTCCTGATGACAAAGGCCTATGGAGTTAAATGAAAGTTGGAGCCTGACCTGTGGTAGCGCAGTGGATAAAGCATTGACCTGGGAACACTGAGGTCGCCAGTTCAAAACCCTGCACTGGTCTGGTCAAGGCACATATGGGAGTTGATGCTTCCAGCTCCTCCCCCCTTTATTTTTCTCTCTCTCTCACTCTATGTCTCCTCTCTAAAAAAAATGAATAAAATAAAATAAATATTTAAAAAAAAAAAAAAAGAAAGTTGGAGCCCTGGCAGATGACGTGGAGGAGGAGACAGAGGGTGAAGGCAGGCCCTGGGTCTCCCCTGAGCATCGCTCACTCCACTATTCTTGTTTTTCTCTTTGCAATTCTCTCCCTAATGGAACAGCAATGCACAGGCTTCTCTGCCCAGTGCCAAGTGGTTTTCTTCTCCCAGCGCCGTCTGACGGGAAACTGCGTTGAACGGCCACAGGCAGCGATGGAGGAAACCCTTTGCGCAATAATTCCTGGAGCTCTGCTGTGTTTGGGTCAGCCTTAGGCTTCTTGACAATGGAGCTTTGTTCTGGCTTCCTCCTAATACCTGAGATTGTGCAGTACAGCAGTCAGTGCCCCCTTCTCCGGTTCCCAGAGGTAAACTGTCATTATGAAGGAAACAATGGCCAAGCTTAGGTGTGGAGGGTATATATTCAAGGGTGCTGTGTTAAATTTCCCCGCTTCCATGAATAGTCTTTAAAATGAATAGCTTCAGGATTCCTGTAATGTCAGTTTTCTTTTTCTTTTTTTTCTCTAACAAGCAGATCAAGACCTCCCACTTCAGCTGAAATAGTAGTGCCTACTTCCAGGATTCAGGCCTGTGCGTGTGTGTGTGTGTGTGGCAGAAAGGCGGGCAAGAGTCACTTTGGAAGGGATTTGTGTGGCAGGAGTGGGGTTGGGGTCTCAGGCATCAGCAGAGCTCTGCCTTGGCCCCAGGGAAAGAGAAGCTGCAAGCTGAAGCCACAACAGTTTTCCAAGTTGGAGGTGATATAAAAAGTGGGAATCTGATGCCAGCACAACAAAGCACAACCCATCTGCGCCTGTGTCAAGGTGCTGTGGTGCTCCAGGCACAATGAGGTCTCCTGAGACTGTCATAGCTCTGTAAAAGCTCTGCGGGACACTGGGTACACTGAAGAGACTGCAGCCCTGCCTCAGAGGGCACAGCTTGCGGTGGTCCCCAAGTGGCTTCTCAGGCAATAAGCATCCCTCAGAGGACATGGCAGAAGAGGAAACACATGGCAAATGCCATGCGGGAGCATGTGAGCACATGCAAGAGAGCCCTGGGAATTCCCGGAAATAAACCAGGGGGAAGATCTCACAGAAGGGACAGGAGGAGGAGCCGATAAGAAGCAATTACTATAGCAGTCAGCCATGGGCGGAAGAAAATGAAAAATTCCAGAAATAAACGGTTTATAAGTTTTAAATTGCATGCCATTCTGAGTAGCATGATGAAATCTCATGCCATCCCACTTCGTGATGCCTGGGACGTGAATTGTCCCTTTGTCTGGTATGTTGATGTTGTACATGCTCCCTGCCCGTTAGTCACTTTGTAGCCTTCTCGGTTATTAGACTGACTATTGTAATATCACAGTGCTGGTGTTCAAGAACCTTATTTTACTTCATTACATTTCCAAAGTGCAAGAATAGTGATGCTGGCAACTTGAATATGCCAAAGAGAAGCCCTAAAGCACTTCCTCTAAGTGAAAAGTATAGGGAAAATCATAGTATACATAGGGTTCAGTATTATCCATGACTTCATGTATCCAACGGGGGTCTTGGAACATGTCCTTTGTGGATAGGAGGGACCAGTATATTGTTGATATGACCCTGTTTGGACCCACAGTTTGGCTGTAGCATGGTTAAAGCAAAGGTTACAATAGAATTATAAATGTCAGAGCTCAGAAGGACCTTAGAGGTTATCTAGTTAAAAAGCTTTCCTGATAGGTGATGAAAGCAAGGCCCAGAGAGGTTAATTTACTTGCCCTTTTTTCACAGCCAATTAACAAGGCAAAGGTAGGATATAGTCCTCCCAAGTTCCAGTGCAGGACACTTCATGGCCTCCGGACATTTCTGAAACATTTGTAGGGCCCTGAGGCTTCTGCTACGTACAGGAAGGGAGTGTCTTCTCGGTGCCTCTCATTTTGAGAAAGTCCAGGATGCCTGAAATTAGATGGAGCTTGTAGTGGGGGATCCTGTGCAGGAGTCTACCTTTGGGAAGGCCCTGTCAGATGGCGCTCTGCCAGTGTCTACCACCAAAACGGTGCTACCTCAACTGTGGCACAGTAAGGTCAGAAGGGAAGAAGTACAGGCTGAGAGGACACGGGCAGGATTTCAGGGCAGTTAGTCTACTGCCTAACCATGCCCCTTGCCTTTGTGAACAGGTGCTCTTCCTGTTTAATGCTGGACCGACCTGCAGCGCCCACTGGGGCTATAGATACAAGTTCCTACATCAGTGAGTTTTCCTCTCTGCTGTTGTCTCAACTCATTTACTCTTGATTGGTCCTGAGCAAATCTAAAGCTATGTCATTGATGTTTTATATTTCTCCATGAAATCTGGTCACCTAAATCAGCCTGCCCAAAGTGAAACAGCCCAACTCCTTTATCCACTGGCTCTCAGGAAGCTGGGTACAAGGAGCTCTCTTGGTATGGAATGTTCCAGAAGCTCAGGAAAGGACCCAACTTTCCACCCATGGTAGCATTAATTTTCAGTTATTCACCTTCTTTATAGAATTAATAAAGCCTGCTAAATTTAGTCTACCCTGAAGCACACGGAAGGTACCGTCTGACTTAGCAAAGGTACATATTATCTTGCTGGGTAATTTAAAACTTAATTTTAAAAATGTACACACATGTCCTGGCCAATTGGCTCCGTGGTAGAGCATTGGCTCGGCATGCAGAAATCCCGGGTTTGATTCCCAGCCAAGGCACACAGGAGAAGTGTCCATCTGCTTCTCCACCCTTCCCCCTCTCTTTTCTTCCCCTTCCCACTACCCCTCCCACAGCCAAGGCTCCATTGGAGCAAAGTTGGTTCAGGTGCTGAGAAAGGCTCCATGGTCTCCGCCTCAGGCGCTAGAATGGCTCCAGTTACAACAAAGCAACGCCCCAGAGGGGCAGAGCACCACCCTCTGGTGAGCATACCAGGTGGATACTAGTCCGGCGCATGCGGCAGTCTCTCTGCCTCCCTGCTTCTCACTTCAGAAAAATACAAAAAAATAAACAAAAATAAAAATGCACACACGCCTTGAACTTAAAAATATGTATACATAAAAAAACACAAGTTACATATGAATGGACAGGTTCTAATATAGAATAAACAACTGGCCATCTGAGACCATTTCAGGACCATGTGGACACTACCCCCTGCACCACACAGCATTCTTATGAACGATCCCAACCACCTCCAGGTATACCCTGTACATTTTCTTTCTTTCCCTCTTACTCCCTGCCCTCAACCATGCATACTTGGTCCCCTTAGCTCCCCTTGGTTTACCTTCACAAGTGCCCACAACAGAATGAAAATTTGTCTTTGACTTATTTCTGGTGACTTAGTTTATCTTGGCGTCACGTGAAGAACTGTGCCTACAAAGCCAGAGCAGTCTGCCGGCAGAGGAGGCGTTGCCGACCACATGGGAGACAGACTTTACGGAGCCATCATGTAACTCTGCAGTGAGCCAGGGGGCTTAGGGAGAGGATGGGCCTCCAACAGTTTCTGGTAGAGCTCCCATCCTCTGCCCAATGCAGCCCCTGACACTCTGGGACCTGTTCTCACACAAAGCATTCTTTTGGGCCTGTTTATATACATTCTGAGACTTCTGCCTAATCTTCCTATCATAAGAGTCAATATGAAGAAGGTCTACTTCTGCCCCCCAAAACTCATGAGGAAGTTTGCTATGAAAGAAGTACCAGACACTAGTGGCTAGAACATGCAGAGAGAGCGAGCAAGATGAAACACAATAGAACTGGGGAAAGTTTCCAGAGCTTTTAAAGACAACAACAAAAATTCTCTGATAAGACCATCATCAAAGGATTGAGGTTCCAGAGCTGTGATGAAGACAGATGGAGTGTCACTGCCCCATGGTCCCACAGTAAGTTGGAAGAGTTCTTAGAACCATGCCATGTTCTTCTAAAGGTGTTGTCAGCATCAGGGCCTAGCACAGTTATGTCACTGATTAAATCCCAGGAGGCTGAGATGACCCAGTAGACATGCCTGCTGGCCACGTACTGCTTTGTGCTAATCTAGGGAAATAACTCATCACTTGGGAGAGGGTCCGATTTATTACTTCTAATCTCCTGCCCTGATCCTGAAGGACTGAGATTCTGTTCTATACACAGTTGATTTGGTCAAAGATGTGTCGAAACCAGTATCATCAACAGGCAGATGGAATAGTTCTCTGGAAAAAAAAAAATCCCCAAGTGTTAGAGAAAGAAGTTTTCGACTGCCAGAATAAGGGATACAAAAGATGTGAAAGAAGCACTGAGACAAGGATACTATTTCTCTTGTTTGAAAAATATATATATGAACCACTTTGAAAGGCTAATAAATCTATCACATTTGTTTAGTTTTTATTCTTTTATATTTTCAATTTGTCCTCACTCCTAATTCCTCCATAAAGTCTTCTTTTATTATCTTCCAACCAAAATGAAAGCGTACAGGCCTGCTCTGAGAACCTGGGGTACTTATGTATATTTTTATAATGCTTTACTATGTCTGCCTTCCCCACCAACGTGGGCAGTCCATGTGACATAAGGACAAGTAAGTGATGAAGCTTTCTTGGGGGTCAGTAGACAGGCCTTCCTCATTGTCATGTCCCTTCTTTTCTGGACTCCACCCTTTGAGTAATGTTGATACACTTTATGTGAGACAGGCTGATGTTGACATCCATGGTCCATAGAGTGGAACCCATTGAGATTGTGAGGGAGGGACTTAATTAAACAAGAGACATGCATGACAAAGCTTCTAGTAAACTGCCTAGAATAAAACATGCAGGGGAAGAAAGTTATTTAAGGTTAACAAATTGGTCAGTATCACCATCATCTTCATCATAACTACCACTACCATCGTCATCACTTACACGTCTAGTGTTTTGTAGTTCACAAAGTATTCTCACATTCACTCTCTCATTCCATGCTAACAACAGCTCTCTGAGGACAGTTCTGTTGTTGGGATCATAAGTACTAAAATCACTGGCTTTTTCTTGGGCTTAAAATGAGTATTTTCATAGTATAACAGTGGACACTGGGTCATAAAAAGCAGTACTATTATTATATAACCTGAGAGAGAAGGATCCTTTAAGATAATTTGGTCTTTGAGGCCCATTTTGCCAAGGTCACCTATTTGTACTTCTCTTGTTTTTTTGCTACTGAGAAAATGATGCTAACCAGACCATAAAGAAGGACATTACTCATGAGAATAATATGCAGAGTAATTTCCCAGATTGTCCCTTTGTAAAAGAAGACTAAGACCCACAGTAAGCAGAACTTAATCCAGGACTCCATCTATTTTCTGGCCCTCATATGTCCCAGTATAACCCCCATAGACTGCAGGTCTCTGGATAGCAATGTCAGAACTTGTGCCCAATAGTCCTCAAAATATCTGGATATCTCTCTTTGCCCCACATATACATAGTTACCCAAATAAATAGCTATAATTCCATTTGGGAAAGGACTAGAGACATAGCCTGTTCATGTGTCATGGTGTTGCAGGGTCATCCAGGTTGTTGCCACCTGTATGGCCAGGAGCTGCCATCATGCAGCTTCTCATTGAATTCATGCAGACGGTAAAGAAATGGTGGAGTTGGAGGATGGTGGGCCATTCTGTTTATTGGTATCTCACCAAGACAGGCAAGCCACAAGAGAAGCCAAGGGAAAAACAGAAAACCTGCTTTTTCCATAGAGGGCAAGGGACCAGGGAGACCTCTGCAATGCTGATAACAGGAATCGAGAGAGAGCAAGAGCCCCTGGTCTGCTTCATTTTATAGTGTAGAAAATTAAAGCCTTTAAGCCAATATACAAATAAGGAAGTCTCTGAAACAAAGCCGCCTATCTGAGGCATAAATGGGATTCCTCATAAGAGTGCACCACCCCCTGTCATGCAACAGTCAAGGGTGTGGGGAAAAGCTTAGTTTTTAGAAGACCTTAGTATTAGAAGGGAGGGAAAGGCTTAGTCTTAAAACTAAGCCTTAGGCTATAATGACTTTGCCAGCTTACAGCCTGTCTCCCACACCCAAAGTGAGCAAACATATTTACAAACTTATTGACCAACACCACCCTCCTGTCAAATACACTTCATCTCGCATCATCAATCTTTGTTTTCTCTGCTGATTCAACCTGAGAAATACCCTGAGCAGCATCCAGTCTACTTTCTTCTGGGAAATCCATGTTCTATTTAAGTGTTCCCATCACTTTCTATGGATCAGGCCTCCTTGGCTATCACCCTGACCTTAACAGTATTTTCAATACATAAAACCTCTTGACTTTGGCAGTTAAAGGCCTTTATTACTTCAGGGTACTATCACTCCTATTGCTACAAGCAAGCCAAGGTCTGTAGCAATTTCTGCTGCCGTACTTTGGGCACTCATGTGAAACCAAGCATTCAGTGGGTCATCCAGCTAACCTAGTACATTCACTGCCATCTGACCATTCCCATAGCCTTTTGGTCCCTTCATCTGCTACCCACCACTATAATTCTGGCATTTCCACTTCTCTCAGTGTGGACCATAACTTTTGTTGTTGTTCTAGGAGCCAGCTAACAAGTTCACACTCTCTCCTGAATCCATGCTAGGGTGTTACCAGGGTGTGGAATTTTGTATCTCAGGAGACTTCTTCAATACCATAAACCCTTCTGTATCCATATATTTGCTTCAGCCCTATTGATCAAACATCCTCAGAATTTACATGTTATGTGTGGTCAGTTTCAAAGTAACTTCTGCTCCAAGGTCAAGGGCCTTATCAGCATACCTAGTAGGTGAGTCAGAGTCAGGTGATTATCATCAACTGATCACAAGGTTGGGACCATAGTCCTAGTCCCCTAACTGGAAGACCCCATTTCAGGCTGTCATCCTCTGAAAATACCCAGCTCTGCTGTTCATGTTCTTGGCCCAGAGAGGGTTCCCCTTCAGACAGCAGGAGTGACAGGGGGAGTTTTTGGAGTCTTGTGCTCACAATGGGTAAAGGTGGGTCCCAGACCCATCTCTGGACTCTGGTCATATGTTGACCGACCTGCGTCTCATCTTTCCTTCAATTAGGTTGACTGGCCAGTCCTGCTCAAAGAAGTCAACCATTGGGTTCATTAAGCTTATTGTAAAGTAGGGGCTATGCCTGGCCTAGTGTTTGTGTATGTGATAAGAGCCAACCATCCCAAAATTTCCAGGTCTCCAGGTGTGCACCAGAGATCAGATGTGGCCAAGAACAAGAAAGGTGCTGCAGGTGAGCCTGAGCCTGGGTGGACTTAGATGGGTCAGAGCATTCGGCCCAAGGCCAGTCTTTTTGTATTGGCTTTAATGCAACCCTTTCAGCAAACTGGCAGGCAAGCCCAACCACTTCCAAGAATAGAGCCTGCTGATCAGGAAACCACGCTTGCCAAGGAAAGGCTCCTTTCTTCTTTCCTTCTTTCCTTCCTTTCTCTCTCCTTCTCTCGCTCTCAATAAGTGATGACACTATCAGAAATCTGCTGGCTTGGGACAAACATCTTCACCCAGAGTTTACATATGTGTGTGATCAGTTAGTTAAATTGTCCAGAAATAGAAAGAGGTGTTACTGGACCCCATCCTGAGTATTCTACAGAAATCAGCTCTGAGCTATGACCCAGACTGCCCTTTGTCCCCATAGAAGCAGCTACTTCATTGCCTCACAAAAACAGGCCACTATCCCTTCCCCCAGCAGTGTCTTGCCAGGATCCAGCACATTACAGTGCTTGCAGAGAAAGCCCTGCTTGAAGTCTCTCATTGCAGGTACTAACTGCTAGGCTCCCTGGATGCTGGAAACCGTTAGAATCGTATCTCAATTCAGAGCCCCATGGTCTCAGGCTGGAGTCTAACAGTTGCACTCTGTGGTCATTTTTCTGGTTATGGGTGAACCTCAGACAGTTGAGAATTGGGACTTCCTTCCAGTTACCTCCCCAGTAACTTGGATGCTTCTCTATAACTCATGTGTCTGCAGAAGAAAGCTGACAAGTGCTCAAGAACAGACTGTCCCATGAGATTTCTTGTACTTCCTGCTGCTGCTGTTGCTGCTGCAGCCCCGGCCACATCCCCCAGAAAGGCTTTCTTAGGATAGGTCAGCACTTCTGCTGCCAGTTGTGGCAGAAGCCAGATGTGAGGAGAGCACAAAGAGGCAAAATGATAAAGAAGAAATGTACCCTATACTTTTGGGGAGGGCTGTGTATAAGAAAGACATGATGACTTAAAAAATTTACACAAAGGTTCATGTAAAGTTTGTATAGTGGCCTGACCTGTGGTGGCACAATGGATAAAGCATCGACCTAGAACATTGAGGTTGCTGGTTTGAAACCCCGGCTTGCCTGGTCAAGGCACATATGGGAGTTGATGCTTCCGGCTCCTCCCTTCTCTCTCTCTCTCTCCCCCTCTCTCTAAAAATGAATAAATAAAATCTAAAAAAAAAATATGTTTGCACAGTGGATTGGAAGTGGCCCAAGTCACTGTGATATTAGCCACATGCAGCTCTCTCAAACAGATATTCAAATGGCAATGTCACACTAGCCAAGAACAACTGTATTCCCCATTATACAGACGCACCTTAATTTGGGGACCCAAAATTTGGGGAAAAAATGTATTACGTAAAGTGATTGAACTCAAGTTTTATTCATCATAAAATTTATACAACTTCTTATCACTGTCAAAACTCCCATTTATTAGCTTGTCCTCATCTACGTCTGATGACAAATCACTGTCTTCAACAAGGAGCGCAAAAACAAACATGATAAATTGAGAAATGCAAGTAAAAAAATCTATAACCACTGTATAAGATGCACCCAGTTTTTAGACCCCAAATTTTTCAAAAAAAAGGTGTATCTTATTATACATGGGGAAATACAGAAACACCCAAGTTCTTTCCCTGCCTACTCCCACCCAGCCCCTCCTTCCTTAAGTCCTTACACAGTTCACTGAGTACAACTGTCTTATATTCAAAAGGGAATCACCAAGTTCAGGGCAGTAGGGACCCGTGACAGGCTTATGGTCACCATAGACAGATGGCCTAGATCACTTGGAGAGATAAGATGCTTGTAATGTCAATGGTGTGTCTCAGTATCTGAACCTAACTGGCACTCAATAATTATTTATGGAGTAAGTGAATGAAGCATTTTGACTCAAGCTAACATTAGAATTAGAAAAATATAGTTACCTTAAAGTAAAACAGATATGCTACTTTATTGCCTGTGGAATAATCTTTGGCCTTTTTCTTTGTTCACTATCATAAGTAAACTTCCCTTGCTCCTCCCCTAATTACACATCCATTTTTTTTTTAAGATGATAGTTTGGATAGTAAAGAACAGAGTGATCACCGCAATATGACAAGGTCCCTGGCCTGTGTATCTTCTCCTCAAAGCCTCCTATTTGGTTCAGCCAAGGATTAGAGATGACCAGAGGACTGTAGTCAGTCTGGGGTAGCTTTACCACACCTGGACTCACCCTGGAGCCAAGGCCTATGGAGACCACAAACTCTGGGATGCCCACAGCAGTTCAAGATAACGTTTTAGAGAAATTCTTGAGATTTTCAGTGCTTTTTAACATTTCACTCCAGAGTTTGTGGTATTAATTTACATTTCTCTGGAATTCTAAGACTCATCTGTGGCCTCTTAGAAATCTGGGATGTGGAGTACATTTACATTCTCCGGTTTTTATTTGGACCTGTCTTATAACTCTTTTTTTTTTTTTTTAATGATAGGAGAGAAGATAAGGAGACAGATTTCTGCATGTGCCCTGACTGGGATCCACCCAGCAACCATCTGGGGCCAATGCTTGAGTACTGAGCTATTTTTAGCACCTGAGGCTGATGCACTGGAACCAACCAAGCTATCCTCAGTGCCCAAGGTCGATGGTTCAATTGAGCCACCAGCTGTGGGAGGGGAAGAGGAAGAGAAGAGGGAGAGAGAGGGGGAGAGAAGCAGATGGTAGCTTCTCTTGTGTGCTGTGACCAGGAGTTGAACCTAGGACATCCCATCCATACGTGGGGCCCATGCTCTATTCACTGTGCCACCGGCCAGGGCCGTGTCTTACAACTCTTAAGGTACAACCTCCTGATGGCATCCCTCTCTCTCTTTCTCCTTTCCTTCCTAGAGAGGTGGTAATATGGTAGCTGTCTAATTAAGAACATCCTTCAGGTTCCAAATTTATTGAGCACCTATTCTGTGCAAGGTCTCCTTTAAGAATTATGGAGAGGAAGTTTATGTTCCTTATAATGAGGACTAATGGTAAGAAAGATCTAAACAAAAGTAATTAAAGTAAAGCAAAGCATGTAAAATTCTACTAGAGGCAAAAACAATGTGCTGTGGAGATCTGGGGAGCACAGTCTTCATCTATTTGGGGAGAATTTAAAAACATGTCATTAATTCTCTCCTAGTTTTAAATAATAGGTATAGAAAGAACATATATCTGGTTAAAAAAATACAAGATTAGTAATGGCATGGGTTGGAAAATTTAGTTATGTTTTGAAAATAACAAGGAGGATAGTTTGCCTAGAGTATATGAATACATGTAGAAGAGTCATGAGAGATAAGAATTAAAATAAAACCATCTGGAATCATTTTGGGAAAAACTATGAATGGAGGTAGATGAGTTTGAAGTTAAAGGTGTTTAAGTTTAAATTAGTAGATATAAAAAGTCATAGAAAGTTTTTGATTAAGGGGTATTTTTAGAAAGAATCTGGCTTGAAGGGAGTTGAGGCTAGAGGTGGAGAAAAAAGTTAGGCCTCTATGCCTACGCGAACTGTGGCAACATGGCAGTAGGTTTGGAGAGTGTTAAGGATGGCGTGGAGTAAGATGGCACCTGTGGGCATAAAGCAGGACCCAGACTCAAGAGATAGAACTTGGTTATCAGTGGGGTGGAGGAAAAGGGACACCAAGGATGATTGAAGACCTGAGACAGATACCTAGGAAAGTGGTGGGAGCCACAAGCACAGGCCAAAGGAAGATCAAGAAGAGGAAACAGTCTGAAGAGCCCAGTTCTTGCTTCCTGTTCCTCCTCTCCAGCCCATCTGGACAGCTGTCTTGAGACAACCTGTGTGTGAGGTCCAGACTCCAGGAGAGTAGGAGCTCACTCTGTATCAGAGGTTAAATTTTTTTTTACTCTCCTCTTGACCACAGTGCTTCAAGGAATTTCTGACCCACAGACCACTTTGATCATACCTTTTGGTTCCTTAACTTCCTTAGGAAAAACCATTGAGAAGCAAGATTTCAGATTCATTTGCCAAGTGTCCCTAATAGCATAGACTATTGTTCCAAGCAGTGAAAATAATATCTATGTGCCAGTAAGTACTACAGGGACTGAACCACTCAGCTGCTTGATATACAGAAACTTGAACTATGAGTTACATTTTTCACATTGGGGTAAATATGCCTCAAGGATTATTCTACTTAAGGGTCTTATAAATCCAATGAATGAATAAAGAGCTCTCAGTCTTGCTGACATATGTCACAGTTCAGGGATTACACTGGTCTACTTCAAAGGTAACATGATTGTTTTTTAATACAGTCAATTCTTATTATTTATAAATTCTGTATTTGTAAATTTGCCTACACACCAAAATGTATCTGTAACCCCAAAATCAACACTAGTAGCACCTCCTCGGTCATTCACAGACATGTGCAGAGTGGAGAAAAATCTGAATTTCTGGATATGCTTGTTACCAGCTAAGGCTGAACAAGGCAATGCTCTGCACTCTGTTCCAGCTCTCCTACGGTAAACAATGGCCCTTTTTGCAGTCTATTGGTGCCAGAGTTTTCACATTTTTGTGCTTTATATCAACAATTTCAGTTCAAAATAGTCCCTAAGCCAAGCACTGAAATGGTGTCTGGAGTTTCCAAGCATAAGGCTGCAATTTGCCTCGTGGAGGAAATACATGTGTTAGATAAGCTAGGTTCAGGCATCAGTCACAGTGCTGTTGGCTGTTGAGTTCAATGTTAATGAGTCAACAATATACACTACAAAGATGCTTTCAAACAAAAAAGCACATAGACCCTGGCAGAATGCCTCAGTGGATAAAGCATTGACTCAGCACCCAAGAGGTTGCGACTTCACCCCCTGGTCAGAGCATGTGTATCCATGAGTACACAACTAAATGGATCAACTAAGTGAAATGAGTTGATGCTTCTCTCTGTCTCTCTCTCTATCAATGGAAAAATTGAAAGAAAGAAAGAAAGAAAGAAAGAAAGAAAGAAAGAAAGAAAGAAAGAAAGAAAGAAAGAAAGAGAAAGATGCACATAAAACAAGGTGATATATTATTTGGTTGATTTAAAAAGTTGTGACCAGAGACTCCAACCACCTAGCCCTGTACCTTCCTTGGAACAATGTTTCAGTATTTGTCAGTTCTGTGTTCACAACTTTATAGGACACAGCTACTGCAAATAATGAGAGTAGACTGTATGGCTTCTAAACCCATAGCCACAAATTAAAACCCAAGGAGTAGAAAGTCATGGACAGAGGAGCCAAACTCTGAGTTCACCTGGGTAAACAGAAATCAATCCTGTGTATGTATGTCTGTATTGTACACCACCTTCAAACAAAAAAAAAGGTGTGAAGTGACTTGCCTGAAAGAGAACACGAAGCAGGACTACATGTACCGAGAAGTCTTAGAAAGAAAAAAGACACAGAGTTTGGCACAAGATGGTGTCAGGAATAAAGTTAACACAAAATGCAGGATTCCAGACACTTACTAACAGTACAAGCCCTAACCTTCTGCACAGTGGACGAGAAAGGGACATGGGTTCAGATATCCAGTGCGTGGGGCCCTCAAGATAAGTGCGGCAGAGCAGACCCTGCACCCAGAAAGCCTGTACACAGGTCCCCGCAGGCCCTTCCTTCGCAGCAGCTGGCACTTCCCTGCTTCCCCACTGCACGGCAGCACGCTGATCACCCTTCTGTCCCCTGAACACATCAAGGACATTCCTGCCCCGAGACCTTTGCCCCCTTTCCTTCTTCCCAAAATGCTCTTCCCTCGGATCTTCTTACATCTGTCTTGTCCACCGCTCTGGCCTCAGCCTGAAGCCCCGTGCTCAGAGCAGCAGTTTCTGACTGCCCAATGAAAGTGGTCTCCCTTCCGCCACGGTGCTATTGCTTTACCCTGTTTAGTTCCTTTTTTCATAGCACCTAATCTCGACAAGAAAAATTTTAATGTATTTACTTGATTATTTGTTTATTGTCTATTTCTCCCATAATAGAAGGTCCATGAGTGCTGGTCTGGACCCCCAGGAAAGAGTCTGGCACTTAGTAGAAGCCCCAATGAGTATCTGTTGAAGAACTGAACCAAAGCTGATACTAAAACTAGGAAAAGCTTTTTCTGAATGGTCCTCATAAAAGGGACACTGAGTAATGTGATGGATAGCTCCTTAGCAGCAGCCTTACAGCACATACTGCTAGGAGTCTCGAAGGACTCTTAATCAGTGTCAGATCAGCTCAGAGCAGGGACAAGGGGAACCCACTGTGAGTAGTGCTATCCACACTGTCATCTGGTCCTCCTTTCTCTCTGACTGCGATTTCTCTTGTCGCAACCAAAGACCATTATGCCACCCTCAACAGATCCAAATAATAGCTAGATGCAATTGTCTGACAAAAAAAAAATCATATATTAGGTGTAAAAAATGCCATCAATTTGCATTATTTAGAAGGAGGCCTCATAAATTAATAAAAGGGTGGCATTTTAGAATATTTTTGAAAGTATTTATTATTATTGAATAGACTCATTGACACAATTGCTACAAGTGGACATCTTCTGGACCTATTCAAGTTATTCAAACAAAACACTAGACATTTACTCAAACTATTATGTGTAAATTTGTGTTTGCTTAAGTTACTGACTGTGGTGTATTCTAGTATGCATTAATACCTATTTCATCAAATCTAAGATAGTTCTGTCTCTAAGAAAGAAAACAAAGCTGGTAATTATAATCGTAAGACTCAGTTTCAGGCTGTCTCAGAATCTATGAAAAAATGGTAAGAGTTACGGTAAATTTATTTAAAACTTAACTATGATCTAAGCACTGTGCTAAGCATTTTACATAAACATTCTCTTTTATTCCCTGCAAAACACAAGAGGATAGATGCCTTTATGATCTCCATTTTACAGATGATGAAGCCAAAGCTAGTTATCCAATTCACAGAGCTGGTACATGGCGGAGAGCCAGGGTAATTCTTAGTCTGGCAAAGTTTAGCCCTAGTTTACCTTTTCAGCTTCATCCTAGCTACAAGCTTCCTAGACATGTGCACTCCCCCACCCACACAAATACCCACACTCACAAATACAACTTATAATTAAATCCTCTCAGTTATTCAACATAAAAACAAAAAGTCCTTACTGTGTTCTATATAACCTTCTCTTCCTCCCATTTTCTCTCTGAGCTCATCTCTACTGATTTCCTTCTCCCTCACTTGGCTCCAGCCACACTGGTTGCTTTGCTATTTCTAGATCATGCCAGGCTTGCTCCTGCCTCAGGACGTTTGCACTTGCTCTTCTCTTTGTTAGTAATGTTCTTCCCCAGAAGAACACATGGCTCAGTTCCTCACTTTCCTCAGCATTTCACATGAAGTTCCCTTCTTAGTGAGACCCTCCCTGGCCAGGCTATCTAAACTGTCAACCCTACTCTGGCATTTCATATACTTTTTGCCTGCTTCATCTTTCCTCTTTAGCCCTTGTTGCTATCAATCTTTCAAATCCATCTCACTATGTAGAAAGAGAAAAGATACCCAAGAAAATGTACTAAAAATGAAAACTGAAACAAAATACCCTACAGGATTTAGCATTCTAACTTATAACTAAGAAGAGGGGAGGCAATTCTGGCCAAAGTTAGAGTAAATCTAACAAGAATGAGAAAGGAGGTGATAGAAAAGTTACTCATTTAACTGTACAGGGGTCTGCTGGTATCTGAAGCATGAGGAGACAGTCCTAGATAAAAGTACAAAACCAGATTCTATGTGATTCTATGCAGGCTATTAGGAGTATCAAAGAGATACCATAGAGGAAATGACTAAGGAGAGGGCATACGTAATAGAGTTCAGGTGTTATACCAGAGTTGATATCATAGAATTAACTGGAAGTTTTCGTGTAAGAATGCAAATATAATTTTAAGGACTTCTAGAGACTTTGTGGACAGTGTCTGGCAACTGCAACGTGGCCGTAGGAGGGTGTGCCTTTGCAGCTTTGCTGGACCTAGTGGCCATGGCATGCCTTAGATACCCATGAGCTCAAGGACAGAAGTCCAAAGGGGACTGTTTAGAGGAAATCTAAAGATAAGAAAATTCAGTAGGAGCAACACGGTTGGTCTGAGCAGGACACTTTCCTAACACAACAAAGAAAATATGGATGTGAGAGAAACTATTTTCAGTTATCTGAAAATCTGATGCAACTCTCATTGTTTTTTCTAAAAGCAGCACTTCTCTAAAAAATGTTTTTTAAACAAAATTGAGGAAGCAATAATGGAATGAGTCATCAGGAACCTAGTGATGAGAAAAATTTAGGAAAATATATCCATAATAGCCAAAATGCCCAACAGCCAAACAAGTGAATGCTGAGTTGTGTACTCCCACCTTCTGGAGGAAAAAGTAAAGTTCAGAGAAAAAAGACCACTGCCCCGTGGTCAGAGGCTGACTCAACAATAATGACTCAGCACGTTCCATATGCTAGGCACTATTCTATGGCTAGGAACACAGCATTGAATAAGGCAGTTCCTGTTCCGACAGAACTTGCAGTTTAGTTGGGGGAGAGAGGAACCAAAAAAAATATCTATATTACAAATAAATATATAATATAATGTCAAGTAGTGATGTGTCATTAAAAAACAGAGCAAGCTCTTTGGAGAAAGAGCTGATTCTAGAGCTACGGCAGCAAATATACATGATACGCTTGAAACATCTTATGGTGCCAGAAAGTAAGGAAGTGCTAAAAGACATACAAACAAATACACCCACACTAATGGGAGTGTGTCAAAGGGACCCAGGAGCAAACTGGAAGGGCCCCCAATGGCCAAAAGGGGAACACTTTGAGCAAGAACATAAAGCAGTATTAAATTATTACCCAAGGTGTAAAATAAATGTTTATGAGTCCATAGGATATAAATAAATAAATGAGGATACAAGTCTCCCATGCAGAAGAATTCCAAATAATTTATGTAGCTAATTCTCCCTGAAGGAGGTGGAACCTCACTCCCACTCCTTAGGTGTGGGCTGCGCACAGGGACTGCCTTTCAACGGCACAAAAGAGGCAGAATGCCATCGTGTGCACTCTCGAGCTGGCCTGTCCACGGTCTCACCCTGGCTGTTCCACAGACCAGCTGCATGCCTAGGGAAGTCACTTCATTTCTCTCTGACAAGAATGCTTTATCTATATGATGTAGATCATACTAGAACTGGTCTCAGAGGGGTTTTGTGAGGATTAAATGAGTTGATATATGTGAAGCACTAATATTCATTGATAAACAAGTGCTGTAGAGATCAGCATTCAGCTCTTACTATCTGGAAAGCCACTGGAGGTGTTAAGCAGAAGAGTGCTAACACCTTCTCAGGAAGGAGCCTCTCTGTGTGCTCTGAGAGACCTTAGAGTGGGACTGAGTGGTCAGGCAAGAGACAGGAGATCAGCAGTGCAGGCCAGAGTGACACTGACTCAGACCAAGGGAGTCATAGTGGGGGTGATAAGATAAAGTCAACTTCAGGATCAATTTGGAACTAAAATTAATGAGACTTGCTCATGAATCAGATATAGGGTATAAGTAAAGCAGAGAAGCAAAACATCTCCAGGAATTTTAGTCGGAGTAATTGGGAGAATGATGGCACCATTTTACTGAGGTGGGAAAACTTAAGTGGCGAGAGGTTAGGGTTTGATTGGTTGTTGTTGTTGTTTTTTTGTCACAGGAGTTATTAAGAAATATTAAGAGCAGGCCTGACCTGTGGTGGCGCAGTGGATAAAGCGTCGACCTGGAATGCTGAGGTTGCCAGTTCAAAACCCTGCATTTGTCTGGTCAAGGCACATATGGGAGTTGATGCTTACTGCTCCTCCCCCCTTTCTCTCTCTCTCTCTCTCTCTCTCTCTCTCTCTCTCTCTCCTCTCCTCTCTAAAATGAATTTTAAAAAAAGAAATATTAAGAGCGAAAAATTTAAGTGAAATGATAAATTCTGAAAGATCAAACTCTGACAATGCAATTACAAATGATTCCAATATGGAGGAAAGAAGGTGCATCTGAATAAAGTCATGTAATTGCAGGGGTTGTTATTTAATAAATTCAGATTTTTTTAAGTAAAAAAATAGACAGAGTGGCATGGAACTACACCCCCACACTGTACCAATGTCAGTTCTCTGACTTTTATTGTATTATAGTGGAGTAAGAGGTATGCCCGGGGAACCAGAAGGAAGGGTATTTGAGACTGCTCTGCACTGTCTTTGCAACTTCCCGAGAATCTATCATTATTTCCCAATAAAAGGTTTATACTTTTGTTCAGGAGAAGGAAATAGCAGATATTTTAGAGATTTTAGGGGACTACGGTACTGTAATGTGGTTGGCAAACGAATGCCAATGTGGCTGGGACAAGTGAAAGACTCACAGATACCAAGGACAGCAGGACAGTGGCCAATGAGGAGGGGGTTGGGGGACTGAATGAAAAGGTGAAGGGACTGAGAAGTACAGATTGGTGGTCACAAAATAGTCACAGGATGTAAAGGACAGCATAGGGAATATAGTCAATAATATTGTAATAACTATGCATGATGTCAGGTGGGCACTAGAAATATCAGGGGAAACACTTAGTAATGTGCATAACTGTCTAACCACTATGTTGCACACCTGAAACTAATACAAAAGAATACTGAATGTAAACTGTAATTAAAAAATAAAATGTTTTTAAAATCCAAAACAAAATTCCAGAGAAGGGCTGTAGAAGCACCACTTTATTTTGCTCACATCAATCCACATCAAAAGCGGTAAGTTCAATCTCCAGACTGACAAACATACTGAGTGACAGCTAGACAAAACACCCAGAACTGAACAATCCTGTCACCTAAAAAATAGTTGAAGGAAGTAAATATATTTAACCAAGAAAATAGCAGACTTCCAAGAGATATAATTGCTGTCTTCTAACACTTGAACTATCAAGTAATCAAATTTAGGTGAGTCTTTGACATCCTATTAGCTACAATAAATTTACACTTTTTCACAAAACACCAGAAGTGTTTTTAAAGAACACAGAGAAATTATTGTAGCTACATTAAAATTTCTCACTTTTTAAAACAACTGAAGGAGGATAAACCTAGATTCAAAATGCTCTTCCAACTGAACCTTAACTGTTATTTTGTTTGGTTTGAAGCTATACTTACATTAAAGAGTCTCTACTGTATGACCATCTCTTCCTGCAACTATGTTACGAGCAATTAAGATATAAGATCTGTGACTCAGACTTAGGATCAAATGTCTCAGCCTTTCAGATGGGAGGAAGAAGTTTTACATTAAATATCTGCCTCGATTTTAAGGAGTGGGTACACCTTCCCTATTTTTTACTTTATCTGTGGATGGAACATAAAATAGATTTAATGCTCCTAGGTTAATGTTGCTATTAATGTATATTACACACTGCAGCAAAGTTTAAACAAACATTTAAAAAGAAAGAAATTATTTGGCACTGTGTTATAATAAAAGACTACAAAACGTATGATAATAAAACCCAATGAAAAGAACCTTGCAGACTCTAATTTCTGAACCCTGATCATGATAGAGGCCTCATTGAGCAGTCTCACTATTGTGAGCCTATTCAGTTGGCTGATGAATTTTTCTACTATGACCTAGCAGAGATCACAAGACAAAAGTACTGCTTTGCCCAAAAAAAAGGCAAACAAAATGCTGAACATCATCATGAACCAGAAACCAAACAGTGAACATTATTCTTCCTTCAAATACAACCAAAAAGACACAAACAGGGACAATGACTCTAGAAAAGAATGAAACGGCCAGGATGGGGCTTTGCACACTCAGGATGTACCAGGCTTTGTACTAAAGGGGACTGTGTTAAGAGGACTTTGATTTGCATTATTTCATGTAAGGCTCACAGCTACCTTATGAAGCAAGATTTACCACTATTATTCCCATTTTATAGTTGAGGAAACAGAGGCTTATGAGGCTAAGTAACTTGTCCAAGGGCATCCAACTAAAAAGTAACAGAGGTGGAATTCAAACCCACCTCCGTTTTAATTCCAAAGATCAGACTCTTAACCCCCATGTTCTATGTGATGATTACTGGACAGGAAGCATTAGCACTGTATCCATTCTCCCCAACCTCATCTAGAGAATCAGAGGTTCAGAAAGTTGAGGAGCTTGCCCAAAGATGGCTCATAGCAGAACTGAGGCTTGAACTAAGGTCTCCTGACTCTTGGGTCAGGTCTTCCTGCCATGCCATGGGACCACTGAATCTGGAAGAATTAAAGCTGAGAGGGAATATCATCAAACTCTAGAAAATCACAAAGGATATGGAGAAAGTAAAAATACTAGGACTAGGAACCATTCTGGAAGCTTGAGAGAGATGCATGTAGAACAGAGAACGATATGTACTTGTGCACACATAGCAATGAACTTATAGAACTCAAAACCCCTAAAAAGCATAGAGGCTGAGAATGGGGGTCCAAACAAGATTTTATTTATCTATTTAACATCCTATGTGCTAAACAGTCTTAGCTTGTATTGGATTAAATTATGCACCCCCCCCCCAAATTTACATGTTGAAATCCTCACCCCTATAACCTTAGAATGTGACTGCATTTGTAGATAGGGCCTTCAAATGAGTAATTAAATTGAAATAAAATTGTTAGGGTGAGCCTTACTTCTGTGTGACTGGTGTCCTTATAAAAAGAGATTAGGACACAGAAATAGACACCAGATACATGTGTGCACAGAGGAAAGACCATGTGAAGACCAAAGCATGAAGGTGGCCATCAATAAGCCAAGGAGAGAGGCCTGAGGAGAAAGCAGCTTTGCTGATACCTTGATCTTGGACTTCTACCCTCCAGAACTGTGAGAAACAAATTTATGTTGTTGAAGCCATGCAGTCTGTGGTACTTTGTTATGGTAGCCCTCCTAAACCGATGCAGTGTTTTGCCAATATACATTCATTAATCCTTATAACAAACTTTTGGCGTAGGAACTATTACTATCCCCATACTACGAATAAAAAACCCTGAGGCTTAGAGAGGTTAAATAACTTCACCAGTATCACTCCCCAGTAAGTGGAAGAGCTGGGATAAATTCACGAGTGACAGAACCCCCAGTAAATGATCAAAGGAGCCCAGGTCCTGCCTTCAACTTTAGCAGGCAGACTTCGAGGAAAAGAAACACAGTTCACACACCATTTTGCTTTGGACCACACAGATGGATGCCACAAAGTGGTGTGACAATTTGTGTGGGCTTATGAAATGTTGAGGAAAGCACCTTTGAATAACACACAATGTAAAATAAGGGTCAGAGCATTGAACTGGGACAACCTGGGCTCAAATCCAGTCCACGAAGTTCTTCTAATCCCCAGGGATTCTTGAGCAAGAACCTTTAAATCTGTTTTCTAATCTATGAAAAGGGAATACCATCTGCCTACTACCTGTTGCTTTAGTTCCATTAACATTCCATTGCACTCACTGTGCTGTGTTAGAGCCGTCTTTAATACCACTAACGCTCAGCACAGTTTCCTTGCATATGACTGGCTCTCAAATAATGCACAAGAAATGAAGGTAGAAGTTCTCAGCATACTGTGCAACTCTAAGGTGCTCCAGTTAACAGGGGGAATGACCACTCTGTTGCTTTTTTCTTTTTTCCCCAGCCCTGGGTGGAAGGCTGATAAGTCAAAAAGCAAAGCCACGGGCCCAGGTGGCCCCGAGGTAGATTGCAGAAGAGAGGGCTACGGCCTGCTCCCAAGGGACAGGGGTTAGGCCCTGACCTGACAGCCTGCATCCTTCAGCTTCTCCTCTTCTGTCTCTGAGTGACTACAGTTCCCATGTCACCTTTATCTGTAATCTACTGCCTTTGCCTAGGAATCCTTAATATTAGCCATTCTCTAAAAAGGAGTAGGGGAGAGCTCTGTAAACTGGAATGGAAGTCTTGTTCACACTCTTCACTAGGAGCCCCAAATCCCTTTCCCAAAAGCCATAACACTCTCCAGGAATAGTCTACCTTGCCTTCCTCGCCCCCCCCCCCATATTATCAGGGGAGGAGAGACCTTACACTTAAACACTCAACAGGCACTTTCTCCTTGATTCAGAGGGTGTGGAATGAGCCTCTAGCACGCTAGCCATCCTGCCATAAACAGAAGCAGAGCTCATGCATCCATCCACTGACTTACTCATCAACTCATTCACTCATCAAATATTAATTGAGTGCCTTCTACGTGCAAAACACTGCTCCTGGTGGGTATAAAACAGACAGAGATTCCTACCCTCAGGCGGCTTGCTTCATTGGTGAGAGAAGGCAATGAGCAAAATAAATAAGTGAAAGAATCACTTGTTAGGTGAGATGTGTTTTAGAGAAAAATATACTAGGAAAGGAGATTACAATGTGTTCAGATAAAGGCCTAAGGACAAGAGATAAGAGAAGGAAAAAAAAATCAGAGAAAAGAGCAGTTCAGGAAGAAGCCAGGGAGTGTGCCTGGCACATTCTAGAAACAGAGGCCAGCAAAGCTGGAGCTGAGTCAACAGTGTGAGAAGTCAGTTAATAGGAGGCCACAGCAGAGAGAAATGGTAGGTCATTGTAAGAACTCTGGGTTCTACCCTGAGTGAGAAGGGGAGTTGCTGGGGTTTTGTGAAGAGGCATACCTGCATTACAATTTTACAGAGCCCCTGCTATCCTGAGAGGAGACCGAACGGGAAGCAGAGGGTGCGTACCGTGAAAGCCAAGTGGTCCGAAAGCTGCTGTGACACTCCAGGTGAGAACTAATGGAGTGACAAGTAGACAAAGTAGGGAGGGGTGATTGGGTCCTGGGACATCAGACTCTCATTTTTGGGATGCTTGGCTAGATTCGCCTTTAGACATCTGCTGAGAGATAAGGCATTTGGACATATGAAGCTGGAATTCAGGGTCTACGCTAGGGATATAAATTGGGAATCGTCCTTAGAGTTAGGATCCTATAGAGAGGTCCTAAAATAAGATGGTACTCACATCATTACACTAGGTGAAAACACGGAGATTGAGTAGAGGGAGGGGAGAGACAAGGCCCACTGCCCGAGTCCAGTAGCATGCCAGCCTGAGACACCAGAGAATAAGAAGGAACAGGAGGAAGGAGGCGGAAAGCCAGGAGGACGTGGACCCTTCTTTCCCCACACTGCTCTCTCCAAATCTCATTTCCACTTTTTTTTTCTCCAGCTCTCTTTACCTCTCTCAGCTTTGGGTAAATAAAGACATTTTCTATCAAAGTACATGAGCCAAAACAGATATTTACTAGGTAAACACTATCCTTTTTATTGGGTGATTCTTCTACAAAGGCACACAGTTCAGTGCCTTAGTTACAATATGAAGATCAGCTGGAACATCCCATTACCCAGCTCCTTGGGTTCCCAGCCTGGCAAGTAGTGTGGAAGGTATTTCATTCCTGTTGTTGTTGCTATTGTTCCGGGACACTTTGGCCCTCACTGCACCCTCCTCCTTCCTTCTCCCACTCCCCACCCCCTGATCCAGAGGGCAATGAAAGCTCACATCATTTCACTTTGGTCCAGCTGCCAGGCTGGGGAACAGATGTTGCATTGTTAACACAAAGAAGAAAACAAACAGCCCCCTCCTCTGTGTTCTCCTGCCTCCCCCTCATCTCCCATTTTAGCCCCCTGGTAAAAATGGGCAAAAACATTGGAGAGAGGAACGGATGGGGCTCCGGTGAGTAACGCCACCACCCCAGCCAAGGCTGAGCCCTGACCGGATGTGCACGGCGCGTTCTGCTGGGCCCTGTTTACAGCAGACATGGGTTCTGTCAGCTGAGAGGCTGGCTCGTGGCTGGTGACGGTAAGATGCTCGCACTGAGGGGAGCATTGAGGGAAAAAAGACAATGACCCTCTTGTGCATGTAGCCCCAGTGACAAATCTACCTGCATTTGATGGGCAAAAGCTATGATCAAAAGACAACCCGGGCCAGAAGGAACTGATTTCCTAGCTGAGTTCTATCTCTGCATATTTACTTATTCCTCTTTTGGAGGCTTCAAAGAGCTGGGAATGGGAGTTAGTTTCTTTTCTGGAGATCACAAGTTTAGATTCTTCTACCTTTTTTTTTCACTTCTCCTGCATGCTGTTTCCTCAGGCAGGGGCCTATGGGGGTAGTAGGGGTGGAGTGAGCTAGGAAGGGCAGAATGAGCTAGGAAGAGTAGAATGAGCTGGGAAGGGCAGAGTGAGCTAGAAAGGATAGAGTGAGCTGGGAAGGGTAGAGTGAGCTGGGAAGGGTAGAGTGAGCTGGGAATGGCAGAGTGAGTTGAGAAGGGTAGAGTGAGCTAGGAGTAGTAGAGTGAGCTGGGAAGAGCAGAGTGAGCTGGGAAGGGTAGAGTGAGCTGGGAGAGGTAGAGTGAGCTGAGAGTGATAGAGTGAGCTGGAAAGGGCAGACTGAGCTGGGAAAGCCAAAGTGAGCTGAGAAGAGTAGCGTGAGCTAGGAGGGATAGAGTGAGCTAGGAGGGGTAGAGTGACCTGGGAAGGGCAGAGTGAGCTGGGAGGGGTAGAGTGAGCTGGAAAGGGTAGAGTGAGCTAGGAGGGGTAGAGTGAGCTGGGAAAGGCAGAGTGAGCTAGTGGGAGTACAGTGAGCTAGGAGGGGTAGAGTGAGCTGGGAAGGGCAGAGTGAGCTAGTGGGAGTAGAGTGAGCTGGGAAGGGCAGAGTGAGCTGGGAAGGGCAGAGTGAGCTGGGAAGGGCAGAGTGAGCTAGTGGGAGTAGAGTGAGCTGGGAAGGGTAGAGTGAGCTAGGAGGGATAGAGTGAGCTAGGAGAGGTAGAGTGAGCCAGGAGGTGTAGAGTGAGCTGGCAAGGGCAGAGTGAGCTAGGAAGGGCAGAGCTTAAGCTGGGAAGGACAGAGGGAAGGCTAGAAGTGAAGTAGTGTATGGAGATGAGGAGGCCAAGTGGGACATGCAGGGCCTTGTCAGCCAGGCTAAGCCATTGGAACTTCCCTTGAATTTACTAAGTTGCAACTGAGGCATCTTAGGAAGGAGAGTGACATGCAGAAGCAGATACACAGCTCTGTGAGACTGCCGCAGCCATCTAGGGAGCAGACAGCAAAAGTCCTAAGATAGCATTAGAGTTGGCTCAATTGTTTTCAATGAGGTAACATCAACAGGGCTCAGGAACCAATTAAGCAGGGGGAATGGCAGCTGAGGATGACCCGGGCCATAGTTAAGAACTTCCTTAGTGCTTCTAAGCCCTGGAAAAGGTTATGCTCTCCCAGCCTCCCTGTATACATCATGCAAAATAAAGGTAATATCTAGCCATAAAACAGATACAAAGAATTCCAAAATGTTTCTAGGATGGCTACTTACACACATATTTTAAGAACTAAACTCTTTCATGATTTTTGGCTCCCTAGTTTTTTTTGTTGATGTTCCAAACAAGTGCCTTTGTGTGCTCATTGGATAGTCCTACATTTGGAAAAAGTCATGGAATTCACATGTGGGCCACTAGGTGATAGCATGCCCCTCACAACGAACAGGGATGCAGGAAGAGGAGCAGCAGGAGTCTGACTGGGAATGATGAGCTCAGCCTTGGACTGGGCATGCAAGTTTGAAGTATCAATGGAGACAGACACTGCAGGAAGGCAGCTGATTCGATGTGTCCGGAGCAGAGACGCCAGGACTGGGCATCATCAGCACTCATACACGAGGGCCCGGGGAGAGTCATGGGAGAGGATGAGGTCATCCCGGGTGACTCTGTGGAGGGAGAGGGCCCAGAGTGAAACCTGGGGGAAACTGGCATTTTAGGAATTTGGCAGGAAAAGAAGCTTAATGAGAAGCATCCAGGAAGACTGAAGAAAATTCAGGAGGGAGTAGAGCCCCAAAGACTAAGGAACAAAGGAGTTCAAGGAGGACATAATGAACAGCCTGAAATGCTATAGACTGACTCAAGTTGGGCATGAGGATGTGTAGGGCTGATTAGCACCATGTCCTGTAACATCAGAGAGGTCACTGGTGGCCTTGGCATTGACAGCGAGTCCTGGGGAGTACTATAGGTGAAAGGATGATTGACAGAAAAGAGGTGATGAATTTATGCTGGTAGTGGTAGCTCTAGAGCAGTGGTTCTTAACCTTTTTTGAGGTACCGAACCCACCAGTTTCATATGTGCATTCACCGAACTTTTCTTTAGTGATAAATAAAATATGATTTTTTTTCCAAATTCAAGACATAGGTATATGTTTTTTTACTGGTGCACAAAATGAGCCGTGCATGAACATCACCTTGCTCAAAGAACAAAACCAACAAAGTGCATGAACTCACAACAAATTACGGTATTACTTTATTCTGGCCCCCGCGGCCGAGGCTTCTCCGAACCCCTGGGACTGACTCATCGAACCCCTAGGGTTCGATAGAAGCCAGGTTAAGAACCACTGCTCTAGAGCAATGGGAGGTTGAGGGAGCATTTTATGTAAATACGATAAGGAACACATTAATATCTCATGTACCCCTGCAAGGCAAACACACCAAGACCCACAAGACTCGGGGGCAAGATGGAGACTTTAATACATAATGGGTTTTAGGGGAAGATTCTTCTTTGCACCACCTACAGACTACAGAGAGCCTGCTGAGGTAATAATTTTGTTTAGCTCGGACATGGTGTTCTGAGAAGTTGGACAAGCACTTATCAGGCACCTATTGTGCATGCTGGTTAGTGCGTGAGCTGCTTTGAAGAACACAGAAATAATGAGCTCAAGAAGCTCATCACCATAAGTGCTGGCAAGGATGTGGAGAAAAGGGAACCCTTCTGCACTGCTGGTGGGAATGCAGACTGGTGCAGCCACTGTGGAAAACAGTTTGGAGATTCCTCAGAAAATTAAAAATTGAACTGCCTTTTGACCCAGCTATCCCACTTTTAGGAATATACCCTAAGAACACCATAGCACTGTTCGAAAAGAAGAAATGCGCCCCCATGTTCGTGGCAGCATTGTTCACAATAGGGAAGATCTGGAAACAGCCCAAGTGTCCGTCAGAAGACGAGTGGATTAAAAAGCTTTGGTACATATATACTATGGAATACTACTCTGCCATAAGAAACGATGACATCGGATCATTTATAACAAAATGGATGTACCTTGATAACATTATACGGAGTGAAATAAGTAAATCAGAAAAAAAGAAAAACTGAGAACAGCACGATTACATATATAGGTGGGACATGAAAGTGAGGGTATGAGACATGGACAAGAGAGTGGTGGTTATGGGATGGGGGGAGGGAGGGAAGAGTGGGATAGGGAGGAGGGGAGGGACGCAGGGAAAACCAGATTGAAGGTGACAGAGGACAATTTGACTTTTGGTGATGGGTATGCAACACAATTGAATGATAAGATAACCTGGAGATGTTTTCATTGTACATATGTACCCTGATTTATTGATGTCACCCCATTAGAATTAATAATAATAAAATATATATATATAAAAAAAAAAAAAAAAGAAGCTCATCACCTCATGGAAAGAGGAAACTAATGGCAGAGATTGCCGAACTGCTGTGTGACATGCCCTGTGTGTTTGACCTGCACGGTGCTTCTATATAACACTGGGGAACAAAATTTTTGTTGCATCCACAAAAACACTTGTTCTTACCTAATTTGGGTGTGCTGTTCTCAAATCAGACACTAGTTTTTCTCTGTAAGCTAGAGTTTTTTTGCAATTCAAGGATTTCATCTTATTGAAAAATTTTCAACATTTAGTTTAACATCATGTCTTCTTGGGCATCATCTTTGTGAAAATATAATAATTTATATAATGCAGTAAATACACTAATACATTAAAAGATATGATTGCATCAAAATTTGTCTACAATTTCAACTAGAACATATTAAAACACTTACTTTAATCACAAAATTTGCACGAAACCTATTTAAATTCTATTCAGGCAAAAATTTGCGTTTGTAGCTCTTGTGTTTGTGTACTTATTGAGGACAATCTCGTTTGATGCTCAGGCTGTAGTCTGCTCATCACTAACAGCTCCAAGATTTTTGGGAAACTTATCAAGGTGACTGTTCAGGAAGTGAATCTTAATGCTCATGTTACATCTAATGTCGCAGAAAGCCAACAGCATCCTTTGAACCAGAAGTTCATAGTTTTCTGCTTTTTTATTGCCAAGAAAGTTCTTTGAAACTGCCACAAAAGACTGCCATGTTGCTTTCTCCTCCTTATTCATCTTCCTGGCAAATTCTTCATCGCATATGAGGGTTCGAATTTGAGGTCCATCAAATACACCTGCTTTTATCTTCTCAAAAGACAAGGCAGGAAAAGCAGAAATAATATGTTGAAAGCATTCACTTTCTCTATTCAAAGCCTGAGCAAACTGCTTCATTACGCCAAGTTTGATGTCAAGTAGGGGGAAAATGATCCTGTCTCAACTAACTACAGGTTCATTCACAATATTTTGCATCCCTACTTCCAGAGCTTCATGTTTCAGCCACTCCTTCTGTGTTCAGTGTTCCTCCTGACCTCAGCTGTCCCACTAAAACAGAAAGCAAGGATACTTTGTGAAACCTCTCTGTTGTTCTAACAGGAAATTGACCATTTTAAGATCCACACAAATGATCCAGTTATGCTCCTCATACTTCAGAAAGTCAAGGGCAATTTTTATGTCATTATAATCTCACAGATGAGTTGAATAACCAATTGGAACCACTGCATAAACATTACCGTTGTGTAGGAGAACACATTTCAGACTCCATTTAGAGCTGTCAAGAAATAGCCTCCATTCTGTTGGACTGTAAGTGGTAACACCTAGCTGGCTGAGAAGACTACTGATATCATGACATTAAACAAAGTGTTTGTCTTGGGAGAAAAAGTCCACAAAAATTTGTTCACACTTCCTGAAATAGGATACTTTAGCTGACTGGTGAAGTACATTCTTTTCTTGAAGCCTGGAGGCTAATAACTCAGCTGCTTTCTTTGATAGGCCCAAATCTCTTACTAAGTCATTCAATTCGGGTTGGCTAAACTGCTGAGGGGTTAATGACTGCCTGGCAACAGAAGAAGACCCTTCAGATTTTACAACCATTTCTTCATGCATCTTATCAAAATACACTTGATCACATGTTCACTTTCTTCGTCCTTAGAATAATAAAACCATTGAAAACTGGGACCGGGAGTGTCTCAGAGTGTGGGATAGGTCGTATTGCTGAAGGAATATTAGGATATGCGATCACATGCCGTGTTTTCTTGCCAATACCTTTTGTATGGATCAGACAGAAATAACAGTCACTGCTGTGGTCCTTAGGTTCACGCCAAACCATGGGAATACCAAAAGGCATTCCTTTGCGTTTTCCTTTTGTCCAGTCACAAAGCATTTCCTCACAGTTAGGACACACAATATGAGGAGCCCAATTCTTGTCTTGACCGCCAAGGGGAACTTGAAAATAGGCAATATATGCATGTGTCACAAATGATGAAATATTGCGCCTCTGACGTTGAAGTGTGTAACAGCCACATATATAGCAGAAGGCATCAGGACTATTCTTACATTTACGCCTACTCAAAGAAGCCATGATTCAATCTTAAAACAAAATAAGAGGGTGTTTTTATCAGATAATATTATTTTACATTTCAAAACAACTACAAGTATGTAAAAGTGATGTTTGTAAAACATTAATTGCCTTGTGGTTATGTTCAACCCAAGATTCGTTGCCCTTGAACTTCAATTTAAAAACTAATGCATGCCGGGGGGGAGCAAGATGGCGACGGAGTAGGCGGACGTACCGACTTCCAACTCCCAGAACCAAAGTGGATTACAACTCAATTTTAAGAACCATCACCTGGATAAACCAACTTTCAACAAAACTAAGTGGACTCTTCAACCAAGGAACACAGAAGAAGCCACATTGAGACTGGTAGGAATAGCGAAAACGCGAAGGGGGCTGCCCAGCTCCCCGGAGCAAACGGCAGCCCGGAGAGACCCGTGTGGCGGGAGGAAAGTTTGGCGGAGAGGGAGGGACCTGGGTCCCAGGAACCAAGCCCCAGCCTGCAGTCTCAGAGCCTAGAAAGGCGTTTGGACAGTTTTGAGTTGTGAAACAAGTGAGGGAGCTCCCAGGCCTACAGTGTGGAGTATTAGGTCCCTTCCTACTCTGCTGAGGGCTGCTTAAGGTTTTGGGGCGGCAGGACGCTGAAAGGCGGTTCTGTCGGCGTGGGCAGAGGCCAAGCCGGTGGGAGATCGGTCTAGCCCAGAGGGTCAGAGGGGACGCGCAAGAGCGGTCCGGAAGCTGCGGGCCCGCCTTTAATCCCACTTACGGGGAAAAAGCGGGAGGCCAGGAACGGGCAGGCCCTGCGCAAGCCGGCCCTGATCGCGGGGACCGGGCTAGGACCAGGGACGGGCAGGGGCTGTGGCTGAGCTGACGCTGCCAGTCCCCCACTCTCCCACCCCAACCCCCCCCCCCCCCCGGGCCGGAGAAACCGCGGTTGGCCAGTATACGGTGCGCGAACGGGCTCCGAGCGAGGGAACGGGGTGGACCCCGAGACAAGTGGAGGCTCGCAGCTGAGCCCACGCTGCTATCCGCGCCCGGCCGGAGAAAGCCCGGATAGTATTCATACGTGCACGAGCGGGCTCCGAACGCGGGGGCGGGGTAGAGTCCGGGACGAGCGGAAGTACGCAGCTCGGCGGAAGCCAGCAAACACGCCCGCCCCAATAAACCTTGGTTTCCGACCCTGCGCAGTAGGGCCTTGGCTTCGAGGGCGGGGCTAAAGCTCCGGACGGGCAAAAGCTTACAGCTGAGAGCACGTCAAAAGCCCCGCCTAACCCGCGGAACTGTAGCGAGCAGGCTCCGACTGCTGGTTCTGGGCGGAAGTCCGGAAATAGGCTGGGTCCACAGCTGAGCAAAGGTGCTCACCTCTACCCTTGGTGCTAATCTTGTGGCTTCAGTCACAGCCCCTCCCACGGAGGAGAGGCAGAAATCATAGCAAAAGCCACAGTGGGCCGGCGCTGGCAACGCTCATACCCAACCACCCTAGGCACCGGCAGAGGAGGTGGGGGGCCTGCAGATAGACCACACCTAGAGAACACAAAGGCAACACCTACTGGACTCCAGTGGCCACAACCCGCTTATACACAGAAAAAATGGGCAGGCAGAGGAATGCAAACCAAATGAATCAAGAGAAATCCCCAGAGAAGGACCTGAATGAACCAGATATAACCAAATTACCAGAAGCAGAATTTAGAATAATGATAGTTAGGATGTTCAAAGAAATTAGAGCAACAATGGATAGTCATTATGAACACCTAAATAAAGAGATAACAAGTATAAAAAATGAAATTGAAATAATAAAAAAGAATCAGACAGAAATGACAAATACAGTATCAGAACTGAAGACCACAATGGAAGGAATTAAAAGCAGGATGGATGACGCTGAGGATCGAATAAGCGAGTTAGAGGACACAATAAACAAAGGCACAGAAGCAGAGAAGAAAAAGGAAAAGAGTCTTAAAAAATGTGAGGAAACTCTAAGGGAGCTCTGTGACAACATGAAGAGAAACAACATTCGCATCATTGGGGTGCCTGAAGAAGAGGAGAGAGGACAGGAAATGGAAACTTTGTTCAATCAAATCATAGCAGAAAACTTTCCTAAATTAAGGCTGGGAAACACTCCACACATTCAAGAAGCACACAGAACTCCATTAAGGAGAAACCCAAAAAAATCTACACCAAGACACATCATAGTTAAAATACCAAAGCTAATGGATAAAGAAAAAATTTTAAAAGCTGCTAGAGAAAAAAAGACTATCACCTACAAAGGAGCCCCCATAAGGATGACATCGGACTTCTCAACAGAAACACTTGAGGCCAGAAGGGAATGGCAAGAAATAATCAAAGTAATGCAGAACAAGAACCTACAACCAAGACTACTTTATCCAGCAAGGCTAACGTTTAAAATTGAAGGAGAAATAAAGAGCTTCCCAGAAAAAGAAAGCCTGAAGGAATTCATCAAAACCAAACCAATTCTGCAAGAGATACTAAGGGGCCTCTTGTGAACAGTTTAAAGGGAGGAATGAATAGAGCAAAAGAAGAATACAGCTTTAAAGAATAAAATGGCAATAAACAACTACATATCAATAATAACCTTAAATGTAAATGGATTAAATGATCCAATCAAAAGACATAGGGTAGCTGCATGGATAAAGAAACAGGACCCATACATATGCTGTCTACAAGAGACACACCTTAAAACAAAAGATGCTCATAGACTGAAGGTAAAAGGATGGAAAAAAATATTTCATGCAAATGGAAATGAAAAAAAAGCAGGGGTAGCAATACTTATATCAGACAAAATAGACTTTAAAACAAAGGCTGTAGTAAGAGATAAAGGAGGACACTACATAATGATAAAGGGAACAATTCAACAGGAAGATATAACTATTGTAAATATCTATGCACCAAATATAGGAGCCCCGACATACATAAAGCAGACTTTGATGGATATAAAGGGCGAGATAAACAGCAATACTATCATAGTAGGGGATTTCAATACTCCTCTAACAACACTGGATAGATCCTCAAGAAAGAAAATTAATAAAGAAACAGCAGACTTAAAAGATACACTAGATCAACTTGATTTAATAGATATCTTCAGAACTTTTCACCCTAAAGCAGTAGAATATACATTCTTCTCAAGCGCTCATGGTACGTTTTCTAGGATAGACCACATGTTAGGACACAAAACTGGTCTCAATAAATTTAAGAAGATTGAAATCATATCAAGCATTTTCTCTGATCACAATGCCATGAAACTAGAAATTAACCACAAAAGAAAAAATGAAAAATACTCAAACACTTGGAAACTAAATAGCATGTTATTAAATAATGAATGGATCAACAATGAGATCAAAGAAGAAATAAAAAAGTTTCTAGAAACAAATGATAATGAGCATACATCAACTCAAAATTTATGGGACACAGCAAAAGCAGTTCTGAGAGGGAAGTTTATTGCACTACAGGCATATCATAAGAAGCTAGAAAAAGCTCAAATAAGCAACCTGACCCTGCATCTAAAAGAACTAGAAAAACAACAACAAATAAAACCCAAGACAAGTAGAAGGAAGGAAATAATAAAGGTCAGAGCAGAAATAAATGACATAGAGGCTAAGGAAACAATACAGAGGATCAATGAAACAAGAAGCTGGTTCTTTGAAAAGGTAAACAAGATTGATGAAGCTTTAACTAGACTCACCAAGAAAAAAAGAGAGAGGACTCAAATAAATAAAATTAGAAAGGACAGTGGAGAAATAACAACTGACACAACAGAAATACAAAGCATTGTAAGAAAATACTATGAAGAACTATATGCCAAAAAATTAGACAATCTTGGTGAAATGGACAAATTTCTTGAATCATATAACCTTCCAAAAATCAATCTGGAAGAATCAGAACACCTAAACAGACCAATTACAGCAAATGAGATCGAAACAGTTATCAAAAAACTTCCAAAAAAGAAAAGTCCTGGGCCTGATGGCTTCACAAGTGAATTCTATCAAAAATTCAAAGAAGAACTAACTCCTATTCTCCTCAAGCTATTTCAAAAAATTCAAGAGGAAGGAAGACTACCAAACTCCTTTTATGAGGCGAGCATAATTCTGATCCCAAAACCGGGCAAAGACAACACAAAGAAAGAAAATTATAGGCCTATATCCCTGATGAATTTAGACGCTAAAATTCTCAACAAAATATTAGCCAACCGGATCCAGCAATATATGAAAAAAATCATACACCACGATCAAGTGGGATTTATTCTGGAGAGGCAAGGCTGGTTCAATATTCGCAAATCAATCAATGTGATTCACCACATAAACAAAAGGAAGGACAAAAATCACATGATAATTTCAATAGATGCAGAAAAGGCATTTGATAAAATCCAGCACCCATTCATGCTCAAAACTCTCAGTAAAGTGGGAATACAGGGATCATTCTTTAACATGATAAAGGCCATCTACGATAAACCGACAGCAAACATCATACTAAATGGACAAAGATTAAAAGCAATCCCCTTAAGATCAGGAACCAGGCAGGGTTGCCCACTTTCACCACTCTTATTCAACATAGTTCTGGAAGTCCTAGCTACAGCAATCAGACAAGAAGAAGAAATAAAAGGCATCCAAATTGGAAAAGAAGAAGTAAAACTGTCATTATTTGCAGATGATATGATATTGTATATTGAAAACCCTAAAGTCTCAGTCAAAAAACTACTGGACCTTATAAATGATTTCAGCAAGGTGGCAGGATATAAAATTAATACTCAGAAATCAGAGGCATTTCTATACACCAACAATGAAATATCAGCAAAAGAAATTAAGGAAACAATCCCCTTCACTATTGCAGCCAAAAAAATAAAGTACCTAGGAGTAAATTTAACCAAGGAGGTTAAGGACTTGTACTCGGAAAATTATAGAACATTGATAAAAGAAATCAAAGAAGATACAAACAAGTGGAAGCACATACCGTGCTCATGGCTAGGAAGAATAAACATCATTAAAATGTCTATATTACCCAAAGCAATTTATAAATTCAATGCAATACCAATTAAAATACCAATGACATACTTCAAAGATATAGAACACATATTCCAAAAATTTATATGGAACCAAAAAAGAACACGAATAGCCTCAGCAATCTTAAAAAGAAAAAATAAAGCAGGAGGTATCACTCTTCCTGATATCAAGGTTTACTACAAGGCCATTATACTCAAGACAGCCTGGTACTGGCATAAGAACAGGCACATAGATCAATGGAACAGAACAGAGAACCCAGAAATAAACCCACAGCTTTATGGACAACTGATATTTGACAAAGGAGGAAAGAACATACAATGGAGTAAAGACAGCCTCTTTAACAAATGGTGTTGGGAAAATTGGACATCTACCTGCAAAAAAATGAAACTAGACCATCAACTTACACCATTCACAAAAACAAACTCAAAATGGATAAAAGACTTAAATGTAAGCCGTGAAACCATAAGCATCTTAGAAGAAAACATAGGCAGCAAGCTCTCCGACATCTGTAGCAGCGGTATATTTGCCGATTTATCTTCATGGGCAACTGAAATAAAAGGCAAGATAAACAAATGGGACTATATCAAACTAAAAAGTTTTTGCACAGCTAAAGACAATAGGAACAGAATAAAAAGACAAACCACACAATGGGAGAACATATTCGGCAGCACATCTGATAAGGGGTTAATAACTAAAATTTATAAAGAACTTATAAAACGCAACACCAGGAAGACAAACAACCCAATCAAAAAATGGGCAAAAGAAATGAATAGAAATTTCTCCAAAGACGACATACAGATGGCCAATAGGCATATGAAAAAATGCTCAACATCACTAATCATTAGAGAAATGCAAATTAAAACCACAATGAGATATCACCTCACACCAGTCAGAATGGCACTTATCAGCAAAACAACACAGAATAAGTGCTGGCGAGGATGTGGAGAAAAGGGAACCCTTCTGCACTGCTGGTGGGAATGCAGACTGGTGCAGCCACTGTGGAAAACAGTTTGGAGATTCCTCAGAAAACTAAAAATCGAACTGCCTTTTGACCCAGCTATCCCACTTTTAGGAATATACCCTAAGAACACCATAGCACTGTTCGAAAAGAAGAAATGCGCACCCATGTTCGTGGCAGCATTGTTCACAATAGCGAAGATCTGGAACCAGCCCAAGTGTCCGTCAGAAGACGAGTGGATTAAAAAGCTATGGTACATATATACTATGGAATACTACTCAGCCATAAGAAACGATGACATCGGAGCATTTATAACAAAATGGATGTACCTTGATAACATTATACGGAGTGAAATAAGTAAATCAGAAAAAAAGAAAAACTGAGAACAGCACGATTATATACATAGGTGGGACATGAAAGTGAGGGTATGAGACATGGACAAGAGAGTGGTGGTTATGGGATGGGGGGAGGGAGGGAAGAGTGGGATAGGGAGGAGGGGAGGGACGCAGGGAAAACCAGATTGAAGGTGACAGAGGACAATTTGACTTTTGGTGATGGGTATGCAACACAATTGAATGATAAGATAACCTGGAGATGTTTTCATTGTACATATGTACCCTGATTTGTTGATGTCACCCCATTAGAATTAATAATAATAAAATATATATATAAAAAAAAAAAAAAAAAAAAAAAAAAAAAAAAACTAATGCATGCCATTAATTGTAACAAAAAGAAATTAAAATTGCATAAAAACTCGAGCATTCACCAAAAAACAGATTTCAGATTTGGAATTAGTGATGCGGATATATATAGAAACAGTTCTAAAACCTCATGCAACAGAAAATAAAAAAATTGTTCCCCAGGAAACTGTTTTTGCTTTCTCTTTTCCAAGTGAGAGAAGGGGCGATAAAGAGACAGATTCCCGCATGCACCTCAACTGGGATCCACCCAGCAACTCCCATCTGGGGTTGATGATCTGCCCTCTGGGGCTAAGCTTGCAACTGAGCTATTTTTAGCACCTGAGGCCAACGGTCCATGGAGCCATCCTCAATGACTGGGGCCATTATGCTTGAACCAATTGAGCTATGGCTGTAGGAGAGGAAGGGAGAGTGTGGAGAGGTAGGTGGTCACTTCTCCTGTGTGCCCTGACTGGAAATTGAACCCAGGACATCCACACGCCAGGTCAATGCTCTACCACTGAGCCAATTGGCCAGAGCCCAAAATCATTGTTTGTTTGTTTTTTAGTTATGTAAAAATCTGGTTATCTAGTTCTCTTAAGAAACTAGGAGATATTTGACCTGCATTCCCACCAGAAAGCAATAGACTGGAGCAAAGGTGAGGCTGCCCATTAATGAGAGCACTCATTCTCCAGTTCACTCCAGTCCGCAGAACTCTATCAGCTGACTCACTGGGAAGACTTCGGTTACAAATGCCTAGCATTTGCGTCTGTGACTAAATCTGAGACCAACCTCACTTAAAAATTCCCACATGCTAGAATGTGTGGTGTCAGTAGTTGTGCTGCAGGTATTCAGGGAAAGGGGAAAGCAGTAGAATTCAATAGTTGAGCAAAGCTCCTTAAACTTGGTCTTTACAGGGTGGTAGAATAAGAATAGGTGGTTGGATGGACACGTGAATGGGTAGGTCAAAGAGTGAAAAGCAGTCCCCTTGGGTTCAGCGATGAACTTGATGCGTGTGCACAACAGGCCACAGCTGGAACTGGGGGAGCACAGACCTGGCACCTTTCATTTAAAATCAGAAAACTTCTTCTTTGCAGGGCAAGAGAAGACATGTTAACCTATTTGTAGACAGTGTTATCTGTAAATACTTTTATCCCTACATATCTGTTCTGCTGCAGACAGCTTTCTAATAAGAGCATCAATCATATTGTGATATCGCAAGAAGCTGTTCCCTTGGAAGTCAAATACAGAGATCATACAATGCCAGGATTTTGTGTCTATAAAATAGTCCCACTCTTGCTTGGCACAGTTCTATCAATTCTTAGGTAGTCATCATAGCCAAGTAATCTTTCCTTTCATTTTCCCCAGCTGCTTGTTTGTGTCCATCCCCAAAGAGGCTATGCCCTTCAGGCTTAATGAGTTGAAGTTCCAACCTTGCATTTGGCTCCAACTTTCGGACAGCATCTGAAATGACCTCAAAGGGGTAATCATTTATAAGTTCCTTGGATGATTTCTAAATTTCAAGAATAACCCCCCCCAAAAAAATTTTAAAATTAAAATTAAATAAAAAAACAAGAGAGGGAAAAGCATTGAACTTTGACCACATTAATTCATTGACCCCTGTTTCAATGGCCGTGCCTTTGCACTACATTTCCTGTCTTCAGAATATGACGAACTGTGTGTGGAAAGCCCGCTTGCCACCTGATGACCCCCTAAAATGTGGCCCACCAGGTGTCAAACCCATTCTTAAATAAAAACAGACAAGTAGGAAGCATCAAATACTTTTAAAAACCCTCTAACATGAAAGATGGAGATAATAAGAAACAGTAATAAAACAACCTTAAGCAGAGGCAATTCAGAAAGCAGAAAACTACCATAAATATTGAATTCGTATCATTGGTATCCTTCAAGAGTTAGGAGAAAGATTATAGCCAAAAAAAGAAAAAAGAAAAAAAGCAAGAACAATAGGAAGCATGAGAATAAGAAAAAGTGCTTTATTGTAAAAATTAAGGTGACTGAATTCCCCAAATGGTAAAAAATGGAAAGAAGAAGAAAGAAAGAAAGATGTGCAAAGTGATAAAGATTTTTAAAGTCAAAGAATCAATCTAGGGAGTTATTATTTTTTTAACTAATAACAGTTTGAAAAAGAAAATAGAAAAATGATAGAGAAGACATTTTAAAAAATAATAATAAAAGAAATTGAAGAACACAAAGTTCCAGACAAAGGCCCATCATGTGTACAACATCATGAGTTAAAAAAGACTCCCACTAAAGAATATAATCATAGAAATTTAACATCCTAGGGATAAACAGAGAATTCTAGGGGGAGAATAGGTTGCAGACAAAGAAATGAGGAATAAGAATAGCAGTAGACTTCTTAACATCAGCTTTAGAAGCCAAGTAGACAAAAAAAAGCTTTTGAAGCAAAATTATTTTCATGTATACCCATTTACAATAACATGGACGGACCTTGATAACATTATACTAAGTAAAATAAGTAAATCAGAAGAAACTAAGAACTATATGATTCCATACATAGGTGGGACATAAAAATGAGACTCAGGGACATGGACAAGAGTGTGGCGGTTACCGGAGGTGGGGAGGGAAAAGGAAGGGGTGAGGGGAGAGGAGGGGCACAAAGAAAACCAGATAGAAGATGACGGAAGACTATATGACGTTGGGTGATAGGTATGCAACATAATCAAATGTCAAAATAACCTGGAGATGTTTTCTCTGAACCTATGTACCCTGACTGATTAATGTCACCCCATTAAAATTAATTTTAAAATATGTGAGCATAGAATTACAGACTTTTTCTACAAGCAAGGTTTCAAAATACTTAATGCCTATGTGCCCTTTCTCAGGAAATTCTTAGAGAACATACCACAACCAAAGGGGAAGGCAATGAGATCCAGAAAATAGGAGATGCAATATAAGGGAAGATGAAGGAAATTCTTGGACTGTGAAGGCAGGTCCCATGTGGACAGGCTTGCAGCTGGTCAGGAAAGCAAGCCAAAGAGGAGCTGGAGGATGGAGGCTCCTGGAGGAGTCTCCAAGAAAATATGGGGCTGGACACACAGGGGGCTTCAAGAGGAATGTGAACTTATCTCCATCCCCCACAGACACCTGGTTTGACCACATGGAAATGTGTACGAAGAGGACGTGAAATGGTCAAGGGGCATTTAGCCACAGATACAAAGGTAATTGACAAAAGAAGAGGAGGAGGGGAGGAAGCAGGCAATCATGAATTACATGAAAAAAACAAAAGGTTGAAATTATATCCACCACTTGGCTTAGCATGAACAATATTTCAGTGGTCATAAGAATCTAAACACTGAATATTGTATTTAATTCTCTGTTGGAAAAATTGGAAACACAAGAGAAAGAAAAGAAGATATAACAGATCTTAAACCTGATCAATGGTAATAATAATAATAATGTCAATTATTAATCTAGTGACAGCAGTAAAAAGAGTGTATTATTTAAAAAGAATGAAGTACCTATCACCAGAAAGAGCTGAAAGACTTCACGCAGTTACCGCTGGGGAGATCAGGAGGGTACTGGACTGTTGATAAGTGTTTTAGCACATTTGACTTGTTTCACCAAGGACTATGTCACTTTGATTAAAATTTGAATTAATCTACTATCAGAAATAAATAGTAGCTCCAAACAGTTTTAGAATAACTATGCACCTACCAAGGTGAATACTTGGGAAAATGACAACTCACTTAGCTGCATCATTTGTGCACCTGACATTTTATTAAGTAGTTACCAACCGGGATTTCTAGCTCCCTTACATATAGTCACCTGTGAACACAAATACTTGCCCCGTGTGCTCAGACAACAGCTGCTTCCACCAGTACATGTTTCAGCAAAAGGACAGTAAATGGTTAGACAAAAACAGGTGTCTGTGTGGGATGGGGATATTTTTACCTTCATTTTTAAGCCTATTATGTATATACCTACTTTGACAGAAGTCTAAATTTTGGACAGTGTTGAAACTAACTAGTTCTCAGATCATTTAGAGAGGTCTAGGCCATTGTTTCTCAAACACCCCGATGTTTGCAGCATGAAATTTCTGGCAGACTGACACCAATCAGGGGATAACAGTTGAAAAGCACTGGTCTATACAAAGCTACAGAAAAACAATGAAATTTGCCAAGTTGCTGCGATTTACAGTATTTCCTCCCAGCAATATGATCAGCTAATTAGTCTGAACAAAATGTCCTACTCAGAGGCACTGAAATGCTTCATCCTGAAAGTTAAGTGTCAGAAAATAACCTCAAAAATCAACTAATTCAACTATCTCATGAGACAGAGAGGCAAAAGGACTTGCCCAAAGCTACCCAGCTTATTTGCACCAGAACCAGATCTAGCATCCTGAGTGGGATTTCATAACTGCCTACCTTAGAGTTGGACCTGTAGTCTTCCAATAAATATAGACATTATAGCAAGGTCTAAATGCAGGGGTGATGCTGAAACTTGTGATTCCTCCCACCACGCCAAACAGCTCATGAAGCACCAACAGTGAAACGGGAGCTGCGAAATGCAACAAGTTAGAGGCTTACCTCCGCCTCAGCTGCCAACCTTTAGGGTTCAGACAGTCCATGCACTCAAAAGTGACTTTCTGAGCAGTCACCGTATCCTGAGGGACTTCCACGTAGAAGTGTCTAGAGGAAAGGTGGGGACTCTGTCTGAGAAAAGAGCTTTCAGTCATTGATATATAAGTGGTAATCGCTGTCATATTGAAGAATGAGCTTTCCCACAGAGATGGAGAGCATTGAAAAGACACCCAGGACAAAATCCTAAGGAATGCCAGCCTTAGGACAAGAAAAAGAGAAGAGAAAGAGCACTTGGGACCTATAAATGTCTCTGAATAACTATCTTGTACCGAACTATGAGATTCTCGTTGCCTGTTTTCCTCTCAAGTGTTACACATGTGTTACAAGTGTGTGTGGCCAATGCCTGAAGTGATGGGAGGAAGTGGATGGATTTAAGAGTGAGCAAAGGCATTTGAAGTTCATCCTAGAGAAGTTGGTGGGGCCATTTCAGGATTTCCTACAGGAAAGTAGGCTGCTGCCCACTCTGTCCCAACCCTAGCACTATTGCCACTAGCACAAGCCCTAACGGAACCTGGGAGGACAGGTGTTTCCTGGAAGGGTCAGTAGAAGGCCACCCATCCCTCTGTTAAATGGACTTAATCCAGATTAGAGCCAGTGCTGCTGCTCAGAGCCATGGGGTGTAAAGGTTGGGCAAACATGCAGTTTCTCTGTGCTGAGGGCAAAGACCAAAGAGACTGGGCTATGACCAGAAAGGTTATCATATGCAAAAGGCAAAGGAAAAGAGGCAATGAATGGCTTTCACCTCTCCCCTAATTAAGTCAATTTCTCAGAGAAATGTCATTTTGGAAAAAAATAAAATAGAAATTCTAAGTAGGAAAGTGTTGAGTTGGCTTAGAAGAGGTGTTGGTTGATTGTTAGCTTTTGATTGGACAAAGATCTAGAAAATTTTATGAGCTAGGAGCTCCTGGTATCCTCCTCCATGTCCTTATTACACTGAGGCCTCCCTGGAGGCCCTCCCCAGCTGGGATTAGAAGAACTAGAAAACATGCAATGGAGAAGAAAGAACCCGGGCAGGCTTTGGAGCTAAGCAGCCTATTTAACTCTGACTTCAATAATTATTATCAATGTGACCTTTTGAGAGTATGTAAAATCCATGGGTCTCAGTCTCTTCATCTATAAAATAGGGATGATACATACCTCAAAGGATTGAAGGAGACAGTATTTACATAAAGGTACCCATATGTAATGACAACTGCTCTCTTACCTTCTACTTCCTCCTGCTTATCATACCCTTGAGAGCCATCCTTGAGTAAGCAAGAAACACTTCAACTTGGCTTCCTCCAATAGCTTGCAAATTAGAAACATTATCCAGATTGACCATGGTCTCACAATTTTCTCTGTGGGTCCTCAATAGGTAGGATTCTACCATTATGACACCAAATTATTGCACCCTAGACATTGCATGCTCCAATCTGGGGGTATGCGCTGATATGTTTTGTAACTCTCAGCTGATTATGTTTTGTTTTGAGGAAATATTACATTTCTGTAAGTCATTAGAGGTGATGGGAGCTTAATGTAGTTCCTGGTCTTCTGTTACCCCTAAGTCCCCAGGATGGCTCCACATATCCCCTTCCCAACCTTTCCCACCACACACACGCAGATATGACTAAGCAAGTGCTACTGATCAGCACTGGTGAGATTTCCCTCTTTCGCTTTTGTGACTCACCAGCCATGGGTACTGTCTTTTCTGGTCTCTCTCCCTGGCATCTAAGTGGTTCCTCATTGGGACTTTTTTCCCTGAAGTTCATGCCCTCAAACACCTCAGGCAACCTGGATAAATTTAGCTCTTCTCAGAAATCTTTGCTGACTTTGTCCCCTGACTATTTAAGGTTTGGCTGCTCCCCAGAAAGAGTTTGGGGCTGGCTCCCCTTCCTTGGGGGGTCTCATCTGGTTCTGGTGACTGCTGTGCCACTTGCATAATTGGTCATTTGAGTCACCACATGCCATGGTATTTACATTGAGAATCAATCAATTTGTGCTCTTGGAAGCAGAAATCCGTCATTCTAGCTTGGGACCCCTTGGAACTCCTTCCCGATTTTTTCTTTACCCTAAATAGCCTGTGGGTGTACTTCATGATCGTGGGCACTTTCCATTGGGACTAAGAAGAAAACAAATGACCAGCGACTGATAAAGTCTTCTGAAGTCTCTTCTCTTGGAGTAGGGCCTCAGATCTCATTACCAGGATACAGCTCAGTGAAGCACACTTAAAATATGCTCATTTAATGTTTGCTAATTTGAATTATTCTCACTAAACGTGAGAGGCTAGAGTCAGACCCCCTTGGTCAGTAACTAAATGAAATGGAACTGTACACAAAGTCCCTTATGTGTTTAAACTAAATAAGGCTCATGGATCATGCTGACCCTTTTATCATTTTAATGATTATTTAGTTCTCCTTAATTTACATTACAGATAAATCAACCACTCAGCAAGCATTTATCGATCACCAACTTTGTGTAACTAGCTATGGGCATTTCAGAAGTGAATGATAAGGGAGATATAAATGACCTAGAGAATAAGAGCATTGTAGGTAATGTGGGCAAAACATGAAAAGATTCCAACATGGCTCTGCTGTCCTGGAGTTCACAGACCCTGTGAGCATACAAAACTGACCCAATGACATGGAACAAGAACCACAGCCAAATTGTGAGAAAGACAAAGGAACATTCTAGGGAGATTGTGTGGAGGATGACCTTGTAGTGACCTTGAAGAATGGGAGGGCTGAATTGATGCAGAGAAAAGGGAAGGACTTAGGAGAAAAGGAGAGCGTAAACATATGGCAAGTAGGCCCCAAGGGAGCAAGAACTGGCCCAGGTGCATGTATGTACACTGCTCACAAAAATTAAGGGATATTTCAAAATGAATATGAAGTGATAAAAAAAAGCAGCATTTGATTTTTTTTCATTCAACAAGAACATCAGAAAAGCAAACAACAAGTCAAAGAGTTGTTTGATTATGCAAATAAGATGCAAAACCAACTTTTATTTCATTGGTGAAAATGCACTATACCAAAGGCTGAAAGTACTAGGGTATCTGCACAGTCCCTGATCCCCTAATTTTTGTGAGCAGGTCCGTGAATTGGGGGGCAGGGGTGGAGGTTCTATAAAGAGCTCGTCTTAGTCCAGTAAAAGTATGTGTTAAGAGGAGGATGAAATAACCTTAGAATAGTCCGCATCTGCTGGGTCTTGAGGGCTAGGCTCAATCAATGAATCAGCTACAGGCACCCTCTGTCCCCCAATAACATGAGCAGGCTCCTGTTGGGAAAGAAACATTTTGCTCTTGTTCCTTATAACCACTAAGTATGGCCTCTTTCCAGTCCCATATTCATTTCCATACTAATTTAACTGCCCTTGCTTCATGAAAAATCTGTATCTGTAGAACCAAAGTAATCTACTCCAGGTCTATGCGACTGTTTATGTACATGGCCCCACTGTGAGGGTCTCTAGCAGTGTGTACAGCAATAGACACTTATGTGAGGACTCTACCATGTGGTGATGGTCAGGGCCACCAAAGGCTATGTATGATCCAAGAGGTAGTGAGAAAAATAAACAGCTATGCTCTGGGCAGATAAGAAGCCCACTCACTCCTACCAGGCCATTGTCCTGGCACATGAGTAGGACTAGTGGTCCAGAGGTTACTGTTACCATCCTGGCTGGTCCACAAAAATAGTCAGGTCTATTTTAAGAATCTATTTGATTGGTTACATGGAGAAATTGCTACTCAAAAACAGGTATTTGCCAAGAAAAGAAAACTCCCTGCACAACAAAAGGTTAGTATACTATCCCCGGTAACACTTTAAACCAAAGTAAACATCCAGGGAGGACATGTTTGGTCTGCACAGTTCTTGTTTTTTGCCCTTGATCAGCTGATTCCCAAAGTTACTAGTAGATTTCCTCCTTAGGGTTAAGCTGAGAAAAGGCAGCTGGGAATATCAAAGGACAAGGGTCTCTAGAGGGTGTTAGGGGCACACAGCTGTTCTCTTGTTAAATGATAAAACATTGGTGGTTTTGTTTTTGTTTTTCAGGGAAAGCAAGGAGCTTGACCAAGCAAAACCCTAAAGAATCTGGAAGGTTTAAGACCCTCCAGCAGAAAAGTCTCCCCTCCATTTACATGTGAGGATTCAGTATTCATAGATGGGAAGTACATCAGATATGGCCTCCAGAACAATTGCTCAAACTAGAGGTCCATATCCATCAAGACAACTCTAACGGCTTTAAAAGCAACATCAGAGAGACTTGCAATGTTCTGACCGGGGTGCCTGTGCAGCGGTAGGACTCACTACAGGCTGTCACAACATTATAATCCCTGCTTCTCCATGGGTCTCCCCAAGCCTTTTTGCCCTCTCTGCTAATAAATTCTACCACACTGATTCATATCAAGTTAGGAAATCTTTTTGTGTACCCTGTCCTATGAAATTTACAATCTTGTTTAGGGCACAGTATGACATATATCCAAACAGAGAAAATAATACAAAGCAACATATAAATACTAAAGAATAAGTGGCATTAAAAATATAAATATATAGGGTTGGGGTAGGGACAGATCAGTGCAGTCTAGAACAGTGGTTTTCAACCACTGGTCCAGTACAGATCTGCCAGAAATGTCATGCTTATCCACGAAAGAGTTAACCACCTTGCTGTTGTATGAAAGTTAGAGACCCAGTAATTTCCATAATCTGGCTACAAACTGCCTCTCAGCCTTAACCTCAGAGGATCCAGGACTCCACCTTTATAATCAAACCAGTCTGCACCCTAAGCTCACTTTGTTTCATGACTTTTTTTTTTTTTTTACCTTCTTAGCACAATTCTTCTTTTCCTCTCTGCTTCTCCAACTGCCAAGCAGGTTCAAGGTCTTGTTCACATTTCTCCTGTTCCTGGACACCTTCCCAGCCCCTCCTCCAGCCCTCAGGAACCCCACCTTGCCCTGTGTCCAACAGCACTCACACATGCAGAACTCCCTGTCTGAATGTTCATTCACTCATCAATTGTGGACAGCCTTGAGCTGGCTCTGGGCTTGTTATCTCAGACTGTTACCTAACCTGCAAGCTACCTACGGTGTGTCCGTAAAGTCATGGTGCACTTTTGACCGGTGACCGGCCAAAAGTGCACCATGACTTTACGGACACACTGTACTTTCTCTTTGGAGTCCCAGACCCCTAGCTCTCTCTCCTTCATCCAGAATAGCATATTAGCCTCAACAGTTTTATTTGTCCTTGGGCCTGCTATTCTTATAGAAATTCCATATGTACATAGGTAATAAATCTGGTTATTTTCCCCTATTAATCTGTCTCATGTCAATTTGATTAGACTAACCAAAATAACTTAAAAAGGTAGAAGGAGATTATTTTTCCTCCCCTACTGTGATTGCCTTGTTTTCTGCATGGCCAAGCATGGTAGTTAGCCTTTTGGGCAATTAAGCCATGCTTCTATTCCTTCAGCTTTACCCTCAGTTTCCCTCTAACTTTTTTCCTACTCCCAGTGGTCTCAGCCCTGCCTAGTCCATCTGATTACCCTCAAAGCTATGAAATGTGGCCCCCAGAGACTTTCTGGGGGAACTCCTTCCTTGCAGCTTGTGTTGGGTTTCTCTGATGTGGTCTCACAGCAATTGTTGGTGTTCCTTCCCCCTACACACCACTCTACTGTCTTGTGCTAGCACCCAAAGAACCCAAAATATTACCAAGAACTGACATATAGGCTCTGATGGCGGCCTTTGGGGTTGTGTTGGCCACCATCTCTTCAGAAAGAAAGCATCTGTTCTAGAATACATGCCAGACTAAGGGCAACCTATAGAACTAGACTAAACCATGGTGTGGGAGAATTATGGCGGCACTCCTAGGAAAACACATAAAACTTCCTTGTCTGATCTAGCTTTATTTTGGCAGAGTTCATGTTGAATCATTTTTCTTACTTGAGCATCAAAGTATAAACTCACATAGTTCTGAGCCCTTATCCCAGCTGTCAGGTAACTAACTGGTTCACATTCTCGTTCCGAGGAAGTTTTCTGGTCAAGGGAGCTTCAAGAGAGGGAATGAACAGCTATAAACACTCTCCCTGTACCCACCTTTTACCCCCAAACTTCCACACCACCCCAAGCCCACAGATCCCATCTGGAGAGCCTACCCTCCCACAGAGAAGGGTGTTTGATTCACCTGCCTTCCTGATAAATTTTCAGACAGAAGTCAGGGGAGAGGGGTGGATAGTGTTGAGTGGGATTGTTAATGTCATCATTCCTAATTCAAACCTAATTCCTAGATTAAAACACTTACTATTAGAAGGCAAATATTTATTGATTAAATATCTATCATTGATTTGGAAGAGTTTTAATGGGCAGATACTCAAAAGAGAATACCAACCAATGGAATAAACAAAGGAGGTAATCTAATGGTACATACCACGTATTATAGGCAGAGATAAGAGACAAAGATACACACTAAAGAAAGAGCAAACAAAAATCCATCAAAATTCCAGGATAAGTTTTTCCCAAGTTGTGGAGTTTGGGTGATCTTTCTTTTTTTTTTTTTCTGCGCTGTCCAACTTTTTTAGCATAAGCCAATGTGACTCTAGTAATGGTAAATAATTATTTTTGTTTTTCAAATGTAGATAGTCTTACCCTGACTCCCTCTCATCAAGAAACCTGAATGAAAGCTGAGTGGACCTGAGTACAAAGCCCTGCAGATCTACCTACCCCATGGCCTGGCCCTTCTTCCTGTTGTCCATCACTGTGTGCTGCAAAGACAATTATCTTTATCTGAGGACAGGGTGAGTTGAACACCACTGTAGAGGTAGCTCAGACACATAGGACTGTAGGAACCAAGCTCAGAGGTAGGTTTAGAGGCCACCAATGACTTCATACCTGCAACTTCAACCCACCCCCAGAGCTTGCTCAAAAAAGATTCATTAGCAAAATGGGAAAGGGAGGAGGTCAGGAGTAGGAGAGGAATGAGGCAAAAGAGCCAAGAAGGGGATTTCTATTAAAGAATTGAAACTACCCTGTTCAGAAGCTGGCAGATTTCCCAAGACCTCTGAGGGTGGGAAGACAAGGGCTGGAAGAAAACCAGGGACATGAGGCAAAGTTCAAGACAGCTCAGGGATACCCCACCTCCTCCCTCTGGCTCCAGCCTAGTGCACACACTGACAGATATTTAAACTCCCTTTTGTGTTTCTCTTATCTCCCTTAACCAACCTCTAGCTCCCGCCCTCACCCCCAACTTGATTCTATCACTCTTGAACAATTGGAGCTTGTTTCTCCAGGGCCTGGAGCTCCTGCTGCAGGGGTGACAGTCACACCCTAGTTCTTGCAGAAGGAACTGGTTTGTGAGGTCAGGGAGAAAGAGGAGGGTAGGGCTGGGTGGAGGGGAACAGCTTGAGGAGACTTCACTTAGAGGAGACACTCAGAAATGTAGAGAGGGCTTCGGAGAATGCCTAGCCCCAAGCCACCCCCAACGCCATGACACTATTACTGTGGTCTGACCATTGAGCTGCTGTCAATGTTGGGTTCAGAGGGGGTGGGTGTCCAAAGAGGAAGCAGAAGGGAGGAAAGCAGGCACAGAAATGTGGTGGGTGATTCCTATAAGGGGAATGACCCACCTCCGCATTCACCAGGCAGGACCTTGTGGAAGTGGCAATAGATTGACATCTGTCCTTTAAATTGCTGTTGGATTGAATTATGACCCAGTCTCCCCAGGATTAGTCAGATAAACCCAGCTAATGAGTTTATGACTTTTCACTCTTCCTTAACTTGAAGTTTTAATCACCTTCGGTCTCCAGAAAAAAAAAAAATCATTAGGGCTTTCCCAATCCTCATAGTTATTTCCCTCCCTCCACCCCACTTTGGCCCTCCAAATTCTGCATTTCCTCCCACCATACAAGCAGAAACATGTATTTTTCAGGTGAGCTAGTGGAGGAGGAGACTTTCCCTCTAGCTCCTTGGCTCACAATTGCGAGTGTTACAACTAGGACAGACTGAGACCAGGTTCCAACAACCTTCTGTCTTGTTTACTTGATTTATTGCTGTGTCAAGATAGTTCCGGGAAAATTGGTTATGTCATTCATTTCCTAGGCCTAAGGCAAGATCTCTGGCTGCTGAAACTGCCACCATCTGGGGTTATCCACTCTCTGCTCTCTACCTAATCCCAGTGTCCCTTCCTTGGCTCCCTGCTAGGAGCTGGATGGCTCAGGACACTTTTGTTCTTGGTGGTGGTGGCTGTGTTGCTAAATTTTGCTTTGTCTTTCTCCTAATTTGAAAAGGAATTGAAGAACAGTTGACAGTTGTAGAAGCCACTCATCTTTCAAAGAGAAAGTGGAAGCAAGTAAACAACCATTCAATAAACAAGCAATTAATGCACACACTGCAGAGTCATGCTGATTTGGATTAGCCCTGACCAATAGAAATCTAATGTGAGACATGTATGCCATCTAAAATTTCTAGTACTCACATTTAAGAAGTTGTTTAGAAGAATTGATCCATCTCATCTCTCTCTCTCTTTTGCACACACGTGTGCTAAAAAAAGTTGGTTAAAATAGTTGATATTTTTATTTTATTTAACTTAATATATCTAAAATATTATCATTTCAACATGTATGCATTATACATTTATAAATATGATATATTTATACTAAATCTTCAAAAGCTGATTGTAAAGCCAGTAGCCACGGCCACCATCACAGCCACCTGGCCCGTATAGGTTCACATTTGATTCAGACAAACGGTAATGAAACGATGGAGCCACGAACTGGTGGGTCATCATCTTTATCCTAGCTTGCACCCGGTGGGCAAGAAATACACACAGTAGGAAAAACACTTCCCTTTCCATTCAGGGCTCCCAAAGCCACTGACTTCTCCAAGTTTCTTAGAATCAAACTTTCTACCTCACCAGCCTTATTCACCTCTGTTCCCCCTCTCCTTCTTTCTGCACAAACTGGCTTCTCCTTCAGCACTCCACCATCTTGGCTGCTTCTCCTCCCCTCCACATGGCCTTTCTCTTCTCTCTTCTCTAATGCTAATCTCAGGAACCGAGAGTGAGCAAGCTCCCAATCTGCCCCATTTTATAGTGTAGAAATCAAAACCTTTAATCCAATATACAAACAAGGAAGTCTCTGATACAAAGTCACTTATCTGAGGTATATTGGGATTCCTCATGAGAGTGCTCCACCCCCTATCATGCAAAAGTCAAGGGTGTGGGGAAAAGCTTAGTCTTAAAACTAAGCCTTAGGCTATAAGGATCCTACCTGCTTATAGCCTGTCCCCCACACCCAATGCAAACTATAAGCAAGCAAACATATATATCATATTTACAAACTTATTTGACCAACACTGATATGTATATTTTATACTTAAATCATATCTCAATTCAGACTAGCTTTATTTCCAGTTCCCAGAAGCCATCTGTGAATCTAGTGGCTACCATACTGGTCAGCAAAGAGCTAGGTAGAAATAAATGCCTACTGCCATACTACTGGGAGAGTTAGAAAATAAATAAGAGTTGAATAAAGTGGATGATTTCAGATTATGATACATGTTGGAAGTGAAATAATGGTGATGAGACAGCAACTGAGGGGTAGGGGTGGGAATGTTACTACTTTAGATGAGTGTAAGGTCAGTGGTCAGCAATGGGGGACGGTCATGAGAGGAACTCAGGCCCGGGAACTTTGACTAGAACCGCCCACATTCTTGAGCACCACAACGAAACTTCCCATAGATCCTTGGGAAAGGAGGGACCATCTGTCAGCCAGTGAGATTTCACCATGTCATAATTGCTCGCCTACCCTAGAAGACCCCTTTAAATATCTCTCATGCAGTTTAATTCGTGCAACTCCTCCGGCCTCTGAATCCCGGGGCTGGGGGACATCGTTGAGCAGGATGCGCAGTACTTAATAAAGCCTTTGTTATTCCACACTTCTTGGATTTTGGCTGCCCCTTCCTTCTTTCTCTGCAGGGAAAAATACCTTACATTTTGGTGCTGAAAATCCGGGAGGAGTCAGAAGCCCACTGGGCTGCTCATCTCCCCATCCCCTCCAAGAAAGAAGGAGGATCTCAGGATCTCCGACCATCCACCAACTTTGGCACACAGTGCAGTAAGTCTCCTGCCTCCAAACTTTCCTCCGTTCTTTCCGCCAAGACTCCCTGTCTGAAACCGTAGCTATGTCAAGGAAGTCTTTTCTGTCCAAGTGCGTATGTGCCCATGGAGACGTCCCAAGCACATCTACTTTACCTATCTGTTCGTGGCCAGAGCTTGAGTTGCAGGATGCCAATTCTCACCACTGAGGATCTAGTGGCTACCATACTGGTCAGTAAAGAGCTGACCACTCCGAGGACTGAGGGTTGCCGTGGGGGCACAGGAATCCCCAAACACTCTGGGAGTTGCCTTATCCGAAATCTCTCCCTCCCTAAGAAGAGGAAACTGTTCTTCTCCGCTGTGGCCAGGCCACAGAACCCACTGGATAATCGAACCAGGTAGCCTCCTGAAGGGACTTTCGGTTTTAACACCCTCACCAATTTAACTATCGCTGAAAAAGCTGGGAGCTGCTTGGAGATCCCTTTACATTCAGGCCCTCTGTAAAGCCAGTGCTCAAGGCCAATATCAGAGCCACCTCGTCCATGCAGGTTCGCATTAGATTCGGACAGTTAATAATGAAACAACAGAGCCCAGAACTGGTGAGCCATCAGCTTTAACTCTAGCTTGCACCCAGTGGATAAGCAAAAACACACACTGGGCTCCAAAACCCACTCATTCAGTGCTCACAAAGCTACGGACTTATCCGAGTTTACTAGAATCAAAGATTTCTATCTCACCAGACTTATTCACCTCTGTTCCCCATCTCCTCCAGCACAAACTGCACAAACTGGCTTCTCCCTCAGCACTACGCCATCTTGGTTGCTTCTCCTCTACTCCATGTAGCCTTAATCTGCTTTCCTTTCTAATACTAACCTTAGGAACTGAGAGAGCAAGCTCCCAATCTGCCCCACGTTATAGTGTAGAAATCCAAACCTTTAATCCAATCTACAAACAAGGAAGTCTCTGATACAAAGTCACTTATCTGAGGCATAATGGCAGGATTCCTCATGAGAGTGCACTACCTCACATCATCTAATCAGTTAAGGGTGTGGGGAAAAGCTTACTCTTCAAACTTGCGCGAGGGCAGCGCCATCTTTAACAAAGTGAGCATAATATATTTTATCTGTCCAACAGCCTCTAATTATTCATGTGCCTGTTCTTAATGTCTGTGCCGCCTGTTGCACCACACAGGCCGTTTTTGTGCCAGAGAAAACCCTCCGCTTGTAATCTTTCCTTTTCTGTGGACTCCTAACTTTCTCTCCCTCCCTTTGCTAAATCCTGTTTCTCATTCACTTGCAAATACCAGTCTTTCTCTTCCCCTGCTGGCCAGGGGCACCTCCCTTCTCCTCTGTGTTCTTAAGTCCCTCCTCCGTCAGGCCATTCTCTGCCTATCATTGGCTCTTACACTGGTTTGCAGGACGCCCAACCCCAATCTGCTTGCAGGAAGTTCTGACCCTGTCCTGCCTCTAGCTCTAGCATTTCCTGCTGGATTTGGGTGTCGGGCTTCCTAGAAGCCCTCCTCCTTTTATTCTCAACCCCCAAATCCCTATCCAGGACCTATGAACATGGCATTTAAAGTTTTCAATGGTCGTGGCTAGTAGAAATGACCAAGGCTGCTCACCAGGCCCGCATGCAGCAGAAGGTAACGCTCCAAACTCAGGTTCTTGAAGTGCCTGGCCCAAGTCTGGACCGCAAAGAGGAATCACACCAGCAGCTTGCTTTGAGTGTGGCAAACAGGGCCACTGTGCCCGACAGGGCCCCTGCCTGCGGCTGCCCACTGAGCCCTGCTCTAACTGCAAGCAGCCTGGTCACTGGCGAAGCGATTGCTCGTTTGGGCAGCAGGCTCATCCTCAACATCTCTACGTGGAGGACAAGCCACCCAAATGGGAGGCCAATCCAGTCAGGTGGGTGCATCACTCAAACTCCTAGGACATGGCCTGGACTCGGAGAACCCAAGGTATGCTCCAACTATTGGGTAAAGCCATCTCATTTATTGTGGACACGAGAGCTGCCTTCTATATTTTGCCACCACACTCTAGACCTCTAATTCCCTCAAAGGTCTCAGTTATGGGAATGAATGGGACCTCATCTTTCCCCCTTTACACACCACCTGTGACCTGCAGTTTGGACGGAATCCCCTTTTTTGCACTCATTCTTAGTTATGCCATCGTGCCCTGTACCCCTTCTGGATCAAGACATTCTTCACAGTCTTGGAGCCTCTATCCAGCTGACAGCATCTTCCCACTTACTCCTGCCATTCCTCACTACCAAGGGCTTCCCCATAATCAATGCTTTTCTCATTTCTAACCATGTCTCTCACCTCAAGCTTGCTCCCATGCAGGATCGTTGGCAGTCAGAAAGTCAGAACCACTGGGCCCTACTCATTTGCGGATCACCAAAAGGTTGGACCCAACAGACCCTCCTGTTGCATCCTGTCCCTCCCACCAGGAACCTGCCGCCAGAGTGAGCTGAAGCAGGGAGCAATGCTGTTCAGTAGGACTGGCCTGATGAAAGAAGCTTCAATCTCCTCAATAATCTGCGAGAAAATTAAGCAAGAATCTCTCCTCCTACAACCTGCTTAACTCCTAATGGCAGCTGCCCATTCTTACCTGGGCTGCCCCTATCCTAAATCTTCTAATTATCAGCATATAACTCATATTTGCTCCCTTTTTATAAAAATTCTTACAGAACTGCATCTGCGAAGTTTCTCAACTCACGGCCAAACTAATATTCCTCCTGACACCCTTCAAAGTCACCACCTTACGACCTCCCCTCCCCTCGATGCCTCTAACCAGCAGGAAGTAGCCAGATGAATAAACGGCACCCCTATTCTATTTAACAAAAAAAGCTGGAATGTAAGGTCGGTGGTCAGCAATGGGAGACGGTCACATGAGGAACTCAGTCCCGGGAACTTTGACTAGAACCGCCCACATTCTTGCGTGCCACAACTAAACTTCCCAGAGATCCTTGGGAAAGAAGGGACCGTCTGTCAGCCAGTGAGATTTCACCACATCATAATTGCTCGCCTACCCTAGAGGACCCCTTTAAATACCTCTCACTCGGTTTAATTTGCACGACACACCTAGCCTCTGACCCCAGGGTTGGGGGACATGTCGGGTAGGATGCATGGTACCTTAATAAAGCCTTTGCTATTCCACATTCGTGGCTCCAGGCCCCCCTTCCTTCTTTCTCAGCGGGGGGGGGGGGTTAATATCTTACAATGAGAAGTCACCTGGGGCCTTTCACAGGAGGGAGCCTGCAACATAAGAACTGGACCAGCAGAATAATGAAGATGGGTAGAAACTCCCAGGCAGTCAGAACTGTAAGAGCTAAGGCCCCAAGGTATCTGGGAGTATTTTGAGTGGCTGGACAACAATGACCATGGAGGGGAGTGAACTGAGAAGAAACCAAAGAGGTGAGCAGGAACTACAGCACATGGGGCTGGTAGGCCTTGGAATAGAGCTTGATATAATTCTAGGAACAAGAAAGACCTGGTGAAGGGATTTAAGCATCGATGAAATGCAATCTAATTTGCAATTGTAAAAGACTTCTCTATCTTCTGCATGGAGAATGAATTAGAAAGCAGGAAGAGAAGATGCACACAAAGGAGCTAGAGGAGCCAATGGAGCTGACCAGGTGAGGGATGGTAGAGGCTTGTCTAGGGTGGTGAAGGTGAAGGTAAACAGATGTGACTTCAGAAGATGCTTTGAAAGAGGGACTGGTGGACTTGCAAATAGGGGTGCGAAGAAGAGAAAAATCAAGACTGTCATCCACAATTTTGATTTGAGCATATGGCTTCCTTCCCCCTTCTCTATACCTAGTCCCAAATTCGATAACGTGCAATCCAAGAACTTTCTGTCTCCCTGAGACTTTACCCAGAAACCAGCTTTCCTGGGCATTGGACAGGAACTTGTCTCCAGAGTTTCAAGCCAGCAGATGGGTCTCTCCTCTCTGCCCGCCTGTGTTTATGCATTCCCAAAATCCATAGGGAATTCACCAGCTCCTAAGCCAGGACTCCATCCCTGAAGAGGGTTTGCCTATACATTGGGGCCAAGGACGTGTTGAGAAGGTAGCCCTGATTAAATCACCCAGAGCACTGAACAGGCAAGCCAGCCTAGACTAGCATGTACATTTGTCTTACTGATTAAAGAAAGGGTAGACATTTATTCTAGTGCTAAATGTCAACCAACAATTCAAAATTAAAAGTCACCACAGCAAACCTATGTGTACTGCACTAAAAAAATAACTGTAATAACAAAAAGTGCTGGCCTAGCTGACGATATAAATAAGATCCTAAAGAATGAATTTTCTAACAGCACTTCCTTATTTACTCTAGGCAAATGTTGAGCCTTAGTACACTTGCTACAAAGACTAGACTGTGCATGAAAATTCATGTAAGCATTTAAATCATGTCATGGCTTGAAAACTATGGGAGGGTTTGGTTGTGTATGCGTGCGGTCAAGGAAGGGAGGGTATGACAGCGACCTCAGGTAACAGGCAGAACATACAAAACGAGGGTGAACTGGGTGATGTCAAATGCCTTACCCTTTCTTCCTGGGCCAAGGGTGACAGGAGGCATGCCACATAGCAACTACACCAAAATAGAATTAATAGCATTTCTGATGTTCAGAAATCAATTATCTCCAACATTTCCCAGGAGAATGGAATTGGGAGCCTAATAGGCCTGAGCTTAAATCCTGGAACTGGTCAAGTCACAATAATTATGAAGGAAGAGTCTCCTATTCAGTTTGGCTTTCAGTGTCTCCCTAATGCAAGACAGCTCCCTCTCACTGCCCCCAAGCCAAGGGACCAACACTGCATGCATTTAAGAGAGGTGAGAACACAGTGCCCAATGCAGTTCAGACTGTACACGAAAAATTCTTAGCAGTGGGCACAGATACTGGGGCCGAGCTCTCTGGAAATAATCAGTAGCATTCTGGGAAATAGTAGCATTCTGGGAAGTAGTATTTCTCTCACATTCAGGCCCATTTCCTCTTCTGACCCTCTCCCATGCCCTTGCTGGGGGATTGAAGTGGGCAATGCTGTCTAAAGGACACTCCAAACGCTAACTCATTTCTAAGGCTGGAATACCATGACCTGAATGAAACACATCCCTAAAGAGCCTTGCAGGGAAAGGGGATGTCACCTTCCCACCAGATCCAAGATATGAATGGATGGAAGGGAGTAATGGAGGGGAAGATGGAGGTAGGAATAAGGGTAAAGGAAAAGAGAAGCCATCAGCTGAGTTCAAAGCAATTCAGACCCAACAGACCATCAGATACTGATTTGGTAGCTTAATCATACATCATCACCACCCTTCCATTATTCCCCTTCCAAGTGATATCCATCCCTTCCCCCAAAACTTTTTTTTTTAATTCATTTATTTCTGTTTGTGCTAATACTTCAGAGTGTTACAACGATGCATTCATATTTAATTGCCAGTCTGGTTTTCTCTAAATTAGAACTGGCCTTTCAGCTGATGGTGTGACACTTTCCCTAAAATTAGAAGGACTGCAAATTCTAATCAAGCGACTCCACAGAATTCTGATGACACTGTGTGCACATGCATGTGTGATCTGAGCAAGGCCACTGGGTCTAATCTAGTGCCTGGAGAGCAGAGACCTAGAAATCAGGTGTCCTAGACTCAAATTTCAGCTTTGCCATTGAGTTGTAAAACTTTCAACAGGTCATCCCTTCTTTGTACTGCCCACCTCCATAGGTAAATTTAGGACAACACCAATTCAGAAATAGTAACAATTCTTACTACACAATGTCTCATTGTTCTGTTTGTTAAGGATTAGAAATGGAGGGGGGAGGATTAAATCACTTGCATTTTTAAACAATAGATGTGCACATATGAAAAGTCCACTCAGCAAAACAAAAACCTGATCTGAGATATAATTCTGAACAATATCCCTCATTAGGAGAATCTACAAATTTTAAAAATTCACCAGTACTTCTTGGTGGTTTGTCTTAACTCAATTAGCAGCTGGAATCTGCAGAGAGACCCCACTAGTGGGATCTTGGCCAAACAGACTGCCTTTTATTTCTAAAGAGCTGGGATTATCCTGCTGCCTGAGAGGCAGGGAGAAGGGGTTAATCTAATCAGCCTGGCTGGGAAAACAACCCTATTAAAGTAGAGGGGGTCAGGACACTGAGGGGCTTAACTACATACCCTCAAATTAACACTGAGAGGTTAAATTGAGTCTGTTTCTAGAGGGGTTTGACTTTCTCAGGAGATAAAAGCACAAATATAAAGTCCAGAAAGAAATGCAAAGACTAATTAGATCAGTTGTTGTTTTTTTTTTCTTTTAGTCTGTTATAGGTGTTATTTCATGTGCTATTATTTGTGTATCATTTGCCTCTCTACTTTGGAAGTACTATGAGAATAGGGATCATGTCTATTTTATTTCTATTACATTCTCTGGGCCTCACAGAGTATCTCATATACAATAAGCGCTTAGCCCGACCAGGCTGTGTCACAGTAGAAAGAGCATCGGACTGGGATGCAGAGAACCCAGGTTTGAAACCCTGAGGTCGCCAGCTTGAGTGCGGGTTCATCTGGTTTGGGCAAGGCTCAGTAGCTTGAGCCCAAGGTCGCTGCCTTGAGCAAGGGGTCACTTGGTCTGCTGTAACCCCCTGATCAAGGCACATATGAGAAAGCAATCAATGAGCAACTAAGGTGCCACAACGAAAAACTGATGATTCTCATCTCTTTCCCTTCCTGTCTGTCTCTCCCTATCTGTCCCTCTCTCTGTCTCTCTCAAAAAATATAAATAAATAAATAAATGAACCACTTAAAAAAAATGTTTGCTTGGCCTGTGCTAGTGCAGTAGATAGAGCATTGACCTAGAATGCTGAGGTCACTGGTTTGAAACTCTGGCCTAGCCCAGTCAAGGCACATACAACAAACAATCAGTGAGCAACTAAAGTGAAGCAACTGTGAGTTGATACTTCTCATTCCCTCCTCCCCCTTCTCTCTGTAAAATCAACAAGTAAAATCTTTAAAAAAAAAAAGAGCTGAATGAATGAATTAGCCTTTTTTTAAGGTCCTGAACCCATTTTCAAAAATTAGGTAAAAACGCCTCTCTCCATTAAAAAAAATAATAAGATACAAATATCTAAAGGACATTCCTGCTTCACCTGTGACACCTGGACTCCCTCAGAAGCACGTAAAATCTCTTCTGTCATTGCATCCTCCAGAGGAGTGATTCTGGAGAAGACCAAGATTGGGACTAGAATCTTCCGACTCCCAGACTCAGTCAGACATCTGAAACCGACCCTTGAAGATGCACGTAGGATCCTTTTTTGGACAAATGTCCAGTGAAAGGAGACCTTCAGTGAAAGGAAACAGAAAGAAAAACCTCTAAATCTGTGACTCAGAAAACTTGAGTCAAGACCTAGCTCTTATCCCTTCCTAGCCAGCACCAGACTTCTCTGGACCTGCTTTTCTCCTGGGAATCAGGAGGTCTAACCCAGGCCCGCTGTTCCATCAGACCCGTGATGGCGAACCTATGACATGTGTGTCAGCACTGACACACATAGCCATTTTCGATGACACATGACCGGCCACATGCAGCTGCATGCCAAGAAGGACGTTTCATCCTTGGCTACTGCACAGCCAGGTGCAATAGCCGAGGATAAAACATTTGCTGTAGTGTAGACACTCTGTGCTGGAGGTCTGTAGGCCAAAACAACAGAACTCCAGCACAGAGCCTTGTAAAGCCAGTATTCACGGCCATCAACAGGGCCGCCTGGCCTATGCAGGTTTGCATTTGATTCGGACAGTCGGTAATGAAACAAAGAAGCTAAAAACTGGTGGGCTATCATCTTTAATCTTAGCTTGCACCCAGCGGGCAAGTAAAAACACACACTGGGCTCCAAAACCCACTCATTCAGTGCTCACAAAGCTACTGACTTATCCGAGTTTCCTAGCATCAAAGGTTTCTAGCTCACCAGACTTATTCATCTCTGTTCCCCATCTCCTTCTCCAGCACAAACTGCACAAACTGGCTTCTTCTTCAGCATTCCGCCATCTTGGCTGCTTCTCCTCTCCTCCACGTGGCCTTAATCTGTTCTCCTCTCTAATGCTAACCTCAGGAACCGAGAGAGAGCAAGCTCCCAGTCTGCCCCACTTTATAGTGCAGAAATCCAAACCTTTAATCCAATTACAAACAAGGAAGTCTCTGATACAAAGTCACTTATCTGAGGCATAAAGGGAGGATTCCTCATAAGACTGCACCATCCCACATCATCTAATCAGTCAAGGGTGCAGGGAAAAGCTTACTCTTAAAACTAAATCTTAGGCTATAATGACCTGGCCTGCCCACAGCCTGTCCCCCAATACACATTAATATCAACGGACTTGCATGTGGGCAGTGCCATCTTTAACAAAATAAGCATAATATATTTTATCTGCCCAAGAAGCGTCTAGTTCTGGGACTTCCGGTTAGGCTGTTTTTCTCCAAGTGACACACCACCCAAGTTATGCTTGTTTTTTGGCGAATTTTGACACACCAAGCTCAAAAGATTGCCCATCACTGCATCAGACAGTAGATAACTTAACCGGGCCAGTGGAGCAGCTGGCAGAACTTGAAACGCAACAGGACGTTGCTATGCAGTTCATGTGCTCACTTTCTAAAAGAAGAGAACACAATTTAGGCTGAAGCAAGAGACTCTAAGCAAGACATCAGGAAGAGCTCTAAACTATAAAAGGGTTATAAGACACAAATCCGAAATATGAGTGGCTCATGGAACCTTCCTCTGAAGGTGTATGCGATATTCAGCTCTCAGACTATCTATTTACAATACTGCCTGGAAAGCAGTCATCAGGTCAGACTGCCTCAAAAATCCATTCATTCTTTTCATTCTAGGAAAAACCCTAGGCTTACCTCTGCCACAAATAAGATCTTAAGTGCAAAATTCCTGACAATTTATTCTAATGATTTGGAACAGAATATTCGTTGCCTTGGGGTATTTTTCTTCTGGTCAGCTCTTTCATACAAAGAAGCCAGGAACAGCCCCTACCTGGCAGTCCTTTGCATTTGCTAACTTGTTTAACCCTTGAGCAACTCTGCAAGGCACGATTTTTTCATATCAACTTAATAGATAAGAACACTGAGACATTAGTTTCAGGTTACAATCCAGTGATTAGACATTTATATAATTTATGAAGTGATCACCCTGATTAATCTATTATTTTTTTTTATTTTTTATTTTTTTACAGGGGCAGAGAGAGAGTAGAGAGAGGGATAGATAGGGATAGACAGACAGGAACAGAGAGAGGTGAGAAGCATCAATCATTAGTTTTTCATTGCAACACCATAGTTGTTCATTGATTGCTTTCTCACATGTGCCTTGACCGTGGGCCTTCAGTAGACCGAGTAACCCCTTGCTGGAGCCATTGACCTTGGGTCCAAGCTGACGAGCTTTTGCTCTCTAGCCAGATGGGCCCGCGCTCAAGCTGGAAAGCTCGGGGTCTCGAACATGGGTCTTCCACATCCCGGTCCGACGCTCTATCCACTGCGCCACCACCTGGTCAGGCTTAATCTATTATTGTATGTCAAATGTAATTGAAAATTTTTAAAGTATTTTAAATATATATCTATTAATAATAATAATAATAATAATAATAATAAAGACAACCGAGCCTGACCAGGCAATGGTGCAGTAGATAGAGCGTTGGACTGGGATGCGGAGGATCCAGGTTCGAGACCCCGAGGTCGCCAGCTTGAGCGCGGGCTCATCTGGTTTGAGCAAAAGCTCACCAGCTTGAGTCCAAGGTCACTGCTTTGAGCAAGGGGTTACTCGGTCTGCTGAAGGCCTGCAGTCAAGGCACATTTGAGAAAGCAATCAATGAACAACTAAGGTGTCAAAACGAAAAACTGATGATTGATTTTTCTCATCTCTCTCCATTCTGTCTGTCTGTCCCTGTCTATCCCTCTCTCTGACTCTCTCTCTGTCCCTGTAAAAAAAAAAAAAAAAAAAAAAGACAACCAAGACAGAGAAACAAAGTAACTCCCTGCCATGTAACTAGGAAATACCATAGAATTTAAATCCAGGTCTCTCTGGCTTGGAACTTATTTTTCACAACACCTGGCTAGGGAGAAACTAAGTGGTGTGTGGGCAACTGAGGGGTTTCCACGTAGTGCTGTGTATGAAGCACTTGACTTATTCTGCTCACTGAGGACTAATGCACCCTCTCTATCTGGAGTGTTCTTGGCTTAATCTTCTCCTGTGTTACTGTCCCTGAGTATCATCCTTAAAACAGTAGAATTTTAGACTCTAGCACTACTTGAAATTCAAACAAATACAGGTATTTGAAAAAACAAAGAGATAATGAATTTGGGAAGAGATGCTCAGCTTCATTAGATATCAGGGAAATGCATATTGAAATCCCAGTGAGGGAGCACTTCATACCACCACAAAGGCAAAGTTAAAGTCTGACAATACCCCATGTGAGGCAAGGATATTGAACAAAGGACATGTGTGTTCACCAACAAAAGAGTAATATCATTTTGGAAAACAATAGGCCTTATCTTGCATGCTGAACATGCCTATAACCTCCTCCGACTCAGCAATTGATAACTGTGTTACAGGTATTCTTTTGCATGTATCAATCATTTAATAAAAACATTTTAAAATAAGTTAGAATACACAATAGTCCATGATCTCTGTATCACAGACACTGAGCTACTGTGAAAATGAGGGGCCCCCAGAAGCCTTAGATGAAGCGGTTACTAGGAGAGAGGGGTCAGTCACAGAACAGAGCAATACTAAACACCCTATAGAAGGACTAAATTCCCCAATTTGGTCTCATTTATTATGAATATGGATACCAGTTAAGACACGACATCTAGGAAATCTGAATTTCATATGAAACAAAGGGTAGATTGTTAGTGAGAAGTTCGTTCCATACAATAGTTGGGATATACTTTTTTTTTTACAGGGACAGAGAGAGAGTCAGAGAGAGGGATAAATAGGAACAGACAGACAGGAACAGGGAGAGGTGAGAAGCATCAATCAGTTTTTAATTGCCGTTGCGATACCTTAGTTGTTCATTGATCACTTTCTCACATGTGCCTTGACCATGGGCCTTCAGCAGACAGAGCAACCCCTTGCTGGAGCCAGCGACCTTGGGTCCAAGCTGGCGACCTTTTGCTCAAGCCAGATGGGCCCACGCTCAAGCTGGTGAGCTCAGGATCTCGAACCTGGGTCTTCCGCATCCCAGTCCGACGCTCTATCCACTGCACCACTGCCTGGTCAGGCGGGATATACTTTTAATATAAGTATTTAAATTCAAAATTATTTATCTATCTGAAATTTTAAAATACTTGGTATTCTATATTTTCATTTGCTAAATCTGGCAACCTTAATAATGAACCTCTTATTATGTGTAAGTTAAATGTCTTTTGAACCTTAAATCAAAATCAATTATTCAGCATATAAAAGACAAGTATTTCATAATAGTAGAACTTTCTTGCCAGTAGGGAATAGAATAATACCATTATGAGTCTGACGTGTGAAATCAGGTAAACCTGGGTCTGAGTCCTAGCTCTGCCACTTGCTAACTGTGATCTAGAGTAAGTTATTCTCCGTTTTTGTGTGTTGGCCTTTTGATCTGTACAATGAAGTGTCCACCTCATTTGGGCTGTTGTAATGAATGAGGTAAGATACTCTGTAGGTGCTCAGTGCTGTGCCAGACACAATATCATGTGCCATCAATAATATGAATCATCCTTCTCCATACAATGGGTTCCGTTAAAACTAAACACTAGAATAGATTGATAGGATCTTGGGTGGCCAGGGCATCATCCTCATTTCATGATATTTAGGACAAAATGAAAGTCAGGACCTCCCTTCCTCCTAATTCACTCATTGTCAGAGCAAAGCGGCAGGAGAGAGGACTAGATGACTTCCAAAGTCCTCCCACCCTAGTACTCGGTGGCCTTTATGTCCTTAGTAATGTTAGGGTTCTGGTGACTGCTTCTGTTTGTGGTTGTAACGGAGAAATACGTCAAGTTGTGCTCTATCCTATAGGCATCAGTCCAGGCAGGGGAATTTGCTTTGATCCCGTAAACCACATGGCCTTACCCCCCCTACTATGAAAAGTGCACATTTCCATGCTTTCTAACCCTTGTTCAAGGCTAAAAGGACTACTCTGGGTGCAGAAAAAACAACACACATGATTAGATGAGGACTTGAGCAAGATTTTAGAGACCACGACGGCAACACACTGTCACCAGCAGAACTCTGTGTCCCTGTGTTCCCTTCCCTTTCCTTGCTTTTATCCACCCGGCTCTCGTTCGTCATCACTCCATATCTATATTCCCCACTAAGGATTATTTTTATTAGCATAGTCACATAGAATCAACTGTTAGATCCTGTCATTACATATTAGTTCTAAGAATCTCATTAACAAACAATTGACACTTGATAACATTGCCAATCATTTTTAAAAATCCATATAATAGAATATCCTTCTGTCACAAGGATAAGGAAAAAGTTATCCGGAACAGGCCATGCCATGTTCTGCCTCAGTGACTCCATAGCATCAAGCGACACTGAACTATGAACAGGGAATACTCCTTGGAGGAGGGATGAGCTGCATAGTTTTTGTTTCAGCTACAAGCCCTGATTTACATTCTTTGTAGGAGACAATTTTCACAGTATGGCTGAGGCCCAGAATGTGACCTTGGCTGTCACACAGGGGCTTCAAGTGATGCCTGAGTCCTGGTAGGTTATCCTGAGCCCAAAGTAGTCCACACCTTGCTCAGTTTCCCTCTTCTTTTGTCAGAGAAGCCTCAGACATTCTAGTTTTGGAAAACTAATTTTGACTGGGCACTCTGAAGGCATTAAGCATGATTTTAATACATGTAGTTTCAGTACAGGCAGCCTTTCTTTGCAGGCTGGCCACTTGTCCCCACCTTAGTCCACCCAGTTAGCCCATAAATATAACCAAGCTGGCTAAGACCTGAGCACAATCCAGAAGATGATCCAGCTTAAAGGTTCCAATAAGTATCATACCATGCCATGCTTCAGAGAGTGCTCCAGCGGGACTGGTAAAATTATGTAACTAATACTGCTCCCCTTTCCAGCCTGGAGCAGTAGGAAGAGGCAGGGCTGTGGTTAAGAGTCCTGTGCAAGAACTTAGCCTTTTGGAGGGTCAGGACAGTCCCTGAGGTCCCTCCTCCTTTTGACATTCTGTGACACGTCCTGTGTCATAGAAAAAGAAGCTCTCCCACTACTCCCAGATGATTCTGATGGTTTTCTACTGTTACCTCTCTCAAATGAGTAATATTTTGTTATCCTTTTCCTTTTCATTGAGAGAAAGGAAAGGAGGAAGAAAGGAAAGAAGTGAAGGAGAGAGGAAGACAAGAGAGAGCAAAGCTTGTGGAAACTAAATAAACAAACAAAGTCACGCTTTTTGGAGCTGGTTGGTTGCTGGGGGTAGCGGGTGAGGTGGCCCCTCGGCAATGCAGCAATTGTATAAAGTGGCTTTCCATCCCAGGGCCGGTATTTTGACCTCACCTTGTTATCAGATCTGACTTGTTTATTCAGAGTGAGATGGGGGGTCCAGACAACTTGCCAGGAGATATCAGTGGTCGCCAGTGGTTAGGATTCCAGACACCACCATTTTCCTGCTGCTACCCAGAAAAGCTTTGGACCTCTTCCTTTGCTTCCTCATTTAAAAAGAACCATTTCTGGAGTTTCACTAGAATGACTAATGAAAACATCGTCCATTAGCCCTAAATGGGTGTTTCGTTACACAATTATAAGACACTGAGAAGTGTTTGAAGACAGAATAATCCTTCAAACACAGGAATATTTTAGTGTTTCTCCTCTTCCACCAACAGTCCTAAGCAGAAAGCAGGTTTGGCTGAGGGTCTTGGGGAGGGGCTTCCACCTTGTTTCCATCACCAGTTACACAAATTGTCCCCAAATTGCAGTAGGTACTATAGCAATGTTCATCATTACTGGAAAATGAAGACCAAATCGCTTAGCCGTGGGCTCTAGGCAACCAGGGGTGCAACATTTAAATCTACTTAGTTCAAAAGGATTTCCAGAGGAAAATTCCACTGCACGTTCCCTAGGCCAGCACTTTCCTGGCTGCCTATCACCTACTCCCAGAGCTTCCTCCTCCTCTTCCACCTGCCCTAACTGCCCCATTAAAGAGCAGCTTCTGGACCCCACCCAGGCAGCCACTGGCATGCCTCTGGGTGGCTTCACATCTGGAAGGGAAGAGAACTGGAAAGGCTGGATACTTCCTCTCTTGCCTATCAGGGAATTGAGGCCCAAGGTTGCCTACTATGCATGTGAATCAGATTGTTCTTATATGCCCACATTAAGTTTCCCTCCTGGAAAAAAAAAAAATCTTCCCTTTGACAAGAGATGGTATCCAAAGGCAGTGCTTTTCTAAATAGATGCCATAGAATATGTTTGATAAGCAGGAATGTTCTTTACTCCTAGTACCAAAGACTGAGCTCAATCTTAAATTGATTTCCTGACTATACAACTTCTTAGGTGCACTATGAGTCTCCAAAAAGGGAATATGGCTTCTTTCAGCATCTCTCATTTCATTTGACTATGGAAGTCTTTGTCCTGGTGTGACCCTATAGAAGAAACATTCTTCAGGATACACTTTGGGAAAAACTACCTTTGAATGGAGATAATAATTTCTCTTCCCCCCACTTTTTAACCTCTAGTTTAAATCTTCAGAGACTATTGAAGCCAGGATTGATTTAGAATACAGGTCAGCCCAGCAGCTCATGAATATGATGGATGTTCAATCCATTTGGGAGCCTAAGAACCTTTAATTAGCTCTAGTTATTCTTGCGGCTGAGGAAGGAGAGGTCTGTTTGTCCACCGTGGTTTCCTCATTGGAAAAGCAGCCTTTTATCTCAGAAGCCCAGAATCTCTGAGTAGAAAGAAATCTGACCAGGGTCCTGGAGCCCTTACCTTTTTCCACAGTACCTCTGAGGTCAATCATCCTGACTTCTGCTCTTTTTCAACTTGATCCCCCTACCAGGCTCCTCCCTGTGATGGGCCAACAATGTACTGTACTGGGGTACAGATCTTGTGCGGTATCCCTCTAACTACAGTCTCTGGACCAGCAGCATTATCAGCACCTGGGAAGTTATTACAATTGCCTCTGCCTAGACACTCAGAATCAGGAATTCTGGGAGTGAAGACTGAGCAATCTGATTTAAATAGACTTCCAGCTGTTTCTCTTACATGGTAAAGATTGAGAACCCCTGTCTCAAACTTTACCACTTTTAAATTTTCATAAAAGGGGAATCAATCCACTTTTGCATTTTCATTCATTCATTCTACAAATATTTTCTGAAGGATGAGGCTAGAGTAGTGTCAAGACAGACAAGGTCCTTAACCAGAAGAAACTTACATTGATGAGGGAATCTGCAATAATCAAGTAAACAAAATAATTAAAGATTGCTGTAAGTGCAACAAAGAAAATAAATAGGATCGTGGGCAAACTTAGGTTGGCGTAGGCTTCTCTGAGCTGGTGAAATCTGAGCTGAGACCTGAAGGATGAAGGAGTCATCCTTTTAAGGAGCCAGAAGAAGACTATTCAGACAACAGGGACTGTCAAAGCCTTTGAGGAGAGAAAGCACCTAGGGTATCAGAGGACTAGAAGGAGGCCCGGAAGGGAGACATCTATCAGGTTGTTGGCAAGGTCGGCAGCAGTCCGACTGCACTGAAATTCTACTCTGACAGCAGTGGCAGCTCGTGAAACAACACGTGCAGGCTGGTTTCTGTTTTGGATGTGTTGCAAGAACCAAGGATGCATTTAGCTATCAAGTTTGTTCCTGGTTCTGACTCTTAAAGTAGACAAACTACCCAAAACATAACATTTAATTCCAGATTGGTTTCTTCTAAAAACAAACTATCTCAGTTTTTGTGTGGTGTGCTGATAGTAAACACACCCTTTAAATACTCATGAAAGTCAAACATGCAATTTGATGAGGAGGAAGGTAAATCAGTAGGGGGAAACCTAATATGATGTGTTTCAAAGCCACATAAGGAAATTCAAATGACCACCCTCCCCAAGCCTTCAACTCTGCCTCTTACACCCCATTAATACAAATTCCTTCTGGGTCAGCACATGACACCTGGGCTGCCTGTGAATTTCTATCTTACAAACTTTTCTTTCAGGTAAAGAGCCCTGTCTCTTCCTTTACTCCTACAGTTGTCAGTTACAAACCCTCCTCCCTACCGTGTAAGTCAAGTGTACACAGTTCTTTGGGTGACCCTTACCCTAAAGGAGACCTAGAAATCTTAGATGCTGTGTACCCAGAACCAGGCCACTAACTCTCCCAGAACCTTTGTAAAATGCCCTGCAATGTATGCATTCGTTCATTCATTCAACCTTTATTAAAAGCCTTTTATGTTCCATGGCCTATGATAGCCACTGGGAGCCAAAACTAATAAGGCATGTCCTAACACTGAGGAGCTACATTTCAGTTAGGAGCCATGCAGTGACATGGACTGGAGCTGACTCATACAGACAAAAGCTGTACAAATGCTGGTCGTTGGCAACTTCAGGAATTTTAAGAATTATTAAACATAGCCATTAATTTAAAAAATAGATAAATTTACAAGTAAGTAAATTATATTACAAAGTAATATTCATTGCTCCTTAATTACTTAACACTTCATTTTAGTCTTATCTATGTTCTTGTGACTACTTATGTGTATGGTACAAAAACTGTGTAATACTATGCTACGTGCATCTTTTTTCAACTCCTTATTTAATAATGTCACATTAAACCCCTGAATTTCCCATGGTAGGAGAATTTACACCATGGAAATGGGAGAACACTACAAATCAGTGCTTGATATATTTTATTAGTGTGTGTGTTGTTAACTGTCAGACTTAAGTGATAGGAAAACAATGTTAATAATGGAGATCAAAACTCAAAGTGTGTCATATCTGAAGCTACCACATTGTAAATAGCACAGAAAATTTAGGAAATATTCTTCTACTACTTGAAAGCTATTCTCCATTTCAGCAACATTATTGATAAACAAATGGAGTTCCAGTATGTCTGTTTTACTTTTTCTTATTTATTAATGGAAAACTGGCTATGAATTCAAGACTTTGATTAAAATAAATGAAAATATTTTATGAGAACCAATTTGGCTACATAGAATTCACATAAGGAGATTGTATAGTTTACTCTTATTTAGAAATTTGTCCCTTATATTCTTTATAACAAAATTTATAATAAACTTAAATGCATGTAGATAGACAGACAGACAGACATATAGACAGACAGTCAGATCTCTAATCTATGTTTTTCACGTGAAGAACCAGTTAGTAACTATTTACCAGCACTCAGTTGGCTTGGCACATTGCCAGTATTTGCAATATGGTGTGACAAGTGCTGTGATAGTTAGTATATATGCAAAGGAAAGCTATGTCAGGAATTGGGGGGGCAGTACCTTCACCTGCAGCCATTAAGGGAAGGCATTAAAGAGGAAGTGACTTAAGTTTTATCCCGAGGAAAGAATCAGTTCTTAAGTTAGGGAAAAGGAATTTCAGGAAAAGAATCCCCAAAGATTATTTTTAAAAATTTGGCTCAAATTTTATTCCCTGCTCTTTTTGTTCTGCTATTGACCTTTAAATAAATAGAGGGAACTATAATATATATATTCTTCTATGAGTTGGTTTTTTCTATCAGTATTTGTCACTGAATTTCATCTATTTTGATGCACAGCTATAGTTTATTTATTTTCACTGATATAGAGTTTGCCATTGGATTTACTTAAGTTTATTTATTTTTCTACCATTGATTTACATTTAGGTTGCTTATTTCAGTTTCTTCCATATAAACAATGCCACCATGAATGAGCATTCTCATATATGTCTCTTGTTGTACATATACAAGAATTAACTCCCTAGAAGTGGAATTGCTGAGTCATCAAGCATGCTGGCACATTTGCAAGTTTGCTTAAGGATGCCCACTCTTTTCCAAAGTAGCTGACCCACTAGCAAGCTGTATACTTAAGTTTTTACCTTACTACATCCTTGTCAACACTTGCTATTGTCAGACTTTTAAAATTTTTGCCCATCTGGTGGCTGTAAAATAATTTTCTGTTATCAATTTAACTTGCTATTTCATTGTTATTAATGAGGTTTGTTATTACTAAGTTTTCCTAATAGCCCAGCTATTGTGACCCCGGTGTTTAAGGTGAAGAAAGGGAAATGCCCTGTCCTTTCTCACTACAGTAGAAATTGGGTGACTCACTTTATTATACTTAGTCGATGTGTTTGCCATGTCACTGGGTATCAAAAATACCTTGAAGTCCTAACCTGACCACAGAACTGCAGATCAGGCCCCACACTCAGCCTATGGAAGCCTTGATGGGTGGCTCTCTGTCCAGTGTTCCTGGCTCCCAGGTAACATGCCCAGAAGGAATGTGAAGCAGTGAGTGCCACTGCCTCCACCATGCTGAGGCTTGCTCAGTTGGTCAGTTGATGAACTTTGCTACTAGATTCCTTGAGGAAGGAACCTTTTCCAAAGAGAGGCCACACCTGCTGAAATATTCCAGCCCCTAGATGGCCTCTGGGTAGTAAAGAGCATTAATTTACAAACACAGCATGTTTGGAACTCCAAAGGGATCTAGCTGGAGAGCAAAATAACAAGCAAAATGGACTGTCGCCAACATGGACCCAAACATGGACTCACACATGGACAGGCTGGAGAAAGTGGCCTCCACAGGCCTCTGACAAGCAGGAGGGGCTGTTACTTCCTCCTGAGTTCCTGAGGGGAGGATCTCTATCTCTTAGCAAGTGCTCCATAAATGTGAGATGAATGTTGAAAGAAGGGTGACAAAGAACTGAATCATCTGGACATGCGAGGCTATGGGAGGATTAGGGTCTCTGTATAAATTGGATCGTCATGTCCTAAAGAACAGAACTCTCAGTCCACTCATCTTTCCACCACACCCACCAGGAGCCCCCGTATTGGCCTCCCGTGTTACTTAAATTATCCGACACTGCTTCCCAAACACTAGCCAGTTGTGCCAACTCTAGGCTCTGATCAAGGAATGTGGAGCAAAGCAACAGAGAATGAAGGCGTTTTAACTCATATTAAACTTGATGTCAGTGTTGTACTACATACTTTGAAAAATGTTTTTACTTTTGTTAGCCCATAATTCTGCCTAGAAAGCTATTGGGCTGGTTCCTTCTCAGCTTGTAGTTGGAGGTTTTGAAATAAACATCACCTCCTCCAAGTTATTCTCTGTTTCATCATTTTGTTTATCTCCCTCAGAACACTTGTCCCAATCAGTAACTGTCTTACTTTCCTGTTTCCCTGTCATCTCTTCCCTCTAGAATGCAGTTTCCAGTAGGGCAGGGATCACAGTTGTCTTGTTTAGCACTATATTCCAACCCTAGGAAGAGCAAAACAACTTTTATTAATGAATAACAATTCCGTGGCAGGAGTCACTGGGGTACAGAGAGAAAATGTGACCTGCCTAACCCTGAACACCTGGTTAGTGGCAAAGCCTGTATTAGAGTATGAGGTCTCTGGCCCCCAGTCCAATAGTTAGCAGGATGCCAGCACCTGTCCCTGTCCTGGAAAGAAAAGAAAACTCAATGACCTGCCCATATGGGAGGGAAATGAGGGAAAGTCAGACAGACCAAAATCAACCAAAGTCTCTCCTCTCTGTACCAGTGTTCCCAGTTTATTTCTTACTCCATGCTTGCAACCTGGGGAAGAGGAGAGGGAGAGATTTTGGCTCCAAGTTAAGCTGCGCCAAGGGGCACATCCTCTTGCCCCAGCCTCCTTGTCTGCCTGAGCCTCACCAGAACCCAGAGGGGAAGACTCAGGTCACTGAGACTATCTTAGTCAGCCAGGCTACTAGAATAAATACCATAGACTTTGTGGCTTAAACAACAGAAATTTATCTTCTCACAGTTCTGGAGGCCAGAAGTCCGAGATCCAGGTGCCAGACTGGTGGGGTTCCCTCTGCTTGGTGAGGATCCTCTTCCTGGCTTATAGATGACCACCATCTTGCTATATCCTAACATGGCAGAGAAAGGGGGCGATGAGGGGAAGGGGGACTCTGGTCTCTTGCTCTTCTTTTAAGGACACTAATCCCATTAGAGAGGCTCTACCTTCATGTCTTCATCTAAGCCTCCCAAGGACCCTATCTCCTAACATTATCACATTGGGGTGTAGGGATTCACCAGATTAACATTCAGTTAATGACAAGGACACAGAAGGTGACAACCTCAGGGCAAAGGAGAACCAAATGTAAAACTGCTGTGATCCTCAGCCAAAGGTGAGAAGAAGAGGAAACAGGAAGTGAGCAGAGCAATGAAGAATTCCACCCATGGGTTAGTTTACAACAGCCCTTGGATGGTTCCTACTGGCTTCCCAGCCTCACCAGACACCGTGGGGAATAAATACTGCTCAGCTGGGCCCCATTAGAAGGCCTTGTTTTCCATTCCAGTTTGCCGCTGACCTGGCACTAGCTGTGTGCTGCCCCAGGCTGGGAAAGAGCAGGGCACCACCTCATGCTGAGTCACCCAGCTCAGGGACCAGGAAACTTACATAACGAGACAGATACTGTGTGTTTGTACAGCGGGCTCAAGCTCCAAGGGGCAGGGAAATAAAAGGCGAGGCTGAAGCAGGGGAGACTGGCTGATTTTGGTCTTGTGTATGGTTCTCTATCACTGCCCTCCCATGTAGTCCTAGGGACCCCGGGTCTATCTGTGCCCAGAGGTTGCTGTGGCCTCAGAAGACTAGGAGAGAGCACACAATGTTGCAGGATTCCTAAGGGTTACAGATCCAGAATAAAGAGAACAATAACAACATGGAACTTTCACTTTACTCAGTATGCTACTATTTCCCTGCAGCCTGCTCTCCGGGGCCTGGGGAATGTTAAACCTGTCCAAGAAGAACACAGGTGGCAAAGGAGGACCTTAATAAAAACGTGAACTCCTGAACTGTCTGAGATCTGTCTTCAGGGTATTGTTACAGCCACAAGAGATCGTGCTGCAGTGACAGAGGACGATGTTTGTTGGATAGAGAAACAGCTTGTAAGCTAGAAAAATGTGAGTGGGCAGTTGTTTGAACCTCACTGCAAAGCTACTTTCAGTCTCAACCCTTTGCAGATGAAAATCAGGAGACTGGCGGTGGTAGGAGGCCTTTCTGAGAACTGGTAGAAAGTGAATATTTTCCTTCGTAAGAATATTTTTCCATGCTAGCTCTTCAATCACCTCTCAGACAGACAGACAGACAGACAGACACACACACACACACACACGCTCTAGTAATATGTGTCAAAGGTCAGCTGTCTACAAATGAAGCAAATCATCCTTTCCCACCAAAAACAGTACCTATTGCTTTAGTTGGACTTTTTTGTGGGTGCACGCAATTTTTTGGCATCCGGCTACAGATAGAGTGGCATCATATTTGCTCTTTCAGGTCTGTGCAGAGTGAGAGAAGAGTTACCTTTGGAGTAAGAAGGACCCAAGTTGAATCCTAGATCCACCTTGAGTTATCTACCTGTCACTCTCAACCTCAGTTTCCTCTTCTGTACGATGCAATGATCATAGCACTTAGCCTCACAGGGCCGCTGCAAGCCTTTAAAAGGACACTGAGAGTTTTGGGCTTTGATAGTCTAAATCCTTAGGCAAATATTTGTTCATATTTTTTATTCATATTTTTTAATGGTTATAAAATTATGAGAAAAAGTAGAAGAAAGTGAGGAGGACATATTTTACTGTGTTGGGATAATTAAAGGGATATAGAAAGAACAGTGTTATTGTCTTGGAAATAATTTTTGGTCTCACGCATACACACAAATAACCTGATTTAAAAAAAGAAAAAAAAAATGTTTGCCCTAGCTGGATAGCTCAGTTAGTTAGAGCATCATCCCGATACGCAAAGTTTGCATGTCAGGGTATATCCAGGAACAGATTGATGTTTCTCTCTCCCCACCCTCTTCTTCTCTCTCTCTCTCTCTCTCTCAAAAAAAAAAAAATCAATTAAAAGGAAATGATACCAAAATCTCCAGAAAATATATATATTCAAAGTTTTATACAATTTCAGGTTTATGGGTATTCCGAGGGCCAATATTAATCTCAAAATCAAAGGCAGGCCTATAATAAAAATGGATCATTGCTCACAAGTCCCATACCTGTCTCTTGGGAAACTACAGGGGACAAGGAGACATCATCACTGCAAATCTTCAACCACACAAATATTGTCTCCTCTAGAAGAGACAAATACCCTAATGCCCTTTTTTCCTGTGTAATTTTTTGTCTGAGAGACCAAAAATTACTTCTGGGAACTGGAAACTGAACGTTGATTGTTCTCAGATGTAAGGCTGGAGCTGGAATGTGAGTGTCCACTTGTCCACTGCTGGACACACCTTATTGCCCATTGCCTGGAGGGTCTGTCAGAGTGGGTGCCGAGCAGCCCAGTTTCATGCACTACCTGGCTAAGAGAATTGAGTTTGGTTGCCAAAGAGGGAGTGGAAGAAAACACAGGCTAATTTTCCATTACCAAATGCTTCTGCTACCCAGAGATTAAAAGGGGCAGTGTATGGACCAGGCCAGGTGGCTCAGTTGGTTAGAGTATTGTCCCAACACACCAAGGTTTCAAGTTTAATCCCTAGTCAGGGCACATAAAAGAATCAACCAATGAATGCATAAATAAGTGGAATAACAAATTGTGCTGTTTTTCTCTTTTTCTCTCTCTCCCTTACTATCAAAAAACTTTTTTAATTTTAAAAAGGGGGCAGTATATTCCCCTCATACATCCATGACTTTGAACCCTGGGTGCAGACTGGCCCTGAAAGACAGAGACCAGACTCCCCGGATCCCAGACCATAAGACTGTGAGCCTCTGTCCTGAAACACCCTTCAGAAGTGGGACTCAGTGCCCCTTCCTCCATCACTCCATGCTTTCTCCATGCTTAATGGTTCCACAGCAAATAACAGCTCTATGTACCGAGGCTAACGGAAGCAGAAGGGTCCTGGGTAAGGATTCTGTGGGAGCAAATACTTCTGATGCCTGCAGGGCCTTCACCATGAGCTTATTCTTCAGGCCTTTGTTTGACAGAGTCAAGCTTCCTTCATTGGCAACGTGGTTCCACTGCTTCTGCTAAGTGCCAAATGTTCCCATCATGACTTACTTCTCTATGTTATAGCTTAAAAAACATTTGTGAAAATGTGTGTGTTGATCATGTTTAAACAGTTCCTTAAACCATTACCAACATTATCTGATTCAAGTTCATCTATCAAATAAACTAGCAGAAAACAAATGCTTAAGAAAATGGGACAGGATCAGTACAAACTGGGCACGAAATCCTGTCCAGAAGGTGTGATCTGAGTGGGGGAATCTTGAGAGGCCTGGGGGTCTGAGTGGATGCCATATAGGTATTGTGGTTTTGAGGATTTGTTTCTGCATCCTTTTGTTTTGGGGTCCGTGAGGATACCTCTCCACCTAGTTTTGAGCTGAATGCTGTCCAAGGGTTTTTAGTTTTCATTCTAGTTTCTCTGTCTGTTACGTGGGGATTTAGAAATATCGAAAAAAAGAATGCTGCCACTGTTCCACAGCGATCTGAAACATATCAGGTCATGCCATTTCTCAAAAATCCAGAAATTACTTCCTACTCCAAAGTAAAAGCTAAGGTCTTTACAACGGCTCACAAAGCCCTGTGGGATAGTGCCTCCCCCACACTTGCCCCATCTCTGACCCCTTCCACCACACTCGTTCTTGCTCCCTCTGTTTTGACCACACTGACCTCCTTGCTGTCCCTGGAACATGCCGGATATCTTCCCATCTTTGCCTTTACTCTTGCAGATTCTTCTACCTTGACCACTCTTCCCTCAGGTATGAGCTAAGTTAACCCTAACCTCTTCCTTCAAGTCTTTGAAATTTTCTCACTGACATCTAGTCTGACCACGCTGCAGCCTCCCACAAGCACCCCTTATCCCCTTTAGTCTGCTCTGCTGTTTCTTTTTCCCATAGCATTTCATATCTTCTAACATTAAACATGTTACTTATGTATGATGTTTATAATGTATCATCTACCTTCCCCTTGCTAGAATATAAAACCCCTGAAAGCAGGAACGTTGAGTCTGTTCTGTTCCCTTGTGTATGGCCCACAAGCCTATTGGGTAAATGAGTGCTGAGTGCAGCCAGGCAGAGTTTGTCCCGAAGCCTCATGGATTCTCAGAAGACAAGCAGTGTCAGAAACATTCTTTCTAGGACTTCTGAGTTTAGCCCAAGCCAGAAATAGCACCCTAGCCATGTGCCTTCTAGCATTTCAGCACATTTGCTCCTCATCGGACTGGGGGAGCGGAGGAGCCCGCAGCGCTAAAAACAGAGAGACCACTCTAGGCCTTGGGAAGGAGCTCAAAGGTAGGGGAGAATAGGAGAGCGCCTGACAACCTCCCTGCCCCTGGCACCAGCCAAGTCCAGCTGTGTGTGGGCTGTTCCAAAAGCCTGTAACCTGAGTCTGTGGAGTCCTGTCCCTTTGGATGGAATCCGTGACTATTATTTACTGGGTGTTCTCAGCTTAGTCTCAGGGAACAGATGTCACATTGCCCATCTTCTAGCTGTTTCAGCCTAACCAGAAGTCAGGATTGACCAAGCAAACATCAGGCTCAACAGTCAGTCTTACCTTCTAAGCAAACTAAAGGTCTCAGGCCAGCAGGGCCCTCTCGCTGCTTTCTCAGGACAAGGAAGACTAAGATGGAGTTTACTTTAACAGGGAAACTCTGCGCCAAACAGTGTCTCCTAAATTCAAAAGGGTCTTGAAAATGCCCTCTGTGCTTGGATGCCTGAAGGTTTGTTGAGGAGATTGCAAGCTTATTCCCAGGGTCAATAAAACAGGTACAAGGTCAAAACTGAGGCCTTTTCCAGCCCCAAGCTTATCTCAGCTCTTTCCTTCAGATCTCTATTATTCCGGTGGAAATTGCCAACGTAGAAACCAAGCTTGGCTCACATATTATCTCCACATCATCATGAGGCAGATTGTTGCAGTGCCCCCCCCACACACACTTCAGTGCCCTGCTATAAGAAGCATGTAGTGCTATAGCCATTTCTTCTTTTCTTTTCTTTTCCCTATCCTTATTCACAGCTGATGGATGGATATACCTTAACCTGCAAAAATTAGTGGACTTTATGCACATCAACTAAAAGTGGGCCTAGAATCCTCAAATCACAAGAACCTGAAACTCAGATCACTTCAAGATTTCCAGCATTCTCTATACCTTGAACTAAATATTCAGTGGTTCCTACCACCCCAACCAGCTCCCAGGATCCCCAACCCAGCTGAGAAAAGGATTACTATGCACCATGCATAATGCATATGATATTTAATCCATGTAAGCCCCTTGAGATAAGCACCACTGTGCCCCTTAGATACATGAGAAAACCGATTTCAGCGAGGTTGAGTGCCTTATCCAAGGTTATGCAGCTTGGAAAGGCCCCCTCAATTTTCACTGCCTTATGAGGTCTTCCAGCCAGTCTGTACAGATGTGGTCTCTGTGTTTAAGGGTGTCGGAGACATTCAGCTCTGGGTTTCTCAAATGTTATCAAAATAGGACTTCCAAAATAAAAAAAAAACCATGAACCCTGGTTTTTCCAGAAGTGTTCTGATATTCCATTGTAATTATTAACAGTGCCCTCTTCTCAAAACCGTCTTAGTTTAAACAAGTTACACAGTCACCGTATCCAAGATAGACCAGGAACAAAGGAATAAAAAAAATAAAAACTCTAAAAAGAATTGCCCAATAGGTCACTGAGCAGTAAGCATGAAAACAGGTATAGGGCTTTGATGTCCTTGGGGTCTGCCTCACCCTAACTTCTGCCGACTTTGCCTCAGATAATCCCTTCCAAACTGTTCCTTGCACAATGCCAGAGCTATGACCTCCAGGACAGGAGGAAATGAGATTGGAACATGCCAAAAGGTTCTTATTACCCCAGATGACCTCTCCCGTGGACCTCTGTGTTCCTATGAATAAACGAATTCTCTAGGCAGGAGACCCATGTCCTTCCAACCCCAACAGATAATGGATTCTCTCCTGTGGAGAAGAAATCTGAGAGACTACCAAAGCTTTAAATGTCCTGCAAGGGAAGAAAATAAAAATGTCTTTGACCAAAACTTAACTCTACACTGGAGTTTACCCAGACACTCTCCTCTGTCGTGTAGTGGAATAACACAGTGGAAAAAGCAGATATTTAGACATCAGAGATCTGAGTTTGTATTCTAGCTTGCCCACTGATTAGCTGGGTGACCTTGGGTAAGTTTCTCAACCTTTCTGAGCTTCAGCTTTCTAACTCATCTGAAAAATAGATACAAGAATGCCCACTTTGCACTGTAATTGCAAATATCAGATGAGATTATGTGTAAAATGTGTGGCACATGAGAGGCATTTATTAAGTGATGATGGTGGTGTTGGTGAAAGTCATCTTTCACTGAACGTAACAGCAATGTTTTTCTCTGGGCAGAGAAGGAATATTCTACGGCAGGGGTCCCCAAACTATGGGCCCACAGGCCGCATGCCCCCTGAGGCCATTTATCCGGCCCCCGCCACACTTCCGGAAGGGGCACCTCTTTCATTGGTGGTCAGTGAGAGGAGCACAGGATGCATCCACACCCATAGTTCCCATTGAAATACTGGTCAGTTTGTTGATTTAAATTTACTTGTTCTTTATTTTAAATATTATTTGTTCCCGTTTTGTTTTTTTTACTTTAAAATAAGATATGTGCAGTGTGCATAGAAATTTGTTCATAGTTTTTTTAATAGTCCGGCCCTCCAATGGTCTGAGGAACAGTGAACTGGCCCCCTGTGTAAAAAGTTTGGGGACCCCTGTTCTAAGGCTGTAAACTCCAAAAGAAATAAGCAATAAATATTTCTCAAGCATTCAGGTTTGAGAAGAAAGTGTTCAATTATTTAACCAATTCAAGCCAAATAGGTTTACTTAGCAACTAGTATGAGTCAAGTAAGATAACAAATACTAAGGACTGACTATAGGGGAAACATATAAATGGGTTCATGCTCTTAAGATGCTCATGGCCAAATGGAGGGGCCAGATTAAAAGGGGGATATGTGTCCTCACTTCACCATGTCAGGCAGAGTTTTAAAAACACTGGTGCATAAAGCGTCGACCTGGGAACACTGAGGTCGCCAGTTCAAAACCCTGCACTGATCTGGTCAAGGCATATATGGGAGTTGATGCTCCAGCTCCTCCCCCCTTTCTCTCTCTCTCTCTCTCTCTCTCTCTCTCTCTCTCTCTCTCTCTCTCTGTGTGTCTCCTCTCTAAAATGAATAAAATAAAAAGAAGTTTAAAAACACTGGCGCAGCAGAGGATGAGAAAAACTAGTTTTGCTTTGCAAGTATGTGCAGGAACCTCTTAGAGTAGGCAAGTAAACCACTCCTTGATAACTAGGAAGGATTTCTAGGCATCTGACAGCATGTTTAGTTTATATTCTAGGTTGGGAAAATTCACTTCCATTTCCCCCTCTCCAGAGAAGACAAGTTGTTTCTCGAAACAGGAGCATAAAGGAGACTCCTTCAGACTCCTCTTTCACTTTCTCATCTGAAGTCAGTGGCTGATTCAAAAATCAAATACATAATCTGAGAGTCACAAAGACTGAAACACAGATGTTTTGATGCAGAAATTAGTGGCAACTTGTATAAAAATTCAAGTCACTTTAAAAATGTTTCAACTTCATAGAATTCACTTTGAGACATTCAATAGAAAACAAGGCATCATATCATGAAATAAATGCACAAAATATGACTTATCAAAGGTAAAAGGATAAATAGTACTTGAGATATATCAATGCTAAGAAATATCAACCAAGGTCACTGGCTGGAAAAAGAAATTAATAAATTCATTTTGTTAACCTTCTGCCTCTACTTCTAGTCTCAAACTTTGTTTAACCTAGTAAATTATAATATTTTAGTTAAACAAGCAGATGGCTCTGGAATGGAAAATGAAATAGAAGCATAATTCAATCTAATTGTTCTTCTTGTTGGGATATTAGCTCATAGACCATGAGATTTCTATGTTTGCTACTTGCCATCTTGTCCATTTTTCCTCCTTTTGCTGTAAGGAGGAAGCAATAATTCTCAAGGTATGCAGATTGCTCTCGGGAGATACTTGGCAATGCCTGGAGACATTTCTGATTATCAGAATGGAAATGGGAAAAAGGCATCCAGCCCAATTCAACAAAGGAGCTGAGAATTTTCTCTGGAGAAAATTCTGGGAAAGTAGAGAAAGGCCTTGTAAAGAAAACAGAAGAGACAGGATTCAGGAAATCCATGGCTTTTTTAATCATGAAAATGTGAGAAGAGTATTAATATAGGTGGTACTTAAAGTCAAAGCTCCTACATCAACTTGAGAAGAAGAACAATAACAACAACATATTATACCAATATATCCATTAAAATAATTTAAAAATGTGTATGGAAACATGCTGGCAGGAATTTGCTTCAAAGGACTAAAAACAAAATGTATAAAGTAGAAGACTAGATTGAAAATTGGCAAACTACAATAGTTGAAGCTCGATGGAGGTTATAAGAGGTTGAATCTTCTATATACTAAGTTAAAATTTTTCCATAATAGAAAGAGTCCAAAGTAATCATTAGGAAGTACCCTATGTCTCATATGGGAATATCTTCAAGATATAATGTAAATGAAAAGAAGTAAGGAACCGTAGGGATGTGGGACCACATAGTAGAAAAACATAAGAATTTTTACATATGCAAGTACTTGAGTAAAGAAATTAATGAGGCCCTGGCCAGGTAGCTCAGTTGGTTAGAGCTTTGTCCCAATACACCAAGGTTGCCTGTTCAACTCCTAGTCAGGACACATATAAGAACCAACTAATGGATACATAAGTAAGTGGGACAACAAATCGATGTTTCAATCTCTCTCTCTTTCCAAATCAATAAATACAAAATAATAATTTACTTAAAAAAAAGAAAATAAATCATTGACTGATACCCAAGAAATTAATTAAAGTGGTTCCCTAGGGGCATAGAGAAGGAGTCAGGAACTGAAAGTATGAGGGATAAGGGTGGGAGCAAGACTTTTCAGTGTGTACCTTTGTGTATTTTTGAAGTTTTAAGCCCTATGAATGCGAACATGCTCAAAAACTTCATATCAAATAAGAGTTCATCAGATAGAAAACTAATCTGTTCTTAAAAATTTCGAACACATTGTTGCCACACTTACATTCCAACCTTGAAAAGAACTCATACTGCTTTCACCAAGATTATTTCATTTATCTGCACAAAACCCCTGAAAAATGTTAAATGGGCATGGTGGGGGAGGAAGCAGGAATTTCAGTTTGATACAGGCTGGGCACATTATGTGAAACAGGAATTAGGTTTGTTCTCCTTGGTTCTCAGGCGCACAAAAAGACCAAAGAATAACAGTACAGAGAGATAGCCTAATTAGACTCAATAGAAAGAATTTTCTAACACAGAAACCAAACTAAGGAGGCTTCAGGATGTAGCAAATTCCCGGAGTAAATCTTGGTGTAGAGTGCAATTTAATATTTATCGAACTTAGACTGCGCTAGGCCCAAAGGCAGACCTGAATTAAAAATTAAAAACAACTACAAAACCAACACATTCTCAGATACAGCTATCTCTGCAGAGGGGCAGAGGCTTACTTGGCAATATTTTTTAAAACTTTAAAATGCTCATATGATAAAACTCAGAAACTGTATTTTCTGATCATTACATCCACAAAAGAGGCATCTGCATAAGGATAACTGTGGCATCCTTGGTTTGCAGTAGCCTAAACTGGAAGTAATCTATGTGTTGCTGAATAGGGGATTAGCTAAATAAATACAGCATTATATATCCATATTAGGAAATACCAGGAAGCCATTTGGAAAAAGAGAAGACAACTTGGGAAAGCTATATCAAATAAAAGAATAGATTGCCAAGAGATACGATTGAATTGGGGGAAGAAAGAACTTGAAGGATGATTCATACAATATAATACAAGGGTAATTTTTTGAAAACTTCATCTTTTCCATGAGTACATATATGAAATGTACAGGAAAGAGTTTGAAGGAAAAAGAAAAAGTGAGCTTTTTTTTTTTTTCATATGCCTATTGGCCATCTGTATGTCCTCTTTGGAGAATGTCTATTCTTTTCTTTTGCCCGTTTTTTGATTGGATTGTTTGTCTTTCGGGTGTTGAGTTTTACAAGTTCTTTATAAATTTTGGTTATTAACCCTTTATCAGATGTGTTGTCAAATTTGTTCTCCCATTGTGTGGTTTGTCTTTTTATTCTGTTCTTATTATCTTTAGCTGTGCAAAATCTTTTTAGTTTGATATAGTCCCATTTGTTTATCCTGTCTTTTATTTCATTTACCTGTGGAGATAAATCAGCAAATATATTGCTTCGATAGATGTTGGAGAGTTTACTGCCTATTTTTTCTTCTAGAATGCTTATGGTTTTATAATCATTAGAGAAATGCAAATTAAAATCACAATGAGATACCACCTCACTCCAGTCAGAATAGCGCTCATTAACAAAATAACACGTTACAGGTGCTGGCCAGGATGTGGGGAAAGGGGAACCCTCCTGCACTGCTGGTGGGAATGCAGACTGGTGCAGCCACTGTGGAAAACAGTATGGAGATTCCTCAAAAAATTAGAAATGGAACTACCCTTTGACCCAGCTATCCCACTTATAGGAATATATCCCAAGGACACCATATCACCAACTGAAAAAAGAAATGCACCCCCATGTTTATGGCAGCATTGTTCACAATAGTGAAGAGCTGGAAACAGCCCAAGTGTCCATCAGTGGACGAGTGGATTAAAAAGCTGTGGTACATATATACAATGGAATACTATGGGGCCATGAAAAAGAAGGAAATACTACCCTTTGCAACAATATGGAGGGACCTGGAAACTATTATGTTGAGTGAAATAAGCCAGGCAGAAAAAGAAAAATATTATATGACCTCACTCATTTGAGGAATACAAGGAACACTGAGAACTGAGGAAAGGGTTTGAGACAGAGGAGGGATCAAAGGGACCAGAGGAAAACAGGATAGAGGGAAAGGGGAGGATCGGATGGGATAAACCTGAAGGGAAGAGGGAGGGCATTATAGGGAGGGAGGCAAAAAAGATGTGGAGGGAGATATGGGGGGGATGCAGTCGGGGTTACCCTAGAATCTATGTAAACACAATTAATAAAAAAAAATGGAAAACAAAAAGTGATAATAATGTTTACTTCTAAGGACTGGTAAAACGGATGGTGAAGGGATGGGGTTGTCAAAGGGGCCTTAGCCTTGTCTGTAATGTTTTACATTTTTGAAAGGCAAGTGAACTCATGGATCATTTGTTCAGTTGAAATATACTGCTTCATATGAAGCCATAAAATATCCCCTAATTTTTGTGAGCAGTATAGTTGCTATTATACTTAGAAGCAGGTGACAAGAAAAGGCAGCATCTTTGCTCAGCAGACTCACAATCTTTTAAATCATGTGCTAAAATATGTTTCATGATGATCTGTACAGCAATTAGTTATGTACATATAATGATTTAATCCTGACCACAACCCTAGAAGTATAAACAATTACTATCCCTTTGATGTGAAAACCGATACCCTGACTGACTGGATCAAACCCAGAAAGCTAGTGAGTAAAAAAGAGGGATTTGAACACATGTTTCTAACTCCAGTGTCTAGACTCCTAACTACTCTGCTGTACTGTCCATTACAGAAAAAGCATAGATGATCTACAGAGGTAGAGTTGGGACTTGGAAATATTCGTGACCTTGCTGTGGGAGGAGTCACAATGATGGCAGACCGGGCTATTTACCAACAATATATCCATGTACCCCTTTTTTAAATTAAGAGAATCCTAACTTGATGTTAGGTGTCAAAGTATCTTAGTTTAAACCCTCATAGCCTCCTTTGCACATAGGGAGAGCCACATGACATGGTGCTGGCCAATGAGATACAAGCAGAGGATATTTGCAGGAAACCGTGTTAAAGAGCCAATGCAGTTGGCTGAGTGCCACTTTGGCCTTTTTCTCTTCACCATTTTCCCTTTTCCTTGCCTGGAATACAGAAATAATACAGGAAACGCAAAGGTCATCTTTAGACCAAGAGATGAGCCACTTAAAGATGGTGAAGCACAAACATTTAAGGCATTTGGTACATCCTGACACTGCTGGGTAGCCCTAGAATAGGGGTTCCCACACTACAGCCCATGGGCCACATGCGGCACCCTGAGGCCATTTATCCGGTCCTCAGCCCCCGCTGCACTTCTGGAAGGGGCACCTCTTTCATTGGTGGTCAGTGAGAGGAGCACAGGATGCATCCGCACCCATAGTTCCCATTGAAATATTGGTCAGTTTGTTGATTTAAATTTACTTGTTCTTTATTTTAAATATTGTATTTGTTCCTGTTTTGTTTTTTTACTTTAAAATAAGATATGTGCAGTGTGCATAGAGATTTGTTCATAGTTTTTTTTTATAGTCCGGCCCTCCAACAGTCTGAGAAACAGTGAACTGGCCCCCAGTGTAAAAAGTTTGGGGACCCCTGCCCTAGAAGCTACCTCTGACTTCTTGTGTGAGAAAAATAAACCTCTTTTGGATTAAACCTGCACTTAGACAAAGGCAGTCTACCAAGCACAGTGGGGTCTAGAAAGCCTCTTCCTTGGTGTAAAGCCAGTAGTCAGGGTCACCATCACAGCAGCCCGACCCGTGCAGGTTCGCATTAGATTCAAACAGTCAGTAATGAAACACAGGAGCCAAAAACTGGTGAGCCATCAGCTTTAATTCTAGCTTGCACCCGGCGGGCAAGCAAAAACACACACACTGGGCTCCAAAACCCACACATTCAGTGCTCACAAAGCTACTGACTTATCCGAGTTTCCTAGAATCAAAGGTTTCTAGCTCACCAGACTTATTCACCTCTGTTTCCCATCTCCTTCTGCACAAACTCTTAACAAACTGGCTTCTTTCTCAGCACTCTGCCGTCTTGGCTACTTCTCCTCCACATGGCCTTAATCTGCTCTCCTCTCCAATACTAACCTCAGGAACTCAGGAACCAAGAGTGAGATCAAGCTACTGGTCTCTCCCACTTTATAGCATAGACTCAAAACCTTTAATCCAATTATACAAACAAGGAAGTCTCTGATACAAAGTCACCCATCTGAGGCATAATGGGATTCCTCCCTACATCACCACCCTACATCATACAATCAGTCAAGGGTGTGGGAAAGAGCTTACTCTTAAACTAAGCCTTAGGCTATAACGACCTGGCCTGCCCACAGCCTGTTCCAGAACACACATTAATATCAACGAACTTCCATGTGGGCAGCGCCATCTTTAACAAAGTGAGCATAATATATTTTATCTGCCCAACACTTGGGAAAGAGCAGAGATGCCTTTGCTGTAGCTTAGCCTGAGAGCAGAGAGCTTAGCCTGTCTTTGAAAATGTAAAAGAATTGCTGCTCTACTCCAAGTCCCCCTGGGACCAGCAAGCCCAGAGCATGTGCTAGCTACAGCTGACCATCAGATAGAGCCCTCAAAGACAAATGGAATGAAGTCAGGGGATGTACGGGGCTTCACAGGGCAGAGAGGAGTATCAGCAACTTGACTCCCGTGCTGGGGGCTATAGATCCCATTCTACTTATAGCAGCAGCAAGTGCAAGTGCAGCAGGGGGAGGGTGGGGCTTTGGCAGCTGTTTGTTTTGAATCTGCCTGGGCAGCTCCGTAAACATTTGTTTCAAAAGCAAGCAAGGAAAGGGGACATTTTGGCCTTGGAAAAGGGAGTTTAGGAGAAGGGAAAAGTATGAAACACAATTTCAAAATGGACTATTGATGCCTAAACTCTCAGTGGGTTACATTCCCCAAGGCAATCTTGGTCTTGTCAGATGGACCAAATCTCCCCTGATGAGACTCTCCCCTGCCTGACCACTCCTTAGGCCGGGGCTTGGCCTAAAGTCAGCTAGACTAGACTTAGAGGCTGTTTCAAAGTCAAAAGGAGACTGAAGATGATACAAGAGTGACAGCCACAGACTCTAAAGGGGAGGAGCATTTTGAGAAGAACTCAACTGGGTGGAGCTCTGCGGAGAAACCCGGAGAATGGGGAGGGGGCCTGGCAGCTGGACAGCAACCGTAGCCGGGGTGGACCCTCCTTTCCTGAAGTCAGGCAGTGAAAGGAAGGGACAAATAAGGTACAGTAGGAACTTAACAGGACTGTGGAGCTGAGGAAAGGAGGAAGGCAGATCTACGTAGGCAAAAGAAGTAACCATAAGACTGAAGGTGCAACTGAGTGGCAATTTTAGATTATGGCAGGTTGTAGGTATGCTCCTCTGCCACCCACCTCACAGGGTGCCTGCTGTCCCTTTTTTGCTGTTAGGATCCTTCTATCTTTTGAGCTTTTAGGACCTCCCAGGGAATCTGAACTTCAACTAGACAATCTTAAAAAATCAGAACATTTGTAATGTCCAGAGACAGTATGTTATAACGGTAGATGCCGAGTGACAAGAGCACTGGGATACTTTAAATGACACTACATAGAGTCAGCCCTTGACAGAAACTTGAGAGGATTTTCCAGTGATTAAGAAGAGATTAGAACTCTAGAACTGGAAAACGAGAAAGAGATCTGGGTTACTGAATCCAGTCCTCGTACTTTATAAACAAGAGAACAGAAGGCCGGAGAAAGGATATGAGTTGCTCAAGTCACGCAGCTAGTTTGGGGATCATAAAGGCAAACACAGAACACATACATAAACCAGGAACTTGACATTCACATGTATTAACTCATTTTTTATATCAACCCTACAAGGTAGCCATTTACTTGAGGCTGCACAGAAAGAGTAAAGGGGCTGAGCTTGGATTTCAACCCACATAATCTGTCTCTAGAGAGTCTGCTTTCCTTTTTATTTTTAATTTTTCCATTGCTTTGAGGGGGTAAAGGGGGATAGGAAGAGAGGGAGGGAGAGAGAGAGGAAGAGAGAGAGAGAGAGAGAGACGGAGGGAGAGAGAAGTACCAATTCATTGTTGTACTGAGTTGTTCCATTTTAGTTGTGTACTCCTTGGCTGCTTCTCATATGTGCCCTGACCGGGGATCATACCCATGATCTTGGCACACCAGGATGATGCTCTATCCACTGACCAACCCAGCCAGGGCCCAGAGAGCCTGTGCTTTTGTTTTTTTGTGGGTTTTTTGTTTGTTTGTTTTTAGAGTGACAGAGAGAGTCAGAGAGAGGGATAGATAGGGACAGACAGGAACGGAGAGGGATGAGAAGCATCAATCATCAGTTTTTCGTTTTGACACCTTAGTTGTTCATTGATTGCTTTCTCACGTGTGCCTTGACCGCCGGCCTTCAGCAGACCAAGTAACCCCTTGCTGGAGCCAGCGACCTTGGGTCCAAGCTGGTGAGCTTTTTGCTCAAGCCAGATGGGCCTGCGCTCAAGCTGGGGACCTCGGGGTCTCAAACCTGGGTCCTTCACATCCCAGTCCGACGTTCTATCCACTGTGCCACTGCCTGGTCAGGCTAGAAAGTCTGTGCTTTTGACCACTACTTTTTATTCCCTTGATCCACTCAGCAGCTTTTTCTCAACTCTCCCAAGATACCTCCTTTGTTATCCCCACTTTCCCTGCCTTCTACCTCCTTTCAATGTCCAAAGGGTGTCTTTGCCTCACTCCTGCTCTGATGGAGGCAGGTGAGAAAGATAGTTCTTTGGTGTGAAAGAATGGCAGATGAATAATAAAGGGGGGATGCCCACCCTGGAGGTCAGGAGGGGGCTGAGGCACTGGCCAAAGAGGGTCAGGGCTTACAGCCTCTGCTGCATTCCGGGGGGTGGGGGTGGGGGGACTGGCCTTGTCTTCCTGTCTCTTGGTTCAGAGCAGGAAGTTGTTATGTGGAATTCACTGAGAATTGGTGAGATGGGGATGATAAACTCCAGGAAACAGTATGAGAAATTTTTTTCATAAGCATTTTTTCACATCCCACCCCCCGATATAAAAGCTTATCTAGAATATACTAGATTCCTGGTGATGCCCTCTCCCACACCTCCTGGCTTCCCAGGAAAGACAGCCAGGATGTAGAGGCAAGAGCTCTGGAGCTGCAGTTGGGAGACTAGGGTTCAAATGCTGGCTCTGCCTGCTAACTAGCTTTGTGACCTTAAGCAAAATAATAATTGCATTCCCTTTCTTCTCACCAGAAGCAGGAGACACAGACAGCCTATTGTAAACATGATGGAATGCAAAAACACTATGTCCGAACAACAACTGGCAACACAGCACGCAGTAGAGTATCAGTTGTTTACTCCTATAATCACATGGCTGACTGGGAGCTGAGGCTGGTTGCTGCTATCCAGCATCACGAGACAGTATGGTGCTGGTTATCACTAGCCCAGGGAAAGCTCAAAATTCAAAATTTAAAGTGCAAGTCCTATTGAACACGCATCACTTTGCAACATCATAAAGCCGAAGAATCGTAAGTCAGTGACATGTACATTACCTCGTGAAGCCTCACCATCTTCATCTGTTAAGTTGAGAGTAAATTTTTATACTCCTCATGTAGAGGAGCTGTGAGAATTGGATGAAAAGTAGCTGTGACTTCAGTGCACGCAGCTGAGGCCTGGCGTGTAGCTGGCCGGCCCTTAGACTATTGGGCACATCTGACGCCGTGCACCCCTCCTCTCGGGGAATGCCTGAGCAAGGGGCCAGACTCCTAGATGGTCTTAGTGGCAGCACCCGGCTGAAAGAGAGGCCGGGGTTACTTGAGTTGAAGCTATATTTCCATAACAAGCACACTGTTGTGTTTGGGTTTTGACTTTGAAATGTTTTTACTTAAAAATTGTATTTTTGTATTTTGTTAAGAAATTAATTTAAAATGTTTTAATTATAAAATTTACTCTCGTTATTAAATATATACAAATGTTAGGGAAATCAACAATAATTATTGATTTTTATAATATAAATCACAGAATTTTGACATTTAATGTACATTTTCCAGTGTTTTTAGGGCATAATTTTCTTTGTTTTGACTTTGATAAGATGTTGATAAAAAGTATTTAATTCGGTTTTGTTTACTCATAGGACAAAATTCTAAATACAAATCATATGGGTGATAGATAGATAGTAGATAAATAGATATAAATATATAGAAAGAGAGAGACTGATTTATTTTAAGAAATGGACTCACGTGACAGTGGGAGCTTGGTGCATCCAGAATCTGATGGGATCGGACAGCAGGCTGCAGGTTCCAGGCAAAGCTGCAGTTTGAGCCTTGCTCAGAAGTCAGTCTTTGTTTCATCAAGGTCTCCAACAGACTGGATGAAGCCAACCTACATTATTAAGGGTAAACTGCTTTACTCCAAGTCCACCAATGTAATTGTTAATCTCATCCAAAAACACCTCCACAGAAACACCCATAATAATATTTGACCAACTATCTGGGCACCATGGCGCAGCCTCGTTGATACATAAAATTAACACTTTGTAAAAGCTTTTCATAAATTAAAGTTATAAGGATCAAAAGGAGGTCTGTATTACTTGCTTCCCACACATTAGCATCATTTGTGTGAAGCTTTGTTGTGGAAACTGTTTCAGGAGTTCAACCTTGAGCAAGTTTAGCCTAACTCCATCAGTTTTCTAGTAGGCTGTAGCAGTGTATGTGAAGTGGGTTTACTCCCTGTAGTTAGCAAGCACCCCACTTTTCTTTAGATTATTTGATGGGGGTGGGGGCAAGTAGAGCTGATGGAGGTTGTGGTGAGGAGTTAAATCACATGACCTCCTTTGATGGGGTCATTTGGTTTGAAGGAACCAGGCAGGACAATGACATTCTGATGAAATTTTTTATGTGTTTCTCTAGACCATGACCTCTGGAAAGCATGTCACCTTGACTCTCCTGCTCTGACAAAGTTTCATCACCCCTAGGTCAGGGCCTGAGGTGGCCGAGGTAATGAAGGAAATTAAAACTCTTGCCACAGTGGAGGAAGACTTCAGGCCAAGGAGAGGATGGGAGTTGGAGCCATGAATCCTGCTATTTGTGTCTTCTCCGAGATTACCAGCTTGGCTGGCAGGCATCACTATCAAGAGAAATTTGCAGAACATGAGAGCCAGTATGTCACATGGATCTGACGAAGGCACAGCCCCACCCCTGCCCCACCTCCCAACACTCATCATCAGCAACCTTAGTCACCCCCATCCCATAAGATAGAGGTGGCCTTAGCAGGAAAGGTCAGTTGATTTAAATAGCTGTGGCATCCACAGCAACTTTCCTGGCCTAAGAAAGGAAACCCAAGCCATGAAGGATGACGTGCTGATGGCGCTACCTGTGGTGGGGAGACAGAGAGAGAGGTTGACAAGAATTTGTTAGACATCTGCTGTTTTCCCTACTCACATGCTTTGACATGTACACATAGTGGCCTTACGTAGTCCTGAGGACTGTACATCATTATTGTCATGGTATAGGTGATGAAAATTCGCAGCAAGATTAAATAACTTGCCTGCCCAAAGGTAATAGAATTACATATCTCTTCTTCACTGACTCAGTGCCATCATAGACATAGTGCCATGGAGCTAAAAAGTGCAGACTTTTTTTTTATCATAAATGCATAATTTTTTTAGAAAAAATTGCAAGCTGTAAAGAAAAACAACCATAAACAATGCTCTCCTATTCTGGTCTTAAGTAAGTCACTACCATCAGTATTTGTAAATCTTTCTAGGAATAGTCTATGAATGTAACCAGATAAGAATGTGATTACACATACACACAGAGTAAAATATAATTTGTTCTTTTGCCTCTTGCTTTTTTAACTTAAAAATATAGCTCTAATTTCCCTATCAGTACATAAAGAACTCCATTATTGTTAACAGCTGCGCAATTCATATGAATGGACCATACTTATCTAATCCATTGGTTCCAATAGTTTGCTAATATAAACAGTAGGACAATGATCTTTCCTGTTAATGTTTTTACAGATATATGCAAGCATAAATATTCCTAGAAGACTTGCTGGATCAAAAGGATATGTGCTGGGCAAATAATGATTTGCCCAATTGCCCTTCCAAAAGGATTCCCAATTTTCACCTCCTCTAACATTGTCTGAGAAACTGCCAGGGATTCCAACCTGCCAGCAAGTTTCAGAACAGCTTTCTATGCTGTATCTGAGAACCACAGCCCAGACTCAGGACTTCTATTTTCAAGTCTAGTGTTTATTTTTCCTTTTATGCAAAAGTTACTTTCCATATAGACAAAGTCTAAAGGAGGTAGGAGAAAGTCAGATTTTAAATGAAACAGAAAGGATAATGTCTCTATTTTTGGAGCTTAGCTCCAATGGCCACGCCCATTTCTGAGCCACATAAGCTCAATGGCTGCATGTAGAAAGCTACTTTGAATGTTACCTTGTTTCCAAGGATCTCTTTAACGCCCTTCCTGGGTCTCACTGGACTTGTCTGGCGGGCAATGTTTCCCTGTGTGGGATCAGAAAGCTTTGCATGCCTTCCCTAAAATCTGTTCTCCAAGAGTGAGGGCCTGTGTCACCCCACTCAATTGGTTTGCAAAATGAAGGTACACAGAACATTTCTTTGATTCGTGCCATAAAAATGGAAGAACGATAGAAAGAAAACAAAACTTTCTACAGAGACTTCTTAAATAATTCTTAAAATGGTTTTGCTTGGTGCCTGACCTGTGGTGGCGCAGTGGATAAAGCGCCGATCTGGAACACTGAGGTTGCTGGTTCACAACCCTACACTTGTCTGGTCAAGGCACATATGGGAGTTGATGCTTCCTGCTCCTCCCCGCTTTGTCTCTCTCTCTCTCTCTCTCTCTCTCTCTCTCTCTCTCTCTCTCTCTCTCTCTCTCCTGTCTAAAAAATGAATAAATAAATAATTTTTTTTAAAAAAATGGTTTTGCTTGGCATATATTTTTGTGAATGTGAACACCTTTAGAAATGTCATGCCTAATATGTATTAGCAGAAAAAATGCTGGTTGGCACTTTATGGATGTTATCTCATTAATCCTAACAACTTTATAATGCTATGTTAATCCCATTTTGCTGATGAGAAAAATAAGGTTCAGACAGAGAAAGTACATTATTGCCAAGATCACATTATAAGTAATGGGAGCTAAAATTAACACAGGCCTTCCATCTAATTCCACATCCTAAAGTCTTTCTAGTACATCATATTGAAAATAATAATTATCGTAAGAAATATAGATAATAAACACACGAATAAATAGATAAGCATAATAATATTATGCTAATTATGATACTTGTGATAAAAGAAATCCTAAGATTGATGTGATAACATAAATCAGAGGACAGAGTAGGGGTTTAGATAGTGTAATAGAGAAGGCTTCTTTGAGATGGTGGCAGTTGAGACCTATGAGAATCACACAGCTTTGTTTGGAACTTGAGGAAGATCCTCTTCCAACTGAAGCAACAGCACACTCAGAGGTCAAGAGCAGAAAGCAGACTGTGGGACTGAGTACAGAAAGGAAGGCACTCAGGACTGGAATGAAGTTGTAAAAGCAGGAAGGGTATAGATTAATGCTGGGCCTAACAGACAAAGAATGGAGCTTGAATTTCATTGCAACAATGGTTTCCCATTTAAAAGTTTTAGAAGAGATGGGTCACAATCTGATTTAGGTTTTTGAAGGATTATTTTCCTTGCTGCTGGGAATACATTAATTAGAGCTTAGAGTTGCAGGAGAAAGACCATTTGCAAGGTTAAAGTAGAAGTGAGAGATGATAGCGACTTGAACTAGGAACGTGACGGTGAGATGGATTAAATGGAAAGATTCAAAATATTTCTGTAAATAAAACATACGGGATTTCCTGATGAACAAGATGGGGGGAAAGCATGCTGTTGGGAAGTGGGAGAATGCCCCCCCCCCCACTTTTCTGTAGGTCTTATTGCAGGACTGGTTGGGAAATGATACATTTGACACAAGACTAGATTAACAGGAGAAAAATCCTGTGCTCAGATCACAAAATAAGACTCAAAGAAACGGTGGAAGTAGACATCTTTTATGCTTTTTAGACAAAGAAACAATACACTTGTGAAAAATTGACAACAGAAGAAAGAACATCAGTGCTCATTAGAAGGGAGGATTTGGCTTAGGTAGTACACTTTACAAGGTTGGTTTATCCCAGTTTTGTTTGTTTGTTTTTACTCTGGATTTTATAACTCTTGTGATAAAGTGGTCTCTAAACCCTCAGGAGCAAGGAGGGCATTTTTCACATGGAGATTTATTTTCTGTATTTAGAGAGACAGAGGAGGGTCAAGAGAGCTCTTCCAGCTCCTGCTGCTTCTCAGATTTTAACTCAACATAATCAATATGCCATGTGGGATATCTTGGGGCAGCCTACTCTGGGCCCCAACAATACCCAGATTGCTAGGTTTAAGGCAACAGTAGATGGAGCAAGAGAAATGGGGAGGAAACGTCTTAGAAAGGGTGCTCTGAAATAAAGGGCTTTGTATTGGACATTTCTATTAGCCAGGTGGGGTTATCAAGTACACAGTTTGATCTAGAAGTCTAGAGCTCAAGGGGGAGAATGGGCTGGAGATAACAATTGGGACATATAAACTGAGGGTTCCATGGGGGAGAGATGTACATCAAAAGAGTATAGAAGGGAGCCCTAGAAACTCTCCAAAATATAGAGGTTGGAGCCAGTGAAAGAGACTGAAAAGGAGAGACCAGGTGAGATTGGGAAGGTAAGGAAGGGCCCATAACTCTGAGGCACCTGGAAATCTAAATGCTCTGGACTCATCTATCCAGCTAGCCCTGAAGGGAAAGCCTTGTCATGTAAGTACTGGTCAAGGCAATGAGATGGGGTAAATTGGGACAATACAGAGTCTGCAGATTACAAGGGAGGAGTTCTGAGAGCACAGTGGAGAGATCAGACGTGGGAAAGGGAGGAATGAGTTCGTCCACATTAAGGGATAGGTGGAGCAGCATAGGTATAAGATGCCTGTGCCACTGGCTGAGGTTTGAAGCTGGATTGAGAAAAATAGGGAGGGGAGTTTGATGGAATTAGTACTGGGTGAGCAATCAATTCACTGTATGGTCTGAAATAGTTCTAATGCATAACAGAGGAGGCTACACTTTAGCAACAAGCTCCCTTGTGCAGCTTGGGGTATTATGATCCCCACTCTCCCATTATAGAACATTGCCCTTGATGAGATTCTAAGTTGATGGCTGGATGGAGAGTGAACCCAGGACCTTAGAATGAAACATCAGGGCTCTGCTCAATAGTCTGAAGCCAACAGGTATTTCCTGAACTTGACTGAGAAGAACCAGTTGAGGTGGTTCTTAAAAATATATAATCCCTCTTGTGGAGATTGTGTAGTTGGGTCTATGGTGGAGTCCCTGATTCTAAAAGTTTAGTTTTCCTTCTTAATGCAGTTGTGGAAAGAAAGTGGGTGCTAGGAACACAAGCCCTGGTCAGTTCGGAATTGTAGAGGACCATCTTTTACATGGTTGTAATGTTTGAGGAAAAAAGTGGAGGGGAGGTGAAAGGTTAGTTCCAGATTAGCCCAATAAACTCACCCGTTAAAATCAAGTAGCATACAAATAAGTCCTTTGCCTTTTGAAAAGCAAAACTTACACAGTCAAGGAATACACTAGCTGTACAGCAGCTGCCACTTTGAGTTCTAGAAAGCATTCTTCTGGGGGACATTGTACTTCGTTTCCACACGCCCTTCTTGACTTGATCTCCTTTCCACCTCCTTTTTAGGTTGTAATATTGGTGGCCGAGGCCAGACAGGTTCACACTGACTTCCGGCAGATGGTAGAGAAACTGCACAGCCGGAAAGTGTCGGGCCATACCCATTTATTGGAGATAAGCAAAGACAGGCAAACAAATAAACAACGAATGTAAAAGAGCTAATAAACAAAGGAAAATCTGCTATTTGCAGTAAGAGCAAGAGAGCAAGGAAAACCGCACCTAACGGTGGTGGGAGAGTGATCTGGAAGAATCCCCGCAGAGGTGAAGCACCCATAGCCTTACATAGGCCATGCACTGGTTATGTGCCTCTGCCATGTGCTTGCGCACTAATCAAGCCAAGTGTTTGCAGCCGATACACCCACAAGCAAGCCTAACACGGCTGCCCCACACAGGGATACTTTACCTTGAAGAAGCCACAGGATGTCTCCTAGCTGCCTCCAAGCTCCTCGTGCTTAGATGTGGGAGGTCCAGAAAACCTAGAAGTACAAGGGAAAAGCTGGGGGGTTTTTTTGTTTTTTTTAAGGGACAGTGAGAGAGTCAGAGAGAGGGATAGATAGGGACGGACAGACAGATAGGAACGGAGAGAGATGAGAAGCATCAATCATCAGTTTTTCATTGTGACATCTTAGTTGTTCATTGACTGCTTTTTCACACGTGCCTTGACCGCGGGCCTTCAGCAGACCAAGCAACCCCTTGCTGGAGTCAGCGACCTTGGGTCCAAGCTCAAGCCACATGGACCCGTGCTCAAGCTGGTAACCTCGGGGTCTCAAACCTGGGTCTTCCGCATCCCAGTCCGCCGCTCCATCCACTGCGGCGACACCTGGTCAGGCAGGAAAAGCTGTTTGCTTTCCTCCTTAATCCATCATTTTAGCCTGGAGGCTGCTCTTTCAGCACAGGATTGGGTCATCATCTCTTCCACTTAAGTCTTTTCCGATCACAAAGGGAAGCTCTGCGGATATGACATATTCCCTTGGGGATCTTCCTTTCTTCTTTTCCCTGGCCACCCCTGCACAAAGTCTGCACAAATTAGTGGCTTCCTAATTAGTTTCAATTAAAAATATTAACTGGGAAATTCCACATTGTAGGAGAGAAAACCGAAGCACCAAGAAGCTGCCCTGAGGGAGGTAGTAACGCCTTCCCTGAGGTAAGAACTGGCTTTCCTGAGTTAGAAATCTGAGATGCCGCCAAAGGAGCTGACAGCAAAAACACAGGTTCTAGAACAATACTCAGGCCATGTCACAAAAAGTGAAAAAACGAGCTCTTTATTCTTTTAACTAGTACAGAAGAGGAGAGACCCTGTACGGTGGAAGATTCCCTTAAAAACCAGAAGGGCGCTCTACTGAGAGAAAGGGGAGGCTGCCTCTTATAAACTTCCCTCCCACCCACGTTCCCAATTGGTCCAATTTTATGCAAATATAGTTTTCAAATCGTCCAGTTCTGATTGGTCTGAATCATGCAGTTCTGATTAGCTGTTATAGAGCAGTTCTGATTGGTTGGTTTAGATGCAAATGAGGATATAGTTGCACCGTTCTGATTGGGTGTGGCAGGCCTGGTCCATAGGTGGAAAGATAAAATTAGGGCTTCCCTGTGAAGGAAGTGTTTAACTCAGGGGTCCCCAAACTTTTTACACAGGGGGCCAGTTCACTGTCCCTCAGACTGTTGGAGGGCCGGACTATAAAAAATACTATGAACAAATCCCTATGCACACTGCACATATCTTATTTTAAAGTAAAAAAAACAAAACGGGAACAAATACAATATTTAAAGAACAAGTAAATTTAAATCAACAAACTGACCAGTATTTCAATGGGAACTATGGGTGCGGATGCATCCTGTGCTCCTCTCACTGACCACCAATGAAAGAGGTTTCCCTTCCGGATAAATGGCCTCAGGGGGCTGCATGTGGCCCACGGGGCAGTAGTTTGGGGAACCCTGGTTTAACTCATGTTCTTTTCTTCAACTAATTACTAACCCCCTTTATTTGGATTCCTCCAACTAGGGAGTAAAATGAGAAATAACTAACTTGTTTACCAATCCCCCAGCCCTCTTTGTCTGGTCATCCATTTTTTTCCCCAACCATTCCCAACCTCCTTACCTAGTTAATGATATCCCCGTCTCTCCCTTCCACCTTGGTGTGGTCATTTAAACTAGCCAATTGAGAAAGAATAAGATCGTCCGGTCAACACTCCAGCCAATAGAGCAAGACCCATAAGCCTAGGGCCTACGTAAGGGATAAAAACAGAATTTGCCCTCTGCCTGTGCATTTGCTGGCTGGCTTTCAATAGTGGCAGCACGCCCTTCTGCAGAAGTTATTAAAGTTGCCTTGCTGAGATATTTTGTCTCCACGAGTCTTGCTTAATTTTATCTCTAACACCTGCAGTGGTTGACTCAGATTAGACGAGCAGGCCGCAGTGGGGCAAGTGAGAATTCAGTCTGAGGTTCTTCCCTGTATACAGAGTACATGAGAAGTTCCTGTCAACAAATGGTCACTAGACACTTATTATTTATAAAATTGGGGCCCTTGGTTGACCATGAAGAGTCCACTGCAGCAGATAAATTCCTACTGGGGGTTCACATCAAATGACTCATTCCTTTCAGAGTCCATATTCTTTATACCCGGAGGCACTCAGGAGAGTCAGTGTTCAAGCAAGAGCTGATTTCCAGGTGCCAGTGGAAAAAAAAAGTAAAAGTCCTCTGTTGCTAGAGCACATTGCTAGGGAACAAAGAACCCAAGTGTTGCTTTGATATAAGTGTGAAGTAAGTTGTGTCAGGATGTCATTATTCCACATTGTGGTTATGTAAGAATGAAGTAAGTCATGTCAAGGTCTGCTGTCACTGATAAGCAGTCAGCAGGCAAGCTTTGGGGGTTCACTGGGGGCTTATCTATAAGAACACATGGAGAAGCAACTATGGCAAGGGGACATTTAGGCTATAAATACTGAAAGTTTGTGAGGAGTATTTAATACTTTAAGTTTGGGCAAGGTGACTATTCCCTAATATAAAAACCCTCCAAAGACCTTTGGGGCATTCTTTCTTGTCTTGGTAAGACATTCCCTCTGGATGGTGATTGTAAGCCACACGTGAAATTCCATGAAAGAGATCAACCTGCCTACCAACACTGGCATCTTTGTTCCCTAGCAACCTGCTTAGCAACATAGGACTTTTACATTTTTGCTGGCAGCTGGAAATCAGCTCTTGGTAGGACACTGATTTTCCTGAGTGCCTCCTGGTATAAAAAGGTAGACATGGTATTAAATTTGGACTGTATTTCTTCACCTCCCCTTGCCTAGAACAACAGTGTGATGAATCTATCATTTGCTTGTGCTATGTTATTTCTTGCTTATTAAGAAATATTATCTTGTATGCTATTGGCTTGTGAAATTCCTACAGCGACCCTGTGCTAAATAAATTATTGGCAAATACAAACTCAGTTCTGACCATAACTTTTGCTGCCTCCCCCCAAACAAAACAAAAATAAAACACCCATCTTTGGTACCTGCTCCTGGAGTCTATTGAACTTCCTGGAAACGGGCTACAGTGGGCTATCAACCTTCTGAAATACTAAAAAAAAAAGGGGTGGGGGCTTCAGGTGTCTGCAGGCCCCTTTGGGGTTTCCACACTCATCAGCTCGTGCAGTCAACACGGAGGCTGAGTGAACGCAGACAATGTCATGCTTGTCTGTTTTCCACTAGGAGCACTCAGTACTAGACCACGCCAGGCTACCGCAGTCTCCAACAGGGACCTGAAGGCAGTTGGCACTCAGAAAACTCCTCCCCTCGCCCAGTTAAAATGAGGGGCAAAGAACTTTTCATGTAGCATACCCTGTCCCTGGAGACTCAGAACATGAGCAAATTAGTCTCCTTCTGTCTCCATTCTGCCCTCCACTTTTTTCTCTCCCTTTTCCTTCTCCCTTCTTGTTCTCTTTCCTTATTCTCTCTCCATTTCTTGGACTCTTCTTCCCCTCCCCTTCTATTGTGACCTCTAAGTTGGCTCAGCATCACTGTTCAAGATCTTAGTTACATAATATGACTTATGAAAGCAAAATAACTCTGCAGCCTACCATGCCAGGCTGGGCAAAACCCAGGGTAAAAAGCAAACACCTGGTGCTTGGCACCTCTCGGTTTGTTGAACTCTTGCTAAGGCAGATCAGCAGGAGAGGGCTTAATATATTCCAAGTGCACCAAGTGTATCTAAGACTCTCTTGAGATTCACTCCGGTCTTGGAGCTTTCCAATCTCTTCAAAGGCAAAGAAAAAAGAAACAACAACATGTCAGAGACAAAGGAGAGAGTGGGTGTTGGTAAAGAGAGGCTCAGTGGTTACATAGTGTGAGGACTAGAACAAGAATCTTTGATTTCTTCCCCCCTCAGTCACTGCCTCTGGAATTCTCAGTCAGCATATCTCCTAAAAAAACTTTGCAATGTTTGTATTCATTTAGTAGCCCCTGTAAGTGTTTATTGGTTTTGCAATGGTAGTATAGAAAAATAGGATAGGACCGTATGAATATGTTCAAACTTCTAGAAATGACTTATTTTAACATTGTGTCCCTGGTTGATGTCCCTGGCTCCCAGATCCTGAATATTAAGACAGAAATATTAATGTGGTCCCCTTAGGGTCTCTCCTTGAATTGCTGTGGCAAGAAAATAGAAATCTTGAGGGATCTATGGGTTTATAGTCTTTCTGCTGAGAAGTTACCTGTCTTTCAGAAGAAAGACTGATCCATAAAGTCTCTCTCTCTCTTTATTTTTTAAGAATTAAAGAAAGTTTAGCCTAGGGTAAGGAGGGAATCAACCAGATGTGAGTGTATGTTTTCTCTAACCATTTTGATTCAGGTGGAATATGGTTACAGTGACTATCTAAGGCATCTTTGATGGGAGGGAGATACCTCACAGAGGGTCACGTAGGCTTAGACTTGTAGTGGTCTAACGCTGCAGTTGGCTTTGGAAGGCCTTAGTCTGGACTCTGAGAATTAACTTTACATGCATAAACACACACTTTGGGGCTTTTTGGTCCCCATAGACATCACCTGTTTCTTGCCTGCTCCAGGCTTCCTGGATGGCCCCCAGAACAACCTCCTGCTTTGGGGGCTGAAGGAAAAGAAATAACCAACATTAATCACTTTAAAGTTAAACATTTCTATTACTACTCATTCTAAAACGTTGCCTCATAAGTCTTTTTACCCAAAGCATTTCTCAAAGAAATGTTGCATTAAGATACAACTTGTTCATTCCTTTCATACTTCTCCAACACACCTGACTTTCTGGGTTCAGCTGTGAACCTGGATGACAAATAAGTAATCATCAATTGCAAGAGCATGTTCATCCTCCAAGAAAGCAAATTTCAACTCTGAACTTCCTTTCACTGTTGGCCGTGATGGTTCACAACACGGAATATCAAATGTGGAAGGAATTTCAGGGATGTCCACAGTTTATCTCAGGCTGATTGTGTAAGGATGATGTAAGTTTCTGCAAAAGTAAATCATTTATTGCCAGCTAGTCTAAGTATGTTCCCAACTGTTCCTCCCTAGGGAAGAGAGAGGGACCTGGAAGAATCAGCTGCTTCAGGTTATAGCAATTGGGATGATTCTCCCCAGAGGCCCTGCATTGGGGATCAGAGAGAAGAAGCCACTTCTAAACCAGGGAATTTTGGGTTAACTGCAGGAGTGAGGCAGCTCATATACTATTTGTTAACACCTAAGATTAATGAATGTGAATAAAGAGCACCTCGCTCCACCCCACATTTCTACCCATCTAGTCTCTGACAATTTAATGCAACAAACATTTACTGAAGTCGCACTCCCTTGGCTAAGTGCCTTAAGTGGGCTAGGATAGAACGTGTTTATATAAAAATGTTAATAGGTTGGCAGTTTCTGGATTCTAATCCCACCTAGGAATGAGTCTGGTGGTAGGTTGTTTGGGAAAGAAAATCCCATTACGTTTATTTTGTGATCATCTCTTGTGAAGGAAGCCCTGGGGAAGTGGATTCTCTCATTGTACTGTCTTGCCCCTAATGTATTGAAAATTCCTTCCCAGAGAGACCAGACAAGAGCTCACTCACTTCTTCCATAAAAAATCCTCCTTTCCCTCTACCAGTACAATGTGGTACTATAGTATTATTTGAAAGTTACTGAAACAGCTCATAACATCGTTTGAGGATAACTAGTATACAAAGCAAGGACCTAGAGTCCCTTACTGCTTGCTGATGCCAATGACACTCTTTTAGCTATCGAAGGAGAAGAGACATGGAGATGAAGAGAAGATCTTGATCCGCTTGATTTCTTTCACATACTTGCACCAAAACATCAAAAATAGTGCCTAGTTGGCCCCATTTTATGTATGAAATCTGAATGCCTCTTCCATTTAATGTCTGTAGAGCAGTATAACAGTCCCAAGGGAGTAGTCCTCAATCTTTATTGGGAGGTAAATGCAGACAGGCTTCCACGCAAGGTTTAGATTTAGTGAGTGTGTGCTCACTGGAGGTAAGTCAACAGGGCTGGTGGAAGAGCTGAGCAAGCTGAGACAAGTTACAACTTCAAGACAGACAATGCACGTAACCCGATCTGAGACCCATGAGAAAGAGGACAACTTGCTGCGGCCCAAGGCCCTCTGTAAACAATTCCTCAAATAATAGGAATTGTGTGGACACTTCCTCTGTAACATGGGACTAGGACACCACCCATCCCCTTATATCAGAGGGGCACTGAGAAATCGATGATAGAGAGCTGACAGTGTCCTAGAACTTCCTGTTTATAAAGCCCTGGAGGGAGCAGCCTTAGAAAGGGTTGGCAGTAGAACCATGCTTTACAAGTAACAATAGCTTCTATGCCCAGCCTTCTTGTCCCTAGCCCAATGCCTTCTTGCTCCCTTGCCTTCTCAGCCCAAAGAATTCTCTGTGTACTCATTCTGGCAGAGATATTTCTAAGTTCCTTTCTCTTTTATAAGATACTATATCTCTGGCAAAAGGTTCATGTAGGGTATTGTGCATGTAATGTGTACATATATGCAGATACTTAGATATAGTATATTTATATTGTTCATATGAGTACAAGCATGTATCTGAATATTATAAAATCAAGTATAACTTTTTAAAAAATGAGTGGTGATTGAGGTAAAGGCTATGAAATGGCAGGGCTCTGATTCATTCATCTGAAGCCTCTGGAGTTACACAATGAATTGCCACTTTATATTAGTTATAACTCACAGAGCAACATGAGGCTCTTGGCAGCCAGCAGTCATTAAGATCTTAGTAAAACAGAACTTAACTTAATGCCATGACCGGGGTAAAAATACAGCCAAACCACTAAGATCTCATGAGGATTTGACACCACCTAATAGAGTTAGTTGTACGCTTAGAGCTCACAAAACTGATACTGAAAAATAATTAATTGAACAAGAACTGTAGGCACCATGACGGGTCTGGGGATACAGTGCCTTCATGAAGTTGACAGGAAGTTCTGCTGAGTGATGGGCTTTCTTCAGGATAGCAAGTTACTTTGCAGACTTTGTGCCTTATTGGTTTAAGGGCCAAGCCATAGCAAAATTATCTAAGTGCTACCTTTGGTGAGATTGATGAAGCCCCAACATGGTTTGTTTAGGAGCGTCTTTTATCCACTAGTGTTTCTTTCTGCCCAGCTCAGATCTGATTTGTTAAATGGCCCCCAGCAGTAACCAAGGAATTCCTTGGAATCCCCCTTTGGCTCTCTGACATTCCTCTGTTAACTTGTGCTGTAATCATTTAGCTCTTATCCAATGACAGACAGGATGAAATTAAGGACTCATGTTTAATGTGGATAACTCCTTTTGTGAATATTGGCATGTCTCTTTAAGGCTGAAGGCTTGGCTCTCCTTGTTTAATCTTACTGATAAAGTTATCATGTAACCCAGTGTCTGTTAAATCAGCTATAAAAAACACCTTTGAAATACAAGAGAATTGCACTGTGACTTGTAGGTCAAAACTAACTCTATAGACGAAAGGGCAGAGAAGGAAATACACTAGTTGTTTGCATCAAAATCCTTGTATTAATTTAGAATTCCTTTTCATGCCATCTTTGTCAGGGAACTTGTTACAATGAGCCAAAAACCAAAGTGCTCAAGTCATTGCCTGAATCTAATGCTTGCGCAGTGCAGAATACACCCTTTACCCACTAAATGTAGGGCTGACCCAGCGAAGGGAAGCCAACTTAGGCCGAGAGGAAAAATAGCTTCAACTGAAGTAAGAACCACCACGTAACTTATCAGTGAAAGCAGGAAAACTCTTGACGGGGCACTTATAATCATCACGCTGGAACAGTAGGTGCAACCTGGGACCAATAGATGGAAGTTCACCCATCCCACTTTGAAAAATCATATTTTGTCAGGAGCCAACTGTTCTAGAAAAACCTAAAAAATACCCGACTGGAGCAAAATATGCACTTGCCCAAAGAAAACTGTCATGTTTGGTCTAACAGGCCCCAGTTACCTGGAAATTTAGGTTAGTGTTGAATGAATAAAGTATTTTTCTACAAGGTATGTGCACAGCACTATGGAACAAGGGGGAGCTCCTACCCTGCCTGGTGCAGAATGAACTACGGCAGGAAGAAGCCCGGATAAGGTGGAAGAACTTTCAGGTGAAGGGACCAAGAGCAAAGGCACAAGTGTCAGCACGGAGCTTTGGGGGCATAAGCAAGCAGCTCGCTGGTCTAGTCCAAGGAAAGGCACATCCGGGGCCTATCTGGGCTGGCTGGCCCTCTGCGCACCCAGCCTCAGATGGCTTTAATCAGGGTAGCAACGTTGTCAATATTTGCCATTTAGATGAATCACCGGCTGCTGGGCAGAGGATGAAATAGAAACCATTTAAACACAAATACTCCAGGCTGCTATAAAAATTAAGCCAGCGGAGGTGTTCAAAACAATGTTATAGCATGGTAGGTCAAAGCAAAGCTCTGGAGCACAGGGGTTGGTCTGTACCCTATTACAAAACTCTAAAGCTAGGATATGCTTTAATCCAGAGATGCCCAAATACCACCCCAAGTACAGGGAATAGCTGGGGGCAATATGACTCAAGATTTTAATTCCAAGAATAGGTAAACCTAAGTTGACTTTGCCTTTTTAAAAAAAAAAACTCCCCATATTTGGTAGAAGAGGGAATGAATGGCACATGGGGGTGTAAAAGATTCAAGTAATAAGAGATCTCATAAATGCTAGGTTGATTTAGAGCTGCTCTGGGCAGGAAGTTTGTTTACAATGAGTTTATCTAACTCTGAACATACTGTACATGGCAAGTCGTCGTCACGGCAAGAAAAAAACCACAGCCGGTCTGCCACAGCCAACCCAAGAAAAGCCAGGACAGTAGGGAAAACATAGGGATGGAGGGGTTTGTTTATTATAAAAGAAAAAAAAAAAAACTCCTTGGAATCTTAACGAAGGATCAGAATAGTTCACACTCAGACACCAGGATACAAAATTACAAGAGTTCGACCCCAGCCCTGTCTGCCTCTCTTCCAAAAGCTGGGACGGGAAGGAAACAGTTGAAAACAACATGCAATTCTGTAATACAGACTTCAATTCCCTACAAATAAGATTAAAATCTAAACTTGTTTTGCTTTTAAAAAAAATTTTAATATATCAAAAGGCCTGCTTTAGTGACATGCTAGTCCCCCAGAAAATAACCCAAGACCCCCTTGTCAGTAACATACATGCTCAAGTTGACCAGCCAACTCATATTTCTAAACCCTGTGCATACATGTGTCTTTAAAACAAAGCCATGGGGGCTCAAGTAACTGCTACGGCTGTTAACGTGCTTCCGTTAACAGACCAGTGTCCACCCCCTCCAGAAGGGTGGGCAGGGCACAGAGAAACCCTTAACTGGCAGTGAAGGTTTAACAACCCCTAATAACTGACTTTTTAAGCACCCCACCCTCACCCCCAACTCAAAAGGAGAGCCTCATCTCTAACCAGACTATTTGCCCCAAATTTGGCTCTTGGTGACCAGAATGGTTTTTGTCCTTTAGAAAAAGCACACATTATCTGCACACCCATATATATAATTTTTTTGTTTTTGCATTTAAATATAAAAATACTACTCTGATTTGTGTTATAAACGGAGGACCAAGCAACGAGAACTTTTTCTTCTAAGGTAGGACTATCCATCCCATCTGTTTATGCTGAGCTTTGTCTTCACGTGAGGACATTTAGCCCCAGGGCCAGGGAAGCACACCAGGGCAAGAGGGCAGCTTCCTGCCTGTCTCCCCCTTTCCCCTTTCCTGAATCTCACTTTAATTAGCAAACTGGTTATAGCCTTTTCAGAAATGGAACTTCTCACCAAGAAGGACTGTCTAACCTAACCACAGGGTAAGCCCAGCCCTCCCACCCCCATCAGCCTCCTCGAAGAAAAAGGTCCTTCCCCTCCCTTCACAAATACTATGCTCCCTGTCCCGATAGCTACGCCTATTGGACAAACACCTGATTAAGTGAAGTAGTGGTTATGTTTCCCCGCCCCCTCTCCCCACTAACGCACTAGAAAGCTTCAGTAATGGGGGTGGGGAGAGGTTGTCTGTGTGAAAAGATTAAGAAATTCACCCCTCTATCCTGGCCAAAGAAAGCAAGAGATATTAACTGGGCATGAGGAATAAAAAAAAAGACCTTGGTATTCTGCCCTTCAAGTTACAGCTATTACGTCACTTGAGAGGAGGGCAAGAGTGGGAGTGGGATGCATAATTAGAAAGGGTGCAGCGGCTGCAAGTCTAGTCCACTTAGTTTTTGTACTGGAAGGGCTCATCGCCAGTTTCGTTGAGCAGACACGTGCGGATGAGAGCTTCTGTCACCCCGTAGGGGTCACAGTTGGCAGAGGGGCGCCGGTCTTCAAAGTAACCCTTCTTCTCCTGGCCAACAGCCCGGGGAATGCGGATGCTGGCGCTGCGGTTGGCCACGCCGGCGGAAAAGTCGTTGATGTTGGAGGTTTCGTTGAATCCAGTCAGGCGCCGGGCATTGTCCCGGCCTCCCTTGGGATCGTAGGCTCGGATGTGGTACTGGTGCCGCTTGCTCAGCCTCTCGATGGACTCCTCAATGTACCTAGAGGACACAAAAAAAATGAGACTCCGCCCTGCTACCAGGAAATCTATCCTTCAAGGGCAGGAGCAGGTATGTATGCAAGAAGGAAGTTACTTGTCAGGTTTTTGCCACTTTCCCATTCACCTCAACATGGCTCCCGCAGAGCAAATGCTAGCCTGGCGTGTCCTAGTGCTCGGCCTAGTCCCAGACACGCAGTAGATATTTGTTGAAAAGATCCTAATCAAAGACTTTTTCCCACCCCTAAAGTTCATTCATATACTTGTAGTGTTACTAATTTAGTTCCCACTAAAGATTTTCAAATGCTGTTCATCTGTGTCCATGTTTTCCTATCACCACCCTTTCGTTCTATTCCTAGAATATTTTTCGCACTTTTCAAACAGGAACAGAAAAGACAAGACTAGAAGACAACTTTTGAAGCCAAGCGGCAAAAGCTCAAGCCTGAACTGAGAAGTCAGGCTTACTTATCCCCAATATATCAAACCCTCAGCAAGGATTCGTGCACAGAGAAACAGAGAAGGTGGCCCCAGCAGAAGGAGGCACTCACTTCAGGCCGTTCTCCTCTCGCATGGCCTTGGTGCTGAAGTTGGTGTGGCAGCCCGCACCATTCCAGTTCCCAGGGATGGGCTTGGGGTCAAAGGTGGCGATCACTCCGAAGTCTTCACACACTCGGTGCAAGATGAAACGGGCCACCCAGAGATGATCTCCCATGTCGATTCCTTCACAGGGTCCTATCTGGAATTCCCACTAAAGAAGAAGAAGGTTAGACTTGAAGTTAAAGCCACCGGATCACCCTACTCAAGCTCTGAAACCCGCCCCCTTCTCACCTCTAGTCCGCCCACCTCTTAGGTTTTGGGTTGAGGAGAGGGGCATCAGCAGCCCTTGACTTCCGGTGGGGAAAGTGGAGGACTAGAAACAGAGCCACTTACCTGGGCGGGCATGACCTCGGCATTTGTCCCGGCGATCTTGATGCCGGCGTACAAGCAGGCGCGGTAGTGAGCCTCCACGATATCCCTGCCGTAGGCTCTGTCTGCCCCCACACCACAGTAGTATGGACCTGCAGAGGCATCAAGGCAAAATGTCAAGAGAGGAAATCCAGAAATCCCTTCTCACCAAAGATGCACGGTCCAGGGTCAGCTGTCAGAGAGCTCTCAACACTGACTCTGGAATCACTCTCCCTGCCTTCACCCGGAGGGGTAGCAGTAGGGCAGGGGGTTCCTCTTGGCCATACCCTCAGTGTAGCCAAAGGTTTCCCCTCAATGTCAATAGCCGAACACCCATGCTTGGATCTGGGTAACGTGAGGGCAAATATTATTCCAGCCAGTCTTGGGGCCACTCCCATAGCTTTCTGATCCACAAGAAATCACTGCCACCTCTGGGGATAGAGACTTTCCTCACTAAGTAAGCAGCTGGGGAGAAGGAGCAGGGTTGCAGGGGACTTACCTTGGGGCCCAGGGAAGCCATTGGAAGGCCAGCCGAAAGGGTGCCCATCTGTGCCCATGAGAGTGTATTCCTGTTCCATTCCAAACCAGGGGTGCTGATTGCTCACCATGTCCATTATCCGTTTACAGGTATGCCTTAAGTTGGTCTCTAGGGAAAAAAAAAGTCAATATACCTTTTAGAAACATATGGACAAATATACTGAATCTCGATGCTAATGGAAGGAAAAAAAGTTCTCCCGAATGCACACAGCCAAACGTACAGGCAGTCTCTGGGTTACAAGCAAGATAAGTTCAGTAGGTTTGTTCTTAAGCTGATTTTACGTCAGTTGGAACAGGTACATTTTACCTATTAAATGCAACTTAAAACAGATGTTTGTCTTAACAGGGTATTTATTTTTACCTCTCTGTATGTATAAATACTTAAACATTTTCAAACCCACAGAACCAACTTCATTCATAACCCCAGTACTGCCTATACAGAGTAAAAGCTGAAACTTTCTGTGTCCCATAGGTATAAAAGAGGAAAATGGGAGACACTGTAATTAATCATTTGTAGTGATTCCCGAAAGACTTTAGTTACAATCAAGTCATAGGACAGTGGCTCTGAAACAGAGAGCAAGTTTTCACCTTATATGCACATTGGCTACCTAAGTACCAAATGCCAGGCACTTAAGCGGTTTCTAGAAGCCCTGTTCACAAGACAGCTGTTTCTAGAGTCAGGCTTATTACTAGTTTCTGGGCATTTAGAGTCAAATCAACAATTTCTATTGAGAAAATCCTTTGCTTATTAGGAGCCTGACATTCCAGGTGAGAAGATGAAGTGCTGAATTATATAGTATTGGCTAATGTGGAGAAAAACATTAAAATGAGATGAGCTTAATTAGGAACAATTCCTAAGCTAGACGGGAACTTTAAAATAGGTAAATGCAGACTTATTAACTATGTCTCAGCAGCCATCTTAAGAGCTCTATATTAGAGAAAACCTACAACTGAGTCTTCCTAACAACCCTGAGAAGGGTATATAAGTCTCCAGTTTTACAAATAAGAAAATGAGCCTCAGCGATGTTAGGTGGCCTGCCCAGGTGACAGGGCAGGCAGCAGAGCCAGGAAACCCGTGACTGTCTTGGTATCAGAGCTTACGCCCTTGACAACAATATGATACCGCCTCTCAAAATAAAGGCACTTAAGGTCCAGAGTCACTAAGTGACTTGCCAAAAAGTCTCACTGGCAAAGTATAGCAAGAGACTTCACAGAAGTGAGATTTCAGCTGAGTTTAAAAGAATGAATGGCTGAGAACTGGGAGCAATAGGCATGCCAGACAAAACTCAGAGCTGCAGCTATAGCAGACCTCGAGGCAGGAGAATGTTATCAATGAACCAAGATGCTCATATTTTAGTCAGTGGACGGAGAAGAAAACAAGCTGTCTGAAATGAAGTAGCAACCAGTAGTTGATGTCAAATCGTTCTCAGCACATATTAACTCGTTTAGTCCTCCAAGCCACTTTATGAGATGGGCTTTATTATTTTCCTAAAAGATTGGGGATAAAAAGCTTGCCCAAGTTGCCAGTAAGTGGCAGATCCTGAATTCAAATCCAACATTCTAAATCCAGAACCATGTTCTTAAAAATCTATAAGCAGCCAGTAGGGCTGTTGTCACGGAGGACTCCACCAGCAAACAGACTTAGAAGAATTCAATTTTATGCAACCAATAGGAGACCATGAGAGGATGACCCACTTTACCTCTTTGAATGAGGAAATTCAAGGTGGAGAAAAGCACCTCCAATCCTCCAGACTCCAGAAACAGTTCTGAAACAGTCTAGTCTTCCCATTACTGATTTTGCAATGCCCTCTCCCTCTGCTTTATAGCATTCATGTATTGGGGTGGGCGCATCCATATCTATTCTATACATACCTGCAGGCTTTCGGTTGTACTTGAAGACTTCACAGAACACCAGCTTGTTAGGGTCCTTGCGGAAAGGGTCCCGGAACATGGCAGCAGGAACAAGATACATGTCACTATTGGAGCCTTCAGACTGTAAAGTACTAGAGCCATCAAAATTCCACTCGGGCAATTCTGGGGCAAAGAGAGAGGGGAAAATTGAATTTAAAAAATGCACAGCTTTCCAGGCAAGCACAAAGCCTCTCCCTCACCTTTCCATCTCTAAAGATCTACACTCTCTTTTCCACTAAGTCAGTGATGCATGACTGCTACTATTAATATGCACAGCCTGACATCTGCATGTAGCCCTCCAGTCCTTTTGAGTTCTGGTTAAGACCCTTGTATCACTTCCTTAAAAGAAGTAACAGCCACAAGGACATCCTAAGAATGTTTCCTCCCTAAATAAGACTACTGAGCACCAGGAGATAAACCGAAATATTCTGCCATCAGCACTGAGTCAGTGATCATCTAAAATACTGCAATACAAGAAACAAAAATTCTTGATTTCCCCACTGGACCATCTGTGTTGCTTCTTTTGCTAATTCATCCCCCCAAAGACAGTGTCTATGGACTGTCCTAGCTTAAACCATAGATTTCATGGATTATGAAAACTTTTCCCACTATGTTTTAAAGGCCATTTTTTCCTTTCTCCAGCTGACCGAGTTCTCCGAAGGCAGAGAGCAAACTCTTGTATGCCCATTGCCCAAATAATATGTACCTGCCACACAGCAGAAGCATAATGTATGCTTTATACTATGGTCATCTATTCCCTCAAGTGTGAAGCTATGAGAAGAAAAAGCTATCCTAAAAGTAGGTAAGAGGTAGCAGTTTTCTCCTCTGATCCCTTTTCCAGAAGACAGAATGTTATAGCTTGCTCTAATGAAAATTACAACTCCTATAATAACTACTAGCGGAACAAGCAATCAGATTTAAAATTCCCCAAAATGGCACATGCAAATAAATAAATAAATAAATAAATAAATAAATAAATAAATAAATGGCTAGTCCTATAAAGAAATCACATTAGGGTGCTTGCTTTGGATCTAAGAATCCCAGTGATGAGTTCAAAACATCACTCAAAGAGTTTGTAAGATAGGTGTCTCGGTCAGGTTAGACCAATGGTTTCCAAACTGGGTTCCCGGGGATGCCTTAGGCCAATTAAGTAAAAATACCCAAGTTAGCCAAGTCTCCAGTCCCCTCCTATCCCCACAAATCAGACTTTTCATTTTTTTTTTGGTCTTCTATATACTGGCTTACATGCAAGATTCCATTTAAATAAAGGGGTTCATTGTCGCCATGCTTTGAGGCGGTGTAGGAACTTAATGTTGACTAAATGAAGTCTGAAAAGTCCAGCCTTATTAAAGTTTTCAAACATTATAATAAAGAGGTCAAATCTAATGGCTTGGTCTCACACTGCTGCCCACCCCACATGTGCTCCCCACTCTGCTGTCTCCCACCTTCTATACACTTGGGCTCACTGTCCAGGGTCCGGGTCTTGCATCGCAGTCCTTCTCCAGTACCGTCAATCCAGATATACATAGCTTGGACTTTGTCACCCTGAGGCAGGGACATGTACATCTGCTTAATGCCTTTGTTCAAGTGGGCACTCGCTGAAGTGGACATGGTGGAAGATGTTCTGCTGCGGAGGAAAAAAAAAAATTAAGAACATTTAATTCCAAAATGATCCTCTGCAGGAATCATTCAATTAGGACAATGAAATCAAGTCACCATAGAAGTGGTGACCCCGCCCCACTGGAAGTCACAAACTGAAAGGTGGATTTATTTACTCTGCTTTCAGAAGCATTACAGTTTTATATTAGACAAGTCTCCCTATAACCTTCCTCAAGCTAGAACCTACACTTGTGAGGGTTAAGCTCTATTTTCTTAGTGTAGCCTGGGGAATTGTTTTCTTTTTTTAAATTAAGACACTAAGCGGGGACCCCAAAAGTAAAATGATACAAAAGTTGAGAAACACAAGTTCAAGGACATAGTCTCCCTAAACAAGTAAATCCAGCCACAAAAACGCTTGGCTGCTATGGTCTCTGGGCAAGTCTTCCCTCTCTGCCTTGCATCCTGGTGAGCATGTCAATAAAAAACCCTTATTAAAGATGCCGCCAAGCCTTTGGGGGTGAACCCCTCACATTTAGATGGCAGGTTGGATGGAACAAGGGGGCTAGACAGATTTAAAAGGCTGGAGGCTTCCTAAAAGAAATGCAGTCATTGTATCAAGAAGTAAAAATAGGCGATCCAAGTTGGATTCTTAAGATTCATACTGCGATAATTTCCATCAGACAGAGCCAGAGTTCTCGCTTCATAAGGTAGGATTGAGAATGACATTCTGAAGTTGCACTAGGAGAGCTTTTCAAGGAATTAGGAAATTACCACTTCTAAATGAAAAAGACATGGAGTTTCAAAAGCTGAGGCATGCTAGAAACTGTAAGCTACCACCACAAAATCTGGGAAAGAAAAGACACTGATGCCACAAAACCCAAGAGGAAACAGTTCTGATCCTCCCACCCCCCTCAGTAGCCCAGGGTGGCTGCAAAGGGAACATATTGTTCTCCTCCTATGACTTGGGCAACTCTGAAGTACAGTGACAAAGTTTCTATGGGCAACCGTCCATGTTTACCCAGCTGAAAACATAACTCCTTTCCAACAGCTTCACCCATCCCTTGGGGAAGAGGACCTCATTTGTCAAGCCACCCTTTACCTTGTCAAGAAGACTTGGGGGGGACAAATCCCACCTCACTCCCATACCTGCCTATAAAAGTCCATTATTAGGAACAATCCCGTGATCCCTCCAACTCCCACTATAAGCTACAACCCAATCTCTAACATCAAGCCACACTTTCTTCCTTCACCCTGGGTGTCGGATCTTCAGCTCTTTTCCATGAAGGCAAGTTGGTAGCCCACAGCCTACTTGTTGACTGTTAACTGATGTCACAGCGTGCCTAGTTGACCAGGTGGGGAGAAAAATGAGGATTCTAGTTTTGAGGTTTCTGCTGCTGCCGCCGGCTAGGGACTCTCCTCCCTGCCTCCTCACTCACCCCAGCCACGAAAGATCAAGTGTATCCTTGGGGTTGCACTCTCTGGCCCTTCTCCTTTTGGAGTGGTGTTCGTGCCTGTCCTCCTTGTCCTGCTGCTCTAGCTGCTCCACGCACCGAATCTTTCGGGCGCAGGGAGTCGGACAAGGAGAGGACGCAGGAGAGGGCGAGGAAGTCAGAGAGCGATCGGGATCGCACCCGGACGCGCCGGAAGACACAGGATGGTAACTCAAGGTCTTAATCTTGAATCGCGATTTCTCCCCCGGGTTCACAGAGTAGGCGACGAAGCCATAGTAGTCTGAGGACCGCGACTCCTGGTCTTCATCTTCTTTTGTTGTCTTCTTTGCGGATTTGTGGCTGGGGGGGGATCCCCCCGCGCCACCCCCCGAGCAGTTGGGATAATCCACTTTGAAAGCAACCCTTTCCCACTGAATGTTCCGAAAGTTGGCGCCCCGCCCCTCCCGCCCCAGGCGGAATCTCAGGGTCTGCCAGAGGGGGCCATATCCCTCCAAGGACCGAGGCTGGGGGCAGGGAGCCGCTGGGGCGTCGGCGAACGGGACAGCGCGCCGCCGCCGCCACCTCTATCCCGCCTGGCCAAGCCTCTCCACTGGCTGCGCCCGCAGCCACGCCACGCCGCAGCCCGGGGACCCCATTGTTCGGTCACAGTGGCAGGCCCCCGGGACCGAGGCCGGTACTGACCACACTAACACGAGCACCCACTTCAACAGAGGCTACTAGGCGGCCATCAAGACCACGACGGCCGCCAAGGCCCGCCATGGCTAAGGAAAAGGGCGCGCTCTCGCAGGGGCCACCGGCCACTCCATCCACTGCGCAAACAACACCGCCGAGCGACCTCCGGGGAGGCGCTTTTTTCTTTGGGCCGCAAGCAGCCAAAGAGGAATCAAAACAAGTCCCCGCCCTACTCAAAGCCTGGCGACCGGCGCGTCCCACCATCGCCAACCCAGACCCGCCAAGACTGCACAAGCCCGCGGGACGGCCCGCAGGCCGAGGCACAGGCTGGGGCCGGGAGGTGGGCCGAGGCTGAGCGCCAAGGCCGGGCGGCGCGGTTCCGAAGGCGGTGCGGATAGCGCGTGTCACCTCCGAGACACGACCCGCCCCGCCCTGGCCAACGCGTCGTTTACCTGGGGGGGACGAGCAGGCGGCAGTGCGGGAAGGCCGTGAGAGCGAGGTGCGGAGAGGAGAAGAGAGGAGACTTGGGGGTGCGGTTCACACACTAGGATCTTCTCCCATCCTGGGCTCTGCAGGGCCACTCGCCGCCCCGCACTCTTTATCGGCGGCCCGGGCCGCCCCTAGAGCCCTGATTGGCTCCCAGCGGCCGGCAGCCAGGGCGGGTCGGCTGATGCGCGCCCGGGCACCGCGGCGATTGGGCGGGCAGCCGAGCGGGCGTCGCCGGGGAGGAGGCGAGCGTGTCGGGGAAGAAAGAAAGGGAAAGGACCGTGGGGGAGGGGAGAGGGGAGGGGGTGCCGAGGGCACGGGAGGGGCGGAAAGGAGGCCGGCTACGTTAGGAGGGGTGAGTTCTGCCTGGAGGGAAGGACCTCGCTTGCAGGGAAGGACCCCGCCCGCCCTGGCCTTAGCTCGCCACCGCGGGGCGTCCCTGCAGCCCCTACCCGGCTCTGGAAGCGCCCAGCAAACCGCCCGCAGCCTTCAGGTTGGATCCTGTTGCAAAAGAGTTCTCTCTTTCAGGAAATCCTGTTGCAGCCTCCATAACCCCCTGAAAAAATTCGAACCCACCGGTACATAAATTTGCCTTTTGTATTGTACCCTCACCCCCCCCCCGCCCGCCCCCAGCCCACTTCTTTTTCGTGTCAGAGTGAGGGAGGAACAGTGAACAGGAAACCCTGGGCCTACGGAGTGCGGGTTCTCGGTGGGTTTGGGGAAGTGACCAGAAATCTGCCATCTCACATTTATAATCCACATGCTGTATTTTTAGTATTATCTATAGAGAGTAACCTGAGAGCAGTAGAAACAAAGTTAGGAGATTTGTCTGATGTCCCTTGTGTTCAACCTAAAGCAAGTCTTTCAGCCTCTCTGCTCCCTGCAAATAAAGGTCTTCAAGAGAGGACCTTTAGAGCTGCCCACCAGATTGGAGATCCTGTATGCAAACATCCCCAAGGGCAGCTTAAAGGAAAGGGAGGTCTTTGCACATCCCCAGGGTAGGTGGGAGATTTAGGTTTCCTTATTGCACCTTTTTAATCTGGCAAGTAAGAATCAATACCCCTTCCTCCTCAGTCTTGCTGTGATGGTTGAGAAAATGTGTAAGTGAAGACATTTGTGAAATGGATGCTTGTCAACAGATGCACGATAGTTATGTTTACATGTACGTATGTATGCCATACACACACACACACATACACACATATATCATTTCTATTACTTGATCATTTCCTATTTTTATTCCCTGAGCCCAGATGATGCTATCTCTTCTGTAGCACATTGTTCAAGAGCCCCCTGTGTTTTTGAGTCTGAGGTTTTTCCCTTTGACAACCAAGAACTCACGTGTTCAGTGCCTTTGGAAGGAGAGGGGAAGACGTTTGTTCTTCTGGTTATTTTCTGTACCACAAATAGGGAAAAGAAATGTTGTCTGTGACCATACACACATAACTTGGCCTCGTTGGTCAATGTCCCTTCCCTTTATGGGTGTGCCTAATACTATAGTGCTTTAAAATGACAGAGGCAGCATTCATCTCAAACAGGCTTTTGATATGTTTCGGACAGGTGACATTCTGGACTGGGTAAGGTGCCTTGTGAGTGTAGCGGTTTCCCTGTTAAGTTTCAGTGCTATGCCTTGGAGTCTTACAATGTGGTTTGTTGAAGGCTGGGTCAGAGAAACCTAGGTTCAAGTCTGGACTTTACCTCTTCCCAGCTTTGTGTTGGCTTAGTTACTTAACCACATGAAGCCTCAGTTTCCTTGCCTACAAAATATTCTAGGAATCAATTGTGACAGCAAATGCAAATAAATTAGGATTGTATCTGGAACATGGTGTTTAGAAAACGGTGATATGATTGCTACTGTAGGGTAAAATAATCTGAAGAGGTTGGGTTATTCCTTTCCCCATCACTCTGTAATGCTCCACTGTTAGTTTTATGCGAGTGGGCTTAGACCTAGTAACAGTGAGACGTCTTCATTCGTTTCATTTTGTAAAATCTTGAGTTTAAGTGGTTGAGACAGGGGAGTGGTAGAAGTGAAAGGTGATATTCTTCTTTAAAAAGATATTGACTTCCAGATGCCAAACTGCCTAAGCATAAACGAGAGCCTTCCCCAGTACTCATCACCTCCATCCAGCAACTGCAGTGGGGATGGCAAACATAATAGAAAATGGAATGGTAGCAAGTGCAGTTTACGGTATCCTATTTTGCCCTGTGAATGTGGCTTCCCTTGCTAGGAATCTGAACCTCCTTGAGGAGCTCATTCATCTTGTATCTCCCAGTCGCATCCAGGGTGAGTGTTCCGTCCGTGATGTTTGTTGACCACACAGAAATGACAGCAGCACCAAGAGAATATGTGCTTTGAGCTGATTTTCCAAGAATGGAAATGGATTTGCTTTCATCCCTTCAAGTGACCAGGGACATACTTTGTGAGGGCTGCCAACATAATATGTGACTGCTGAGTCTTTCAGGAGGGGACAACAAGTCTTGTCCTCCTTGGTCCACTTAAATCAATCAAACAGGGCCTCAAATGAGCCCAAGGACTGATCGGGGAAGCTTAAAAATGTACGGGGGAAGAAAAAGCAGAAAAAGCCCTGTTCCTAACTGGTTCGCCCCCAGAAACCCAGACTGTGCTTTTGGAGAAGTTAAAAGTAGAACAGCCTGTTTCATCCAGTTGAGCTTTGCTGTGTCTGCTGCACTTTGTTCTCCTTCCACTTCTTCCCCAAATTGCTACCCACCCCCACCTCCAACCCCCTCCATAAAAAGGGGATTAGAATACTTGAACCCATGAACTCTTCTATCTCTAGGTACACTCAGTATCAGAGCCAACAAGAGGTTCTATTACATGTGCTTTGAAGTCAGGATTTTGTTTCAGTGTAGAATCACTATGTCCAAGGGTCAAGTGGAGTGGGAAAGCAGTATTTTAGGTACAGATTTTGTTCCAAATCTAAGAAATGGCCAGGGATTAAAAGCATTTCTTCAGTGATGCCTGAAATAAGTGGCTTGTCTTGGGTGGACGTTACCTATGAGTTGATCTCTCAATTTCTCTTTTAAAGGACCCATTCATTCTTCCCGGGCCTACAGGCCTGTGTGGTTGCCTTTCACTCCTTAGAGACGATTTGGGACAGGGTGCAGATAGACCTAAACCTTCAGCCATAATCAGTAGTTTGAGAAAAGGGTTTTTCCCTATATCTGAATGATTTCAATAGGCATTTGACAAAACCCTTTAATTAGGCTGAAAACACAAAGCTAAGACCCAGCCTTCAGAAGTACCCTGGAAACCCAACCCCAAATTGTAAACTATGTTTGTTTTTAATTTAACCAACAACAGTTCTTTCCAAAAGAATAGACCGTGGTATAATCTTAAAGCAAAAGTCATAAAAGAGAAAGATAAACAGTCTTGGAAGTTAATGTCATTGTTCTAAATCCAGATTTAGGGCAGAAGCAGCAGTTGGCTGAGTTTTCAAATTTCACTACACAATTAAAGGAGGAAAGACCACGTTTCACCTCAGTTCAGTACCTAACACTGACCACAGAGAAATTGTTCTTTACAATTTCTCGTTGTTTGATATTCTTATGCTCAGGTGAGCAAATGAGAAGTTCAAATCTGAGCTGCATTTCTTTAGCCTGATTTGAGTTTTGTTAAAGACCCCTTAATATCATTCAAATACAGGGAAAACTCCATTCCCCAAACTGCACATTGCAGCTGAAGGTCTGGGTCTGTGGGAGCCCTACCCCAAGTCTTGCCTCCAATATGCAACTGCTTGGAAAGTTAGGAAGAATTAAGTTCAGTTTAACTAACAACGTGGCAAAATAAGTCCTATTGAGAAAATTAGAGCCATGCAATTTTGGAAATAGATCTTCACATTAAGATCTGTCTTAGCCTGACCTGTGGTGGCACAGTGGATAAAGTGTTGACCTGGAATGCTGAAGTCACCGGTTCAAAACCCTGGACTTGCCCAGTCAAGGCACATACAGAAAGCAACTACTATGAGTTTATTCTTCCCGCTTCTCCTCCCTCTTTCTCTCTCTCCTTTCTGTAAAAATCAATAAATGAAATAAAATAAAATAAAGGAAATTATTAAAGAAAAATAAAGATCTTCTGTCTTAAAAGTGAGAAAACTGAGGTGTTCATAACTCATGGTAAGCTTGCTGACATCACCTGAGTGCAGTATTTCACAGCCTGTAACCCCTTCAGAGCCTAATTCTCTTTCCCTTTCTGCAGTGTCAGGCTGTGCACTATGCACTCACTATGCCACTACCTCCAAAACACTGAGATCCCTACTGGGCCCACTAAAGAAGGTCCCAAGTGCAGGGACCAGGCAGTTTGTCTCCAAATTCTACACTGTAGGTTTTAGTGCCTTCCATAGAATAACTAGATTTCCAGAAACAAAAATGCTTTACGGCAGGTTCTATTTCAAGGGGTCTTTGGAGGTCATATTTTATATTTCATAATCTGCCCCTCGTTTTATTGTTTTATGAATCTGGGATATTCACAGATAAAATTTGTTCCTTAATCTCAATGTATATATATGGACCTATCTTTGTTCTCTAGATTGATGAAAGCATTGTTGAAGCTCATAAAAAACTTTGGGAGATTCAGCATTGCAGTCAAAACGTTACTTGGATCAGAGTGTGCCCTTTTGGTTGGTACTTTTCCCAAAGATTTCCTCAGCTGGGTCCACAATCTGTCCTCCCTCACCCCCATCCCTTTAGTTGATTTGAATCCCTATGTATTTCACATTCACATGCCAAATTTTAATGGGAAACAAACAGCCCTGGAGTATGTTTTCTGGATGCTTGGGCAATACTTAGACTGGTTCTGTATTTTTCCTGACCTCCTTTCCCCTCCCCCCATGCTTAAACCGGGAGTTGAGACTTGTTTACCAGGTTGGAGAACTTGACCTGGTGGTGTGAACATAGTGCCCTCTGGTGGAATTTTGTGAGAATTACCGTATATGTCTCCCTCCACTCTAAAGAGTGGGAGGTTTTTTGACTGGACTTCAAGGGGAGGTCCTCTGTGTTACATCTCAAGTATAGTAAATTAATATCATGCAAGTTTATTATCTATACGTGGTATTTAAGAGACATCATCTTGAGGATATCGAATGATTATCAGAGGTTCGTTTATGATTGTAAAGTGAGGCCTCAAATGACTAGAAATGGGCAGCAAGCAGCATGTGGTTTTCACCTTCTCCCATCAATATGTGCAAGAGGTGAAGAGAAAGAAGCCCCCCCCCCCCGTTCCAGAAAGGTCATTGAAAAGAGTCTAGGAACCAACAGTTAAGGGAAAATGGGCAAGAACCAGAAAACTGGGTTACAAAGAAGTTTTATCCTTAGCCTTCACTCAGAAACCTAAGACCCTGCCCTAAGTTGAGAGTCAGGGAGACTCTCTCTCTCAAGGGAACCCTGGGGGAAGGGCTGGTTGGTGGACAGGAAGTGTGACCGACACACCTTAAATTTTATTCTTTTTTTATATTTCCATTGATTTGACGGAGGGGAAGGAGGAAGAAAAAGAGAGAGGCATCAACTCGTTGTTCCATTTAGTCATGCACTCATTGGCTCCTTCCTGTATGTGCCCTGACTGGGGATTGAACCCACAATATTGGCGTGCCAGGACGACACTGTCCACTTAGCCACCCATCCAGGGCCAACACACCCGGGGGTGTCTATTTACACTATGCCGCTTGTTCTTTTTTTTTCTTTTCTCTCTTTTAAAAATAACTTCATTTTGAGGATCACTCCCATCTCCATTGCCATTAGTATAATCACTATGACGCAAAGGATACAGTGACTGGCTTGCGTCAGACACACCTGCACAGGAATTCCTGTCTTGCCTTGTATTAGCTGTAAGACGTGAGCCAGTCAACCTGCTGAGCCTCAGTTTTCTGAAGGTTCCTTATAGAAATGCTTGTGAGGATTAAACAACAATTAACAAAGTAAACAATTCTCAAATAGAATAGTGGATTTTGTTATCCCAAGAATGAGGAAGAGAGTGGCCCATGACTAAGGAGATGATTCAGGTTTTAGGATCACTGGTGTTTTTCAGAGTTTCGCAGAAGTCTCAGACCTGTCCGGCAGCAGTTGCGATAGGAACCTGTAGGCCAAGATTCTGAAAGCAAATAAGCCTTTATTAAGCATCACCTAAGCTAGATAGTTGGCACATACATAGGAAAGTAGGTAACTTGATATGGTGAAGTCTTTACTTTAGGATACACTTTAGGTGGTGAGGGAAGGCCTTCCCAAGCAGAATGATTTCAGAAACAGAACAAAGCAAAGTATATCAGCTGGAGGAGCAAATTAACAAAGTAGGTCTAGTATAAGTGCCTAAGATTTCCGGAGCAAAGGAGTAAGAGTGGACAAGGCCTCCTCGGAGCTGCTCAGTGGGGTGCGGGTGAAGGTGGGTCTTATGCTGGGTACCTAATAACATGATAAAAATGTGAGCGTGGGACGGCTTTCTATGAGATAATAGGGACTGGAATTTGCCACGACTCGTAGCTAGGATCTAGTAAATTACACTTGCCAAGGTGAGGATGGTGAAATAGGTCGGCTTTGGCTGGAACAGGAATAATTGGGTATGAAGTCTGGGAAATACTGAACATTTGGGTTCCATAAGTTTCAATTTTACACATTTGAAATGTTCCTATATAAAGCATTCATAAAGTCTTACTTTATTAATTTGAATTTGAAATCATGCCAGTTCTTAAAAATATTATTTTGGGGGACTGAACAAAAAAGAGCATAATGTCAGCCTGTATATATCAATTATAAATTCTTTATGCTACCTCCACATTGGGGTGCAACTTTGGTAAGCAAACAGGAGTACCCACTCTTCTTTATCGGGATGAGACTTGAATAATTCCAGTTTTGAACAGAGTAGTTAGAAACCATTATTCCCTTGGGTAAAAGGCAAGTGCTTGTGCCTGGAGAGGCAGCCAGTAGGGGGAATGGCTGCTGACTCCCCTCTCTTCCCTTCCAAGGTCTCCCCCCTACCGCATTCTCTGACCCCTGTGGCTTTTCTCGCATATTTCTCTATTCCCTGGTCCCCCATCACCACCACCATCACCGCCACACCAATCCGTGCTGCATCCCTTTTTCAGCCCCCTCTCGTTTCTTCAGTCATTAGAGGTTCAAACAGCGGATGGAGACCAACTGCTCTCCTCTGTGGCCATTACCTTCACTGGGACCAAGGAGGGGACAATGCACGTGTCTGAGAGAACCCACAGGAGGAAGATGGGTGAACAAGTCTGTCTCAGGGTGAGCTCTCTGCGAGCAGATGAGCCTGGTCCTCTTTCTCTGAGAGCTCCATTTCTGGCAGCAATTTGTAGAGAGGTCCTTCAGTCCCCGTATAATATAGAGCTTCTTTGGAACTTGTCAGCTTCGAGCTGGGACTGTAACAATGATGCCAAAAGAAAGAGATGCCATAGAGTCCCAACAGGCACAGAGCATTGACCATCACATGCCAGCAGAAGAAAGTGGTGACGAACATGATGTCGCTGATGTCATCGTCCTGCCATGGGTAGCCGGTGACGGGTCTGAAGAGAATGAAGCCCGCCTGCATCAGCCAGGACCCCATCATCAGAAACAGGAAGGTCTCTATCAGTGAGAGGTGAAACGCGTTGGGAGCCCACAGCTCTATGGTCAACACCAGCATCAGCAGGAACACCACCAAGATGAGCAGACAGTGAACCTGCAGCTCCACCCCTGTTGAATCTTGAACATGAGATGCCAGCAGCATCAGAAGCACATAGAAGGTCAGCACCAGGGCACCTTTCTCTAGAAGTACACATCTCTGAGGCAGCAAGTTCTTGCTCATGACATCTACGCAGCCGTTGAGGGTGAGGAGGGTGAACATGGTGAGGTGCTGCCACTCTTTGGGGTACATAAACCTCGGTGGCATTTCCCTGTTCATCAGTGTGAACCCTCCTCTAGTGCAGCTGATCTCATAAGCTATCAAGATGGATCCAGTCACTGTCTTCAACAAACCTCTGTAGGATATTTCCCACAGCCTGGCCCATCTTCCCTTATTCCTGGGAGGGCATGAAGGGTGCAGGAGAGGGTCATTGACTATCACAGCTTTGGAGACCACTATTGCCTGATACAGTCCGTATGAAAATAGAAATAGCCCTGGGTACACATGACCAATAAAGCTTCCCATCGAAGGACAGATCTGTCTAATGAAAGAGAAAAGAGCAAAACTCGGGCACGTCCACACCTTCTGGGGCCACCCCAAGGTCCAGGCTTTGGAAAGACTTGCCTTCCACTAACTTTTATCACCTTACCCCTCCCACTGCACCCCCACGTAGAGGAAGTGTTTTGTGAATCAATCCTACACCTTTGGTGGCAGAAACCCTCATTGTTCCATTCCATTCTGGTACATTGGGAACTGGCTTCTGTCGAAGCAAAAAGCGGATAAATGCGCTTTTAAGGACTCTTCTCTATGGCCCTTAAGTGCTTCTTGTCACACTTGTCCCTTTCTCCTATGGCTTCCTTCCCCTAGTGCTTCCCAGCACTCAGCAGAAAGAGGGAGAATCATGGGATGGTGGGGAGGGGTTACCTTGGTAACCAAAGGAAGTCTGGGCACTTACTGAGTATCCTTCAGGACCCTGCAGACATAACTCGAGTCCAATTGTAAGGGGTTTTTTTTCCTGGACACATATTTATAAACATTTGGATATATAACCACATATATGTACTTGTCACCTACCTGGCTAATCTATTCCCTTATAGACACATTCTTGAAAATGACCAAGAAAGCTCCTTCACCTCCTCCCCTTACCTCTTCACATCCTTGCCCCACCCCCTGCCCCACATCTCTACTGTATCTAAAAAGCTACCTTTTGATATGATTTTAGGGACTGGTGGTTTTGTAGTGCATAAACCGCAGCTTGAGCCACATTCCTCAGAATTCCGTTCTCTGTATGGTCCCGGACTGAGCTGGCTACGAGAGCGATTCACCTGCGATTCTGAAGGTGGAGGCGAGGCAGCAACCTCAGCAATCGCTGAAGGCACAGCTGCAGGTGCCACACTGGAGCCTGTTCTCTCTATCCCTGATTCGCTAGCTCACCTCCTCGGCGTGGCCAGGCCAATCGCTCCCTTAGCTCCTCTTAGTGTGGAGGGCGCCAGTTTCTTCTGCAGGTCACCTGCCACTGAAGGATGGGGAGGTGGGAGTCAGACACGGGCTCCATTTTGTCCTCATGGCTTTCGATTTGTCCCTGCTCTTCCTACCTTCATGTCATACACTTCTTCCTGACTGTGGCCGCACTGGCCCAAAATACAGCACAGAGATGACAGCTTTCCGTCGACGTCTTCACTGCCAATGTATAAGGTCTGATACCCACATTTACATCACTGTGCTCCCAGGATGCCTCCCTAACTAAGACAAGGGATTCAAGTACAAATAATCCTTAAAAGGCAGATACCGTTGAGAGGAGTGACTCCAGTGAGCTGGTGTTGGCCATTTGTATTTTAGTGTGAATTAGCCCATCAGCTTCATTCATCCATTACTAATGTCTGATGGACCTGGGGAGACAGAATTCTTGGTGTTGGGTAACAGCCAGACACATGTAAAGCAGAGGGTGGTGGGAAACAAAGTGCAAGGAATGTGAGTCGTGCCCTGGGTGTGTTACAGGATGTACATGGAATAGGAGTTCCTCTGAGAATGCTGAGGGAGAGGAAGTTCATCACTCAACATGAACCGTACTAACATCACTGTCTCCTGCAAAATCATCTATCTTCACAGTACAAGCAATGCTGTGGGAAGAGAGGTAGCACCGGTATGCTAACAGCGCCCCTGGTGGAGAGGAGGGAGAATTCACACCAGAGTCACACAGCACTGCCTCTGAGCAAATGCCTCCTCTTCCTCAAGTCCACTTAATTCCAGAAAAATTAGATCTCTCTCTGCCCTGTGGATGGCAGTAATTGCTTCTTGCTAGTGAGAGATTTGGTGAGTTGGGGATTTGAGAGTGAAGGCAAGTAGGGAAAACAAAGCTTCAGTCTGCTCTCTGAAGGAATTTGCTTTAATTTTAGGTGTTTTTATTCTATGTATAGTCATTATAAGAAAACCAGATAAAATATCTAAGCAAAAAGGCCATTAAAAATAATTTGTAACCCCACAATCTAGAGGTTATCATCGTCACCAGTGAGGTATAGAAACACAGTCAATGAAGGCAGCATAAGGAAGTAGAAAGTGCATTGGCCAGAAGTCAGAAATCTTGGTTCTAAACTCAGTTCTCCTTGATTTGATGAATGGCATAACCCTTATCTGGAAAAAAAAAAATGAGTGTTGAACTTTCTATTAAAGTGAATGTAAAAGGGCCGAAGTGAGTATATTTATCTCCTGTTTTTCCTTTTTGGTGAAATTTCAAAACACTTGGAGAGCACTATAGGGGTCAGTGCTTAGAGGAAAATGATGCAAAGTGACAGATTTTGTGAGTCAGGGAGGAGAGATCCCCAGGGATTCTCTTTGGTCCTTAGATTTGCTCTGGGAGAAGCGAAGGCCCACTGCTCCTCTGGATGTCAGCAGAGCATGTGATCTGCAGGCCTTACGAGGCACTGCGTTTGGTAGCTCAGTGTCACCTCCAGTTGCTGGAGGCTGTGGTCCCAGCGAGATGGGGCCCCAGAGCTGACTCCGGTTCTACACTTGTCTTCCCAGTTGTTCTCGGCAGCCGTGAGCTGGTTCCAAGTGGCCAGAAGAGGAGAGAGGACAGCAGCACTGACCCAACAGCACTGCCAGATTAAAAGTGGCACTAATGAGGACATGTAGCCCCACTTAAGGTCCCATCTGGGATACTCGGGCCCCCGCCTTGGCCAGACATCAGTGCTCCATGTTGTTCAGTGAAGCATGAACATCCTGATCTTGACTTTGAAAATAAGAACTATCCCACCCAAAGCAGACACTGCCCACAGGGAGCCGAGAAAGGAGCCAAAGCCGGTGAATGATTAGCAGAACTGGCAGACAGTCCCGAGTCTGTGGGCACTGAGTGCCTGGGAGGCTGTTTCCTAAGGAAGACGCAGCTTGACCACGGGAGCTCATGGAGGTCTTTTGTGGCTTGGCGGCTCCACGAGGAGACTCCCCTCAGACCCACCCCCTATTCTCGAGGGTCCCCAGGCACAGCCACTGCCACTTGTCTGGCTTGATATACTAGAATGAGCAATAATCTCCTGAGGAATTTAGGGAACATGAATTTACTAAATGCTGTGAGTTCCAAGTGCAGCAGAGCCTACAAGAAGTAAATGACCTAGTTCTTATTCTCAAAGAGCTCACACTTTAGTTGAGGGCACACACCTCCACACACACTCAAGCACAAACACACACACAACACAGATATTAGAAAACAAGACTGCTTCCTTTCAATAGAAATAAATGTCACATACATAATTTCAAGTTTTCTAAGAGCAACATTTTCTTTTTTAACAGGGACAGAGAGAGTCAGAAAGAGGGATAGATAGGGACAGACAGACAGAAACGGAGAGAGGTGAGAAGCATCAATCATTAGTTTTTCATTGCTGTCGCAACACCTTAGTTGTTCATTGATTGCTTTCTCACATGTGCCTTGACCGCAGGCCTTCAGCAGACCGAGCAACCTCTTGCTGGAGCCAGCGACCTTGGGTCCAAGCTGACGAGCTCTTGCTCAAGCCAGATGGGCCTGTGCTCAAGCTGGTGAGCTCAGGGTCTCGAACCTGGGTCTTCCGCATCCCAGTCCGACGCTCTATCCACTGCGCCACTGCCTGGTCAGGCTAAGAGCAACATTTTAAAAAGCAAAGAGAGGTGAAATTAATTTTAGTGAGATATAAAGTTTAACCCAGCATATATCTAACGTTATTTGAACAATGTTATTTTAAAATTATAAATGAAGTATTTTATAATCCTTATTTTATACTAAGTCTTTAAACTCTAGCATATATTGCATATTTATAGCACATCTCCAGTCAGACAGCCAAAGCACAAGTGCTCCATAGCTACATGTAGTTAGCGGCTGCCATATTGGATGTTACCGATTTAGACAGTAAAGGCTGACATGTTGAATGAATTTCAAGGTTTTGATGAAAAGAACAGTTCATGGAGGAGGTAGAAATTTGGTCAAAAATGGCATCTAGAGAGCCTCAGTATAAACTTCCCAGTGGCTGGGGGATTTTAGTATGGTGCTATCTGAAAGCATCTTTTAATTCACCTCCTTTCTGTTTAGGAAGGCCATTGTCATCGTCATCATCATCATCATCATCAGAAAATGATTGCAACTCACCTTGCTGTAAGACAGAATGACATCATAAGAAGAGAAAAAGCCAGAGGCTGGGGCTCAAGCAGAACCACACAGGGGCGTGTCCATGGAAACCGGCACAAGGTCAAAGTCAGCACATGTGTCCATGCGCCAAACTTTCATCTTACTTCAAGTTAGGGTTTGTAGGCTGTGGAGTTTGTCACTGGTGTCCCAAAACAAGGCTCATGAGATATGGAAACCAACGTTCTAATTTCTTAGCTTGAAAGTACATATATGCTTTATTTCTCCTGGCACACCAGCTTATAATTTTCCTCTGAAGTTTTCTCTACTCTGAGCTTTATAGTTCACTGGATCACCATGGCTTAGGTTTCCCAGTTTATAGAATTGATTTCAAGGGCTTTTCAACAATCCCATTTCAACGGCTGCAATTTTCTTTTTCTTCTGGAAACTTTCCGCGAGGTAGAAGCGCAGACTCACCTTACCTCTGTTATAGTTATTTCTCCCCTTAAGACTGGTCTGAAGACAGAACTCCAAGACTCTGAGTCTGTTTTTCCATAGCTCATTTCTCTTCCAAACCAGAATATGCACCCCCAAATGAGGAGTTAGGCCTTGCTCCCTCCTGTTTGGGATGCTTAATTCTGCAATTTGGGAATCCCGCTGTGAGTTTCACAATTCCCTGTGGGAGATGCAGCTATCTGACCACTGAATATTCTTGCTCCCCTCCCACAATGTAGAGTTGCTAGGAAGCTACTGCCCAGACAGAAATCACATTTCCCAGCTGCTCAGTGAGTTTGGGCCAGTTGAACATTTGTGGAAGTTTTATACCACTTCAAGACATGGCCCATAGAAGAAGCCTTCCTCCCGTTCTTCACCCGGGCTGCCTATAGAGAACTGTGAGGCCTAGAGAAAGACACAGTCACAAGATAGGAGGAGTCTGGCTTCCGAAAGACCAGATAGAAGGTTACCTATTAACTAGGAATGCTGGCATTTGACTTTATGAGTGTGGGAGAAGTACACTTCTGTTATGTTAACCCAATAGGACACAGGGTTTATCAGTTTTTAAATCAGTTAGTTAATATACATTGTCTTCCAAGCCTCCAAGAGACCCACTGAAAGCTCACATTAATTCAGTCCCTGGCTATGAATTTTAATGTGACACACATCCAAAGGGTTATATTGATTATTCCCACCGAACTTCCTCCTCTGCCTTCAGTATCCCAAAGAAACTAAATTTGCAACGGTTGTCTTATGATTATAGACACAGAATGTAGAACTCTATAGGCCTGAAGTTTCTTATTCTCATTTGAATCCCTGCTTCATTTTGAATACAGTCTTCCAGTACTAGGACCACACACCTTAAAGAACTCTTGTGTTTCTCATACCTGACCAGTGCTTTACCCCAAAATACTGCTACCTGAAGTAGTTTTCTATTGCTGCATAACACATGAACGTAGAGGAAAGAACTTAGGAAACACAAATGTATTTTCTCACGGTTTCCATGGGTCAGGAAACCATATGGGTTGGCTGAGTTCTCTGCTCAGATCTCACCAAGCTGAAATCAGGGTGTTTTGGTGGGGGCCATGAGTCCCATCTGAGGCTCAGGATCCTTTTTCAAACTCACTGGATGTTGGCAAAATTCAGCTCCTTGCAGTTCTAGGACTGTTGCTTCCATTTTCTTGCTGCCTGTGATCAAGGACTGTTTTCAGCAACTAGAGGGTGTTCGCAGTTTCTTGCTGTGTTGCCCCGGTAAGAAGTTCACAGGATGGCTGTTTGCTTTCCTTCAGGTCAACAAGGTGCATCTCTGATGGTTCACCTTCTTGTAAAGACCTCACCTGATGAAGTCGAATCCATCCAGGGTCCCTTTTCACTAATTCAAACTCAATTGGTTAGTAACTAATTATGGGAGTGGTTTTCCATTATATTCACTGGTCCCACTCACACTCAAGAGGAAGAGATTATGCAGAGTGTGTACACCAGGGGCAGGAATCTTGGGGACCATCTTAGAATTCTGCTTGCCACACCATCTAATCTTCCATTTCATTCATCACTATAAGTTGCAATACAATTGTGTTTGTCTTTCTCATTATTGCATTGCTAATCCCTACACAGTACCTAGAAAATAGTAGCTGTTTAGGATTCTTGAATGAATGGATTAATCTTTTGGTATCTTGGTTGAATTTGGGAGATGCCCTTAATTTATTACCCAGCTGTTTACAAATTAGTCTCCTTCACTGTATGCTCGCTTTTGTGAAATTCACTTGTAAAACTTTTTCTCTTGTCATTGTTCCAAATATCTGGGAGTGAATTTTGTTTGTTTGTTTATTCAGTGAGAGGAGAAGAGGCAGAGAGACAGACTCCCACATGCACCCTCTGGACTGGGATCCACCTGGCAAGCCCACTAGGAGGCGATGCTCTGCCCATTTGGGGTGATGCTTCATTGTTCAGCAACAGAGCTCTTCTTAGTGCCTGAGGTGCAGGACAGGGAGCCATCCTCAGTGCCCAGGGCCAACTCACTCCAAGCAAGTCATGGCCACAGGAGGGGAAGAGAGAGAGAGAAGCAAAAAGCAGAGGGGTGGAGAAGTAGATGGGTACTTCTCTTGTGTGCCCTGACCAGGAATCGAACCCAGAACATCCACACGCTGGGCTGACACTCTATCACTGAGCCAACTAGCCAAGGCCAAATTTTGTTTAAAATTCTGGCCCCTTGTGCTAATTTCACAGGTATTTCGGAGAGGGTCCCAATAAGAAATAGATGGCAACCAACATTGTGATAGTTCAAGGAGGGCTTAAAAAGGTACTTTGTACATTGATGTGGGCAAGGTATAAGGAGACCACAAGAGATAGTTGGGTAATGGTTGGAGTTTACTGCCTCTAGGCCTGAAGGGACATGGAACAGAAGTTCCCAGTATGAACAAAGATGGTGCAGCCGATTCAGTGATTGTCTCTAAAAATATATTTTCAAGTCTTAACCCTAGAACCTGTGAATGTGACCTTATTTGCCACAAGGGTCTTCGCAGATATAATTAAGTTAAGGATCTCGAGATGAGGTCATTTTGGATTTAGGGTGGGTTTTAAGTCCAATGACCTGTGACTTTGTAAGTGAAGGGCAGAGAAAAATTTGAGACACAGAGGCTCACAGAGGAGAAGACAGCATGGAGACGGGGGCAGAGATTGGAGTGATGCATCTGCAAGCCAAGGAATGCCAAGGATTGCCAGTAGTTGTCAGAAGCTAGGAGAGAAACACGGTGCATCTTCTACCTGAGAGCTTCTAGAAGGAACCAACACTGCCCACACCTTGATTTTGGTCTTCTGGCTTCCATCACTGTGGAAGAATAAAGTTCTGTTGTTTCAAGCCACCAAGTTTGCCATCCTGACTTGACCCCAAGGACAGGAACTAAGAATAAAAATGCTAATTCCGCTCTCTTCACCATCCTCCCACTGGGCTCATCACTGGCTTTGCATTGCCCGAAGCCAGAGGATCAGGGCCCTCTAAGCTGAGCTCCAGATGAGGGTAGTCTCCTGGGAGAGAGCAGGATGGAAGGGAAAAATGGATGTAGAGGACAAATGAAAATTAGATATCATGTCTCGTTTTAGGCAGCAGGGAGGGTAACCATAGGTCCCAATTTGTCTTGAGCACTTTGATTTTTGCCTCTTGTCCAGGTCCAATAATTAATTTTGCCTTTTTCCCTCTAAAGTGTCTCAGTTTGAATGCTAAATTATGTGGTCATATTAGTTACAGACTAAAATCCAACTGCAGCATTATTCAAATGGATATAGAGTTTGCTGTAGGGTATGTTACATGAAACAAGTCACCACACTCATCAGTCGCCCTCTCTCCTGGTTGCCCTAGGGGCCTAACCATCCTTGACAGGTGTATGATGAAAACTTAAGGCCTTGTGAAGTTAGAAAGAACACACCTACCTTGGAAACCTAGATCGCATATGCCCCATATTTTCTGCACTTAGCTATTCCCACTCCATCTTTTCATGTCAAGATATACAGATCTGCCCTGTTCCTTTTAACTCCTGTGTAGGACACTGTAATTTATTTAACCGTTACTCTAGTGGCAAACATCTTTTATTAAAAGTTCTTCATGGAAACAGTGCTTCAGGGACCCATCTTATACATGCTCTTTGTGTAGATGTATGAGTATTTCTAGAATACATACTGTGTCAGAATTCTTAGCTACAGACAACAAGAATCCTGTCTGGCTTGTTTACGAGAAAGGAACTTATTAAAATAAATGGGTTCACAGAATCAGGAGGGCTGGAGAAAGAGATTTCAGTTTAAATTTGAAGAACCAATGCCCAGAATTTCACCATCAAAATGGGCTTAGATTGCTGCTTCTGGCACTGACCCCAAAACTATGGGGCTAACCGGCTTGATGATGAAAAACAGAAGTTGACATCATTGCCAGGACTCTTGCTACAGAACGGAAACCCCCTGCAGAGCTAATTTCTTTGTATTTCTCACTTCTGAGGTGAAGTCTTGAGTGGGTGTGTCTAATCAGTAACATGTCTGCACCCCAGCTAGCTCCAAGGGATGCCAGAGATTAAAAAACAAAAATATACCAGGAAGGCAGGCCTGACAAAATGGAAACTGATCAAAATGTTGGGAGGCTGTTTCAAAGATGTAGTTAGGCTCACGTGACAGATGTCCGCTGCAGGAAGCAAGAAGTGGAATTGCTTGCTTGAAGGCTATGTGCATTTAAATTATGGCCCACTCTGCCAAACTGACTGTAGGAAGCTGTGGGCCAATTTCCTCTGCCACCTGCAGTGTTCGACAATTCCCTTTCCCTGCATCTTCTCTGGCAATGGCTAATATCATTTTTTTTCTTTTTCTTTTCTAATATCATTTTTAAAATATATTTTTATTTGTTGATTTCAGAGAGAGAAGAAAGAAGAGAAGAGAGAGAGAAACAGAAACACCAGTTTCTATATGTGCCCTGACTGGGGATCAAACCTGCAACCTCTGTGAATCAGGATGATGCTCTAACCAACCAGGCTATCCGGCCAGGGCTGGGTAATATCATTTATTCAATACTTTTGATAATTGTTGACAACCTGATAGTGCAAAAAAAAAAAAAGATCCTACTTTACTTAAGTCTGCTTTTTCTTAAAATTGGTTAGGTTAGCGTGTGTGTGTGTGTGTGTGTGTAGTTGTTGTTTGTTTATTAGCCATTTGTTCTTTTTCTGAGACATAGTCCATAGTCACTTATATCTTCTCATTTTTTATATTAGGTTGCAATTTGTCAGTGTTAGAACGTCTTTATATGTACTGAGTACTGATTATTTTTTTGTCTGTTGAATGCACTGAAAATATTCTTCACAGTGTCCCTTTTCCTTTATTTCTTTTTCTTTACCTTGTAGTTATGGAAAGCTCAAAAAAATGGGTAATCTTTTCAGACCTTTTTTTCCTAGAGAAAGTTTTTCATGTATTTTATTATAAAATATCTTCCTTTATTCCCTTTAAAACATTTTGATAGCCTTCTTGCTCATGTTTAACTTTTCATTCCATCTATAATTCTTTCCTTGTGTGTTGTCTGAGGTAGAAACTATGGGTCCCCCCCCAAATGGAGATCCAGTTATTCATCACATTAATTGAGGAGCCCTTTCTTTTTTTAAGTGAGAGGAGGAGGGCATAGAGGCAGACTCCCACATGCGCCCCACCAGGATCCACCCCTACAGGGGGATGCTCTGCCCATCTGAGGCTATTGCTAGGCAACCCCTAGCTATTTTTTTTTAGCTCCTGAGGCAGAGGCTCCGTGGAGCCATCCTCAGCACCTGGGGCCAATTAACTCAAACCAACCCCATGTCTGTGGGAAGGAAAGAGAAGCTGGGGAGGGAGGAGTGGAGAAGCAGATGGTGCCCTGATTGGGAATCGAACTCAGATAATCCACATACCGGGCTGACACTTTACCACTGAGCCAACCATCCAGGGCAAGGAGCCCTTTCTTAACATGTATTTAATTCTCACACTATATTTCTGCTTTTGGAGTGTCTGTTATATTGCACTGTGTTGATTTATGGGCCAATGGTATTTGCTTGCTCCCACACCACAGCTTTAATTATTGCATATTTACAATGTATTATGAAAGCAATTTATTCCTTAGGTATAGAGGGTAATATTATATGCCTCTGGAACCTGCAGAGAAAATGAGGTGACTAATGACAGATTTGTCTATGCTGTTAAGGAGACTACCTTTAGTGGGTAAGGAGAAACCACTCCATGGCAGACAATGTGAGAAACAGCCCAAAGGATGCATCAGCACCATGAGAAAAATGACAAGGCAGATTTAGAGGAGTTGCTGAAGAGTTCCAATCAAATGAGTAGATGAGAATTTCCTGGAGAAAGGAGTCTTGGTGGTAGTAGTGTCAGGAGATTTCATGCCAGGTATAAAGTAACACTTTTTAGTAAATATGTGATTGGTGATGGCTTTTTCCAAATTGTACAGAGTGTCCTTTGGCAAAGGTACAAGTGTAGGACAGAGTCTGTTAGGATGTAGTAAATTGCCGGGGGGGGGGGGTTTAAACAAGTAGCTAAGGCTCACTTTTGCTTGACTAGAATTCAAGAAAAAGAAATGTGGTCGCATTTAATGGAAATTTGGTTTTGGGGAACTTGGAAAACTGTGATATGAAAGTATTATTTTCATCTTATGTACAAAATTAGAAACAATGCTAATCTATCTCAATGTTAATATATATGATTCTTATTACTTCAATCAGCTGGGAGAAGTGAACTATGCCATATCTGCTTCCACATGGTGGTGCCACATCAGCTGGCAAACAAACACCTACCATTGCACTTTCGATTTGTGAGAGAGAAGTCTTTATTCTTCTATTGAAAACCTGGGGAAGCAGCTGGTGATGCCATGACTGCTGGACTCTGCTCTCCTCATTCCAAGACATATCTCAGGTTGCATTTTCTGACCCCTGTGGCTTTTCTCACATATTTCTCTATTCCCTGGTCCCCCATCACCACCACCATCACCGCCACACCAATCCGTGCTGCATCCCTTTCTCAGCCCCCTCTCATTTCTTCAGTCATTAGAGGTTCAAACAGCGGATGGAGACCAACTGCTCTCCTCTGTGGCCATTACCTTCACTGGGACCAAAGAGGGGACAATGCACGTGTCTGAGAGAACCGACAGGAGGAAGATGGGTGAACAAGTCTGTCTCAGGGTGAGCTCTCTGCGAGCAGATGAGCCTGGTCCTCTTTCTCTGAGGGCCCCATTTCCGGCAGCAATTTGTAGAGAGGTCCTTCAGTCCCCGTATAATATAGAGCTTCTTTGGACCTTGTCAGCTTCGAGCTGGGACTGACTGTAACAACGATGCCAAAAGAAAGAGATGCCATAGAGTCCCAACAGGCACAGAGCGTTGACCATCACATGCCAGCAGAAGAAAGTGGTGACGAACATGATGTCGCTGATGTTATCGTCCTGCCATGGGTAGCCGGTGACAGGTCTGTAGAGAATGAAGCCCACCTGCACCAGCCAGGACCCCATCATCAGAAACAGGAAGGTCTCTATCAGTGAGAGGTGAAATGCATTGGGAGCCCACAGCTCTATGGTCAACACCAGCATCAGCAGGAACACCACCAAGATGAGCAGACAGTGAACCTGCAGCTCCACCCCTGTTGAATTTTGAACATGTGACACAAACAGCGTCAAAAGCATATAGAAAATCAACACCAGGGTACCTTTCTCTAGGAACACACATCTCTGAGACAGCAAGTTCTTGCTTATGACATCTACGCAGCCGTTGAGGGTGAGGAGGATGAACATGGTGAGGTGCTGCCACTCTTTGGGGTACATAAATCTTGGTGGCCTGTTCTTGTTCATAAATACCATCCCATCATCAAGACAGAAGACCACATAAACTGTTAAGATGGAGCCAGTCAAAATCTTCATCCAACCTCTGTAGGATATTTCCCACAGCCTGGCCCATCTTCCCTTATTCCTGGGAGGGCATGAAGGGTGCAGGAGAGGGTCATTGACTATTATGGCTTTAAACACCACTGTTGCTTGATACAGTCCATAAGAGAAAAGATATAGCCCAGGATATACATGACCACTGAACTTTCCCATGAAATTACAGATCTGTCTGATTAAGGAGTGAAGAACAGAAGAACTCAGACCCTCTCTGCCCTCCCCTCTTTTGAGGACTCTCAAGTTTTAGACTGTATATAAAGAGCTAACTTCTGCCTATTTTTATCATCTCCCTCTGCCCACTGCTCCCAGACAGAATGGAAAGTTCTGGACAGGAGCCTACACTTTTTGGTGAGGTGGGTCTCATTGTTCCATTCCATTCTGGTACACGGGGAGCTAACTGATTTCTGCCAAAGAGGGAAGAGGAATGTTTCCCAGTGTGCACCTGTGAGAATGTGTGCTCTTGTAGCTCTGTGTTTGGGCCTTTGAGATGTTTCTGGTCACAGTTGTCCCTCTCTCCCATGGCTGGTTTTGTCAGTTCTGCTCCAGTGCTTAGAGAAGCAGTGAAGAAGGGCCTGAACATGGAGCTTATCCAGAGAAAGCCTGTGTTACTCACAGATATTTACACATCTGTTAAGACTCCTTACTTGTGTCTTTGTTCATATATTGGGAGCAAATATATTCTTTCTGAACATAAAAGTTTGTAGGCATTTGGAGGTGAGCTCACACATACACAGATGAAGCACCTACCTGGCTTCTTCATTTTCTATGTAACAGACAAATCTGGGGAACCACCAAAAAGCCTCTCCTCACCTGTTTCCTAATGTCTCTCCACTGGACAATAGGTGAACCTGAAAAGCCACCTTTGAGATCAAATTTTGAGAGGTTAAAGTATAATTTTGCATTAAAATATAGGATGCTGAGACAAGTAGATTTAATGAGCTACTTATATTTATGTTCTTTTTTGTGTGTGTGTGTGTGTGTGTGAGAGAGAGAGAGAGAGAGAGAGAGAGACAGACAGACAGGAAGGGAGAGAGATGAGAAGCATCAACTCATAGTTGCACCACCTTAGTTATTTATTAATTGCGTTCTCATATGTGCTTTGATGGGGGGGGGGTTGCTAGACAAGCCAGTGACTCCTTGCTCAAGCCAGCAACCTTTGGGCTCAAACCAGTAATCATGGGGTCATGTTTATGACCCCACGCTCAAGTTGGCAATCCCACACTAAAGCTGGTGAGCCTGCGCTCAAGCTGGATGAGCCCATGCTTGAGCTGACAACCTTGGGGTTTTGAGCCTGGGTCCTCAGCATCCTAGCTGACTGAGCTACTTATATTTAATGTGAAGTAGCTCATCAGCTTTATTTTCTCTTTAATTATCATTTGCTTTAGAAAGTGTCCTTAGCACTAGATGATGACCAGCTGCATCTGAGGGACTGTATCAAAGGCGAGACCCTTATTGAGGATTGCAGAAGACAAGGTATAGGGAATTTGAGGCATGCTCTGGGCACACAAATAGTTCTGGGTGTACTGTAGGAGGGACATGGAATAGAATTTTTCTGGGAGTGATAGTTATCCTGAAGGGAGAGAAAGTTCATCACTCAACATGAACCATGCTGACATTCAGTCTTCTTCATAATCATCTCTTCCCAGGATACAGGCAAGACTGTGGGGCAGAAAGGCAGCACCCATATGCTGATAGCACTCCCAGTGGGGAGGAGGTGAGTTTACACCCAGGTCACAACACTGCCTCTAAGCCCTCAGTTTCATCCACGCATCTCCCTTTCCTACACCCACATATGTCAGAAAAATCCAATCGGTTCATACCCTTGAGAATGAATACCATTTCTTAATTTTTTTTTTTTTTTTTACAGGGACAGAGAGAGAGTCAGAGAGAGGGATAGATAGGGACAGACAGAAATGGAGAGAGGTGAGAATCATCAATCATTAGTTTTTCGTTGCTGTCGCAACACCATAGTTGTTCATTGATTGCTTTCTCACATGTGCCCTGACCGTGGGCCTTCAGCAGACTGAGCAACCCCTTGCTGGAGCCAGTGACCTTGGGTCCAAGCTGACGAGCTTTTGCTCAAGCCAGATGAGCCCACGCTCAGGCTGGCGAGCTCTGGGTCTCGAACCTGGGTCTTCCGCATCCCAGTCCGACGCTCTATCCACTGCGCCACCACCTGGTCAGGCTGAATACCATTTCTTATCAGTGGGAGAGTGGGAATTTGAGTGTGAACATGCTGTAAGAGAAAATTATAGAGGGACTTGCCTTCCTTACTCCATTTTAACTTCAGCCTTCTTTTCTTTTCCTTGCACAAGTGTGGCATCGATTGGCGAGCAATTCACTGAATTCATTTCCTTTCTTTCTCCGTATGCTGATAAACTACATTTCCCACCATGCCTATAGGCAGATGCAGCCTTGCCGCTGAGTTCTAGCCAATGGAGGAGGAATGGAAGTGATATGCGTACTTTAATTTCTGGCCTTCCCCATAAAATTGCCCCTCCCCATGTACTCTGTTCCTCTGGGCAGTTTTCCTTTCCTCTAGCTTTATCCAGACCCTCACAGCTTATTTGAAAGTCATATGTTGTTGAGGATAGAGGAACCCTTAGATGGAAGGGACAGTTTCCTGCTTACTCTTTCTAGGAGGCCCATCCACTGTGCAGGAACACTCATTTTGGACTATATGTGTCCAAGAAATAAACTTTTTTTGATTAAGCAATGGAAATTTTTACATCTGTTTATCATAGTAGCTAGTTCACCCAAGTTAATGCAAAATTAATACGTAGCCTTTGCAGAAAAATTGGAGAAAACCATCTGCTATTCCAAACCCAATGATGGACGGTATTTACACAACCTCGGCTTTAGGGAGACATGGTTGTGAAATGAAAAAAAAAAAAGAATAGCTGGAAATTGAGAGAACAAGATTCATTTGAATTTTCCATCAATATTCAGAACTTTGATGTCTCTGTAAAAGAAAAGAAAGAGCTTTGGCATCTGTGTTCTCTAAAGAGGGAGGGAAGGGAGAAGAAGGAGGAGGAGAAAGAGGGTGAAGAAGGAAAAGGAAGAGAAGAGGGGGAGAGAGGAAGGAGGAGGAGGAAGGGAGGGAAACTTGGGGTTACTGCATAGAAAGAAATGATTTTGTTACTCCCTCCCCCAATTTTTCCTTTTTAGCTAGTAGTCAAAACACAGGGAAAATTTCATAGAGCTGACTGCGCAGGGAGGGAGGTCCGAAGGGAAGCCGTGAGCACGACCCTGTGATGGAGTGGGCCATGGAGGAGGAAGCACTAGCACTCTGCTTTTTGGCTTTGTTCCGGGGAATCGCTGAGCTGCCCCGAGGGGAAGGGGAAGCGGCCCTCCATGCAGCCAAGTCCCTTGCTCCACTGAGTGTTTACCCTCACAAAAAGCCAATGCATGTTTCTGAGTAGCCAGTTCTACTTAGAATGGACTGAAGGTGTCAGATGTGGCTGTTTGGGGTCACCAGAAATGTTATCTTCAGCAGGTCAGAGCTGTGGACCTAAGGGACACAGTGGACACTGAAGGACAAGCAGATAGCTTTCATCTGCTGACTAACACATTTATCTCTGCCTCAACCGTTTCTGGCATCTGTGTGCCAGTGGCCAGAGGAGGAGAGAGGACAACGGCACTGACCCAACAGCACTGCGAGGTTCAAAGTGGCACTAATGAGGACACAGCCCCACTTAAGGTCCCTTTTGGGATGCTCAGGCCCCCATCTTGGCCAGAAACCAATGCCATGTTGTTCAGTGAAGCATGAACATCCTGATGTCAACTTTGAAGATAGGAACCATCCCTCCCAAAGCAGACACTGCCCACAGGGAGCCGAGAAGGGAGCCAAAGGCGGTGAATGATTAGCAGAACTGGCAGACAGTCCTGAGTCTGTGGGCACTGAGTGCCTGGGAGGCTGTTTCCTAAGGAAGACGCAGCTTGACCACGGGAGCTCATGGAGGTCCTTTGTGGCCTGGCGGCTCCACGGGGAGACTCCCCTCAGACCTGTCTCCCCATCCGCCACTCCCTATTCTCGAGGGTCCCCAAGCACAGCCACTGCCACTTGTCTGACATGAAGTGCCAGAGTGAGAAAGAAGGTCTTCAGAAATTTAGGAAACATGAATTTACTAAATGCTGTGAGATAATCTTGTCCTCACAAAGCTTGCAATATAGTTAAAAGTGCAGTACAGGTAGACACACACACATGAAATGTGCAAACGTACAGTAATTGGAGACTTCGTTAGAATTAGAGAGTGTCATGTTGATTGATGTGTAGAGTGTATTTTAGGAGATTTCAATAACAGGAGCTGTTCGTGGGGAGGTCCAATGTTAGTCAGAATGTCCTAGAAAGCTGCCAATAACTCGGGGAAGGTTTTAGTGTCTGGTTCTTTGAAAAGCTGTTATACCAACTGCAAAGGAATCTTCTATTTCTTATTGTTGCAGGACAGACATACATGGGTAAGAATCAATGCTGTATTGTGTGGATTGTAGAGTGACAGGACCGGTCAAATGCTTGCCCCACCAGCCCTTAATGCTGAGACAGGGGCACCTGTGGGAGAAGTAGTGGGACCCTGAGATTTGGGGTGGGTAAACAGGTGAGGCTGAGAACCTTGAACTCCCCCAGTTTCATAGGGTCAACCTTCCTGATAGAAGAAACCCCTCTTCCCACCTGAGAAAAAAAAATATCTTCCTTTGTAAAAATACCTTTGAATGACAGTACCTGGGAGAGTTTTGTCACCAGGGGACACCGGTCTTTGTAGGACCCATTCCCATAACCCTCATTACCTCCTTGTCCATAACAAGGGTAGATTCCCAAGAATAGCCCAGGCAAGGATATGCAAGACCTGAGGTGGGAGAGCAAATCAATACACCAAAAGAATTACAAGATTTCACCAATCAGTGTTGGCAAGAGTGTGGGGAGCATGAGTGTGAATGAATTCTAAAGGTGTTTGACCATTAAAGTGAAATAAAGAGTTGATTGAGCCCCATTTATCAATATGAGTTTAACTTTCCCGGGAATCTAGGTTTTCTATGTGGCTTGCACATCTGGGGATGGTTTAGAGGTTCTGCTAGGTTGGCTCGTTGAAACTCAGTGTGGCCTGTGGTCGATGAAGCTGACCCATTGGAATTTCCCTGGCAAAGTCTGGATTAGCACTGCCAAAACAGAACTTTCTGCAAAGATGGAAATTTTCTTTATGCTGGGCTGTCCAATATAATTTCTAGCCACCTGTGGCTATTGAGCATTTGAAATGTGGCCAGTGCAAGTAAGGCACTAAATTTTTTTTCTTAAGTGAGAAGTGGGGAGGCAGAAAGACAGACTCTTGCATGTGCCCCAACTGGGATCCACCCAGAAAGCCCCCTGTGGGGTGATGCTCCGCCCATCTGGGGACATTGCTTCACTGCTCAGCAACTGAGCCATTCTAGTGCCTGAGGAGAGGCCATGGAGCCATCTTCAGTGACTGGGGTCAACTTGCTCCAACCAAGCCATGGCTGTGGGAGGAGAAAGGAGAGATAAAGAGAGAAAAGGGAGAGGCAGATGGGTGGAGAAGCAGATGGTGGCTTCTCCTGGCCCTGACTTGGAATCAATCAAAGTCTGGACATCTACATGCTGTGCCAATGCTCTACCACTGAGCCAACCAGCCAGGGCCAGGAAGTAAATTTTTAATTTTAACAAATTTAACTAGCCATGTGGACAGTGGTCATTGTACTGAATGGGGCAGCACTAGTGTAAGGAGTCTGAAGGCCCAGGAAATGGCAAGGAGTCGTCGTCCGTTTACTGAGTCTACTCTGACTGCTCCCTCAGAGTTTGATACACAGAATTGTCATAAGCATTTGTTATCATTCCTTTTAACTCGCTTTTGATAATTTTTCCATTTCTATTTTTATTTTCTTTATATCCCAAAAATTACCTAGAAGAACATGTTAATTTTCAAATAAATTATATCCCTTTCTCTCTTATTATCCTTGTTATTTTGATTTTTTTCTGATTTTTTAGAAACATTTTGTTTTTCTTTATAAATGTACCATGGGAAGTAGTCAAATATTCTATATTTTTATTAATGTTTATATGATACTATGATTTCTGAGATGGATGTTGTTATGTCATTTATGACTTTGATTTGTTCATTCCTCTTTTTATTTCTATCAGTTTTTATTCTATGCATATAGATGCCACCATGTTAATGCAGTAATATTTATAATTGTTTTATCTTCTTGGTGAGTTGACTATTACAGAAAGAAGAAAATATATTTCTCTCTGTTAGTTGTTAATGATTCTTTTATTTTTGTAACTTGATGCTAAATTTTTAATTTTTTTTCCTTTTTATTGAATTTATTGTGGTGATACTGGTTAACAAAATTATACATGTTTAAGGTGCACAATACCTCACCTCTCTGTACATTGTATTGGGTGTTCACCCCTGCAATTCAAGTCTCCATCCATCACCATTTATCCCCTTTACCCTTTTTTTTTTTTAATTTTTATTTTATTCATTTTAGAGAGGAGACACAGAGTGAGAGAGAGAGAGAGAGAGAGAGAGAGAAAGGGAGAAAGGGGGGAGGAGCTGGAAGCTCAACTCCCATATGTGCCTTGACTAGACCAGTGCAGGGTTTTGAACTGGCGACCTCAGTGTTCCCAGGTCGACGCTTATCCACTGCGCCACCACAGGTCAGGCCCCCTTTACCCTTTTTCACCTCTCCCTTCTTCCCTCCCTTAATGCCTCTTTAGTGTTCTTTTGCTAGATGTGAGCACTATAATATCTTCTTCCCTTCTTAATTTTGGTATGCTTTTATTCTCTGTCTTCAGTCTTTCTGTGCTCAGTTGTTTAAGCATATGTCTTTTAATCAGCATACAACCTGACTTTGTATTTTAACCGGTCCTGAAAATTTGTGTTTAAGATGCTTAAATTTATTGTAACCATTGATATACTTGGACCTATTTTTAACATTTTTATTTTATGTTTCCCTGTTCCTTTTTTGGTACTGACTCCAGTTCCTTCTTTAAAAATATTTTGGTAGAAATGAGTAACTTACATTTTACTAGAATTAAAATTTCCACTGAAACATAAAGAAATGTCTATTAGAATGGAAGGTTATGGGAACTTGAGATTGGTGACTGACACATTATTGTGTTTTTGTGTTCTCCAACTTTCCTTATCCCTTTGGCTTGAGCTTTGTAAAACTTTACAAATAGTCTTGCTAAATCTTGGAGACATGATGTGCCATGGAGGCAAGTCACATAGGCCAAGGTGTCCTTGGGTTCTCATAGCTCTGTAGTTTACATGACAACCTCTATTCTTTTGTTCCTCAAATAAATGCATTTTTATATATGAAATGTAATAGAAGCCATTGAGAGCTCATTCAGAGCAGCACCATCTAATGCGGCAGGTAGTGGAGAGTGTGTTCTCCTCCTGCTCAGAAAGATTAGAACATTTTGGGGTCTCCTAAGAAACAACAGGGTGAGGTGGTAGTAGTAGACTCTAAAATAACTCAGCCATGTATGGAATCTCAGCTTCGTCACCTCCTCTGCTGTTCAATAGTTGTAAGATCTCAGTCCAGTAAGTTAATTTATTTAAGCCCCATTTTTCTCATAAGTAATAGTGGGTCAATAATGATGTCACCTCAGAGGGTTGCTGTGAGGATCAGAAGAAATAACCAATGTAAAAACACTCAGCACAATCCACGGCATCCAGGGAGAACTCAGGAAGTGGTAGCCGACATTTTTAATAATGATCTTGGTCCACACCTGCGACTCTACACAAGACTATTTTCATACCAATTGTTGTTTCCAGAAGGAGAGCTGCAAAACTCTTTGAAGACTCATGATACCTCTAAGAGACATAATCTACTTCTCTAGGTATTCTTAGCATCCCCAAAGCTGACAACATATGTCATTTGTGACCAGAGGTCGGGGGCTTAACCAGGTACTGCAGGGACTGACCTTGTACTGGAAACCCTTGTCCTATTTTTACCTGGTGTCTGCAGTTGTTGCATTAAAAGACCTGGCCTGAATGAAATATTCAGTCCTGGATCTTTTCATGTTTCCAATTAACTTTAATGAGCAAACAGGGAAAGATCAAGGGACCAGCGACTGGGACGTAGAGGGAACTTTGAAGCAGAAGCCAGGATAGCACAAATGCCCTCTGGAGATGGGCCAGAGTTTGCTTTTGATGACAGTGAACCCTCAGATCTTGTTCATTTGAGCTGCAAACAAGGGGCTCTGGTACCTGATACCTGAGATTTCATCTTTTGTAATGTCTCTGTGTTCCTCATTCAACAAACATTTGTCGAATACCTACTGTGAGCAAGAAACTCGCTCTCATGCTCTTCTTACATGCCTTGAGTAATACCAAGGTTCACCGTCAATGCTTCAAGGATTTTATGTTCCACTAGAGGAAATAAAATGTATACAAGCAGACACTTTGGGAGGGGGAATGAGAGGTCACAAAAGATGTACAAAGTTCTGTCAGATTGATGAAGGAATAGTTGCTTCCACCTTGGAGGGAACCAAGACTGCTGTGTGCAGGAAGTTAGATGGGAACTGCCCTTTTAAGAACGGTAGGGTCTGGACAGGTAAAGGTGAGCAGTGATCTGCTAGGTGGAACACAGTGTGAGCACTGGCAGGGAAGTCCAGAGAATGTTATTGAAATAGCAAGTTCTACCTATATTGTGTCTTTTATCTGTATTTTCATGGGAATATCTCAACTTGAGCCCCATTTTCCCATGGGGATAGTTCTGTCTACTCCTCAGAATAATTGTGAAGCTTAAATAACTTGTAATAGGCAAGAATGTAGATGATTGTATGTGCTTGAATAATGGCAGTTAGTGTCCCTCATGCCTCTTCCTGTTCCCTCCTCTTATTCCCGTGCCTAAGCTGGTGAGGAGTAGAACTCTAAGGACTTCTACTGGAATATGGACTTTGAGGAGGTGGGGGAGCTGTATGTCTATTCTGGTTTAAATAAAGAAATTTAGGACTGCCACAGGCAGGCCCCAGTAGAGATCGTTTTTCCTGCCATAAAAGGGCCCTAGTCCTGGATAGAACCTGTCCTGGACTGTCACACTGTACTTGTCCTTGTTACAGACTCCTGGATGACATGGTCATCTTTTCCAAGTGTCCTGTCACATCTACATCAGCAAGATGTCTTCTTTTGAATACATGTATTTCACTGCTTCCCCAGCTTTCTGGTTGAAGAAGAAGCTTGTCCAGAAAGCTTAAATCCCAGGAGATTAAGAATTCATCAGATTTCTTTTTTTTTCTTAGCAGAGTTGATCTTCTGGCCTTGTCTCAAGAGTGGCAAACCTCTTTGGTGTCATTCTCTGTGTTCCAAAGCTACACAAACATCTTTGAAAAAAGAGTCAGTATCTCTGCTCCAGAGCCCTGCAGAAATATAAGAGGCTATGGAGAATTATTATACACCCTGCATGATGTCACCCCCTAAGGAGCACTGTGGAAGTATAAGGGGGCACTTTTGGTTTTAAAATGATTGGGTGTTACCATCATTTCACAGGCAGGAGCCAGGGATATTAGCCATCCTGCAATTTATGGGACAATCTCACACAAAAAGAATTATCTCATGTCCCACACAACTGTCAAAGTCCTGCTGGACATTTGCTTACATGAAAAAGAAAATGATGGTTATTTGAATTATTTGAGCCTAGATTGTACTTCCACTTTAAAAATTACTTTTAGCCTGACCTGTGGTGGTGCAGTGGATAAAGCGTCGACCTGGGAACACTGAGGTTGCCAGTTCAAAACCCTGCACTGGTCTGGTCAAGGCACATATAGGAATTGATGCTTCCAGCTCCTCACCCCTTTCTCTCTCTCTCTCTCTCTAACTCTGTGTCTCCTCTCTAAAATGAATAAATAAAAAGAAATAAAAATTACTTTTAGTACTGCTTAATGTACACTTAATATTTTAATTATTTAAATCAAAAGAATATTGTACTCTGCTATTCTGTTTAGAATTCTATCAAAAATTAGACAACATTTGTGGGGGGGAGGATACATTGCTAGCAACAACACCAGTTATTTGAGCAATCACACTTATATCAGATTACAATAGTAGCTGACACAAGTGTAGTGATTTTGTGTGTGTGTGTATGTATGTATATATATATTTCATATGGTCAAATATGAAGGAAAAGAATTTTGGACTTATTTAACTTATCTTAAATAAAACTTACTCATCATAAGAAGATATGACGTAGTCAGATGCTTGTGCCAAATACTGTTGGAAGGTCAATGAAGAAGAGGGTTGTAGACTGACTACTGGATCTAGCAGCATAAATATCATTAGTGACTTTGAAAAGAACAATTTCAGTGGAGAAGTGGGATCAAGAGTCTGATGTTGGCTCAAAAGAGCATGAGAGAACAGGAGTTGAGACACGAGAATAAACAACTTTTTTGAGATTACTAATAAAGGGAAGCAGAGCCCTAGGGTGGTATGCCAAACACTTAGCACAGTGCCAAGTATATAGAAAGGGCTCAATAAATGTTTGCCAAAGAAGGGTTTGCGGACTCACGGGGTGTGCTCAGTAAGTGTTGGTCTACTGAATACGTGCTAACAAAAAGAAATGTAGACTTAGGGGCTGGTCAGGAAGGGCTCCTTGTAATCTTTGCTTTTGAGTCCTAAATGAGTGTTAGAATAGAAGCATAGGAGAGAGAGGGTGTTTCAGGCATGAGCCAAAGCACCCAAGATGGGGAAGAGTTGGGGGAGGAGCAGCCTACTTGCCAAGCCTGGGAGCCTTTGGGGATGCAGTCAGACTTGAACAGAGAGACCTGCCAACGAAACGGATAGAAGATTTTGAGTGCCAGACTGCAGCATTTATTTTGGGTCTGATGCATCAGTAGGGAGCCAAAGATCTTGAGCCGTCAGGGACGTAATGGGAATATAGCATTAATTGTATGTTTCAGACGATGTGCTGTGTTTTTATTCCAGGTGTTGAAGTTGGGTGGGTTACAACTTGCGCTCCAGACAATCTGATGAGAAGCACATGTTTTTATGCTAACTCCAACCTTCAGTTTCTTCCCTGAGTTAGGACAGTCCTGGGAATAAAATTCCAGGGATACAGATGAATAGGAAATTGGAACTCATCCTAAGGACTTAAGGAGGGGTGGGAAGAAGGCGGTCCCCCTTAGTGGGTTCATCGGATCTGGTGTGAACACAGACAGTTTCTGCAGAAATCCAGGCACCGTGCTTCAGCTGGTTATTAGGAGCAGGCTCTCATTTCTCGGGTGAGGGCCTGTAAGCCTTCATAACACCTCTCTCGTTTCCACAAGTCAGGATGACGAAATAGACACCCAGCTGGGTATTTTAGAGTTAGGGCAGTGCATCTGGTCACATATGGTATTGAGATTCTGATCAGTCTGGTGGCCCAGGGAATGTGTGGTGACTGTGGGTCCAAGAGGACAAGGACCAGGTTTTGACCCAGCTGAACCAGAGTTTGAATTCTGATCTTTCCCCTGCTGGCTATGTGACCTTTCACAGGTCCCTGAACTTGATTACTTATCTGTCAAATGGGGATGATGCTTATTGTGAGCATTCATGAGTTTCAGAGTTTGTTGCATAAGAAGAGATCCAGTCTGGCTGGTCATTACATGATGGCTAAATGGAGATCAATGGGCAAGAAGCAGCAGTGCTCCTGGCAGGAACAGGACAGGGCAGCTAGCGAAGCCCCCCTTAGCCGCAGATCATGGTCTACTCTTCCGCAATCTTATTTTGGTCACATGTTCCAGCTTAAAAGGAAAACTCTAATAGAAGATTGCAGCCATTTCTGAATTCTTTACATTATTAGATTATGACTCAATATCTTTTTTGACCCTGGGGCTTTTCACACAGAGCCACTGGGCAGGTGCATAGCTGGAAGGAATGAGTACACAAAGAAAGCGTGGGTTAACCAGTGACTTTGGGCTCCATCTGCATTCAGAACTACCGCTTTCTGTTAGGTTATCAACTGCCGGCCAGGGTGATGGAGACACCGGCTATGTTTCCATGGGTGTTAGGGCCCTGCCCACTCCACCGTGGATAAGATGCAGGGTCAATCACATGTGGGCAGCTGTAGGAATTCAACATGGCCCGTGAGGGGCCTGGGTCTGACCAGGAATGGCAGGTATCATCCTATTTACACTGCCAGAGAGGCAAGTGGGCATTTTGTTCCAGAAGTTGGGATCTTTATCTCTCAGGAGGATGGACAGCTCTCTTTATGTCCTGAAAAATGTAGGTTCTGCCTTGGGGTGCACAAACTATTGAAACAGAGGAGGGCAGGGTGGGGATCTCTTTCTTTAGGACGTTAAAAAGCTAGCAGCAGCCCAGCCTTGGAGGAAATCCCAGGGGTGGAGACAAGCGGGGAATTCGGGGTTTGGCTGGAAGTCGATGCAGTCACTCCTCTGAGCAGGACCTCAGAGGGGACAGCAGGAGTCTGATAGGATTGGAAGGAGAGACAAGGTCCTGGGACCCATGCAAGGAGCATGTGTCTGAGGTCGCACAGAGTGACTGTGGTGGCTTAGAGTGGTGCTCCTCCTAGAGGCCCTCCGGGCTTGAGCAGGGGCTAGGCTGTGGCAGCCTCTTTACTGCCTGGCTGCAGCACCAGAGATGGAGCAGCGTTCTGCCTCGGAGCCCAGAGGGGAGGGACATTGTTGCTGTACCAACAGCCAGAGCTCTGTGTCATGTCTCTCGGACATGAGTGGCTTCTTTCTCAGTGGCTTGAGCTGACATTTATTATCTCACAGTTTTGGATGTGAGGAGTCTGAGACCAAGGGGTCAGCAGGGTTGGTTCCATCTGAGGCTGTAAGGGGGCTGTACCATGCTTCTTCTGAGCTTCTGGTGGTTGGCTGCTAATTTTTGCCTTCTAGAAACATCACCTGATCTCTGCCTCCATCTTCATGTGGCATTCTCCCTAAGATCTGTGCTCGGATTTCCTCTTTTTATAAGAACATCAGTCATATTGGATTAGGAACCCACCTTACTCAGGTATGACCTCATCTTAACTTAGATAATTACATGTGTAATGCCTTAATTCAAATAAGGTTACATTCTGCAGTACTGGAGTGTAGAGTTTCAGCCTATGAGTGGAAGGCGATGCACTTTATACTGAGGAGGAAATGCCATTTAATGAGGCAGGCTCTCGGGCTGCAAAGGACCTTGGAATCATCTGGTCCATCTTCTCCATTTCACAGCTGAGGTCCAGAAATGGCCTCCTGGTCACACCGCGAGGCGCCAGGCCAGGACTGGAACACCACCTCCAGACTTCTGCGTTGGTCTCTTTCCTTGGTTTGTCATCACTTTCGTGACTTTCTCCAGAGTCATCTTCCCTTACTACCTGAGTTAGGGGGAAGCCCTCTCCCCAGAGGCTGGGCTGCCGGGAATCCATGGGAATCTATGGGAATCTGGGCATCCACTTCCTACCAAGGTCATTCTGTATGGTTGCTGCCAGGGCCCAGGTGGCCTGGCATGAGATCTGAGACTCGGCACCCTTTGTTGACTGCAAACATCATCCCTAAAGGGTCACCAAGGGCCAGGTGTTGCGAAGAGACCTCTCGCTGCCCTTGCACTAATCAGCATCTAGGGCAGAGGGCTGGTACAAGGGTACTGAGGGCCTCCCCATCTAGGTCAATGCACCAAAGAACACAGCACCTATGGGCTGAGTGGCACAGTCCATCCCAGGGTGAGATCTGGGAGCTCTGGAAAGACTTATTTCCATGTTCTTCTAGGCCAGGTCTGCACGTGGCTTATCCTCACCCTCACCCACCCCACACACCCCATTCACAGCTTTGTGCACAGCATTTCCCATGCCTGTATGCCCCTACTTTCTCTCATCTGCTCCCCATCCCCAGGCTGTTGGCCTGTACAATTTAAATTTCCGTGCAGATGTCTACTCCATTGGAATCAACCATGCTCTCTTTTCCATTCCCACCATACTCGGTGTATCACATCATTATAAAATTTAATTCCAGTTGACTTTAGTTGGGTCTTTTCTAGTAGATAAGTGCTTCTCAAACTTTAATAGCATGCATCTCACCCGGAGATCTTGGTAAACCAGACCTTTAGATTTGGTTGGTTAAGCATAGGACCTGGGAGTCTGCATTTCTAACAAGCTTCCAGGTGATGCTTAAACTGCTTGCTTATGGGCCACACTTTGAATAGCAAGATACTAATATAGGAGAGGGGAATGAGAATTATATGAACTAACTAAAGTCAAACAAAGTTAAGTCAGCAGCCTGTTAGGTGCCTGACATAGGACTCAGCTGACCAGAAACACAACCAGACCACAAGGAGCCTCTCGAACAAAAAGAATTCTTGCAAAGATTCTATACCATATAAGGAAAACAGACCACAAAATATACCTTCTAAAGGTTAATTCCAGTGATTTTCCCAACTCTATTTCCCCATACCAGTAATCTTCCATGGAAACAACAAACAGGTATAAGCTCAACCTACGGAGACGGCTGGGGTCTTGCTTCTCTTGTGAGATTCTGCTGCTCTGTCTGTGGAGAGGTTTCTCTTGCTAATCCTCTCTGTTCAATAAACTTGCTTCCACTTTAACCTCCTGTCTGGCTTGTGTCTTAAATTCTTTCCTGTGTGAAGCCAAGAACCCTGTTGGCTCCCGGCTCCAGTCTCCCATAGGGACTCCTCCCTCTGGCATTAGTACTGCTTTTGAGTTGCTTGAGGGCAGGGGCCATGTCTTATTCATCCTGTAATACCAGCTTAAAGCATAACAGCTGGCTGACTATAGGTGGTTGATTCACATTTGTTGAAGTGCATTAAGTTACTGGTGTTTCCTTCAAATGGGACTATGTGACCTGGGCATTATTAGCAAACTATTGTAGCTGGGGTGGCAGAAAGCGGGCTGGGGCAGGACTTGGGGTTCACAGGAATGCAAGATGAGTGGCAAGGTTCATACTTGTTCCCACTAGGCCCTGTCCCTGGAGGTGAGGCAGTGAGTAGCCAAGTGTCCACTAGAGTAGCAGGAGCACAGCCTCTGGTGGAGGCCTTGCTTGTAGGTCACAGATCATCCATTAGTGCAGGGGTCCCCAAACGTTTTACACAGGGGGCCAGTTCACTGTCCCTCAGACCGTTGGAGGGCTGGACTATAAAAAAAAACTATGAACAAATCCCCATGCACACTGCACATATTTTATAGTAAAAAATCAAAACAGGAACAAATACAATATTTAAAATGAAGAACAAGTAAATTTAAATCAACAAACTGACCAATATTTCAATGGGAACTATGGGTGTGGATGCATCCTGTGCTCCTCTCACTGACCACCAGTGAAAGAGGTGCCCTTTTCAGAAGTGCAGCTGGGCTGGATAAATGGCCTCAGAGGGCCACATGCAGCCTGCAGGGCCACAGTTTGGGGACCCCTGCGTTAGTAAGTGAGGCCTCTGCTCCCTCCCCATCTTAGGTGGGTGCCCCATCTGCGATCATCTGGTTCAATAGGTGAGCTCCTTCCTTCTGCCACATATGGGCAAGCAGAGTCTTCTGATCTGCATTCCATCTATTTGTGGTTCTAGGTCCCCAAACCAGAGATGTGTCCATTCCTTTTAGATGACACTCCCTTCTCATATACAGTTGTCACCCTCAGTTATTGGCTGGAAAGGAGTAAGAGGAGATTTTCATTCAGTTATTTCTAATAGAACATGAGTTTCCTAATTACTTAATTAGTTTCCTAATTGAATTAGATTCCTAATTAAATAAGGGTTCTAATTAAATAGGGTTCCTAATTAAATACCAGGACTTTCCCACGTGAGCTCTCTGTGGGGGCACACATGCAGAACCTGGTTGACTCTTTGAGGCCATCTAGTCTACTACCAATGAATTGTCTCTGCCTGTTGCTGAAAGATAAACAGTCTTTGAGGATAAGCTCTGTGCTGCGTCACCATACTCTTTTTTCACACTCTGCCCTTGGTTTATACCACGTCCTCTAAACGGGGCCAATATCATCCCCAAGAGGGTTAAAAAAAAATTGTGGTGTTTAGACATTATAATGGTCTGTGGCCTTCCAAAGGGCTATAAGACAGAAAATATTCAGTACCTCTACCAGACGTCTTCAAACTTTTTATAAAAACGGCCCACTTTTGCAGTGCTGGTCAACCTGGTCCGTACCTCGCACTAGTAGGCGTTCCAGCTTTCATGATGGGCAGTAGTGGAGCAACCAAAGGGCACCGCGATTGGCCCACCGTGAAAGCTGGAACGCCCACTAGTGGGCGGTAGGGACCAGGTAGATCAGCACTGCAAAAGCGGGCCGTTTTTATAAAAAGTTTGAAGACGTCTGATTCTACGCTATTAAATTTTCATGGGGGGATGGTAATGAGGAAACACATATTGAAAAAGTTCCTCAGGAGTGACCAAAACTAGAAAAGGGTTGAAAAACATTGGTTTATGCAAAGGGGGTCTTCGGTTCTGACTGAGAAGTTATAATTATGCCAAGTCATCACAGCCTTTCATTTTGCATATCTTGTGTCCAAGGACGAAGAAGTCAAGGACAAAATTCTCCTTTAATTGCACAGCTCTGGTCATTTGTTCCACTTACATAGCTTTAGCTATTAGCATTAGTTGCCTTGCTAATTTGTATGTATCTGTTCTGTCTTCTTAACTATATTATACAGCATTTTACGATGGAGACCATGTGTTCACTTGATAGTTTATACATTTATTCACTCACCCATCAAACATTTATTGAGCACCTCTAGGCATGAGGCTAGATTCTAAAGAGACAAAGAATGCAGGATATGGTCTCCAACTTCAAAGATTTCCCAGTAAGTGAAGAATGGTGAAAGAGTGTGACAAGTGTAGCAATAGAAATGAGTGTAAGTTGCATAGAGAGGTATCTTCCCCTGTTGGGAGGAGGCAGTGCTTGAGCTGAGCCTTGAAAGAGAAAGGAGTTTCCCAGATGGAGAAAGAGTGTGGAACAAGAAGAGCATTCCAGACCAAACTGGAAGCTTCTGATATGTCTGGAGACAATGGTACAGGTGAGAAGGGACTGGAAATGAGTCTAACAGCATGACTCATTAGATATGATCTCATTTATCCACACAGTACTTCCACTTAATGCTTTAAATTATCTTTTTGTTTCTTGTTACAAAACAATATTCACTAGATACAAAATAACATTTATGGGATGCATATAAACTCTACAGAGTTGGGATGCACTCACCATATAGTCATTATTTTCCATGTCTTGTGCGTCCCTCTTAAATCCATTCTAGCCTTCCCTTCCTGAAGGTAACCATTTTCCTGAACCTTGTTTAGAGTTCCACATAAGTGTTCATGTCATTCAGTTCTGTGTGTTTTTGAACTTTCTATATGGAATCATGTAGTCTATATAATTTTGTAACATTACTTTTTCCACCTAAAATTATATGTTTGAGATTCCATGTTTGTATTAGAATTCTACAGAGACTCAGAACCCATAGGAGACCTATGTAAAGGAGATTCATTATAAGCAAATGGCTCATGTGATCATGGAGACAGAGAAATCCTATCATCTGTTGTCTCTGGCTGGAGACCTGGTAGTGGTGTTGCTATCTGAGTCTAAAGACCTGAGAACCAGGGATACTGATGCTATAAATCCCAGTGCAAGGGCCGGAGAAGACCTACGTCCCAGTTCAGTAGACAGGCTGGAAGAAAAAGGAATAAATTCCTTCTTCCTGTGCTATTCAGACCCTTAACAGATCGGATGAAATCCACTCATACTGGTGTAAGTAATCTACTTTACTAAATTCACTAATTCAAATGTGAATCCCATAGATACACCAAGAAATAATGTTTAATCTGGGCTTCTCAGGAGTGACCCTTTTCCTGGCAATTCTCAAATAATTGGGCATTATGTATGTTTACTTGTATCTCTTAAGACCATTTCTACCCAGGGGAATACATTTGTATTTAGTGTTTGTATGAGTTTATATGTGAGGACTCATAAGGGGTGTACTCTACATCGCGTGTTCTCTGTGCTTCCCCGGAGTTCTTCTTTATGTTCTCTGAACTTGGGAGGGGAGTGAGGAAGATATCATTAGCATCAAGGACAAATGGGAGCAGAAGAAAGGGAGTCCCATAGCATTACAGTCTCTAAGAAGGGCCCAGGCACTGTGCTGGAGAATATGCTTATATCATTGTTTGGCAATGGTTGGTTAGTAATCAATGAACCAGAGTAGAAGACCAGAACGGAAACCATGACACCCACCCCACCATAAGTTTGGGCTTCCTCCAAAACCATTTCCCTTCTGAATGTGGATGCAGTGAGCTGGATAGAGAATATAAGTCGGCTTCAGGAAGTTTTTTCCACACTCCAGAGCCTGGTGAGGTCATTGCCGAGCCTCTCCCCTCTGCCTTTGGTCACACCTGACTTCAGTTCCATGGGAGGCTTTGAGGGTCATCTTTATCCTGGGCTGTCTCTCTTCTTCTATGGACTTTATCATGCACGACTCGTTTTCAGGGCCTTGATATGCGACTGCCCCCTTCAGTATCTGCCACGCCATCCCTGGAGCAAAGGACGGTGGGCCAGGCTGCAGCAAGTACACTATGTTGGGTTGGTGAAGATGCTGAGCGCCTGTGTTATGGTAGCCCAAGAGCTGCATAGCCTTCCTGGACCGTTAGTACTCATCACCAAGCTGTATCACCAGAGAGACTTTTTTTACCACAAGCAGTGGCAGCATCTCACTCTGTATATGACCTACTTCCTGAGTGGGTGCATTGATGTGGTGAGCCAGAACCTGCTGCCCCAGAGGTGTGTGGCTCTGGAGCAAGGTGCCCAAGCCCTTGGCGTGTTTCTACATCTTCCCCTATTGGTGTCCCATATGCAGGATTCAGAAGGAGTGGAGCTGCAATGTCACCTCCTGCTCACCCAAGCCATCTTCTTGCTGACGCTCGTGGTCATTGCAGAGCTGTGGGCGCCCAACATGCTGCTGCAGCTCTGGGTGATGAAGGCCTTTTTCTATATGATTACAGGGTCTTGGGTGATGCAGGTAGGCTTTATGCTGTACAAGCCAATCTCAGGCTATACATGGATGGACAATGACAAAAACGACATTATATTTGTCACCACCTTCTTCTGCTGGCATGTGGCTTTCATTGCCATTTTGATGATCTGGATCTATGGCTTCTCCCTCTGGTGGTATCGGTACATTTGTTGATGTCTGAACCCGGGCGAGCCTGGAATGGTCCCTGCACCTGCACATTCTGGAACACATGGTTGAGAAACTGAGGGAAGTAGAACTGTCAGAGAGGAGGACCAGGCGTCCTTCTTTCAGAGGTCCTACCTGATGCAGTGGACTCTGCCAGGACAGGCAGGCCCTCCTCCCTCCTTCTGCCTCCTCTCAGTCTTGTTTGCTGGGCAATGTGCCGAGGAGAGGTGAAGGACACACAAAAGGCACATGACTGTGACTGTCACTCTCAGCTCCCCAAGTATGTCCCCTACCTCCCCTCACTGTCTTCAGCTCCAGCCAAGGAAGTCTGCCCACCCGCTCCTCTCTGTCCCCCTCACGCTCCTCCAGGAAAATGCAAAAATAAATGAACCGAGTCCTGCCTCTGGGTCTCTATAAACATCCCTCACCTACCATGCAGAATACCAACTAGTTGCATTTTGTACATCAGAATAATTTACATACTTTATTACATCATAATAATTTACCTATCATAATAACCACCTCTTCATCCTTACTCTTCTTTTTTTCTTTTACACAGGGACAGAGAGAGAGTTAGAGAGGGATAGATAGGGAGAGACAGACAGACAGACAGGAACGGAGAGAGGTGAGAAGCATCAATCATTAGTTTTTCATTGCCATTATGACACCTTAGTTGTTCATTGACTGCTTTCTCCTTGACCGCGGACCTTCAGCAAACCGAGCAACCCCTTGCTGGAGCCAGCAACCTTGGGTCCAAGCTGGCAAGCTTTTTTTTGCTCAAGCCAGATGAGTCCGCACTCAAGCTGGCGAGCTCAGGGTCTCGAACCTGGGCCTTCCGCATCCCAGTCCAACGCTCTATCCACTGCGCCACCGCCTGGTCCAGCTTCATCCTTACTCTTTCTGGGTCTCTTCAATACTCATACTAAGCTGGTACTGCCATTTTGAATATATAGAATTCTTAGAAATGTTCTTGGGTTTTTTGTTTTTATTACTTTATGCTTTGTCAAAAGGAAACTCAGATCCCCCTTTTCAGCTTTATTGAGGTATCCTTAGTATACCAAAAACTTGCACATATTTGATGTATACATTCTGGTGAGTTTGGACCTATGTGATACTGTGATATCATCACCACGATCCTCAAAGGCAATTTCCCCTGCAGGGTCTAGTAGAACAGAGTAATACCCTACACACAGTGAGCTTCAAAGGGGCTCATCTGCTTCCAGAATTGCTCTCTCCCTGTCTCCCTGAGTGTGGTCTGTAAGATCTCCTAACAGTGTGGAGAAGCCCATTGCTCTGTTCACACCTCAGTCAATTTCCAAGCAGTGGGCTCACCCGGACGGACTCCTTTCTGGTTTTCATGAATAATACAAACCAACAGCTTGCTTATTTCACATACTTTTCTATTCAATCCTACAACTACCCTATTATGTCGGTTTACAGATGATAATCTAAAGTCTGAGAAACTGACTTAAGGTAGCTAGCCATTTTGTTATGTCACATGATGCTATACAACTGGGTGTCAAGGAGGGGTGGAATTCTGAAGAGTAAGGTTATTGGGTGCTTGCAAAACGATGTCTTTATGTCACTGGTGCTGCTTCCTCCAGGGAATGGAGCAGCTATCAAGCTTCTATTCCCAGTCACTTCACAGCTCTGACTTTTAATAGAGGATACCCTGGTCAACCCTGCTGGCCCTGCCCTGGCAAGGTAGTCCAGTCTCTCCAGCTTTGCCTTCAATGTGAATATGCTCATTTGTGTAAGTCAGGGCTTGGAATTAGGCACATTCCTTGCACCCACAAGAGCCCGCTCTTGTGACCCAGCGTCTCAAGACACTTGCCCTGAGCTTCGTGCATGTGCATTCGCGGTGTGCATTTGGTCCATAGGCCTTGGGAAGCTGTGGTTTCCGGGCCTGTGGAGCTCCCACCCTTAGTTCAGCTTCTGCACTTCTTCTTGGTCCTGGTGACCAACAGAGCTCAGCAATTTCCCCTGTCAGTTCCGCTGTGTTCTTGGTTGCTACCTCTTGTCTGTCTCCTACTTTCTCCCCTACAAACTCAAGTATCTCCCCAGGCCTTGCTTGGCCTTGCAGCTCCTCCTTTCTGTGGCCTGGGAGGACCTCCTCCAGTGACTGGAAGTTGGAGGGTAGGGAATCTGTTTCCTCACTGTCCTTTCCTAGTGACATGGCAGAACTCTGTTTCCAACTTCATTTGGGCCTCCTCCTTTTGATGTTAAGAGCATATTTTGGATTTTTCTAACCTAAGAAAATAAAACCTTTATAGACTTCATTTTGAGACAATATCTTTCAGTAGTTAAGGTAAGTTATAACCAAAGGCAGAAAATCAAAGCCCCAAAATTAACATTTCCAGATATTATCACTCTACGAAGGTAGAAGTTGAAGAGATACCAAAGCTACTATTTGACAGATCTACCCAATTTCTGAGTACTTTTGAGGTCCTATTAGATACTGATGAGCTCATTCTTATAATCAATTAATGCCTAGAATTACTATATCTCACAACATGCATCTTTCAAGCAAAATAATAAATGTTTGCAGGGACCTACAAAGCCACAAGGGATTATTAATGGGGTCTTATACAAGACTGAAATGGACAGGCTTCCCATTTGGACGATAAAGACCTTTCTGTATTCCTACGTCACAGTCTGTATGTGCACTCTGACAGTAGTCCTAAACTTTGAAATATAAAACCAACTGAAGATAAATATGGGGAAGAACAAAACCAAAAGAAAACCAAATAAGGTTTTGGAGAGGAAAGTGTCATATTCACTACTATCCACCAGAGGGCATCATCTTTACATGAGCTCAGAAGCACTTGCTCTCCATTTGATATTGATCTATCGATTTAATTAGAAATGAAGGAAGGATGAAAAGGAGGGAAGAAAAATAGAGAAGCAAGTGTTATCCAAGCACCCACTAATATAATGAAGGTCTGTTTGTTTCCCGTTAAACTTAGATGTGTGGACATGAATAAGCATAATACTTAATCAGTAGATATAGATTATATTTATATATCTATAAACATAGATGCAAATATATATATATACATACACAGAGATATATAGATAAGCGTGTATCTCAAAACACTACAGTGTCAAAATATTCATTGAGCTAACAACCTCGTGACTATCACCAAAATGCTCTTTTTAGTTTATCACATAATAAGTATGCACTAAACAATTGGTGAATGAGTAGAAGAAAGAATCTAGTACAGTAGCATAGATGAAATGTCGGTTTAATTCTGATCTGGGTTTTGAAAGATAAGTAGGAGTTTGTTAGAGAAATTCAGAAAGGCAATGTGAGATCTTGTAAGTCCCCGTACTCAGACAACTAACTTGGCATTGCAGTTGCAGTGATGAGATTTAATGGCCCAATGGCACCAGAGAAAAATATTGAGTTACTGCCCCCTAAGAAGGATGACTAAGGAAGAGCCACACAAAACTGTTTTATGGAAAGTTTGACAATTTGCTTTTCAATTTGGAAAGGTAATAATAGTCACTATTTTTACAGGGCTTATACTTGAATGAGGACAAATTATAAACCCCTGGTCTAACTTTTTTTTATTCATTTTAGAGAGGAGAGAGAAGAGGGAAGCAAGAAGAGCAGGGAGCATCAACTCCCACATGTGCCTTGACTGGGCAAACTCAGAGTTTTGAATCAGCAACCTCAGTGTTCCAGGTTGACTCTTTATCCACTGTGCCACCACAGGTCAGGCATAACTTCTTCATGGAAGGCATGTGGCTAATATTTGTTGTCTCCTTTTTCAAAACTAGTGGAAAATGAAGTAACCCACAGCCAATCAGAGGAAACTATCTGGGAAGGAGAGGAAGGGGTAGAAAACAAAACTTGGATATTAGATTGAATTTTCCAGCTTTTCTGAGAGACAAATCAAGTTATTACATATTCATTGAATACCTGTCAAATTTCTAGAAGGATATTGCATTCAAAAGGCACTTTAGAAATAAGTGCCTTTTGAATGCAATAGAACAAATCCCTGCTTTCCCAAAGCATAAAGTCAAGTCAAGGAGACAGAACTTACACTCAGGACTTAAACTATACTTGACACCAATAGTAAAGAACCTGTCAATGAACATGAAAGAGTATGGACTAAAGGCCTAAGTATAGAAAGAATCTGACACCTTCAAGGGATCCTGGAGATCGGGTCACATAAAGACTAATAGAATCTGGAATCCCTTAGAAGAGGTGTCACTGTGCATTCTCATAGAGTGGGGGTTCTGCTGACAGGCACTGATTCTGCCCCTAATCAATCACAGTGGCAAGAAGAGCATGGCAACATGAACAATGCTGGTGAGTCTCTGAGAGGGAGGGCTCCGAGGCTTTGAGCCCCCAAATAAGGCAAACCACTCACCTTCCCAATCATCAGCAGTTCTGAGCCATTCAGAGACACCACATGTGGTTCATGCTCTTTGTTTTCCTTCTCTCTTCTTTTCCCTACCCTACCCCCTACCTATGCCACCATACCTTTGAGGATAGTACAGAAACCCACTCATAAGACAGCTAAGGCAGCTAACAGGGAGGAAGTAAAATGCAGATCAGGTCATGATGTGTCCTACCTCCTATAGGTAGAAAGCTAGCATCAGGTTTGGGACTATCCAACAATTTCTTTTTCCCCAGTTGGTATTATTATTGTGTGGAATGAGTGTTGAAAGCTTCCCAACTTATTAAGAAGTTTGAAGACAGACTAGGCAAGAATGGAAAATAGGAATGGAGAAATCATAGGATGAGGAAGGGGAGGATGTGGAGAGCTTTGTTCCTACACCCCATTGAGACTGTCTTGTTAATGGCAAGCCCTGTCATAGTCCAGCCCCCTGTCGCCAGTAGTGTGTGTAGTTATGGAACACAATCAATTGGGAAATTTCTGCCAAACCCCACTTTCCTGTACTCAAAGGTCCGAATAATCTTATTAAACAAATCCACGCCTAGTTTTGTGAATGACAAACAAACTGACAAAGTCCTAAAGATGGAAGATCTCTTGAAAGAACAATTCATTCATCATTTATAGAACTTAGACATCATGCAAATCTTTTTTAATGCCTTGGGGAAGAAAGATGAAAAGGAAAGGTCCCTACTCTCAGAGTTTAGTCTAGTGAGGGAGACAGCCACATCAATGGATAAAAACAATGACTTGTTCATTGTAAAGATGGGGAAATGTACATGAAGGTGCAGGGAGGGGGTGATCAATTTCACCATTGTAGTAGATTCTACCATGCTTGGTTCACCATGAAGAGAGAGACAGAGGGAAAGAGGGAATGAGAGAGAGAGAGAGAGGTACAGAGAGAGAGAGAGGATCAGAGTACAAGAGAGGAAGGAAAGATGATTTTCAGGTTTCTGGTTTAGATAATTGGATGAGTTGTGGTTCCAGTAACTGAGATTGGGAATACAGGAAAAGGAGCAGATTGGAAGATAAAAGGATCAAATCAGCTTTGAAACTATTGAAAAAGTGTCAGTGGGTGTCCATGACAAGATGCTCTATAGCTCACTGGACATTTAGAACTAGAACCAAAGAAAGACGTCTGGACCGAAAACACAGATTTTCGAATCATTCATATGGCACAGAATAAATAACTCAGGGCATTTTCATAAAAATGAGAGCACAGGACTGAGGAGGGAGACAAAAACCATGTATAGAAATTTATAACTTTCAGGGACAGAAATAAATAAATAAAGATCAGAGCGCAAGAATCGACATACTCCATTACAATAATGTTTTGTTGTCTGGGTTTCTATTCGTGTTTTTATTAGATGAAAACAAAAATCAGTGTCATCAGAAAAAGTCATGAAAGAATTGTTTAGTTTTCTTATACATGGTGGGGCAGAAATGGGTTTACAGGTGGGAACACACAAAACACAGAGTTTATTCTTGTATTATTTTCCATACAAACAACTATAAACCTACTTTTTAGCCCCATCCTGCATTATTATAAATACATTCTAGTGATGGTGAGTGCTTACTCTTTATAGCAGATGTCTGACTAGACTGAGGGATAGGACTACTGTATAGTAGTTAGGTTGATCATTTTATTAGTCCTTCATTATAAACTTTGTGTATGATGGGAAAATTCAGGGCCATTGATAGAACAGTTAGATTATTATTCAGTAGTTGAGCCATATGCTATAAGAGCACAGACAGTGGGCTAGAGTTAACTTATAGGAGTCACCCTACTCTACCTGTGGTCTCCATGCTTGACTTCGCAACAGCCAACATTTATCTGCTCAGATGAACTTGGGCATCTCAATTATCAAGCCTAAGGAGGATAAAAAATACTTTGCATAACCAGAACAATTTTTAGAAGAGCTCTTGTTGGATTTTAATGTTGGGCTGACACGAACAAGTTGTAATTGGACTGGAATAAATGTAGATTCCTGCCCTTGGTTTCTGAAAAATGACTGAATAAATAAATGAGGGTGGAGTTAAAAATGAGAGTACCCAGAGCTAACCCCACTTCCAGCCGCACTGATAGAATGTACACCATGGGCGACAGTTGTCTGTGCTCTTCCCTGGGAAGTATGCAGAGGACTTGCGTTATGGGGGACCCTCCAGCCAACAAACAAGGAACCAGATGGCAAGGAGGCCATGCAATGAATGGTTAAAGAATTGCTTACTGACTAGCCAGAGGGGTGAGAGGAGAGCAGAAGGTTGTGGTAGCTTCATAAATTTGGGAGATGGTCTCACTTAGGAGGACGTGGATGAACCCTGGGAGGCTTCAGAGGTCAGAATTTCTATATGTGGAAAGAAGGTAAAAGAAGGCAGTTCACAGTAGGAAGAATCTGCCTAACCACTTGCCCTTTTAGTTAGTAGAACGGCAGTCCTATTAGGCAGTGAGCCCTGCACAGCTAGGGGTGTTCAAACAAGTCCCGGTGATGGGGTGATGGGGAGAAATTGAGTTTGAGTTAGATGACTCTAAAGGCCATGGTCATGCTGAGATTCGGCCATGACCCATTCAATTGCTTTGTTTTCTCATCCTGAGTTTAATCCTGGTTGATGAGGGTGTTTTCTGTTTGTTTGTTTGTTTTTCTCCCCATACAGAGATCATCGGTTCTACAAATCTTCTAATTCTGCTGGAGGATGAAATCTTTGCCGATTTTTTCAACACATTTCTTTCTCTCCCGGTAGGTTTTCTCACTCAGACTTAAAGCCACGTGTTTGATCAACAGACAAGTAGTGAATCACACTGAGCCAGGTGCCTCTAAAAAACCACAACTTACCAAGTCAGAATAATATCAATCTGAGCAAAAAAATGCTAATCAGGATTTCCTCTAAAATCTCCAGGAGCTTCCCATTATCGATATAATCAAATTCCAAATCTCCAGCCTCCTTAATTGCCTTTGCCTGTGCATGCATCATACCCTCTGCTGGTACCCAGTGCTCTGCCCTCAGGGGCACACCTGACATGCTCCCTCCTCTGCACCGCTTGCTTCTTACCTGTGCTCTTAGTTTCCATACTTCCACCTAGCAAAGTCTTTTTTTTTTTTTTTGTATTTTTCTGAAGTGAGAAGTGGGGAGAAAGACAGACAGACTCCCACATATGCCCGACTGGGATTCACTCAGCATGCCCACCAGGGGGTCATGCTTTGCCCACCTGGAGTATTGCTCTGTTGCAACTGGAGCCATTCTAGTGCCTGAGGTGGAGGCCATGGAGCCATCCTCAGTGCCTGGGCCAACTTTGCTCCAGTGGAGCCTTGGCTGTGGGAGGGGAAGAGAGAGATAGAGAGAAAGGAGGGGGGAAGGGTAGAGAAGCAGATAAGCACTTTTCCTGTGTGCCCTGGCCGGAAATCGAACCCGGGGCTTCCACATGCCAGACTGACACTCTACCACTGAGCCAACCAGCCAGGGCCACCACCTAGCAAAATCTTACTCGTTTTTCAAATCTCTGCTTAACTGCTGTTCTCCTTAAGAAACTCCCAGGTCCTTCCAGTGGGACTTTTTCCCCTGCCTCAGTGTCCCTTATCACTTTGCAGCTCTCTTGTGTTTTTGCATGTGTGTTTCCCACTGGATGGAGAGGTTGTGAGTCCCTGCAGGACAAGGACTGTGGGTCATTCATTGTGCTCTCCTCCCCTCACCAAATGTTCAGCACACAGAAGTAATATTGAGTTGTTCATGGGAACCAAACCTATATATTTTTCTCAATCTATGCAACTAAAACAAATATCAAACATCAAAATATTCATCAAGCCAAACCAAGACAAATCCTGCATCTCTTTTGGTTTTTATCTTTGGTTACATCTCAACACTGTGCCTTAGAAATTGTGGCTCAGTGCGCCCTTTCTCATGGGATGCCACCCATTAAAAGGTGTGGGGACGCTTTGAGACATTTTTAGTGCCTCTGGTGAGACTGCTAAACTTAGCACAGAAGCCCTTTTTCATCTGTCTCAGAGGTGGTTGCCTAGGTCACAGTCACTGCTCCATGACAAAAAAAGAACAGTAGCCTAGAATTATCTATCAATTTTTGCTCCCATAAATTAATTTGTATTCCCCTAATCTTCACATCCGTGGTCCTCTCTACTTTCTCCAGTTCCAGAGTTTAGGCAAATCCAAAGCTATTCCTCTTTGTAAAAGTGTTTTAGACTTTGCTTTAGCCAATGAATACAAACTACAACAAACCATTTAGCCTCATGGGTTTTGGTCTTTGCAGACAGGCAAGAGAATTCCCAGATTGGGTCAGGGTGGAGCCAAACAAAAATCTTGTATTTTAGCCTACTCTGGGTGTTTTTATGCAAGGCAAGTTGATTCAGTAGAATACGTTTAAGAATTGATGTCTCCTAAAATAGGAAAGCAGTGGAACTGCTGTGGCTTCAGGTAGTCCACAGCTCTACTCGTTGGGCTCTTTCCTACCTTTCTTTTGCAGGTCTTTGGTCAGACACCATTTTACACAGTTGAAAATGCACAGTGGAGCTTGTGGCCAGAAATACCACATGACTTGGTGAGTAGGGTCTTCTTTTAATGGCAGAGGGCTTGGGGGGACAGGGAGCTCAGTTGGAAGGGCGATTGAGAGAGGGAGAGGGAGAAATTAGAAAGCAGATGAGTAGAACAAATAGTATCAAGCCAGGTAGACATTTCTCTTTTTTGAATTCTTACCCCTTGGGCAAGAGATGCTGTTGAGTTTTTTCCTTTATATTGTTTTTATTACTATTATTGATTTATTTTAGAGAGACAGCAAGAGGAAGGGGAATGGAGGGAGAGGGAGAGAGAGAGAGAGAAGCATTTATTTGTTGTTCCACTTAGTTATGCACTCACTGGTTGCTTCCATGTCCAGACCGAGGATCAAACCAGCAACCTTGTTGTTTCAGGATGATGCTCTAACCAACTGAGCTGAGGTCAGGGCCTCTTTCCTTTAAATTCTAATCCATGGTTAGCAAATGGGATTCATCCCTCATGCTCACTGCCAACTGTTGGGTAGTAGATACTTGAAGCACCGTGTTGAGAAAAGCCCCGAGGCCACACGTAAACCAGAAGGAGTCTGGGAATAGATTGGCAATGCCCGCCATGGGTGTGGGATAGGAAGTCACAGCCCATGGACCACATAGTAATTATTTCCATTATAAGGTGTGGCTCAAGGTAAGATACCATTCTGCAATTTCTTACAACTGTTTGACCACTCACTCTCCAGAGATTGTCTCCCTCTTTATATCTTTATTCCTTGTCCATGGCCATTGTCTTTCTCTTTTCCTTCTCCACTTTCCTATTATCCTTTTCCACTGTATTGACATTACACTTACCAATGGCTTCCACATGCCCTACTAGCAGCAGGTGGGTTCAGGAAGATCACGCTGAGTCCTGTTCACAACAGCGCTTTGTTTTTCTCTGGGGTCTGGAGAGCTGAAAGAGACCCCCCACTCTTGTTTTTACAGTTGCTGTTCTTAGGAGAACTCCGAAACAAAAATTATAGTTTTTTGCTCCCTTCTCTGGTGACTTGATCTCTCAGGGATCTATCCTGTACTGTAATGAGGTTATGTGTGAGTCTTTGTGTGTTTTTAAACCTGTTCTGCAATTGATGTGGGCTGGGAGCCTGCAGAAACCTGCAAAGAATTATAAACACACTCACAAAGAAGCAAGTCAAATAGAGTTACAGCTCAATGCCACAGACCAAAGTCTCTTTTGCTTCTTTTCTGTCAAGCAAGACTTATGTCTTTTTTTTTTTTTTTTTACAGGGACAGAGAGAGGGATAGATACGGACAGACAGACAGGAAAGGAGAGAGATGAGAAGCATCAATCATCAGTTTTTTGTTGTGACACCTTAGTTGTTCATTGATTGCTTTCTCATATGTGCCTTGACCATAGGCCTTCAGCAGACCGAGTAACCCCTTGCTCAAGCCAGCGACCCTGGGTCCAAGCTGGTGAGCTTTTTTTTCTCTCAAACCAGATGAGCCCGTGCTCAAACTGGTGACCTCGAGGTCTCGAACCTGGGTCCTCCGCATCCCAGTCTGATGCTCTATCCATTGCGCCACCGCCTCATCAGGCTTACATCCTTTATTTAAAAGAACTTCACCCAGGTATAAGAAAGATTTTTTTAATGAAAGACTAAGCCCTTTCTTTCCTACCAATTCATTCATTCCTTTGGGAGCCTCCACCCAAGTCTCCAGTCCCCTGAGGTTCTATTTTTAATCAACAGACATCTCATCTGGGCCAGATACGGCAAGCGGGGGTCTACTTGTTGCCCCCTGCTAAGCTGCATTTCTTAGCAGTTCTGTTCCAGTTCTCTTTTCTGTTCCCCTCATGTTTGGCCTCTAGGTTCCTAAGTACAAAGGATTATTGACCTGGTTGGGAAAATATCGGCTGCCTTTCTTCTGTAAAACCAACTTGTGTTTCCACTACATTCTCTGTCAAGAGCTCATCAGTTTCATTAATTCCCCAGAAGGAGGTAAGCTTGGGGATGTAAGTGTGGGGAAATCAGGGAAGCCAGGCTGCAGAGCAGCCCTGTTAGTTCTACAGTAAGGTACAACTGACAGTCGCCTCTGTAGCCTCAGACGTGCAGGTGGCTCGGCCTGCATTGTGGTAGTCAGTAAAATCTTAGGCTGGAAGATTGGTACCTAGATCAATAGCAGGATTCAGTAGCAGGCTGGGCTGTTTGTCTCCCTGCATCCGTAAGTGAGAGAGTTAATGGTGGCCACAGAATATGACAAAATTGCCTACATATACCCAGAATCAAACATATCTCACCACCTCCATGGCCACCACCTGGTCTAAGCTGCCATGATTTCTCACCTGGCCGCTGAAATCATCTTAGACTCCCTGACTCTGCTCCTGTTCTGCTGCGCATAAGCAGCCAGTGAGCCTTTAAACAATTCAGATTATGTCAGTCCTTTGCTGCCTGTCCTCCTCCCACCCCCCCACCCCCACTCTCCTGCACCAGTGGCTTCTTTCGCCATGTGAAAGCCAAGGCCCCTTCAATGGCCTTCAAGGTCCTAGAGACCTGACTTCATTTCCTTTCTGAACTCATCTCCTCCTACTCCCTTCCTCGCTTGCTCCATTTCCACCACATTGGCCTCCTTGCAGTTCCTCAAACATAATGGACATATTCCCATTTCAAGTGTTTGCATTGGCTGTTCACTGTACCTGGAATGCTCTTCCTCCATAGGCACACTGGCTCCCTCTCTTACCTCCATAAATCTCCGTGAAGATCTCACCTACTCCATGAAGACCATAATACCCATTCATCCACCTCCTGCCCTAACACTCCCAGCCCTGTTTACTCTCCTCTACTTTTTAATTTTTTCCTGTATTGCTTATAACCTTCAACCTTTCTAGGTAATGTGCTTACTATGTTTATTGTCTGTCTCATTCACTAGAATATAAGCTCCTTGAGGGCAGGGATTTTTGTTCTGTTTGCTGATGTATCCCAAACAATAGAATGGTTCTTGGCACTTAGTAGACATGTAATAGTTATTTGCTGAAAGAATGAATAAATAAAATCTCCATCTAGGATTGAATTGGTAACTTGACTCTCAGCTCAACTAACCAAAGGAAACTTCCACCCAGGAAAGGTTAAGATTCAGAATATCCCATTGAGTAATATGTTCTAATAAATCACCACTATACTATATCTCTCCAGCAATATATGGATTGGGAGAGTTGGATTGGGAATCACTGCCTCACGGAGATCATAGAAGACAAGGGGCCTTGGTTGGAGTGTATTTCTAATTTTGGATTGTATGCTTGCTTGTGGGTCTCTCACATGTCACTTGATGCATGTCACTAGAGGGCATGGTGCTTAGTGTAAAAGCCTCACATAATCAGGATTCAACTCATCTAACTGCCTACCATTTCTCCTCACTCATACTGAGTGAACAAGGCCTGATGGTGCTCAAGGCTGAGAGAGGGCCAGGGCAGAGCTCCCCCCTCTCTCTCTCACCCCGGACTTTTCCTGGCAGCCACGATGATGAGATGGGAAAAGGCAGACCAGTGGCTACTTCAGAAATGCATTGGCGGAGTCAGAGGGATGTGGCGCTTCTGCACCTACCTCAAGGGCAGTGCAGGTGGGTTCTCGGAGTTCTTCCTGGGGCCTTTGCAAATCCTGAACAGCTTCCAGGATGCCCTAGAGCACTTACTGACAGTTGTGTCTGTCTTTGGTGAATATAAAACATGATTTATAATGCAGTTTGGGTAAAGTCTTTAAAAACTGGGATCCTTCGTGTAGGTTAGGGCAAACACAATCAGGGTCCCTTTCATTCATTCACTTGTTTGTTCATTTACTCATTCATTCGTTCATTTAGCAATGGTTATTGAGCACCACCATATGGCAGCCATTGTGCTGGTAGGTGGGGATACAAAAGTAAATCAGAGCCATAAGTCCCCACTTCATAAAGCTGCTACATCTCCCCAGGAGATGTAACCAAAAAAATGGGGGACAGACAAGGGACAAGTGAATAAATAATCCCTATAGCAAAAAGGTTGGGATGCACTGCTTTCTGCTCTTTTGGGTCCAGTGGTGGCTATTGGGAGGCAAACAGCCTGCACTAGTTGACACTCCAGTTTCATCTAGGGACAAGCCCTAGTGTAAAGGTAAAACCCTGGATTTCCACAGAACAGGAACGGAAGCACTAGATAGGCTGTCATTCAGTTTGTCACAGGAACTTCAGCCTTGGCAAAGTTGTGAAACAGGAAATATGGTCTTTGGCCACTATTGGCCCCCATGTCCTTCTGCTGGCTACTTCGGGTCCGTCATTTGGGATCTTTATTTTCTGAACCACACTCAAATGTCTCATAATTCATCCCCAGGATCTTGCAGTTTTGCCTCAAGTGTCAATTTTTCTAACAATAAAAAAGGTATTAAAGATCCCTATCCATTAAGTCCCTTCTGCCCATGACTCCCATCTGCCTCCCCTATTAGGACATTTTTGGAGATGGTGCCTTAACCCAAAGGAATGGCTAGTGGTGGTTTTGGGGGCAGTAGACAGGCTGCTATAACCAGACACAATCATTAAAGGGGCAAGATTGGGGTGCAGCCCTGTGCCTGCCCTGTCTGTCTGTAGGTGAAGAACTGGTGGATTTCTGGATCCTTGCCGAGAGGATCCTGAGCATAGATGAGATGGACCTGGAACAGAGAGACCACTACCTATCACTCCTCCTCACGCTGAAGGCCAGCTATCTTCAGGAGGGCTCGCGGGTAGTGACTCTCTGCAACATGAACCTCAGTAAGAACTAGAAAGTGTATCTGAAGTGAAATCCCCAGGAGATGTAACCATAAAAATCAATCCGATGTCTGATAGCCCTCAGTCTCTTGCTTTGCAGACTGCCACCCTTAGCATCTTCTATGTATCAGGGATTCCACAGGGAAACCCAACCCTTAACGGGGGAGGGATGAGAGAGACCAGTTGTCCTTAGGCTGGTACAGGCCTCTTCCTGAGATATTACTTGCCAGTGATGGTTGGTTGGAGGAAGTGAAAATGAATTGGAACAAGGTGATTGAACATCTCCCCCACATTCTGAGCCTGCAGGGCCTGTATGTATGTATCTATCATCTATCTATCTATCTATCTATCTATCTATCTATCTATCTATCTATCTATCATCTATCTATCTATCATGTTAGTTGGGATTCTCTATAACAGACTATAGCCCACAGGTTAAATGAAGTACATGTGGCCCGTGAGCTAAGAATGTTTTTGTATTTTTAAAAAAGACAAGTGTGCAACAGAGACTGTAGGTGGCCCATAAAGTCTAAACTATTTACTACACAAAACCATTCAGAAAAAGGGGGAAAAGCAACCTCACCACTGTCACATCATTTTCTTTTTCTTTCTTCTTTTTTTTCTCCTTTCTTTCTTTTTGTTCTGTCTTCTCTCCAGAGTCCATCCTGAACCTCTCCATCTGGCATCTCAACCAGTCAACCACCAGGAAGGATATCTTGAACCACATGAAGAAAGTGGCCCTCTTCAAACTCCAGAGCTATTGGCTTCCCAAATTTTACACCCATGCCAAGACCATCCTAGCTAAGGAGGAGTCATGCCAGGGTCTGATGCAAGAATATGACACCCGCCTGTGCAGTGTCTGCTGTACCCACCTAGGAGGGCTCCCTCTGAACATGAGCATCAGGAAATCCCACCACCCTCAGCGACGATACTCGAGCAGGAAGACCAAGCTCAAGATGTGGCAGTCGTTAGATCATGTCTCTTGGTCTTCAGAATTGGATACCAAGCCAGACACTAACACTCCACCCTCCCAGGGGGTTGGTCCTCAGGAGAAGGTGGTTACGCAAAAACCTTCCCTGAAAAAGGCCTCTCCGAGGGAGAGAATAACCAGTTCCCTGAAAAAGGATATTCTCTATGCCAGGAGAAAATCCAGCATGAAGAAGAAAGCCAAGAGCTACCTCCACACGGAGGGAGTCTTTGAGCCAGAGTTCTCTTCCTACCTCAGAACTGCCACCCCCATCACCAGTCACTCTACCCAGAAGACAGTCAAGAAGGCCGCCAAGCAGAAATTGTGTTTAGGGTACACCCACTGGGCCTTGTGTGCCGACGTCTGTGCAGGGAGTCCCTTCCGGGACCATCTGAAGAAGCTGAATTTGAAAGTAGAGGTCCAGCTCCTGGACCTCTGGCAGGATCTGTACCGCTTTCTTGGCATCTTGATGAATAACAGGCAGACTGGAAATGCCATCTTCTGGAAAATGCTGGGCAACCGAATCTGTGAGCTCTACCTGAATAAGCAGACTGGTCCATGCCTACCACTCAAACCCCAAACCATTGAAGGCCTGATGGAGCTGCTGCCTACTGGGGATATGAACCCCTGGATACCCAGAGCCCAGAGTGAGATCTGCCAGGTAGGTCACACCTTATAGAAATGGGTTAGTATCTGAAGGACTAGGTCAAGATTGACCTAAAATCTTACTTATCTGGTCATCTACGCTAAGTTAATGATATAATTATTCATATAACACTTCATCTATTGCAGAGTTGGTTAATCTTTTAGGAGCAAACTGTACAAATTCCCAAGAACCCGCCAAAATCCAAAGTAAAATGGAGGTAGGGGAGTGGTCAGGATCTACCTTTTATTCCTTCTTTACTTTCCCCTTACGTGGAGTCACCCAAAACCATGAACCTCAGAGTGTTCCATTGATGGAAGTTTCAATAGCTCTTTCTAAACGTTATGTATTGAAATGCAGTCTTTCCTAGATTAGACATCAAGGAAATTGAGAAGCGTTTATTTGTATCCCAAAACAGTAGATAAGAGCAAAAGAACATCCTCAAGACTCACAGGAAGTAAAGCCCATTGCCTGACTATTGTATTGTCAAGATCTTGGCAGAAAACACATGGCAGAGTCAAGTTGGGAAAGGGATAAGTGTGTAATACAAGGGACTAGTTACAAAGGAGTGGGCACAAGGGCAGGGAGACCACAGAGGATAACGCAACACCCCAGGGCCAGTGTGGGTGGGTCACCTTTATCACGCCTAGCGCTGAAGAGTTGAGAAGAGAGGTAGTTACCAGAACCACAAGAGAAAGAACTATATGGAATGGAACGTTTGGCAGGAGCTTTAATTGTCAGAAGAGATATGTAGCCACAGTCCATAGCGACCTGGCTGGGAGTGACCAGGGAGAATAGAAACCCCAAGCTCACTCTATTCCTGCTTTCCCATCTCCTGTCAGAACTTCTGACTGGATAAACCCAACCAGAGGTCATGGAGCCTGTTGATGCGGTCCACACAGGGTAATTCCCCAAGGCACGAGTCAGGTGAAGAAGGGCAGAGAGTAAATCTAGAGGGACAAGTGGGTATAAATAGCAAATTATTTAGTGCATTATCATCTATTTATTCTATAAAGCACATTACCTCCTTGAGGCTTCCTAGCAGCTCCAAGAGGCAGACAGGGTCATATTGTTGTCACTTGTACAATAAGGAAAATGAGACTCAGAGTTGGTAAATTAATTAGTCCAAAGCCCAGAGCAGAATAGTGGAGGAACCAGGGCCAAAACCAGAAGTTCTTGGCTCAAAGTCCAACACGACTTCCAGTGCACCATAGTTAGCCAGAGTTGCACATCGGATAATGTAGGACCAAATCAGTCCCGTGCTTCCACAGCCCAAGCTCTCCTGTGCACAGTGTCTCAGCATTGGAGGTCTGGAGGCGCCATCTTTTGTGGAATGAGTGTCCCCTCCTCTCTGCTCTCAGAGAGCTTTGTTCACACCTCTGTGGTGGCATGTGTTATACTACCACTCATCATGCTAGCACAGCGATTTTCAACCTGTTTATCTCATGGCACACGTAAACTAATTACTAAAATTCTGCGATACACCAACATACATGTATTTTTTGCAGATCAAACCAAAAAATAAGGTATAATTTTGATTCATTCATACTGGATGGCTATTGTTGTGTTGGCTGTTATCATTTTTTCATTTGACAGCCTAAGGGAAAAGAAGTCAGTGCCCCAACTACATTGTCAGGTATTGTGTGTTCTATCCATTCTTGTGGCATGCTGGTGGAAAATCACTATGCTCTAAGGTGAGCTCCTGGTGAACCAGGCTTGTAGCATACTGATGATCTGTATGTTCCCAGCATTGAGCACAGGGCCTGGCATGGGGGAGGCACTCAGAAAGGATATGTCAAATAAATAAAAGAGTGAGCATGAGACTACAGATAAACCTAGCTAAGCACTAACTCATAGGTTTCTGTCATTGTTATTATTATGTGTTGTTTATTTATTTTAATGGAATGAACTCTTCTTCATAAGTGGGAAAGGTCTTCAAGAGGAAGATATTAAGAGTAGACCTACCAAAAGGAGATGGTTGGTGTTCAGGACTATTTTGAGAATCAAATAGGATAGTACTTTGGAAAAGAACAAAGATGTATGAGATGCCAAATAATTGTCCTTCAGTAAACTATTTATTGTATCTCTCTCTCTTTTATTTTTATTTTTTGTGAGAGAGAAAGAGACAGACAGACAGATAGGAAGGGAGAGAGATGACAAGCATCAACTCATAGTGGCAGCACTTTAGTTGTTCATTGATTGCTTTCTCATATGAGCCAGGGGGCTCCAGCTGAGCCAGTGACCCCTTGCTCAAACCAGCAAGCTTTGGGCTCAAGCCAGAGACCATGTGGTCATGTCTATGATCCCACACTCAAGCTGGTGAGTCCACGCTCAAACTGAACGAGCCCACTCTCAAGCTGGCAACCTTGCGGTTTCAAACCGGGGTCCTCAGCATCCCAGGCCGACGCTCTATCCACTGCACTGCCACCTTGTCTATTTACTGTATCTTTTAAATATCGGTTACTATCCTCTAAGATTTAGAGAGTTCATGTGAGCAGCCATATTTGGAAAAGCAAGAAATGTCCCTTGGTTGACGATGGCTAACTTTTGCTGTTCCATTTTATCTCCAAATTAGAGATCCAGAATCTCCCACCTGCTCTCCTCCTATGTAAACACTAGCAGGCAAGATGCAGCAGGCATAGGACCACCTCCTAATGCATATGCCGTGTTTGACTTTCAGATGCTCACCCCCTGGTATGATGAGTTCCTGGATGAAGAGGACTACTGGTTCCTCACTTTTGCAGTAGGAGGGGCCCTGAGTTGGGGAGGAACCGTGAGGTTGAGGGAAGAAAAGAAAATAACTGCTCTTTTAGAAAACTTATTTGTTAAAGTAGATGAAATTCTGATCTTTTTCTTCAGAGGCAACCGAGGGGAGGGTTTGACATGGTCCTTGATGTTCTAAACATAAACCTCTCAGAGGAAAAAGATTTAAGTGCATAGCTGACTTTGAGAAGGTCACATTCATATACAGTTTCTCCCATATAGAAAATAGATTTGATTAGAAGAGGGAGGAGGTAGTGAGGCAAGGAGCAGTAGTTCTGAATAAATAGAAAGCCAGCAGCCTAAGTCCATGTGACAGGGACAAACAGGACGACTGGTCTATTACAAACATCTAGTTCCTGTAGCAAATGTCTTTCCCCTCCCCTTTCTCTTAGACTCAGAACAAGTACATCAGCGCCAGGTGGCAGGAGGGAGACTCTGTAAGCAAAGAAGAGAACTTTCTTTTTTATAAGAGGTTTCAGGAATCCCTGGATTTAAGCCAGGGTTTGGCTAACATGGAGGAAATGGAGTCTATGCAGTGGCAAAAAATAGCTACTGAGGACCTGAGACAAGGCGGGTCTATCCGGGTGGAAGTGAAGTCTCCAATGTTTCTGGAAGGTAAGGGCAGTCACCATTATTTTTGACCCTTACATATACACACCCAGGGAATATTAACATTTAACATTTAGGGAATATTTACTGTGGATTAGTACTGTGTAATGCAAAGGTCTGCTCTTCAAAATAACCTGAGTTAAATCCTGAGTACCTGAGGCACAGAGAGGATAAGTGACGCAGGGTCACACAGTAGGTGGCAGAGACAGGATGTGAACCCAGACTGACCAACTGCAGAGGCCCCTACTGGCTGTAAGGGGGACAGGAGCGCTGGAGGATGGCTGGACTCATGCCCACCACAGCAATGCCGTAGCTGGACTGCACATCCGTCTCATCTTATGTATCTGATAAGCTCATTTTACGCCGCTGCCCCTCCCCCAGAATCCAGTCCAAAGCATTTCTGGGATTTATTTTTAACAGCAACTCTCCTTCCCCAACGTAGGGCCCCAGCCCACCCCGGTGGTGGGGAAGCGTGGTAAGGGTCACAGGCTCTGCTGTCCTGCAGGTCTCGGGTCCCATCTGAGCTCTACTAGTGACTGTAAACTTGGTCACTGTATTTAACCTCTCTTTAAGCCCCTATTTTCTCATCTGAAATTTGGGAATAATAATAGGCTTCTTGTGAAGATGACCTGAGATCATCTATGAGAGCTCTTAGCACATAAGTATGCTAATGAACGTTAGCCATTTTTATTCAAATTGAACAAATTGCTTTGTCTATGTTGAGGCAGTCAAAGTAATGTACTACTTCTCCAACTTTGAGCCACAATAAATACATTTAACTTCAGGAAACGTATACCTGTATGTGTGCCTATGTGCGCGTGCGCACATATAGAAAGAAAAATATTTTCACAACCCAATGATGTACTCTAATATTCTATATTCTATTCTATTTCATTTTATGAATGCTGGGAATGATCCAGTTTACTTTTTGACATACTATTGAGTCATTACCTACACTTTGAAGAACACACAGACAGTTAGAGTAGGCAAAGGCTTTGAAAATTCAGTTCCACCCCTCGTGCTCTGAGCCTGAGCAAGTTACCTCATCTCTCTGAGCCTTGTTTCCCCATCTATAAAAGGGGAATAATGGTCCCTACTTTGCAGGGCTGTTGAGATGGTTGGAGGTAATGAGTTTACACAGCAAACAGGAGCTCAGTAAGTAGTACTTGTTGGATTACCCCAAAGGATGGAAGGCTCAGCTCTAGAAATCTTTGTATTGCACAGTGCATACCATACGCGAAGCAAGATGTGTTGGACGCTTGTACCTCGGAGCTGTGCTTGAGCACAAGTTATTGAAATCGATCGTGAACAGCCCCTCTGTTCTACCTCAGAGTCTTACCTTCTCTCTAAATCCCAAATATTCCAGAACGTCTCACAGAAATCAAGAGAGAAGTAGAAGAAAGGGTAGCTGGCAAACTTCACCACACCTGCACAGGGCAACAGGCGTTTCTGTAGTGGCCACAGGGTGTCAAGGGTGTCCAGGAAGAGTGGGAACCACCTTCCATGGAGATGCCCCTCCTCCCTCAGCACACATGATTGCTTCATCCACCACTGCTTTTGGGGGGTCACACAATCTGACCTAACGATGGCCTCCCATGTATTGCCCATGTCGGGGCTCATACTGCCAGGTAGGCTGATAACTCCACCCAACAGGCTGTCTCAAAAGCTCACAGAGCACCGGAACTAGGATAGTCTCAGCTTCCACATGGGCAAAATTAGTCCTAGAGAGATGCAATGGTTGCCCGAGGTTGCTCAGCAAGGGAGGACTAGAAACGTGGACCCACTGCAGAGATAATCTGCCTCTCACAATTTACAGCCTGGTGCTCCTGGCTGAGAGATGGTGATAACAATGGAAATTGACAGGTGGGCAACTGACATTCGTGAGTCCACACCCTAGGATTTCGTCTGGACTCCTCCAGTGTAACTCAGAAAGCACCAGAGTTCCCTAGAAGGTTCCAGGACAACTGTGTGTGACTAGGCAGAAAAGCTTCACGGGCCACGTGTCTCCAAGAAAGGCAGAATTCTCTCAGCCTGGAGGGCAGGAGAGGCTGGATTTCCTGGCTTCTAATTTGGCCTAGAGACTTGTATTCCTTTGTATAAGCATTCTATTAAAACACTATTTCTCATACCTGCAACAAAGGTATTTGATTCATTGAACCCAGACTGGTCAACTAGACTCTCCCCTGTTTTTCTCTATAGACATAGAGAAAATGTCCTTTGAGGAGCTCTGCTACAAATATCCAAAGCTGGCCATAGAGAAGATCAGCGATGACTACAAAGTATATTGTGAAAAAGCACCTAAGACAGGTAAATGTTTAAACTTATAGATATATTTGAAGACAGCCAATTAAGAAAGAATCTCCCAACTCACAGGGCCGTAAGTCAAAAGAAGAGAACCATGCTTTGTCTGAAAAGAGGGATGGTCAGACCTTACCTTGTTTTTTCCCTCCTACAAAACCATAGAAGGGCATCGTGAAAATGAGATGCAGTTATAAATGAAGATCAGTATGAAAATTGTTCATTCCTACCTTCTTGCCTCGTTATTACTCTGGGGTTTTCATTAATGCAGATTTGTCTTCTGCGAGATTCCCTGGAGTCAGAGATTTGTGGAGGGAGGTTTGTTGGGTGTGTTCTTAGGAATTACTTGGGGATTGAGGAAAGCAGGACTGGGTGGAGGCAGATGCTGAACTGCAAGGCAGTTACAACAGACCGCGGCAGAGGGAAGCTTGAAAGCCAGAGATAGCCCTTCAGATTTGTCCTTCATTGAGCCAAGGGACTTTTGTACATCTACACTGACTCACATGGGACATCGCTGCCCCAAGGGAGGTTATCACCTTGGCTCAGGCAGGGCCCTTTGGTGGAGGCAACTCCCAGAATGAGTACCAGGACTTCTTGCATTTCTGACTCCATGTCCTTCATCAGTTTCAGGAAATTTTCACTTCTGATCTCTTCAAATACCTGTCTTCCGTCATTCTAATTTCCTTCTTCCTTCTGATAATCTTGCTACACTTATTTTCGACATTTCATCCATATGCCTATGTCCCGTATGCTTTATTCTGAATCCTCCTTATTTTTTCTCTATATGTTTCAGTCTGGATATTTTCTTTTAAATTTTTAAATTTCTTTATTGATTTTAGAGAGAAAGGGAGACATCAATTTGTTTTCCCACTTATTTATGCATTCATTGTGTGTGTGTGTGTGTGTGCGCCCGCGCGTGCGTGAAACAGAGAGAGAGACAGAGAGAGGGACAGATAAGGACAGACAGACAGAAAAGAAGAGAGATGAGAAGCATCAATTCTTTGTTGTGGTACCTTAATTGTTCATTGACTGCTTTCTCATATGTGCCTTGACCGAGGGGCTACAGCAGAGCGAGTAACCCCTTGCTCAAGCCAGTGACCTTGGGCTTTAAACCAGTGACCTTTGGGCTCAAGCCAGCGATTATGGGGTCAGTGTTCCCGCGCTCAAGCTGGTGAGCCTGCACTCAAGCTGACAACCTCAGGGTTTCAAACCTGAGTCCTCTGTGTCCCAGTCCGTTGCTCTATCCACTGCGCCACTGCCTGGTCAGGCTATATTAATTTCTTATAAGGTTACATATGCGTTTAAAGGTGTGTTATTTTTTATCCAGCATTTCTAGTTTTCTTTTTAAATTGGAAGGTTTCATAGGTTTTCCTTTTTCCCTTCCTTCCTTCCTTCCTCCCCCTCTCCCTCCCTCCTTCCCTCTTTCCCTCCTCCCTCCCTCCCTCCCTCTTCCCTCCTTCCTTCCTTCCCTTCTGTCCTTCCTTCCTTCCTTCTTTCCTTCCTTTTTTATTTGATGTCTGGTCTTCCATAGTCTGGATTTTTTTTTCACCTATTCAATTACACATTAGATTCAGTATATATTTCTATTGTTTTCCATCCTTTTGTCTGCCATCTGTCACTGTAAAAATTACCAAATAACATAAAAGTTTCCTGTTGGGGGGGGGGTACATTCTATTTAATAAATAGTTTAAAGGATTGAGTATAACCAGGCCATGTTCTAATTTCTGGAGGGGTGAGATAAGTAGTATACCATCCCTGCCCTTGAGAAAGTCTTTGTTTTCTCCTATAATATTAGTAACCTCAAAGGGCTCTTCACATACTAAAAGTCTGGGAGTCTACCATTCTTCAATAGTTATGTTCTAATATGTATTTGAAATAGTTTGTAAATAGCAACAGGGAACTAGCCACCCACTTTGAATTGTGGATGGTGGAACAGAATACCTCCTAAAGATGTGCTGCAGAAGCCGTACCCTCAGGGAAGGGAACGGTGTCTGATACAGCCCCAAGGGGAGGGAGCTCTTAACAAACAAGTCAAACAAGAATCTGGGAGGGTTTGCCAATTACAAAGCAGGAGTTCCAGAGGGCAAGTGGAAGGGTTTAAGATGGGATAGCAGAGGTGTCCGGGGAAGACTGTCATGGGGACTGTGGTCCAGTAAAAATGGTTGATTGGGGGAAGGATGCCATTTGGTGTTGACAGGATAAGGAGAGGTATAATGGACGAGGTCTCAGCAGTCTTCTGAAGAAGGTGGGCTCTAGGCCTAACAGCCAACAGACTTAAATAAGAGTCTGGGCTGATATTAGTGCCAGGGGTTAAAATCGTCCCTAAGTTTTTTATACACTAATGGCCTGTGCATCCCTAGCACTGATGGCCTGAGATGGCAGCAACTGTGGGGACTGTGGTTTTTCCAGCCACAATCAGTGTCTGGTAAATGTCACTACTGTTTTGTTCCTTCTTCTTCTCTGCAGTGTTCTTTATAACATGGTGTTGCTCAACTTTGTGATTTTTAACTAGATTCTCCAGTGGAAATTTTCAGAGAACCAAGGACACGTTCATTCTCCCAAAAGAAATTGTCTTTCTCTAGAAAGATAGCTTTTGTCAGGAAGCCTTCACTAAGACCCAGGTAAGACATAGATCCCAGCTTCAGCAATATCTCCAGCCACAGGCCTGGGATTCAGCATGGGACTTCGTCTTCTGTGTGTTAGTTTCCAGACCCTTTTCCATATGTCACACCTGCGTGCACAGGCATACTTAGCGTTTTAAATCATTTTTTATTTTCAAAACCTGGCACCATGCAAAATATATTATACAATGACTTTTCAACATAACCTATCATGGACACCCTTTCCTGACCTGAGTATGTCAAGGTCTACCTCCTTCCATAGTATGGCTATAGCATGATTGTATTTATGCATTTTTCATAAACATTCATATTGTCTTTCATTTTTCATTGCTCTCAGTGGTACCATAAAAAAATCTTTGTATAGGCATCCTTGCATCCTTGTGTTTTCTGGGTTGTGTACCATGGTAGTAGTATCCCAACTGGCTCCTTGCTTCCTGTCTCTTCCCCATATGATCAATCCTAGAGTCAGCCCCTGTTAAGGTTCTGCCCCTAGGCAAACACTCAATGGCCTTTTCTTTCAGGAGTGCCCACTAACCTGTTTCCACTTATCTTGGTCCAAATGCCACCTCTACCTAAGAAGTTCTCCAAATGCATAACTCCCTTCTTTTCTGAAACACTAAATCCCTAACATACAACCCCAAGCACTTATCACGTATTATTTTATACTGCTTTTTATCTTTTAGATATGTTTTCTACCTTCTTGACTATAATTTTCTTGTAAGCCACGCCACTCATTCATTCATTCATTCATTCATTCACTTATTCATTTTTTTAAATTCAGTAACTCTCCATTAATGATTAGCTATCTGGAAAGTTCTCTTACAGAGGCGAGGGATCTATTGTTAGCATGTACAAATTTGGTAGTCAAAGTCACTGGCAGAATATTTACATAGAGAATGTTCCCAGAAGTATGTTCTCTATTACTGTTAACATTCATAGGAAGCGATAAGTCCTCTGTCTCTTCTAACTACTCTAGAGAGATTTTCTTCCCTTTCAAGAAACTGAAATTAATCCCTGAGGTTCATTCAGTCTTTTATTTCTTTTGCTATTCCAATTTGTACTACTTACCACTTCCCCACTATGTCTGCAGAAAGACCTATTTTCCAATTTAGTTAAATATTAACATCACAGAAGTCTTTTGTAAATCATTTATTTACAAGATCATTAAACACTAAAGGGAATTTGCATGGTTATGTAGTTCAGTTTTATATCTTCAGTTAAAACCACAGCAGAATGGCCCAGGTATACCACAGTTGCAGCTCTCTTAAACCTTGTCCCTAGCCCAAATTCAAAGTAATAAACAGTTACTGAGCACATGCTGTGTCCCAGACACTCTGTAGATGCTCATGATACCCCCAAAAAAGACATCATCTTTGCCCTTAATCAAATATATAACTAAATAAACTACAATATTGACATTAAAATGTAATGATAAATTATTGACTAATTACTATGAGAGTATAATGGAAGGAGGAAATTATGAGTAGGGTTAGGAAAACTTAAGAGTGTCAAAAGAGGCCCTGACCTGCATGTAGGAATTCAATTGCAAAGAAATGGGAGAATTATGTGGGTAGGTCCAAACCTTCAAAGCTGCAGAAATGACATAAAGAGATACACTCAGAACTATGAAAATGGTACTTGGAGACTTGGAACTAGTCCAGTGGGGTTCAAGCACACAATGCATGGGGAGAAGGAACATGAAACCTAGAATTAGAAAGTTAGATTGAGACTAAAACAACTGAAAGAAGGTCTTGAGTGACTCATGAAGTAATATATATTGTTCCAATGGCAAGAAGGATTAGTGGGGTTGGTTGGAACGGGAGTAGCAAAAATACCTCTTATATGAACTTTTAAAATATTGCTCTGGGAGAAATAGCAATGATACACTGCTCACAAAAATTATGGAATATTTTATTGCTTCATATTCATTTTGAGATATCCCCTAATTATGCTCACAAAAATTAGGGGATACTTTATAGCTTCATATTTATTTTGAAATATCCTCTAATATTTGTGAGCAGTATAGTATGAGGAGTCAGAGACTCAGACTGAAGGCAGAAATAATAGTTGAAAGGTTATTGTAGTTGTTACAGTAAGTGACTTTAAAGACCTGAGGTTGAAAGAGTAGATATATAAGGGAAGATACAGATTTTTTAAAAACACTGATGGTGCGGAATTAAACGTCTGAAATGGGGGAGTAAAGCCCTCAAAAAGTGTCTCCCTATAAAAACTGTAGTAAAAGTGGACAAAACTGTCAAAAGATTTTAGAACTCTATAAATTGTATCATCCAAAATTTCAGTTAAAAAAAAATGATGGTAACATAGGCCCACTCCCCTTCCATTGGGGTTGTCAAATGACAGGACCAAGCTTAGGATGAATACATAAAAATTCACCTCCAAGGAAACAGTAACCAATTCATATACCCTGAGCTTCACACGTGGTTAAGGGCTCCATAACCTGGGAGAAGCCCTTCCACATTCCCTAACTGGAGTGGAATCCGGGGACAGCTCATTCTCTCCACCAATGATGCTTTCTTCTTTTCCAGAAACCTGACAGAAATCCTCCTAAATGCACACCACTTGGAGTTCTTCATGGAGTTCCTCAAAGAACAAAAGGCCGAGAGCCCCTTGCAATTCCTGATAGCCGTACAGAAGATCAGTACTGAGATGAATGAAAAGATCCGAAACCCTCTCATTGAAAATATAGTCAAGACTTTTTTCCATGGAAAAATCTCTCCGGGTATGCAGCCTCTTCTCCTGATACTGTTTGCTTCTCCCTTTAGTATCTTGGAAGAGTCTGGAAAAGAGGCTGTCTTAAATGTGTCCTCCTGAGAGAACAGAATATATATATAGTACAGTGGTACCTTGAGATACAAACAAACCAACTTTTTTAAGATACGAGCTGCAACTTGGTCCATATTTTTGTTCGAGACCCAAGAGAAATTCCGAGATACGAGTCGTGATTCGGGAAGCTGCCGCGTACAGGTCCAGTATCAGCAGTTTGATATACGAGTTGACTGACTTACGAGCTCGGTTACAGAACGAATTAAATTTGTATCTCAAGGTACCACTGTATGTTACTAGTAAAAGAAGCTTAATGCAAAACACTGCAATTATCTGTGATATATGTGCTCCTATTTAAGTTTATTCAACCCTGATTTAATCCCTATAAGACAGTGATAAATGTCCCTACTTGACTCATGAGAAAAGGGAAACAGAGGAAATACAGTAACTAAGTTATCTACAGTGTGTCCGTAAAGTCATGGTGCACTTTTGACCGGTCACAGGAAAGCAACAAAAGACGATAGAACTGTGAAATCTGCACCAAGTAAAAGGAAAACCCTCCCAGTTTCTGTAGGATGATGTGGCAGCATGTGCGCATGTGCAGATGATGACGTAACACCGTGTATACAGCGGAGCAGCCCACGGCCATGCTAGTGAGATGTGGACGGTACAGAGGAAAGTTCAGTGTGTTCTGTGGCTCACTAAATTTGAATCTGTGACCAAAGTGCAACGTGAATATTGGCGCATTTATAACGAAGCGCCACCACATAGGAATAACATTACTCGGTGGGATAAGCAGTTGAAGGAAACCGGCAGTTTGGTGGAGAAACCCTGTTCTGGTAGGCCATCAGTCAGTGATGAGTCTGTAGAGGCTATACGGGATAGCTACCTAAGGAGCCCTAAAATATCTGTGCATGTGTGTGCTCGACAATTACACCTAAGCAAGACTACAGTTCATAAGGTGTTAAAGAAATGTCTCTGTTTTATGGGGTACAAATTGCAGCTGTTGCACGCTATCAAACCGATGGATAGACCCACACGATGCGCGTTTGCTACAGATATGCTTCATGAGATCGACAATGATGCAAGATTTTTGCAAAGATTGTGTTTAGCGATAAGGCGACCTTCCATATCTGTGGACATGTTCATCGCCATAACGTCCGAATATGGGCTGCTGAACATCCTCATGCCTATGTTGAGTACGAACATAACACCCCTAAAGTGAACATGTGGTGTGGCCTGATGCATGATAAGGTAATAGGCCCATATTTTTTCGCGGAGCAGTCTGTGACGGCAAACACCTATCTTGACATGTTGGAATTGTATACAGTGCCACAATTTCCAGGTGTCATCTTTCAAGAGGACGGCAGTCCTCCACACTACACCACCATTGTTCGTGAGTTTCTGGATAGAACATTCCCCCGGCGGTGGGTAGGCAGGGGTTCTGTCAAGCCATGGCCACCACGATCCCCAGATCTCATGCCCTTAGACTTTTACTTTGGGGGTTATGCGAAGCAACATGTGTACATTGAACATATCAACCACATTAATCACTTAAAACAGAGAATCACAGACGTTGTTCACTCTGTTACACCAGACGTCCTTACCCGTGTGTGGCAAGAACTTCACTATGGTTTGGATGTGTGTAGGGAAACAAATGGAGCCCACGTTGAACTACACTTAATAGGTATAAAACTGGGAGAGTTTTCCTTTTATTTAGTGCAGATTTCACATTTCTATCGTCTTTTGTTGCTTTCCTGTGACTGGTCAAAATTGCACCATGACTTTACAGACACGCTGTAGTTGGTGGGACTTGAATTCCAGCTCAAGTTATCTGAGTAGAATGGTGTTATCTACAAAAGTGAGAGTGAGCTGTATGCAAAGTTGGAGTGTCCACCACTCATAGGTTATAAAGATGGTTGTTCCAGGAAGAAGCACTGTCTCCCTGAAAATCCTCATAAATTTTGTCTTGTTTTCTTGCCTACGGTGGGACCCATGTAAATTCATTTGACTAGAAGCAGACATTGCATGTATTAACTCATAAGTCTGGGGGCAAACAAAAGTGGATGAGCTTGATCCCATCTTAGAGGTAAACAAATCTATAGCAAAGTAATGAAGATAAAGCTTTGACATAGATGAACAGGTATGTGTGTGTGTGTGTGTGTGTGTGTGTGTGTGTGTGTGTGTGTGTGAGTGTGTGTTGCTTGTGGTAAACCAAGATGAGGTTATAGATTTTATAAAAATAGAAAAAGAGGTAGAATTGGTAAATCTTGTAAGTAATATTTATTTGTGAAGTTTTGGGATATTAAGTTCTGTGTATCGATGTAAGTGAGCTAGAAGAGAAAGAAGAGTCAGCAGATCCTGTTCCTGGTGAGTTTCCAAGTTGTTAATGAACGCCGCAGTCTTTGAACAAAAATCGTATTGCCCTTCCAGTGCTTGTTTGTAATCTTGGATTTCCCATCTGCCCCAGCAATTAATTTTAATCCTTTTTCTTCTGCTCTCTTTCTAAACCAAAAACTTCAAACTAGCTGCAGAAATGAGTCTTTTTAACATGAACTCCCCTTATACACTAATCTGAGATTTGAGTGTAACTAACGTAGGATAAGGCAGTATTTGCTCTACAAACACACTTGCAAGTAACATTCCAGAGATGTGTTTGAGAGTTTCAAATGAATTATGGAGAGGTCAGAGTCTAACCAGATTGAGAATAAGGAACTGTAAGACTCTAAGATGAAAAAAACACCAGCTTCCTCAGAAGTGGTAGACATTGAGACGATGGCTCCTCTCTCTCTCTCCTTCCTTCCCCCCTTCTCTGTCATTTTCTAGAAGAAATGCTGCAATGTGATGCCTCTATCATCAAAGAGATCTCTCAGATGCACCGTGTCAGCACAACTTCACTGTTAGAGCTCCAGAGCTTTGTCATGAAGTCTCTGGAAAAAAAGTGGTGAGTGTTGCCCTGTGAGCTTTCCCAGAGTGGTTGGTTGGCTCCTAAAGACCACGTGACTCAAAGAATATCATAATCCACTCACAATTCATTGCCAGAACCTCCCTACCAAAGAATAGCCAGACTTATCTTGAACCCTCTTACCTACTACCTACCTGCGCATGTGCGAACACACACACACACACACACACACACACACACACACACTTCTGCTCATTTGCCTGAACAAGGAACATTGTGGTATTGATGGGGAAGGACAAAGGATTGAAATGGGAAAAGAGTATTTTTGAGTATCTCAACGTTCCCTGATTTCTACTTCGACCTCCTCCAAAAGCAGAGATAGCTTTGTGTTGACTGTTACTTTCAAAGTGCCCAGTCTTGGCCTCGTTTGACATCCTTGGCTTCCTCCTGGCAGGCTTGAAGATTACCAAGAGCTGTTCCCAGCTTTCCCTCAGGAAGCACACACTGGAGCACGCACAGTGCCCAGGAAGACCTCGAAGGGGACAACCACTCACCTCCATGGCTCCCAGGTCAGTGAGGAAGCCAGTAAAGGCAAGACACTGGGGATACGAAGACAACTGCCCAGACATTGCCAACCATACAAATGAGTCTCACTGCTAGCTTATTCAGTCACCAAAAACAACTACCCTTTGGGGTAGGTTTTTAAAACCCCATTTACAAAGGAGGAATCTGAGTCTCAGAGAAATTGTTACAGTGGGAATTTGAGGCAGTCCTTCTCTTCACTATCTTTGTGACAGGTACAGGGACTCATGGAGATCAGAATGTCAGGTTATTTTTTAGGTGTTTTATTTTTTTGAGAGAGGGACAGATAGGGACAGACAGACAGAAACGGAGAGAGATAAGAAGCATCAATTTTTCATTGCAGCTCCTTAGTTCACTGATTGCTTTCTCGTATGTGCCTTGACCAGGAGGCTACAGCAGAGCGAGTGACCCCTTGCTCAAGCCAGCAACCCTGAGCTCAAGCCAGCGATCTTTGGCTTCAAGCCAGCAACTTTTGGGCTCAAGCCAGCAACCATGGGGTCATATCTATGATTCCACACTCAAGCCAGCAACCTCAGGGTTTCAAACCTGGGTCCTCTGCATCCCAGTCCGATGCTCTCTCCACTGCACCACTGCCTGGTCAGGCTTTTTGTTTTGTTTTGTTTTTTAATGGAAAGCTACTTTCAAAGACATGGATTGACCATGAAGTCAATGGGGTTTGATAATCCTCTCTCTGCACCCAAATTAAAGTTGCATGTCCAGTCACTATAAAATAATGGAACAATTTAGGCCTCCACTTACCTTGCTGAGCGCCTTGCCAGGGGAGAAAGGACAGGCTAGGATATGTGTCCTGCAGACAAGCCCGTCTCGGAGAGAATGCAGAGGGCTAACTGCAGACTATGCCCGCCTCCTCCTTCCAAGCTCATTAGTCATCCAACTCATTCTTTCTCCCACTGGAGGAGATCAAAAGGGAAGAAAGAGAAGAGAAGTGCATTATTCAGGGAAGTCTTCACATGCTTTGAGAAAAAAAATTGCAACTAATCTTAAATAATCTCTGAAATAATCATTTCCCCAATGTACTGTATTATGGAGTTTTTCATAATCAGAAAAAACTTAAGCCCCACTCTGACTCCAAAGATCATTCCCCAATATTTCTGATAATGATGCCTGTGCCCATTGACCCAGTTCTCCAAATGTGAAAATGGGCTTTCCCAGCCTTTCCTCTTTCTATTTCTTCCATATATAAACAAACTCCGTGTCAGGGTACCAGGAATGATCGTTTAATTCAGAGAGTAGGGGTACCACACCCAGAACCAGGGCACTTTGCTTTCATTTCAGATCTTCCTGTTGCTGTTAGATAAGAAAGGATAAAAAGAAGTGAATATACTTTGTGCCAAGCACTGTGTTTTAGGGCTTTCAGATACCATCAAAAACCCTCACCACAACCATGAAGGCTACAGTTTTTATCGTACGCATAGAATAGAGACATGGACACGCAGGTTAAGTACGTTGACCCAGACTACATAGTTCAGGTAGAGCAAAGCTCCTGACTCCCAAGTTTTTTATCTGAAATCCAATGATTTCTGTACTTACACCAGCTCTCTGAAGCCAAGCTGCTGTTGAGGTTCCTGTCTGTTGAATGAGAATGAAGTAAACTGGGTCAACAAGATGCCTTCTGGCTCTCGGTATAATTTCTCAAGGGTTTAATGAACTGGAGAGTGGTCACTCAGTATCTAGGAAGAAACTTATAAAATGAATTTGTGTGTGTGCACACGCATGTGGTGTATGAGTGTGTGCATTTAATTATTGTTTTTTAATGCTTAGAAATGATTTTACTTATTTTCTTATTTCAACATTTCAAAATCTGCCCAAGCCCTTATTCCCTTCTTGTGAGTCACGCTTATCTCTGTCCTCTGTTTCTTCCTGTTTTTAGCACTCACACCTCTTCCAATCACGGCATCTCAAAAAATCTTCACTGTTGAAAGACGGTATTAGAAAGAGCATTACCAATGGTCCCAGACACGCCTGGTTGAAGCCGGAATCTTCTATCCAGCAGCTGCTTAATCTGGGGAAGGTTATACAATTTCTCTGACCTGAGTTTCCTGTGCTTTGAATTGGAGCTTAAAATTATTCCTTTTAGAGGAGGTGTTGTGAGGATTGCATGTAACGAATGTCAAGTTCCAGCATGTAGCTGGCTCTCAGCAAACAGCAGCTGTACTAATGACTGTGTTGTACCCCTCTCTCTTTCCCCAGAAGAGAGCCTGGCTGAAAATGGTCAGCTTTATCAGGAGCTTTTGCAAGTACCGCAGATTTATGTCTAACGTCAGTATGCACAAGGAATTTGAAGAATATCTTCACAAGGAAATATACAATAACAAGGAAAGTAAGTCACGTCTCTGTTCACTCCCCTTGCTTGTTGAGATGTCAGCAACAGGACTAGCCCAAATAAGAAGCTGCAGAGCTATGGCTCTATATCGTTCCTGCCTGCCTTAACCTGGGGTCCAGCAAGGAGCTCAGGCCCTGGGAGCAGAGCCAATCCTAGGCCTGCCTGGATGGGATCAGAGCCCAGTGGCTTCTGCTCAGGGAGCCAGAAAGGGTGGAGAATGACCAGTCTAAAGTAGTGTGAGATATCACATTTTACAAAACTATTTCCTTATGTTGTTTGTGTGTTTGCAGTAGAGATTTATTGAATTATTTCATTCATTCATTCATTCAGCACACTCTCTGAGAATATGGCAGGCACTTTACAGGGTGCTGGGGGTACAGCAGTGAACGTACAGCATAGGATCTGCCCCCAGGGCGCCTCCAGTTTTGAGGGCAAGACAGGAAATGAGAGACATAGATAGATGTTGAAGCCAGATATCCTGCATTTGAATCTGGCACTTTCTAACTGAAGGACCTTGTGACAGTGACTTTATACCTCAGGCTTCTCATCTGTAGAATGGAAATAATTGTGCCTGTCTCATATAGCTGTTGTGAGGATTAGGCAAGTCAATATATATAAAACATCTTAAAACTATTCCTGGTAATAATAAGTTCTATAAAAGGGTGAACTAGTGTTCTTGCTATTATTACATAATTGTGGTGAGTGATCCCAATAATAGTTGCAGAGAAACCCTAATTAGTCAAGAGGGAGGGTCAGGAAAGACTTCTCTCGGAAAATGACATGACATTGAGTTTTCAGGGATGAGCAAGTTAGGCAGGCAAACTAGGAGGGAATGATGTCTAGGTGTGCACAGAATCCTAAAATGGAGAAAAGGATGGTTCAGTTCAGGAACTTGGGGGTTCACTGTTTCCTGTCTTCATTTTAGTTCTGCCCAGATGGAAGGCTTCAGGCTTCAGAGACACTTGCTCAAGCTAGACGGTACTCCCTTCCTCTTTCTCTTTCAGATGTCGCTACGCCACCAAACGTATCAGGACACCTGTCCCCATATCACACAAATGTCCGGAGTGTGGACGAGAATGGAGATATAGGCCTTTCAAGGCGCCGTATATTTGGCCACAAGATGATCACTGTCAACTTTGCCATCAACGATTTACATTTCTTTTCTGAAATGGAGAAGTAAGTTTCCCATCTTGCCTTCCCCTCTGGCTTGGCTTTCTGTGCTCACTTGGTATCTCCTGGCAAAGACTGAGTGGCCTGTGAGTAACACAGTGATTTCACAAAATCCCACTGACTGCTGTCACTGTATCAATTGCCACCATTCTTTCCTTTGAGTACTAAAGCTCTTCGGTATTTTGGAGTTCCCAGTATTGAAATGCAGTTATACCCAGGATGTGGGACCCTTTTGTTCTGTTACTTATTAATATGATGGAAAGCCTCTCATGTAGCACTGTTGGACCAATTAGTTAAAGCAAGGGATTGTATTAAGTAAGGTGTGTGTGTGTGTGTGTGTGTGTGTGTGTGAGTATACGCGCGTGCGTGAGATTAAATAGGTATTTTTAAATTAAAACATATTAATATACATTTGTTCATCTGTCAAACCTTTGATGTAAAGCCAAAACCATTGCACTAGTTATGTGTGTGTTTGGGGGGTATACATATTTGTCTTGCACATGCTATTCCTAGGAAGCTATCTACTAATTCCAATTTTTTTCTCATTTAAGTGGAGCAAGAACTTAAAGGTTTTTACTGCAAGGCACCTTCATCTTTCTAGATTTTTATATGTGGTTTTTTTTTTAATGTTTGAAAGTGCCTTGCCACACCTGACTTAATAACAGTTTCTTAAAAAAAAAAAAAAGCAAAGTGCCTTTATTATTGGAACCTTCCAAAGCATTTCAACAATTTGTTTTCTCAGAAACAGCCATTATCTTTACTTGCATGTTTACTCTTTTGTTACTTTTCATAAATTATGAATTATAGTAACAAGTACAAAGATATTTGGGCAGATATATTTAGGAAGAAACACAAAGTACTCTCAGTACTATCTCAATTTGTTGAAACAGTGTGAGCGTATGCTAACAGGGCCCCAACTGTGTATAGTCAGCCTGCCTGCAGGTGGCTTTCTGAAATGCTGGACACTGGTACCTGGGCACAGCAGTTCGGGGTAAGAGTTTTTCTACTGCACTTCAGTCAGGGACTTAGCTCAGTTCCACAGATGCTGATGGATTGCTCGATTATTCTTGGCTTTGGATGTGGCATTGAAGATACCAGTAAGACATGCTCTCTATTCTCCAAGATCCCACAGAAATGGGGATGGCAGAAAAGACACAGGTTAAGTTAGGAAGCGGGATGCTAGCTATTATGGTCGAGTCAGGAAGTGCATGTAGACAACTGAGTCCTCAGGCGTGGTTTCTCGGGAGACAGGACACCCATGCTGAAGTTTGAAAAACGAGGAGGGGTTAGTGAGTTTTGAGGGGCTTTTTTAAACATGTGCAAAGGGGAGGAAAGTGGGGAACAAAAGGAACACCAGACAGAGTGAACTGCCTCCTGCTGCTGCTCCAATTCCATCACCCTCATCTCTGCTTTCTTACTTGCTCACCACAATCCGTTCTCTGCACAGAGCAGCCAGGGAGCCTTTGAACGGTGTCAACCAGGTTAGAGCGCTCTCCTGCCTAAAATGTCCCACTGGCTTCCCATTTCTACTGGGATCAAGTCCCAACCTCCTCCCACTGCCTAAATGGCTCTACGTGAGCAGGGCCTACCTCTCGGGGTAACCACCTGCATCGTGGAGTTCACCTCCGGCTCCTCGCCACTTGCCCAGGCTCAGGCTCTAAGACTCTGCACGCTGCTCCTCCCCGCCCTCTGAGCTGGCCTCAAATGAGTCCTTTTCCTTCTCTGCTCGTGTCTCAGTGCCTGCCCCTCCCCCATTAGAGCATGACCTTCTGCTGTCTTCATAGCTCTACTGGATACTTAATTATCACCTATTTGTATAGGCATCTTCTTTCCTCACTGAGTGTGAGCTCCTGGAAAGCTAGACTTTGTTGACTATGATCACTGCTGAAGTCCCTGCTCCTGGTACTGTGCCAGGCACAGAGTAAACCCTTCATAAATGTTTGTTGATTGACTATATGAGTAGATGGGGGGAAACCTGGTGTTCTGCTCTTAGAAGGACTTTCAATTGTTAAGATTTTACATGGCCCGAGAGAAGTCAGCTGTGTACTTAGCCCAGTATAATTGACAGATATTTGACTAAAAGAATATGTTGCTAGAAGACAGAAAGGAAAATGGGGGCTGCCAGGAGTGTGGGAGGGGGGGAATGAGAGTTAGTATTTAATGGGTGTGGAGTTTCTTTTGGGAAGATGAAGAAGGTTCTGGAGATGATGGTGGTGAGGATCACACAACAATGTGAATGTACTTAATGCTATTGAACTGTGCTCTTCAAAAACAGTTAAACTGCTCAATGTTATGGTTGTGTATATTTTACGATAGTTAAAACAATTAACAAAAGTGATAGGTTGTGAAAAAGCAATCAATGAACAACTAAGGAGCTGTAACAAAAAATTGATGCTTCTCATCTCTCTCCCTTCTTGTCTGTCTGTCTGTCTGTCTCTCTCTCTCAAAAAAAAGGGGGTTATTGTTTAATGGGTATGGAGTTTCTTTTGGGAAGATGAAGAAGGTTCTGGAGATGATGGTGGTGAGGATCACACAACAATGTGGATGTACTTAATGCTATTGAACTGTACTCTTCAAAAACGATTAAACTGATTACCAGCAGAGACTGGTGGTAATTGTGAGGGGATCAGTACAGAGAAACATCAAGTTAGCCCTTAGCCCCCGAAGCCATCAGAGGGCCAGGATGGGTAAGGAAGGGATGATGTGATAAATCGGGGAGTTGGTGATGAAGAAATACATTTGGAAGCACTTAGCACATGATCTGACATTGGCAGGCACTCAATTAGTATTTGCCAATAGATGAGTTATGATCAAAGGAATGAAGTCACGGCCTAGTCCAGGACTAAGCCCTGTCTTCCTTAGGCCAGAAATAGGTCTGGGCTGGCTGCCCTAATTAGTCACTGCTTTCCTCTTCGCTGATTTCCTGCTTACTGCCTCTTTGTAGATTTAATGATTTGGTGAGTTCAGCTCATGTGCTGCAAGTCAACCGGGCCTATAATGAAAATGATGTGATCCTGATGAAGTCCAAGATTGACATCATCCTAAAGCTCTACCTGCAGTCCGATATCCCTCCAAAGCTAAGGGTAAGGGGGCCTGCCACTCTTCCCTAGCTTTGTGCCATGGGGCATTTTCCCCATAAGAACCCTGAGAGCTAATTGTCAGGTACCACCTAGGTCCTGGGTCAGCCAGGTGTCCTTTGCTTAGCAGCCCCACAAAACGCTTCTGCCTCCTGAGGAGGGGGTGGTCTTTAATGTTGCGGGGGCCAAGAAAGCTTTTCTACTCACCTGGAGCCTCTGCCAGTGACGGGCTCCCACTCTGCGGGCAGGTGAACATCTCTGAGTCCCAGAAGGAAGCCATCCTTGCTGCCATTTCAGACGGCCACCTGGATCGGGGCATCTTCCACGCGGCTATCATGTCTATCTTCCCCATCGTTATGTACTTCTGGAAAAGGTAACTACCGCCCGCTCCCCTCCTGCAGTCAAGAAAACACTTGTGACTTTCTGTAAGTTTCCTGTCTTCCTGTAGCTCTCTGTAACAGTTTCCAGGTTCATGGGAACCAAGACGGTATATCCTTCTCCTCCTTACTACGCTGTGTCCTACACACGCCCACCCTGAACACATGGACGGAAGGCCATGGGACACTGGGGATCAGGATGCCTGGCTCCCAACTCTCCCTGTGGTTGTTTGAAACAAGGGTGTTAGCTTGTGTTTGGCGTACGTTCCTCACCTAAGGGTGCCGATGGACCTACGCGACTTGGGAGAAATTCTGTCAAGACTGACACAACTGTGCTCATACTTAAGGAACTTTGTAGGGGTAGGGAGTCAGAAAAGTTATGCCCTCATTCCATAACAACCAGCAGGGGCACAGTTGGTAGACATTTCGATTTTCAAGAGGAGCTAGAAATTCAGGTTCTTGTCTTAATCTCCCAAGGTTAAAGTAGCAAATGTGGCAACCAACTCAACCTCCACGGTGAGGCTATTGTGAAGGTCAGAAACAAAACTGAAACAAAGACAGTATCAGCAGACCAAATGCAACCACTGGGTCCTAACCTGCCCTGTCACAGCTCGGGCTCAGAGCCTTCCCTGTGTTCTTCCAGCTGGTTATTCATGCCTGTGGTTCACTGTGGCTCCAGCTCATCCCTTCCACATGGGGAACGGCGACGCCCTGGCTGATAGTGACCACAGGACAACTGGCTGAAATAGTCCCAGACCAGGCTAGTTGGGATGTTTAGATTATTATTGTAATTCCAGTTCTTAGGGTTTTCCCTCTCCCACACACACAGAACACTTACTTGCTTAAAACGGAAGTGTGTTAAGGTTGCTTAACAATCACCAACCTTAATTTTTAAATCCCTGAACAAGATTGAAAGAATTTTTTTTTTAAAAAAAATCCAATTTCAAGGTAACCAATAGAGCCTTTTGAACACCAATAGTTATCTAACACAGTGGTTTTCAACCTTTTTACACTTCGGGACAGGTGAAAACAGAAGAATTATTTCAGGGACCACTAAGGCAAAGAAACGTCCTGAGTATAAGCAAATGCGACTAAGATCATTGGGTCTATAATCTTTGTACAACATCAGGGTGGTTAACTCTTTCGGGGACCAGCACAACATTTCTGGTGGCCCCATACATGAACTAGTGGTTGAAAACCACTGGTCTAGCACTTGATTCTAGACTTGAATCTACTTCTGCTAATCAGGACTAAATAGAAATTCATCCTGAAATTTTCTGGAAGATCAGAAACCCCTGGGAAATACATGCTGCTCCTGGCTGGTGTTGGTGCTCAGTTGTCCCTCATCCCTGTTCCTCGTGCAGTGGGTCCTTTACTTTCCTGAGTACTTATGAAGAGTTTCATATTGTGCAAACTGTCTTCACCTCTGTTATCTCAGACGAACCTCTCAACCACCCTGTGAGGTGGGTGGTGCAAAGTATCATTATCCCTATTTTATAGATGAGGAAACTGAGGTTCAGAGTGGTTAAGGGACTTGCCTGGGGAAGTGGTGCCACTTGGTAAGTGGATTATAAACCAGGTCTCTTTGTCTCTCAAGCATCATAAAGAATGCATCCTTGGTATGTTGGGAGGTCCATGACGGGAGGGAGACCTAGTTTAGCAAGTGGAATGGGAGAAACTAGTTGTGATTGGGTAGCTTGTCCCTTGGACAGGAGAGCAGCAGTAAAGACCACCAGAGCCAAGGCAGGATAGAAAATAAAGCCAAGACAGACCTCCAAGGAGTCCAGTCTCAGGGCAGGCTGAGGGTTAGCAAGAGGTTCAGGGCCAAGGAGGAGGAGGTGGAGAGCATCGTGAGGGTCTCTAGGGAGCAGCAGTTCTCGGGCTGTAGTGAGAATGAGAGTCTGAGTTCATGCGAGCAGCCAGGTTTCACTGCAGGGAGTGAGGTGAGAGGTCGAGGCCCTCAATAGGGGACAGGATGGAAACCAGGGGTCGTCAGGACCTGAGAGGGGCAAGTCAGATGCTCTGGCTGCAGCAGATAGGGTGAGATGGGTCTCAGAGTAGGATGCTCAAGTGAGCACACCGGGGTGGGGACAGCGGACTCCTAGACCCCGCTCACTGTGGTTCCAGGGGAAGTCCCCACATACTGCCTGCCGTGCCCTCCTGGAGCCAGGCAGCCCCGGAGGCAGGAGCTCTCCTCTTCTCTGTGGGAGCCCCACTCTCTGAGAGAACCTGTCCTGACCCCATTCCCCGCGATCAGTGTTGCAGTCTCCTCCACGGGTGGTTTCATTCCTGTGACCAGAAGCCATTCTTGTCACAGGTTCTGTTCCTGGAAGGCGACCCGCTCTTACTTAGAGTACAGGGGAAAGAAGTTCAGTGATGGAAGAATTCCTCCTAAGTCCATGCACAAGGACTTTCCCCCGAGTGGAGGTAAGTAAGTTCCACTGTGACCCCCAGCTCCATCCTCGAACAAACAAGACTCGTCAGGGGAAAGCGAAGGCTTGAAGGACCAACTGGGAGGCCTCCCAGAGGGTGTTTGCGGGCGGGGTGGGTATCTCATTAACTTGGCCCTCGGGCAAGCATTAAAGTATATTTTATCTGTGGCTGTCAGTTCTGGCGAAAGGTCCCGCCTACCCCATAGGCGGCTCCCCAGCGTTTCCTCCCACCATGCCTCTGGGCCTGAGGGTCATAGTCTCCGTGGTGGGGACATGGAGGTGGTGACCTGCTTTTCTGATGTTCAAGAAACTAGCTATTCCAACTAGCTCCATAAACTATGTGATAGTTTTAAGTGAAAATATTGGATGTAGGGTATGATTCTATTGTGCCAAATAAATACACGTGCATATAGATCTTTATGCATATATATAACTTTTATGACAGCATGGGAAAAAACTTAGACATAGAGTGTTAATAGAATTTTCTCTGAGTGATGTGATTTTGAGAGATTCATATATTATTAGTATCTTGTTAATTATATGTTCTTAATACATATTATTCACATTTTGTATTATTCATATGTTTATAAATACATGTGCTTGAAGATACACGCAGATACGTTTTCTTTGCACAGAGCAGCTAAACCTGGTCCCTTTCCCAATACCTGCACTGAGATCAGGATTTTAGCAAAAGGGAACTTTAAAGAGAGGGAGGAAGGTGCCCAAGGCAGTGCCCAGCAAGGGCAAGGCTGAGTGCCTCTGTGGCAGAAAGTTCTGGGAACCAAAGAGAACAACAGGTCTGGGCACCTGGGAGCAGTCCCAACGTCAGAACAAAATGTAGAGGTAGGACAGGAGTTTGAAAAACAGCAGCTGAGCCTGACTAGGTGGTGGTGCAGTGGGTAGAACATTGGACTGGGATGTGGAGGAACCAGGCTCGAAATCCCGAGGTCGCTAGTTTGAGCGGGGCCTCATCTGGTTTGAGCACAGCTCACCAGCTTGATCCCAAGGTCGCTGGCTTGAACAAGGGGTTACTCGGTCTGCTGGAGCCCCCACCCCCGGTCAAGGCACATATGAGAAAGCAATCAGTGAACAACTAATGTGCGGCAATGAAGAATTGATGCTTCTCATCTCTCTCCCTTCCTGTCTGTCTGTTCCTATCTGTCCCTCTCTCTGTCTCTGTCACACACACACACACACACACACACACACACACACACACACACACGAAAAACAGCAGCTGATGGTCTCAGGATGAGCCTTTTGCTGTGTCAGCCCATACCAGCCGACATTAGATGCTTGTGTCCTTTTTCCCAGGTGCTCACGCCACCCCCACTCCAGCCTCCACAAACAAGTGTACCACTCCCTTCTTTGGGGTCCTGGAAACCTCAATCCATCTCTGGGAAGCAACTCTGGCTATAGAACCTGGCTCCTGCCCCTCTGACCCCCCGAGAGGGAAACAAATCACCTCCCTCCCTGGCTGCAGTTGCCACTGTGGTCAAAGAACATGGCTTCTTATCTTTGTCTCTGCCTTGTGAAATGTCACATCAGCAGACAGACACTGTAATCTTTTCATTATGTGGGCCACAATGCTCCTGCAGGTTCAAGGGCTTATTTAGGATGAGGGTGGGGATAGGGAGATGGGAGGGGAACAGTAAGAGGAAAAAGAGAGGGAGGTGGGCAGGGAGGGTGGGCAGCTGATACCCACTCCAAGGAGTGAGAAAATGCCCACAGTGGTAGCCAAAGAGCCCCCAGTCTTTGGCTCATCTCCTATACTGAGCTCCAGGGAAGTAAAACCCTAAACCATGGCTGGTGTCAGAAGTTGGAAGAGGTCAGGCTGCTTGGGCTCTAGGCCCAAAGAGTCATCCTGCGTGAGCTGAGGTAGTTTGAGAATCCTGCTTCCCTTCTGTGGCCTCAGATCCCTGGTCAAAGATACAGACATTTGGATTTAGAAAACATTCTATCATTAACATCCTGTAGTCCAAGGAGTGTTAAGCAGGAGCTTTCTTGCTTACTTAGAAAGATTCCTTTAGTTGGGTGTTGCTATGAAGGCTCTTAATGCTTCCCCTTCTCTCTCCCCAGGAGACTACACCATCTTAAGATTCTCCTTGCTCAAAGGTTTTGAATGGTTGCGACCTCAGCAGCGAGAGGCAGTTATAGCAGGTTCAGCCCAGAATTGTAAGTTGGAGTTGAAATCTTGGAATCCCACTGATATCAAAAGTCTGCTGCTCAATGACAGGGTGATTCTATCCTAGCCTCCCATCCTGGGGCCATGTTGTATCCTTTCTCTTCCTCCTCAGCCGCTAGGAGTCGGTCCCATACTCAGACGAGAAAGTTTCCTTGTTTTCCGTGTGGTCTCTCCCAACCCTCCCCCTCTGTCCACTATCAGCTTCTATTTCCATGTTGGGGTTACTGCTTGTCTGAAGTACCAGCTTGCCTGGCCTGGCCATTTGCATATTTCCCCTCATGGCTTCATAGGGAGGCAGGCCAACATGGAACACTTGATCATGATCTCTAGGGTCCAAACAGCCCCAAAGTCTGATGCTTCTAGTGCTCATCTGGCCTCATCTCTTTATTCCACTTCCCTGGGTCAGTGGGGCTGGCATCGTGACCTGCGCATCCAGATGAAATGTCTCCAAGGACAATGTGTGTATGTGTGTGTGTGTGTATATATATATATATATATATATATATAAATTGCCACATCCAACCCAAGGACAATGTGTGTGTGTGTGTGTGTGTGTGTGTGTGTGTGTATATATATATAAATTGCCACATCCAACCCAGGTCTCTTGACAGTCCCTGGACCATTGCTGTTTCCCCTTCACTTTCCCAGCACATCCCCCTCATCCCCTGGCAGCTGTCCTGGAATGCCCCACCCGCCCCCACACCAGCTGAGGGCCTCTAGGGAGGGTCTGGGCCCTGGGCCCTGGGTTCTGATGTGGTTTTTCCACTGTATTTGTCTTTAGCTTCATCGAGCAACCTGACCCAGTCAAGACACACCCTCTTGAGCAACCTGACCCAGTCAAGACACACCCTCTCCTCCACTCAGCTCTATACTGTCTCAGGGTAGGCATGAGCCAAAGTCCTCTTCCTCCCTGCTGGGCTTCTTGTCCAAGTGCACCATGGGACATGGGGGAGAAACTTCCCAGAGACCTTGCTCTACCTCCTGAGACTCCTTGGCATATAGAACCAAGAAGCTGAGCTTGTTGCTTCCAGAGAGGTCTGTGGGTGTCCTCACCCACCTCATGAAGACAGAGACTTTAGAAAGTCAAAGCCCCTGAGCCACCTTCTGGTAGAACCACGTTACTGGAAGAAGAGGCCCCAGGTGGTCTTTTATTGCCAGCTTCCCTAGTATCCCAGCACTCCAGGGCCAGGGGCATCCCACAGGAAAGGAAGGGGTGCTGTTCTTTTGCTTGGCAGGATATTGGCGATGAGAACAGAAAGGATGTGAGCCTGCTGAAATCTGATTAGCCTCACTTCTGTAAAATTATCAGAGTGGGATGAGTGCTAAGTTAGGGCGCTAGGAGAACCCCCAGGGGTTCATAAAACCCAATGCCAAAGAGCTGCTTGAAGCTCAGGGTGACAGACAGCAGGCTCTATGAATGGTGGGCCTTGTTTCCTTGCCAGCCGTCCCACCTTCTCAGACCTGCTGCAAGGCCAGCAGGGGCTTTGCGCTTTCTGGGTATTACTGGCCAGCGCTGGTGCCTGGAAGATAAGCCAGTACTTTGGAGCTCTTAGCTCAGAAAGGCAATAAATGTCTTCAGAGGTTATAAGCTCTTGGGGAGGAACGTGAGAATGAGGATGGGGAGGAGTCCTATCCTGAAGGCAAAGGGTTTTAGTTTAGGCCATTGCCATTCCTAAAAGGAATGATAGCAACAGACTAGCTGAGAGTACAACCCTATGGCCACCATGATAACTAGCCATTCTTCTCTCTTCCCTAAGACACAAGTTATCCATCATCAAAAAGGAGAAGAAATAATCTAGTCAGGTCCCCACCAGAGGCACATCGTCTCTCAGAAGCCTCCGGACACTGGCAGGACCTTTTCTGGCCAGAAATGAAGTGTCCTGGTACCATCTGCCCTGGAAAAGATCGATGGGGTGACAGCCCAGACATGACGGGGGATAAGACCACAGTGGGTAAGGCAACCTGCGTTCTAGTCTTGTTCTACAGCAGTACAGCTTTGAGAATCCTTGGCTCCAGGTTGTTGAAGAGTCCTGAGCCAAATGTATGTAGATGGTATTAGACGCCCTAGGAAGCAAGGTGCTGTTGTTACTGGCAGTGACAGATGGGGTCTTGTCATGCAAGGATCTCCCATTTGGACAATGACACCCATCCATTGTCTCAGCATGTCCTCATGTCCTCAGAGCCCTGTGAGTAACCATATCAGATTTCATTACTTTTTAAACCACTGGAGAAAGTGACACACACAGGAGGTCAATGACTTTCCCAAGGTCACAAAGTAGTAAATGCAGAGTCTAGATTAAAATACGCCACTTCTGAGTCTTTGGCTGCTTCTCATTTTGGGGTCACCATCTATACAAGTTTCCATGCACAAAAAGAGTCTTTCCCCAGAGTTCTGTTCATTTGCCAATTAACAGATAAAGAGACTCTCTGGAAAATGTTTGACCTAAAGGCCTAACTTACTATCATAATTTAAGGTGACTAGGCTCATTTTCTGTCCTCTAAGCAAATCAGGGGTAACACAATAGTCAGGTTGTCATAAATGGACTCACCATCTGAACTAATGAGGAGAGACCAGAGCGTTGACTCCATGGCTGCAGGACAAGGAGAGACTAGACCAGTGGTTCTTAACCTTTTTTGAGGTACTGAACCCACTAGTTTCATATGCGCATTCACCGAACCCTTCTTTAGTGATAAATAAAATATGATTTTTTTTTCCAAATTCAAGACATAGGTATATGTTTTTTTACTGGTGCACAAAATGAGCTGTGCATGAACATCACCTTGCTCAAAGAACAAAACCAACAAAGTTCGTGAACTCACAACAAATTAAGGTATTACTTTATTCTGGCCTCCACAGCAGAGGTTTCTCCGAATCCCTGAGACCGACTCATTGAACCCCTAGGGTTTGATAGAACCCAGGTTAAGAACCACTGGACTAGAAAGTTTAATAGGGAGTCCTTCCAAACTTCCAGCCAATGTGTCCTGCTATGCTGATGTCCTTGATTTCCTAGACTTTTCTCAAGGATGAATAATGTTGCGATGTCAGGACAGGGTTCACAGACAGAGACCATGAGATTATCCTCATGGTGGAAGCTGTGATTGTGACAGATTCAGGAAGGCCATCGGCAGACGTGACTAGAGGCCTCGGGATACTTAGTAGGACCACATCAAATAGAAGAGAGCTCTGCTCTTTGAGTCTTGAAGATTACTTCCTTTGGTCCTTTACACCATCTCACCTCAGCGATCCCGGTCTGGCGTGTTTGAACACCAGATTTAGACTGGTGTCACAGAACCAGTCACCTATAAAATGCAGACAGGTGGTATAAAGGAGAAAAGCAACCCATGAGCGAGAATGGCATGGTAGACTGTAGTGACCTGGAGAACATATCTCAAAGGGGACAGTGCCAGTTAGCTCCAGCTGGCCAGCCAAGCCAGAGTCTCCAGACCTGCTTATTTAGAAAAAAGAAAGAAAGAAAGAAAGAAAGAAAGAAAGAAAGAAAGAAAGAAAGAAAGAAAGAAAGAAAGAAAGAAAAGAAAGAAGGGAGGGAAGAAAGGATGGAAAGAGAGAGGGAAAAGAGAAAAAGAAGAATGAGAAATTTAAAAAAATTTTAATACTATGCGAAGCAAACAAACTTACAATCTTTGCTTCAGGCCTTTTCTTTCCCCTTGAAATTATATCTGGGTCCTAGGTCTCCCTTAGACAAAACATATGGGAGGGGAAGACGAGAACCCCAACAATAGACCCAGTGGGGCCACAGACATCTAAACAAAGGGCCATGGAAGGAGGGGAGGCAGCTGGCCTATTCTGGGCCCTGTATTAGTTTTCTGTTGCTACCATAAACAATGAGCAGAATCTTAGTGGCTTAAAACAACACAAAAGGACTATCTCATAATTCTGTAGGTGAGAGAAGTGTGACCAGGGATGCATGGGGCTAATGTCAAGTTATTGGCAGGACTGGACCCGTTTCAGGAAGCTCTGGGGGTGGATCTGTTTCCTTGCTTATTCAGGTAGTTGGCAGGATTCAGTCGTTACAATGATAGCACTGAGGTCTGGTGTCCTTAATGGCCATCGGCCTTTCTGTGCTTGGTTGTAAAGGCCTCAACTCCTTAGTGGCACGTACAAGACATGGACATCTGACCCCAGCCTAGGTTTCCAGGCTCATGTCTCGCCTCTCCCACTCATGCACTCCATTCTCCAGCAACACGGCTGTCCAAAAGGCCCTGCCCTCTCTTCCCTACGTGGGGATGAAGGACACCACAGCAGTGACACCTCCTGTTGCCTCATCTCTCCTTTCTTATCCCCTCTTTGGAGACCTCTGTTTGTGTATGGGCCTCACCTACTAGCCTATATACTTTTGTAAGGCAAAGACCTCATCCTCCTTTTCTTAGTACCTCCAACACCAACCGCAGTGGCGTGAAATCGAGAGTCACCCCGTAAATTCGCAGAGAAGAGACGAGTAAATGAACCGCGCTAGAAGCTGGGGGGTGCTGTGGGGAACACAGAATCTGCAGGTGATGTCAGCACTGACCTTCCGCTCAGGGACGCTGACTTCACAGTTAGTGTGATTTGCCAGAAAACCAAATCAGTCATCAGTTACAGTTGAAGCTAGCATGATAAAGAAGAAATATCTAACTGTCCTTATGAATTTTTTGTTTCAGTCATTCTCAATGCTTGAAGAACTTTCTGGTTTATGAGGAAGCTCGTCCAACCCGTTCAGACTAAAGAGTGACAGAAAGAGGCAAAGGACAATGAAACAAGAGAAACTGAGTGAGACCAGCCTTCCACCTTCAGGAGCCTTTTCAGGGACGTGGTTCAGGGAGTGGCATGAAAGCTCCCTTCTTCCTACAGAAGTGTGATAAGATGGCGGACCCTTAGTTTGAGGGCCTCCAACTAATCAGGTGCTGGCACCGAGGAGGGGGCGGCTCGTGTGCAGCACCCCGGGCACCCGTCCCCCACCCCCACACCTCAACCAGGGCTGCAGATCATCTACCTGAATAAAGGATGTCTGCATTCACGAGCTGTGGGCCTCCCATCTTCTTAAAGAGAAGGGCATGAGAAACAATATGTTGCTCTCAGAGCCAAGTTTTCTAGGACGCAAGCTGGTGTTAAATCCTGTCTTCACTCCTTAGTAATTTTGTGACTGTCAGCAAATTACTTAACCTCCCTGAGTCCAAAGCCCCCTTGTGTGTGAAACTTAGATGAGAGTCTCTATCCCCTGGGGTTGTTTGGAGAAGATGAAAGAGAAAACAGAGGCCCAGTGCCCAGAACCGGGCCAGGAATAGAGTTAGGGGCAGGGACATTAGTTGCTACCATTCTTCCCACCTTTTCCCTAAACTTCCCAAAATGTAAAGTAAGTGCCAAACCAGTAGTGATATAGTCGAACAGTTAATTCCCAAGAAATTCTGAATGCATTTTCTCCAACAAGATCCATGATTCACAGGGGATTGAGTGGCTAGGTCATCCACAAATCAATTTAATTCCTAACATATATGTAGTCACTTGGAGGAGTTATATATCTATGATAAATAAGAGGTAAAAAGATTTCCTCCTCTACCATTACAGGCACTCCCTGAGCCCCTGACAGATGCTTTCAGATATTTGTTATCCCTTATTGAGCACTTACTATGTGACAGAAGGGAGGAGAATGGTGAGACTTGTTTTATAGGCGAGGTAATGTAGGTATAGAGAGGTCAGGTCTCTTCTTGCTTCTTGCTTGCATGGTTTCTGAGAAGTCAAATGTAATTCTCATCTGCGTTTCTCTATAGATAAAGCATTTTATTCCTCTGGCTTCTGCCAAGATTTTGTTTACCTTTGATATTCTGCAGTTTGAGTATGACATGACAGTCATTCTTCTTGGGGTTCTCGAAGCTTCCTGGACCTGTGGTTTGGTATGTAGCATGAATTTGGGTGAAATTCTCAGTCATTATGCTTCAAATATTTTGTTCCTTCTCTTTCTGGCTTTCCATTAATAACCTTCCAAAATAGACATCATTGGACCCAGATGGGTTCCCTGTTGAATTCTACCAAACATATCAGTTCCCTTCAATCTCTTTCAGATGCTAAAAGCAGAGAAAATGCTCCTTAATTCATTCTATGAGGTCAGCATTACTGTATACCAAATTCAGACAAACACATTGTAAGAAAAAAACCCCACATTTCTTAAATGTTTGGTAGAATTCAACAGAGAGTCTTTTAGGCCTGATGATTTGTTTTCGAAGGTTATTAAATATTGATTGAATTTTCTTAGCCAGATATAAGCCTATTTAGATTTTTTATTTTCTCTTGAACGAATACTGGAAAACTGTGTTTTTTAATGAAATTGGTCCATTTCATCTAGGTTATCAAATTTGTGGCATAGAGTTGTCCATACTATTCCTTATCCTTTAAGGTCCATGGGATCTATACTGATGTCCCACTATCATTTCTGGTATTAATAATTTATGTTCTTTCTCTGTTTCTCTTAGTGGCCTAGCCAGACACTTATTTATGTCATGGTTCTTTTTAGAGAGTCAGCCTTAGCTGATTTCAATTTTTTTTTTTTCTCTATTGGCTTTCTGTTTTCAATTTCATTGATTTCTGCTTTGATTCTTATTATTTATATTTTTCTGCTTATTTTGGATTTCATTAGTTCTTCTTTGTCTAGTTTTCTATTTACTATTATTAATAGCATACATATATTTAAGTCCCAATGGTTATTAAGATAACTATGTCATGAATATGTATCTTTAAAAACTGAAAGTTTAACAACAATTATTGTAAGTATTGGGATTACATGGTGACATTTATTTTCTTCTTCTGCAGTAAAATTTAATATATACACACACACAAATCTCACATATTTCAAATACCAACTATAATTTTTTTATTCATAAAAGGATGATATCAGATGCTTAAAGTAGCTCCTTGGAGTGTTATTCATATTACTAAGAGAAAGCAAACTAAAAATAAACCAAAAGGAAATGTTTCAACAATCTTTGCCATTTTAATTTGATAGAGTATTATATAGTCATTTAAAATAATTACAATAAATAAATATGACATATATTTTTAATATAAGTAAAAGAGCAGAATCAGAATGAAATAATACATACACTAAGGTGTAAATTATGCAAATTTTCCTAGCATGTAAACAAAGTCTGAGATGGAATATGGAAATTTTAAAGTTTATCACATGAGAGTATAACTGTTTTCTATTTCTAATACTCCATAATCTTATTTGCCAAGTAATAAAAATTGGATTTTTTAACAAGACACTACTATCAATGTTCTTATAATAAATTTTACTACTCTTACAAAAGACTTGGTTTATGTCTTTTTAGAAAAATTTTTCTATTGATTTGAAAGATAGAGAGAAGGGAGAGAGAGATAGAGAAGTGTCAACTCATCTCACTTAGTTGTCCCACTTATCTGTGCACTCATTGGTTGCTTCTCTTATGTGCCCTGACTGGGGATTGAACCTGTGACTTCTGATGCACTAGGGTGACACTTTATCCACTGAGCCACCTAAAAATTGGTTTATGTCTTCAAGTTCAAGTTTATTTTAATTCTGGTTATTTTGACCCACCTCATCCATTAAAAAAAAAAAATCTAACGCCATTTATTTTGCTCTGTTTTTTGGTTTACTTCCCATCCCATAATACACAAGAATCTTAGCTAAAGTATGGAAAGGCCCCAGCCTTGCCACTGGCTGGGCAGCACCGGGCCAATCACTGAGCACATCACTTCAGTGTCACATCTATGAATGGGCATTACCTACTGATTGTGGGAAGGGGCAGGACAGGTGCAGTTCTTACCCTGGGGCTAGTAGATCTTCTGGTGTGTCACCAGAGTGAAGAAGCAAATTGAGGACACTGTTTCAGGCCAGTGGCAAATAAACTGTCCTCTGGGAGTTCTTAGCTGCCCTGTTCACCAGCATGAAAGATACACCGGTATATAACACCAATGTAAATACTCTGGTTTCTCTTCAGATCGTATAAATCTTTCGCCTTTTATAACACCAATATTGCTTAGGGTGGTGGGAGCAATCTCTATGAACTTCCCACTCACCAGTCTTCCACATTGCTCTAAAGGGCATCAGGGAAATGCCACTCAGCCAAGAAGGCCTGGGCTGTGGATCCAGGGTTGGGGAAGGAAGCTGCCTTCAAGGCCACGGGCCTGCATGCCAGGGCCTCCTGAATGGCAAATCAGCTACAATGGGGATGGGGTGTGCATGGATCAGGTGACTCCCACAGTCCACAGCAGAAGTGGGCAGAAGTGCACTGCTGAGAAAAAGGTATGGCCCACCTGTTGGCGACTTCAGAACCCCGGAGTGCAAAAACCTTCTTTAAGTGGGCAGGGTGGTGAGGTTACACACCCTGCTGGAATTGCTATCTCTTTTTCATATCAATTGAAACCTTCTCCTAAATACCCTTGTAATTCGAAGTGGGGTCAGTTCTTTCAAGTTAATAAACAAGATGTAGATAGGAATTCAAGGACGGAGCCAGCTTGACGTGATGTTGATGGGAGAATGCAAGTATTCTGTGGGCTGAAAAGCCCGGTGCAAAAGTAACCCTTAGGCAGCTGATTCCAGGTGATAAAAATGGTTGACATAGCCATACTCCTTACGAATCAAAAAAACCAATGCTTGATTTTAAAACCTAACGCAATCTTGCTACTCCTAAAACCTTAAATAAAAGTCTTAAATTTGTTTCGTCTTAATTTCATTTGGTGACACTCATTTGAAACCATGTCCTCTTCAGGAAGGACCTAGGATGTTTTTTTCCTGCTCCTTCCATCACAAAGCTCCATTTTTGCCTCTGCAATGAGGATACATGGAAAGAACATGAGACTTTCTGCCGGAAAATTTGTTCAAATTCAGACAGAGGCACTTCCCAGCTGAGTATTAGAGTAAGCCAGCTTGTCTCTAACCTTAGTCTCTTTGTCTGTTCGTCTGATAAATGGGGCTAATAACACTGGCCTTACAAGATTATTTTTAAAACTAACAGATAAAATGGGCAAGTGTAATTTATAAATTATAAAGCACCATAAAATGGAAGGTGGCATTATTATTCGTAGATGAAGTTGGTTTATTCAGTTTTTAATGACTATCTATTGCACATTACCTTGTGGCAGACACTTTGCAGGGCAGTAGTGATACAAATTAAAATATGTATGTATGTGTGTGTATATATATATATATATATATATATATATATATATATATAGTTGTTCATGTAGAAAATAATAATCGATAAGCACTAATACAAGAAGAATAAAGTCTGCATACCTACAACTGTAAACCGACTTTTGCTCACCCTGTATATATTACTGGCCCAACAGAGCTCAGGTAGGAAAGAAACATGCTCAGGATGGACAGAAACACACTGACGTGGTCTGGATGCTAAGAAGTCAGAAGGCGCACTCAGACTGGGCTGTGGAAAGTGAGGGTGTTCAGAGGACTTCTGAGGAGGGGACACTGGAATTGGATCACTATGGATCCAAAAGCAAAAAACAAATCTAAGTCACTCCTGTGTGAGATGGCCCACACACTCCATGGTCCCGGGCCCTGAGCCATTTGTAAGTATCCCAACCTTTAAGACACAGTTTCTCAACCTCAGTACCACTGGTATTTTAGGCTGGATAATTCTTTGTGGTGGGGGGCTATGCTGTGTGTGCATTGTAGAACATTTGATAGTATCCCTGACCTCTATCTACTAGGTACCAATAACACTCCCTAACCCCTAGCTATGACAACCAAAAACTTCCAGGCTCTATCAAATGGTTCCTGAGAGGCAAAATTGCCCCAGCTTAGCCTGACCTGTGGTGGCGCAGTGGATGAGGCGTCGACCTGGGAACAGAGGTCGCCAGTTCAAAACCCTGCACTGACCTGGTCAAGACACATATGGGAGTTGATGCTTCCAGCTCCTCCCCCCTTTCTCTCTCTCTCTCTCTCTCTCTCTCTGTCTCCTCTCTAAAATGAATAATAAAAAAAAAATTGCCCCAGCTTAGTGCTACTGCCTTAAAGTCAGAAAACTAGTGCAGGTGGTTCTAAAAGGAATGAAATTCATGCAAAAATTAGTGCCTTGACTTATACTTTGCACAATAAAGAATGAGTGAGTGAATAAATGAATGAGTGAATGAGCCACCTAGATCCCCTTTGACGTATTTCTTTTAGGTCTCATCCAGATGATCCCTGGCTAGTAATGAAGTTCTAAGATGCTCAAGAGAGGTAACACCACATGCGTTTATACAGCACGCTGCACAAGTTGTATGATATGGGGCAAGTAATTCAAACTCTTTTGAGTCTCAAGTTCATCAGTTTTTTGTTTTTTGTTTTTTAATAGGGACAGAGAGGGAGCCAGAGAGAGGGATAGATGGGGACAGACAGATAGGAACAAAGAGAGGTGAGAAGCATCAATCATTAGTTTTTCATTGCCGTTGCGACACCATAGTTGTTCATTGATTGCTTTCTCACACGTGCCTTGACCGCGGGCCTTCAGCAGACCTAGCCACCCCTTGCTGGAGCCAGCGACCTTGGGTCCAAGCTGGCGAGCTTTTGCTCAAGCCAGATGGGCCTGCGCTCAAACTGGCGACTTCGGGGTCTCGAACCGGGGTATTCCGCATCCCAGTCCGACGCTCTATCCACTGCACCACTGCCTGGTCAGGCTTATCAGTTTTTAAATGGGGATATTTAACCCATGTTGCAAGATCATTGGGATAATCACATAAGGTAACTGATGTCAAACATACAGTGTTAGGGATCTAGGCACTCACTCCGTCAGAGCAACAGAGGAATCAGCAGGATACCCTTCCAGCTTTTGCCTCTAACCTTTAGCCAAAATAAGCACCAGCATAATTTAAGCATATACTTTTTTGTTTGTTTGTTATAAACCTATAGGGAATCCATGTTGCCAGGAACTGACATCAGCCATCCAACTCATCCCTCACATGCAACCAAGTTAGTTCAGAGGCCCAGAGAGTTGTGACTTGCTCAGGATCTCACAGCTAATAAGGACCTCATTGAACTCAGAAGACTTGGCCAGCACTCAGAACTGGCCAGCCTGTTGGCCACCATCACCCCCACCACAACAAGGCTCGAGTGAGTTGTGAGATTTGGGAAAATGCCTTGCGTATTCTGTTTTCTGTAGTTTCGTATAGACATAAATGACCAGCTCAGGGAAAGTCTTCTGAAAATACTGGGCAGGGTCTTGAATTCTCCACTTCATCCTGAAATGAAATGTAAATATTTTGGCACACGTGCCCCAAATTCTTCCCCCTTTATAGCATTTGGCCAGGAGATCACTGTGCTCCCTTGATTTCTAGAGCAGAATGAATAAGGACTTGGGAATCTGACAGAGCAAGAGTCATCTCCTGACTCTTCAACTCATTGTGTGAACTTTAACAACATATTGTTTGTGAACTTCAGTTTTATCATCTATACAATGGACAGAATACAATTCCCCAATCCCTCATCTATATTGCCAAGATCCAAAAAGAGCCCTAAAAACTGCAAGCTTTTTTTCTTTTCCCAATAAGTTTGCAGAGAATGTTTTGGGCAGCAAGAGCTTATTTAACTAACATGGGGCTACTTTCTAAACCAGTGGTTCTTAACCTTTTTTGAGATACCGAACCCACCAGTTTCATATGCGCATTCACCGAACCCTTCTTTAGTGATAAATAAAATATGATTTTATTTTCCAAATTCAAGACATAGGTATATGTTTTTTTTACTGGTGCACAAAATGAGCCGTGCATGAACATCATCTTGCTCAGAGAACAAAACCAACAAAATGCATGCACTCACAACAAATTACGTACAGTATTACTTTATTCTGGCCTCCGCGGCAGAGGCTTCTCCAAACCCCTGAGACCGACTCATTGAACCCCTAGGGTTCGATAGAACCCAGGTTAAGAACCACTGGTCTAAACTTTGATTAGGTTCCATTCACTTTATTCAGCTGCGCAGTGCCCTGCACTTCTTCACACGTGGGAGTCACTAGACTTCTGTTCAGTGGAACTCAGCAAAAGTTACAAAGGAAGAAGACAAGAGCCTGCTGGTCACGTCTACCCCTCACAGTAAGACCCACTGATGGCTCTTGTCCAAGCAGAGGGGAGGAGTTGCTTTTTTTTTCAGCAATATTAACTTTGTTCTTCCCATCACGTAAGCAGATACAAATTTAGAACTGGATTTTAAAATCTTCCTCATTTCCTCTGTGACTTACAAGAATGAAAACAATACTTACATTTTATTCTTTTCTTCATTAATGTGTTCCCCCAAATTCCGGATGAACTTTAGCAGATCACCCACAGAATCCTGATATTTTTTGCCCTTTTTGCGTTTTTTTGTATAAAAGGCATTCATTTTTTCCATAACATATCCATCAATCTAAAGAAGATAAAAAATCATTACACAAATATGTGGTGGCAACACAAAATAAATCCTGGTGGGATACAAAAAGGCAAAACACAAATGTGAATATACGTCGAAATTACTACTAATCAGAAAAGCAATGCGAGCCTGACCAGGCGATAGTGCAGTGGATAGAGCGTCGGACTGGGATGCAGAAGACCCAGGTTCGATACCCCAAGCTCGCCAGCTTGAGCACGGGCCCATCTGGCTTGAGCAAAAGCTCGTCAGCTTGGACCCAAGGTCGCTGGGGTGGTTAGGCCCGCGGTCAAGGCACATGTGAGAAAGCAATCAATGAACAACTATGGTGTCGCAACGGCAACGAAAAACTAATGATTGATGCTTCTCACCTCTCTCCGTTCCAGCCTGTCTGTCCCTATCTATCCCTCTCTCTGACTCTCTCTCTGTCCCTGTAAAAAAAAAAAAAAAAAAAAAAGCAATGCTAACTGTCATTGTGTTTGGATGTGGGATGACCAGTAACTTTAAATGTGTCTGTCTGTTTTCCAAGTGAATTTTTTTCATAGAAAATGAAATATATTAAAGCATGGTTTAGAAAATCTTTGGCTACTATACTAGAAAATGGGCCCATTATACTCAACTGTATTTTTACCCTGTGACCACCTTAGCAAATTCGCATATGATCACATGTCCTCCAGGCTGAATGAAACCAAGACTGGCAGCCATGGCCAAAGCAATTGTGGTGGGGTTTCGTTTTCTTCTCTTTTTAATTCTATGTCCAACAGGGTAATGTGTTTCTCTTGGCCTCTAAGTATCCCAGGGCAACTTCCATCATATTAAAGGCTTCCTCTTTGTGCTGACACCTTACAGATGGCTTCGCATACAGAAAGAGTTTGTAGTAAGGGAACAAGACGCAACAACCACGAAGCCATAGGTCCCGTAGGGAGAGTGACTTGTGACTAGACCGAGACTAGAGAAGACCGGCTGAGACTGCCCACGTGTAGGAAGTGTGCAGCACCCATGGCTGTGGCAGGGTAGGGTTGGGTGAGACAGCCTGTTGAAAGGAGGCAGGAATAGACACCTGAAACCTTGGCTCTGGACCTGAGCTGCCAGAACTGATTGTAAGACCATGAGAATGGGCCAGTCACTAAAATCAATAGAATAAAAGTCTGAAATGAGAATTAAATGATAAAGCCTGAAGTTAGTAAAAATTCAATATAAATCAATGAAGTTGAGAGAAAACAACCAATGAGCTGGGAAACAAAAGACCAGGGTTTTCTTCCCCACTCTGCTCATCTCTGGCTTTCCAGGCCCGGGTATTTTGGGGTGCTCCTCTGAGCTTCAGTTTCCTCGGCAGTTAAATGACTTGGTGGATCCAATGGCATCATAGCTTTGTGCAGTGAGTGGCTTGAGCTTGTGACCCCTGCAGCCAGACTACCCTGCTTCAAATCCTGCTGTGCCCCTTCCTGCTTCTCTGGCTTTGAAAAAATGGTGCCTAATTCTGCCTACTTGCAAAACAGAGATATTTGCCTCAGAGGTTGTTATAAGGATTAACTGTGGTAACTGACGTCAAGTCCTCAGCCGTCATGTAGTCAGCACGTCACGATCATTACCTATTACTATCATCTGCTCTGGTTTCAAATTTCCCCATTTCTATAAGTTTAAGTTTCAGCTGACGTTTTATAGACATTCGTTTGGCAAAGAGTCATGGCACACCTACTTCATGCCAGGGACAGAATAATGAACAAGATAACAGATAGTCTTTGCCCTCATGGAATTTACAAGACAGCAGGGAAGATGAACATCCAGCCAGCATTTATGGGCAGGATGTGTAGTCTAGAGTTAAGTGAAGGAAAGGAAAGCAAAATGAGACCCAGAAACAAAGAGGTATGAAAGAAACAGAGTCCTAGGTCGGCCCAAGATATGGAAGCTGATGGTCTCAGTCAAAGACCTCAGGATAATGGTTTCTCCCATAATGCTTTGCACCTGTGTCTGGGTGCCCAGCATGGGTCACACAGCCATCATTTCTGTGGGTCTCCAGGCCCCACATGGCCCATGCCATACTCTGCTTAGTATACCCATGACCTCACCTAGGCCCAGCTACTACCTGGTACTTGATAGATGCATGCTCATTAATAATGACAAAAGTTTTGGTAGTACTGACTACAAAAAGGTGTTGATTAATTTTGCTATTCTGCCGTATTTAGATTGGTGGACCTATTTTTGAAGAGGAGGAATATGAAAAATCGTCCGTTTTCTTGAGCAGAATGAAGGTTGTTCTGTGGATCCTCAGAGCTGGGTTGCTCACAGGCAGTGGAGGCCGTAGATGGAAAGTCCTTGCAGAAGAGCATCGTGGTGACAGGGTCACTAGCCAGGCCCTTCGCAGAGAATAAGTCTTGAGGGAAAGAGCCACAGAAAAGGAAAAGGCTGATGGGCTGGGACAAAACCATCCTAAAGAGGAGCCTACATAGGGTCTATCTGGAAAGCTTGGTGTCTAGAAGGGGAAGCAGAGATTCAGAAGGGAAGAGAGGACTAGGATGGGAAAGAAGAGAAGGGAAATCCCATCTTACACTTTTTCTGTTCCTTTTAATTTTTACTTATTGATTTCAGCAGGAAAGGAATGGGGGGGGGGGGGAGACAGGGACATCAAACTATTCCTGTATGTGCCCTGACCGGGGATCGAACCAGCAACTTCTGTGTTTCGGGACAATGCTCTAACCAACTGAGCTATCTGGCCAGGGCACTCCTTCACTTCTTGATTGGGCCAGGCCAGGCAATAGTATTTAAAAAGTTTAAAAACCTATCATAAAACATTACACAGCATCTTATTCCTGAATAACTCCCAGACAGTAGGAATTGTTCATACCTTAGAAGTCCACTGGTGAAAACTGTAATGTTCTTTTGATGGTGTAGGCTCCAGTAATTGGAGGATATCGCTGTTCTCTTTTCCCAGTTTGATGTCAGATTCATTTCCCACATCCCTAAGGGTCCTATAGCGGCTGAGGATGACAGAGTTATCATAGACATTCTATCCCTCCCACTCTTTCCAGAAAGAGAAAACCATTAGATTTTGGTTTTTAATAAAAGTAGTAAAAACTGTATCTTTAAAAATTCTGCATGATGGGAGAGAGGCATCTCTCTCTTTATCTCTCTCTCTCTCTCTTCCTATTCTTCAGAAGAGAGAACTAGAACCCAGGGAGGTTAAGTCACCACTCCAAGGACATACAGCCATACATTCCCAGTTGAGAAGAAAACTGGGTCTGCTGATCCTCAGCCTGACCCCTGTCCATACCACTTCACTGTGATGGTTCATTTTAGATGTTAACTTGACTGATCACAGGGGGCCCAGGTTAAACACTATTCTGGGTGTATCTGTGAGGGTGTTTCCAGATGAGATTGGCATTTGAATCAGTGGACTCAGTAAAACAGATTGTCCTCTCCAATGTTATATGTGTGTGTGTGTGTGTGTGTACATATATGTATACACACACAGACACACATTTCCTATAGGTTCTGTTTCTCTAGAGAATCCTGACTAGTACGTTCACTGTCTCCATTCTGGGGGCCCGTGACATGCACTCAAGTTTCACTTACCTCTCCCAACTCCAAAAGAAAGGATGACCCAGCAGGTTACTCAAATGCTTCGTCACATTTTCTCCAGGGTGGCATAGGCTCTTAATGAGGTCCTTAATTTCTTCATTTAGAGAAAGTTTAATCACCTCTTTAGTACTTTTAATCTTCAGTGTCTCAAAAGGGATGTCTCCCCTCATTACCACATATAGGACCAGCCGTCCAAGGGCCTGCACAAAAGCCACCAATCAAACCAAAATTCCTTAAGAATTATCACTCTGTTTGGGTGACCTCGAGCATGTCATGCAGACTAAGGGCAGCTGGAAAATGGGAAGAATCCCGAGAGGTCCACAGGGTGATTAGGGAGAGAAGACACAGGTTTGTGCATAGAGAACTCTTCAAGGCAGTATGCAGTCCTCATGGTTAAGGATTACAAGGAGAAAAAGATAATCCTGGGCCTGAGTTGTCAGGGCAGACTGCCTGGAGGAAGAAGGATTTGAGCTGGACCTCAAAGTACATATGGAAGTTAAATAAACGGGAAAGAGAAGAGATTTTAAATAAGGGGAATGGCAGGAGCTGAGAATCTGGACTTTGGGTGGGGGCTGTGTCAGGCAGCAGGTGAAGTTACAGTCCAGGTCCAGCAGGATACAGTGATGGCCCCAGGGGTTAGGCCATGGCAGGGAAAAAAGGCCGAGAAGGAAGCCAGCATAAGAAAGCCTGCATCAAGCAACGCACCAGTCAGAGAAGGAGCTGAAATCTGGAGCCACTGAACCACCAAGGCCTGACCCAGGGAGGGAGAGCTCTTGTCCATTGGATTGAAAGCTCGATAGCCGGGAGAGCTCTCTAGGTACACCCTGTCCTGTCTGGGTCGGAGCCAATGGGGGGCTTCATTCTGCAGGAACCAGGTTCTGTCTCTTTTCAGAAGAACTGGTTATTTCAGGGTCTTCACCTTTTGGGCTGCACTTAGTCTGTTTCGAGCTGGGGATCCCTCCCTGTGCTTTAGAGGGCCTTAGTATCCGGCCCTCTTTAGAGTTTGGATGGAGCAGGAAAATAAATCTCATTTATGTTGTCTTTGGGTAAAAAATTACTCCTGCAGGAACTTTGGAGCTGTTTTGGGGATACCTCCTAGAGGTAATTTGCAAAAAGGTGTAGCATGTTCAATTTATTTGCTTATATCACTAGAGGAGAAAGAAAGAACTCCATAGACACAGAAAGAAGACACAATGACAACCGGTCCATACCAATCCAGGGAAATGCCATTGTCTGCAAGGCAGTGACAGCAGTGAGCCCTGGGGGGGGGGGGCTTGAAAGTTATTTCCTTCCTGGTTAAAATAGCTACATCCTCTAATAGGCCATAGGAAGTAAGGTAAAGAATGAGTAAAGAAGCAGAAAGATGGAAAAGTAAAACAACTAGAGAAATTACCTCTAGATCTGTCTGGATGTGCTCTGGCTCTCCAGCCCACTTGATGCTTTTATCAAAATCTGCCAGACGAACAGCATTCTTGAAATCTAAGGGATAGTTTTAGAGGAGCATTAAAAATTCTCATTCTTCATGCGGTGAGTAATTTATTTAGATAAATATAGAACACAATGTGTGTTCCATCATCTTGCAATAATAAAGCTTATATCGGCATGGCTGTTTACTTCTCAAAACACTCATGGGCACTACATCATTTGACCTATTAAGTATCTACCCAATAACAGGCCTTATATTTTATTTTTGCCAAACCAGGAGGTGGGGAAGGATGAAGACAAATTCAACCAGCACCCTATCCATGCAAGCTTGGAATCCATACCATAAATGTTACTTTATATAGCAAAATAGGGACTTTGAAGATGTGATTAAGAATTTTGAGATGGGAGAGATTATCCTGGGTTATCAGGATGAACCTTGAATGCAGTTACATGTATCCTTATACAAGGGAGGCAGGGTGGGACTTGACAGCAGAAGAGAAGATAATGTGACTACAGAGGCAGGGAGTAAAGTGATGTCTCCACAAGCCAAGGAATGCTAGCAACCACCAGAGGCTGGAAGAGAAAAGGAAGAGTCCCTCTTATTGCTGCCAAAGGGAATTCGGCTCTGCTGACAACTGATTTGGGACCAGTAAAACTGATCTGAAATTTGAGGCCTCCACACTGTGGGAGAATACGTTTCTGTTGTTTTAAGCCATTGTTTGTGATCATCTGTTTCAACAGTCATAGGAAACTAACACACTGAGTTTGCCATGTTTCCGGGGGGTGTAAATTCTGTTTCATGCATCTTTTTCATGTTATTGGCACTCAAATATCTTCAGTGATTTTTTTTACTGTAAGCCCTACTGTGCAGCTGAGAATCCCTGAAGCCCTGTGAGCTGCTTCTGTTAATGCCACCCAACAGAGGGAAAGGATGGAGGCTGTTGTCAGAGCTTCTGCTTTGCATTGGATTCAGTGCAACTCAGCACATGCCACTTAATAGAGTGCTTTGGCAGAAATCTTGTGGGCTTAATTGCTTTTTGTTTCTCTTGAGATATTAACCAGCCAATGCCTCAAGGAGAAATGCTATCTGCAGACAGACATGCCTGTCATAGATGCTTGGTCCCAGGGGAAGGAGTGCACAGGATTTGATCTTCTGTTTCCACTGATGCATCAGTCTCTGTGTTAGCTGGTCCTCTGTCCTCTCCTGCTTCTGGCTTCTATGCTTTTGACAGATGCTCTATTTTGCATGGCTCCCACTTTGATGAGTGATATTTACCAGTGGCTTCCTGCATTTGTCCTGGGCTCCTGTGATCTTCAATCCCATCCTATCCATGTTTACGCTCTCTAGGAGTGTTCAAAGATTTTGTTCCGCAAAAACTCTTTTTTTTTTTAAATTTTGATCTTGGCTATGAATTCATTTAAAAATTCTTTCCTAAAACTTTTGGGATTTGATATAGAAAATGGATTGTAGTATATGTAAGGTTCACCTTGAAGCAGAGATAGAATCAATTTTTTATTGTTCAAGCTTGAAAATGGAGGAGGTAGTCTAAAAATTCCAAAGAATAGTCACAAGTTGTTTTTCTTTAGGACATGACATATGACTCTTTTCTATCCAGATCAGTGGTTAGAATTAGAAGGACCTTGCCCTTGGCTGAATCTGACTCTCTTGTTAGAGCTGCACGTATTTCTGGCCGGTGTCTGTCTCCCAGGCAGTGCTGCTTAAGATCAGGAAGGAGTGTCACTAGCACCTGTCTTCAAACTATAAGCCAGATCTGAGTTGTATTCCTATGTATACCTATTTCTCTCCTCCAGGACCTTAAATGCTAATCTTGCGTCTCCATACCTAAACCCTCCTTTTGTCCTGTCCCCTTACATTGAGTTTAAATCTCAGTGCATATCTGTTAGGTGTCTATTTAGCTTCTAGATGAGTGCCTGACCTTTGTTCACACCTACAACATAGAGGTGCCTTGCCTATTTAACATCTGCTTTTCAATCTCATAACAACCATATGAAGGAAATATTTTCAGACTCAAGTGAGGAAACCAAGGCTCACAGAATTAAGTGACTTGTTTGAGATTACAAAGCTATACAGTAGCAGACAAGGCTCCAAGCCTCCCTGAAGGCAGTTAAAGCCAAAGCATTTTCTAAGGCACCACATTGACTCCTGGGACTTTCCATTCACTTCTGCTGTTTCCCCTAATGTTGGTTTCATTCATTTTGTTTTTGGTTTGAACCAGTAGATGCTGACTGTTCCATCTGCTTGGAGTCTGTTTCACTGTGTCGCATCCTGTTTTGACATCCCTGATTTCGACCTGAGTTTAACCACTAAGTTTCACAGTAACTGTCACCCCGTCTCAAGAAGCACACATTCAGGGTTCTTGAACTTAAAGACTACTCTAGGAATCCAACTTTCTGAAGCTGGCTCCATCCAAGATATACTTCACATTTGCATCTGCCAAAGGCAATGTGAGGTTAGCTGGTATCCATTAGTATTCAGGACCTCCATGAGGAAGAAGGGTGATCAATGGAAGCAGGAGAGACTGCACTGTAATTATGACTTTGTTGTATTAACCTCCAAACTGAATAACCCACGTTTACTCTAGTCCTTTCCTACCTGCAATGAAAATGCTTTCCTTTTGACAATAAAGACACCACAATTTCTAAGAGACAACTGGAGACTCACCTATCAAGATGTTTTGTGGCTGAAGATCCTGGTGAGCATATCCACACGACAAATGTAGCTCAACAACAGCCTTAAATATAGATAAGAGGATGTCTCGGCCCAACACATCTTCCTCGTTTTCCACAGCCTCCCCACCGTGATTGCGCAAGTACTCCTCCAGTGTTTGTTCGCAGAGGGAGATGCACACATACAGACTACCCCTGTGGGTCTCACTCCCATACAATGTCACCAAGTTACTGTTCCCTCGAATGCTCTGCAGACAGGAGACTTCCTTTTGTCCACGAGTGCTGACTTCGGAGAATCGCTTCACAGCTACTTCTTGCTCTTGGTAGAAGCCCAGGTAGATGCCCCCTTCCGAAGTGTCAGCAATTTTATATTTTTCCCCAATAAAGATCTTAAGTTTGCCAATCATAGGGTGGTTTATCCTATGGAGATGTTTCAGGGCCGGCCCCCAACGTGAGCTCTGGGGTTTCCAGTCTTCAACAGGAGGGGGGGCGTCCTCTCTAGCTCCGTGACAGCGAAGAAGCTTAACAAGGTCATTGTTAAGATACCTGCGCTTCGCTAACATAACAAGGTTCCCACAATCTGCGCTGGCTCCTTTGTTACACAGCAACTCGGCAATTTTCGTCAGTTTGAGGTCGACAGCCCACCACAGTGCTGTTTTGCCATCCCTGTCTGTGTCATCGATGCCTATATGTTCTTGTTCCAGAAGCATCTGCACCAAAACCAAGTGATTCTTTTCCACTGCCAGAATCAGGGGCGTCTTCCCTTTCTCTCCCCTCACATTGACATCAACCCCATGGTCCAGCAGAAGGCGAGTGACGGCCTCCACATTACTATTATCAGGTTTCACTAGAGCATGGATCAAAGCATTTCTGCCCATATTGTCACAGGCATTGACATTGGCTCCCATCTCCTCAAGGAGGAGCCTCAAGACTTCTACCTGTCCATTTTCAGCAGCATCCATGAGAGCTGTGGCCCCTCCTTTCCCAAGCTTCTTTTGATCCTCTATTGTCTTTCGACCCCAATCTACCTCTGCTCCCTGCTCCCACAGGAATTTTAAGGCTTCAACCTGACCATACACAGCGGTTTCCATGAAAGCTGTGAAGCCATTATGATCACACTCATTGATATCTGCACCTAGGAAAAGAAAAAGTCGGAGCAGTGTCACATCTCCCACAATCCCAGCAATGATGAAGGGAGTGGCCCCATTTTTCTTCTTCAGAAAAGGGTCGGCACCACAACGAAGCAGAAGATCCACAATGTCTTCCCTGCAAGTTTGTACTGCATTATGCAAAGGGGACCAACCCCCTTCCTCTTCCTGGAAATTGACATCAGCCCCTCTTTCCAGCAATTGCTTGACCAACATCATGTCTTCTTGTTTAACAGCTTCTATCAATAAATGGTTGTCGTCCCCTGAAGTCCTCCTATTGAGGGAAGGTGTGGGTCTCTTCTTGGGGTTGTCATGGCTCTTGGTGTCCATGATGATAAATACCACCGGTTAAAACTTTTTGCCTTTCTTTAAGAAAATGAAATTTTACCTCCTTGGGACTTGATCACAGAAATATGGAGCTCTAGAAGCTCCTGTCAGGGTAAGTAAAGGTTATCTGGCTACATCTCAGCAGTATGAAGAAGGACAATACTCTTGGAATTTTCTGATGTTATGCCTAGAGACAAAAGAAGTACTTTGTAAGTTTTTAATAGTCAGAAAAACATCTGATTTAGAAACATTATTTTACTAGCAACTTTTTCAAAATATATCTACTTATTTATTATAAGGCTTTGTATTACATAATATTATGAATATATAAATTAAAAATATAAAAATTATTACTCTATAATCCTACTGCCCAGAAACAGACCTTATTACTATTTTGATATATTTCTACAGATTTTTAAAAAATAGTTGGAATCATGCTGTGTAAGTAACTTTTCATCTTCCTTTCACTTATATTATAAATAATTTCTTATGTTATTACAAAGACTCTTTTAAATGTTTTTAATGGCTGTGTAATATGTCATCCCTATTACTGAGCAGTATTTTAAAATAATTTTTAAATAAGATTTTTAAATGGAAATTTTTAAACAATTCTAAACAGTGATGCAGTAAATTTATCTTATTTTACCTTGTTTTAATATGCTAGCTCTTATAATACATTGCTTATGATAGATTTGAAAGAATTATTGAATAGTCAAAGGATATGATTGTTTTTAGAATTTTCAACCTATATTAATAAATTTCCTTCAATGTCATTTAAACACACTCTGCTAGAAGTAGATAGCTTCATTTAAAAAAAAGCAGAATCCTCACTTAATTTAAAAAAATGTAGCTTTGTCAATTTGTGTTTCTTATACCACAGGAAGTTTGATCATTATGTGTTCCTAGACAAAGTAAACTGCTCAGAAAAATTAGGGGATATTTTATTGCATCATATTCATTTTGAAATATCCCCTAATATTTGTGAGCAGTATAGCTTACAGAAGTGAAAGAGCAGAGACTTAACCTCAGCAAGGTCTAAGTTTGAGCCCCTGGTTGTGTACCTTTTAGACTATTGATTCTCAATTTTCTATTCCCTTCAAAGAGGACAACAATAAGCAAGGTCAACTGTATAAAGGGCATTAAAGTAGGGGGTGTGGCAAACATTAGGCATTCAATCAATGGAAGAGCTAGCTATGTCCCTTTGTTTTAAAGAAAAAACAGTTAACAAATCTTATTCTCCCCAGCCTTGTGTATAGACATACTACTACAGAGATAGGGAACCTGCCAGTTTCATTTTAGTCCAATTGCCTTCCATCATGTCTGAGCAATTGAGATCCAGTTTAAGCATCAGACTGCACCAAAGTGTTAAGTGATTTTACTATATTACCTGCTACAAAATTCACACAGCAACTATTTTCCACCCATCTTATGGCTCTCTTGAGGTCTAAATCAATGGTACTGCCTAAACACAATCACCCAGCAATGAAACTTTTGAACCAAATGTTTCTGTTAAAACTGAGACGGGCCAGTCTGAGTAAAGGAGCAGAGAAGGAAAGAAACCCTGAGTGAAATATCAGAGTAGAGAGTAAGCACATCCCAGAAAAGGCACAGTTAAGGGATTATTCTGCTTTCAGTTTCATTTCCCCGTATGGCCAGAGGTGCCGGGTAAACAGAGCCGACCTGAACAAATAACTTGTGGGTTGTGGCAGAACCTTGGCGTTCTCAGGAAGGCTCCAGAAGGTTTCCCCTGAAGGGACCTGGGGTGGCTCTGCTTCTCCTTCCTCTCCCCACATCACACACCCCCTATTCCTTGGGCTTTGGATTCCAGTCACCAAAGCCCAAGGAATCCTCCAAAGAAAATAACTTTTCAAACTTCCCTTACCTTCTTAACTCAGACGCTTCCTCTGTTATTCTTCGTCAGCACCTAATCTTTCACTACTGCTGCCTGAAGAAAAAACTTCCTTCCAGCACCAGTCACTGAGCCAGGGAGGCGGAGCCAAGAAGAGAGTGACCAAGGAGCTAAGGGAGGGTTAACTGGCACACGCCCACTCTTGCAGGCTTAGCCTGTGCAGACAGAGTTTTGATTTCCTCCAGAGAAAAATAGTGGCTCTTTTTCTGACTGCCGGTGACCTATTTTATGTCCAAGGTCACGCTGCCCATCTCTCAGTCTTTCAACTCATCCTTACCATGTTATTGCAAATCTCCCAGTTTCTTGAGGGAAATGAATGGATAATAAACATTTATTGAGCACTGACTTGGGGGGCAGGTGCTATGCTCATTGCTTCACGGATGACATGGTCCCAGTTACCTAACAGTCTTGCTGATGATGAAATTTAGGCTAAGTGAAGTTAAGTGAGCCCAGAGTCCAAGCTCCCTCACTCATCCGTGCACACTCAACTCACTGTCCTCAAAAGGGCACTTTGTTCGCATTCTGGAGACTTGGTCCTACAGACAGAGTTGTGGCTATTTATAATTTATTATTTCTAGATCTGTTTCTATTTAACTGAGTGACCTCAGGTAGGTAGTTTAACGATGTTCTCTCATATAAAATGATTTTTAAGGTTCCTTTCTGCTCTAGAAGTTCTGTTCCTGACCATTTTCTTAGCATTTTCTTATACGGAATGCTACAGTGGGAGATATTCCTGTCCTCAAAGAATATCTAGTCTTGCTGGGGAGACAAACTCCGGAGAGGGTCATGAATGGCAAGCAGACCATTGTTACATGATCTTCACCAGTGTCACATCTACACACTCTAGGTCTTTATTGCTCCTTTCACCCCAATGACACCCAAGCCTCTTTCTCTAGCCCCACTCCCTCTGCTGAGCTTCAGACCCACAAATCTCGAATATGTCCCAGACAGAGACCGTCACCTCTCCCTCAATCTGCTCCTGTTCTTTCTCCATCTCCATAAATGGCAGCACCACCTGGCTGCCACTCTTTACACTCATCCCAATACCGAGTCCTTATTTTCATCCGCAAAGCAATGACTAACCTCAGCCCCTGTCATTGCTTATTGCAAGAAACAGATGACTCACTTCCTAGCCTCTAACCTAGAGTCCTACCTGCTTCATTGACTCACCATACCTTGCAGGACAAAGTTCAAAATATTTAACCAATCATTCATTCAGTTAGTATTTATTGAGCACTGACTGTGTCTACAGTGCCTATTCTAAATGCCTGGGATATGGTGGGTTACCACACAAGTTCCTCATGCAAGTTCTTCATGGAATTTGCATCTTGGCAGAACGAGATCATGAACAATTAAAATCTGCAACATATAACATGATTTGAAGGTATGTGATGGCCCCTGGCTGCCCCTGTTCGTCATGAAATCATCACTACTACCTTCCGGTTCTCCATTACATCACACTGCTTCCCACCTCTAGGTCTTTGCATGGGCTGTTTCTGCTGTCTAAACTAAGAAGAAGAAGAAGAATGAGGATGGTGATGATGATGATGATGATGATAGCAAACATTTATGTAGCTCTGTAGTATGCTCCAGGAACAGTTCTGAGCTTCATATATATATATATATATATATATATATATATATATATATATATATATATATATATATATATATATATAAATTATATCATCAAATTCTTATGAGGTAGGTACTATTTTTCATCCCATTGTACCATGAGGAAATGGAGGCACAAAGTGATTAAGTAACTTGCCTTGTTCTAGGGATTTGGGTTACATCATTGGACAACACAGAGAAAGATGCCTGCCCTCATTCTGTTGGCAAAGAAGGCAGACAATGAACACAATAAGTAAATTGTATATAATTGTTTTATCATGAACATCCTACAGAGAACAATGAAGTAGGATAAGAAGGGTTGAAAGTACCAGGATAGGAATTGTCAATTAAAAGATACATTTTCTAAATAAGGGAAACTCAAACGCCATTATCTAGACCTAACTGCATTCCTTGCCTTACTCTTAGGGTCATTTTTCAGTTATTTAGATTTCAAAATTCTTTTTCTTTATAAAGCAATTTGAATAGCTGGACCAATGTAAAAGGTTCAGAGGCAATAAATTATATCAAGATCAGCACTTAATATACCCTGAACATTTTTTCTCTTTACCTAAAAGCTTCAAATTTCTTTCATTTTTCAAGTTTTACTGAGAAATAATTGAAATACATCACTGTATAAGTTTAAGGTGTACAGCATAATGATTTGATTTACATATATTTTGCAATGATTACAACAGTAGGTTTAGCTAACACCTATCATTTCATATCGATACAAAAAAAAGAAGATAATTTCTTTTCCTTGTGATAGCAACTCTTAGAATCTGCTCTCTTACCAACTCTCCTATATATCATACAGCAATGTTAACTATAGTCATCATGCTGCACATAACAACCCCAGTAATTATTTCATAGCTAGAAGTTTGTACCTTTTGACCATCTTTCTCCAATTGCTCTTCCCCCATCTCTTGCCTCTGGTAACCACAAATCTGGTCTCTTATAAGGTAGGTACTCTTTTTAAATAATGAGTTTGGTGGGGTTTGGAGTTTTTTTTAAATAGTTCCACATATAGGTGAGATCATACAGTATTTATCTTTCTCTGTCTGACTTATTTCACATAGCATAATGCCTTAAAGTTCCATCCATGTTGTCACAAATGGTTAGAAGTTCCTTCTTTTATGGCTAAATAACGATCCATTATATATACATACGACAATTTCTTTATCCATTCATCCATTGATGGGCACTGAAGTTGTTTCTGTATCTTAACTATTGTGAATAATGCTCCTGTGAACATGGGGGGGCAGGTATCTTTTTAGTGTTTTGTTCCCTTTGGCTACATTACCAGAAGTGAAACTGCTGGATCATATAGTTCTATTCTATTGTATTTTTCATTCTTTTAGAACCTCCATACTTTTTTCATAGTGGCTACACAAACTTAACAATCTCACCTACAGTACACAAGGCTTCCCTTTGCTCCACATCTATGCCAAGAATGTCAATTTTTAAAGTTAATTTCAACCCTGTTGAATAAAGAAAACTTATTTTAATCCCTGGACATACTGAGCTAACTTAGCAGTAATTATGCTAATAATGATGTTTTATTAAAATTTCACATCTTTATTGAAATTAATTAATAAACAAAAAAAAACTACAAATGAGATTTCTTGGAGATTTTAAGGATGGAGCCAAACTTAAAATATTATGAAAATCAAGGAAAAAGCTAGCATGGCCTGACATGGCCACAGGGAGGCAGCACAGGATGAGACAGGGGCTGTGGGTGGTGGAGGCTGAAGGGTTGGGGGCAGCTGCCAGTGTCATATGGAAGCAGCAGTGGGATTTGAAAATGAGTGAGCACTGTCTCAATTAATGACTCAACTCTTGATTTCCTGATCTGAAATTCTGAAAATGAATTACTATATTGGAACAACTGTCCTGTACTCGAAAGACAAATAGACTTGGCATCCTAGCTTTGAAGTTGTTCATTTATTTTTAAAAAGTCATCAATCAATAGTCATGGACTGGTGTCGACTGTGTATGAGGCACTGTGATAAATACTTGGAGTTAGATAATAGTAATAATAGGAAATATTCCTGGGATGTTAACATTGTGCCAAATACTTTTATTTATGCAATGTTACCTAGGAAGGAGGTGCTCTTTTTATTTTACAGACAAGGGAACTAAGCCTTGGAGAGTCTTCGCTTCCCAAGGTCTTTCAGCTAATGAGCCAGGATTCCAACCCTAACCTTCTGACTCCATAACCAGGGCTCTGAACCACTTTGCTGTGACCTGCTCTGACCCATCTTATCAAGGTGAACAGTATGGCTCCTGACCTTCAAGGGGTCAGTTTAGTGGAAGTAAACGAGAAATGATGAGATCAACTACAATGCCACGCCTTATGTGTGGCCAACAGTAAGAATAGTGTGTCCAAGAACCATAGAAATGACAGCCATGAACTCTGTGCCATGGACATCTGGGAAGGCTTCACAGAGAAGGTGGTGTTTTCGCTGGATTTTGAGGAGAGCATTCTGTCCTCACTTTCCAACCATTAATTGTGCTGTGACAGGCAGACTTGGTAATGGCTATGCTTAGTCTTCATTCGGTGGGCAGAGGATACAGTTTTGATGTGACAGCAGACTAAGCAAGTCCCATCAACACGACACAACAGCCAACACAAGTGGGCCCGTCATCAGCTAAAGGAAGTCACCAATTGCAGTGGATGCTGTTAGAACCGACCCCTCTCTCTTCGATTCCTTCAGTTCCCAGCCAAACATGAGTCTTTTGTCACTCGTGTCTCTGCCCGTGACGGGGAAGCTCACCCATCTGTCCTGTGGAACTTCCGAAGGCCAGTTCCTCCACAAGTCCCTCCCCAGCACTTCCCTTCCCCAGGTCCCCTGACCACACAGCCCTTGGAAACAGGATCTCATGTTTGAGTTCTATTTTTATTTTACAAGAATATAACATGCTGAAATAGGAAAAACAGGGATGGAGTACATCATTCGTATCTTGGAAACCAGCTCCAGTTGTCAACAATAAATAAATATTTAAACAGTGAGGAGTTCCTGACAGGAGCTAAGAGCTCCAGAGGTAGAGCCTGGTGGAGAGAGGGGGACAGGCTGGCAGCTCCTGTTGAGTCTCAGGTCGAGGTCAACTCAACTGACAATAATAAATAACAATAGCGATAACACCGACAAGTAACAAAAATAATAGGCTACGACAATTGCCACAAAATCAACACTATGTTACAATTTAAATAGAGGAGCTCACAGTGCAGCGAGAACAAGGTTGGTTTTTCTGAGGCACCTGGGGCTGCCCGGTACCCCCTTCAGAATGTTTGTTCAGTGATGCCCTCAGGTGACAGGCAGGTTCTGATTTCCCCCAGTCCTGCTCTTCCAAGCAGCCTCTCTCCCCAACTCCACTCCCAGCTTCTGTGGTCTGTCCCAAGGCCACCGTGATCCCTGCACCATCTCCCCCAACATTCCAGGAAGTGCACCTCGCATCCACCAGAAAGAAACACGGGGTTCCCCTTCTATCCTGGGTGTCTCTTTTTCCATATTCTCATACCCACATGTATGGTTTGACTGAAAAAGGACTTTCAGGAACTGTGGAGAGCTTTGTTTGTTATCTCCCACTCTGCACACTGCTGGGCCTGAAAGTGGACTAGCCACTCACCAAGAGGCCCCATGCCTTTTCCTGCAGGGGCTCTACCCACAAGGGTGGAATGAGCTGACAGAGAGGACAGACACCCCAGTGAGAGGCCCTTGTTGGGGAAGGGGGCTGCTCACAGGTGACCCTACTGCAAACACAGAGTCAGGGCCACCTACAGGGTCACCAAGAGCACCAAGATAAACTTCACATGAGCAGGATGACCTCTCTTCAGGGCCCTCTACTGACTTAGAAAGGGCCTCAGAGGCCAGTGTTTGAGGTATAAAAATCTCAACTTGGGGACAAGCATCACATTGGTTCCCTGGTCCTGGAGAGGCTGGGAGATGTTAAGAAGCACAAGCTAAGAGGTCCTCAGGCGGCCCAGGGGCAGGTGTGGTGGACGGAATAGTAACGGGGCACATCCAGAGCGCCCTCCCTCCGTGCCCAGGACAGGTTGGGAACTGTTCAACAGGCAAAACAGTTGATCAGGCTGCCTTTCCTCTCTCGTTTTTGAGTTTCCCCTTTATTCACGTTTCCCTAACCACCCTGGAATATTCCCTGCCCCGCTGAAAATGACAAGTGCCGATGATAACTCTTGTATCACATTCCCTTCCCCTGGAGAGTACCGCATAACCATGATCTTCAGCCCTTACCCACAAGTCCTGGAAGTGGGGGACCCTCTCATGCATGAAACTCAGTCCCACAGTCTCTGGAGGAGTGGCTGTTGCTTCCAAAAGAAAAACAGCATTTTCCTTCATGGTCCTCTTGTTTGCTTTGTAGAACCTGCCTCCCACACGGGGCAGCTGCCTCAGGGCTGGGTGACTCAACCTCTCTTCCCGGCTGGCTCCTCACTGCCATGAGGCTCAGGTGTGTAAAGGCTCTGCCGGGCTGCAGCTGGATGGTGAGGCATTGGTGGACGAGGCTTGGGCAGCCAGGTCCTGGTAAGCGGGTGACTTCAGGAAGCGTGGATAGGAGTCCTTCTCCATCAGGGTGTGTGTCTTCCCCTGAGCTACATCAAAGCACGTGGCCGTGGCCGTCTGCAGGTTCATCCTGGTCAGCTCCCTGGTCTCATGGTCTATGTTCACCTGTGGGAAAGAGGGCATGCATACAGGTGAATGGGTGCTGGGGGGGGGGGCAGGGCGAGGGCTCCAGCAGGCAAAGGGAGGAAGAATTGGGGGTGGGGGTGGGGGTGGGGGGCAGTTCAAGGAACCCTGGACTCTGAACCAGGAACCTCGAGTCTCCTGCGTCCATTATGAACTGGATTTCAACTCTGAGCCTGTACCCACATCTGATTCAGTGTCTTCCCTCCAATCTCTCAGAATTCTTGAGGAATAAGACTGTCTACAGATAGAGCCCCTTTTCACCCCTTCCTCTGTAAGTGCCCTGGCCTAGATTAGTGCCAGAGCCTGCAAACGGGTCTCCCCCTTCTCCCCTCAGCCGTGGCCTGTTCCCCATTCAGTAGCCAGACTGAACCTTTCCAACATCCTCCCATGTCACTCAGAAGAAGAGCCAAAGTGCGTGCCAGGCCCACACAGCCACCCATCACCTTCTCTCACTCTCCAGGCTCCACACAGGCCCCCTTGCTGGTTTGTGATGACGCTCTCTGGCCTTTGCACTTGCCTTTTCCTGTGTTACAATGTCCTTTCCTCCTATAACTCTTTTGTGGCTCTGTTCATATGTCACCTTATCAGATAGCAAATGTCTCACTTCCCTTTATAAAGTGGATGGACTCACTGCCTTTGCCCGGTACTCTGAGCTCCCTCCCCTGTCCTGTGTTATGTTTACCAGAGGAAAGAGCATCCCCTGGCAAATGTTGATTCATCTGCTTGGTTACTGGCATCTTCTCCCCATAGGATAAGAGTCTATCTTTTGTTTGCTGCTCTACTCCCCATGACTATAACAGGACCTGGCATGAAACTGGTGCTCAATAATTCCTTACTGAATAATGCGGACTAAATCAAAGTGCTCAGAAAATAAGATAGAAAATATGACACAAAAGCAAAGCATTACTATCCTTTCTCCACTAGGTGGCCCCATATTCTTTACCAAATGCAGGCACCAGGCAGTGGAGGCCTGAGGGAGGATTGAATATCCACTGACTACAGACCTGCCTATCTGAGGCAGGTCAGCCAGGGGAGCCAGGCAGGTTATATAAGGCCCCTACAATGACTCGTCTCCCCAGGAGTGTAATTATTCTGGGCCTCTAAAAAGGGCTTAGTCTATAAGAATGGGTATGGATAGAAGCCAAAACGCCTGCCAACCCCTCCAACCCCATCGGTGAGCCTGAGGGTAATAATACCTAAGGGTGGCATGAAGCCCAATATTCCTAAACTCCAGCCACAGAAGCCCACTTGTCCCTGTGTCAAGTAGGGCCACTCTACTTCCAAACTCAGTCCTTCAGCTACTGGTCCCTCCTATCCCCAGTTCTTGGTGGGAAAGGAGCAGGCAGGGGCTGGGGCATCCATGGGACATATCGAGGCTCTGACCTCTTTTGGAGCTTCGCTGCAGATGAACTCCTCAAAGATCCTGTGAGCCCGAGAGGCCAGCTTGGCAGCCGACCGGATCTTCTTGAACTCCTCACAGGCCAGCCAGAATTCCAGGTTCTCCTCGCTGAACTCCGTCTTTAGGAAAGCGTGGAAGGCGGCCACCCCATCTGGGTTGGGAGGAGAGAGAGAGACACTGGTCAGACTGAGGCACAGCAGGGGATCAAAGAAGAAAAGGCAGCAACTGTAGTTAATGTCTCTATTTTTAGGATGTAATTTTCCCGGAACAAGGACCTGCCTTTGTATTCTGAATAGAGGCTGGCACACTAGGGGATCGTTGTTATTATTATTATTATGACCACTACTGTTACTTTGCCCACACTTTCATATCCCTCAGGCTGGCCCCCAAGCACATGAGCACACACGTGCCATCCACAGACAGACACAACACGGTCCTACTCACTTTTACTGCTCAGCAGCTGGTCAAACGACTCTTTCCATCCCAGCACATCTTCTGAGAAGCTTCTGCTAAAAACAAGAAAGAAAAAAAAGGCCAAGATTTTAATTTAAAGTAAAAGAAATCAAGATATTAATGCATAGCACAAATTCTAACCAGAACTCTGATGGGAGTTGCATAATTCCCATAAAGACTTGCTTGGTAATTATTGGAGCCGATTCCTCAAACCCTTGGATGAGGTTAGAGGAAACAGTGGCGTTTTCTAGAGTACATGCCAGTAACAGAAACCAAAGCCAGGCACTGTATGGCCCTCAGTAATTATCCCTAAGTTTGTCTCTTTGCTGGCCAAAATTTTTTCTTTTCCCCTGACTCTCAGAGTATTGTTTTGTATACTTCTCCAAGGAAATAAGGGCCTTTGTGGATAAAGGTTTTGTCTACCCAGAACCCCAGAGTCTGGTGCAGTACCTGGCACAGTTGATACTCAACGTGAAAGGGCTTCTAGGCAAGGTGCACACTAATGGAAGTCGAGTCATTGATTAAAAACCTCAGTTGGTCCTGGACCCTGACCTAGCCCTGCTTACCTGTGCAATGACATCTCCAGGTGGGAGAGTCTGGGAACTAGACATTCAGGCCCCCGGTACACTCATCTGTTGACAAACTTAGAACTCTGGAGCCACCCACCCAGTCACTCATTAGCCAAGCAGCCATAGCAGACCAGCAAGAAGACCCACTAAAATCTCCAGGAATGGGTCACCAAGGTCCACCTTAGCATGTCCTAGTTTCTCCTTTTATTTTCCTTCTCATGACTCCTTCCTAAATCTGGCTGTTTCCTCTAGGGACCCTAGGCTGATCAGCAGGACTTACCTCTCTTTGCTGTGTTTGCTGTTCCACTCGAACTTGCCAGCATTCCCAGTCTCATAGCCCAGGTCTGACTTGTGAAGAAAGATGCCCAGCCGTGTCTTGAACTCTTTGGCTCTGGAAGACAAAGCATGAGCGGGTTAGGGATCTCCACTTGTTCAGGCAGGGCAGAGAGCTGTACAGGGTCTCAGATGAGCTCAGGCTGGCACCACCCAAAGTCCAGCCTCAAGGTTCCTGGGAACCCTTGGCTCTTCCCAGGGCCTAAATTTTACTTCTCTCCTTAGTGTCATGAACCCCAAAAACAGTAAAGCCATGTTTGAGCTGTGCCTCAGTTGGTCATATGCTTTCTGAGTTCACAGCACTTCAGACACTTAAGTCACACTGCTCTCACCCTCTAGGCTTGTTACAAATATTTCTGGAACTGTGTGGAAACTGCTTCCTCATCTTTACCTTTTCCTTCCCACCACCAGCTCCAGCAAGGACTGAAGGCGTCTGAGTAGTTCCCTGGGAAGTGGCCACATCCCTCACCTGTGGACTTAAAAAACAGATTCCCAGGGCCAGAGGAGGCCATGTTCCTAGACCTGAGCCTTAGAGTGAAAGCCAAGAGCTTAAGAAACTGGGGGAGGCAGTTCTGCCTGGTAATGCCTATGTGGTCTTCAGCAGGTCAACTGAGAAGGGCTGCCATTTCTCAGAGGATAGAGAATAACAGTGAGCAGTTCCCTCTGTTTTCCTTTCTCCCTTCTCTTGGTTTGGCGCTTCTCTAAGACTCTAGAGGAAGCATCTGAGCATGTGGCGCCAACTTGCCCTCTCCGTTCAATCGTTAGCATCCTACCATTCTGTCCACCCGGGACCCCAAGCCTGCTGCCCCACTTCCTCCGGGCAGCGGGACAAGCTCCTCTTACCTCTCCAGGCAGGTGATGGGGAAGGCGGACAGGGTCCGGCACATGGCTGCAGGTGCAGGGCAGCACGTCGTGGGGAGAATGGTGGCGGGTTCCAGTGGGCACCGGGAACGCGAGAAGGTAGAGGATATGAAGCAGCTGATACTCTTCCTTTCGGGTTAGATTGATCAAGCTGCAAGCGAAGAGCCTGCGAGCCCGCGGCTTTTATTCCCTTGGAGAGGGCGGGTCGGCCTACTCGCCATCGACCAATCGGAGAACGGGGCCGAGCACTGCCAAGGGGGAGGCGGGGCCCGGGAGCAGAACCCAATGAGCGCCCGGCCCAGGGCTGCATCCCCCTCACCCGCGTGCATCTTTCACAGTGGGGGGCACACGGGGCTGCCCTCCTTGGAGCACGCACCGGCACGCGGAGGGAGAAGCAGCAGAGAAGTCACATGGAGACGAGGCGCGCACACCCAGTTTCCCAGGAAAAATACCCTCGCCGGCCTCTAGGAAAAGCTGGAAACCAACTCAGAGGAACTAGGTTTGCTTAGGGGGCTAAAGACTCTGGGAGACACATGTGGTGTCGATTAGACAGTATTGTGATTACTGATAACTACCTTGAAAGTTAGGGACTTGCCCTAAGAGCATACAGTAGGAAATAGCAGACACACGGAGGAGGGTGGGGACTTTATTTTGCATCTGTGTCTTATGCACTTTTACAAAGACTTAGGTTAAATAACTTGCTCCAAGTTACACAGTAAGTGTTGCACCAGAACTCAAATATGAATTTGTGCTCTTTCCACTGTCACTCCTTAAAAGAAAAATATTAGAATCTCACCATCTCTATAACTGATGAATGATCCTGGGAAAAATCAGCTGCTAGTAGTGTCCTAATCTGTGAGGTGAAGGTGATAAACGCCCCCCCCCCCGTCTCTCTCCTCACCTTCTCATAAAGGCACTACAACCGTCCCCCCCCCCCCCCTTGTTCCTCAGTTCCCTCAGGGACTATTAACAGGTCGCACGTGACTTTGCCAGTGTGATGTCTACAGCCAGGTTCTGATTTCAAATCGTGGCTCTACCATTTACTCATGGAAGACCTTTGGCAAGCTTCCCTGCCTTGTTTCCCACATCTCTAAGATGAGAACATGAGATCTACATTTCATAAGGTCGTTGTGAGGTGTAAAATAACCTAATTCCTAGTTTTAGTTCCCCAAGAAACAGGAAACCCAGTTCTTCTGAGGCAGAGACTCGCTAGGACAATTCCCGGAATTGGGAAGGAGTTAGGGAAGCTGTGTTGGGCAGACGGAAGAGGTGGATGCCACGAGTGGGACAGCTGTTGAGGATGTCCCTCACTAAAGCAAGGGGGGGCGATACCCCTCCCCCCATATCAACCTTTCTTTGGATGCGCTTGCTCCAAGAGATGGCTTTATATTAAACAAGGCAACTGCCCCCTCTGTCAATGGCAACTCCTTGAAAGAGGCTGAACTGTGAGCCTACAACAGATAACACTCTGGGGCATGGGGGATGAGGCCCTTTGCCCCAAAGAGGGGATTTGGGTGGCACGCCACCCTGCAATAATGTGTAAGGCTCTAAGAACAGTGCCCAGCACATGGTCAGCGCTCAATAAATATTAGCATTCAGTTTTACTTAAACTATAGGGATTGCTAGACAATAAGGAAAAGTAGCGAGTTTTGTGTCTCTTGGAATGTAGCTGTTTATTTCATAAGAGGGCATCTAAGAGTTGCTATTTCTCAGCATAGCCTGGAAGGAAAGGGTCAGAAAAAAGAGAAACAAAAGAAGAGGTTCCCCAGCTGAGAAAGCTCCTGGAGAAGGCCCAGAAAAACTGGTCCGGAGAGGAAAGGGAAAAACCACAGAGGGAGGAGGAGAGGAAGTGTGAGGTGGTCAGTGAGGAATCGCTAGGGCAAAAGAGGCCCAGATCAGAACAGTGTGTGGGTTCACTTGTTATTTCCCAGGGCCTGCAGTAAATGGCCCAGTTAGGCAAAACACAGTGCCCTCCAAAGAGCCAGGGTCGAGCCCTTCCCCAGCATCCTGGTTGGTTAGGGGGTTGCTTAGTGGAGCTCAGGGGCAGGTACAGCAGCAGCTTCATATGGGCAGCACCATTTCAGCTGCCAGCATCCGAGGCAGGGAGATGGGCCAGGGTTTGGTGGTGGGCAACCAGGCAATGGGAGATTGTCTCTCCGATCATCGGTTTCTCAGCACTTTCCTTCATCCACATGGTGGCACGCCCTCCCAGCCCATCAGCGGGAGTTCTTGGGAGGACTCTGTCAGCTGAGGTGAAGGTTGTTGTTTCACCTGGGGCTGCTGAAGCCCCAGGGCACTGCCAGGTGGGCATGTGGGTGTGTCTGGGACAGCTGTTCTACAATCAACAAAAGCAGTTTTATGGATGAATGAAACCCCAGTCTGGCCTTTAACAGCTCCCTGTAGGAATGAGGCCAGACGTGGCCACATGACAACAATAATTGGGAATCTGCAGAGACCCTCCATGAAACTTCTCTTCCTTTCTGTTTCCCTGCTGCTAGGCCACAGGAGCTTTCTATCTTACATTCTGTGGACAACGGAATGGCAGTGCCCAGGGCGCCCTCCTTCAGTTAAGTGCTCTGGGACTGAGAACAGCTGAAACTGGGCCCGTGGATCTCCAAATTCCTGAGCTAGCTTTCTCCCTGCAAGTCTGATCTGTGAGCATGAAGCTCCCTGCTCAAGGTGAAGAGCCCTCAGGGTGGCCATGGCTACCTCTTCAGTTTCCTGGCAGAAAATTTTTCAAGTTCATAGTTTATCCCAAATGTTCTTCTTCCCAGCGGGTTGGTCGGTTCATAACTGCCATTCTGGTAAGGACGCAACAGCCCAGCTGCGTTTTCTTTGGTGAAGGTGCAGCTCTGCAGCCTGCGTCTTCTAGGGTCAGGATTAAACAGCTCACAGATGCCCAGCCACGAGGCCTTCCACCTCTTTCGGCAGCCTCTGACCCCCAGCTTCACCCTTTTCACCAAGGCAGAAGCCTAGACGGGCCTTTGCTGAAAACAACTAGGGAAATTAAACCACTTCCTCACTTCTGACTTGGTACAGGCAATCCCTAATAGCTCTGGATCGTCTCAATTTAATCATCAACCTACCAATAAATATCAGGAGTTAGCTATGTTCCCAAGTCGGTGGGGGAGACAGCAGCCGTTTGAGCTCTTTTCTGCCTTCACTAAACTTATAATTGAGCGAAGGAAACAGAAGTAACATTGGGGGGAACGGGGGAGGTGAAAAGAAACCAGTGCCTGGGCCTTGCAACAGACCTCCAGGGTGGGGAGAGATCAGACAGGCAGCAGTGTTAAAAAAAAATGGCGGGTGAGTGAGAGCCGTGGACCATGCCGACACATAGGAGGAAGAATGGTTCAAGTGGGACAAACAGCTGCCTGTTGTGGCTTGGGGTACAGGAAAGGTGCAGAAAGATTTGGGAGCCCTGACCACAGGTAGAGGCGCAGGCTCGTGGGGTGCACAATTGGATGCCACCTTTAGGTATAGAAATCTCCAAGTGGCTGGATGAGGAGGGAGAGATCACCTCCTAAAGAGTGAAACAGACAGGGCCTGGGGGCCACTTCCCTGCTGGCTATGACAAAACTGGGGGTGCCCTCCCTTCCTGGGCTGAGGAAGGGAGGGCACTTGACTGAGTTTAGCCTGGATGGCGGAAATGGCTGTTTTCCTTGATGATCCTTTCAAGCTGTGATTTGCTCACTTTGACTATTTTTCTCTAGTTCCTTCCCCTCTTCTCTACCTTCTTCCTCCCCTCTGGGCAGAGTTCTGGTGGGGTGGGGGTGTGGGAGACCTGCTTCTCCTTATCCAACCGAGCTAAGAGAACCCTAGCCTCCAAAGCAGGGCAGCCTCAACCAGTGGTGCCCATGGTTACCAGGAACATGTTTGACTTCTCTTAACAGCATATAAAGGCTCTATCTACCCGATCTCAGGTCCTTTGACTCCCTTCCTAAAACCCAGCCAAACACAGCTGTTAGCAGGTTACCACAGGTGCCATGCTGCCTAGAACTACACATCCCTGCGGGCCCCTCCCCTCCCTATACAACTCATTTTAAAAGCTATTATTCAATACACTAATTTTATTTATATGTTGAAATATACAGTGGGAGTACGCAGTCTACTCACAGTGACACACCTCATAACTAGAGGTACCAGGACTGGAACCCAGCCCCGTTTAGCATGTCCAAACCCAAGGCTACTCAATGCCCTGTCCTCTGGCTCTGGGCAGCTCTGGCACTGGACCCATTTGCTCCATCAGGCCCCTACTCCACACTGCCCTAGTTGGGGGTTTCAGTGCGCTCACGCAGGCCGCCTATGAGATAGGAGGGCTGCAGGAGCACAAGGCCCAGAGTGTGAACATTTCAGGGGCTCTTGCCATCTCCTGGGAGTCAGGGAGCTGCCCTCCATGCAGCCTTCTCCCCGTCCTTTGAACCACCATCCCTGAATCCCTTGTCAACAGGGTGAGTGGGGTGTGGAAGTGGGGAGGGCCCATGCAGAGGCTCAGAGGAAGAGCGGTTTTATAGGAAAACTGGGGAGGCTGGACAAAGCACCTACCCCAGCTGTGAATGCCCTGTGCGACAAGTTGTGCGGAGAAACGTGCCTCTCTGTGTGCCTGCAACGCCTGAGCAGAGGGAGAAACGTGGTTGGGTGTGTGAGCCGCTGGAGGCTGGGCTGGCAGAGTTGGATGGGAGGGAGGCAGGGGGCGGAGCATTGGGAACAGGTGGTCCTCTCACAAGCTCCCAGGCCAGCAGCCCCTGACACAGCATCTGTCCTAGAAACAGGCCCAGGTGGACAAAGGAAAAAGCACAGCGGGGGTGCGTGATGTTTTGCAGAAAAAGAAATAAGCTCTTCCTAATGGGCCCCACACATCTGAGCACAACAAGACACGCAGTGAGCTGTGTGACTGAGCCCCGGGGAGCACTCCCTCCCCACCAGCCAGCTGGCTGTGCTGCTCCAAGTGGGATTGCAGGGGACCTGCTGGTTCCAAATCCCCCGACTTCCCAGCCACCTGGCTGCACTAATAGCCGTGTTACCCTTAGTGGGCATTTTCAGTGCCACATTGATGGGTATTACAGTCCTCATGCATTTAATCCTCACACTAACCTCTGGAGAAGGTCCTCTGACTGTTGTTGTTTGACAGATGGGGAAACCAGGCCTGGAGAGGTTAACTGAGGAAGGGACAGAAGGTAGAGCCGTGATTTGATACTGAGCATCTGAGTCCAGCATCTATGTAGTTCATCATCACTCCAGAGCGACAGAAATCTCCTTCCTGCCCTGGGTTCCAAAATGCTCACATCCCCGGCTCCAAGAGTGTTTGAGAAATAAAGTTCTACCTTCTCTTATCGTTCAATCTAGTTTTCACTTCCTGGAAGGGGGCACAGAGGGTAGGACTGTCAGCTTTCAAGGTGCCGTTTATGGAGGGCCATCCTGGTTACTCTTCCTTGGCAACTTTGACTCTGGGGCCCACACTCTTCATGGAGAAATGTCCTTCTGCTCTAAGAATAGTACTTTCACTTATCTAGCAACTACCACGTCCCAGCCTGTAGTTTGGAATTTCAGACACAGGAGCTTATTTAAGGCTTACGGTCAACCTGCCAGGTGGGCCCACCACACTCTGGCTCTTCTCCCACCTCCGTGGCTGCTCCTCTTGTCTTCTGTCCACGTGGTGTAGGTGCTGCCCAGGGCTGTGGCCTTGACCCACCTCTCTTCTCGTACTAAAGCCTCTACCAGAGTAAGTGCTATCGCTTCAACCACTGTCTCTATGGTGACAACCCCCCCCCAAACCTATCTCTCTGCCCCTGCTAGAGTTCAAGACCCATCTTTCCACCATTAGGTGTCTTCATACTTAACTTGTCCAACATGAATGAGTATCGTGTGCACATCACCACGTCTTGCTAGGTCAATGACATTAAGTCATGGCAGTAAAGCATCTATTCAGTTGCTTTTAGGAGAAATCTCATTCACCATCAATGATCCCTCACTTACAACCCTCTGGTTTCCGAACAGCCTCCAGCTCCTGTCTACTCTAATCTGCTCTCTGAAATCTTCCTCCTCCATCCTCACAACCAGGTCCTCACCCTCTTGTATCCTAGCCCATTTTCTCCAGCACCTACTTCTTGTCTCTCATACTCTAGTGCCAGATCAAGGTAAATCAGACCATGCATCACACTTTTTAAGTCTCCAGTCTCTCCTCCCTCCCAAGGGCACACTGAAATTCCTCACCGGGACATGCAATTTCCCCACAGTCCAGTTCTCATCAGTTACTCCAACTTCCTCTTCTACTCGATCCCCAACGCCTTCAGCTCAACAGGTCACGCTCAACAGCCTTTCCCCCAAATAACCTGTGTTGTTCACGTGTTTGCTTTTGCATTCATCGTCACTGCCATTACCAGGAATGACGTTTCTCTTTTGTCTGGTAAACTGCTATTTGTTTGACAAAACCCAGTTCAAAATTTACCTCTTTCAATGTCCTTATTCTTTGGAGATGCATGCTAAAATATTTATTTATTTATTTTTGTGACAGAGAGAGAGAGGGACAGACAGGAAGGGAGAGAGATTAGAAGCATCAATTCTTCATTGCGGCACCTTAGTTGTTCATTGTTTGATTTCTCATATGTACCTTGACTGGGGGGCTACAGCAGACCGAGTGACCCCTTGCTCAAGCCAGCAAACTTGGGCTCAAGCTGGCAACCTCAGGGTTTCAAACCTGAATCCTCTGCGTCTCAGTCCGATGCTCTATCCACTGAGACACAGCCTGGTCAGGCGCATACTGACATATTTAGAAGTGAATGTTATAAATCCCTCACTTACCTTCAACTGATTTAGCTATATGCCTACATCAATGTGTATATATATCTATGTACCTATATCTACCTATCTATAGGGCGAGAAAGAGAGCAAGAAAGAAGGATAATATGGCCAATGCTGACAATGGATGATAGGCAGTGGTTGTAGTCATTTTTAACTCTTCTATGCTTGAAATTTTTCACAATTAAAAATGCCTTTTGACCCAGCTATCCCACTTTTAGGAATATACCCTAAGAACACCATAGCACTGTTTGAAAAGAAGAAATGTTCGGGGCAGCATTGTTCACAATGGCAAAGATCTGGAAACAGCCCAAGTGACCATCAGAGGACAAGTGGATTAAAAAGCTTTGGTACATATATACTATGGAATACTACTCAGCCATAAGAAATGATGACATCGGATCATTTACAACAAAATGGATGGACCTTGATAACATTATACAGAGTGAAATAAGTAAAGCAGAAAAAAACTGAGAACTGCATGATTTCATACATAGGTGGGACATAAAAGCAAGACTATGAGACATGGACAAGAGTGTGGTGGTTACGGGGTGAGGGAAGGGAAGAGAGGGTGGGAGAGGAGGGAGGGGAGGGGCACAAAGAAAACTAGATAAAAGGTGTCAGAGGACAATTTGACTTTGGGCGAGGGGTATGCAACGTAACTGAATAATAAGATAACCTCAAGATGACTTCTTTGAACATATGTACCCTGATTTATTAATGTCACCCCATTAAAATTAATAAAAATTTTTAAAAAGTTGGGGGTGAGGGGATCAGCTCATCTGTGATAATTTCCTCATCGACCCTGATAAAATGCATTACCCCTTCCTAACAGCACAGCACATTTGTAATTTTGGGGTTAGCAACTCTCTTGTCCATATATTCTGAACCTGCAAAAGCACAGTAGCCGCCCACAGTAGGCACTCCATAACTGACTATGTGCATAAATGGAAGTCCTCTCTCGTGAGGCAGAACTTGAAGAACAGTCGCCATAAAAACAGAAAGTCACAGGAGACACCTTGTACCAGCCACCATGCTCCATTCTCTGTAAGACACATGCTCATGAGCTCAGGAAAGCTGGCATGAAATGGGGGAAAGAGGACAAATGGCCCTTTACGGAATGGCAGAACATAATTTAAAACTCAGGAGATCCAGCTGCTATGACTGATTCTTTGACTAACCAGCTGTGTGACCGCAGCCAATCAGCAACCTCTCTGTGCCCCAATTTTCTCACTTGCACACAAAGAGTAATAAGTCTGTCTTACCCAACAAATGAGGAGAAGTGTGTGAGTATGCTCTGAGAAATCTAAGATTTATACAAATAATGCAATGCTATCCTCATTCTTGTTATGAAAATGAGCAAGATTTTGTCCTGTCCATGCCAGTGAAGAATTCTGAGTCACTCAGTCTGAGGCTGGAAGTGGGTGGGGGTGGGGACAGTGCTTCACCTCCACGAAGGGTGGGAATTGCCACCCAGCTGGGGGTAACAGCACCCATGGCTTGGCCCTCATTTTCTCCCATCCCCTCTTTCCCTTTCCTTTGACCAAGTGACAACTGCTGGGAAACAGGCAGAAGGGGGAATCTTAAAATAGAGCAGCAAACGTCTGTACTGGTAGCCCCAGGCTTGGTTGCACCATCGGTTTATTCACGCAGCAAACGCACAAAAACAATTGGCTCATGTGGCCACCAGAAGAGCCGAAGCCTTGGAAAATGTAGCACATTGATTCCAGAGAAAATGTCTTCCAGGAATGTGGTGTTTTGGCTGGCTGCCCTGCTGCAGCCGTGTCCTGGGGATATGCTCCAGCCGGGTGTTCCTGTATCCTCCAAGGCCCGGAGCTCCCTGAAGGAGCAGCACTTCCTGGAAGCAGTGACCATTCCAGTGACCCCAGCAGGAGGGGGAAAGACAGTGAGAGGCCTGGGGGGAGAAGGAGTTTCCAAGATTCCATGGTTTCAAAGAAGCTTGACTTCCCAGGCTCTAAGCACTTAGTCTGGAATGCTCATGTAACAAAATGTGGGGGGAATAAAGTGCTCTGAAGTGGAGAGCCACCTTGAAGACTAGGTCCTCGGTTCTGTGACCTAACAGACCCCAATCAAACTCCAATCTGGTGAACATTCAGCCTGGCCCCTAGAGGAAGAATCCTGCCGAGTGAAAGTTGAAATGATGGGACCAAAATTATAAAATTCTGAAAAGCAACTGTTACCTTCTACATTTAAGGAGGGTAGACAGATAAAGAACAAGTATCATATTTGGTAAAACAGTTGCCAACAGAGACAAGCACACTGAAGGAAATATAGAGTCATGGGGGAACTACTTTAAGTAAGGTGGTTGGAAAGGTAGACCAGTCAACTTCCTGTTGCGAAGGACAGAAATGGATTTTCTCTGACTTAAAGAAAAAAAAATCATTGAAGGGAGTTTTGGGGAGCCCGCAGAATTTTCAGGAAGTCTCAGAAAACAGACAAGAACAAAGGGAGGCTCGGCAGCCAAAAATCCCTCCGCAAAACCACTCTGAGGAGCCAACAGGTGCCAGGGCTGTGGCCAGACACCTCTGTCTGCTTGGCAGCCAACGCTGGAACTCCCCAGGCACCATGCTGGCTCAGGTGCCCTGGGAACCGGATGCCACCGCCACCGCTAACCCCAAAGTGGATTCTCCACCACCCCGTTTCTTTGTATCACCAGCTCCTGACTCAGAGTCCCAGATGGGTGCACCTAATTGGCACCCTGCTGCTTCTGATGCAAGGTTCCTAGCTGTGCTGGGAAGACATGGGCATTGCTGGCACTGGTCCCAATGCTGATGAGTACACAGACCTGAGCTCAAGGCAGGGCATGTAGACGTGAGGGGTCCTGACTTTCCACCCGCTATTTATTATGGTGTTCCCCTCTCCCAACCCAGCTGGGCTGATGTAGCCTTTCTCTTTCCCCTTGATGAGATTCCAGCCTCCTTCCCAATAAAAATAACAGCTACTAATTCTGGGGGCCTATCATACACAAATTCTTCACAGACATCATCTCTAGAACTTACTACCTCCTTGCAAGGTAGTTAATTACACTCTCCGATTTCAAAGGCTGAAGCTAAACCTCAAAGAGACTATAGATCTTGTCTAGGCTCTCCAAAGTAGGAAACTGCGGAGCTCAAATCTGAATCTAAGTCTGTCATGTTCTCAGACGCGCATGCTTCCTCCTGAGGGGGCTGATGATATTCAAAGTTTATGGCACAGAAGGGATCCCTGCTCCCAAATCCTGGCCGTGATTCAGGAGAAAGACAGTAAACTCCATCTGGATTTAGAACCACAGGCTCTACAGCCATTTACCAGCCAATCACCGATGGCCCCTCTTGATACCCTGACACTGTAGCTGTCCCAGCCTCACAGGGAACTGAGCTCTGAGGCCATTTGTCAGGGTTCTCTGCTTCTTTTCTTGTTTACCCCACTGAGTTTAGCCTCCAGAAAGCCCCTCTGGGGGTCCATACTTCAGGGTTTATACTGCTAACAGCAGGACTTGCTTTTGTAAACTGTGTATGGACCCTGAAACTGCACGTGAGTTGCACTTCTATGAATCAGTTCTATATACACCATCATTTCATAAATCATTGCTAATCTACAACCACACTTCAGCGCTCATTAACATCAGGGTACTGCACTCAGCTTAAAGTGGCACCTTCCCCTGCCTTCCTTCCTTTGCTTGGCAAGCAAAGATTCATAGGCTAGTATTTAAATGTACCAAGGAAGCTCACTATTAAGGGACTCCTGAGAGGAATTGTCTTATAAAGTGAAAAAAAAATAACTGTTTGATTTGATCATCCCCTAAGACATTTATATTTTGAATTGGATTTTTTTCTTGGTGTTTATTCCCGCCTCACCAGATTACATGTCTCTAATTAGTGATCTCATAATAAATCAGTACCATAAAATGGGTCATTTGGTCAAAAAGAATACACAGGGGAAGAGAGAGGCAGTGAGAATGAATATGGATTTCCGGGCCTTTCTGTTCAGTGATTCATCATGGGCCAGCCAGTCAGCCATTCAGGACTCAGTTTCTCCCTCTGAAACACAGAGCATAGTCTCATTGGTATGTTTCATGAGGCTGTCATGAGATTTTAAGAGGCTCTCCAGTGTTCTCAGAATGCAATCTGCATGTATCTATTAGCAGAAAAGCATCTCACCTAGAGCAGTAATGAAAAGCTGGCTGCCACCACTTGCTAAGTGCTCTCTCCTGGGCCAGGTTTCTGCTTCCCCAGAATGCCGGGACCTGAGTCATCTCCAGCAAGGAGGGCTGGCGTCGCATGGCTCACATGTTTCCCCAAGGCCCAGACAATAAAACAAGCAAAATGGCTATAAGGCTGACGACTCCATGGCTGCCGCTGGGATATTTCCCCTGGCAGCGCACGGCTGCTGTGTTAGGTGTGAATCAAACATGCAAACCTCTGGAGACTTGTCATTCAGTTCTCTGACACACAACTTAGCAGAATTGCTGAAAATATGGTGACGCATTGCCTCATCACCGGGGCTTTTGGGGAGATGGGGAGAGGAGGGAGGGCCGCTTCTCACCAGTGCTCAGGAGGAGTCCTGTCCCTACCGCCTGTCTGTCCCTCCCGTGTGCCACTGTGCCTGGCACCATCTCTCTTCTCCACCCTGCCTTGCTGGAACTAATAGACTATAAAAGCATAGCTGGCCCAGGCCCCTGTATGGGACTGTGATTACATGCCTGCAGATCCCTGGGCCGGAAGCGGACTAAAAATGAGTCTGGTTCCCCCTGGTCTCTCTTGGCTACTCGAGTTAGGACCCAGTCCGTGTGTCCATGCACGTGTACATGGGTGCACACACGTGTGATTCCTAAGCTCAAGGACTGAAATTCTTTCCAAAAAGCTGCATTTATTTGGCATCTCCATTGGAGGGTTAGCGGCCTCCCGTGCTGTATGAGTGGATGACGCAAGGAAGGATCACTCTGCAGCCTCCTCAGGCGACAGGTACGGGAGACTTAGCACGTGAAGCCTGACAAAAGCCAGGGAGCTTACAGGAGCCTATCCAGAACACTGGCATCTGGGGCCCAGGGGTCGGTTTTATGGCTTTATTCTATGATACATTTGGCCTGAGTTTATATGAGAATACACACATGCCAGGTATAAATTCTACTTCCCAACCTCAATAGCCTGACCTGATTTCTCATGCTGAGCACCCATTCTGCAGGCTGCTGAAGACGCAAAACACAAAACAAAATGAGAAATCAGACCTTCCCAAGGTACCCTCCGTGAAACTGTACCAGGGTTGTGAGGCTTTAAACAACGCCCTGGCATTGAGCAGTGGGGGTATAGCCCCTGGTCTTTAGTCCTCTGTTCCCTCAGGTGTCTGCTGAGACAGCCACAGTTCCTAGGGACAAGGTGCTGAGGTTCAGCAGCTCTTGCTGCTTGGTTACTTCTCATGCTGAGCAGAAACCTTCTGCAGTACTGTTTGAGGACCCCTGGCCCTCCCCACCATTCCTCTCTGGGGCTTGTTGCCTCCCTGGGGACATCCCGGAAACACCTCCTTCTGCTTAGATAACCCAGAAGCTATTTATTCCTCCCTACCCCAGCCCCAGAGGAATCTCTTCCCAGTGAAGACCCCAAACCACTCCAGAGAGAAGACTGGCCAATGCTGATGATGTCTGGGGAGCCCCATGGAAGAAACCAGCCTGTTTCCCTAAAAGCCCTGCACGTGCACATGGAGCTTCCAGTCCTGTTCCCAGGGCTTTGCTCTTAAATATGAGTGAACAACCAAGGACCACCAACCCTGAGAGCAAAGCCTCAAACACAAAAGAAAAAGACTGAAACAATAATAAAGACAGACACAGTGCAGGGAACGGAATAAAAGTCAACAATAACCAACAGAAGTGTGCAAAGACAATGTTGAAGAAATCTAGAAAGTAGGAACAAATAAGAAGATAAAGAAAGTGAAGCATCAATCTCAAAACTAACCATGCCTAACAAGCGCTCACATCGAAGGTAAAAGCCCCCATCACTGGAAATCCAGAACCTGGAATGCAAAGGAGATGCTAAGAGTTTAGAGACCAGGCTGAGGGACAATGGGGAACAGGCCACAGATGACGAACAGGAGCCAGAATGACAGCTGTCTTCTCAACAGAAGCACTGAAAACCGAAGACAACAGTAATGCCTCCAACTTCTAAGGGAAAACTATTTTCATCCTGGAATTCTATACCATTCAAATCACTAGTGAGCGGAGACTTAGATTTTCAATCAGAATATCTTTTTTAAGAAATCTACTGTTGGAAAACATGCTTTTGTTGAAATAAAAAATAGGAAAGAGGCTTGGGTGGGGGAGACAGGAAGTAGGAGACAAGAAAAGGGCGGAAGAAATTCTCAAGAGGTGAGCAGAGGAAAAGGCTACAAGAGCTAGCCAGCAGAGCGAGAGACCAATGGATCTCTCCTCAGGGGGTCAGAGGGCTGCAGGAGGGACATCTTGGGTCGTGGGGTCTGGCCCTGGAGGTCAGAGGATTATCTCATAAGCTTGACAACGCAGAATGTTATTCAGCAGGGCTTTATGGGGCTGTGGGAACATGTGGGAGGACTCAGGTGTTGAAAGAAAACTAAACAAGTGAAAATTAGAGGCAATTATTAAGCCCAGGAAAAGCAAAATTAAATTGTGCAAGAATACATATGTAATTAAAACGCATTAACTGGCTTCGTAATGAATGATATTTGTACAGTCATGAGAACAAAAGCATGGTTACCCAGAAACTAGGGAGGACTAGAAAAAGAGAAGAAGGGAAATTACATGAATTCAAACCTCATTACCATAATAGGAAGTCTATAACTAATGTCTGAAATTGCACCGAGAGCAAGCAGCACACTGTGAGTTAGAAATATAGGGAAAATACCAGGTGAATAACTTAACGTTGAGTTGCCCGTGCTTTTCTCTGTGGAAAAGAAGGTAGGGTGGAGGAAGGGGATAAGAAATAGCTAATTTTTATTGTTTTATATATACCACACACACACGTGCACACACACAAACACATATATCACTTACAACTTATTTCCCATCATAATTTCATCTAAAATACAAGTATACTAAGTCAATATTAAACACAAAGCCCACTAGTCATGTATGTGAAACAGACACATAAACAGATAGGTACAGGAAAGAGTGATGGATGCCACTTGTGCACAAGTGAGAGAGAGAAGCCAATTCCACCTAAGAAAGGAGGACCAAGAAATTTCTGACTTCTCTTCCTTCTTATTCAGGAGAACCACTGTCTGCATGCATGGACAGATGTGGCCCACCGGAAAGACCTGAGAAGCAAGGCAGAAACTCACCAAACACTCCTAAAGATGGTAGGTGGACTGGTTAGGAGTCCCAACCTGAGTACCACCACCTGGTTTTGAATCCTCGCCCTGCCACCTACCAACTCTGTCATTTTGTCCAAGTTACTTACCATCCTGTTTCCTCAGTTGTTCCTACCTCATAAGGTTATTTCAAGAATTAAGTGAGTTAATGTGTAAAGGGGTCAGGACAATTCTTGGCACATTTATTATATTCTTCCAGCAGGATCTGCTGAGCGCAGGCATGGGACAAGCAGTGAGGGGTACAAAAAACTTAAAAGCCTGTCCCTACCCTCCAAGGAGCTTAGGGAGGGAGTATGGAACCTGAGAGAAGGCTCACCCATAAACAGGTATCTTACCAACAATATGTCGAGGTGCCTGGATGCAGAACTGGGGGACTGGTTTCCTAGAGGAAGTAGCTGTCAATATGTGCTCTGTGGGAGGGTCAAGGAGACAGCGTCCGGATTGAAGGCCCCTTACTCCCTTCTCTAGGAATGCCTCTTGCCCTCTTGCTTCATCACAGTTGCCCCTGAAGCTGCTGTGCTCAACTGACCCTGCCTCCTTTGCCTGAGGAACACATCCAAATCGAGCTGGGACACTACTTGGGAATTTGGGGCCAAAGACTGAGAGATGGAGAGGTCTCCTTCTTGATACTTTTGTGTTCGGACTCAGATGTAAACATGGGAGCTGCTGACCATTTCCTCTGGCTGTGGGAACTAGAAAACAGAAAAGTCATCTGCAAGAAGAGAAAAGGGTACAACAGGTACACAGAGAGAAAGTGAGAGGGAAGAGACAGGGCTTTTGGGTAGCTCTGCTCACTGTTTCAGTTCCCATCCATGAGTTGCCCCAGTACTATGGCCAAACCCCCTTCTATTCACGCTTGTTTGAGTTGAACTTATGTGGCAAACCAAAATTCCTTTATTAACAGAGGGGGACTCCCCTATTCCTTGCTCCAGTACAGACAGCAGAAAAAAACGATCTGACCTCCTTCCCTGGTCTAGTGAGACATTTGGGAAGCCTAACACTGGAAAAACCCAGAGGAGTCCCCAAGGTTGTACCGAAATGAAATCTGGCTCCGGCCCAGCACAGAGCAGTTTGGTGGGATAGAAGGACAGATGGAAAAGACTACAATTCTGGGATACTACGGGGAAGGCCAGAGCATCTGTGGCTGGGGCGCACTGCAGAATGATGTGCAGAGACTGCAGCAGGAGGATGTGAGAGGGGAAGGTGGAGAGGCAAGGCAACAGGAAGGCAACAAAGGAGTGGCAACAGCCACCAAGGCAAAGGTGAGCTGGAGGAGGAGGTGGCCAAGCAAGATATCGGGCAGGCCAATAGGGGTTGCCTTCACCATCCATGGACTATGTCCTTTCCTGCCATTGTAAGTTGGGCAACCAAATCTGGGGACAAGGAATAAAAGATGAGCTTTCAGGGACCCTGCTATGGAAATGTGTCACGGAGTTATGGAGGGTGGGGGGTTCCATTGTGTTCCCCTAGGTAGGTGTGACTGAGGAATCATTGATCAGCAGGCTGAGGTACCATTTAAAGCCCCAATTCGAATACTCCAAAGAAGGAAGGTCAGAGGTCACAGCTCAGTGGGATATCTGGAAAGGCTGCGTAGAGGAAGTGAATTTAGAGGGTGGATAGGGTATAGACATTTAAAGGCTAAGCTTTACAATATTCAGTAGCCAGATAGGTCTTCTCTCTGTAACCCCATCTCCATAGTCCTAACACAGCAGAGGCTCCAAAAAGTTTGCTGAGTTGAACTGGATTCCAGGCAAAAGGAATAGCATACGTGAAGGCAAAGGATGCGAAAGGGCAAGGGATACTGGTATAGAGCCACAAGTAGTAATCCTATTTGTTAGTAATAGGAGGCACAAAATTGATCAGCAGAAGATATGCTGGAAAAGAAATTTGAGGCTGGAACTGTAAGTCAAGAGTGGCTGCTGAGCTCTCTGAGGTCAAGAATAATGACATTGATCTTATCCTGCCTGTTCATGTACTCAAGGCCCGGGCAGTGTGCGTGCACAGAAAATATTTAAATGAATGAAAGAACATAGAAAGTTATCCCATGAACAAAAAGTTCACCACTGGGCTCCTTTAAAGCAAATGTCTCTTAGTCCGTTTAATTTAGACTCGGTGCACTGAAATTATTTTTGCACTCAACTTTTGGAATGAAGCCCATTGGTGTAATAAATGCATGTGGACCTGTGTCTGAATCCTACTTGACTGTTGGGGGAAATGCTTATTTCTGATTCCCTGTGTTTTCATGTGAAGGGACTACGGTCAAGCTATGCTTGTGGCTTTTCTCCCCAACTTCATAGAACTTGACGTAGTTGGAATCATCCAGAATCTAGTGCTTTGTGTGTCTGGCTTCTTCAACTCAGCAGGCTTTTGAGTTTCATCCATGTTGTTATATTTGTCGGGAGTGTATTTCATTTCATTCCTGAGTAATATTCTCTATGGTATGAACTCACCATGATTTGCTTATCCATTGTGCTACTTTCTTGGGTTTTTTAAAGTTTTTGCCTATTGTGAATACAGCTGTTATGAACATCTGTGTACATGTCCTTTTTATGGACGTGTTTTCAGACCCATGAGTGGAATAGCTGGACCACAGTGTGTATATTTAGCTTTATATGAAACTGTCAAAGTGCTTTGTACTATTTTGCATTCACACCAGCATTGTATAAGAATTCTAGTTATCCCACATCCTTTCCAGCCCTTGTTGGAATCAGGGTTTTCATTTTATATCTTAGCGAGTATGTAGCAAAACCTCACTGTAGGTTTTGGTATAATTTTTCCAAATGTTTCCTAGTCCCTGGAAGAGCCTCTTAGAGCTCCCAACAGGGGTCTCTTATCATTCCTTTGGGTTGTCATTTGTATTTCACAAGTGCAGCTGTTTATGGTCAGGAGAATGTCATCCTGATGCTATCCTAACAGTAATGTGGTTTGTGTGTTTACAGAGGGTGGTAATTGCAGCCCACTGAGAGCTTGCTTCTGGCAAAGAGAAATATTAATATCTCATTTGTGAACTTAGAAAAGAGGCTTCCGAGGCCACAAGTGAAGGATTATTATAACCATTACAATCTATAGATAATCTAGTAGCTTGTATGTTCATGGCTTTAGTGCTGTGGATAAAAATAATTTGGAATCATAAAAGGGATACAAGAAAAAATTTTATAGCTAAAATAAGAAAAAAGCACTCGGGTACCCACGGAAGTGTTAAGAACAGACGGCTGTTTCAAATGCTGGCACCGCCTGACCAGGCGGTGGCGCAGTAGATAGAGCATCGGACTGGGATGCGGAAGACCCGGGTTTGAGACCCCGAGCTTGCCAGCTTGAGCGCGGGCCCATCTGACTTGAGCAAAAAGCTCACCAGCTTGGACCCAAGGTCACTGGCTCGAGCAAGGGGTTGCTCTGTCTGCTGAAGGTCCGCGGTCAAGGCACATGTGAGAAAGCAATCAATGAACAACTAAGGTGTTGCAGCGGCAATGAAAAACTAATAATTGATGCTTCTCACCTCTCTCTGTTCCTGTCTGTTTCTATCTATCCCTCTCTCTGACTCTCTCTCTCTGTCCCTGTAAAAATAATAATAATAATAATAATGCTGGCACCACTGTTCACACAGCAAGCCCCGGGGGGAACAATTTAATTTGCATTTCCCTAAAGGTGGGTGGTGTTGACCAGTTTTTGCATTTGATTCATTGACCACTTGAGTACACTCTTTTGTGAAGTGTCTGTGTTAGTGTTTTGACCAATTAAAAAGTAATTTTTTATTGTGTTATAGGAGTTCCTTCCCTATTCTGGATATAAGTTTACTGTCAAATATATGTACTGCAAATATATTCTCCCAGCCTGGCTTCCTTATTTATTTCAACAATGTCATTTGCTGAGCAGAAGTTTTAAACTTTGATTATAGTCTAATTTAATTTTTTTTGTTTGGATGCTTAGTGCCCTAAGAAATCTTTGCCTAGCTCCAAGCCATGAAAAGATTCTCTCATTTTCTTCTGGAAGCCTGGCAGAAATGATTGCTTTCAGAACCAGCCTCTGAGAACCCTTGAAGGGACCCGGGGAGGAATGTTGTGGTCCAGCCAATATGACCCCCTGACCTTCCGCCTCCTTTACTTCTTCCTCTGTCTGCACCGCAATCAAAGCAACTCCCCCTTCATTTTAGGTATTGGGGTGTCAACATTTTATTTAACAACCACAAGAAAATTTCCACTTCTTTCTCTTTAGCCACCCTACTAAACTATACACACACACACACACACACATACACACACACACACACACACACGTATTCTTTATCTCCTCTGCTATACAGTGTCTGAACACTTAATAAAAATTTTTAATTGAAACCAATCTCACCAAATTTGGACAGGGAAGAGGGGTTCTGTTCAATGGAGCCAAATCTTACATAAGAGATGTTCCTGGGCTTTCTATCTGGGCCAGGCTCTGAGGATGGGCGAAAGGCCCCAGAGGGGAGCGAGATCAGAGGCCTCAGCCCACAGCAGGCTGCACAAGGGGAGCCGCAGGACAAGCATCGACTCACACTTATGTAACCTCTGACTATTTATAAAACATGTTCCTATACCTTACGTCCCCAAAATACCCCTACATGTAAAAAGGCCTTTCCCTACTCACAAGGACAAGCAAATACCCCAGAGTTTCAAATATGTGGGAGGGTGGGTAGATGGGGAGGCTGCCACATTTCCAAATAGAAAACCCTTTAGCGTGAGGAGAAGAGCACCCAAAGGGTCTTTTTAAACCCTCCCTCTCCCTCAAATTCCAACTGATACTCAAAATCTCACCAAGGCTTATCCCTTTAAGACTTCATCCCAGCTGAATGCAAATGATGCTGGGATGGCAGGCAGACCTTACTCACTCTCCAGTTTCCACATGAGGTCAGTAATGGCAGGAGATATTTCCAACTGGGAAGCCGGGCGGGGGGGGGGGGGCTGCAGGGCCGCCCTCCCAAGTTCTCATGGCTGCGCTCTGGTCAAAATCTGCAGACACCACCCCCGCCTCTGAGTTAGACTGGCAGGTGTGACCTAAGACACAGGATGCCCGCACTTCCTGTCTGTGGCAGCCACCTCCACACAGGTGGCTGGTGTCGGCCCCCACATTTTCACTATTTATCTCAGGGTAACCCCATCCAGTCTAAGAAACTGTCTCAGTTCAATTTCCCATCTAGAAAATGAACCTTTTGAGACTTTGCCATGGTTAGATAATATGAACATGAAAGCTTAGCACCATGCCAGTGCATAGGAGTGTTCCGTATTATCTCTACTTTGAAAATAAGTAACAGAGTTCACCCCAGACTTCTAATCTACCCCACTGACTTAGACCTGATTGTGTGCTGGGCTGGGCTAGGTCACTGTTTTTGAGGATATAAGGAGCTAGCTTTCTCAAATCAAGGCTAAAGGTTTTTAAAAGGCCCATACAACCACGGGTCTCCCCAAACCTTCCAGCTTCCATCACCATTAATCAGGGTTCTCCAGAATCACTTTCCAGTGACGTCTATCCCCAACAGGACTGCTCTGGCAGTCTCCTTTCCTTGGTTCTATCTGCCACCAAAGTCGAGGAACGAGGGGCCAGTACCTGGAGTTCGTCCTCTTTCCCAGGCATCCTGCCCCAGAGGACACAAGGCTCGGGAAGCAAGGGTGGGAATCAGGATACTGCTCCCAACCCCATGGCAAATGCCACCCGTCCAGCCCACCCATCTATCAGTGTCGAAACTCAAAATGACACTTTTCTTGTCAAACATGATTAAGCCACAGTATTTACTGGGGGCACTGAATAGTCTCAAAGCCTTCTCATATTTACTGTCCCCATAGCCCTGTGACACAGGATAGATAAGCCTTATTTGCTCTAGGGAGGAAGAAAAGAGTAGAGGGAGGGAGGAACTGAAAGGGAATTAGAGAGGGATTTAGAATGCAGCCCTAAAGAATCAAAGCCCCGAGAATCCTGATTTATGGGAAGTAAGATAAGGTCCATGACTGGCTGAGCAAACAGACAGATTAATCTTATGTCTTGAATACCTACTGGATGCCAGATAGTGCATTAGTAGGTTGTGACAAACATCATCTCATTTAATGCAACCTTGCAATCTCTGCGATGATATTTTTTAATGGCCCTCAGAGCACAAAATGGAATTAATCTCTATAATCCTTGATTCATTTCATACTGTCCTTTTGATCCATGCTTGAGTCTTATTCATTTATTTTTCAATCATTTATTCTAGTGATATGATGAACATCTTTCAAGCTAAATTCGGCCCAAGAACTAGAACGCTGATGGTAACTTACATCTACTCATATGTTCCTCCCTACCGCCCCTTACCAAGGGAAAACCCACCCCCTACCATTTTCTTGCTTTTTTTATTCTTATTACATATACATAGAAATTTCAAAATATATTGTTTACTTTGGCTATACTTATATTTTTAAAAAGAACTTTTTTTTTCAGCTCAGCACTATTTTGCTACAATTCACTCATCTGGTTACTACAATGTCACTGGAATCCACTCCTTTTCACAGCTACATGATATTCCACTGTGCAAATGTGCTACAATTAATCCATTTTTCTCCCGAGAGCCTTTTGTGTGCTGTCCCGTATTTGTATTGTTACCAGTGCCCCTAAGAACACTCTTGGGTGTGTCTTCTGGTGTCTGTGACTATACAAGAATGTTTCTGAGTTTACATATCTAGGAGTGCCAGTGGTGGGCCCATTTTACAGATGAGATAACTGAGGCTCTGAGAGGTTAAAGAAACTCGTCAAGATCATACAGTTCATGACCAGAGATTGAATCCAGACTGCCATGAAGAACAGAGGTGACGGGAAAGTGACGGTTGGGGGGGGCATGGGGAGTCATCAGCGTAACAAGGAAACCTTATACTTTACTATTTTATCTTAAGACCAGAACTCCCATCTGCTAAATGGGCTGAGCACTTTCTAAACCTATTCTCATGCACTCTGGCCTGTGCCGGACCTGGGAAGCCCGGGAGGTGGCCGTAAACTCAGACCCTGGTTCTAGATGCAGAGTTCACTTGGCCATATAATTCCCAGGAGTGACTCTTTGTCACAAAAGTGACAAATTTAGGCTTCTGGAGCAGCCTGTCCTGGGGCAACCCTCCCCCCACCAGCTGAGATGCTCCCAGAATGGGCTCTGCCTGGCCCTACCATCCACCCCACCCCCCACCCCCCACCCCACACACACACCATGCCAGAGCCTCCCCTGTAGCTCCTGGTTTCACCTCCCCGACCCCACCCCAGGCACACACACAACAGGGTGAGGCCACCCACAGAGCCATTTAATCATCCTGAGTGCAAGGCCTGCCACAGGCGCAGGCCTTCAGGAAGGAAAAACGAGTAGTGCAGCCGTGCTGTGATGTCAGTGACAGGCAGATGGGCGTTCAAATAAAAAAGAGAATTACCAGACAAACATGCCTGGGGCAGACCAGCTGTTCACTGGCCTCGGGCTTGCAGGAGACAGATCTGTGTATATCTGAGAAATGGCAGGGCCTAAAAAGACCCTCCCTGGAGGGCCCCTGGGCTCAGACTTGGTTCCTGACCTCCCTGACCCAAGCCTTCTCCTTCTAATGGAATTTGCGGAAGGTTTGAAGGGAAATTGGGGAAAGAGCGTGGGTCCAATTGGAAAAACTAATATTGTAGCCCTGCAGATGGAGGGTCAGAGATGTCATTTCACGCAGCAAGGGCAGCCGCACGTCACCTGGGTCATCAGGGAGCACTGGGTGTTCACTATCATGTTGGTACAGAACAGCAGAAGCTGCCCGTCAGGATGGCTCAGATCTGGTGTTTGCCTTTGAGAGCTTATATACTCTGGGCAAAAAGAGACAAAAAATGAGCAACAGATGGAAAGTTAAATAAATAGCTTAGTTCTCTTGTATAGAAGAGGTTGTCTAAGAGAGGTCCTTTCCTTTAGGAAGGCAAAGGGCAGACACAAGAGGCGGGAGGCCAGGGCTAAGGGCAGGGTGCTAGAGGCTGCAGTTCCATCCTGCCATTCACCTGGGCAGACGCACGCAGCCCTTGAGAGCCTCTCTATTAAATAGGATGCTGCTGCCTGTTTAATGGGGCTGTGGCGGCGGCAGCAGTGAACCAAGGCAATGCTGGTAAAGCAGGAACCTGCGGTAAGTGCTTCATGGATGGTAGCAGTCCCCGCAGCAAGAACTGAGTGCCACCATTAGTGCTCTGCTCAAACTCCCTGATCCCAGGGTGTGTTCCTTCCTTCCTCGCCTCTTCTGTTTCTTTTGTCTCTTTCCTGAGTGGTGTGGATGTGTGCACAGGGTTTTGCTCCTCTGGCTTTAGAGGGTGGACCTCCTTGCTCCTCTACTCACACTGAACCCCCACCCCCACATGAGCAAGCTGGCAGGTTGCTCCCATCCTAGTGGAAGGCAAAGGCGGGGGGGGGGGGCGGGGGGGCGGAAGCCCCCATCTCAGCACTGCGGCTTGGCAAGCCTGGCTTCTGCCCAGCCAGCTGCTAGTCTGTCTGGCTCTGAGAGAGGCACTTCCTCTGGGACAGGGAAGTGGGAGCAGGGGCAGGTGCTCCCGAAACAAAAAGACGGGCCAGCTGCCAGCTGCTGTGGGGCCCTGTGCGGGGGACTTTAGGAAGGGTGGGGTGGGAACATGACAGGCGTCTAGGCCACCCCATTCCATTGACTGCTCACCTCCCGAAACTAATAGTAGCAATGAAGGTCTTTATTCAGAGGCCAGGCTCCCCCACCCCAGGCTTCTGCTTAAAAGAGGGCTTAACCCAGGCTGGTGAGCAGGTGGCCGACAGCTGCTCCCTCAACAGGCAAGATTGTCTCCGCAGCGGCAGAGCCGGCCCAGATGCCGCCCTTCTGCGTGAGAATGTTCCCTCCTGGCTGAGACAAGTCCTCCCTCGGAGCCGCCAGCAAAGAGCCATTTGCCAGTGGGAGGGGCGAGGGTCCCACAGATCCCCGAGCAATTTGCCAGAACTATCCTCTCTCTTCTCCTGCCAGCCCCTTTGTCTTAGCAACTAACTGCCTGACCCAGAGTCAGGAAAGGAAACCTGTTTGCCCTCCGGCCCTAACTGACCCAGACTCTTCTCCCAGGAGTCAACCCTCTTCTCCCTGGGATGCAGGGAAGTTTGCCCTGACCCAGCAGGCTACTGTCTCCAGGGCCTCAGTGATTTGAATGTGATAATGATACAGAAGGTCCTAGAAGCCCCCTCCCCAGCTCACCCTTTCATTGCCATTGCCTGCGACATGCTGCCTGAAATCATACTTGCTTATTGATTACAATTGATCTGATAAAGTGTTACTGGAAAACCTTGATCATTTCATTTTTAAAATATGTAATTAAAATAATTTTCTGCCTGACCAGGCGGTGGCGCAGTGGATAGAGCGTTGGGCTGGGATGTGGAGGATCCAGGTTCGAGACCCCGAGGTTACCAGCTTCAGCGCGGGCCCATCTGGCTTGAGCAAAAGCTCATCAGCTTGGACCCAAGGTTGCTGGCTCCAGCAAGGGGTGGCTCGGTCTGCTGAAGTCCCACGGTCAAGGCACATGTGAGAAAGCAATCAATGAACAACTAAGGTATTGCGACAGCAACGAAAAACTAATGATTGATGCTTCTCACCTCTCTCCGTTCCTCTCTCTCTCTGTCCCTATCTATCCCTCTCTCTGACTCTCTCTCTGTCCCTGTAAAAAAATAATAATAATAATTTTCTTTAATATCTCCGTAGCCTACACACAGCTATTCTGCAGCAAAGGCTGGGGTGGGGCGGGAGAGCTCTATTTTAATCTATTCCAGAGCCACTCACATACTGTGAACCTTGAATGACAATGTCTATATCAGTTCCATTTCCTGTGTTTCTCCAAAGGCTACAAGTCAAAAGTATAATTGTGACCCCGGGATCAATTACCAAAGGGTGTGCTGAAGTTGCCTGATGAGCTGATTTGGTTTTAAAACAATCTGGGATTTTTTTAAACATTGTCAATTCAAAATTCAGTCAGTTTGTTTGCATTTTGAACACCTCATGGAAAAGCCAGTGTGGCAAATGAGTGATCCCTGTTATATTCAGCTCAGAGGGCACTGTAGACTAGTCTAACACCCTGGCTAGGGCAGAGCACCCTCCAGAATGAAAGGTGCCTTGTGTTGTTTTCAGCTCACAGAGGTCCTGGTCTTCTGCAAGCACAGCTCACATGCACCTACCCTGATAGATTTTCCACTGCTGACAGCTCCGTGACTCATCGGACCTTCAGGGAAGGTTCAGAGGCTGAGCCCTGGGATGTCTGAAAACCAGGGCCTTCATCTCTAATACTTATACTCTTTTTTGAGCAACGGCACATACCAGCCCCTGCCCCAGCTGCTTTGCACATGCCATCTCTTAAACCTGGCAGCCACCCTGCCTGAAAATGTAGGTTTGACTATCCCCCGTCTGCTAATAAGGAAACAGAGGTTAGGAGAGGCTCAGTTCCTTCCCAGGGTCACACCCAGAGTAGGCACCAGTGTCAGAATTCAATCTCAGGCTGGCGGGTCCAAATCCCATGTTCTTTTTCATTGTGTGGCTGGGAGGAGAGCCCCCTGCCCCTATCCATTCCTGCAAGGCTGGACTTACTGCCTGGGGAGCTGGGGCTATTTCTCCCAGGCAGCTCGGAGGGCTGCCTGGGCCCAGCATGGCATGGATGCACTTGCCTGCCCAGTGGCAGGTGTAGGCAATTGAGGTAAACCTCGTCCTTGGGTTGCGGATAGGGGTGTGACTCAGCCTCCCTGGAATAAAATGATGGGCTGGGAGGAGGATGGCCAGTGGCTGGTGGCCGAGTTGTGCTATGAGAGAAGGCACAGGACTGATCGTCCTAATAGAGAGAGTACAAAGCTGGGCAGGGCTGAAACAAAACAAACTTGCAGAACGGTGCCAGAACGTGTAGCCAGGGAACAGAGCGGGCACATAATTGGCTAATCCAATATCCGGTGGCCTTCAGCCACGATCATTTTTCACCCGGCTTCCAGCTTCTCCAGGGACCCGGATTTCAGAGCGAGCAGAAGGCAAAGCATTGGCACCCATGGCCACCCCTGCCCTACCTCCCGCCTCCCCTGCATTGGCGGGTATACATATCCTGGAACCTTCCCATCTTGAGAGCTGTTCTGCTTTTATCCTGGAACCTTCCCATCTTGAGAGCCGTTCTGCTTTAGCACTCCCTGCCCTCCCCTGCACACAGGTGCTTCCCCACTGCACCCTTGCTCGACCTTCTAGTCTGCAGGGTAGCTGTGGTTAAGGGCACCAGTTCCGGTTCCGGTTCTAGGTTCCAGGTTTAGGATCCTACCATCTATGACAAAGGGTGTTTTACTTAAGTTCTCTGTGCTTCCATTTATTCATGTGCAAATGGGGATAATAACAGATAACAATATCTACCTGCTGAAATGGGTTGAAGTTCCTATGTTGAAGTCCTAACCCCTCACACCTCAGAAGGACTGTAGTTGGAGATTGGCCTTTAGAGAGGTGATTAAGGTGAAATGAGGCAGTCAGGGTGGGCCCTGATCTGGCCTGACTGGTGTCCTCGTAGAAAGAGAAGGGACTAAAAGGGCATGGTCACAGAAGAGGAACCATGTGAGGATGCAAGGTGAAGGCAGCCACCGACCAGCCGAGGCCTCAGAAGAAACTAACCCTGCCTCTACCTGGATCTTGGACTTCCAGCCCCCCTCCCCCCAGTCTGTGGTACTTTGTTATGGGAGCCCTAGCAAACCAATACACTCCCTCACAGAATTGTTGCAAGATTCAACTAGATGGAGCATCATCTAAGTGTCCCTGCACAGTTCCTGGCTCCTACGAGCTTTCTTTTAGTGTTGCTCCTTCCCGATGTGCAGCCTCTTACTCGCCTTACCGCCCATTTGGTGAAATCGGAGCTCTATCTCCCCGGCCTTGGGAAAGGTCAAGTTCTTGTTAGAGGTAAGAAAGTTCTCCCCGGGCCCAAGTTGTGCAGCCATGACTCTACCTCCCTTCAACCCAAGTGCCCATCTCTAAGAGGTGCTCAAAAAACACTTGTAGACACGATGTTGTTCCAATAAATATTTAGGGACTAGAGCAGGGAACTAGGCAGACACAGTCTCAGTCCTCTGGGAGCTCATGGTCGGGCAGGGAAGGGGGAGGCCTGGGCCCTGTCACATCATTTGCTTTCTGCCAGGGACTGCGTATGGAGGAGCTGGCTCAGATCCTGGTACTCCCAGTGTGAGACAGGATGCCAGTTAGCACACACGGTTGGTGTTGGCCACCGTGTCCTGGGCGTTGTGCTAAGTAAGCATCTTCCGTGTTAATATTCACAACAGCCCCAAGCAGTGGACTGTTATTAAGTTTTACAGATGAGAGAATCGAGGCACAGGAAGATAACTTTCCTAGAATTATACAACTTTAAAGCTGGGATTCAGACTCAGTCTAGTGCCAGCACCCAAGTTATGAACAAGAGTGCTGATGAAACCCTGGTCAAGGACAGTACCGTTCGCTCAGGCTTGGGACTTTCTATCTCCACAGCTGCTTATGCAGCCGCAAGGACATGGGTGGTGGGCTCAAACTCCCCTCTGTGCTGTGGGATGAGGCACGGACAGGGAGGCAGCATCTCCCTCCCACCTTCAGAAGGGCATTGTCCCACACCTCCTGGACAGGGAACCAGGACAGACCCCAACTGAGAACTGTGTCCACCGGGGAGAGTTACCTCAATGACCTCTTCCTTGGCTCCCTCTGGCTACAGCTTTGACTTTGCTGATGGACACAGTAGGACCAGGAGGGACTTCACTTGGTTATTTCCACATGTACTGTGTTACTGAGATGGCCTATGCAATGTCATTTTCCGTTGGTAAAAGGTTTCTCTGTCAAGGCCAAGGAAGTAGATGTCAGAGACCAAAGATATCCAGATGCAGCAGACACAGCCCAGAGGGAGAGGAGAGCTGGTGAGAGGGCGCAAAAGTCCCGGGCTGGGAAGGATGCATGAGGGCTTGTCAGTGTGCTGTTTGTGGGTATCCCGCCCCGCGGGAAGCGAAGGGGTGGGCGCCTGCCTCTCACCTCCCTCCCAGGGAGAGCAGGTGTGGGAGGTCCCTGGAGAACCTGCTGTGTGTGAACAGGGTGCTGCAGAGAGGAGCGGGGGCATGGACCAGCGAGGAGCACGGCCCAGCGAGGATCACGGCTCAGGGAGGAGCACAGCCCCGCAAGGACCACGGGTCCAAGGAGGAGCATGGCCCAGCGAAGAACATGGCCCAGGGATGACCATGGCCCAGCGAGGAACACGCCACCAGCCAGCATAGAAAAGCTCTTGCCCTCACTGAGAGACCTGGAGGAAGGAGTCCCCCAGAGACAGGGTCTTCAATGAGACAGGGTCTCCTCCCAGGCCCAGAGGGCATATGCATCAGGTATGTCCCCTTGCTCCCTCTCCTCTCCTCCTTCCCTGCTCTTCCTGGTCCTGAAGGGGTCAGAAAACCCTAGGGAGCAGCTGGGGTGAGAAGTAGGAGAAAAGGAAAGCTGGAAAGAGAGGATCCAATCTCATGGCCTACCCGGTGGGCGGGGCCTCCTGTCTGCAGGGTCCCAGGCTGTTCCCACGCTTGCCCAGTCCACAAAACTATAACTTAGGGGTGTCATTTGCATTACAAAAGTCTTTCTCATTAAATATAAAGCATTCACCTTAGAGAAAACCTATCATCTCTCCTTTAAAGACAGACTTTCTCCGGTGCATTTTAATTATTTGGATTGTTAAGATTTTGCATAACTCCACCATCACTACACCTGAAAACTGAGCTTTTCTACCCTTTATTTTCCTTTGGTCCCTCCACAGAACCCGATCACTGGGGAAACACAAAGATTCGATGGCGCAGGCACACTTTTCGGGGACACAAGGGTTGTATACAGTGAGTATAGTCATAAACAAGACCAACCAGTCCATTTCAGATCGCCCCAGCTGCACAAATGCATGAACCATCCCTCAGCCTTTCCTCTCCCTGCATTGTCAAGCAGTAGGTGGTACCAACACGAACACCACCTCCTGTTTGTGTGGCAGTTTACAGTTTCAAAGCCAGTCTCATCACCCAAAGTCACTCTCCACCCCCACACTTATCCCAAACCATCTCCACCCCCTTCCACCCGCTCCACTGCCGCTCTCCCAGTGGCTGGCCCCGTGTCAGCCTTGGCCAGGCCATGCGACGCCCCGGGGAGTCCGTGTGTTATGTGAAATGTTTCTTCATAAAGAATCAGCTGGCCAGAAATGTGGGCAGAGAGCGAAGGGCAGTGTGTTCAGGTTCCGTTTATTGTGTCTCACAGCCTTGTGTACAGTCAAGGTGAATGACATCATTCCACTCTGCGCAGTAATGGAACAACTCAATGAGGACTCCATCAGCTAAGCGGTGTATGTGGCAGATGAGCTGCTACAAATGTGTGGTGTGCGCTGCATGATCAGCTAATGCTACCGTGGTCGTGGTCAGAGAGCACACCAAGATCAGCCACTCTTTCTGCACCTGGCACACGGGAGGGAGCAGGAGGGGCACAGGAGTAAGCAACCCCAAGGGGACAGTTCATAGAGAGTACCCAGGCCCCAGGCCTGGGGAAGCCAGCAGCCCATCCTGCAGTCTCCCATTTGGTCCACAGCATCAAATTGGACTCCTGAGAGGCCACAGGGACAGAAAGACATCTCTGCTCTTGGGCTCTTTCTCCACAGTTTCGTGCCAAGTGGCGCAGGTTCTCAATGCCAGGGCTAACTCTGCCACCTCCCATGCTTCCAACCCGGACGGACACAGATTTAAAGAGGACTAACTGACACTGGCTGATTGAAGGGCAGCCTCAAATGGAAAATCAGAATTCCTTTGCCTCACCTGGATTTGGGCACAGACAGGTCACAAGAGTTCTGGTCACTCTTGCAGATGGGAGACCATCCTGCCTCTGAACATGCTCCCAAAGAAGCAAACCTCACATCTGCTGCTTGTCTCCTGACCCCTTTCCTGTTGTCTTCCCGGCCCCACCCTCACCCAGCCCTGGGCATACAGGATTCACATCTTCCCCTCACAGCCCAGGGCCTGTGTACCCGGCTGCCTAGCTCTGCCCTGCTGAGGACAGGTGCCAGGGCCAGCCACCAGAGTCTGGGCCTGCAACCCGGGCAGGACACCACCTCACAGCTTCCGTGGATTTAGAGCAGCAATTCCTGGGGAGAGCACCAGAGAGTAAACCAACTAGAACTTTCCAGCTGCCCATCTGACCTGAGACCAAAATGTGAGTGGTGAGGGCTGAGGATGGGCTGAAACCCCACCACGACCTTGGCCTTGGAAAAGAAAGCCCCAAAGCGCTTGGTATTCCCAGAACGTGACACCCTCCTTTGAGGAATCTAGAAGTCACTGTGCTACTGCTATTATCACTACCACACACCTACCCCCACTACCTGAATTCCAACTACCATGTCACATGGCCTCGGGGACAGAGGCACAGTCTAACAGAAATTGCCAAATAGGAGAATGCATGAAAACAAACGGGGGAAACAGCCCAGGAGGCCAGCTTGGAGGAAGTGCTGTGAACAAGACTGGGAGGCCTGGCAAAACCTCTCTTAACCAACACGCCTTCAGCCCCCACTTTTGGGACACCTGCTGCCCAACAATGCATGTAGCTGGGACAAAAACATGATATTTGCATCTCAAAGGAGCAAGTCAGACTGAAAGGGCACAGAGGCCACCACTGACAAATTCAGAGCCAGCAGGTTCCTGGTTGGTGCACTTATTTGCATTTGGGCTTGCTCCAGCCCTCTGGGCCAACACATTTGTGTCTTCTTCACTTTCTAACCTCACCTGTACATTCAAATCACCTGTGAGGCTTTAAGAACTGCTGATGCCTTGGGTCCCAGTGCCAAACTGTTCTGGGTGGGACCTGGATATTTGGGTTTTTTACACTCCCCCAGGTAATTGCAATGAGCAGCCAAGGGTGAGAACCACCATCTTAGACCACTGTCTTAGACCATCTTTTTTCAAAATATAGTCTATGCACCCCGGAGCTTATTAAAAATGCAGACTTCTGGGTCCCACCTTAGGTCTGTTGTATCGGTATCTCTGGGTGTGGAACTGAGGAATTAGCACTTATAACAGAATTTCCAGAGTAGAGTGGGGGGATTCCTCGATGCTCAAGTTTAATAATAAATACTGCTCAGAGGGCCTTTCCATACCCAAGTGGTGCATGGGGCTGTGAATGTCTATCACTGGTCAAGTTCTATTCGGTTTGCCAACGGCAACAGGAAATGCCAAACCAGCCCCTAAACAGCTTAACACTCATGTAGGGCAGAAAGGCCACTCAAGATGAAGAACAGTCCTCAAAGTCATAGATTTGCCCAGCCCACTGCCCTGGCTTGCCCTGGGCCTCCCAAGGTCGCAGGCACAGGGCAAACCTCAAGCCTGGAAGGCAGTCCACAGCACAAGGTGGCCTGAGGAGCAAGGGAAGACGCTCAGTGGAAGGAGGGGCCCCAGCAGGTGCCCACCTAATGAGGTGATGTGAGGACTGAGGATGAGGAAATGGGGGAGCAGGTGGGATGGGGCGGGGGGGGGGCAGGAGGTCAGGGATGAGGTATGCTTGGATATTGCTCTAGATGTTGTAAACATTTATCTTTGCTTCATCACAGACCAGAATCTGGGCTGGCATGACCCAAGTGCCTGAAGGCAGGTAGGAGAGCTCAGGGCTCTGTGCCTTTCATGAAAAGTGGGACATAAAGGTGTGAGGACAGCTCTACCCCACGGGAAGATCTTCTCTGTGGTTACTAGTCTAATGCTCACAACTGTCTCTCTCTATCTCTCTCTCTCTCTCTCTCTCTCACACACACACACACACACACACACACGCATACACGCACAAGCACACACTCCATAGGAGTACCATAAATAAACTATCACATTCCTCTGCACACACTCACATACTCTCCCTTAGTGGCAAAATTCAGGATACCCCAGCTTGGTCCTTGCTGCTTCCCCATCATGGGAGGAAGTCACCAGGTGTTATGACACCACTATCTTTAGCCTTCATTCCACCAACAGTTGGCAAGAACTCTAGGACCCAGATGAGGCCACCACATGATGCTCTTGTTCTGACTTTTCTACTTAGGATAGCGAAAGCAGTAAAAAGGCCCATCTTAGAATGTTTCAGTTTTCCGTAACTCCGTGCTGTTCCTTTTTCTCTGCACCTCATATTCGACAGTGGAGTTGGTAGCAGATGCACATTTCACATGTAAACAATGTTTAAAATACCCTGTATGAGAATTTGATCATTATCTCAATTCTGGCAGCTTTAGCTAAGGATGGTTTTTTACCAGTGGGGGCAGGGGAATACTACCTTATCTAACTAGGAACACCCATTTGAGGCTTTAAAGCTCTTGAACATGAAACCCCACAGGTCCTGCTAGAGTGAGAGCTAGGAGGCATGTGTTCTCTTTGTCCTTGGTGGTTCATACAGACACCCAAGTCCTCACTCATGGATACAAGGGGCCATGGCAGGATGTCAGCACAGTGGACCCAACACCAGCAGAATGTAAGAGCCTTCCTGGCCTTGTCTACTATAGCCAAGAAAAGAAGAGATTCAGGAAATTCTGGACAGAAGCGCAAACACTGGAGCCGCACATGCCTGAGAAGAAGGCCCATCGCCCCACAGGAGGAGAACACTCCAGCCCTGTTCCCAATCGCCTGCACTCCAGAGCTCACACCTAATCAAATGCTGTTCCATCTAGCCAAGCTGAAAGTTTTGGAGATCAGCCGCACCTCCAAATCCACTGTCTTGGAATTATCCCACCAGCACTTTCCCCACGTCCTCTGTGATTCAGTTCACCCAGAGACCAGCCTCATCCAGGGTCCTCTTCCACTTTCAGGACTCTCTGCTGAGGATTCTTCTCTTTGGCACTGCAGTCTTGTGCCAAAGTCTCCAGGCAGCTAGAGCAGGTTCCACGTGTCTTACTCATCCTCCAAGAAATAGTTTTTCGGAGAGATTTCCAAGAGCAGCCCCAGGGTACCACGAAAGCCTTTTAGGAAGGTTCTCCACTACCAATTGTTCACAGTGATCTTCTTAGCCTCAAGTTCAATCCCAAAAGGTCAGAGATCAAGAAGGAAGCTGCTGAATAGGCAAGGTGGCCCTCGTGAGAAGGACCTTTCTAAGAAAGCATGCTCCCAGGAAGCAAGCTGGAAAAAAGAGCTGTGGCCTAAGTTCCCATTCTCCCCCATTATAATTACATGACCTGCATGGAAGAGGGGATAGAGAGAGACAGGGAGAGGATTAGGCACCGTGAGAGCTATCCATGCTTTAGGAATTCACCTCCCTTTGCCAAGCTGTCTGTAGTTCTAAGAGATCTGTGATGTGTGATGTCACAGGGAGGTGAGGGCAGAGAGTACATTAAGCAGCAGGTAGGTTATATGATGCCCTGTTGCACAAAGGTCTACCAGTGCTACATTTCCTGGTGGTTCACCTTCTGGGAAACTTCTTGGTAGAATTTAGAAAGATCTGTAAGCTGCACTTTTCTTAATAGCAGTTCCACATCAGAAGTCATGAAGGACATCCTCCAAGACCCTTTCTGGAAGGGTCTGGAAGTGTCTCGCCACAGTAGGGGAATTTTGTAAATTTCCTAGACTAAGATGGGCAGCGAGCACGGCGTTTCACACTAGCTCTATGGAAACGGAAGAAATGGCCGACTCCATGGAGTCTGCCGCTTCTCCCAGGGGCTGCCTGTCAATGATAGTTCTAGAAACCTGAGATTCCATAGAGGCTTCTTCTCTTCTGCACTGTGAGGTCCCAGCACCCGGAACCAGCCTTTACACAGTGAGAGCAAATCACACCCATGAGCCAGTCTTCTAACTATTCCTCACTAGGGTACAGGACAAGCTAGAGAGTCAGGACTCCTAACTGAGGAGGGTGTGGAAAGGATAGAGCCTACATTTGTATTATTTATAGATCAGCCTAGCCTAGCGAATCTGCCTTCTCAGCAGAGGTGACCCAGGGCATGACAGAGGACAAGTCGCTGTCCCAGAGAAGGGTGACTGCAGCGAGGTGTTACCACCACCAAAACACAAACATGGGTAAATGAAATAGAGTCCCAGTTCTGGTGACAGTCACTGTTTGGAATGGCCCTTCATCGCCTCCTCACCCCCAGCCTCACAACCTAAACACCACTGCTTTTGAACACCTATGACATTTCACGTTAGAATATGGTCTTGGCAGCAAGGAGCAGGGAAAGCCGGTGATCTTCAAGAGTCCCCATCTGAGGTCTAGCTGAGCCTCCTCTGGCTTTGGGACAGCAAATCTAAGTACATTTTGGACCTCAGGAACCTGGGGTAAGAGTCTTTCTCCATAAGGCTGTGTACCTTTCCCTGGGCTTGGTCAAAGCAAGTCAGGGATGGCTCTTGTATGTTCTTCCTCGTGGCCTCTCGGGTCTGGAAGTCTATGTTTACCTGGAGACACAAACAGAGAGCAGGGTCACGGGCTCTCATGGGTCAAGGCGCCTGGCTGCTGACCCTAGCTACGTAATCACCAATGGCAGCATCTTATAGATGTAAGGTTAGTCGTGCTTTTCAAACGAGTTTCATGGAGGTCACCCCTTTGATTCCAGAAAGAATCCTGTGAGGTCTAAAGACCAGACATTCCTCATCCCAATTTATAGGTAAGGACACTGAAGAAAAGGGATACTAAAAAGCTGGTCTAAAGTAATATGGAAAGTTAGTAACAGAGCCAAGGCAAAACCCCTTTGGGTTTAACTTGTAATCCAGAAACCTTTACAATGTCAGGCAAAGAGTTAGACTACAGACAAGTATTAGTGCTGGTTCCCTAAAGTAAGCTTGGCCTCTTGTCCTTTCTTAACTACTTAGAAAACAAATGCTCTGGGGAGAGAGACAGTGGTTAGAATGCATATCTCTGTTCCAAAAAGCATTGTAAGAAGCTTGCAGCATCCTAGCCAAACCTCCTGCAGCTCAAGTCAAAGCATAATTGAAGAGTTTTGAGTGCTCAAGGCACCCGAACTCATAGACAACAAATATTTTTCTTTCATAAAATCCTCCCAAGTAAATTTCTCTTTTGTATCGAAGAACAGCAGCACACTAAATTTATTTTCTTTTTATAAGAAACTATAATAAGTTATCATAAAATAATATAAATAGTTGTGATTATTGAATAATAAGCAGTAACAAATATTCAATAGGTGCTTTTTGCCTAATACTTAGAGTCTTCTCAAAAGGAAGTTGATATTATATCATTTTACATGGGGGAAAATGTGATCCAGAGCGGCTAGGGAACTTGACCAAGATCACACAGCTGGTAAGTGGTGGAGCTAAGATTGGAACATGATTCCAAAATGAATGCTCACTCCATCAAGCCATGCTGCCTTCCAACAAGAAAAACTCACATGGAGTCAGTGGTCTCTATCCTTGCAGAATCTCCATAGAAACAGTTCCCGTGGGCAATGTTTAACTGGCAGCTAAGACATTCCTAATATGGCTCTTGTATACAGGCCCTGGGCTCTCTCTGCCCCTTTAAAGGATCCCCTTTTCTCTCAAGAGACATCAGAGCAGCGAGGCTCAGTTTAGAAGAAAGTTCCCAGCATGCCTGGCTCAAACCCCCACGAGGAGGGAGGTGTGAGCCAGGAGCCGTGGATAGAGCTCTGACAGCATGCTTGCCACCGCCAACACACCTCCCTCGGAGCCTGCACATCCACAAACTCCTCAAAGATCCTATGGGCCTTGGAGACCAGTTTTGCAGTTGACCTAGTCTTCTTGAACTCCTCACAGGCCAGCCAGAACTCCAAGTTCTCCTCGCTGAACTCCGTCTTCAGGAAGGCGCGGAATGCAGCCACCCCATCTGTGGATGTGGAGGGAGGCAGAAGGGAAGAGAGACAGGAAGCAGCTTAAGCTCAAGAAATGGAGAAGAAAGACAGAAATGTGGTAATACTGTCAGAGTGGCCCTAACTGTCTAAACACACCCCGCCCCACCGCTCCTCCATATCCTCTTAAAGACTTGATTCTCTTAGACATGCAGGTAGTCTTGGAGGTGAGCCCTGCTTCTTAGTCAAGGATCGTAGTGATATGAAGGGGAAATATTTCATGAAACCACAGTAAATAATGACTATGGGAAGGCCTGGTCACTTCTAATCAGCCTTCGGTGGTCACTGCCTGTCCCCTAATGCAGAGTTGGCTGCCCCCTGGGTCTACTGAGGAGCCCGTGTTTCTAGTTAGGCCAAAGTAATACATGGAATCCATTCCTTACCCTAATCCAAGCCAACCAACCTGAGAAAACAGTCTATTGTGAAACCAAATAGACTGACTGTGAATTTCTCAGGGCAAAACCTTTGCTACTACCAGAATCATTTCTGAAAGTCAACACCTACTGACATTGAGCTGGTGGCGCCATTTTAATACATGGACAGTTTCCTAGGCTCTCTAAACAACAACAAAAAAAAAACACAAAAAACTTTGAGGCCCTGTTATTTTAATGGTTCCTAACATCAATTATTTATTTTAAAAGATCTTACCTATCAAATTACATGTTTTAATTAAGATTAATTATAGTTTTTTTGTTCTAAATTAACTTAATGATGAACATACCCTTTTGCTTTTATTCAAAAAGAGCCTCCAATCGGGATAAGAGGAGCAGGGTTAACCCACAGATGTAGAGAAGGAAACTAGCATTCATTGAGAGCCATGCGTTTAGTTAATGTTTTTATTTTAAACTACTTTTTATGCTTTATTTGAACCCTTACCACACTCTCCTCGAAATGAATAACAGTGAGAGCTTTCTACGGGCTATCCTCCAGCGTCCTGGCCACCGGCAGCCCACAGACCTCCGCTCAGGGGAAGGGCAGAGACAACATAAAATCAAGTCACTGCATTGCCTAAAATGACTCTGGCTATAATGGTTTATTTCCTTTCTTTTAAAGTTCATCAGCAGGACTGAGCAATGGGATGGCCTGAGGGAGCCTCCGAAGTCCCCAATGTGCACCAGGACAGCACACTGCCCAGGATTATCTGGCGGAATGGCGGGGCCATACTGTTGATGTCTTTTTTTTTTTTTTAATTTTTTTTTTTTTATTATTCATTTTAGAGAGGAGACACAGAGTGAGAGAGAGAGAGAGAAAGAGAGAAAGGGGGGAGGAGCTGGAAGCATCAACTCCCATATGTGCCTTGACCGGACCAGTGCAGGGTTTTGAACTGGCGACCTCAGTGTTCCCAGGTCGGCGCTTTATCCACTGCGCCACCACAGGTCAGGCCTGTTGATGTCTTTAAATGTTTGTTTTTACTTTCCTGAAACATTTTTATTTCTCCTAATTAAAAATTCATTGTTCAGCTTTGTCTTTCAATATAGACATTTTAATGCCATCTCTAGAACAATAAATAGCCATAAAAGCCAAGACTTTTCACTGCAGGAGCCCTGAACTTGACAGAGAAAAGGGTTTTGGTTGGGACTCCCAAAGCTAAATGTTAAATCACAAAGAAATTTTGGAGGTAGGAGCTGAAAGTGTCAACGAAAATAGGGGTGGCCATGAATTCATCGTCCAAGCCAGTACATTTTTGAGAGTGAAGGTAGGTACTTCTATTAATCACATAGGGACAGTAGGCAAAAGCCATGACCACCACAGGCAAAAACCAGGACTTGTGGTCACCTTATCTCTAAGACGGGCGAAATGGAGAGAGCAGAACACAATGAGAGCTTGCTTCCCGCTAGTCGGGATAGAAATAAACTGGTTCCTGGGTCCGGGAAGGAGGAGCAGAATCACACAGTCTAGACTCAAATGAGAGCTCTGCCCTCTGTCTCAGGGTCCCACCCAACCTCACTCCTACATCGGGTTCGGTACCCCAAGAGGAGGGAGCGAAAGCTCAGATAAAGTAAGAATCAAAGTGAGCGTGAGACAGCAGCACAACGTGGTTAGGCAGAGAGATGGCCTGAGAATAACTCATGAAAGTCAACAATTAAAAAGAGAAAAACTACATAGTGATCAAAATCTTGAGATATGTCAGAAAACAAATTTAAAATTCTCTCTCAATATTCCCTTTTTGTCACCCCTGTCTCCTCCATGGCTCCCATAGAGGAGGTCCAGAAGTTTCCATGAGCTCCAAAAAACTCGGATGTGAGAGCTAGCCTGCCTGCCAGGAGGTCACCACCAGGGCAGAGATTACAGCCAGGGTCTGGATGCAGAACCTCCTGGAGCAACCAAGGACACGGTGCCGGTGGGAGTCAAGGTACCTCTGAGCAGTGACCAGTCCTCATGTGGCAAGAGCCATGCACACTCACAGAGAGGACCTGAGCACCACAGGCCAGGGGCCCTCCCCTGCTGCCTTCCAATGTAGTCAGGGAATGGGAAGGAAAGGTTTGGGAAGAACCTGAAAACCCTACACATTTATCTAAAAGAGCAAATGCAAAGGGACTTAGAGGAGTGACTTGGAAGGGACTTGTTTTTAAAACAGCAGAGACTAAATTCCTTGAATGAATAGGAAAGCTTAAGTTCATTGCTTGTGTTAGATTTTGCTTTGCTTTTCCTCAAGCAAAAATACAGTACTACTTTCTGTAGTTACAAATACAGAAAGAAAATGACCTTTCTGCTTCCTTCAACGGTATTGGTGAAGGTAACCAGGCTAAGGAAAACAGCCTTATGCTACACAAGGTACAGACGTCATCTCTCTATTCATCTACATCTCAGCTTTGTTGGGTCTTTGTGTGGATTAAAGAGATAACACCTGCAAAGTGCTCTCAGGAATGTTGCTTGACTTCTTCCCATTTTATCGATGAGGAAACTGATGCTTAGAGAATTGGCTTGACTGAACTTACACAGTTAATAACAGGTAGCATTAAAAATATATAAGGTATGCTAAAGCGTCGACCTGGGAACACTGAGGTCGCCAGTTCAAAACCCTGCACTGGTCTGGTCAAGGCACATATGGGAGTTGAGCTTCCAGCTCCTCCCCCCTTTCTCTCTCTCTCTCTCACTCTCTCTCTCACTCTGTGTCTCCTCTCTAAAATGAATAAAATAAAATAATATATATATATATACATATATATATATGGTATGCTAACTCCCAATCCAACACAGCAATAATGCCATCTCCATTCATTCACTCATTACGTGACCCAGGCATTCTACAAGTTGCTAAAAACAGGCATAATTAAGCTCTCCCAAAACTTGCAGTGAAGGGGCAAACTGAAATAAGAAAACATAATTATGGTAACCATGGTAAATATGATAAGTGATATGATAGAGTGTAGGATGCTGCTGTGGAAGTACCCAGGAGGGACTCCAGAGCCAGACCTGAGGAGGGAAGGGAAGACTTCGAGGAGGAAGAAGCTTCTAACCTCAGTGAAAGAAGGAGGGCGTAAATGGAGAAGAGAATTGTAGGGAGGGGAACCACATGAGCGAAGACCTAGAATTATGAAAGTTTATTAAAGTACCAGAAGTAATTTAGTAAGGCTAGTGCTTAATAATAATAATGATAATACTAAAAATTGTTGAGCCTATTTACAGGATAGACATACACCAAGAGGCTCGTGCAGGAACCAGGGAGATGAAGAATGACACAGCAGTATGAAAGGCCAGGGGAGTGAATATTTCAGATGGAGGAAGTGGCCACTGTGCCTACCCAGTGCTACCCAGAGGTCAAGCTGCACACAGGCTGAGCGTGGTCATTAGATTCAGTGACAAGATTTGGCACCCACTAGCAGGAACAGTTTTAATAGGTGACAGGGTCCCTAGACACATTGTGCTGAGCGTAAAAGTGAATGAGGGAAGTAGAAACAGTTAATGCACATGTCTCCTGCAAGAAGGGAAGAGAAAGATCAGACAGCATAGCTGGAAGGAAATAGGTCAGGAAAGAGGGGTTTGGGGTTTTTTTGTTGTTGTTGTTCTTTGAGGGTTTTTTGTTTATTTTTTTGTAAGGTAGTCTTGAATATGTTGATCTAATCAGAAAAGTCTTGTTGAGCAGGTGGAGTTGGAATGAAACTAAAGAGTTCAATTGATTAAATGTTGCCCCTGGGAAGTTGGAAGAATGGAATCATGGTGGAGAGAGAGGGAAGGCAGCATGTGGAGGCAGGGAAGTTTTCGGTTTGGAGTTACTCTCTGATTTTTGCTGAAGAAGGTGGTCGGCACTAGGGATCCGGGCAGGGAGTTTTATTTACTTACTAGACGCCATGCCTTTTGGTGGGAATTTTACAGACAACAGCTCTACTTATCCTCACAATGCTGATCAGTAGAGAGTATCACCTGCATTTTCCATAGAAAGAAACACAAGCTTACAGAGATCGAAGTTCCCAGTTACTCAACTGCCATGAAGAGCCAAGTTTCCCTACCAGGTCCCCATGACTCCTGAGCAAGATCTTTCTGCTTGCAGGCAGAAGGGAGAGAGATCAGAGAGGCAAAAGAATTTTATCTGGAAAAGGCAAATTCTCGAGGAGGAGAGGAATAACAAAATGAAAGAATTCAATCTTCCTTAAATTCAGGAGGAGAGAAAAAGAGACGGGAGTGGATGAAGACGAAGAGAAATGGTCAGGGAAGGGACGATCGGAGATGCGTGTTGAACAGCCGTGGTCGCCTTTTCAATTTGAGGTGTAGGTGGTCTGCCTCCACATGCTAGGTTTTGGAGACACAATCTGAGTAAGTCAGAGGGAGATGCCCCCTCACAGAACTCACAAACTAATCTATACTAATTAATTGAATAATTACATGTGCAGTGAGAACTGTCGTGGAGACACGTATGAGAAAAGGGTTTGGAGCTCCTACTCGGAGAAAGTTAATAGGAAGATGACAAGTTACGGGCAAACAGCTGTGACGACGCAGACCTGGAGAGATGAAAGGAAGCAAGAGCTTTCAGTTTGGGGATGAGCTCATTAATCAGAGGGGTAGGGGGGACCATCAGGCCCAAGCTGTCTAATAAGCCTTGAGCCTGGACAACAGCAAGGATTTAGGACCCAGCAGTTGGGACATAGGAGGAAGGGAAAAGGATAAACAGGAAGGAGGTTAAAAAGAAAAAAGTTGAAGTGAGAAAATTTAAAAATAAACCCTGCAGGCATTTATGGGGCGCTTGCTTTGGGCCAGGCACTACACCAAATGATTTATGGACCTTATGGCTTTTGTTCTACATAGTCCATCGATAGCATAGGTATTGATACTTTTGCCATTTTGTAGGAGGGGAAAAAAGAAACGAAACTTAGAGAAATTAAATAAGTTGCCCAAGGTCACACAGTTAGTAAGTGGCAAGGACACCCGACTACAAAGCCAGCATCTTATGTGAGTCGGTGGTACAGTCTCTGCACGGTGAGGGGGCCCACACGATGCCTGCCCCCATGACGCTGGACTGGATGGGCAGGCACATCACTGCAGCACAAGACAAAGAGGCCATCAGTGACACCACAGGTGGTGATGTTTCCAGGTATGATGGCAACAGATGGGGTGGAAAGAAAGTCAAAAGGGGGTATACGAGTAGAAGGAAAACAGAGAGGCGAGGATGGGCACATGCAGCAGCACTCAGCTGAATTACATTGAAAGCAGCTGAGACCAACACAGCAGGGCTGAGGAATTGGAGTAAAATGTGTGATGAACTCATCCCCAGCTAGCGGCTGTCTGGCAGCTTCACTGAGGCAGACGATGAACCCTGCCTGGCCCACCTGGGGCGGGAGGGAGCACCACATTCTCCATTATAATCAGAGGCAGCCCTAGGATTGGCTCGATGACCTTGGACAGCACATTCTTTGAGAGGGTTGGGTATGATGAACTCTCCCAGGTGGAGTTAGCGCTCTGCCCTGTCCCCACCGTAACTTACACACGCCTACAGCAGACAGAGCTATCAGCTGACTGTTTTCTACCGTCCTCCTCATCAACACCATCACCATCACACATCGAGGACTTACCCCAGACCAAGTTCTATGCCATCCAATCTTTATATAGCAGGTCACTTCATCTTTATACCAACCCTGTTATCAAAGCAGGGCTTCTGGAGTCAGACAGCCTGGGTCTGAGTTCTGTATATGACCTGGGGCAGGTGCCTTAAGTTCCCAAAGTCAAAATCTTCTCACCTTGGAGTTTACATTGAATGTCTGTGGCCACATGGCCAGTAAGAGGTGGAAAGTGGGTTTATACATACACACTGGTGTGACTTCAGAGCCCACTCTGCCTGCTTCTCCTCTGGGGGTCATGGCAAACCCCAGGTTGTCACTTCTCCAGCGGAGGGATAGGCAATGACCCCAAATCATTCAGTTACTCTGAAAGTATGCCACCACAGGGCAAATGTGCCACTTGGCTCATAGAGCTGGGGGCTCTTCCACAGGAGGACCCCTGCCGCCACTTTCTCTGAGGCCACTGGGTACCACAGATAACCTGGACTCTGCCTAAAGTCTCCTCCTTCCTGCAGCACTGAGACCCACTCTACACATCCTTCCTGGGAAGCCATGTCGCATCCCGGAGCAGACTGGCTCATTGCCCCAGCTGTGGCCTGGAGACACTGTAACAAGCATGGCGGAATGACCTTCTCAAGGTAACCGCGCTCCCGGGCAGCCGCCCACCAAAGTGCGCCCGCATTTCCAGGGCAGACTTTGGAGGAGGTAGGAGGAAACCGCAGCAAATAGGACACTGGGAATTTGCCAGCGATGTCAAGGGAAGAGCCTGAAGAGAGAGGAAGGAGGGGAGATCTGCCTCAGAGGAGCTGCACCTGAGAAGCAGCAGCACCTTCTAAGCAGATTGTGGCAGACCTCCTGAAAGCTCCCAGAGCCCCGAGCCCTCTCCTCTGCTCACCCACCCCCTCAACCCTAACCCCCTGCTCCCTTCAGGTCCCCAGGACCAGGCTGACAAAGCAGGCTTGAAGGGTCACTGTGCAAAGAGAAACCTCACCCACTCAGTGGAAGTGAGAAGGGGGCAGAAAGCCCCCTGGGGCCGCAGGAGCCCCACCCCTTTCCCAGAGCAGATGGCCTCAGAGGGCTTCAACGTACAGACCACTTGTCCCCCATTGCGCCTACCTTTCCTGCTTCTGTCACCCAGCAAAGGAACTGTATGGGACCAAAGTCAGCGGGGTTCCTTCTTCCCATCTGTGTCCTTTCTTCCCCTTCCATCACCTCCCATCCCTTCTCAGCAACATTTCATCTGCTCCTCTGTCTACCACCCAGCCTCTTTCCTGATCCAATTCCCTTTTTTTCTGTCCCCTTTCCCTTTCACCTTTTTCCCATCTTTCCCCTTCTCTCCACCAGGACCCTCCCCTTTTGCTTGCCCATCAACTGCTGTTGGCTGGAAATGCAGGAAGCTGGTTTATGTCTGAAAGGCTCATGGACATCTACTTGTACCTCTCAGTGTGACCTGCATTGTGTTCACTGTGCTCCTCCCGCAAGGACCCCATTCATCCTGCTCTGTGCACACCAGATGTTGCTCCCTCCCTATACCCAGGGAACCAGAGTCTCCCCTCCACCATCCCCAAGATTCCAGGCCACTGGAAGGAGTGACCTCTCTCTGATCCCTGAAGCTATTCTGCCTGGGATTGTGTCCTGACACACACTAGCTAGTGTGACCCTGGGCAATATGTAAGCCCCTCTGTGCCTCTGTTTTCTTGTTCTCTTGTCAGTGAGATGCAGACCCTAATAGCACTGCCTCACGGGGCCATGGGGGCGATCATGGTGGGGAGGGGCACACAGAGCTGGCACTCAGATCACGAGTGTTCCCTCTATTCCCTCCGTGGTTGTGACCACTGTGCCTGCACTTTGGTGGTTTAAGGAGTCATCACCCAGAACTTAACATGCCTAACACCAAAAAACAATCCTGGTTACTTAAAGGGCTAGGTGGTAAACAGTTCATGGAACTGAGAAACAGGAGGACCTGCCCTTTTCACATTCCATTTCTTCATTTCCCTCTGGTTTTCTTTGTAGCACCGTCTCAGAAGTCCAGGCTCTAAGGACATTACACATGTTTTGAGATTAATTAATGTCTACCTCGTCGCAGAAGGGAAAGGCTTGTGTCCAGAATTCCTGGAACACTGAGCAGAATGCTGGTGTCCTCCTGAGTGTGCCCAGGATCTCCAAGAACACATCCCGTGGCCGCACGCGCTGCCGGCTGGTGTTCTCTCTCCGGTTCTTTGATGCAGGGTGCTTACATAAGAAGGGAAACTGGGTCACTATGAATGAGCGGTGCAGCTGGTGCAGCAGGGAGGGTGGCTTGGGTAACAGTTCAAGGTCCAGGAGCCCTGGTTGAGCTGGCATCGGGGGTGGGCTTGAGCCGAGCTTAGATCCTAAGCTTGGAAAATTACAAGATCACAGGAACAATATTTTTTTTTTGAGCTCTCTGTTTACCAAAGTGCAGTCCCAAAGGCCAGAGTCCTCTCGCATCCCTGATCAATTGGAAGAAATAAACCAGTGAATGGGTTCCAAGGTCAGACCGAGAATAGGAGAGGAAAATACATTTATTTATAAAATCCAGGATACATGTACTAATGGTGAAGTCAAAACCACTTTTCATTCAAAACCACGTTCATAATTTGAAATTTGTGATGTGAATAGCATCGGGCACAAAGCTCTTCTTTTGTGTTATCCATAAAATAAGTAAATGCTCGTTTTAAAATAAATAATAGGGCTAAGTAAGTTTCAGGTAGGGACATTATTTCGAGGACAAACTATTTTCAGTTACTGGCATTTATTAACAAGCGATTGGTATGCTGATTATATTTCAGTCTTGTAACATAGTTTTCTTCAATGATCTTTACTTTGTTAGTGTATATATAGCAAGAAGACGTATTATAATATAATAGTAGTAGGACGTGACAGTTAGAGACTAGACTTTGAACCAGAAAAGACATGAGCAGTTCTATGACCCAGCCTTACATTGGACACAAGCTAAGGGTGAAGCTCTGAGTGAGGCCCCACAGCTTCTTATTCCTAGGATGAAGGAGCAGGACAGTAAGAACTGCCTGGGTCTTACAACTCCTAATCCAAAATTTTTTCCTTGTTAATCAACCAGAAGCTGAGTCAAGGAACAACAATAAAAAATCAAAAACCTGTCTCTCCAACTAGCATAAGAAACAAACCAGGAGTTTTCTGTTAAAGGGGAGACAAATGCCCCTAATACACTGAAAGGTTAGCATTCACAAGTGACTGTTTTCATACAAGAGAAGTTTCTTTTAAACTCCAGGTATACCAGTCCAAGGCCTGAAAGATTTTTAAAATGACGTGTCCAGGAATATTTGCCTCGTTGGCTTGATCCAGGAAGATGACAGGGACTCTCAGAGAAGGAATATGTTAGATTCACCTCCTGGGCTTTTAAAAACTACATCTCCAGAGGGCTTCTCCTACATATGCTGCGGGGAAATTGGGGAGGGGTGAGGAAGGGATGCTAAAATTTCATGAGGCACAGAGAGGGTGAGGCACTATGGAATCTGAATGAGCCCACCTGTGATTCTAATACAGCCTCCCCCCCACCCACCTGGGCTGCTCAGCCTCAAGCGGACTGTCGGAACAAGGAGCTGCCGCCATCTCCAGCACATAGGAGGCATGACATGCATGTTTTCTCCGTGAACTTAATTTGCTATAACTAAAGTAATAAAAATAGTTTTCCCTTAGGCAGCCCTTCTGTGTAAAAGCCATCCTGCTTAGCATTTCACGACCATTGCCACATTTAATTCTCACCACAAATCTACAAGCTAAGTTGTATGATTCCCTTTTAATAGATGAGGAAAGTGAAGTTGACAGAGGTGACATAATTTGCCAAAGGTCATATGGCTGATCAATGACTCTGAAGGTTATTGGAGGCTGGTCCTATTGTTTTCAAACCTGTCCAACAAGCTTTTAACAGTGGACTTGTATAAGCCAGGTGCTCCCATAAAGGCTGACTGCAGCCACAGGCCTGGGTGCAAGCAGGCATTACAACAACGCAGAGAGGACGGCAAGGAGAAAAGGAATCTCTTCTCTACCTGTCTCTGCTTTACATATCTCTAACCCTTATCTTCAGTGTACCCAGAAAGCACAGCTGCCATATTTGTTTAGTGACTGTGAACAGCCTGCGCCATCCCTGCTCCATATGTGGAGTCTGCAATACACAGATATACCATCCGAGGGGCGTGCTACCTGAGAACTTGGGAAAGCTACGATATCATTTTTAGCGTGTTTCTTGGGAAGCACAGACCACTTGCCCCCACCAGGACATGCCAGGTTCATGGTCGTACTTACTCGTGTAAGTACTTGAGAGTGGTGCTTCTCAAGCTTTTATGGGCACAATCATTCCCAGAGAGCTTGAGGAAGCACAGATTGCTGCCTCCCCCCACCCTCGCCAGAGATTCTGGCCCAGTGGGTCTGACATAGAACCCAGCTGCCGGTGCCGCTGGTGCTGCCTTCTTTGGATCTCACTCTTAAGTTACACTGTTTGTTCTAGGACCTTTGACTTGAAGAGGGATGTGGGGAGGGTCAGGCAGGCAATGGAAAACTGATTGTTCAGCTATATATTCTAGAGCAGTGGTTCTTACCCTTTTTTGAGGTACCGAACCCACCAGTTTCATATGCGCATTCACCGAACCCCTCTTTAGTGATAAATAAAATAGGATTTTTTTTTTCCAAATTCAAGACATAGGTATATGGTTTTTTTTACTGGTGCACAAAGTGAGCCGTGCATGAACATCACCTTGCTCAAAAAACAAAACCAACAAAGTGCATGAACTCACAACAAATTACGGTATTACTTTATTCTGGCCTCCACAGCAGAGGCTTCTCCAAACCCCTGAGACTGACTCATCGAACCTCTAGGGTTCGACAGAACCCAGGTTAAGAACCACTGTTCTAAAGCTAAAGACCTTTTGGATGAATAATTCAGGAATTTCATGAGCTGGTGAGATTAGCATTGGCTTGCTTGTTTTGGGTTTCCTTCTTAATTGCTGTGTGACCAGGTCAAGTCATTAAATTTTTCTATATCTCAACCGTTATCCCAAAGGAGGCTAATCTTTTAAAAACTACATGCTTTTTATTGGCCTCCTTTTCATAGAGATGGGAACTCTGAAAATGTGAAAGAGCTTTCAATTGTACCATTCCACTAAGCACACCTTCCCTGGGCCTGGGGGACAGGTCAGCACAGACCCTCCACGCTCTGTGCAGACAGCAAAACAAAGCCAAGGATCACATAGGTGCCCAGAGTGAGGGGCTGCCATCTAGGTGCGGGTCAGCCTGAAAGAGGCGAGAAGAAAGGGGAAGGGTCCCTGTCTACACTTTCACCTTAAAAGTGGAATGCATCCAACCTTTATGTGCAAAAAACAAAGAAAGGAGGGAGCAAGGGAGGGAGGAAGAGAGGGCGAAGAAGGAAGGAAAGAAGGAAGGAAGGAAGGAAGGAAGGAAGGAAGGAAGGAAGGAAGGAAGGAAGGAAGGAAAGAAGGAAGGAAGGAAGGAGAGAAAGAGGAAGAAAGAAAGAAAGAAAGAAAGAAAGAAAGAAAGAAAGAAAGAAAGAAAGAAAGAAAGAAAGAAAGAGTTGATTCAGAGTTAAGGACTAAACGTCCCACTAAAGGCCACACAGGTAACAAGCATATGTCTGAACCTCAAGAAGAATGGAAGCAGAAGACACCAACTGGGGGCCTGTTCTCCAGCAGCCTGTCAGTAATGGTCTCCCCCAAGATGGAGCCTTCACTCTCCTGGATAGGAGCTGTAGAGGCAGAAAGGCTTCTGGGTGCCTATGAGTACGCGCACGCGCATGCACGCACGCACGTGCACACACACACACACACATGCACACACTGCGGGGGCAAACTACACACACCGCTTGGACACCCAGTCGAATCATCACTGGATGAACAGGAAAATGTTGCCATTTTAACACACATTAGAAATCCTTTCTTATCTAATGAAGCCATCAGCAAGCAATTTTAATTTCATTTTTCATTTGTTAGTTAAAAGAGAGAGAGAGAGAGCACTTAGCAAGTGATTATCTCCTAGACCTCCATGGATGCTTCTTGGGTTTTATAGCGTACTTGTCAGCAAGTATGGTTTGTGACTGAGAGGAAAACTGCCCCAAACATTTGCCTTCCAGATATATATTTTTTTACTCTCAGGTTTAAAAACCAGCAAAGTTGCTTTGATTCCCCCGCCCCTTTCATTTGAATCTGTGATTTGAATAGCGGGACCCTGCCCAGGACAGAAGGCTCCATAACACAGGTGCCTTTGCCCCTCCTCTGGTTACACGAGCCATTTTAGTTCTGAAGCAGTTTTATGTAACCCTGCAGGCAGCGCTGACTCAAACCACCTGTCATAGGTGCCTAGTTATTGTTAAGCCTCAATGGTGACTGCAGGCAGCAATCCTAGAACGAGGGGTGGAATGGATCTGGCCTCTGAGACCTCCTACTCCATGTAGAAGATGAGGAAACAGATTCTCCAAGAGACAGGGATTCCCGTCAAGGCTGCCCAGATGCTGAGTAGCAGAGCTGGGTCTTAATCTGACCATCAGCCAACGTTCTTCTTAATTGCAGAGAACTGTGTTCCCCAATTAAATGGAAACAATGCCCTCAGTGAGAAGCAGCCCTCCTGCTCCCAGAAATGAGGACTTCTAATAGCAACAAGGTGGAATTTAAGAGGAGCACTGAATGTCAGGGTTCTACCTGCAGTCTTGAGGCCCCCTTATCTGTAGTCAGCACACTACATTATTTCTCCTGTTAACTGCATGCATGCATGTCTGTTTTCTCAGAAAGTTGCATTCTTCCTCAGGAAGGGAGCGTTCTCATTCATCAGCCAACAAGCTGTTTGGCATCAATTTTTGTACACAATGAACACTCAGATACACCTTTTGTAAAATGAATGAGTGCTCAAAATACCCAGCAAAGCAGGAATGGCAGAGATGCTCTGTGGATCAAGAACGAGAATAAGAAATACTTGTTTGAATATCTCTGAAATAGAAGACTTAGGGAGGACGGCTGCCTGGGTATGAGGAATTACCAGGGAGTAAGTTCTAGATCACAGGTCCCCAAACTACAGCCTGCAGGCCAAATTGCAGCCACCTGAGGCCATTTATCCGCCCCCGCCGCACTTCCAGAAGGGGCACCTCTTTCATTGGTGGTCAGTGTATGGAGTACTGTATGTGGTGGCCCTCCAATGGTCTGAGGGACAGTGAACTGGCCCCCTGTATAGAAGTTTGGGGACCCCTGTTAACGCACGTTTTTCTGGGGCCCAGTCATGCAGCCATTCTCCTTTCTTTACTTTTTTAGAAGGTTTTGTTGTCTTAATTGAAAACCATGTACACTTCTGATCAACCTCTGTCCCTCCTAAAGGACAAGCACACATACAATCCCTTTGGAGAAGCTTAATCAACCCTAATTGAGTCACAATACTAACCCAAATTAATCAGACTTTGACAAAGTTGTGAGCTTCAACTTCAAGGTAACCTGGGCTCTCAGTCCTTCACAGCCTGCACGGGGTATAAGAATTCAAGTTCTAACACCTTGAAATTCTGCCAGTGACCCCTGCATAAAGACCGCTTCCTTCTCAAAGACATCCACTCCATTGGCTTTTTATACAGAAATAAAAATAGAACATCAGACTCCAGGAAGGGTCACGGAACTTCAAAGTCCATCCAGAAAACCTATTTCTATAGTAGTTTTCCAAAGAAGCAACCTGGTGGCAGCCTCTAGCCCCTTCCTGGAGTCCCCATCTCAGAAGAATGTTATTGAATTCCTGGAAACCAAAAGCGTCCCTGACAAAAGCAGAATCAAGTGTCCTCAGATCTAAAAGGTATTGAGTCAAACAAAATCAAACCTCTTACATCTCCTGGTCTTGCCACTGCCTCAACTAAATGTGCCAGAAGCTTCCATCCACCCGTTTTACCACCAACATTCTGTCTACAATGACCTAACAACATTTGGAAACAAATTTGCAACCTTATTCTCAAGGCACATTTACCTGGCACTTGATAATTAAGAGCATCATTTTAGAAAACGTCACCATGTTCTTACAAAACACATTCGAGTAGAGAACCCAAAATTACCCAAAGGTGTCCTCCTATGAAAATTCTTATATCTAGGTGACAGGTCGTACACAGGTATTTCTAGCCCCATTTTAGAATGAGGAAACAGCCTTAGGGACTTGAACTAAGTGAGTCATTCACGCATCTGAAATAGAAACAAGACTTCAAGATGACCTTGAATCAAATCCAGCCAGAAAAAGTGTAAATTATTAGTGACACTTATTTAACCTAACGTGACTCCAGAGAATAAGTCTGAATAGCCTCATAAAAAGGGAAAAAAATTTTTTTTAAAGTGTTACTGTCAAATCTTAAGTATTATCGTACATATGCCATTCCATTACCTTGGCAAACTCATCACATAAGCTTCTGTTTGGAGGGGGACAGCCATATGTTATATACGCTGTAGTATGTGACTTTGTTTTCCTTCCTAACTGTAATCCATAGAACACTAAAATGACGAACTCACAAAACTACTTGCTACAATATGTGCTTCTCCTCAGATGTTTTTGCATTTCATTTTAAATTTTACCCAAAACACTTTGTTAATTAGCATTAGGATCAGGAACAAAGTCAGTTAAAAACAAAACCACTTTTAAAGACACCTTCTGAAGATGGGGTGGGGGTGGGAGGCTCTGTCAGGGCCTCTCAGCTATCCAGTAGCTGAGCTGGGTCAAAATCAAGGACACAGGTTTGACAACCAACCAATGCCCTTCACTTCACTATATAACGTTATGATCCCAATTTCCCTGGAAACAGTTCCCTAGACTGAAAGCAGCCCCTCTGCGCCCAGATCAATCAGGAATTCTAATGCTGACAAGACGAAATTAAGAAGAGCACTTTATGTCTGTGGGAAACCTTTTCTCTTCAGATGACTCTTCCACTCCCATGTACCGTATTTCCCCATGTATAAGACGCCACCATGTATAAGACTCACCTTAATTTGGGGGCCAGAAATACGAATAAAAAAATGTATTACATAAAGTTATTGAACTCAAGTTTTCTTCATCATAAAATTCATACAACTCCTCATCACTGTCAAAAAAGTGGGAAATACAAGTAAAAAATCTACGACCACTGTATACAACACACCCAGTTTTTTAAACCCCAAATTTTTCCCAAAATAAGGAGGGGCATCTTATACACGGGGAAATACAGGATTTAATGCCACCGAGATTTAAAAACCTAGTGAACCTGAACTTGTTTACAATGAGAAAAGAGGGCTGAACAGTGTGGCTGCTGTCAAGGGTCCCATCCCACCCCTATTCTGCCTTGTGTGACACAAAAGGCATAAGAGGCGAGGAAGGGACACAGTGGAGAAGGAGAAGTGCAACGGAAGAGAAGTGTCTTCTAGAAAGACTTGAACCCAGTTGGAAACTGAGGAGCATGATAGTAGCGGAGGTAGTAAACCTCCCAAATACAAAGCAGCAAGAGAAATCTGCCGGCTCAAGTAAGCAACAAAATACACAGAATATTCATTTGACTGACAGTAACACAGGGCACCCCAGGGACCTAAGGGGAGGTCATTTCATCATATAAATAAGATTTGGGGTGAAACTTAGATGGTCTTCTTCCCACTGAACCCACCACTGCAACTTCCTAAGCTCAGTTTCATCTTGCTAAAACTGCTGAGAATGTAAAGGCTTCTTAGGACCATACTTTCCACCCAGAAAACAGAAAGAAAAAAAAAAAGTCCCTCTTTTCACTGCAGGTAAATTATATTTTGTTACCTACATGACCCTCCAGGCAGGAGGCTCTGAGGGCAGGGACCAGAGCTGTCAGGAGCTAACACGGCACCTGCTGGGTCATGCGACGTATTTGCCCATCTTTTAATAAATAAATGACAGACTGCGACAGGACGAAACTGGAATTCTACTCACACTTATGGGAGAGAAGCACGTCAAAGGAATCAGCCCACCTGGTAGCTTCTTCCGTGGAAAGTCTCCTGGGAAAGGAAAAATATCTCTCTTGACTATTTCTGAAATGAACTCCTCTCCATTAGCCCCCACTGATATGTGCTCAGGAAAACAGATCTGAACAACCCAGGGTAAATGAAGACCACACCTGGGTTCCTGAAACCCTGTCACTCTAACATGTGACATTCTTAAGTAACTGATGGGGCAAAAAATCTCAGGATTGGAATTCAGCCAATTTAATCTATTGGCTTTCGATCTAAAAAACAAAGCTAAGCAAGCGCATGATTTAAAGATGTCAAGATGACGAAGGAAAGAAACTTGTCTTGGACTCAGGAAAGTTAGGCTGACCTCCTGATTCCATCGCTGTCACCTCAATTTCTTCACTTCTATAATGGGGACAGTGATGGCCATCAGGGATCCCTGTGAGGGTTAAGTGAGGTGACATAATTTAACCCAGGGCCTGCACAGTAGAGGCCCTGAATGCAGATGATTTCAACCTAAGCACATTTTTAGAGTAGATTGGAGTGTTCGTTTCCAAATTCAGAGCTCAGATTGACAGCTAAGTAGGACCAAGAAATCCCCTTCACTGCAGATTTGGAAAACCGGTGGATATGATTTTCTTAAAAGTCAAAGGAGTGAAAAAGTATACCGTGTTAAGTCATACATTTGAAAAGGAAAATAACCGTTCTCTCCATCACATTAGGAGATTCCAAGAGGCAGGAATTTATTGTTCCTTGGCTTATCTGGTCAACTACTTGCTAGAGAAGACCAGGTTCTGTGGCCCCGTTGTGGGAGCCCCACGTTGAGTACCCGGGGAACACCAGGTGTTCATACTACTCACTTCAGAGCACGGTTGGGCTTGTCGGGAAGAATCGCAGTGAAATCGCTACACGAGTCTGACTTGTGGGACAGGCATCCCAGTCGAGTCCTCATCCCTTTGTTCCTGCAACAAGCACAGGGGCAGAAGGAAGGGGACTGTCATGACAAGAGCTGTCAGCTCCATCAGGGGTCCCTGCAGCTGTTGCTGCAGGAGCCAGCACTACCTCCCCAACACACCATCCTGCCCCAGGTGTCCCCAGAAGATTTCACAGTCAGGTGGAAACACCTAGGAGAAAAAGGAATATACTCTCTCCCTAGCTTGACTACAAGAATAGTAATAGGTACCCTGCCTCTAGAGCCCTGATGCTTTTTAAAGCTGACGTGCAAGTTGATGATAAGTCAACGAAGGTCGTTAGCTTGGAAGGATTTCTAAATTAGGATTCTCTGTAGGGAAAGGAAATACAGTGATGACAAAATAACAATCCACATGTCGCTCTCGCATTAGGAGGGGGAGGTAGCAGCAGCCACAGCTCCTGATGGCAAAAGCCCCCTAGTAGAACCCACATGGAGAGTAGAGGGCTGCTCACTCACGTGATACAGGGATGCGTACCAATGACTCTCAGGCAGGTCAGTCATGACTCAGGGTCTCACCAGTCCTCCCACAAACCTGGGGACATGCACAAATGGCTATAGACCAGCAAGGACCATACCTGCTGATGAGAGGCAGGGAGACTGGAACACTCGGCCATGAGGAACCAGTGACAATTCTTATATCTGCTTAACTAAGCTCTCCTAGTCCTCTTTATATTTTGGCTTACTTCAATCAGCATGCTTAAAATTTTAATGTACATGTTTATAACTCTCATCTATTTTATTTTCCTAAGGTTCAGAAACTTAAATAGTTACCTATTGCAAAGGACCCAATGAGAAATTATGCCAATGTCTCTTTCTGACCCCCCACATTAGTCCCTTTTTTACCTTTAGTCAGAGATCAGCAAACTACAGCCCTGGAAAATGCCTGTTTGTGTAAATAAAGTTTTATTAGAACAGAACCACCCCATCTGTTTACATACTGTCAAAAGTTGCTTTTTCTAGCACAAGGGCAGAGTTGGGTGATTGCAACAGACTATGTGGCCCAGAAGCTGAAAATATTTACTCTCTGGCCCTTGACAAAATACATTTACTGATGTCTGACCTTTAACCCTGGTGACTCTTCACATGGAGGACAAAGGTAAGTAGGAGGGCTTTGGTATAATCAGATCAAGAATTAAGAATGCCCTCGCCTGACCAGGCGGTGGCACAGTGGATAGAGCGCCAGACTGGGATGCGAAAGACCCAGGTTCGAGACCCCAAACTCGCCAGCTTGAGCGTGGGCCCATCTGGCTTGAGCAAAAGCTTGCTAGCTTGGACCCAAGGTCACTGGCTCCAGCAAGGGGTTGTTCAGTCTGCTGAAGGCCTGCGGTCAAGGCACATGTGAGAGAGCAATCAATGAACAACTATGGTGTCGCAACGGCAATGAAAAACTAATGATTGATGCTTCTCACCTCTCTCCATTCCTGTCTGTCTGTCCCTATCTATCCCTCTCTCTGACACTATCTCTGTCCCTGTGAGAAAAAAAAAAAAGAATTAAGGATGCCTTATAAAAGGGAACTGCCGGGCACAGACTGTAACAATTTGCCCAGAAAATGGTTCTAGGGGATTCTGGTCATTGTCCATGTTGAAAGGAAGTCCTTCCTGCCTGGCTGTCCTTCTCTCTTTCACAAATCCTGGGCCATCATGTAATGTCTCTTCCTTTTACTTTAAACGGGCTTCCATCTCTTCCTTTGACTTTAAATGGGTGTTTATCCTTGGGGTAAATGTCCACAGAAAGCTAACATCTACTGGAATAGTGTCCCATTTAGTGAGGAGGGACACCATTTGTATTCCACAGCCCATCTCCGAGAAAGGAACCTTTTAAGGCTGGAACATCCAAGTTCCCTGAAACATTCCCATCCTGCAAAATATTGAGCCTGCATGTCCTGTGCTCCCATTTCTCATCTCAGGCAGGTGTACCGTGAAGCCACAGAGTTGGTGGCATTTCAAGACATTTGCTGTAGCATCTTATGTCCACTCACTCTTCCAAGTCACAGGGGGCTGTAACACCAGGCCATGCAAATAACTGCTCAAGGGCCCTTGAGTCATTGTATTCTGTGAATTCAAGCAAAGATCTTGCTCAGGGTGCACCACAGGCCAAAACCCAATTTTTAGTGAGTCGGTTCATTCCTTGGTGCCGCAGACTATCAATCACACATAGTTAGGTCAATGGCCCCAAAAAGCAATTAAGAGGATTTAAAAAAACAAAACAAAACAAATGGCAGATCCATGCAAGCCATCTAACAGGTTGAGCAGGGGCCAGGGTGAAGAGTGCTACTTGTTACCAAGACAACAATGATTCTCCCAAATAGTTGGCAAAAAATCTCCCGCAAATTATTCTTTGGAATAAAATGGTTTTGATTTTTATCTTGTCGAGTGGAGACCTCAGTTCTAATCTTTGCATTTGGTCTGAAATAATGGGAGCAGAAGCAAGAGTTAAAGGTTAAGCCTACTTAAAAAAAAATCTAGGCTAGCCCTCCACTTTCTTCCCTGTCCCAGGAACTCCTAGAGGTCCTTCAATGGTTCAGTACAAGCTCATGCATATTATGTTCCACTGCTCAGTGGGAGGGCTCGGTGCTAAGGCAGGTCCTACTTGCAAGGCCAAAACTTTGCAAGAAGCACCCAGAGAAGGACAGCGCAGTCCAGGCAGGACTGGGAGACAGAGGCAAGAGGCCCACCCCGGGGAGTCTCAAACGCTGAGCAGGTGAAAAGGTGGAGAAAGAGCAGAGCGGCAGGGGCAAAGGGACAGGTTGACATCAGTTACCTGCGTGGCATCAGTAAGGCGGCCATGCAGGCACCCGCTTACAGTTAACCCTCTGGCCGGAGCGCAGGGACGTCAGGGCGGGAGGTAAGACTGCAGGGCACAGGGGTTTACCCTTCACGTCCTCTCACCTAAAATCAAAGAATCTGCTGTAAGAGGGGGCCACCCTCTCTTATCTGACTGTGCCACAAGTCCTCTCTGATGGCTGTATGCCAACTGATACATCCCCACACACACCCCGTTCCCCCACAAACATCCACTTGTCCTTAGCCAGGGCGACCAACCAAGAATGGACAAGAACAAACTGCTTGGTGGGGACATATCACTGCCTGTTGGTCAGGAGTTTCTATTTCTGCAACTACTGGCCATCAGCAGTAAAGTGGGACATGTGCCCCAGGGGAGGAAGGCATGGGTCTGGCGAACCAAAATTACTTTTCTTTTTGTCTTACTTGAGAGGGGCCCAAGTGACCAGCCGGCCAGGAGTGGGGGTAGGGAGGGCACAGCACTTGCTCCAGAAACATCTGATTGGCTGATGGGTTAGAATCTGTCCGAGAGGTGGGAGTGCAGGAGCCTTGGGAGGGCATGAGAAGAAGGAAGGTTGGGTAATGCCAGGGGAGGCCCACCAAGCACTGTTACTTAAGCAGGGATCACAGGCACAGCCTGAAAAACTGAATATGCAAGTCACTCTTTCTTGCCCACAGGGAAGCTGCCTGACCATCATCAGCCTGGTCCTGGCCCGCCCACCCGGTCCTTGAAGCAAGAGGACATCAGGACATCAGGAAAGGGGACAGAGAGGCTGAGGGCTGATTGACTGATAATCTCACTCTCCTGAGGGTCTCATTCTCAGGGCTTCCAACCCTTTGTTCCCACAGAAGAGAACTGACAAAAATAAACACGTGAAGAAAGCAGCCTAACCATAAAGGGATCCTCAGGGGAACCCTGACACCAAACATAATCCATTTTAAAGAAACCTAATTTAGGTAAATATGGCCCCTTATATTTAAATTCTTTTGATACTACCTGAACATATCAGAAAGGTTCTTAAAATATCTTTTCTAATAATACCACAATTAATAAAATAATGAGATTGCTTTGTTAAAACAAACAAACAAAAATCAGTTAGACTTTGCATAAGGCTCATCCCCAGGACGCTGCCGTGGGCTGAGTTCCCTGACAGCAGGGACATTTCCTTAATCTTGGTTCTAACTGTGTGTGCACCTGCTCGCTCACAAGTCAGGAGATCAAAACCTTTTGTAGCTGTCAGGACCTCTGGAAATCATTATTTTGGGTATCTAAGACTTATCTCTCTGGTCTGTGGGATACAGGCCCAGAGGAGAGGGAAGCCCATGCCAGGGACCTTCATGACTCCAGAGCTGAGCAAAACCAAGGACTCCCACCCACAAACACAGCAGGCAAGGTCATTTGGGGCAGGTGTCACCAGGTCTCCTGCCACTGCCTTGTCACCTTTCCCATTCCCTCTGCTAGCCCACACTGGAGCTGCTCAGATGCCTGCCTCTCTCTCTCCCAAATCCAGCACTGCCCACCAGTGCCCCTCAGATCCTCCACCGCCCCTTTACTAGGAGCCCATGAACATGGATCTGCAGTGTTCTCTGACCCCAGCTTCCTCCTGCACCCCACACCTTGGGGCTCCGATCCCACTTGGACCTTGACTTTTGGGGGGCAGGGTTTGGGGTTACCCAAAGCCCAAGAGGGCCAAGGATATGATTACACCCACAGTGCATGTGCCCTCCTAGGTGAACATTAGTTACAGGTGACTCTACAGGATGGGTCAAAACGAAAACAGAGGATACAAAATGAAAAATAAAAAGAAGCTAAAAGCAGAGACCAGAGATTTCTAAAAAGGGGAAGAGACTAAGAGCCTCAGCGGAGAGAAAGCAATCAATATGGAGAAGCAGGTTAATTAAAAATGGATAATGCAATCAGCCCACCCTGGCACCTGGAGAGAAAAAAAGAAAAGCAAGAGCAATACTCACCGTCTTTGACCAGCCCTCATGGCCTGCGGGTCTTTGCCAACAGGATCAGAGAGGCTGCAGGTTAAGGAGCTCTGGGGAAAGAGCAGATCTTTCTTTTAGCAGTCAAATCCTTGGCGGGTGAAGGGAATGCGTGCATGCACACGCAGGCACACGCGGGCACGCACACACATCTACACACGCATGCATGTACAATACACCTCCCACCACTTGAGCCGGGCAGCAGGCAGCCCCGCTGAAATCTCTTCTCCCTGTTTGTCACATCCAGTAAATGCTGAAGCAGCCCACACCCAGCGGGCGGCGGCTCAGCTCTGGGGCACAGTCTGCACGCCCATCCTCATTGGCAGGATGCTGGAGGTGCCCCTGAGCAGAGCTTGCCTGGCACTCCTCCCGCACCTTCCTCCTCGGCTTCACTAAGCTGCTTGCTGGCTCCTTTGGCTGAAGTGCAGAGAGAAGTCCCCACAGCCCAGAGCTGCCTCCCTCTGCACCCAGAGGCTGTGCAGGGGGCAGCGAAGCCGTAGGTATTAACTCTTTCCCATCACCAAGGAGAGCAAATGTCTAATGAGGTCTGCTGCTGACCAAAGGCTGGTCGCTGCCCAGGGAGCAGGGAGCAGAAATATCTTGCCCCAGACAGCTGCTGACAGCAGGAGCCACGCCGAATCAAATCTCCTAATGAGCCAGGAGGAGGGGCTGTCTTGCTGGGTGTGATGTGATGTGATAAATGCAGAGAGCAAGAAAGCTACGGGGCAGGTCACACATCTAAATTCCACCCCCTTTCTCCCAATTTCTATTGTGCTACAGTACCAAGCCAAACCACCCAGCCCTGAAATTAATTACCCCCTTTGCCACGTCTCAGCTGTCCCCTTACTCTACAGAGGCATGTGGTCGCTCCCACCCCCCCCCCTTCCGGCACCCACCACAACACTCCTCCCTCCTTAATGAGAAATTTCCACCTCCCTGAACATGTATATTTCCAACTCTGTGCTCCTGCCTCTCACCTGGCTTTTCCTACAGTGGAAATTCACCTCTCTCCCTCATCCATCACCTAGCAACTCCCCCCTACTTACATTTGTTATAGAGCGAGACTTTTCCCTTTGTTCTGCCCAATCTGCACATTATTCCAATTTTCTGTCTTCTATGTTTTTGTCTTCCAATCTGCCTTACTCACATGTTCAATTCAGAAGTAGGACTCCATCTCTCTGCCTGCCCCAGGGCAGCAGTTCCCTGAGTGTGGTCCCTGGACCAGCAGTGTCAGAGTCACCTGGGTGTGTGTTAGCAATGCTAACGCTCAGGCCCCGCCCCCACGCCTCCAGACTCAGAAACTCTGGGGGTTTCAGCCTTCCAGGTGGTTCAGATGCATGCAAAAGGAAGTTCGCAAACCACTGCCTTGGGATAAAGCTCAGTTTCTCCTCATTGCACTCTAGGTCTCTAGAGCTGGGTCCCCCGCTTCAGGTCAGGAACTAGCTCCAAACACACCCAGCCTTCGCTACACGTCGTTTCTGAAACCCAGAAGGCAGCATTTGTGAGGGGCAGCGGAAGTCTCTATGGAGAGCGATGGTTTTTTCATAAAGATATTAGATTCCATTTATTTAATTGTTTCGATGTAGAAAACATTTTCATGTATCAGCGACCCCATGCCACACTCAGAGACAGTGTGAATGCCCCAGTGCTGCAGATGGGGAAACTGAGGCTAGGCAGGTGGCATGCCTTTTCCAAAGTGACACAACACCTAAGAAGAGCTCAAGGACCAAGAACTTGTTTTCTGTGACTCTTATTGCAGAACCTTTTCTACCACGTCATACTGGAACCCAATCTTTCCTGGCAGACTTACTGGTGAATAACCTGTCTTCTCTCAGTGAAACGATTGGGTGAAATCAGAATTCTGATGCTGCCTCTGCAGTGACTCATTGTCTCTCTCTGAAAATGTCCACAGTGTCCCTCTGTTAGATAAAGGGAACTTAGTGTTATAAAGTGAGGTGCAAAAGGAGCGTTTTCCATCCCTCAGAAACCCTACTTTGAATCCTGATGCTAGCTGGGGTTTAGAATTAAAGTATAAAAAGAATTCTTCCCTTCTGGACATGTTCCTGGTACACTGTACTGGGATAAATGGGTACATGGATAAGCTGGTGAATAAAAGCCCACTGATGAACACTTTCCTAGTCCAAGATGAGTTTATAGCATCAAGTGGACCCATCCCTGGATTCCATGCATATCGCTAATGTTTAATAAGCACTTAGTGTGTGCCCGTCAATCATTTGGTCCCATTCACCTATCCAATCTTATATTCCATTGTGCGTGCATGTGCACATACATACACACACACACACACATACACACACACACACACACACACACACACACACACACACGCATGCACACTCTCACAGGCCTGATTCCTGCCCAGACTGTTCCCACCCTGGATTTGACTTGTAAGTCCCAACTCCTCCTCAAAACACAACACCTCCAAGCTAAAAAATTCTCCTTTCCAAAGCTGTTTCAGAACTTCCTCCATTGGAAGGAGCCTCTCCATCCCGACACTGCCACACTGCTTTGTGATTCTCTGACAGCCCACATCCCAGTCTCAAGTTCATCCTTGTGACTTATGTTTCCTGACCTTCCCAAACGATGGCATGCCCCACAAAGACAGATTCTAGGACTACTCCCCTTGTAATCAGTCCCCACTGCTTCATATAGAGCAGCCATTTAATAAGAGTCGGCTGAATTTGGTTTTGCATTCATAAAGAAAAAAATCTGAAAAATTATCAAATGTTTCTTATGGCAGAAATGCACTAGACTTCCACAGTCTCCAGGTCCAGATTAAAGTCGTCCTAGTGCTAATGACGCTCAGGGACAGCAGCTCAGGTACCTAAGGGTGTTTGCAAACTCTTATTCCTAACAGCCCAGTCAGGGCAGGGTAGAATTAACCAAGAGCAAAAGGAACACCTGGCATCATCACACATTCCACAAAAACATAATTAAATTGAAGATAAAGGGAATTAACGTCTGCAATATAATATATTTGAAAGCCATGCTAGTGGAGAAGGAGGTTTTTTGCCCAATGCTCCGTGTGTTTATTTCATCAAGACACCACCTAGGATAGTACCACATCAAAAGCTTTTAATAAATCAGTCATTCGGATATGAGACTTGAATTCTGGTCAGCATGCTGAAGCTCTTTACAAATCTTTTAAAAGCAATTTTCACTTTGTAGCTTCCTAGTAACAGTAGAAACATGAATCAACGTATGCCACATTTATTTGGGGTTTCCATGGAGACTGGAAGGACACAGGGAAGAGAAGGACAGAGAGTGGCCACTTGGCCCAAAATTCTACTAAAAAAAAAGGCAACTCAATGTCATTCCTCTGAACATTACCAGCCTCATTTCCTGCTCATCAGTTCAAGCATCCGGATATTTAATTTGTAATGAGCCAGCTCGACTTCTCACAGGAACGTCAAAGGGGACATGGAAAGAAGTCAGCCGCTAAAGGTGGGGTCCACAAATCATGCAAAGAGAACCCAAGTAGCACAGGATCTGGACTCAGAAGAGAGGGCTTCTGAGCCGAACTGCTATCTACTAGCTCCACGACCTTGACTGCTCTTACTAGCTATGTGATTGCTAACTAACACAACCAGGAGCTTTGAATTTCAATTTCCTCCTTTGTAAAACATACCTTCATACCCCTGCCCTGTCTATCTTTCAAGGTGGTTCTCAGAAAGAAAGGCTGTGGGAAGAAAAACGCTTTTAGTACATTGTACACTATGATTATATTTAGTGATGCTCTGAGCTTCCCTTTAAATGGAGTTTTGCCAGTAAGCAAAAAAGGAAAATAAAAATGGCAAAAAAATATGTCTGAGTTAGTGAAGAGAAGACTAACCTGGAAAAAAAAATTAAGAACAGTGGGTTTGACAGCCCCGAGTTCACAGAGCTGTAAATGTGGGCAAGCTCTTCTCTCCCTCTCAGAGTGTCATTTTCATCATGAGCACAATAAATATCACAGTGCCAATGTCTTTGGCTTGTTACAAGGATTAAATGAGATCATGTACATAATTGAGTCTTAGCACAGTGCTTGACAAATGGCAAATGACTGTGTAGTGACAGCCACTATTATTAGCCTTATCGCCTCTTTTATCTCCTGTAAACTAGGACTCAGAATTCCTACTACTTTCCCTCTTCACCCAGAATTACCTGGAGGATGTCTGCCCAGCGATTCGATAAGCTCTTTGGGAAAATGCGCTAAATAAATAGAATGTTATTGCTGAAAGAGTCAGCTTTCCCTCCTGCTCACTGAGGTGACACAAAGCTGGCTGAAGCACATTTGCAAGGATGTTCAAGCTTCTTGGTGGAGAGGAAGGCTTCATCGCCTCTGTTACCTTTTCCATTTCTTCCTGTTCCTCTGCACCCTCCTTTGACTCTTTACCACCTGATGCAAGCTTTTTTCTATTCTGTCCTCTTTTCTTTATTCACTATCTTCATACTTTTTCTAAGTGTGGCTAGAAGGATTTTTAAAATTAAATTTAGGGGGCTTTGGTGTTCCTCAGGTCTCCTAAAATGACATGCATATCAACACTGGGGAAGATGACATAAAATAAGAGATTTTGTCGGACAACAAGACTGCCTCTTAGACAGTGGACATCAGTGTTTAAATATATGCATATCTTAAGAAACACATCAAACACATCAACCAAATGTAGCTCATGGAATTTATTTTGAATTCTGATTCTAATTTAAAATCATAAAAGCATCATGGGACAATTAGAAAAATTGCAGCACTGATTAGACATCAATATTAGTGTGATCTTGATATTGAGGTTGTTTTTTTTTTCTTAAGCAACCTTATTATTTAGAGATACACTCTGAAACATTTAGAATTGAAAGGATATGCTATTTGGGACTTGCTTCCAAACCATCTGGGTGGGGGGAGTGTGGGATGTTGAAGCTGGCAGTAGTACATAGGGACTCACTATTCTAGTCACTTGACTTGTGTATATTTAAAATTGTGCATAAAAAAATTTTAAATAGTGTAACCAGTAAACAATATGTGCTTCAGTAAAATGAACATAGAAAATGTAAACTAGTCGTGCAAGGAGACTGGAATGCAGAAAAACGGGGCAACTGGAATGCAGAAGAACGGGGCAACTGGAATGGGAATTGATTTCCTGTGGATTTTCCATTGTAAGTTGTTTTCCTCATGAATAACCTATTATTTGATCAGGTACTAAAATTCATAGAGGTTTACAGTGGCATGACACTTAGCTATCCGCTGCAGAAACTAAACTTTAAAGACCTTGCCCAAAGTCGCATTTCATAAAGGCACAGCCAGGACTCAAGCCCAGACCTCCTGGAGCGAAATCCAGTGACATCCCATCTTCCAACAGATGAGCTGCCCATCTACACACCCAGAATCCAGGGCAATACGTCAGCCTTGGGCAAGGAGACAAATGACCTGCTCACTTACCTACGCAACCCTCTCCGTTCTGACTATAACCTCAGCCTCAAACAGTGAGCTCAGTTTGTACAGACTGGCTTCCCCCTGGCCAGCTGGCTTCTGTGAAGGCAGCTGATGGGCAGGAAGCCAGAGTGTAGGAAAAGACAGGGCTCATGCTGTACACACAATCCTTCACACACCCACAGCCTGCCCTCCTGGTTCATCCAGGTTATCAAGGCTTCAGGAGTGAAATGCCTCACTCTGTTTCCCTGTCCTCTCCCCTACAAACCCATCTACGTGTCCACCATCCTTACTTACTTCTCAGATGTGTCTTCTCAAGGTGAATTCTTCCTCCTGTGGCCTTGAACCCATTCTTTTCCTCTCACTCAGCTTTATCAAATCATTCCTCTCTTTATTCTCTTCTCCCATGTTATTTGATGGTTACAAATAAAAATAACTTTTATTAAAAAATATTTCCCCAGAGGAGAGATCAAAGGGACCAGAGGAAAAGAGGACAGAGGGAAGGGAGATGATAGGATGGGATAAACCTGAAGGGAAGACGGGAGGGCGCTATGGGGAGGGGGGCAAGGGAGATGTTGAGGGGAATACAGGGGAGAGGGGGATGCATTCGGGGCAACACTAGAATCTATGTAAACACAATAAATTAAAATAAATAAAAAATAAATAAAATGAATAAATTAAAAATATACATATTTTTCTCGGGCATCCTCCCTTTGTCGGCAAACATACCAGGAAGGATCTCTGTTTTCCCACCTCCTATGCCCTCCTCAATCTTTCACAATGTGGCTTCCATCCCCCCACACCCCTGAACCAGTGACCTCCACATTGTGAGCTCCAGTGGTCCAATGGTCCTTGTCCTCATGGACCTCTTCTCTGCATTTGCCATGGTGACCACTCACTTCTGGTATCTCTTCTCCCTTGATCTCCTTGGCCTTACCTGGTCCTAACTGCCCTTCCCCTCAGTTTCCTTCACTGGATCCTCCTCCACTTGCCCACCCCATAAATACTGGCATTCTCCTGCTTCTACCCTTGTTTTCCTGCTCTTTTCTCCTTAAATTCCTTGGGAGATCTCATCCTTGCCCATAGTCCTAACTACACTGATTATAATGACCATTTCTAAATATTTTCCTCTAATTTAGGCTCTTTTCCCAATCAGATAGACTCTAATAGCCCATGGGTGGCTGAAGATATACTTCAGATATCCCACAGGGGCAGCAAATGTAATATATCTAAAAATTGGCCACATAAATCCCCTTCTTCTCCAGACCCATTTTCATTACCCCTGCTCCCCCCCCACACACACACACACAAATCTTGGCTTCCTCTAGAATACCTGGTCTCAGCTTCTGACACCACCATTCACTGAGTAACTCAAGCCAGAGAAATATGGAAGTAATTAGAGTGACTCCTTTTCTCTCATCTCCCATAGTCAACCAATTACCAAACCCCTTTGATTAACTGTTCTTCATAGTTTTCACATCTGTCTTCTCTGCTCCATTCTCACTATCATTGCTTTGGTTCCTGTCATGGTTCATTGTCCCTGGCTCATCTCCCTGTGGTCTTTAGTCAATGTGATCTATCTCTTTAAATTCAACTCTATTCTGTAGCCATAACCACCTGTTTAAATCACAAGTGTGCCTATATTTCCTTCTCTCACAAGCTATCAGCCACCTTAGCCTAAGGATAAAGTTCAAGCCTTACTAAAAATCCTGAGACATAAATTCCCTAACATCTGGGTCTTGCCTACCTTGAGAACTACCGACCACCACCACCACCACCACCCCTGCTTTGTGCTTCATGCTCCAACAACACTACATTGTTCACAATCTTTAGCACATATCATAGGCTCCATGTGTCTGGGCCTCGTTTCTGCCGTTCCTTATGATCACTCATCCTTCAAGCTGCATTCAGCACCACTTCTTGCAAGCAGCCCCCCTGCATACCCAGCCTCTGTAAGTGCCCAGTGCTCCCAGGATACTTCTCTACCTCTGTACCTGGTATGATTAGGAGCCTGCAACTCTTTCCTACTAACCAGAATCTATATTCATCAAGGGTAAGAAAGTGTATCCATCCATCCATTCATTCAGCTAACATTTAACTATCTCTTATATGCCAAACAAAGTACCAGGCATAAGTACATTGCATTACCTGTATACATTACATGAGTAAAAGACATATTTTTCATCTCCCCCTCTCTAACATTTAGCACAGTACCTATCACCAGGAAGATGCTCAATAAATTCTTGTTGAATTAACTGAACCAGTCAGCAGGTAGGTAAGCCAGACCATGTTTGGAGCAGAATGCTGGCCAGAAAAGTCAGGTTGGAGCCATAGAAACAACACAGATTCCATGGTCAGGTGACAAGGGTCCAAGGTCTAACTCTGTCCCTTCATGACTGGGTCGTCTTAGCTTAAGGCTTTGCTTTCTTATCTCTGAAATTAGAAGTACTAAGATGACTCCAACTTCTTGTATTATTGTAAGAATTCATTGAGATATAGACTCTAACATGGATTGTAAATTATTCAGTCTTCTAAAAACATGAAGTCACACTGATAGTATGAGAGTCAGAGAAGGCGGAGGCCCGACACCAAACAGGGGGTGTGGGGAGAGGAAGACGAGGAAGGGGCAGCAGGCTCAGAGGCAGAGAAGCAGTGGGACCTAGTTTTCAAAGTCCTGGGGCTGAACTGGAAGGGCAAGGCACTGCATAGTCGAAGTAGGGCTCTGCTCCCCCCCTCCCCCATCTCACAGTGCCAGGACGCCGTTACCAATGTCTTCCCCTTTGTGGGCAGCAACAAAAGCTTTACCATGTGCCATCAGGGTCTACAGCTGTGGGCAGAGAGAGGCCTCAGCACTCTCCCCATCCTCTGAATATAAAATAAACTCTTTCTAATCCTCCATTTTTAATGACTTCAGCCTATGGCTTTTATGTCCTCCCCTCCTGCTCCATTCTAGCCAGCCAGCCACAGTCATGCAAAAAGGAAACTCACTCCACAGCCATCAGACCCAGGGGTAGACCCAGCTGTAACAATAGCAGCAGGAAATTGGAATGAAGACCAGGCCTCCAGAGGACAGCTTTCCCTCTGGGATCTTCTCCTCCCAACACCCAGCCCTCTGGGAAGTGAGATGCCTTGCCTTCAGCTATGCTGGGTGCACACTAATGCCCGCTGCCTGCAGTGGGGGTGGGAGGAGGGATGGGGTTGTGTGGGTGCACTCTGGGTGCACAAAGATGTTCAGCGGATTCTGACACTTTTCCTTGGGAGACAAAGCCCTGGTAGGGATCTACCTTAAGCCATTCAGCTTTTCTGAGACCCTCTTCTTTCTAGAACCTCTTATTGAAAAACTCAAAAGCTGTCTGGAAATTCAACACAGAGCACACTCTTAAAAAGTCCTAATGAGAATGCAGATGCTTTTTATGCAGTGAAAAATATCCTAAACCTCAAAGCAAAGAGGGAGCAGCAAGGTGCATTGCTGCTGTCTTTGGAGATATAGGTGTCTGGACCAGGGGTCCCCAAACTACGGCCCATGGCCCTGAGGCCATTTATCTGGCCCCTGCCGCACTTCCAGAAGGGGCACATCTTTTATTGGTGGTCAGTGAGAGGAGCACAGGGTGCATCCGCACCCATAGTTTCCATTGAAATACTGGTCAGTTTGTTTATTTAAATTTACTTGTTCTTTATTTTAAATATTGTATTTGTTCCCATTTTATTTTTTTACTTTAAAATAAGATATGTGCAGTGTGCATAGGGATTTGTTCATAGTTTTTTTTTATAGTCTGGCCCTCCAATGGTCTGAGGGACAGTGAACTGGCCCCCTGTGTAAAAAGTTTGGGGACCCCTGGTCTGGACAAAGAGGATGTAAGAAAGCACAAAAGAGAGTCTGTGATAGGACAGAACAAAACGTCTAAGCTGTGAAGTCATTACGCACAACAAAACTGACATTTATATAGAACAGGCACAACCTACAAAATGCATTCACAATTCTTTAGCTGAACATGAGAACATGATCAGGTTTCCAAACCTCTTCAGGCCACTTTATCGTGAGAAACTGGGAGGATTAAACAGCACAATGCAGGAAAAGTACCTAGCTACCATTATTCCTTTTAATTGATCCTCACAGAAACCTTTAAAGGCAAGCTGCTCATTTGTATTGTGCCCATTTTACAGATTACAAAACCATGAGTGAAGAGCCTGGGATTATTCAGTTGATGGTCCTAGAAGATGGAACCCAGAGTCACCAGGGCTTTCTCTGTGCTATATGACCTCTCAGCGAATTTGGCTGCTGCTGCTAACTCATTACTAAATCCCAAGTCTGGAGGATTTACTAATGGAAATAGGATGGGTTTTGCTTAGTCATCCTGCCTTCCATGCACACTCTCACCAGTCCCCTGGGCATAGCTGGCATTTGTGAAATGATATCATGGCTAAGGAACTCTATTCTTCAGGTCAGAGTTCAGTAACCTATGGGAGAAAGACCTTGGCTTCATTTGTAGGTTTAACTCAACTGGACAAGATGATGAGGAAGTTTCCAGATTCCTTTATGTGTTAGGCACTGTGTCAATATTTTTTTTAATGCCAAAAGGATCCAGGGCCTCATTAATGGTTTATGCTTGCCTGGCCATGGTGGGCTCAAGATCACACTACACACTCTAACCCCCACTTCCCCCACCCACTGACCTTCTTCCAGGAAACCTGCTCTAAGGACGGAGCAGACAGCAAATGGTTCATAAAAACTAGTTGCCAGATTAAGTGCTCATGGAGCTGTCATTCCCAAAATAATCATAGCAGCCAGCATCAGCCCAATACCATGTGGCATGTTCAGAGCTCTGAACTTTTCCCCAGCAGGTATCTGATCTCATGGTGACATGTACCTCACTCTCTCTCTTTCCAGCACCTCCTTCCTCTTCCAAGAAAACCCTGAAGTTTTCCAGATCTGTAGAAAAAAATAATACACACACACACACACAAAAGAAGAACCCAAGTTGCAGAAGAGGTCAGGCTTTCTTTCTCATTTCATTGGGTCAAAGGCACCCCAAGATCAGGCCCTACAAGGATCTGAAAGCCAGATGTTCAGCATGTCGTGAAACAATGGACTGATGCTAAGTGGCTCGAACACAGAAAGAGAAAAGCTGCCTTTCTCCCCCACACCCATGGAAGTCCCCACCTAGACCGCTCTGGGATGAGCCTTTTTCACTGATGCTGGGGACTCATTACCTCCTGTAGGCAGCAATTGTGTCCTCAACTCACTGCTTAGAAATTGGTGACCTCCCTCCACCCCCTCAAAATTTGTAGCTATGTTTGGTAATAGATGCTCACTAGACTTATGGTGGTGATTACTTTAACAAACATATATACATTACATCATTATGTTACCTGAAACCAATATGTGATATCAATGACATCAATGTACTGTTATATCAATGTAAAAAAACCTGCTCCCAGCAAGTCTAGTTCTAAAAATACGCCTAAGATAACAATCCAGAATATGAGTACAACTTTAATCGTGATGTTATATCAGCTTTGGATGTAATAACAAAAATTCGGAAAAATATTTTGTTAAAGAATTGGTGACCTCCCAATGGATGTGTTAATTAATTTGATGGTGGGAGACCCTTCACAATGCATACATATATTTAATCAGGTTGCATACTTTAAACATATTATAATTTTATTTGTCAATTATACCTCAATAAGCTGGAAAAAAAAAAGAAATGGGTGAACCCCCCCAATGTATTTTAACCTCCCTCCAGCTCATTGTGATTGTGAGTCCCTCTGCTTCGGAATGTGGCACCGGTGTTAGACACAAGAGCAGTGGTTCTTAACCTTTTCTGAGGTACCAAACCCACCAGTTTCATATGCGCATTCACCGAACCCTTCTTTAGTGATAAATAAAATATGATTTTTTTTTTCCAAATTCAAGACATAGGTATATATTTTTTTACTGGTGCTCAAAATGAGCCGTGCATGAACATCACCTTGCTCAAAGAACAAAACCAACAAAGTGCATGAACTCACAACAAATTACAGTATTACTTTATTCTGGCCTCCGCGGCAGAGGCTTCTCTGAACCCCTGAGACCGACTCATCAAACCCCTAGGGTTAGACAGAACCCAGGTTAAGAACCACTATACAAGAGACTCCGGAGACCTGCATGCTGACTGGAAACCAAACAGATGTGCAGTCAGAGTGCTGTGCAGGTGACCCGCTTAAAAGAGAAAAAGAAAAAAAAGCAACAGAAAAGACATGAATGAAACTAAAATAGACAGTGTCCTAAGTAGTCTGGATATCAACAACTGATATTTTCAGAGCCCTGAAGGCACAGAGGGAAGAAACAACATTGCTTTAGACCAAAAAGTGGGGTTCAGGGGAGCTGGGGAGTAGGGATCGCAGAGGAGGGAGGACAAAAATGGACACTGGCAGTTGGTCCTCACTCACAGGGAAGAATGAGTGCATTCCTGCACCCCCACCCACCCCCCGCTCCTGGTAAGGGTGACAGGCTTCCCCACTCTGAGGACTTCTGTTAAAGAGAATAAATGAGGGTCATGACAGAAAAACAGTGCCCCTTTGGCCCCAAAGTGTCCTGTGCCTCCCGGCAAGGCTCACATGTCGGGCCCTGCCCTGCGGGAGGGAGCTTCTCTCTCTTACCTGTCTGGCGGTGGGCAGTGCAGCTGGGAAGGTGTGGCTGGTGTGGGCCCCAGCTGGGCATGGCTCAGTGAAGCCCTGAGTGACAGTCAGCCACCCCACGGCAGGGAGAGGCCCCCTCAGCTGGCATCCCTGGCAGAGCGGCTGCAGCTCACAGCTCCACTAGCTCCTCTCCGGCTGTGCGTCTCATGAACAGAGAAAGAGCCAACGGCAGGGGAGGGGGGGAGGTGGAGGGAGGGGAAGGGGCACCGGGACAGATGATGCGCACTGCCAGGCAGGGGGGGGGGCGACTCCAGCAGGATGGCACTGCCTGCGTGTGGCTCTCCCGCTGACAGCCCCCTCACTGGCAGCTGCTTCCGAGGGGACAGGGATGAGGAGACAGGCACCGTGGAGAATTCAGGAACAGGCGGAGTGCAGAAGGGTGGCAGAGGGTGGAGGAGGGGAGGAAGGATATCCTCTGGGTGGCACAGTGGAGAAGGCGATGAAGCAGGTAACTGGCATTGGCACTGGGGAGAGAGGGTGACCTGCTTTGGCTCCAACACAGCCCTGGCCAGAAGCACCTGCTCTATGACATGGGGTAGGGCAAGGACAAAGCCACATCCTCCTGGCCTGCCTTCAAGGCTGTCTCTCCCCTTCCATAACCAACAAGCAAGGCCCCTCTGGCTGAGAAATTTGCAATGAATAGGTAGTCTAGATCAAACACAGCTCCAACTTTATCAAGGAGAAGAAAAAAATTAGGCGCGAAAGAGTAAAAGGCACAAAATGTTTAGTGTTATTTGTCAAACTATGCTGCAAGCCAGCCTGAGTGCCCTCTCCATCATCTGCCCAGCCTGGGATCAGGGGGGTTGTGGGAGAAAGAGGGGAGGCCCAGGAGGGAGGAAGAGAGTGTGTCATGCGATGCTTATGTCTGTGAAGTTCCATTCAGATGGTCAGGACCTTGGTGAGCCCTGGCCTGGGGCAGCTTCTGAGCCTGAGGGGTAACCCTTCAAGCCGGAGTCTAGCGTCTCCATGACCTGTCACCCACGTTTGATGGATTCCCCGCACTGGTCCCAGAGCTGACAGTCATCGGCTCTGTTTTCAACCTCAGCCAGGGAAAGAGGCCGACAGAGAAATAAATAAACAGTGGAAACTGGAAAAGACCAAAGGCAGCCACAGCTGGGGAACATTCAACAAGCGCAGTTAATGAAAGGAAAAGAAATCTCGAATTAGAGCCTTCTCGGGAGGGAAGGGACAGGATGTAGAGGGATGAAGAACCAGACTGCGACAGATTTCTAGGGAATTGCCCTTCCCTGCGACAAGCTGGTTCTCTTCCCTTGGGCCTGTCTCCTGAGGTCTTGACAAGTGCTGACTCATATGACCCCTTGGGGAATGTCTGCTTTGCTTACGACACTGCCTCTGTCTACTTCCAATCACCATGTCACTGCTGCGTAAAGCTGCACCGATTCAACAGAATCAGGTCAATTCAGCAAACAACCATCAGAGCCTGCTGAGTGCTGTGGGGATGCAGAGATGACTAAGACATCTTTGTCATGTCTCAGGTGATCCAGAACAGAGACAAGTGACTCGGACACATGGGTAAGTGAGCTGAGGACTCAGAGAATGCCCTAGAACTGCAGGGAAGAGCAGAGAGTTCATCCACCTAAGAAATCAGAGACGTCCTTCCACAGGTGGCCTCATCTGACCTGCACGTTGATGGTTCCCCACAGATTTTGACAAGTTGGGTTTAGAAGAGAGGAGAATTTAAGGCTGAGAAACAGCCCCAGCAAAGGCACGGAGTCTGGGGGTGCTTGGCACGCCTGAGAACCAGTGAGTGCTCTTTCTAGAGCAGAAAGGCAGGTGTCATAGGAGGGCAGGATGGAGAACATTTAAGGGATACATTGCAACCAGATGGTGGGAGACTTTAAATAGAGCGTTGGTCAAATCATTTCCATTACCAGAACTGCGCTTTGAGAAGATATTTAATGGACAGGTATTGGAGAAAAGTGAATTCAGTCAAGGTTATTGTTAAGTCCCTAGGTGAGAGAGAATGGGAGTCAAAATAAGGCAACAAACTGAAGAAGAAAGAACAAAGTACAGAGATTTGGGAAGGCCAAGTCAGCAGGACTTGATCTGATGTGAGGGACAGAGTAGAGTTCGGAATGGGGAAGGATGGGAAGACATTGAGAATGATTCTACAATCTCACCTTTGAAAACTGGCTTTAAAATTAGGAGCCCTGAGAGGTAGAGTAGTGTGGGCTTGTAAAAGAAAAGACTGTAGTGTGTTTGGCTTGTGATGGGCTGAGCTCTGTTGGTAATCCAGGAAAAAGATGAAGAGAAGATGGAAATATAGCATTAGATCTTAGCAAAGAGGTGGCAAGCTGGAGGAAGCTCTCTACTTTAAGATAAGAGATAATAGAAAAAAAAGATAATAGGAGGAGATGAACTACTCAAGGGTAGCAAGGAGGGAGGGGCTGAGGGCAGGCTCTTGAGCAGCAACCACAATTAATGAGAAAGAGGATCGGAGTGAGATATGTAGTAGGAAAACCAAAGGAATGAGACGCCACACGAACCAAGGAAGATGAGTTTCTGAGAAGGAACAGTCAAGTACCTTGGATAAGTCAATGTGGGTGATGACTTTGAACTTTAGACTGAAGTGGTCAATAGACAATAAATGCAGAAGCAGATGGAAGAATGAGAGAGTGCCTGCCAGAAGACATGTTAGCTAGCACTTAGATATGAGAGCTGGGAGGTAGTTGGCAGCACACACCACAGTTCAGTGTACATATGCACATACTTAAGATAAATGTTCAGTAGGTGGTTTATATACATGCTGTGCCCGGTAGATGTGGCATTCCACAGAATTGTGCCCCCACATCTAGCCACGCAAGAGCATCTGCACACATGCAAAGTGCTCAATGTAAAATTCGTTGAAAAGGTACAGGAGGCAATTTATGAATGTAATCAATTTTATACAATATTTGTTTAGCGCCTCCTACGGACCAGGCGCTGTGCTAAGTATACCATTGCTAGAGCTACTTCCATAAACAAAACAATTTGGATTTCTTCAGTTTTCATTCTCTCTGCTCTGCCTCTGATCATCTGCCAAAACTCAGCCAATTCAAGAATCCATCAGCTGCTTATGAAGGTAACTCAGAGACATCCAAAAGCCTTTCTCACAATGACCCTCCAAAACCCTCTTATCTTTTCAGCTGCTGTTGTTCCAAACCTGGTCTGTTTTATTCTAAACCCTTAGGTCTAAATTTATTTCTAGAGTTGGCATCTCTAGACTTTCCCTGGTGGTCTCCAACCTAGTTCAGCTGTCTGACTTTTCCAACCCTTCTGCCTTAGGTAAGAATCTCCATTTTCAGCTCATTAGGGGGCAACACCTGAAGCCAGCTCCTTCCAATCAAGAAAAGCTCAGCCCCTTCCATGAGTCAGTTCCATTATTCATTCTTAAGTAATCCTCTTGTCTTGAAAAAAGAAAAGAAAGCAACCCTTCAGCTATTGTTAAAAATAGATACCCAAACTAGGCTGAAAACTCCAGCTGATAACTGTAATCAAAATTCTGATACCCAGAGAGGGTAGACCACAAAAGATGAACCCTACGTTCCTCCCTGATGCATAAAGTATTTCCCTTGTAAAATCAAAGCCACAGATACCTTTCCCCAAGACTTTCCACTTTTTGTGGGTGAAAAAAAATTCAGCATCATTATTTAGGTGGAGGTGAATTTGCTACAAACTCCTTTTTCAGTGTTTAAAATTTCACCAGTCCTGAACAAGAAAAGGGCAGTCATCCCAGCTGGAGTGAAAAGCTGATCATTATTTTGTTTAACCCCCAAATAATCCTTACTTCAGAAGCACAGAACTTACTGCAGAAATGAGAACAAGAGGAATTAGAGCAGCGGGCTTGCACACGTCTCTAATGAACACGGACTTCTATATATCCAGAGTGTCTAAGTGCTCAGAGACTTCCTATATGTCTGTAAAGGAAAAGAGAGCCCAGAGACATGCAAATATTTACTTCAATTAATAGACCGTTTTTTTTATGATCCTGAAAGGTCAAGGCAGAAGACAGGTTATTGCAGAGAGGAAGTTACCATTTGCACATTTTGATTCACATTTTCATATTAAAAGCAGCCCCTCCTGCTGCTGTTCTTTCGTCACCCTGTGCTCCTCCATTGCCAGCCAGAGGGCTTTCACATCCTGATGGAGACAGCCCCTCCTTCACTTTACCTATCCCATCAAATATATAGAAAAGGATGGGTGTTTCTGGGCAGGGCAAGGCTCCGCAGAAATCCAAGGAGTTACACAGTTCATGGGCAGGGAATGTAGTGGAGGGAGGAGGTAAACTTCTGCAGATCACAGCTTCTCTCATTACCCAGGGAACCAAGACTAGCTAGGAGACCCAGGCCTCAGAGGCAAGGGGGACAGGAAAAGCCAGCCTGAGAATCTTCCCAACTCTCAGCCTCTGGGGACAAGCACATGCCACAGGGAACGTGGAAAATATTTTACAAAACAAGCGAGACACGTGCCATATGGCTGTGTCTCCGGAAACTCCCATACAAATCCCTTCTCCCTGTGCCGTGGCTCCTCAAAGTCAGCTTTGCAGCTGCAGGCGCCACAGGGACCCGAGGGGACTCGCAGAACCCTGGGGACTGCAGCGGGGATGCGGGAAAGCCCCCGAGTGGCCTGCAGTGTGTGCAGCCCTGGGGCCTTCCTGGCAGGATGGATGTCTCTATTCCAGGAGCCAAAAGGTCTGGGATCTACAGGAAGGGGTCCCTGGGGACTGTAATGAACGTGCTCCGGCAGTGTCGTCTCGGTTCAGTGGATTGATAATGACACAGGAGCGGTCTCAGAGACAGATTGAACAGCGGGGCGACCCCTTACAGGCTGCCTGCCTGCCCTGGATAAGCTCCAGCCCCTCACACACCACAGAGGGGTCAACAATGGGGCTTACAAGACTATTCCTGGGGCTTTGGGTCAAGGGCAAAAACACAGGGAGAGTATACCTAGGTCTTATCTTCTGAGTCCTGAGTGAATAGCAATGTGCCCTGAGAGCCAGCCAAGGGGAGAAAGGCCTCATCTGCTGCTTCTTCCCAATTCTCTGCGCCAAAGGGGTAGGGGTAGGGGGTGAGGGGGGAGGAGGGGGCATCCTCTCAGCTGTTGGGCTGGTTCTGCCCAAGGATTGGCTGACACATTATCAAAGCTACTCTCAAAGGCTTTGAAGACCTGGCTGTTTCTGGGCAGCAGCTGAAGTAATTTGCCCTGGAAAATGGAAGAAAGCAAGTGTGACCATGTACCTTTCAAATATCACCCCACACACACACACGCTACAAGCAGTTGGGTTACTTAGTGCACGAATCTCTGACCCCTTAGAATCCCTCCCCTAAAATGTTAAACTAGAGTATCACTCTTTCAGGCTTCGCTTTCAAGAGACAAGAAGTGCCAGGCCTGACCAGGCGGTGGCACAGTGGACAGAGCATCGGACTGGGATGCGGAAGACCCAGGTTCGAGACCCCGAGCTTGCCAGCTTGAGCGCGGGGCCCATCTGGCTTGAGCAAAAGCTTGGACCCAAGGTCGCTGGCTCCAGCAAGGGGTGGCTCGGTCTGCTGAAGGCTCATGGTCAAGGCACATGTGAGAAAGCAATCAATGAACAACTAAGGTGTCGCAAGGGCAACGAGAAACTAATGATTGATGCATCTCACCTCTCTTCGTTCCTATCTGTCTGTTCCTATCTATCCCTCTGTCTGACTCTCTCTCTGTCCCTGTAAAAAAATAAAATAAAATAAAATAAAATAAAAAAAGAAAAAGTGCCAGTCCACTGTAATTATCTAGGACAGTGGTCAGCAAACTCATTAGTCAGCAGAGCCAAATATCAACAGTACATCGATTGAAATTTTTGGGGGGAGCCAAATGTTTTAAACTTAAACTATATAGGTAGGTACATTCCTTATCGAGGTAGCGCCCGCACAAGGTATTTTGTGGAAGAGCCGCACTCAAGAGGCCAAAGAGCCTCATGTGGCTCACAAGCCGCGGTTTGCCAACCACTGGTCTAGGAGATAGCCCAGGTGCCCCTTGGGCTGGTGAGGCCTGCAGAAGATTCTGGATGGGTCTTCTAATTTCCAGAGTTGCTGAAAGTCATAGGCATCTCAAGAAGACTGACAACTTTTAATTAGATTTCTCATTTTTTTAAGTACCAAAAATACTGAAATAGCACTTTCCGTTAAAATTAATGTAATCTCAAATTTTTTGTTAACTAATGCAATTTCTGTATCTGAAAGTGCTTTGATTTTCAAATGTACTATTTAAAATAACTATTTTGCAATCATCTAATGTGATCACAGCAACCATCCAGTTGGGGTGAGTACATCTGAGGAAAGCGAGACACCTGATGAAAAGTAAACTAGTTAAGAATTTATTGAGAGTGACACGACAGACCTGAGATCCATATACAGGCTTTCCCAACATTATTTTCAAGCTTCTCGATTTTATTAAATAAATTATATATAGTGTGAATTATTATAATAAGTTTCATATATACTGCTCAGAAAAACTAGGGGATATTTCAAAATGAATATGAAGTGATATAATATCCCCTAATTTTTATGAGCAGTATACATTTACCCAATGCATTTGTCATGTTTTCTTGCAAATCTGTTGAACATGTCCAACGTGACACTTGGGCCTCTTCTTCCCCTCTGTCCCAAATGAGGCAAGTAACATTAGCGGCACAGAGAGGAACAGCGGGACTTCTCTCAATGAACAATAGACAACCACTGGATGCTTTGGCCAGAACTGTGACATTGTAACAGCAGTGTGTTAGGAAATTTCATCTGGCAGCAAGATGGTCAGACTCAGAGGACAAGAAAGACCAGAGTTATCACTCCTCTTGGGCCATATTCATGTTCAATCTTCCTTTGGGACAAATGCAACATTTTGCCCTGCACAGTGTACCAGAAAGGAGGTTCCTGCAGCCCTGGCATCAGAGAGAACTGCTACTCCTGGAAGGAGCGAAGGTCAGAGGGGTTGACCTTATGATGTGTCGGTCATATCCAGCAGCCTGGAAAACTGAGTGCTATTTACAGAGGATCTTGACTTCCGTCTGGGCATGGGGCAAAGCCTGGATGAAATTGTAAAACAGGGCACTCTATTTAAATGGACAGAAGCAGCTTCCTCTCAGGGTCCATTGAACCTTTGAGCCTAAATCCCTGAGCTGTCATCTGTCCTCAGATCTTTGTTCATCACCACTGGATTCTCTGCTTTCAAAAGCACTTGTCTTGTATTTCATATAAGGGTTCAGCAAAGGGGTCAAACAGCTAACCTGGGAGTGGGGTAAAGTTCCAATCTTAAGTAAAATATTTACATTCCTAGGACTTCCTAAAGAAATCCAATCCTTTGGCTGGGTTATCTAAACCTTAAATGACGATAATGATGGGGATTTCAGCCCAGGTCAAAGGCATGGTTCACTGGGAAATGGCCCAATATTTTGAGAGAGATAAAAACTTTTGTCCCTTGATTTACACCAAATAGGTGCCCTCCTAATATACTTAGATCACAGTCCACTTACTGCAAGCATGTGGGCAATAAGTCACTTCCTCTAATGGGGACTGCAGTGACCATTGGAATGTGTAGACAAAGGACACAGGACAGGAGCACTTTCCAGCAAGTTCACTCACACACTCTCCCATTGATCCATTCATTTCAAGTACCTTCTATGTGCTGAGCACTCTGCAATGCTGGCCAAGATAGAGGGGTTCTGAATGGTACCAGCTGAGGATTCAACAAGTGAGAGCCCTGACCTACATTTTGCAAAGATTTCTTACCCTCCAAGCTCCGACCTCTACCAGCCCCCTGCTCCTGCCCTCTGAAGGAGGAGGGGCACTCGCTGCTACTACCCAAATTTGGGAGAGATGCTCTTTTAGGAGGTGGAAAGGCTGTAAATCAGACCTGTTGGGGGGGGGGGGCAGGGAAAGCTGTGTCCTCTCCAGAGGAGAGGATGAATAACTAACTGCAGGTCTCACACGCCCTACTCCTACCCACCACTCACACCCGCTCCCAATCCTAACCAGAGAGCAAACAGGGTTAGTGCTTGGGGAGGGATGACCTCAAGGTAAATCTTTTTTTAAAAGCTTTTTATTTTATTTTATTCATTTTAGAGAGGAGACACAGAGTGAGAGAGAGAGAGAGAGAGAAAGAGAGAAAGGGGGGGGGGGAGGAGCTGGAAGCATCAACTCCCATATGTGCCTTGATCAGACCAGTGCAGGGTTTTGAACTGGTGACCTCAGTGTTCCCAGGTCGACGCTTTATCCACTGCGCCACCACATAAATCTGTATAGACTTCAGCTAAGAAGAAAACAACTGTCTTCACTTTTTGTGTTTTGTTCTGCAGCTCATCACAACTCCCAGGCTTTTATAACTTTGTTTCTACTAATTTGTGCTCACCACCTCCTCCCCGCCTTTCCTGCCATTCTAAGGTGGGGTTGGGAGGTACACTGAGTGAAAAAGGAGAAGGAATTGAAAAGTACAGATTAGTGCACAAACCAGTCATGGGCATAGGGAATATAGTCAATAATATGTAATAACTCTCCATGGTGTAAAGTGAGCACTGGAATATGGGGGGAGAGGGAACACTTTGTAAAGTGCGTGATTGTCTGACCATAATGCTGTATGCCTGAAACTAATACAAAATAATATTGAATATAAACTGTATTGGAAAAAAATATTCTTAATTAAAAAAAATAAAGTGGAAATAACGAACCATTATCTACTATAACCTGATTATCTTTAAAAAGTGGGCCAGCACAAGGCCATGAGTAATAACCATAGGTGATTCTAAAAAATCAGTTAAATTTGCCTTTGGCCTACATCTGTTTATATGTGGGCATGTTTTTCAAAGTAGCTATATCTTCTTAATTATGTTTTGTTTGCAGTTTCTCAGCAGCCGGTCCCTGGGAAGTAAGGGAGAGGCACACAGAATGGTCTGAGTGTTGAAAGAAGCTGGTGTGGGATAATTTGTGATAGTTAAACTGCTCATTCAACAAATATGTATTGAACAGCTGGCAATGGTAAAGCATGGTACTTGGTATGACCGGAAACAGAAAGTAGGACTCGGGTACCATCTCTGCCCTAGAGAAGTTTGCCAACTTCTTAGGAAGAATAGGTAAAGTCTTCACCTTTACACAATTGAGATTTCGCCATAGTTCTTTTTATTTTTTTATTTATTGATTTAGCAAGAAAGGAAGAAAAAGAGTAAGAGAACATTGAGTTGTCCCTGTATGTGCTCTGAGTGAGCTCAAACCAGCAACCATCTCTGAAGCAGAGGATGATGCTCTAACCAACTGAGCTATCTGGCCAGGGCTCACCATAGCTTTTAATATGAGCCTAATTAGCATTGTTTTTTAACTCAGATATCCACAGGGCCCAGGTGTCTTTTGATTTAATAGGACTCAGATAAATGATGGTTCCTCCAGTAACCATATACAATTTTCTATGTTTCTCTGTTCGCATAAAACACAAGATTCTCACCTTGTATAAAGCAGCAGAAGGATAACCTTCCAGGATGCACGAGTGTTCAGGAGAATGGATCGGAGAGGTTTCCTCTTGAGACTGCATGTCTGAATCTACTGACGACTTAATCACTGAGGAATCGCACACTGCATGTCTTACTGTCCTCAGTTAAACCATTTCCAGGCAAGCCTCGTCACAGCCTTCCTTTTAGAATATCTCTCTGTGCCTGGGCTCCACTGCCCCACAAAGGGCAGGAACCTTCCCCAATCCACTCATGCATAGAATAAACAGGTGTCAACTTGGGGAAACGTGGAAAGGGGCAAGGGGTCCCTTTCATGCTCACAACTTCCTCCCACTTCTTGGACCCATACGCAAAGTGGGACAAAAGTGTTGCTCTGTGAAACTAGCCCTTTGGGCAGATGCTCTCACAAACACTAGTTCCCACCCTCTCCCTCTCTCTCTCTCTCTCTCTGCCATTTCCACGATGACAAGAAGAACAGGTGATAGGAATTATGTATGTGTCGCTTGCTGAGTGTGGCTCCCAGATCTAGCCTCACTGCATAACTGCTGGAAGACCACCTCAAACACAGGACATCCTTGGGATATTGCTGGGAAACAGGGTGGCCTCATGCTAAAGATGAGTGAAGAGTCCCCACAAGGCACCTTCTGCCAGACTTACTAAGGGCCAGCAAGGTCATTATCAGCACCATCATCAGAGGCACCCACAGCTCACATATTTGTTTGTGCATGTGCAAGCCAGGTGCAAACATGAGTCCTGGCCTCATCACTGCAAGGGACCTAGGAAATCAATGGACTTAGCTTCAGGGGTCAAACAATGTTTTTTACACATAGTAAGGGTGAGTATCGTTACGTAAAATGATGCATACCTTATGTATACTCTTACTCTTTGTCACAGTTTAAACAAACAACCAAAGAAAAAACTATTCTATCCAGAACAAAAAGCATAGATATGGGTGAAAATGAAGCAGAAAGCCTGGAAAATGATCCACGAGACTCACTGAATCAATACTAAGGTAAGAATAAACACCTGCATCACATAGAAGCCAATAAAAACATAAATAAAAAGACAAGGGATGTGTAGAGAGAAGTTCTTTTTAAAACAAAGATGTGTGAAGGGGAGTTTCAGACCCTTCCAATTCTTGCTGTGGGTTTCTTGTTCCCCAAAATGCCTCTTGGCCCCTGACTCAGCAGGGGGAAAGCAGACACCTACTTTAATAGCTTCCTCTATAACTGAAGTGTTTTAGGAGAAAGTCAGAGAGAGAGGAAATGAGATTAAGTGCCCCAATGCCTCTGAGAAGCTTTTCAGAAATACATCTTGGAAATCAGGGCGATCATTTGGCCCCCTGTTTAATTGGTGCTAATCATGCCACCTGCAAGAGCTAAGCGACAGAGAAGAGAACCGCTTTAGTAGGCAGACCAGATGCCCCCAAAACACCCTCTGCACCCTTAAAATCTATGTGGGAGTATATAATTTTATATCAAAATCCAAATTCCCTGAAAAGCTAACACTTTCAACTGTTAGTCATTTACCTCTCAGTATGAATTATGTCAGATCCTTTTCTAAAACCAGGTATTAACGTGACCAGGAAAAGATCATGAAGACCCCACAGGCCTTGGAGTATAAGATTATTTTAAAAGGGCCTCAAGAAAGGAGGCCGAAGAGGCAAAGCAACCTTGTTTACTTTGCTCAGAGCTGGTCCATGGCCTCCTACCCACTGAGAACACTGAATCAACTGTGGTTTGGGCCAGCTTTCTAAGAACACTGGCCATTTGAGCTTGGCTTTGAACTTAAAGGTCTAAATTAGGGGTCCCCAAACTTTTAACAAAGGGGGCCAGTTCACTGTCCCTCAGACCATTGGAGGGCCGCCACATACAGTACTTTATACACTGACCACCAATGAAAGAGGTGCCCCTTCCGGAAGTGCAGCAGGGGCCGCATAAATGGCCTCAGTTGGCCGCATGCGGCCCGCGGGCCGTAGTTTGGGGACCTCTGGTCTAAATCCAAGTCTGAAGCTGAATAGGGTGTGCCCAGAAGCATCAAGCATTTGATTTTAATACTTGTCAAGCCATCCTTCCCCCTTTTCCTGCCCTCCCCTCTGTACCCCTGTCCTACCAGAAGAATCACTCTGATGACCCCTCTCACCTAGGACCAGATAACCTCCATGCTGTGACCAGGAAAAGTCCAAGGGCAGAAGCACCTAAGAAAACTATCTGGTCATCATCATTATCAATAAATGCATTAAATACTTTCTATATACCAGCATGGTGCTAAGCCTTTGACCATCCCAACAACTGATGAGGTGAATTTATCACTGCCTGATGACAAAACTAAGGATTAGAGGTTAATCCTAGGATACACAGCTTGTAAGCAATGCAGCCTGAATTCGATCAGGGCAGTCTGATTCCAAACTCTTAACCAATCAGGTAAGCAGTAGTCACCCTTGAGCAGAAGAGCCAGCCAGTGAAATACCAGCCACAAAAGTTCTGCTTGCCTCTGCATCTTCTACTCCAACCCCACCCTGAACAATGGGACCTGACAAAAGAATTTCTGCCCATTCTACCTCCCAGGCTGTAGTGGCATGGCAAGGAGACCCTGACCTGAGCACTATGGTGTCCTTCAAAGGGATGCGTGAAGGAGAGACCGACCTGACTCACAGTCGCTGTCAGCGCTGCACTGAGAAGCAGCCCTCTCTACGGCTGCATGCCTGGGCTCCCCAGCCCTGAGATGAAATAATGGCTCACACGAGAACTTTGATGCCATCAGCGGCCTGACAGCATAATACCCATGACTTTCCCCAGCATATGTCTTTCAGCTGTAGAAATAAAGGCAGGATAATTTTAGCTTTGCTAAAATTTTTTTGCTAAAATTTGCAGGATATCTTAACATGACTCCATCACTCCAGCCACCAGGCTGGCTCCAGACAGAGAACAACTGTGTCTTTCTGCACCAACGCCCTCCACCCCGGGCTAAGCACCAACCCCTGCAAAGTCTGGGGCAGGAGTCTGGGCCTCAGTGGGGAATAGGGCTTAGGGCTACTCCATGCTCCAGAGCTGTGTGTCAGCCAGAAACCACTTTCTATCTGACTACAGGCCTGAGGTGGTGACCTCAAATATCCAAAGAGACACTGCTACTCCCAGCATCTGCTCACTGACATACAGCAGCCCTGGGCAGGCAAAAGGCCAGGGGTGGGGAGTTAGGGTGGGGTCACCTGTGCAGAATGCTGCCATCTTTGACCTAGAAAGAGTGACCCAACCAAAGTGACCTATCTCACTTTCCACACACCTTCTCCCCTTCCTGTCTTTCGCCGGTTTTCCTAGCTCTTCCTTTTCCTGATTTTCCTCCTACTTCTGCAGATGTGCTTCCATGTATGTGTAGGGTTTTTATATTATTATTATCTTTTTTAGGACATTGTCCACCTTTTTCTTACTGTCCCAATTTCACAGGTCTTATTCTTCCTTAGTGGAAAACCAAGGGTGTCTTCATGCCCACTTTCACCATGTTCACCCTCCTCAGCCCTCTCTTGGCTCCCAAAGGCCAGGCAGAAGTGCTTATGGGGGGGAAAGACTCAAGAATCAGATCTATGGAGTATGCACGCGCGCACACATACACACACACACACACACACACACACACACACACACACACACACTTCCCGCTTGGGCTCAAACTCCTCAGAGCCAATAGAAGACAATGACCTTTGTCTCTCTAGTCATGGTCTCCACATCAATGTGGCAGTTCATACCTAATCATATTTAGAACCCAAGAGCTGAGTTTCCTTAGTCCTTGGTGAGCAGTAAGTTACCACATAGGGCCAAAGACTGCATGAGCACAGACCAGGGAGGTACCAGGAATACTGCCGCCGAGTAACACTATCTCTTAAGCACTCCCCTGTCTAGCTGGGATTTAAAGTTCTGACAAGCTATTTATTCCAGGTCTTTAAGAAGAAGATACCTGGTTGCAAACTATTGTCAAGTTAATTCTTACTTTTTCAAATCTCACCACTGCCCTTTGCTTGCTTTGTGAACTCAGGCAACCTTTAACCTCTCCTTACCCCAGTTTCCTCATCTTTAAAATAGAAATAATAAAAACCACATATACACCTATACCTTAGGGTCTTTGGGTCACATGAATGTGAAACAATGACAATTCTTGGTTTCAAGAAGCAGAATTCAACTCTGGGCAACTTAACCAATGAGATAGCTCCCAGGTTTAAGACAAAATATACTGAACACTCAGGTCCAGGAAAGACAGGATCTGGGGGTAAACACCGAGATTTGGGGATACAGATGTGAACAATTTCTTTAGGGTAGTCCTGTCGGCATTAATCGATTTCATTTGTTTCTCCCATATTGTTTCACTCAAGTTTCACATTTCCAAGAGAGAGAGCCTGATTGGTCCAGTGTAGGTCACACGCCCATCCTTCTTACCAGTGGAGTTCACAGAATGCTGATTTACAAGCGTGGTATCAGTCTTAAAATTAAGATCCTATATCAGGTGTGCCTTTACATCTGGGGAAAGTGGTGGGGGGAGCCTCCAGCCGCTTAACCACAGATTCCCCTCCCTCTTTGCTGCAGTACAGAAACCCCTTGGCCAATGACCCTCCTCATCAAACAGACCAACTGTGATTCCTGCTTACCCCTGAATAATTGGCTTTAGTTCCCACCAGCTCTTGGAATTATTTACACAATCTAATCAGATCCTCACTAGGGGGCCAAGAAGCACCCCACCTTCCTGACATTACAAAGTCTGCCTCCCATGGTCTCTGCTTGTTCATTCTATTACTGAACGCAATCCTGTGTGGTGTGTGGTTCCTCCTCCTCTACCCTATGAGTATATGTCAGGTGTCAGGTGTCCATAAACCTATGGAGGGAATCCCTATAACCCTATGGAGGGAATCCCTTCCTCACCAGTGGGGTGAAGAGGAGACAATAAAACAGGCCCCTGAAGGTTACACGCACCAGGGGATGGATGGGTTCCCAAAGGAAAATAAGGATGCCTTTCACTGGAGACGAGGAAGAAGTAAGATAAGCAAAAACAGCAGTTATTCAGCATCTTAGGAAAAGTGCTTAACATAGGGCCTCCTGGGAACCAGAACAGTGATCCCCAAAATGTAAGTAATAGTAATATTATTTCCACACTGTTGTAGAAATCAACAAAGGATCTGAAGGGAAACCTGACATGGTAACATTTTCCATGTTTGCAGATGACTTAATAGCCCACCCCCAGGGCCTATCCCAGTGGCTCATGGCCATGCAGAACAGTAGGCATCAGGAAACCAAAGACATCTTTAAGGCAGCCACAGGTGTGGGTCCCAATACAGGAAGTACAAAGACATCTTTCACATAGGATTCCTGAGTTGAGCAGGTATACGAGGCACCAGAAGTGCATCACGCAAGCACTTTGTTCTGCAAATAAAGTCACCATCATCCTCAAATGCATCAAGCTGGAAGTGCACAGGTGAGGAGCCAGTACACCCTTGTACTAAGACACTCCCCTGATTATTTGCCTCTCCAGGTAAGAGTTAGAAACAGTATTTCTGGCAACGATTGGCCTTCTGAGCAGAAAGTGTGGCCGCTGCGTCATGATATAGTTCGATCGCAAATGCCAAAGAGACCCCTGACTCCAAACATCAACCTGCTGCCTGTTACTTCTGCCATTAAAATGTCCTTTCAGTTTCTAAGAGCGCTCTTCAAAATGACGTAGGTCCCACCTTGTTCACAAACACTTTACCTTTGCAGAGGTTTGCTCTCCTTCGGCTGAGAACCAAAATAGGACACAGTCTGGGTACCTGACTGGAAGCAGAACACCTGACTAGGACAAGACCCAGGGGGGAGGAAAGGAGGCCTGAGAAGTGGCAGGGGACATACACCAGTGACAAAGACAGCTACTTGGTGGACAGGGGTCAGCCAGCATTGGCCCCACCTTGAGCTATGGGGCCGTCCCGCTAAGTGACGTGCCCACAGCCAGGCAATGCCCTAACCTCTGTCTGCCAAGCACCTGCACTGACACCCAGGACTGTGCTGGTCCCTGGTGTTGGCTAAATTCTAGAACCTCCAGACACTGCCCAGAGCCCAGGAACTCGACGCCTTGAGTGCCAGGAAACCTTGACTTGAGCTTCCCTTGGTGTCAATCCCCATTTCCTCCTTTGCTTTCCACTGCCATTTGTGTGATGTTTAGAAATCAAAATTCTGTGTGTAGATGCACATGTAGCTCTCTGCAGTTGAAGAGTACATATCATGAACCAGTAAGGATAACAATTAAATTGAAGAGCTTATTAAATACCAGACACTTTATAAATGTTATTTTATTTATTCCTCTACAATAAGCCTGCTGGGTAAGCTTAGCTACTCTCGTTTAACAAAAGAGAAAATCTAAGTCCAGGGGTTTAAGGGACTCATCCAAGGTCATACAGATAGTAATTGGCAGAACTGGAACTCAAATCCAACTGCAAAGCCTCAAACACACTCATCGCCACTTGGAAAAGGGTGCTGACTTATCATTATGACCTAACTGTGCTGGGTAGGCTAGACAGAGACCCATGAAGGACCTGTAAAAATGTGACAGCTTTTCCTGAAGGTTTTACTCAGGAGTTCAGATTGTAAACTCAACTATTTGAATATTAATTTATGGTCACACTTGACCTTGTTACTCTGGGTGCAAAGAGCCCAGCCTCTGCCCTAGTAAATGTTTATCAAGTTGTATCTGAATGTGTTCTTATATCACCCACATCTAGAACATAAAAATGTCCCTGGCTTGGAACACCATATGAACAGCATTTACACCTTTTTAAAATGTGAACATCCTTCAAAATATCCACATTTTACAATAAACAAAACCATTTAGGATGTTCCAACACAGAAGCATTTTTTCCCTTCTGTTCTTCTATTGTAGTCATGGAGACCTCAACTGTGGTCAAAATGAATGAATAAAATTAAAACTTGCACAAAAAGTCAGTATCAGAGTTAATAATAATGATAGTTTATATTTCAATGGTGCTTCCTTCTGTCTGATAAAATCAGTCAATCATTGTATGGATGTTCCCTCATTCTAATCTCTCATTAAGGTAGAAAAAGGGCAGATGGCCTCATCCCCTTAGAATCCACATAGGACCTCACAGTGAAGATCATGATAAAGAGAGATTGTGTCTATGATACCCTGAAATATAAAGGGTTTCACCCATCCAGTTATTTAACATTAGACTGGTCAAATTAATCATTTGAAGCTAATACTTGAGTTAAGTCAACTCAGTTGCATTGTTCTATCCAGACAAGAATTGCCAAATTTGGCCACCAGCCCTGGAGAACAGCAGAGAATAAACTGAACTCCACTGAATGTGCTGCTTTAAAAAAACAAATGAACAAACATATATTTCCCTGCTCCGCCAACGTGGCTGCTGTCCCCACATAGACGCACTGTCACCAGGGAGGCGTCTCTAAAAACAGATCTGATCACCCTATCCCCGCTGACTACAGGATGGACTTGGAACCCTTTCTGACATAAAGTCCCTTCCAGCCTGGCTTCTCACCCACCTTCCTGTCTCACCTCTCACTTTCCCCTCTGCCCACCTTCCCGTCTCACCTCTCACCTTCCCCTCTGCCCACCTTCCCATCTCACCTCACCTCTCACCTTCCCCTCTGCCGTGCAGCAGCTGTAAGAAGCTTTTCACGCCAAGCAATCTTTTAACCCTTTGAGTAGTACAAACGTTCCTGTACGTTCTCATGCCTCCTGACCATTCAGAGTACAATCGATTTATTTTAAAAATGTGTAAGGATGAAACGGTAAGATGGTGATGGAGTAGGCGGAAGTACCAACTTCCAACTCCTGGAACCAAAGTGGATTATAACTTAATTTTAAGAACCATCATCTGAATAAACCAACTTTTAACTAAACTAAGTGGACTCTTCAACCAAGGAACACTGAAGAAGCCACATTGAGAATGGTAGGAAAAGCGAAAACGTGAAAAGAGCTGCCTAGCTCCCGGGAGCGAACAGCAGACTCGCGTGGTGGGAAGAGAGTTTGGCGGAGAGGGAGGGACCTGGGTCCCAGGAACAAAGCCCCAGCCTACAGCCCCAGAGCCTAGAAGAGGCATTTGGACAGTATTGAGCTGTGAAACAAGTGAGGATACTGTTTGTGAGAAAGAGATAGTTTTCTCAGATCCAAGATTCTTCTTAAAGGGACAGCACAGAAAACCCCTCTCAAAACCACTCACCCAGGGCTCCGGGGAATGGGGACAGAGGAGAGGACAGGAGCAGTGGGAAGAGAGTATGGATTGGAAGGCACAGGGAAAAACACTCTGAGGTACAGCCACCCAAACCCCTAGGCTGAGTCACTTCGCAAATCGAAAACAAATATTTCCCCTAGAACTAACAATACCAGCAAAGGGAGACTGGACACCAGCCAAACAAGCTCTCCCGCAGCACTTAGAGCAGGGCTGCTTAAATAGAGGGAGCATCCAGGACTACAGTATGGAGAGTTAGGGTCTGAGCTGCAGTGCACCCACCCACACTGCTGAGGGCTTGCTGAAGGGACGTGGGAGCCAGACGCAGAAACACGGTTCTGTCGGCGGGGGTGGAGGCCCAGCCGTTGTGAGCTCGGTCTAGCCTAGCAGGGGCAGAGGGGACGAGCGAAAGTGATCCGGCAGCTGCAGGCCCACCTGCAGCTCCACCTGCGGGGGAAAAGCGGGAGGCCAGGAATGGGCAGAGATCTGCCGCTGAGCAGGGCCTCGTGGGCGCACAGCATCACCTGGCCTCCGAGATTTGCAACCCTGCACAAGCCGGCCCTGACCACGGGGGTCGGGCTAAAGCCTGGGACAGGCAGAGGCTCACAGCTGAGCACACGCCAACAGCCCCACCCAGCCGGAGAAACCAAGGTTTGAGATCCTGCGCAAGCCAGCTCTGACCGTGGGGGCTGGGAGGAAGCCCAGGAACAGGTGGGGGTCCGCAGCTGAGCAAAGGTGCTCACCACTACCCTTGGTGCTGAGGCTTGTGGCTTGAGTACGGTGCGCAACCCCACCTGTGGGGCCGAGGCAAAGGCCCAGACAGGCTGAGGTTTGTAGAGCCGGCAGGAGAACACACGGAGGAGAGGCAGAAATCACAGCAACAGCCGCAGTGGGCCTGCACAGACAACGTCCATCCCAACTGCCCTAGACAGCGGCGGGGGGGGGGGGGAGGCCTGGAGACAGACCACACCTAGGGAACACAGAGGCAACACCCAACTTATACTCGGAAAATTATAAAACATTGATAAAAGAAATCAAGGAAGATACAAACAAGTGGAAGCATATACCGTGCTCATGGTTAGGAAGAATAAACATCATTAAAATGTCTATATTACCCAAAACAATTTATAAATTCAATGCAATACCAATTAAAATACCAATGATATACTTCAAAGATATAGAACACATATTCCAAACATTTATATGGAACCAAAAAAGAACACGAATAGCTCAGAAATCTTAAAAAGAAAAAATAAAGCAGGAGGTATCACTCTTCGGGATATCAAGGTATACTACAAGGCCATTATACTCAAGACAGCCTGGTACTGGCATAAGAACAGGCACATAGATCAATGGAACAGAGCAGAGAACCCAGAAATAAACCCACACCTTTATGGACAACTGATATTTGACAAAGGAGGAAAGAGCATACAGTGGAGTAAAGACAGCCTCTTTAACAAATGTTGTTGGGAAAATTGGACATCTACCTGCAAAAAAATGAAACTAGACCATCAACTTACACCATTCACAAAAACAAACTCAAAATGGATAAAAGACTTAAACGTAAGCTGTGAAACCATAAGCATCTTAGAAGAAAACATAGGCAGCAAGCTCTCCGACATCTGTAGCAGCAATATATTTGCCGATTTATCTCCACGGGCAAATGAAATAAAAGGCCAGATAAACAAATGGGACTATATCAAACTAAAAAGTTTTTGCACAGCTAAAGACAATAAGAACAGAATAAAAAGACAAACAACACAATGGGAGAACATATTCAACAGCACGTCTGATAAGGGGTTAATAACTAAAATTTATAAAGAACTTATAAAACTCAACAACAGGAAGACAAACAATCCAATCAAAAAATGGGCTAAAGAAATGAATAGAAATTTCTCCAAAGAGGACATACTGATGGCCAATAGGCATATGAAAAAATGCTCAACATCACTAATCATTAGAGAAATGCAAATTAAAACCACAATGAGATATCACCTCACACCAGTCAGAATGGCACTCATCAGCAAAACAACACAGAATAAGTGCTGGCGAGGATGTGGAGAAAACGGAACCCTTCTGCACTGCTGGTGGGAATGCAGACTGGTGCAGCCACTGTGGAAAACAGTTTGGAGATTCCTCAAAAAATTAAAAATCGAACTGCCTTTTGACCCAGCTATCCCACTTATAGGAATATACCCTAAGAACACCATAGCACTGTTCGAAAAGAAGAAATGCGCCCCCATGTTCGTGGCAGCATTGTTCACAATAGCGAAGATCTGGAAACAGCCCCTGTGTCCGTCAGAGGACAAGTGGATTAAAAAGCTTTGGTACATAATACTATGGAATACTACTCAGCCATAAGAAATGATGACATCGGATCATTTATAACAAAATGGATGGACCTTGATAACATTATACGGAGTGAAATAAGTAAATCGGAAAAAAAGAAAAACTGAGAACAGCATGATTTCATACATAGGTGGGACATAAAAGTGAGACTATGAGACATGGACAAGAGAGTGGTTGTTACGGGGTGGGGGGAGGGAGGGAATCGTGGGATAGGGAGGAGGGGAGGGACACAGGGAAAACCAGATAGAAGGTGACAGAGAACAGTTTGACTTTTGGTGACGGGTATGCAACACAATTGAATAAGATAACCTGGAGATGTTTTCATTGTACATATGTACCCTGATTTATTGGTGTCACCCCATTAGAATTAATAATAATAAAATATAATTTAAAAAACCTGGAACTGGAACTAATTTTGTTAAAAAAAACAAACAAAAACTCACTCCCGGGGGTCAGCGAGGATGAAAAAACCTCACTACTCAAAGGGTTAAATATTCCAGACCATACACACACTCCACCTTGACCTCATCATGGCCTGTTTGAAAACACCCATTTCTCCCTTTTCTTTTATGATGACTTTTTACGGTAATGTTTTTTTATTGCAAAAGAAGTGTAGCAAAAATACAGTAAAGAAAAGAAGAAATAAGAAAATTAAAAGTATACATAACCCCATTACCCAGAGATAATATCCTGTTAGCATTTTGATATATAGTTGGCCCTTGAACAACTTGAAAATCCAGGTATAACTTTTGACTCCCCAAAAACTTAATAGCCTGTTGTTGACAGGAAGCTTTACCAATGACAGAAACAGTTGATTAACACTGTTGATTAGTATGTTAAATGTGTTATATATGGTATATTGATAAGCTGGAAAAAAGGAAATGTAATTAAGAAAATCATAAGAAAAGTACATTTATAGCTCTTAATGAAAAAGTCCACGTATAAGTGGACCCCACACAGTTCAAACCCATGTTGTTTAAGGGGCACCTGTATTCCTTATTGCAGGGGTTCCCAAACCTTTTACACCGGGGGCCAGTTCACTGTCCCTCAGACCATTAGAGGGCCAGACTATAAAAAAAACTATGAACAAATATCTATGCACACTGCACATATCTTATTTTAAAGTAAAAGAACAAAATGGGAACAAATACAATATTTAAAATAAAGAACAGGTAAATTTAAATCAACAAACTGACCAGTATTTCAATGGGAACTATGGGTGCGGATGCATCCTATGCTCCTCTCACTGACCACCAATGAAAGAGGTGCCCCTTCCGGAAGTGCGGTGGGGGCAGATAAATGGCCTCAGGGGGGCCCATGCGGCCCACGGGGTGTAGTTTGGGGACCCCTGCCTTATAGTCTTCTTTGTACTTAAATAGGGGTTGTCTGTCTCCTTCCTGCCTTCTCTCTCTCTCTCTCATTCTTTCTTTCTTTCTCTTTCTTTTTTTTCCTTTCTTCCTACTGCAAAAAGCTTTATTTTTTTTCTATTTGGTCCAATGCATGGGAGAGGGCACCAGGATGGTTAAAACAATGCCTAATGGCAAAAGCCAGACACCAGGGGGGTGCAGGGGGCCCCTCAAAGGCCTCTGGGCTCCAAAGGTTCCTAGTGCTTGAGGCTTTGGAAGAGCCAGTGGCCCCGCCCAGCCTGGGGCTGCCAGCCTGCGGAGGCTGGTCAGGCGGTCCCCATCTTCTTGATGGGTGCCACTTGCTCCCCCGGGAAGTGGTTCTCCAGGAAGTCAGAGCCGAGGGCCTGCAGGTCGCCAGGGGCCTGGTTCAGGTTCTTCTCCACGGCCCTGGTGGCTTCCACAGCGTCCTGAGTTTAGCCCGCTCATCTTGGGAAGGCCTCAGCACGACCTGGGAGGAAGGTGGCCACCACTCTGGTGCTGCTTCTCTAAGAGACGCTCGCTCGTGGCCTCGGGTTTCTCCTCGCCAAGGCGGGAAGAAGTGGCCCACGCCCTCCAGGGCCACATCCTCGGGGCGGACACAGAGCCCCGAGGGAGGGAGGGAGGGAGGTGTGGGAGGCCCGCGTGTGCAAGAGACCGGGAGGTTCACAGCAGCTTCCACCGCGGGGGAATAATTCGGACGAATCTGGGAGTTCATGGTTGTTTGTCAATGAGGAGTTAAGGTGAAAAAACGGTGTTGGATTGTCTCGGAGGCTGAGGATGGCTGAGGTGTTTCCGAAGCTGGTGACTGGAAAAGAGGTTGGAGGGTGGCCGCAGGCTGGAAGGGGCGTCCCTGGGTCTGCTTCGTCCAAACACTGTTAAAGCAAGGGACAGATCTGGCAACACCAAGGGCATTGCTAAATAGACATTTCCTACCACACCAGATTGACTTCTAAAATCTGACTCTAGTGCCACATCCTATAAGAGGATTTTTGTCCCCTTTCCTCCTCCCATCACCCAAACTTATTCACACTCACGCCCATTCACCCTCCAGGTCCCATTTTAAATGTCACATCCTAAGACAATTCTTTCCTGACCCCCAAAGTAAATTATGTCACCCCAGTGATAAAAAAGTAGCACAGCTTGACCGGGCGGTGGCGCAGTGGATAGAACGTCGGACTGGGATGCGGAAGACCCAGGTTCAAGACCCCGAGGTCTCCAGCTTGAGCGCGGGGCCCATCTGGCTTGAGCAAAAGCTCGCCAGCTTGGACCCAAGGTCACTGGCTCCAGCAAGGGGTTGCTCAGTCTGCTGAAGGCCCGTGGTCAAGGCACATGTGAGAAAGCAATCAATGAACAACTAAGGTGTGCAACAGCAATGAAAAACTAATGATTGATGCTTCTCACCTCTCTCCATTTCTGTCTGTCTGTCCCTATCTATCCCTCTCTCTGACTCTCTCTCTGTCCCTGTAAAAAAAAAAAAAAAAAAAAAAGTAGCACAATACTTTTTTCTTTATCACATTACCTGAATTTATAATTGTATATTTATCTGTGTGTTCATACATTAATGTCTTTCTTATTAAACTCTAAGCTCCACAAGAGTAGTGACCAAGGCTGGTGTCTATTATGAATGTGTGTTGAATTATATACTAAATAAAGGTCAGGAAACGCCCTTTTCCATACCTCCCCTAACACCTTACCAATCTCTAACATGACCAACTTTTTTACAATGAAAAGGAGGACAAAAATAAATTGAAGAAAACAATATCGTAAATAAAAGAAACATTTTATTCATTGCAACAATAATACACTATATGATAAATGCATAATAAAAAATTTGTAATATTTTATATTGTAATTATACTTACATGCTTATAATTTTTAATAATAATTTTAAGAAAAAAGTCTTCATTTAGATACAAATATGTCACATCACACGCAATGGATTGACTCTGCATTGATCGAATATGGACATTTACAGATTAGTCTTCCAATATCAAAAAGGAGGACACTTTTCAAGGGAGGACAGAACTCACAAAAGAAGGACTGCCCTCCCTAAAGGAGGATAATTGGTCACCTTATAATTACTAAACTATGTGCTCCTAAAAGACACAGACTGTCAAGTTTATGAAGTAATATTTATGCATGAAGTCATAATTACAACCCTATCGCACCATGTCCTGCCCATGGCAGATATTCAGTTGTTTGTTTGGAAAAATGGCCCTGACTAGTTGGCTCAGTGGATAGAGCATTGGCCTGGCATGTGGATGTCCTGGGTTTGATCCCTGGTCAGGGCACACATGAGAAGTGACCATCTGCTTCTCTTCTCCTCCCTCTCCCCCTTTTCTCTCTCTCTTCCCCTCTCACAGCCAATGGCTCCATTGGTTTGATTGGTTCAAGCATGGATGATGAGGATAGCTTGGTTGGTCCAAGCATCAGCCCCACCCCAGACAGGAGTTGCCAGGTGGATCCAGGTCAGGGAGCATGGGGGAATCTGTCTTACTATCTCCCCTCCCCTCACTTAAAAAAGAAAAAAAAAAAATTACTTGCTATCTAGGCAGGAAAGCTGACCAGAGATGCTGTTGGGTGATTGTATTTCTAATGTGAATCCTTTACTCTTGGTTTTACCTACCAGTGGTTTCCATTAAAATATGAACATATAGCTGAAAAGTGAAAATATTGCTCTGTGATTCAAATGTTTCATTTTCAAAAGCCAAACATCCAGATCATCAGACACATGTGAGCAATGGTCTCTTCCTCAAGTGTTTGACATCTTGGCTCATTCAGTCTAAAGGAAAAAAGAAATGCTGCTTTGCTCCTCCACCAGCAGTAACACTAAATAAATGTAAATAATTTAGACAAATCTAAAATAAGTAATTACTGTCCTTAAAGCCCACATTTTCAGCGAACCATAATCTTTCTGCGTTCTAAGGAGCATTGGTTTACTTAAGAGACAACTGTTAGGTGGGAATATCAGTGGGTTTGCTTTTAGCTGCGAATAAGAAAGCCCAACTGAAAGCGACTTAAATATCAATAATTTCCATAAAGCACATGAGAAAGTCTGGAGGTTGGGCAATTCAGCAGCTCAGGAGCACCAACAAAGACCCTGGTGGTTTCTACCTTTCTGCTCCGCTTTTCTTAGAAAACATCGTCACAGTTTCAAAGTGGCAGGAATACCTCCAGGTGTACATTTTGCAAAGGTGGTGATGCACCTCTTGGAGTTAGCAAAGAAAACTTGAGCACCCTCCTCCTCCCCATCTCACTTTAGATGAAGATTGGATCAAATGCCTGTGCTTACCCCCATTATTGAAAAGGGGGATAAGATTATCACAACAGTTTTAGATCAGCTCCACTCACACTACACAGAATTGGTTTTTGAACTATTCATGCAATTTCTGCTTCTTCTGATGTGTCCCTTTTAAATCATCTGATCATTTTATCATTGCTGAAAATGTATCTTAAATATTTTATTCGTCGTTTTTAAAAGTTTCCAAAAGATAAAATGGACTGGAAGAGAAGAAAGCCTTTCTTCATTGTTCTTGTTTTTCTTTTCTTAATCTCCCTTTGGGCCTTCCCAGTTCTAGTTTTGCAAATAAGATCTTAAGAAATGATTGGATTTGACCCCAAATTATCATAGGAAAATGACTTGTCATAAAATAGCATGGCCTACAGGGTGTAATTTGAGACCATTGAAAGTTTTTCTACCAAAAAAAAAAAAAACAAACAAAAACAAAACCACTTCACTAACCTGCTTTATGATCTCAATTTCCTCTTATGTAAGAATATATCCTTTTAGGTGAAAGCTTTGGGTTTTCTGTGAGAATGAAACTATCCATGGAGGCTATGAAATCTTACTTCTCTGCTCAAAAATCATCCATTGATTCCTCACTAGCTACAAAATAAATTCCAAGTTCTTCAACTGCTCATACAAAGCTCTGAGGTGGGCTAACCCTGTCTTCTCATCTCAGCATTATCCCCAAAACTTTCATCAGAAAACTCACTACCCAACAGGACAATTGCACTCATGTGTCCTGAGCATGCCCAGTGCATGCCTTCCCCTAACCTTGGCTTCTTGTGTATCCAGAGTGCCTTCCCTCTACATTTAAACATTTATGCCTATTAATAGCCTATCTCTAACACTTGTTCTTCAGCACTTAAATTCTACCTGGATTATAATTAAATTGTTAATTCTTTCTGATTTAGTAAGGCCTTCTTTGGTTTAAAGCAGTGGTTCTTAACCTTTTTTGAGGTTCCGAACCTACCAGTTTCATATGCGCATTCACCGAACCCTTCTTTAGTGATAAATAAAATATGATTTTTTTTTCCAAATTTAGTTTTGCCAGTGCTAGACTAGAGTTGCTCAACTTGGCATCGCATATCATGCAGATAGGACGCTGACTCCCATCCCATTCCGTGATACATGTGAATCCATGTACATATTCGTCTGACCACTTTCTTTTTTTTGCTCAACATATTTAGTATGGATTAAAATATTAAGAAAGAAACCACATGACGTACAACTACAACAGCCGTTGACTACTGCATGCACTGAATTCCCCATAGCACTGGTTGGCCAAGCAATGTAACGTGATCCTCTGCAGCAAGTGATGGCCTTTACATAAGTGTGTCTTTATCTCTGCGGCAGAGGCTTCTCCAAACCCCTGAGACCGACTCATCGAACCCCTAGGGTTTGATAGAACCCAGGTTAAGAACCACTGGTTTAAAGTGACAGAAACTCCATTTATTCATTCATTCAACAAATATTTATTTAGTGCCTACCATGTGCCCAGTTCTGGGAGTTAAGGATACAGCAGTGAGGGAAAAAATGGGCAGAAAAAGACACACAATTCAAACTCAGTTAAATGAAGCAAAAGTGGGAGGGAGAATATCTTGGCTTATGTCACTGAAACACTAAATTTGGTTACATTCACAAGTGAATCTAAGGATGTCATCAGACACGAATCTCTTTCTCGTGAAATACATAATTTAATTCTACTTTTCTTGGATATGCTTCATTCTCTGGTAGGATTTCTTCACAGAGAGATAGAAATGACCACTGGCAGCACTATGCTTATATCCTTCTAGGGGCAAAAGTACCAGAGAAAATGGAGCGTTTCTTTCCCAGGAAAGGGGTTCCTTCAGGATCTGCTAAGGGGACGTCAAACCAGGGATACACACAGCCTGAGCCCGTTCAACAGATATGAGGTCATTTCTAACCATCCTGGTGCAGGAATGGATTGCAAGAAAGCTCCTATCTCCCACTGTGCTGGCCTGCTCAGCTTTACAACACACGGTGCAGGACCAGTGTTCCAAGTGTGACATGAAAGTGAGCGACATTGGAAGTTCATGGGTAGTAGAGGTAGTGGGTAGTAGAGTGAGGTTTGAAACTTCCAGAGTTGGAAGCTAGTCTATGGAAAACTCTTCCAACCACATACATGCGAAATCCTCATCTGAGAATTTTCGTTTTATTGATGTCTAGTCAAAATGTGCACTCCCTGACACAGTGCTCAGGATTATACCCAGCGTAGGTTCTGTGTACAAAGCTGTAAGCTCTGTGCCCTCCAAAGTATCATGTCTTAGCATATCTGATCCCTCCCCTCCTGGGGAAGAAGGTAATTCCAGATAAAATTTTGCAAAATTGCCAAAAACATAGAAAAATGGCCCAGTGAAACAAGTAGGGTTTTTTTTTCACTTGAAAAAGTCAGTGAATTCATTGAAAAGTCAATGAATAAAATACATGGGTGATTTGATTTCATAATTGTTTCCGTTATCCATTGCTGCCTCCCTAATTACCCTGTATTAGTTTCTTAGGGCTATTGTAACAGATTTCTACAAACCAGGCAGATTAAAACCAGAAAAATGCATTCTCTCAAAGTCTGGGATGTTAGAAGCCCAAAATCAAGTTGTTGGCAGGCATGTTCCCTTTAAAGGCTCTAGAGTAGGGTCCTCCTTTGCCTTTTCTTAACTTCCCATGGCTCCCAATGGTCCTCAGATTTCTTGGTTTACAGTGGTGTCACTCCGATCCCTGCCTCAATCATCAAAAGGCCTCCTTGCCCGTGTCTCTGTCTAACTTCTCCTGTACTTATAAGAACGCCAGTCATTGGATTAAGGTCTCGTTTTACTCTAGTTTGACCTCATCTTAACCAATTACATTTGCAAAGACACTTCTTTCACCAAGAGGAGCATCTGAACCTTTCCACAGTATCAGAAAGAGCAACACCAACTGGTCACCCAGCAGATCCCTGAGAAAGAACACACGAGAGGGCGATACGATGATGGGAATCAGGGTGAGTGATAGACTGAGATCCAAGAACCACCTCATTAGGTGGAGAGTGGTAAGAAGTGCTGGGTATCTGTGGGACGCCCTGACCCCAGCAATGGCAAGAAGAACCTAAAACCAAAACTTGGTGGTATGTGCCACCATTTTATGGGTTTAAGTTTCTAAGGCTGGTGTTCTTGGTATTTTAGAGGTAGTGTGGCTTCTGCTAGATTCTAAGTCTAGGATTCTAGCAGGCTCAGCCACACAGGGGTGCCTGGGGTGAAGGTATTGTGACTCCATCAGCCAGGAATTCCCTAGTCACAGGCAAAAGAAAGACACATTAATTGAGCTTTACAAATCAATCAAGTATAACCCCATTAAAGTAACAAAACATGGATGTTAACAATTCATGAGTAACTAACATTTGCACACAATTTAAAGATTGCACAATAGAGAAGATAGTTAATAAATTATGAACCCTTAGGCACAAACAAGTAAGACAGCTGTCTCAGCTTCCACAACTGCTATTAGCACTGCCTGAATTTCCTCTGGCTCTTTAACATCTGGGCTTGGTACCCCTACTCAGTGGCTTCTCAGTACTTTGTAGTTCTTAGTTAATTGCAGTAGGCTGGCATTGATTGCCCTTAGGAACGAATTTCATGAGTGCCTATGTAATGCTAATTTTGGAATAATCCTTAGGTCTCCAAACCTTTGCTTTAAAGGAAAAGGCTTTTGGGTTTAAGTTTTCTTCATAGAATACTTACAAGCATCCTCAGAGCAACCCTAGCTAACCACAAGGGTAGAGTTGGCTCTATGCTGCCCCCCAGCCCTTTGTGATAACATGCCACTCCACTGAAATCTCTATTCCACCACAGTCCTCCTCAGCAAAGCTAGAAAGGAATGCATCCAATGTTAAAGAAACTGAAATGTTGCAGCTCTCCTCATGGTCACGTTCACAAAGTGAGAAGGAAACTGGTGATAGATTCCAGTCACGGTGCCTGAGCATTCCAGCAGGTCCAGGGCCTGAAGGAGCCCTGGAGCATGAGACTTTTGTGATCTTGGCCCTCCTGGCTGAACCTGGCTTCTTGGCTTCCTGGGCCCATGGACCCCACTCTAGAGGCTTGTTCAGCAAAAGGTAAAAAGCCCATTCGCTCCTCCCTTATTCCAGTATTACCTATCCTGTTCCAGCAACTGATGATATGAGTTACCTTTTATTAGATGCTTATCCCGTGCCAGAAACACATTCAAGCTTTTTTGAGGTGTATCTCATTTAAGAGATGATGCCTTGCTTAAAAGCATGGATTCAAGCCAGATTGCCTAAGTCCAAATTTTGCTCTACCACGGCCTGGCTGTGTGATCTTGGGCTAATTAGTTAATCTCTCTGTACCTTACTTTGCTTCTTCACCTGTGGAATGAACTAATAATAGCCATACCATATGGAATCATTGGGAGAATTAATTGAGTTCATATAGAGCGAATATCCAGAACAGTGTGATTTAAGTACTGGCTATTAATATGTCTGGATTAAAGACAGTTTATGATGAGCTTTGTATTTTATGATCGGGAGTTTTTCTCTTCGTGATATTTCAAGGGAGTAAAATTGGCATTCTGCTTTTTATTCATTCTCATAAAATGTGAAGCATTTCCAAATAGGACCTTTTCTTGAAAGACTCATGACCTAAATGGAATTGAATAACTAAAACCTAAATATAGTTCCTGTAAGCAATTTTGTTTAATGTTTTGAATTTTAAAACACCGAATAGTTCAGCAAGGATTATAATGATCATCTATTCTATAATTTATTCTTTACCTTAAATATTAGTTTAATGTTATAAATATTTGTAGGTTCAGAAAGCAATGTTTTTCCCCCTAAGGTAATCTAGCTAATGTATTCTCTTATTGTGCATATTAATTGGCATTCTTTCCCTCCTTACTTATCTGAAAGCTCTTAGTAATTATTTTTGGGTATAAAATTAAGTTCTCACAACCATATTCATTATGGCAGAATTTTACTCAGCAGAAATAAATGTATGTTTATACTTCCTTTGACTGAGAGATTTAAATCAATAAAGCACATGAAGAGATTTTATTTTATTTCAACTTACATTTAGAATAAAACTTACCTACATTGGAATACTCCAGTATCCCCATACTCCCATGTTCACAACAAATTCGAATGTGTACACCTTACCGATATCGTTACACTGATAGTGTATGATGGCAAATAAATTATGACACAGTCACTGCTTACACTCTAGTCTCAGGGCTTCAAACTCTAAGCCTGAATCAAACCTGAGTAGCATTTTCTAGCTAAATACCAAAGCAAAGGCCAAGGTTCAACCTGTCTCTAATTTATTAAAATTATCTGCAGGCATGTGGAATGATAGTTTTAAACATAAAGATATGGGAAATGCTCACGATAGCATCAGAGCACAAAATAAAACAGAGTACTATGTAAGTTTTATGTATTATGTAAGTAATATGATCAAACTCCTTTCCATATAAATTCTTAGGGCCTGAAGAATGGAGACCCTCTCTAGCTCGCACAGGTAAAAGAAGTCTGACTTAAGATGAACACTGAGCGATACAAAAAGTCAGTGAAACCCAATAGCCAAAACTTAATGGAGCTAAGAAAGAGGAAGAAAAAGTAGGTAAGGGTGAGTGTGTTAAAACCTTATCTAACATGGCAGGGAATCAAGAGCAACGTCTGAAGTTGATGAAACCAGAAAAGACTTAAGGATGTGCTTTAAAGATTCAACAAAGGAAACCAACAAAAAACTGACAATAACTGCATGAGAAGTAGGAAGGGGAAGAAGACTAGGATAGTGTAATACTCCTCTGTGATAGGCGGTATTCAATAGATATACCCTAAAATAACACTGGGGAACATATTTTTTCATTTTTCATTTTCTGTTGCATGAGGTTTTAGAACTTTTTCTATATGATTCTGCATCGCTGATTCCAAATCTGAAGTCTGTTTTTTGGTGCATGCTCTATTTTTTTATGCAATTTTAATTTCTTTTTGTTATAGTTAATGGCATGCATTGTTTTTTTTTTTTTTTTTTTTTTTTTTTTTTTTTTTTATTTTTTTATTTTATTCATTTTAGAGAGGAGACACAGAGTGAGAGAGAGAGAGAGAGAGAGAGAGAGAGAGAGAAAGAGAGAAAGGGGGGAGGAGCTGGAAGCATCAACTCCCATATATGCCTTGACCAAACCAGTGCAGGGTTTTGAACCGGCGACCTCAGTGTTCCCAGGTCGACGCTTTATCCACTGCGCCACCACAGGTCAGGCATGCATTGGTTTTTAAATTGGAGTTAAAGGGCAACGACTCTTGGATTGAACATAACCACAAGGCAATTAATGTTTTACAAACATCACTTTTACATAATTGTAGTTGTTTTTAAATGTAAAAAATTATTATCTGATAAAAACACCTTCTTATTTTGTTTTAAGATTGAATCATGGCTTCTTCGAGTAGGTGTAAATGTAAGAATAGTCCTAATACCTTCTGTTATATATGTGGCTGTTACACACTTCAACATCAAAGGCGCAGTATTTCATCATTTGTGACATGTGCATATATTGCCTATTTTCAAGTTTCCCTTGGCGATCAAGACAAGAATTGGGCTCCTCATATTGTGTATCCTAATTGTGAGGAAATGCTTCGTGACTGGACAAAAGGAAAATGCAAAGGAATGCCTTTTGGTATTCCCATGGTTTGGCGTGAACCTAAGGACCACAGCAGTAACTGTTATTTCTGTCTGATCCATACAAAGGGCATCAGCAGGGAAAAAAATGGCATATGATTGCATATCCTAATATTCCTTCAGCAATACGACCTATTCCACACTCTGAGACACTCCGGTTTCCAGTTTTCAATGGCTTTATTTCTTCTAAGGACGAAGAAAATGAACATGGTGACCAAGTGTATTTTGATAAGATGCATGAGGAAATGGTTGTAGAATCTGAAGGGTCTTCTTCTGATGCCAAGCAGTCATTAACCCCTCAGCAGTTTAGCCAACCTAAATTGAATGACTTAGTAAGAGATTTGGGCCTATCAAAGAAAGAAGCTGAATTATTAGCCTCCAGGCTTCAAGAAAAGAATGTACTTCACTGGTCAGCTAAAGTATCCCATTTCAGGAAGTGTGAACAAATTTTTGTGGACTTTTTTTCTGAAGACAAACACTTTGTTTACTGTCATAATATCAGTAATCTTCTCAGCCAGCTAGGGGTACCACTTATAGTTTAACAGAATGGCGGCTATTTCTTGACAGCTCTAAATGGAGTCTGAAATGTGTTCTCTTACACAACGGTAATGTTTATGCAGCGGTTCCAATTGGTTATTCAACTCATCTGCAAGAAGATTATAATGACATAAAAATTGTCCTCAACTTTCTGAAATATGAGGAGCAAAACTGGACCATTTATGTGGATCTTAAAATGGTCAATTTCCAGCCTGACGTGTGGTGGCACAATGGACAAAGCGTCGACCTGGGAACACTGAGGTCGCCAGTTCAAAACCCTACACTGGTCTGGTCAAGGCACATATGGGAGTTGATGCTTCCAGATCCTCCCCCCTTTCTCTCTCTCTCTCTCTCTCTCTCTCTCTCTCTCTCACTCTGTGTCTCCTCTCTAAAATGAATAAAATTTAAAAAATAGAAAAAAATTAAAATAAATGGTCAATTTCCTGCTAGGACAACAGAGAGGTTTCACAAAGTACCCTTGCTTTCTGTGTCTGTGGGACAGCTGAGCTCGGGAGAAAAACTGGCCACAGAAGGAGTGGCTGAAACATGGAGCTCTGGAAATAGGGATGCAAAATATTGTGAATGAACCTGTAGTTAATCGAGACAGGATCATCCCCCTCCCCCCACATCACATCAAACTTGGCTTAATGAAGCAGTTTGTTCAGGCTTTTAACAGAGAAAGTGAATACTCTCAACATATTATTTCTGCTTTTCCTGCCTTGTCTTTTGAGAAGATAAAAGCAGATGTATTCGATGGTCCTCAAATTCGAACCCTCATATGTGATGAAGAATTTGCCAGGAAGATGAATAAAGAGGAGAAAGTAGCATGGCAGTCTTTTGTGGCAGTTACAAACAACTTCCCTGGCAACAAAAAAGCAGAAAACTATAAACTTCTGGTTCAAAGGATGCTGTTGGCTTTCCATGACATTGGATGTAACATGAGCGTTAAGATTCACTTCCTGAACAGTCACCTTGATAAGTTTCCCGAAAATCTTGGAGCTGTTAGTGATGAGTAGACTACTGCTGGAGCATCAAACGAGATTGTTCTCAACAAGTACCCAAACGCAAGAGCTACAAACTCAAATTTTTGCCTGACTAGAATTTAAATAAGTTTTGAGCAAATTTTATGATTAAAATAAGTGTTTTAATATGTTCTATTTCAAAATTGTAGACAAATTCTGATACAATCATATCTTTTAGTGTATTTACTGCATTATATAAATTATTATATTTTCACAAAGATGATGCCCAAGAAAACATTCTACTTTATTATGTTAAACTAAATGTTGAAAATTTTACAATAAGATGAAAACCTAAAATCTTGAATGCAAAAGAACTGTAGCTTACAGAGAAAAACTAATATCAGATTTGAGATCAGCACACTCGAATTAGGTAAGAACCAGTGTTTTTGTGGATGCAACAAAAATTTTGTTCCCCAGTGTAATCAGTCAAAAACTAGCAGGACAAGTACGATTTAGACAAAAGAAATAACTACCAAAACACTAGACAGATTCACTTCAATATGGTTGCCTGTGGGAGGTGGAAATGGGGAAAGACAGACACTGTTGCTTCTACTTCATCTTCTTAAATTCAAGGTTTATGTATAACCTGGACAGAATACTTTAAATAAAATGACTGGTTGTAGTAGAGACATTTTTCCCTCTAGAACCGTGATGGCGAACCTATGACACGCATGTCAGCACTGACACGCGTAGCCATTTTCGATGACACGCGGCCACATACCAGAGAAGTATGGGGCCACATGCCGGCAATGACGTTTCATCCTCGGCTCCTGCATGGCCAGGTGCTGTAGCCGAGGGTAAAACATTTGCTGTAGTGTAGACACTCTGTGCTGGAGGTCTATAGGCCAAAACAACAGAACTCCGGCACAGAGCGTCTAGTTCTGGGACTTCCGGTTAGTCTGTTTTTCTCCAAGTGACACACCACCTGAGTTATGCTCAGTTTTTTGGCGAATTTTGACACACCAAGCTCAAAAGATTGCCCATCACTGCTCTAGGACATTTATGTCTGCATGAATGGATGGTAAAGATGTTGGCTTGTGTGTGACTTCATCTCTCTTCATGGCAGAATACCTTGGGATGAACAGTAGTAGTCTGGGCTGATGCAGTGTGGACAGATTTCTTCCATGTCAGAGGGCAGCACTTTCATCCATACAATATGCTCCCTTCTACTAGCAATGCTAATCCTGATTTCAGAAAAGGTGGGAAACTTCCGTGTTTATTTAAAACCCACATCCTTTCTCCAAAGACAGTAACTCACATCCTCACTCCAAAGACAGTACAATGAAATTGTTTCTCATTTCCATTTTGTAACTCCCACAGTCACATAATAACTTTATTATTCTGTGAAAATGTGCATTATTCTGTAAATGTGAATGGCTTCAAGAAGCAAAGCATTATTAAAAAATACAATGTCCTTCCTTGCCCCATAAGTCAAACCCTGGTACAGCTACATTAATAACCAATCAGCAATTTTTTGCACATTAAAAAATTTATGTAGATTTAATACTATTTTCAGCTTTTGTTTAACGAGTTTTAATTCAGAAAGCCACGAAATAATAGGTAATTATAGCTCTACAAGAACACATATTGACATGTAGCTTAAAAGATGGTAAAAAGTGCCTTGTACTTGCAGTGAGTTTATAATTTAAACACAAAGAAAAATTTTAAGGTTGCCAATCAAATATTCATCAGAAGAGAGAATGCTCAGAGGATCGCACATCCTCAGGGCACGCATGCAAAGGAGATACTAAAAATAACACAGAAGCAGGTTCAGCAGACCTTGTTTAGGCAAAATCCCAAACACATCAAAAAAGAGCTAGTTATTTTAAAAATGTTTCTCTAGCTTGACAGCAAGGGCACCAACATATAAAGGTCTAGTATGGAAGAGATGGTGGGGACAATAAGCAAAGAGCCTTAGAGGTAGGCACAAATGGGCAAGAAGTGTGAATTTCATTTCCCCATCTTTTCTTTGAACATCTTTTCTAACTTGAGCTGTCCTCCAGTATCTCCAATCCTTAAGATGGAGCCCAGGTCTGTCGCGGTCCAGCCACAACGAGTCTATTACGGGGTCCTCGAACGGGAAAAGGTATGGAATTAAATAAATGATAGAACATTAAAGATTTATACATAAAGATGGGTTCGGGAGGACGGGACAGCGAACAGTCACTGTTCCTAAGCCGATGCAATGGCGGCCCCCAGAAGCACATCTGTCTTTATTCAGGGAAAAAAACGGGGTCATTAGCAATTCAATTATTACCAAGACAACTCAAAGACAACCCCCACCATACCATTTAGATCTAACTTTACGCCAATAAGAAACCAGCTTCCAGCCTCTTCCGGAGAACACGGGTGGGACAAGCGAGAATCAGGTATAGCTCTTTGTTAACTGGGCAGGTGAGGTGGGGCTTAGGCCCAGCACCTCTGTGCTGTAGATATCCAGATTGTAAAAACACCCTGTTTATATTTCGGTCCCCAACACAGGTCCCTTTTGCCCTTCCTAAGAAACTCATTTTCTCCAGTGCATAGGGACTTAATGAGTTATCCCTTCTAGAGACATTTACATTTTACAAGAGCCCATACGACACCATAGTAAAGTTTTAAACATGAATACCTTATTACACCTTTTCTTGCAAAGAATTTGGCCAGGTTTAAGAAAGAAATTTTAGAGTCCTTGCAGCAACTCACCCCCTCCCGTGCAGAGGAAAGGTCAGTAGGTTTCAAACTTTAACAAGCTTAAGAATTTTTTGGAATGCTGCAACTGACCAGTCCCATTCCCTGAAATTCTGAGATTCTGATTCAGCCCCAGAAAGCTGTAAAGGTAACCAGCAAAATAAGCAATTCCGATGCAACCCACCCCCTGACCCACATTTAACAATCACTGCATTCCACTGGAAGACTAAAGGGAAGGAGAAAGCTTCACTTCTTTCTGCTGCAAGGCAATCCACCAGGGCAGGCTCTGCTAAGGGTGATGTCAAGGGCCAGCCAGAGTTCAACGCAAGGAGGACAATAATGACAGAAGACTCAGGCAGATCTACCTCCAACACCAGGTCTTCATCCACACTATTCAATAAGATGAGGGCTACATGCAGACTCAGCATCAACAGACTAACAGAGGTCCTGGAGCCAATAGTATTCTGTTTAATGTCACGGCCAGAGCAAAAGTCACAGCCTGGATGCCAGCTTATTTTGGCTTCAAATGTGAGTAAACGAAAAGTAGGTCAGTTATAACATGATCTGGTTCTCCGCATTCATGGATGAGTAGTGATTGACTAGAGGCTAAAGAACTCATCGTCATGGTGATAGTTATGATTTGGGATGCCTACTGTATGATATCTGCAGCTTTATGAAGGGCAAATATCCCACCAGAGAACAGGGTAATACCTGCCAGTTAAAAGGATTAGAAGATTCTCATCAGTTAGCCACAGGAAAAATAATCGAAGGAATCTTGGTCTTGTTACAAACACATTTTCAAGACCCCAGTACTCCCACATCTATCTGTCTTTGATGTTATAGTTGATCCAAATACTTTGGCATGTATTTTTATGTTGTCTCATCATAAGGTATGGTTTTGTAAGAATTATTCTTGACCAAGACGATCTTCCTATAATAGAATCTACTGATATTAACTAAGGAAGTTAATAAATTGACCTAAATACCCAAGTTAGGTACCAAAGAGTTATAACTTAGCATTGTTAGTACTCAGAGGATGTTGGGAGGTTCAGAGTTAATGATTACTTACTGTCAAATAAGTAAAATATCAGGATTTATTGCAAGCTAAACTCAATATTTTTTAAGGCAAAACTGTCCATAGAAATACGTGAATGACTAATGTGCTAACACAAGCCACATATGCAGTTTTAAATTTTCTAGTAGCCACATTAAAACATTTTGGCTAAAAATAATAAGTGAAATTAAGGTATATAGTATATTTTAGTACATTATAGCCAAAATATTATTGTTATAACATATACTCTTTTTTTTTCTTTTACAGGGACAGAGAGAGAGAGAGTCAGAGAGAGGGATAGATAGGGACAGACAGACAGGAACAGAGAGAGACGAGAAGCATCAACCATCAGTTTTTTGTTGTGACACCTTAGTTGTTCATTGATTGCTTTCTCTTATGTGCCTTGACTGCGGGCCTTCAGCAGACCGAGTAACCCCTTGCTCAAGCCAGCGACCTTGGGTCCAAGCTGACAAGCTTTTGCTCAAGCCAGATGAGCCTGCACTCAAACTGGCCACCTCAGGGTCTCGAACCTGGCTCCTCCGCATCCTAGTCCGATGCTCTATCCACTGCACCACCACCTGGCCATGCTAATATATACTCTTAATAGTATTTTCAAACTATTAATAGTACGTTTTATATCCTCTTTTTTTAAATTAAATGGGGTTTTTTTTGTTTTTTGTTTTTTTTATTAATTTTAGAGAGGAGACACAGAGTGAGAGAGAGAGAAAGAGAGAAAGGGGGGAGGAGCTGGAAGCATCAACTCCCATATGTGCCTTGACCAGACCAGTGCAGGGTTTTGAACTGGCGACTTCAGTGTTCCCAGGTCGACGGCTTTATCCACTGCACCACCACAGGTCAGGCTATATCCTCTTTTATTATACTAAGTTGCTGACTTTCAGTCTGTATTTTAAGCTGACAGAACACCTCACTTTAGACTCTTCACCCCATTTCAGGGACTCAATAGCACATGGCTAGCAGCTTCCAGACCGGGCACCAGAGTCCTACAGTCTCAAATGGGTAGGAAATTCAAATTGAAAAATGTATTTTTTAAATATATTGTGTGAGGAATCAAGTTTCCAAAAACAACAAATCATTTTAACATGTATTACACTGATTACAGAGTATCACAATCATCTGTAACTAAAGAAAAGCCACCGTTGTGTTCTTTTTAAAAGAAAATAAAGAGGATTTTGATTTTGTTTCCAAGTTAAGGAAAGATATTCATAGTTAATTTTTGTGGTGGGATGCTTCACTCCAACAGAATTGGAGAAGCAATGCTTTGGAATAGCATGGGTCATTTATAACTCTGAGGAGAAAAAGAAGAAAAAAGCCCTGACAGCAAACTTTGATGGGGAAAGAAAGATGGAAGGAAGGAAGGAAGGAAAGAAGGGAGGGAGGGAGGGAGGGAGGGGAAAAAGGAAGGAAGGAAGGAAGGGGAAAAAGGAAGGAAGGAAGGAAGGGAAGGAAGGAAGCCCTATGCCTGTGCTATTGAAGACCAGGTAGGGAGAGGGGCGGGGACTTCATCTGCATTGGGTTTTTACCAAGAACCAGTCCTGGTCTTGAATAAGCTTATGCCTCTACACAAACTTATTGCACCAGTTTGCAATTATTTCTTGTTCTGGCTTTCTCATTTTTTTCTTTTTGATATTTATTGATTGACTTGAAAGAGAGAGAGAGAGAGAGGACAGGAACATTGATCTGTTCCTGCATGTGTCCTGACTGGTGATCGAACCAACAACCTCTGTACTCCAGGACAGTACTCTAACCTCCCGAGCCATCCAGCCAGGGCCCTGGGTTTCTCTTTTCCGTATTCACAAGAGACATGTCTGAAGGCTCCTCTGCTCATTCTGAGCAGCTCCCTGATTAATACTGATCACCAGGACCTGCCCCACACAAAAGCAGGAGCAGTGACCTAGAAAGGACCTTTGTGCCTCAAATGCCTCCTCCACTTTTCTATTTGAAATAGTAAAAATAATTAATGTAAAATATGGAATCAAGAAATATAGAATTAGATAAAGAAATCGAGACTAAATTGTTTTAGCTGGAGTCAGCAAAACATTTGTTGATGGGAGACAGATGATGCAATCACTTAATAAGAGTAAACTATTAAAGGACCCTGAAACCCAGGACAGGTCTGGGATATAGTTCAGATGGATGGCAGGTCCATTTAGGTGGTGGGGGAAGCATGATGAGGCCATAACATCACTTGGAGGGTCAGGGAGGCCAATTTAGAAGCATTTTGTAGGGCAAGAGGCTGAAGGTTAATGGTAAGGACATTTGAAGATGTGGAAGCTAGACAATAAGGGGACAGTCTCTCTTTTTTGGTAGAAGGTGTGATCTAGAGTTTCATCCCTGAACTTGATACTCATTTGACCTCTTGGCTCCCCTCATCCCTGATGCATGGAATCACACCAGATCGGCTCCCGCGGTCCCCTGGGAAAAGGGATTATGCCCCACACATGTGCTGGGAGGTGCTCAGCTGTCAGATGAACAAGGAATACTCTGGTTACAGTCAGCTGCTATTTGGCTTCACTTTCTGTTCTTCCCTGAGTGTCAGCCTGTTACTCCTCCTTAAGGAAGAGAATTAGTGCCTGGGGGGTGAGAGGAAAAGAAGCTGAGAGGCAGCTTTCTTCTGCATTTAAGTGAAACAATGTAGCTTCTCCCTCAGGCCGGCAGTAGGAGTCCCTGGGGCACCCAACCCACAGTGAGATGGAGGTGCTTTGGATGGGGGTATTGAGGCAGCACCAGCCTTATCCACACATTTTCTGGAATTTGTAAGGAACTGACGTGTTTTTTTTTAAAGGACAGAAAAAAGAACAAGTCAAATTGTTTATTCCTTCTCCAAGGTATTTTATAATTATAGGCTTTTTATTTGTGTCGAAGATGACTATGCCTGGGAGAAGGAGGTGCTGAGGATTTCCTTGTTCTTGCCCTGTTTTTCAGGAGAAAAAAACGCACCTTCTCCCATCAGCCCAGAGGGGTCCCAGCGGCCTTGGTGCCCGTACACAGGCACTGATGCTTCCTCTCCTTCGGGCCTTGACCTCTGCCTCCTTGTGCCTCCCTCCCAGTGACCCAGGCAGGGGAGCGCAGGCCACTCCCCCAGAAGCCCTTGCAGGTGCCACCAGTTACATGGCAACAGTGATAATCATGCCAACAGGAGACAAAACAGTAGAGACTAAAGAAAGCAACTCCTTCCAAAGACTACAAGAAGGAAAGGGCAGAGATGCAAATAGCTCTTTACCTCATACTGTTCCCCTGAATTCCCAACCTCCAATTTCTTTCATGACCTGGTAAAAATGGCCTCCCATCAGAGAATTTAATAACAGCCACAGAAAGTCCTATGGAACAGTGTACTTGGGGAGACTTGATAAGCACTCCTCCTTACCTCCAGGGTGGAATGCTCAGGAATTAATCAACGCTAGTTTCATTCTGTGCACAGGTTGTATTCCAATCCAAGTACGTATTTTGACCACCTAATTGTCCTGCCATGATAGTATCTTAAATTTTGCCCACTGAAAAGTATTGACAAGCAATTATCTCACTTCTTTCCACCCTAATCACAATTCCATAGTAAGTGGTGCTGAAAAGGGAGGCATAAGCATCCTAGCTAATAACACCTGACATTTACTGAATCCTTACTCTGTTCTAGGTGCTGCTCTGAGCGCTGTACAGACAGATGTGGTTAACCTTCAAAACAGTCCTGTGAGATCAATGATAATATCATTTCCATTCCACAGATGAGGAAAACTCAGGCTCAGAGTGACTAAGAACGGTTGCACATTATTAAGAGCAGGGCCAGGATCTGAACTCCTCTGAGGATGTGGACTCGGTTCTTATCCACTTTGATATGTGTATAAAAAGTGAGAGATCTTAGCAAATCTGAAGGGGAAAGCACGGATAATAAGGCAGAAATAAAAATTACCAATCTGTAAGAGTCAGTGAATAAAAAATAATTATACTAAAATCACCAAATAGAATCTGCTAAGAAAAACTTACTCCTCGGTTATAGTGGGATTGTGTAATAATGAGAGGCTGATCACTCTCTTTCAGCAGAGTCCTATAAAACTACTCAGATACCCATGGACTGTGGAGCATGTAAATGTCAACCTACAGGGAAGATGACCCTGGAAGACCTTGTCCACCCCACTGTTCCGATTCGAAGGGAAAAGCAACATGCTCATGTAAGTCAACACAAACAGAATGAGATGACCAGGACTAAAATCCTGGCTTGGCTTTCTTCTTTCTTTATGACCTCAATTCCATAAGCATTTATTGTGTCTATATCACCAAGTACTGACTTAGGAGCTGAGGAAATAAGAAATCACCAGACATTACCATGTTGTGACATCAGGCCATAGACTCACAGATCAGGGGGAATTGTGGGCAATTTGCCACATCTTCCTTACCTATAGACAGAGAGGACTAATAGCAACTTCTCCTGTTGTGAGCAACACACAAGAGAAAGGCTGTGAAAAGGACTTACAAACTGCACAGTATGTCATGCAAAATTAATGGTGCTTATTAGTGCTAAAAATGAACTCTTAAAATAATTCACAGATATTACTGTGCCTATTACCCACATGACCTGATCCCTGCCAACCTCTCCAACTTTCTCTCCCACTAGCTCCCTATTCCTCTCCTTAGTCATACAAGCCAAACTGTTCCTGCTCAGGGTCTTTGCCCTGCCTAGAATGTACTTACTAGTTATCTGGATGGCTCATTCTTTTATTGCATTCAGAACTCTGCTCAAAAGACTCAGAGACATTCTCCTTATTCACCTTATCTAAAATAGAGAGATACATGCATATGCATAACGCACACATATACACATGCAAATGCACATGCACACAACACACACACATACAGATATGAAATACATCAGACACACACGTACACACATAGCCGTACACACATAGCCAGACACATGCACACACACACATTACTATTCGCTTATCCTGCTTTATTTTTCTTCAGAGTACTATTTCTTTTTAAAATTATGTTTGTCCGTGTTTGCTCATGTGTATTATCTGATCTTCCCCACCCCACCCTTGGAATATAAGCTCTGTGAGGACAGGAACTCAGTCCTGTCCAATGTCCTGTTTTTGGTGCCCAGGACTATTCCGGACTCATAACACAGCTTTATAATTATTGAGATATTATTCACATACCATACAATTCACCTATTGAAAGCGTAAAATTCAATGGCATTCAGTATATGCATAGAGTTGTGCAGCCGTCACCACTGTCAATTTTAGAACGGTTATCACCTCAGAAAGAAATCCCGTATCCGTTTGCAAGCACTCATTTCCCCCCAAAGTCCCTACCCACCCCCAAGCCCCACTGATCTACTTTCTCTTCCTAGAGACTTGCCTAGTCCGGATATTTCACAGACACAGAATCATCTAATAGGTCCTTGTGAACATTACATTTTCATAAATGAATGAAAAATGTTAAATTCAATTATTTGCCATGCCCTCTAGATATTAGTAGCTCCTCAGACAGTTTCTTTGCAGGAGTTTTGAGCAATCTAATACCCAATCCAGGAAATGGAAGCTTAGTCTGGCAAAAAATCTCATTTATTTATGCAACGTTTTTGTTTGGTTGATTTTTAACAGTGACATTTTGACAGGAATCGAGCAAAATCTTCCCTCTGCAACTATCAATAGAAAAAAAGAGTTGACAGCAAATAAATACTTGAAATTCTGAGGGGCCTGCTTGTTTACTTAGGAGACCAACTATTTCCAAACAGTCTGAATTGTAATCATTTACTTCTTCTAATCGAAGCAGAGGCCAGCAAGCCTGGTACTCTGATGTATTGATTACAAATCAGTCTCTATTCATTAAAACAAGACCCTCACCAGACAACTTTGGTAGACATAATTCCATGCATCCATAGACTAGAAGGTCATAAAATAGCCTTTTATTTATTTATTTATTTATTTATTTTACAGGGACAGAGGGAGAGTCAGAGAGAGGAATAGATAGGGACAGACAGACAGGAACGGAGAGAGGTGAGAAGCATCAATCATTAGTTTTTTGTTGCCGTTGCGACACTTTAGTTGTTCATTGATTGCTTTCTCACATGTGCTTTGACGGCGGGCCTTCAGCAGACCGAGCCACCCCTTGCTGGAGCCAGCAACCTTGGGTCCAAGCTGGCGAGCTTTTGCTCAAGCCAGATGGGCCCACACTCAAGCTGGTGACCTCTTGGGTCTCGAACCGGGGTCTTCCGCATCCCAGTCCGCTCTATCCACTGCACTACGGCCTGGTCAGGCAATAGCCTTTTATTATTTATAAACATTTCATAACTGACTTCACCAACCCAAATAGCTTTCCCCTTCAATTATTTTAAGTTAGGTTTTAGTGAATCAACATGCTGCTCTCTTTTCTAACATACATCGGTAAACTATTTCTCAAATTTAATTCACAAAGAGCAACAGACATTAAGCCTAAGTCAAACCATGAACTAAGTTCTTGGAATTGGAATCAGGTACTCTTGTGCAGTGCTGGAATCCCTGCATAGCTTCCCCAGTGTGACTACATCCCAGTAATTGGGAATTTAGAGATTTTTTCCTCCATGTGACTGTCTCCTTGCATGTACCTACTTTTAGTTCAAGTTCTGGCCCCTAGGGTAAAAAAGAGAAGCTTACTTTTTCCTGCCCAGGGCAAGTTAGTCCCTCAGGAATCTGAAGACAGCTCCACCCTAGGAATTCCTTCCTGAGCTAAACCACCTGCAGGCCATCTTACAACTTGGTTTGCAAACCCCCTCCCTGCTGCATTCCCATGCTAACTGCCACCCCACCTTGCTAGTCACCCACCATCACAGCAACTCACTGCTGTTCTCGGCACAGATTCGAAACATGGGCATTTACTTGTGGACCTTCCCAATAAAAAAGGGGTTATCCTTTGTCTCCTCTTAATTGCTAAAATAACCTCTTAAATGCAAACACAATGTATATGAATTGTGGAGAGTATATAGATGAATGCACCCATATTTAGTGACTTCTGTGGGCTTTTCGCTTTCATTTGTGGGTCAAGGACTGCTTTGAGCTAAAACAAGCACGTCTCATTTAAACGAAGGACAATATCCATTCAGGAGCTCTGACCTGCATGTCCTATCTTTAGACACATGTAATTTCAACTGGAGTTATCATGAACTGAACCAAGAGAGCCAGAGCTATTTCAGCAGCTGTGAAAACAAAAGCCATAATACCAAGCTTCTCAAATTCATTTAATTTGGAGCTTTCCCAAAAAGAAAAAGTAAATTTCAGTGTGCTTCCCATTTAAAGATGCTACACACAGAATGTCTTGTGTTGTCCCAAGTCCCTCCTGTGTTTAATTAGGGCCATGAGGGGAAGAACCGACAGCCCATATTTGTCAGAGACACTATCTGAAAGAGAATATTGCAGTTCAAGGTCTAATCCAGTGATTTTCAACCTTTTTGCACTTGGGGACCAGTGAAAATAGAATTATTTCAGGAACCGCTAAGGCAGAAATCAGCCTGCATATAAGCAAATTCAACTAAGATTATTGGGTCTATAACCTTCATACAATATCACAGTGGTTAACTCTTTTGTGCACCGGCACAAAATTTCTGGCAGATTGGTCCATAGAGTGGAGGTTGAAAAACACTAGTCTAGTCTGTTTCCACCTTACACATCCAAGCACAATAACAAGTTCACCCAGAGTGAGCCAGTTTGGAGTCTTGAGTCCCACCAACTGTGGCTACTCCTTAACTTCCAGCCAGGAAGATATCTCTGGCCCAAGGGTGAAACAATAAGGAAGCATGGAGCAGTTTTCTCCCAGTAGACAGCAGCATGCAGAACAGAAAGTGTTGAAAATTAGTTCACGCAGAATTGAAATCACAGCTCCACCATGTCTGATGAATGACTTTGAGCAAATTACTTAACCACCCTTACTCTATTTCTTCATTTAAAAACGGGATTCTAGATACCTACTCCAAAAAGTTGATGTGAAGCATCATGTATGATAATATGTTAAAGTGTAGCAAACAGGGCCAGCCACACAGTAGGTGCTCCTGAGAGAGACTAATAAATTACAGATCAGAACTTGACTTGATGAATGCAGATTTACAACACAGGGTGCGGGATGTGTCTAAGGGCTCTTTCTTTCGGGCTGTGAGAGGCTAATGAATTATATCCCCTTTCTGCTTCTATCTAAAGACAGGGACCAGTCAGCTGGAGTGGCCTGCCCTCTTTCCTGGACAACAGTGAAGACATAACAACACTTCCCAAATTTCCTATGTCCAGGCTTTGTGCAGACAACACCCTTTCCTGGCATTCGTCATTGTAACATGAGCCTTTTGACATCAATGCTAGTTTCAGATCCCTGCTTTTACAGATGTTTGATCTTTCTTAAAATCAACAGGAAGACACTTAAGCCCAGTGACAAACTATTCCTTATAACTATGGCTGGATTGCTTCTGAAGCTTTTCTATTTTTTTTTAATTCAGTCACAAAAGGTGACACTTTTTCCTTGGAGTATCCTATTCTTTCACCAAACTCATCTGTTTGAGGATCCTTCTAACTGTGGACTAATACCCCTACTCCAAAATCCACCATCAGTAAATAAATGTAGAGTTCTCAAGTTTTATCATTCGACTCAAATGCATTGGAATGCCTTTTTGCTTATAAAATAGGGAAAGAAGAACACTATATAATTCATGCTTTTAAGTCTGAATTCATCTTCTCTAATTGTTGACCAACCGTCCTAGATCATGAACCCCACAGATGAGAAAACTAAAACCCAGAGAGATCCAACCTGCTTAATGTCACACAGAGACAAGACCTCCAAGCCAATAATACTACCTCCAGTCCATTCCACCTCCTGCCTAGACAGCAAGGTCTGGCCTGAGCCACCTGATCGAACAGTTTCTCAGGATTACCTCGCATCCTTGGCAACCATAGGAGTCGGCAAAGCAAGCAGTCATTTCTAGGATGACCAGTGATTCAAGGGCCTTATGTGGAATGTCAGCAGGTGGTTTTTCCCAGGAATGGCCTTCCCTGGCATGACTAGTCCACTCTTTCTGGAGATGTTTGGTCACACAGGACAGTGGCAGCTTTGTCTCCTTCCTCCTCTTTCCTCCCATTATGCATCTACAGAAGGGGAACTGATTGTGCAGCAGGTGACTGAAGAAAGATGCCAAAGCTGGAGCTGGGGACAATCCTAGTTGGTGGCTGCTGTATCATGAGGAGATTCTGTGATGCTGATTGCTCTTCTATCAAGCTCGAGTGACTCAATTGTTAAAGACACCTGGACACTATTCATCTTTCTTTTTTTACTTTTTTTTACTAAAGACTCACTCACTGGGTAAAAATGTAATAATGTTCATTTGCCATCACTCCATTACCCTGAGAACCAGACTGCCACAGACTCACTGTAGAGCTGACTCAGTCAGCTCATCACTGAGGCAACATCGCTCTGCGGGAGTTATTTATACTCAGCACCATTTGCAACCAGGCTCAGATCCTCTTCAAAATGTTCAAGTCCCAGAGAGACAACCCATCTGATGAGGACTCCACTGGATGTGGGTTTGAGGAGAGTGTGTCTGAAGGTCAGCCAACCACCTGAGGGTCTTGCCTTCCAGCTCCAGTGATACCACCCTCTTATCCTCAAACTAACTTCAGGACAAATGTCCTCAGATTAAGCAGAGTCACAGGCCACCTCAGCTCTGGAACAGCCCACTGTCCACCGTAGCAGGAAGGTGGGGAGACACGTCAGTAGCTGAACACTTGATAACACTGCTTCAGACTTGCCAATGGCCTGACGTGAAAACTCAGTCTCCCAATGGCCTCTCTGTGCCTCAATTTCTCCAACCAAAAATAAGGATATACACTCCACGTTGTGTAATGAGGTAAACAAATGATGGAAAGAGGCTAATCCCTAATGGTGTATAGTTGGAGTAGTTGGACACTCAGTTTGAAGCCAATAGAGAGGCAAAAGAGTGAGTCTGTACAGCAAGAAAGGCCTCTGGTTTGCTCTCCCCCACCGTCTCCTGCAGAGGGCCTGAGATCTTGGCTAAAAGGGTGATCACCAGGAGGAAAACAAGCTGTCCTGGCTCCCTCTCTCCTTCCAAGTACACCTGTGACAATGACTGATAAAAATGCTTGTGGAAGGCTCCGGGCTCCCAGGAGATCAAAGTTATATGAATAGAAAGTGTTCTTATATTGCAAAACACTGGAGAATGGCTTCCCCAGAAGTCATCACGAATCAGGCAGAGAATAGATAAAACAATTTCCTTTTCTTCCTTCTGATCTCTGACTAGAAGTGTCTCAGTCATTCAAGGAGGATTTAATCCACTAGTGGACTGTCCCCGTTTGAGGACTGCAGGGCTAAAGTTAGTACTGACCTGAACGCGACAACCACAAGGGGGAACGGACCACAGTTTCTCTCTGCTGCGAACTAGCCATCCGCCAGTTGGCACGTCTTTCCTGCCCCAGAGTTTGGGGGACACAGTTTTTCATTAGGGTTTCTCCTTGGAAAGGCCTTCAAGCCAGAGCAGGCTTAGGGAAACTCCCCCTGCCCCTTCCCACACCCCTGATTTTCACTGCCTTTCAAGGGACTACTACTCCTTGCTCTCCAAGGTTAGTCATTATTACCCCAGTTACATTCTAGCCCCTGGAAGGACCCCTTTTTTTTCAGGGACAGAGAGAGGGATAGATAGGGTCAGACAGACAGGAACAGAGAGAGGTGAGAAGCATCAGTCATTAGTTTTTCGTTGCTGTCACAACACCTTAGTTGTTCATTGATTGCTTTCTCACATGTGCCTTGACCACAGGCCCTCAGCAGACCGAGCCACCCCTTGCTGGAGCCAGCAACCTTGGGTCCAAGCTGATGAGCTTTTGCTCAAGGCAGATGGGCCCGCGCTCAAGCTGGCGAGCTCGGCGACTCAAACCTGGGTCTTCCACATCCCAGTCCGATGCTCTATCCACTGCACCACCGCCTGGTCAGGCGGAAGGACCCTTTTTTAAACAACCAATTTTAAGGGTCTGAGGAAGAGTCTTGTCATGGCTAAGGAAGACATTTTGAGGCTGGTGGTCCCACTCTTTTCCCTTCAAACGGCTTCATAAAAGTAGCTTCCAATTGCAGGCTTCATATCAGCCCATTTCTGAAGGCTACACTGTATAGTCAGAGAGGAAGAACCGAGAGAGAAAGAAAGAGAGAGGGAGAGAGAGCTGACATGTGGCATGAGGAGTAACTGACAGAGTGGGAATGTACACTTAGAGAAGGGCTGTCTCAAGGAGGTGCATAGGTGCTTTCAAATATGTGAGTGTGTGTGACTGTAGTGTGATTGTTAAGGTAACAAACGACAGAAACCCATTGGAGCTAACTCAAGTAAACTGGGATTATTCCAGGGTTTTTAAGGGGCTCCAGGGAAATCCAGAAAGTGGAGCCCCTGGAGACCTGCGTGTTCTGGAGAAAGGGATAGGACTGAGGATTTGAATTCAAGGTCTGGAAGCTACAGGGATAGGACTGAGGATTTGAATTCAAGGTCTGGAAGCTACAGTAGCAGAAGCTCTCGTGCCTTTTTATAGAAGAGTAGCCCTTAATGTGACTCATCTGCAAGGCCACCCATCTGCTTCCTCCTCTAACAAGAGTAAATTCCTTCCAAGTTGCTTCATTTAAATACCATTGAAAACCCCAGTGGCTTGGCTTACTTTTTTTTTATGACTTTATTATTTTTTAGAGCAGTTTGAGGTTCACAGCAAAATTGACAGGAATGTACAGAGATTCTCCGTATGCCCTCTGACCCTACACGTACACAGCCTCCCTCATTATCAACATTCCAGAGCAGAGCAGTACATTTCTTACAACTGATGCACCTATATTGACACATCATTATCACCCAAAGCCCATAGTTTACATTAAGGTTCACTGGTGGTGGTATATATTCTATCCGTTTCGACAAGTGTATAACAACATGTATCTATCATATAGTATCATACACGGTATTTTCACCCCCTAAAATTCTCTGTGTTGTGCCTATTCATCTCTTCTCCCTGACCTCCAACCCCTGGTGACCGCTGGTCTTTTTACTATCTCCATGGTTACTGCCTTTCCTGGAATGTCATATGGTAGGAATCATGTAGTATGGAACCTTTCCAGATTGACTTTTTTTCCCTTAGTCATATCTTTCCATGACTTGATGCTCATTTATTTTTAGTGCTGAATAATATTCCATTTTCTGGATGTATCACAGTTTATTTATCCATTCATCTACTGAAGGACAGCTTAGTCACTTCCAAGTTTTAGCAATTCTGAATAAAACTGCTATGAACATCCATACACAGGTTTTTGTGTAGATGTAAGTTTTCAACTCCTTTGGATAAATACCAAGAAGCAAGATTGCTGGGTTATACAGTAAAAGTATATTTAATTTTGTAAGAAATCACCAAACTGTTTTGCAAAGTTTGCATTCCCACCAGCAATGAATGAGATTTCCTGTTGCTCCACATCCTCACCAGCACTTGGTCTTGTCAGGAGTTCTGGACGGCCTGGCCTGTGGTGATGCAGTGGATAAAGCCTTGACCTGGAATGCTGAGGTGGCAAGATCAAAACCCTGGGCTTGCCTGGTCAAGGCACATATGGGAGTTGATGCTTCCTGCTCCTCCCTCCCTTCTCTCTCTCTCTCTCCTCTCAAAAAAAAATGGATTAAAAAAAAAGAATTCTGGACATTGGCTATTTTAATAAAAATTTTATTGTTTTATTTGCACTTCCCTAATAGCCTATGATGTGAAGCATTATTTCATTGCTCCAGCATGTGGGTTTAAAAGCACAAGTTTCCAAGCTGGGTTTCAAGACCTGGGGTTTGACCCTGGCTCCGCCCCTCCCACTTCTGTGACCTTGGACAACGAACTTTATGTCCTCAAGCCTAAATTTCCTCATCCATAATGTAAAGAGCATTTTTACCTCATGAGATTGTTAAATGATTACATGAGATAGTGAGTGCAGAAGCACTTGGCCTATCACCAAATGAAGTCATTTTTATTATCATCTTCATCATCATCATTTCTATTATCGCAACTCGGTATCATCTGGTCCTTGGCAGAACCTGGCTTCCAGGCCAGGCGGACTCCCTAGCCAGTGTTTTTCAAATTACTACTGAGTAAATCTATGTTGGATTGTGTTTTCAATTTAGCTCAAGAAACCACTTATTAAATATTCTTGCCCAAATTGCATATTCTGACCCTAATCACGAGGGAACAGCAGACAAAACCCAATTTGAGGGACATTCTAAAATATAACTGGCCTAAATTCTTCAAAGCTGTCAATGTCAAGAATATCAAAGGAAGGCCAGAGAACCATTCCAGATGGATGATTCTGAATGGACTCTTGAACCAGAAAGAAAACTTTGCTATAAACAACAAAAACATTATGGGAACAATTGGCAAAATATAAAATCTGTAATTAGGTAATAGCACATTGTTAAATCATGTGAATCTTCTTTCAAAATATATACTGAAATGTTTTAGAGACACAAGAACTTGATTTCTGAAACTCATCAATAGTTCAGAAAAACATATAATATATAAATGTTATATATCTAATTATATAATACATAAAAGCATAAATATGTAATATGTGTGTTTGGCATAATATCCAGGAAATTCTCTACTTGGGACTCTCTTCAATGAAAGACCTGTGATTTCTTGTCCTTTATTGAATGGGGATGAAGAGAACTCCCCAGATTCAATAATGATGACTAGGGTTCATAAAACAGTCAGAAGGGAATATAACAGGTCAGAGGCTTAGAACCCAAGTACCTATAAACAAATACAGACTTTATCTTATCTCTGAAAAGACAAAAAGAGAAAGAGATAGGTTGTCGAGAATGAAGAGAATTAACATTTATCCAACATACAGGGCTATTCCTCAATTTTCACAAAAAATTTAAGAGGTGAGAACTATTATTATCACCATGTCCTGGGTAAGGCAACTAAGGCTCAAGGGAAGTACAGTCACCACTCAAGGTGACAGCTGTTAAATATCCAAGCCCAGGTGAAGGAACACGTATCCTGACCCAGGCTTCTCTAATGCCCAAGTCTGTTCCTTTAACCACTTGCAAAATAATGCAGCTCTCCACAAGTGATTGCAAATATGTTTTCCTCTTTCCGAAACAGTGTTTTCTAAGCTGGGAGAGACAACCATTGATTAAACCCAGCAGCCCTCATTAATCAGTTTCTTGAGTGAAAAATAAAACAGCAGGTTCCAGCCGTTTTATTCTGAGCTGCCTTACTAGGCGCTAGGAGAAGGAAAGGAAAAGAAAGGAAATTGGCCTCAGGTTCCAAGATGACAGGTACAAATCCATCTCTCCTGCCTCCGGAACCAGCTACCCTCCGACTCCCACCTGCAGAACCCTTCACCAGTTCCACGACACCAGAACCCCGCACTTCACTCCTAAATCCTCATGATTTCCAGTCCCTGTGACCATTTATTCCTCCATGGTGAATGACTGCCATTGAATTGTGTTTCCCTAATATAAGTGGATTAGTCTTCCCTCAACCGCAACTGGCTAGAATTCTCAGATTAGAACAACAATGGATCTGCCTCTGGAGCCCGCTCATGGCTTCACCTGTCTCCTTTGCAACTTTGTCCAGGTACTCCTGCTGCTCTTGGTTACCAGGCTCTGACACTGCTCCCACCACCACACAAATGCCCCGGGGAACTTGTGCATAGCTGACACCCAAGCCTACCACGCTCACTCTTACAAAAAGAATTTAGGGATCTCTGGGAGTTATCATCTTTCCCCATTTTTCTTTTCTGCTGATAAATTCTACAGAGCCGTAGGGATAGCAGTATGCCACCCATCATCTTGTGGGGTTGACAAGCAGCTGGCATGACCTTCTCAGCCGATATAACTGCAAGCTGACTTTAATCACGCTCTGTTGATCAGGCTTCCTGGAATACCGCCTTGATACATCCTCCTTTTTCTTCTCTGTGCGGATGCTCTAAGGAACACGTTCTGCGTCTCACCATCGAAATGTCAGGCGGGAGGAAATTTATAACTACATCCCAGCTACAACTGTATATTCCGGGATTGGGGGGGGGGTGGAGAGACAGAACTCTTCTTTCATCTGCCATGGCCACTGGGTAACACTTGGATCTTATAAGCCCATGAGCTTTGAAAGAAGATGATTTTCAGCTAAAATCTGAGAGCACAAAGGTTGTTTGCAAATGTTAGCAAAATCTGTTCCAAATAAATGTTTCATCTTACTGGATTTTGCTGGTTTCTTCCAATAACATTCATGGAGCACTTCCTCATTTTCTAAGATGACAGATCACCAGTAAGGCTAGTCATACCTTGGTGTCTTGAGATTTATATTCATTATCTTCTTGTACGAAAATGTGTGGCGGATTTATCACTTTCATAACTAAGTCTGATTCAATGTCGTTATTATAATCATGTCAGTCTCATTCTCATGCATTCTAATATGCTTTTCCTGGGGTAGGAAGGTGGAGCAAAAGGAGTGGCATTAGGCACAAGGCTGGTGTTGTCCCCAAGAATGCATCCCATCATCACATATCAGCTGACATATGTTTCTGTAGGCAAAAGGCCGAGAACCAGTGTCCTATGCCTGTCTCACTCTGACTTAATTACAGTTTGTGGTTTGCACCCCTAACCATGCCTGCTACAGTGCCCCGGACAGAAGGGTGTGACATGGCACAGCAGATTCTGGACTAAGACTGGGATGAAAATCAATTCGATCAGCTCAGTCATCTACGGGGTATGGGACAAGTTTCCAAATCCCTCTGTTTCCTCATCTAGGGATAATAATATTATTGCTTCATGGGATTATTATGAAGATTGAATGTGCTAATAATTTTAAGGTGCTTAGCACATTGCCTGTCACAGGGTAAGCTCTATTGATGTCAACTGTTCTTACTATAGTGCTTTTATCACAGTATGCACTTGGAAGATGCTGAATGAGTAAATGAATGACTTACCCTTGAGTGTATTTAGAGCAGAAAATTACCCATGAAATATGAAATCAATCAGGTTGTCTTCCATTTAGGTGCTTTTCTGGGGCATATCCTGCTACACTTTGTTTTTGCTTCTAAAGCACATACATTTGGGTTTATGTCACATATCCTGAGGCGGTGATAAGATACTACGGGCAGTACACTGTCCCACTTGGTGATCAACAGCAGACATTGACAAGAATTTTGGCCATGGGCAGGAATACATTCTGTATTTGTGCCAATAAGTTTTCTTGCAGAAATACTAAGTGCCTTCTATGCGAATCAATCTTGTAATTTTGGCCTCAAGTAGCATTAGAATAAATCAATTTCAGGAATAATGGGAAATCAAGAAATTTGTATCCTTCTACTGGGGATGCATTTAAAGTGACCCTTAGCCAATAACTCAGCAGAGTGACTAGCTGGACAGCAGCCATGGAAAACACTCACATTTTAAGAAAGGGTGTGGTTAAATCCTATTCCCAGTATTCTCTGGAAAAACTGTGATGAAAGAGGAATGAGGCATGTTTGACCAATTGCTCTGTGGACTTTCCCACCAGAATCCAAAGCAAAAATCACAGACATGTCATAATATCCCACATCCTTGGGCCTTTGCCCATGTGGTGTCCTCCACCTGGAATGTCTGCCACACCCCCATTCAGTCCCCATCCACCTTTGTAATCTCAGCAAATCATAGTGGCATAGTGCAGAGGTTAGAGGCATGCTTCAAACCCTAGTTCCACATTTCCCCAGCTAGGTGACACTAGGCAAGTTATCTAACTTCTCTGGGACTCTAGTTCCCATGGGGATGATAATTGTACCAACCTGTCGGGTCTAGGGAAAATTACATAGGTTAATATTAGAATAGGGCAGTTCATGAAACACAGTAAGCACTACATAATTAGTGTCATAATTGTCCTAAATGCTAGCTCCAGCTTTAAAAGTTTTTTTTTTTTTTAATTTTTATTTTATTCATTTTAGAGCGGAGACACAGAGTGAGAGAGAGAGAGAAAGAGAGAGGAGGAGCTGGAAGTATCAACTCCCGTATGTGCCTTGACCAGACCAGTGAAGGGTTTTGAACTGGCGACCTCAGTGTTCCCAGGTCGACACTTTATCCACTGCGCCACCACAGGTCAGGCTAGCTCCAGCTTTAGACCGTTGGGAACCTACTCTCGTTCCCCTGGGCAGAGTTACACACCTCCTCCGCCAGGCTTGCACCCGTCTCTACTATGGTAAGTATCACATTCGATTAAAACCACAGACATGTATGTCTGCCTTGCCTCAATGCAAAAATGCAAACAGCATCATTTTACCCTGAGAGTCTTCGAACCTTACAACAGAGCCATAAACATGAAAGAGGCCTAATAAATATTTGGTTAACCTATGAATGCATTAATTAAGTGCCATTTAAGCTTTTCAAGCCTCCCATCCGTCAGTCTTTTCTCCTCCTTGGATGAAACCATTGAGTGATTACTGTTGCTAAGGCTGCCTCTCAAGTCAAATGAGGTAAGGTTTTGAACTATCTCTGAGTTTGTACGATAATCACTGGTACCATAAGAATTCATTATTAGCATCATTAACAGAATGGATTAATGTTCTCACTGAGCTGGCAGAATGACTCGGCCTAGCACATGTTATCTCCAGAGATGCACCTTAAGTTTCCTCCTCGGGTAGATTCTCAAGCACTACGTTTCCTCCAGCATTGCTGGGATATGGGACATGTCAAGGTTCTGAGTGGTTAGTCACAGTCAATCTGCCAGTGGAGAAGGGCTCTAGCAGGAATGTGAACCAAAACACTAAAAATAAACAGCCTGTCGGAGGCCAAGGGAACTTCCCCTTGTGAAAATGAGAAGGGGATGAGGAAATAAGCAGCTTCCTGGCAATGAAAAGACAACATCCTGTCTGAGATGGATTGCAAGAGGGGAACTGGGGACCAGCGAGGCTCTGGCTGCTTTGGGAAGACAGCATGGAGCAGCAACAGAGAAAGCACCAGGTTTGGAACCAAATGAATCCAATCTGATTCTTCCGTCTGATGAGCTTTCTCCTCTTGAAAATGGAGAATCAAATGATGAAACCTGCAGAGCTCCCTATAAATGTCAGAGATGATTCGATGTGTGACTGGGAAAGGTCCCTTCTGACCTCACAGAAAGGCTTCTCCCTCTTCTTCACTCTAGGTTTGAAAGAGATATCTCTGCCCTCTTTCCACTCAAATAGCAAGTTTTAAAGACATTTACCAAGACAATAAGCATTAAGGTTTTCTTGGAATAAAACTTATTAGAACTCTGCTTTTCTTTGGCCACTGTACCTAGGCAGTGGGATTCCTGGCCCACGTAGCTTTGCCTCACCTTAGGAGCAAGCAACTAAGACGCAGACTGACAGTGGTGCTTTGGGAGCTGGCTGCCTCCTGCTGGCCAGAGCTGATTCTGCACAGTGCTTCCCACCTCCATGTCCAGTAACCCTGACAATCAACAAATACGATAAGTTAGGATTATTTTTTTCTCCTCCAAAAGCTGGTTTACCAGGATACCACTGACTGAGCCCCAAAGGATTTAGGATTCCCCCAGCTATCTCTCTCTATTCTAAATGCTACAAAAAAAACCCACACAAATACTAGATGGGTAATGTTACAGTGATAGAACATTATGAGGATAGAAGAAAAGGATAAAGAAAAACCCAGTATATCAACTGTACATTCCCACCACGTGAGGTTCTGGTAATGGAATGTCTTGGATGGTGGTGGTTGTCTTTTTAACTGAGAGTAAGTGTAATATGCCAGGGAATTTTGAATTGAGCTGTAGTTGGAGCCCCAAATGAATATATTCAAAAGTCATATGACAGCTAGAATTTAAACATCTCAATTGCACATCGAGGATAATAAAAAAAATGGAATAATCAACACCTTCAAAATAGGCGATTTGTCATTAATCCCGGTGAGTTAATGTAGCCTTCATAACCTCTCAATACACAATGGTCAAATGAATGGTCTTTGTTTCCTCTCACATCTTTTATCTATTCTCTTCAAGTTAATGGATTTCTTTTATTGGAACTCTAGACATTATGCTATTTCCCCAGGCTGGTGCTTGTGATAGGGGAAGAGAATAATGCCTTGTGTGTATAAGGTGCTCGGCAGTTCTCAGAGGCCTTTCTCACACACAATTCTCACTTAATGTTTACACACACCCTCTAAAGTAAGATGTACCCGTTTTCAGATGAGGAAAAACATGTCCATCATGATAATAAGAGCTGTGGACCCTGGGCGCTATTGTCATTATTGCTCTCGGGTATTAGACACTGACTGTCATAGCCACCAACACTGCTGCCACTAGAATAATGACCAAACTGCCCCTGCTTCTTTGCATCACTCATACAATCATAAAGCTCAGGACAAAAGCTAAATCCGTTGACCATACATTAAGTCAGTGGTTCTCAAACTTTTTGAAGTCGGGGCACATTTAAAATTCTACAAATAATTGTAGGCGCACTATGTACAAATTTTTGAGAAATATGTTATAATAATTAAGTCAAATATTAAAGAAAAATATATAAAGTCCAAATGTGCTTTTATGGTGATTAAACAAAATCAATATGACAAAATTAAATTTATTCTGACATTAAAAAAATTTTATGTACTTTTTTTGAGTTATGCTTTTTAGAATTCATAAAAAAGAGGGGTTAAAAATTTTTTAGCCTGACCTGTGGTGGCGCAGTGGATAAAGCATCGACCTGGGAACACTGGGGTCACCGGTTTAAAACCTTGTACTGGTCTGGTCGAGGCACATATGGAAGTTGATGCTTCCAGCTCCTCCCTCCTTTCTCTCTCTCTCTCTCTCTCACTCTGTGTCTCCTCTCTAAAATAAATAAAATTTAAAAAAAAATTTTTTTTAATGACAAAAAAAGTTATCTTTTTATATATAGAGACACATTCTTAGTAAGATTTAGTAAATTTGGCAGGTCCCAGCAAAAATGTGTTAAGTTTTTTCATTCTTGTGTTTCTGAGAAACATGAGCCTGAAGTGTCCTAGCAATTTCTTCAATGTTTGGGCATATATTTGAAAGGCAAACTCTTATTTCCTCATCAATACATTGAAGAATTCTTCTCTTTTTACTTTTAATTGTGTTGAGTGCAAAAAACCCCCACCATACATATCATCTTAACTTTACAGCAAACAAAGGATAGAAGAAACTTGCCTCCAGTCTTTCTGGGGAACATGGGGGGTAGTGTAAACAATCCAGCACCACAGCTTAACAGCCTTTTGCAACCTAATCAGGCAAGTGAGGTGGGGGGGTGGGCAGACTGTCAGATTACAACCAATTCCCCACACCTCTGTCCCCCCAAAATCTAAACTCCATAAACCCTGTTGGTTTTTTGGTCCCCAACAGGCACATATTTCTCTGGAATACCATAGGGTGCACATGGAAATCTAGGGTGCACCACTGTGCCCTGGTGCACACTTTGAGAACCACGGCATTAAGTCTTATATCAAAATTCCAAGGCAACCAGTATCTGGTCTTTTTGAGGAGGGGGCATCTGCTGTGGGATGAAGATCCTTCATCTAGTAGGGTTCACACAATGGTGGATACCCCAAACATAGAAAGAAGTTCAAATTCCAGAGAGTAGATATTATTATTATTATTATTATTATTATTACTAGAATCTATCCTATTCATGGTAACCTATCATCTTTTGAATCTCCTTTCTATATTTGGGGAAATACCCAAATTATAAGTCATCACCACTGCAACATATGAATCAGGATGTAAATTTTCAGCCTCCCTTGCAGCTAGGATTCAGGCACGTGAATTAGTTACTGCCAATCAAGGACACCATCATGAGATTTTGATTCAAAAATAAGCAACAAGAGCAAAGAGGCTCTACATGGACCTTCCATCTTTGCATTTTTGATGTTGAAGGGGAGGCAGAGGTGTTTTTGCTTTTTCGTGGTGGCTATTTCCCAGGGGCTGCAATGGTGTATTTCTGATGTAGAAGCAGTATCTGTGGAGCAGCAAAGGTTTTCCGTTAGATCTGTGACTTGGTTTGGGACATCATTCCTCCAGATTTATTTTCAAACCCAGTTTTCCAGTCCACTCAACAATTCTGTGATTGACCTAGTACTTTTTTTTTTAAGTGCTTTTCTAAAAAAAAAAAAAAAAAGCTTTTCTACTTACTCAGCATGGGTCAGCTTTTGTTGCTTAAAAATCTCTAATACATGAATTCTGACTGACACAATTAATTTTCCTACTTCCCAGATATAAAAACTGAAGCTTTAAGAGGTTAAACTGGCTGACCAGGTGGTGGCGCAGTGGATAGAACGTCGGACGGGGATGTGGAGGACCCAGGTTCGAGACCTCAAGGTCGCCAGCTTGAGCACGGGCTCATCTGGTTTGAGCAAGGCTCACCAACTTGAGCCCAAGGTTATTGGCTCAAGCAAGGGGTCACTCGGTCTGCTGGAGCCCCCCGGTCAAGGCATATATGAGAAAGCAATCAATGAACAACTAAGGTGCCGCAACGAAGAACTGACGCTCCTCATCTCTCCCTTCCTGTCTGTCTGTCCCTATCTGTCCCTCTCTCTGACTCTCTCTGTCTCTGTCACACACACACACACACACACAAAGAGGTTAAACTGTTCACGATCACAAAGTTAGTCTATGACAGAGCAAGGATTCATCCTGGACCAGTTTCTATGGTGATTTCTCAGGATGAGGTTTCTATATTCCATAGATTGTATAAATTTGAATCCTACATTTACTCATGGCAAGTCATGGGGGACCTATATTCCAAGCTTCCTTGCTGCTTCCTCACAACAGTTGTCAATATTTTCTATAGTCTCTTCTTCATGGGTGAGGCACCCCTCCAGGTTTCCAGGGTTTATTGACAAAACTCTGTCACCATTAGGGTTAGATAAAATACAGGACATCCAATTAAATTTGAATTTTAGAGATACATTATTTAGTATAAGTATATCCCATTCATCTTTTAAGACATACTTAGACTAAAAAATTTATTCATCGTTCATCTGTAATTCAGACTTAACTGGGAATTCTGTTTTTTTGTTTGCTAAATCTGACAACCCTGTCACAGAGCTGTGCCCAAACTTGGCCTGAGGCCACATACCCTACCTTTGGGTCTCCATACCACAGCCCCCAGAGTCTAGCACCTACATGCAGGTGCAGCCACATCATCTAGTTATTACACTGGCTCCGAGTTCCTCCTTCATGTTGCCAACAAGACTTTTTCATTTACTTTTTTCCATCCTGGTCGTATATAAATAGTTTAAATTGCTGCCACATTTCATCTAGGCTTTCTATGTGACAGCAGTGGGAGGGAAGGCTTGATGACAGCTGTCTGCCATTTGTCAGAAATACTTTAATTACTTATATATGCCCCTCATCCTCCAGTTGAATACTCCCCTACGCCACCCAATGGAAGGCCTGGAGCATGAAGGGGTTAATTCACCCCATTAATGGGAAGACAAGGGGATATGCAGGAACAAGTCCCCATAACTTATACTTCAGGGATGCTGCCCATCTCAGCGAAAGGAAGTTTTCTTGTTTGGATTGAAAGGGATGGATTTTTCAAAGAGAGGCACCATGTCCCAGTTTCAGCTGAGGTTTGGCTTCCAAAGAACCTGGCTACGCAAATACGTTCTCTATATTTGGGGACATAGGAAAGGAAGAAAAATTCTGACCTGGCTGCATTTTATTTTCTCTGGGCCAACTGAAAGATGAGAAGCTAGACAGTGAAGTAAAAATAGAAAATTATTAACTAAAAGGGGTTCGAACATGTATATTTTAAGACGTTAGATTAGTCAAAACCTAGAAAATGGAAGACACCAAGTCCCAGGGAGACAATGATGTGCTTTTGTATTGAAATGTTTCAGAGAATGGCCCTTTGCAAAAATAGTTACAAATAAAGTCCTTGGAATAGAAAAAGCGCATTTTGTTTTCACTTTAGACATGGAAAATCCCGTGGGCCAAAAATTTCAGAACCCTTTCCAAATATTTTCTGATTTTTTTCAATAACCCCACATCCCCCACATGGTTTCCAGGAAGGACTTTGGACATAATTTCCAAATGAAATTTTACCTTCTGTTCTCACACTCTCTGTTTTAAAGCTATTCATCTGTTCAAGACAAAGATTTAAAATACACCACATTTTAAAATCTCTGCCTTGGTACATCTATACATACATACACATACACATACACATATACATATACATATTTAGCATTCCAGAAGTCTTAGAAATTGATCCATGCCCTGGGTTTTCTGCACCCTCTCATAGGCTCTGCTGCTGAAACAGTCATGATTTCTAAGCCTTGATGTAAGTTCAAAAATAAGGTTTACACAGTCTGCTAAACAAGAATTACTTCTAATTGAAAGGAAATGAAATAGTGCTACTGACGCTTGTCACTTTTCCCAGAAAAATATTTTTTTTCACACTTTGTTGTGTGAAATCTTTGGCCCTGACCTGCCTCCCCCTCTACCTCCTTGGTCTGGAGGAATCTCTTTAAAAATAGGTCTGCTCCACTTTAGAGAAAAACTTACTGGATGAAAAACTATGGCTACACAAACTTTGAAAACAAATCAGAGAACTGTAGGGTTCTAATATACATTTTATTAGAGTTCACCACGTAGACTGGAAAACATTTGGAAATTACATGAAAACATGAAGAAGTGGAAATCATATATACCTTTACCACTCAGATATGTTTCTCTGTATAAAATATACTTTTGGCCCTGACTGGGTAGCCCAATTGGTTGGAGCATCGTCCTGATACACCAAGGCTGCGGGTCCGATCAGGGCACATACAAGAATCAACCAATGAATGCATAAATAAGTGGAACAACAAATATTTTTTAAAAACCATATTTTTAACAAAAAATGGAATCACGCTCTACAAGTTTTAGAATGTGCTTTCTTCATTTATCTATATATGGTGAACGTTTCTCATCATATTAAATATTTTTCTACAGTAGCATTTTAATGACTATAGATTCCACTTTATAAATGTGTATTCATTTGTTTTATCAGTCCTCCATTTGGGGGTTCCGTGATAATTATCCTTGTAGAAAAGTTATTCTCGCAGTCAGCTGCGATTACATCCTTGGAATAAATTCCCAGAAGTAAAACTGATCTTTGGTCTGAAAAATAATCACATGTTCAGGATTCAAGGTATACATTGTCCAACGGCCTCGCAAAATGTCTATCAGTCTCGCCACTAGCATTTAAGAGTATCTATTCACTTGCTTTAAGGAATCTTGTATAAACTAGTAAGTGATTATCTATTATGCAAAAGTGTTCTTCACTAGTGAAAAAGATTTACAACATGATTTCTTTAAGCACTGAACTATCCTAGTACATGTCAAACATTATTCAATTTCAAATACAATTTTTCTTTTCTGTGGAAATTTTCTGTAACATGGTTAATAAAGAAAATAAAGCATTTCTCTATATGATTTTTGTTTTAAATGGAGAATGCCACCTCTCAAAGAATTCTTTCTCTTTCGGTCCTCACTCAGATGAAGCAGGGATACCACAGTGCAGCAGTGTTCATGCTTCTAATCTGTTGTCTATTTCATATTCAGTTTCCCATCATGCACTGCACAAACACGGCAGCCTGACATGCTGAGAAGCCTTCCCCAAAGACTGCAGCCCACACTTACCCATCCCTTCACTGAACTCCTATTATACTTATTGTCTATACCACACAATTAGCACTTTATTATATACTGTCTTGTTCTCTAATTGTCTGTACTACACAATTTAGCACTTTATTACATACTGTCAGATTCTAGAATTGTGTCATGCATTTTTGTCTTGTCTCTCTGCCTCAATTACAAGCACCAGGGTGGCAGGGACCCAGTCTGGTCCTGCTTTGGTGTTCCCCACAGCACCAAACACTGTTCCAGGAACAACAAAGTGGGTTTTTGACAAACACTGGCTGGTTTATTGGTTGCGGGGTGGGCGGGCTGTGGGTGGGTTGGAAGACTGGTTGATTGATATTCTGATGGGGTTTAAGTAGGCTTAGTTATCTAGAACCTGAAGTAGGAAATAAAGTGTTGGGTAATATGATAGTTGGCACCATGGTCATTCTAGCCACTATCCTTCAGTATCCTTCACTATCTTTCCAACCTGCTTTGTCACCTAGCAAGACATTTAGTTTCTCTCTATCTATGTTTCTCTGTGCATGTAGAACAAATAAGCCAAAACATGTGAGACAATACTGTTTTTCTGTTTGTTTATTCATTTGTTTTTCAGATAATACTGTGTTTTTTTAATTGCATGAAAATCATGCTTCTCACATAAAGATTTTACATTAAAGCATTGTCCAGTTGGGCAGACACTGCCATGCCCTGTCGAGGGAAGAGGTCATATTTTGGAATTAGAGAAACTTCTTATGAGCTGTGTGATCTTCAACAAATTGTTTAACCATTCACACATTCTCTGTCTTTCTCTCTAATGAAACTCTCATTCCTCATCTCTGAAATTATTGCAATGACTGTAATTATTTGTGACATTGTCACCGAGTGTCTGTAAACTGGCTGGAATATTTTTATTTTTTCCAATTCTGCAAATACCATGCCCTGAAGTAAGTGTTGAGCACTATTATTATTGTAATAAACATAATTAGTACCTCTGTTTGTCTCACACTAGCTGAAGAGCATCTTCCTTGGCTGTGATTCATAGGGTTACTTCTCAGAGTCAGGTAGTTAATTACACAATTTATCTTTCTTAGTTGAAGAATCATTTACAGTTAGGGATCTATCCCATGTCACCAGGCTTACTCCTAGTGACTAATAAGAGAAGAAGTCCCGCTATTGGGTATTAACAAATCCATGCTTCACTGTCACTTTCACCTCTGCTTATAAACACTTAAGTGAATCAAGCATTGAGTTAACTGTATTTCTCTGAATTTGGGATGATACAAATGAAATGTTCTGTCCCTGTGTCATCTGCTTGTTCCCCTTCTGATCAATATGTTTTGCCATATTGTTTTTGTTTTCATGTTTCTGTCCTTGTTTTTTAATTGGCAGGTACACAAGAAAATGTAACTAGTCAAATAGTTGTTCAACATGTTATTCGAGATAAGTTTAAACTTTTCCCAGAAGTTCCGCTGGAAGCCTGCATATTGTTCACTCTCGAGGACCCACGGAGCTTAGAGAGCTTTGAATGGCTACTTTGTAGGGTGGAGGATGCCCTTTAGGAATACCTTCCCTCCCTCTGTGTGTGTCTTGCTTGAGTATCCCTTTGGTAAAGATGAATAGTTTCCTTTTGTGTGTCTATGCTGAAGACTGACTATTTATTCAGTTGTTCTTTCAAAAAGATGTATCAAGGTCTGCCATGTAACAGGCAGGGACAGGGTGCTGGAGATAAGTGTGAACAGAATGTGAGCGGCCATGGTGCCAGCCTGAGCCCAGCCGTGCCCACCACTGCTGGTGGATTAAGAATTCAATCAATCTAAGGGAGCAGTTGACCTGGTGAGGAGCTGATTAGACTAGAGGGAAGTGACTGCTTGAAATGACTTCATGGCAGCCTCGAGGTGGAAAGGATGATGGGAAGGAGTTGTCTTGGGGTGGGGGAAGGGAGATGGGAAAGAATGTCTTGTTCCTGCCTTAGCTTTCTAGACTCACACCTAAGCCTATGGAGTAAGATCCTGCAGGTAGAGAAGAAAGGGGCTCAGTGAGACACCGGATGCAAGTCACACTGCTTTGAGATCTGGGTGAATAAAATACGGCAAAGTAGAAGAGAAGGGCCTCTTCTCTTCTGTAGGCCTAGGAGGACAGCAACGTTGCCTGAGAGTGTCCGACAGTGTCTCAACACTGCCCCCCAGTGGCTTCACGGTGGGGACACCAACAAGAAGCTCAGGGCAGAACAGAAAAGGAGGGAGCACCTTGGTGGTACCTCCAAGCCTTCCCGAAAAACTGAGGGAGACATGGAGGGTGGGGTGGTTGGGTGCTAGGCAGGTGGAGGCACAAGCCAATGCCATTTGAGTTAGTGCCACTAACATAATGACTACCATTAGTGCTGAGGCACAGATAACACTCAGGGCAACCTAGATCTATATCCCCAGGGTTGTGAGAAGACAAACACTTGTTTTCTGGCCACAAGTTTCAGCAGAGTCATGTCTATACTAGGTAGTAATAGGATTGAGGTCTGGTATATGGAGCGACCAGAGGTAGGTTCAAGGTAACAAAAGGAGATCCAGAGACCAACGCTGGGGTTTTGGGGTGGAGACAGAGATGGTGAGGGGAGGTCAGCCAGGCTTCTCTTCCCTCATGAGTAGAGCTGTTTAAGCAAAGCTCTGGTGGAGAAGTTTCCAGCAAGATGGAATTAAATAAAATGTCTCCAAGGTTTCAGACAGATTGAAGTCAGATGACTAGACAAAAATGTCCAGAACCAAATTCTAAAATTAAGACCTCCTGAGCTGAACAGAATGCAATTCTATCTACTAGCACATAGTTAAATAGAATTCAAATAAACAAATCTCAAACTGCACTAAAGTGCACACTGGAAAGTCAGTCTCTCCTGCCCTCAGTCCCTTTTCCCTGGATAAATGATTGACAGCTGCTGACATAGTAGCAGAAACGCATAAGTTGTTAAAAATATTTAAGTATCTTCCTATAGGTTGGTAAGTAGCCATTGCTTTAAGCCCCTGGGGTGCTGCCCCTGTCCCTGAAATTTTCAATTGATCACTAAAGGGTCAAAGCTTAGATATTAGGGAGTCTCCAGTATCACCCCAGGTCTAAGGCCAATGTACGATATTCTGAACATCACTGTTTTCCTTCCAGAAACTTCCTATGTATGTCCAGATATACTCCTACACAGACCTCTTTATTTATTTATTTATTTATTTATGATAAGTAGGAAGTTGAGTCCCACTAGTTTCTTTTTTTTTATCTTATATTATTCATTTTTTTTTAGAGAGGAGACACAGAGTGAGAGAGAGAGAGAGAGAGAGAGAAAGAGAGAGAAAGAGAGAGAAAGGGGGGAGGAGCTGGGAGCTCAACTCCCATATGTGCCTTGACCAGACCAGTGCAGGGTTTTGAACTGGCGACCTCAATGTTCCCAGGTCGACGCTTTATCCACTGCGCTACCACAGGTCAGGCTCTTTATTTCTTTTAATAAAAATGGAAGAATTGAATAAATACTGTTATGTACTTTTTTAAAAACCTACTTAAAATGCATGGCCAAATATAGATTGTGCATTTTTCTTTTGGAGCTAACGTAATTTGGCTACAGCTAAAATACCTAACCTGAGGAATGGAGCACAGAAAAACACTGGAATAATTTATGGGAGCTTTCTAGCAGGCCCAGAGGAACCTGGTCAACGGGACCACGGAACTCGAATGTGTAACTCCAGGGTAACAATGCCCGGATGGTTTGGGCAGAAGGAATAAGGAAAAACAAGAATGATACATTCACCCTAAGAGCCCCTTCAGAGGCCACCTGGGCTCCTGCCCCCTGCAATCAACTGACAAGAGGGGCTTAAGCCTTCTAAAGCCCAGACTATTAGCACCCAAATTCAGCTGTTACCCAGAATCTAACCAGCCTTGGGTGAAAGCAAGTTCTATTTCAAACTTGCACTTACCTCATTGTCTTCTTCCCAGGGAGTTTCCTCTTCACTCAAAAGGAACATAAACTAAAAGTTCTTCATAAAAGAGAGAAAATATGTATATTTCTCTCAGCTGCCCCGTTTTTACCTCAAATGCTAAAAGGAAGCAGAGTTATAGTCATGAGAGAGAAAACCCTAAATTAAACTTGAACCAGATTTTTAAGGATCCTCTACATTTCAAAAAGTTAACACCACTAAGGGTACTTTCTTTATAGTCATATTTATTTTTAAAACTCAAAGAACCAGTATTTGGTGAGGGGATGAACGTAATTTTCCCATGTCTAATTTCTGCGTTTCTAAAGATCACTTTTTTTTCATTATTTTAATAGTGAAACATATTAAAGGGGAATATTAAAATTGGAGGTGTCCACGGCACAGATTTTGGGGGAAAGAAGATCAGGGAATAGGAAGCAGGAATACATTATCTAATATTTTTATTTTTACTGATATTCCCAGAAACTTCCACTTTGAAAAGATTCATTGAAAGAGAAAACCATCTCTGCTGATAGACTGTCACCTAGCGGTGAGTTTTTACCTTACTCCTAACCTGAGCAGTTGCTGAGTTTAGAGATGTTGATTCCTCTCTGAGAGGGGAATCTTAGTGTATTGTCACAAGTAGAACAGACTCACTGTGTACTTCCCAAAGGCCTAATGTTCATATAGGCAATAGCTGATACATGGTGATCCTCCTTCAAAAGGAAGTTTTGCCTCTGTAATTATTTAAATATTGTCAAAGAGGCCCAACCAAGCAAAATTAATATTAATTTTCTCTTCTGTTTTTAACCTATGACACCTTCATAATTCTCCCTTTCTAGTGGTCAAACTAGGCCCAGATTTTCCCATTATGAGATCACAAATTAATGCGTTGAGCTCAATGACAAATCAATCCAGAAGTACAATTCAGAAAGGGGGTCTCAAAGTCAGTCATGATGCAACAATTCCCAGCTTTAACCCAGAATGCCCCCCTTCTTGTCCTCTGTGAATCACTACAGTCTTCTTCCTCCAGCTCCTGTGTCCCCGCGCTCCCAAGCTTCCTGTGCTCTGTGCTGACACTGTTGCTCTTGTCTGTAAGGATCCCTACCATGGCATCAACACCAGTCAGCAAGGTGGAACCCTCCTCCCATCAGTGCTAAAGTCTATGTTCAGGCCTCAGAGCCAGCATTCTGCTCTCAGTTATTAACATTCACTCTGCATGTCGTACTAATTCAACTATTATTGAGTGTCTACCCTGTAGTAGGCACTATGTGTGTTCCAGGAAACAGAACAGACACATTACTGTCCCCAAGAAACTTACAAACTAGTGGGGAGAACTAAACACACTCTATTTCCCAAACTCTTTCTTCTACATCACTGGGTTTCAAATTTGGATTGTAGTGAAAAAGAAAACATGATGTGGAACTCACAGAGTTGTGTGTATATATATATATATATATATGTGTGTGTGTGTGTGTGTGTGTGTGTGTGTGTGTGTGTATGTGTATGTATTCTTTACATTCACACAAATATGTATATACATGCATGTATATATACATATATATTAATATTTATATATTTTTTTTTACAGAAAAGAGAGTTGACAAGAGTAAATTTTTCCATCCCTACCCTGGGCTGCAGACTCCACTGTGCTCTGCACTGTGGGAAAACAGAGACTAGGACTCGCTACCAGCCTTGAGCGCCTCCCAGTGGAGTCAGAGGTTAAGAAATAAAAGCATGAAAAGTTAAATGGTGATGATTTTAAAATACTGGACAATAATGTAAGAAACATCTCAGAGCTATTGCCTCTTATCAGCAAAGTGTTAGCGGACTGAGGCTAGAACTGAGCCTTTTGCTGCCTCTCCCTTCTTCTGGGCCCAATTCTTGTCTAAGACTTAGCTCAGTTGTCACCTTCCCCAGGAAGGCTTCTGAAACAGTCTCCTGCCTTATTGTGTACACACACACAGTAATCTCAGATTGGCCTCCTTTCCACATTTCTTCGTATCTTTGCAGAGGTCTATTCCTGCACTTACCATGTTTTGTTTAGTTTTTTAAGATAAATTTCTTTCCCACAATTCACAGTAGAGGGTTGTGGGTTTCTTAAGGACATATAGTGGACTCTCTGATGTGCCCTCCTATTCCAATGAATTCCCTTCAAACCTGCTCATCAACAACAGTTGAGTGTGGAATCACTGTCCCACGAAGATGGGACACCCTCTCTCCTTTCATACTGTCAGCCCTTTGTGACAGTCTGAAGGTTCCCCCAGCCTTCTTTCTATAGCTCCCTCCAGGTGTAAGTCTCCTGCACATCAAATTCCATTTTAGCATCTGTTTCTCAGTAACCCTAACACATTATTGTAAGCAACTACTTTGTACTGCCACATTTACATAAACAGTTTAAGTATTTAGAATATTGATTTACTGGTGGATGATGGTAAGCCTAAATAACCCATACATACATTTTGGATATTGAAATACTTAATTTTGCATATACCAAAAGTATGACTCTGAAAAACAATTACACTGTTAACATTACAAAACAGACAAATGTAACTAGGATACTTCCTCCCTCTCTTGTTTCCTTCTCTCCCTCCCTGTCTCCCTCCCTCCCTTCCTCTTTCTTTTCTTCCTCCCTCCCTCCCTCCCTCCCTTCCTTCCTTCCTTTTTTGAAGGATAACAAAGTACCAGCTCTCAGAATACTTTGATATCAAATCAAATCACAACTCAACCACTCAGTGGCTCTATGGCCTTTGGCAAATCAAGTAAGTGCTTTAAACACTGTTTCTGATCTGTAAAGTGGGATTATGCTTCTTCATCTGTAAAATATGAATTTTAAAAAGAGTGCCCACCACATAGAGTTGTTCTGTGAATTAATGAATTAATGAATTAATTATTGGTGCTTCGTGCAACAAAAGAACAATTATTACAGACCTAATAGCATTTTGCAAGCTAGAAAGTCCTTAACCATATTTATTTCTCTAAATGAAATAATAAACGCCAGCCATTGCTTTGTTTGACAGCAGAGGTTACTTCACATCAATAAAGGAAAGTAGAGAACTGGGCGGTGTTTCTAATTTATTAGCACAGGATATGACATGTGAGAATAAACTCTTGCTCTTCCTGCAAGTGGAGATATTTTGGTTAAAAATACTTTTCCCTTTCAAAACTGTCAATGGTTCTCAAGAATAAGCATTAGTACCGCCTGACCAGGCGGTGGCGCAGTGGATAAAGCCTCGAACTGGGATGCAGAGGACCCAGGTTCGAGACCCAGAGGTCGCCAGCTTGAGCGTGGGCTCATCTGGTTTGAGCAAAGCTCACCAGCTAGGACCCAAGGTCTCTGGCTCCAGCAAGGGGTTACTCCTTCTGCTGAAGGTCCACTGTCAAGGCACATGTGAGAAAGCAATCAATGAACAACTAAGTGCCACGACGAAAAACTGATGATTGGTGCTTCTCATCTCTGTGTTCCTGTCTGACTCTCGCTTTGTCTCTGTAAAAAAAAAAAAAAAAAAAAAAAAAAAAAAAAGCATTAGTACCTAGTCCGCTTTTCTGTCTTTTTAACAGGGCGTGCGAGGTTGGGACAGCGGCCCGGCCGCTTCGCAAACAGCAGCGGAAGTTCAAAACGCACAACCACGAAAACCTCGCTGCTGCAGAGCCTGGGTCACAAGGAATGGTAAGGCGGAAAGGTGACCTGGAGGCGACCGCCAGCGGGAAGCTGACAGGCGACAGCTAGGAGGAGCCTGTGAGCCCGCGCTTAGGGCACCGACGTGCTAGCGCCGCCGCTCGCGGCCCTCGGGGAACTGGGCGCCACGCGGGCGACCTTCTCGCCCACCTGGGTCAGCGGAGACCCAGCGAAGAGTAAACTCCACTGTCGGAGTCCCGAACGCGCGGCTCTGCAGGATTCTGCGCGACTCTGCGTATCCGCCTCTCCCTGAGCGCCCCGCGGAGAAAGGCGCTGAGTGACAGCCCCCACGTCTGTAGGCGGGGCGCGCGTGGTTCCCGGCCCGCGCCCCGCTGTGAGAAAAAGCCCGGTGCGGCAGAGCGGAGCGGCGACACTGCGCGAAGCGGCAACTGTCACGGTGTTGGAGGTGGCCCCGGGCTTCTCGGGTGAGCGCAGCCCGCCAGGCGTGGATGGATGGGCGGGGACACGGAAAGGCCACCGGAATGGCCACGGGGGGGGCGTAAAATGGGGTGGGGGGCACAGGCAGAGGGGCGCAGAGGGCGGGGCTCGAGGGTGGGTGAGAAAGTGCCCGCCAGAAGGAAGAGGGGAAGGCAGATAATCTGGGAAACTGGGCCACAGAAAGTGTGAAGGCGACACTCTCGGGCTGAAGCAAGTGTCCTGACAGACTGGGCAAAGGGGCCCCTGGGTTCCTTCCAGATCCTTTTGCCCAATTACCAGGATCAGCGATTGAGCAGAAGAGAGTCTACAATTAAATTTGATAAAATCTCTTCATTTCATAGAAAGTTGGCTGTATTCCTTTGTTTTGGGTTGTTTTTGTTTTGTTTCTCCATTTCTGTTTCTCCCTTTCCAAGTATTTCTCTGTCAAGTCATTCTCCTTACCCAGAGTGGCATCCTCTTTCTCCCCCAGATGTGTGTGTGTGTGTGTGTGTGTGTGTGTGTGTGTGTGTGTGTGTGTTTTGCAACTTTGCCCTTTTCAGAGAATTTGAGATAACTTGAATTATTCACGGTAAATGTTCTCGTCTGTGGACAAAGGCTTAAGATTTCAATAGTAATACCCCCTCTCCAGTGTTTTCAGTAATAATATTATAAATTCACATTAAACCTTAGGCTGGAGAACAATCTGTTTGCTTTTGATACAAGCTATAAAGAAAGCATTTGAAAGCATAACATGACCAAGTTTATTTAAAACTCAAATTGATGTGATACCGCTGCTTCTCCATTTTACAGCTGCTGTGATCTTTACCCCATCTCTTCCTGTAAGAGTTTCATAGTTCACAAAGTCACCAAGCTTTGCTCACTTATTTAGTGTGTTGTTCTGGGCAAAGCTTCTTTTTTTTTTTTTTTTTTTTAAGCTGTTCTTGTCCCCAGATGGCTTACAGTCTAAAAGAGAAGCCCAAACCACCCTGCTCATAATTCTGATGTCAAGTTTTTAATAGAACGCCAGTGTTTAGGGAAATTCTAAAGAATATGAAGTTATTTTCATCTTGGGGAGTCAGGGTATATTCCCTAGATTTTTAAAAGTTGGCTAGACTGATGGGGCTGAAGTGGAACAATGGCATTCTGGGTTGGAGAACCAGGGAGGAAAGGCAAGCAGTCCAGACAGGACAGGATAGGTAGGAACAGGGGACAGCAGGCCTAGCGCACTTTCAGGTATGAAGGCATCTTTATAGAGACCCAGACCAGGGAGCTTAGTGTTTATCCCATGGAAGCCAGGTTGGGAAGTTACGGGCAAAGGCCAGGTTAGACATGTCTGTGCTACTGGAAGGTTAATCTGGCAGCCTGTGTAGATTGCAAGAAGATAAGAGAGCGGGGAGTGGTTCCCAACTCTCATCACACTCCCCATGCTTTGAAAGTTTTTATTTTTTATTTTTTTTATTTTATTCATTTTAGAGAGGAGACAGAGAGAGAGAGAGAGAGAGAGAGAGAGAGAGAGAAAGGGGGGAGGAGCTGGAAGCATCAACTCCCATATGTGCCTTGACCAGACCAATGCAGGGTTTTGAACTGGCGACCTCAGTGTTCCCAGGTCGACGCTTTATCCACTGCGCCACCACAGGCCAGGCTTGAAAGTTTTAACTAATCAAACTGCACTTAAGTGACAACTTGATTTCTTTCAATCAAAGGCACATATGTAAAACTGCCCAGCTGAGCTTCTGACCATCATAAGGATATCAGTGTAATTGCCCTAAGAATGAAATAAATGTAGCTAAAAGCCCAGGATCCTGCAAGTGTAGTGTGAACAGCCTGTTAGGGAGACTTTTCATGCTCAACCCAGCTCTTGGTGCTCTTATCACTTGAACCTTCTTGAGCCCCTATGGGCCCCTTGGACCTGGGTTATACCTATCGGTGATAGATAAGAGGTAACAAAGGGTGAATTATGAGAGGGGCAGTAAGAGGAAAGGGAAGGAATGCAGGAAAGATAACAATTGAAACTACTTACTCCCTGAATAGGCAAGAGTCGCTAGGGTTGGGGAAGCGGTACCAGCTGAGCTGAGGTGACAGCAGAGGATGCTGGTAAGGGAGTAATGAGAGGACTTGCTCATTTCCTGTAGCCATCAGACAAGACTTCATGGAGGGGGCTGAACTTGTACTTACTTACTGTGTGTCTGGCTCTGTTGTTAATTACTTTACAAGAATTAATTCATTTAATTCTCTCAATAACCCTAAGAAGTACGATTCCTATTAACCCCCTTTACGGAAGAGGAAATTGAAATATAGAGGGGTTAAATAACAGTCACAGTGGGTTTTTAAATGTGTCGGTGACGTCAAAACCATAATATACCTATAAACAACACTATATTTGCTCTAAGCCAACCATCTTTTGTAGAATTTTCACCAAATACTATCTGATTATATTTTATATTCTTTTTCAATTGTTAGACTTTGCATTTGTGGCTTCAGATTTTTATATCTTAACAGCTCAAAAAAATAGTAACATTTTCTATGACTAGTAAGTGGCAGAGCTGGGAATTGAACCAAGCAGTCTGCTTATAGAGCCCAGGCTGTTAACCAGGGATCTCTCTGTTGTCTCTCGTTACCTGCTTTGGACTTCTTGGCTTTTTTTATACTGATTATGGAAAAATACACTAACAGATAGATGGTGGGGGATCCTTTTGCCCCAAATGAGTTAGGTCCAGTTGACTCTCTCAGCAGGGATCTCCTCATCTGTGGAAGTCATCATCCAGCTACAATCTGAACACTTCATTCAATCAATCAAAAAGTCATCAGTTTGTAATTGGACACAGAGTATCTGCAGAGCACTCCATGAATGAAAAGGCAAATGAAATGTATTCCCTGTCATGGGGAGCTTGGTCTAGTGGGGGAGAGGTGCAGAAATAATTGTGATATAGTTCATGTGGTTTACGACAACTAGGACGACAGGACAGACTGGTTAAAATTAGAATCTGAAAGGATAGGTAAATCTGAAGGTAGCTACGTAGATCCCACTGAAGCCTTAAAACTGTCTAAGTGCTGGTTTTAGGTGAAATGCTTGCTTAATAAAAGGAAGATATAAGAAAAGAAATATGAATGTCCCTTTTCTCCTGACCATATTTGAATCTAAGCAATGGTAATTTTTCATATATTTGAGCTCCCTGAGTGTGGACCGTGTACTTTCTCTAGTCTGTTGTTTTTTTACACCTGTTCTTGAGGTTTGACATTGCCTCAGTCAGCTAGATAAAATCGGAGGCTCTTCCGATGGTATGTTGCCAAAGAACTGCTCTTTTGACTTCAAAAAATAGTTTCCTCTCCTTTTGAGTTAAGCCCCAAAACTGCATTCTTATATGTTCTCTGTGTTTGTGCCCTTGTAAGCATTTTTCATAGTTCTGAACGGTGAATGGACTTTGTCCAGCAGTTTTATCATTAATTGACATTCCTTAAAGAAGAGAGGAATTATGTTGTATGTTTTCCAGACTGTTTTTCAGCAGTTCCATGGCCTCCCCGAAGAAGAAACTTCACGGTCTGGTTGCTGCAACCATCACGCCGATGACTGAGCATGGGTAACTACCATTGGGGACCTAAAAGGGATCTGTTCTTACTCCACCAAAATGGACAGATGTTCTCTATGTAACAGTCACTTAAACTGCACTTCTCTCTGGTACTGTTGCCAGCCAGCTGGCAGCTTCCGTCAGTCATCTACCGGCACTATCTCTGAGCCCAAGTCAGAGACGAGGTCTCTGTATTTCAAACAGTGAAGAAAGAGAGAAGATAAGATGTAGCCGCTTACTTTTCTCCCTGGGTCTGTAGCATCGCAGTGCAAATTCTCCTTGGATCTTATCACAGACTTCACTTTCCCAAAGAAGGCCAATGGAGTTGGATAAGACTTTCAGGTTAGCAGGGTTTGATTACAAGCCCTGGCTTGGCCCCTCTAGATCCTGTCTCCAGGCACCTGCATGATTCAATTCCAGGCTGCTCACAGAAGAGATGAGAGTGGGGAAGGTAGCTTTAAGAGAGACCCCTTAGGTGTGTTTACAGTCTTTAGACATGTTTACCATTGCATTTCAGTATCTAAATGTTGGGGAGCTTGCAGGAGTGGGAGGTAACAACAGATGATTGCTGAGAAATCATTGAGCAAGCAAGTATTTTGACTTCCAAATTAATAATATGGCAGTCCTCTTGCTTAGACTATCAGATACTGATCATGTACCATACGTGTCTATGCATGACATATAACTCCTCCCTGGATGTTGCCACTTAGAAAAAGGAGATTCATCCACCTTCCAGACAGGCTTTAAATGTTTTTTACTTTTGAGTAGTCAATTTGCCAAAACTGTCAGAACTCTAGATTCTTTAAGCTTCTTCTTTCTTCCTTCATAAAATATGATGATCACACCTACGGCATAGAGTGATGAGCATTAAGTGAGATTATCCTTAGAATAGTTTTTAGCACAAGATCAGTATACACTATGTCAGTAAGTTTGAACTATAACAGTTTCGTGGCATAAGACAGAAGTAAAAGGAAGATGAGGTATATAAGATATTTTTAAATGAGGCTTTTACTTACTTTTAGTCTTCTGTCACTGAATTTGTAGACATTAACCCTACTCCCTTAAAGTGGAAGAAATTTCTTATAACTTTTACTGTTCTCATTTAGAGTTGGTCATGTTATAGTTTTCCCTTAGATCACTGGAGTTCAAGACTTCCAACTTGAATTCCAGTGATTCATGAAAAATCACATCTTTGTTAGGTCTCAATAAAACTTGCTGAGATGGCATTTAGATTACCCAATGGTTGGCAGCAATTTTTTTTTTGTTTTTGCTTCTCCCTTTCCACAAATTCTAAGAAAGTCTGAAGTCAGCTCTTTCTCAACGTGTCAGCCACTTGTTAGACAGATAAAGCAGAGGCCATGTGATTGCATGAGCAGGCAGAATTCACTTCCTGTTATGGAGTAAGGTCCTGTTTGCAAACTCAAAACACTGCATTTGGATGACGCTACTTTAATCTTTTCAATAAGACCCCTCTTAGCCTTGAAGTGGCTTCTTAAAACAGTCATGTTTGTGCGTCTGGGGCCCACTGAGAGTGTCAGTGTGTTCTTCCCCCCTATTCTGCTGTTTTCCTGGGACACTAGGCCCCATGTATAGGAGACTACTGACATGACTTTGATCTGCTGGTTCCTTCTCTATTTCCCAAATACCTCTGGCTCTCCTGCCTCCATTTTACTATTTCCTCTTTTTTCATCAAATCAAAGCAAAATGAGGAAACATTATTTTATAAGGGACTTGTAAGAATTTAATTAGTACATTCAAAAAGTATATAACATGCCTGACCAGGCGGTGGCGCAGTAGATAGAACGTCGGACTGGGATGCGGAAAGACCTGGGTTTGAGACCCCGAGGTCGCCAGCTTGAGCGCGGGCTCATCTGGTTTGAGCAAAGCTCACCAGCTTGGACCCAAGGTCGCTGGCTCCAGCAAGGGGTTACTCGGTCTGCTGAAGGCCTGCGGTCAAGGCACATATGAGAAAGCAATCAATGAACAACTAAGGTGTTGCAACGAGAAACTGATGATTGATGCTTCTCATCTCTCTCCATTCCTGTCTGTCTGTCCCTATCTATCCCTCTCAATGACTCTCTCTTTCTCTGTCTCTGTTAAATAAAAAAGTATATAACACATAGTAGGCACCTAAGCTATGTTAATTCTTTTTTCTCCCACCACATGCTCCTTATAAACAAGGAAGTTTTGGAGCACCCACAAGGAGCAGGTGGGCATTAGCTTACTTGCCCACAAGGAAATCTGCACTTTAGACATGTTTCCATGAGACAGAACAAAAAGAAGGGTCATGTGAAATCTCACCTCTGGACAGTCTTCCTGGAGGCCTGCCATTGTGGAAGTTTTCCTACTTGGCTTATACTGGCTACCATGGCTTCCATGACTCAGAATGGCTGAACAACAACAGTTCCCCTGCATCCTTTCTTCTTCATAATTCTAATGAATGCTCATTAATGAATCAACTCTCAATATAAGCTGATGTGGTCGAGTGGGGAAATTGGCAGAAAGAACCTGTTAATGAATAGATTGTCTGGGTTCTTGACCCCCATCTTTGCCACCAGCAGGTTGTCTGACGTTGGAAAAGTCCTGTTACCTTTTAAGTTCCCTTTCATATTCTAGGAAGAGAGGAAGTTCTACCACATTATCTCTGTGCCCATTTGAGTTCTGGGAGTCTGTAGTCCTCTGGCATAATGTCATCAAGGATATCGTAGTATCCCCATTAAGTAAGAACGGGTAAAATAACTGCGACTCCAGCTTATTCTCCACACTGGAGCTCAGGGAGCTTCCTTGTAAACAGATGTAATCATGTCACCGTCCCCTTTAAGAATCTCCATGTAGTCTAAGCCTTATAATTTATTTTATGATTCATGGACATCACAAAGGAACTTGCAAGAAATTCAGAATTTCAGGCCCTACTATATCCCAGTGAATTGGGACCTGCATTTTAACAGTGATTCTAGTTGATTCTTTAGCACATTGAGAAGTCTGAGATGAACTGGTCGAAAGGTGAAAGCCTAGAGCAGTGGTTCTTAACTTTTTTTGAGGTTCTGAGCCCACCAGTTTCATATGCGCATTCACCGAACCCTTCTTTAGTGATAAAATATGATTTTTTTTCCAAATTCAAAACATAGGGCCTGACCTGTGGTGGCGCAGTGGATAAAGCGTTGACCTGGAATGCTGAGGTTGCCGGTTCAAACCCCTGGGCTTGCCTGGTCAAGGCACATATGGGAGTTGAAGCTTCTTGCTCCTCCCCCCCTTCTCTCTCTCTCTCTCTCTCTCTCTCTCTGTCCCTTTCCTCTAAAATGAATAAATAAATAAAAATAATTTAAAAAAAAAAAAAAAAAAAACAAAAAAAAAAAACATAGGTATATGGTTTTTTTACTGGTGCACAAAATGAGCCGTGCATGAACATCACCTTGCTCAAAGAACAAAACCAACAAAGTGCATGAACTCACAACAAATTACGGTATTACTTTATTCTGGCCTCTGTGGTAGAGGCTTCTCCGAACCCCTGAGACCGACTCATCGAACCCCTAGGGTTCGATAGAACCCAGGTTAAGAACCACTGGTCTAGACCTTCTGGGATGACATAGGAAGTCCAGTGTGATCTTCCCATTTTCTTTTCCCCAAGTACCTCATACCCTTCCTTCCTCTGTCCCTTTCCACACCGTCTCCTCTGCCTCTTTCTATCCTCGCCTTTCTCTGCTCCACTTGAATACTTCTTTTCATTTGTCAAAACCATCATTTGGTGATTCTTTCCCCTTTTCCCTAAAAAGAGTGTGAGGGTCCTTCCCCTGTGATCCCACAACACCCTGTGCATACTTTTTCACATGACATCAGAATTATTTGTTTATTGTAAGCATTGCAGTAACTATTCGTTACATGCCCGTCTCTCCCAGAAAGCTGAGTGGCTTAACCTTATTCAATAGGTATTTCTCGAGTACCAGGCAACACACAAGGACTGAGCAGGTGTCTTAGTTATCTTTGTATCTTTAGTATCTACCATGTGTGGTAAATTTTGTTATTGAGTGAACATACTACAGGGACAAGGAAAGCTGATGATCAAGAGAAAGGAGGAAAGGAAACTAACACTGATTGGCTAAACACTATGTGTCATTCACCATGCTGGGCATTTTAATGTACGTGCTCCAGTTGAATCTTCACAGTGACTCTGTGACAGAGCTATTATCCCTATTTTTGCAATGAATGAAACCAAGATCCTAAAGATCTTGTCCCCCAATCCCCACCCCCTGCCACATAGCTGGAAAGAAAAATCTTTCTCGCCTGACCTGTGGTGGCGCAGTGGATAAAGCGTCGACCTGGGAACACTGAGGTCGCCAGTTCAAAACCCTGCACTGGTCTGGTCAAGGCACATATGGGAGTTGATACTTCCAGCTCCTCCCCCCTTTCTCTCTCTCTCTCTCTCTCTCACTATGTGTCTCCTTTCTAAAAAAATTAAAAAAATTAAAAAATAAAAAAGAAAATCTTTCTCTACCCAGCTCAACCCCTATCTAATTCTACACTAGAGTACAAGATGTTTGCTTTCCTTAATTGTTTCAAGAAGTCACTTTTTCCTTTGGGCAGTCACAGTCATTAGAACAGAAAGTCCATTTCAGACTGGCCACGATGTCAAGAAAAAGGTTGTGTTTTCCTCTCGAATGCCTTTGAGTTCACCGTGGGAATCTTCACCACATTCTCTAGTGAAACAAAAGCCCTTACCCCAGTCAGATGGGGCCTGGCTGGCTGGCGGGGGTTGTAGAAAATACTGTCTTTTTAACATGTCTGGGAGACCATGTGACCCAGGTGTCCAGAGCACACCCTCGTGAGGTGGGGCAGTCATGAGCCCTGTGTGCTCTCTACTGAAGGAGCTTCTATGTAACCAGGTAGTTATTCTGCCATAAGCACACGTGACTTTCATCTGATCTCAAATGCTGCAAGATATAGGTGAAAGGCAAAATAAAATTGGAAAGTCAGAGTTTCTGATATGCATGTCAGATCATGCCCATTATGAAAAGAGCCCGTCCTGTCGATTCCGTATTCTCAAAGTGAAAGTCTTTCACTGTGAATCGTGTACCAAGAGAGGAAATAAATAATAATAGAGATTTTTCTCTGAAAGACACTTTAGGAAAATCCTATTATCCTTAGACCATAAGAGAAGAAATATAGTCTACTTGCGGTTTCACAGTTCACCCACTCAGGGCCTTGATTTGTGGTTAAAAATAATTGATTAAAGGTCCCTTCTCTTATAGAGTTTGGAAGTAAACTACAGGTCTGAGAATAGAGCATAAATAGATTATGTCCATTTGTACAGTGAAATGTTGTGTATCCAGCAAAGTAACTGAATATCTGAAAATGTGGGAACATAGTCACTTTGGAATGTTGTGGAAGAGCATTATAATAATGTATATTATACCTATATTTATTTAAGAAAACACTATATTGTGTATTTGTGAATAGAAAAATATCAAACTAATAAGAATAATCATCTCCAGGGAGATCCCGAGTGGGTTGTTTTTCTTTTCCTTTCTTACGGTATGTACTTTCTAGAATAAATTGTATAGGGCTTCTATAATACGAGAAAAATTAAATACTTTTATTTCAAATATAATCGTGGACCCACGGGAACTGAAATGAAGATTACTGTATTGAATTGGAGCTAAGAATAAGAGTGAATTCAGTAAGCATGGGGTTCGGTTCTGGGCCAGTGTCCCCCGAGGTGGCCAGTGGTTAGATGTGTTCAGTGGGCTCTTGGAGGTGGAGAAGGTGCAGTAAAAAGCCAATCTGGCTTTTTCAAGTGACCTGACTGGTGCCACCTCTCACTTCTGTGAGCACCAAGCCCAGATCAGCCATTGAGAAGAATAATTAATTTTCATTGTTTTGTTCACTCCAGTCACTTCCTGGTAACTGACATGGTGCCTATGGCGATGACCTTGAACAGATATCGTGAGGTGGTAGAGTGGGTGGGAAAACACAGGGCAGGGAGCCAGGTCCCCAGAGAGAGTTCCCATCCTGACACCACCCCAGCCCTGCTCTTCGGGTGTCTTTGCAACAAATGTGCTAACAGCTCTGTGTGATTTCACCCAGCTCACCTATGACTAGGGCCACTGAGCATCTCTGCCAACGGCTGAGGACTCGCACCTGTGCTCAGGCGGGGATCTGACATCCCTGAGGTGACCTGGGGCTTCTGAGACTCCACAGGGGACAGCCACTGTGCTTCCCAGCCAGTTGGTGCTGTGCGGAAATGTAGGCCTGGCCTTGTTAGATCTTCCTACTTTTCAAATAAAATCTTTTTTTTAAAAAAACATGAAAAGAAATGTTAACATTAGGAAAGTCAACAAACACATTTGGGGGCCATTCCTTTTCAACCTCTGACCTCTCTAAGGGTATTAGGAGTTCCAAAAGGCCTTAAGTCTAAGGACATTGTGGGTGACTCTGCCTGCCACTGCCCCAGAAATTCCATTAGTGTCACTCCTGTAGCCTTAGAAGCATTTTATAAGAAGCAGCAAACCTTCTTGGAGGGATAGATAATCTATCCTCCATCGCCCATTGGCAACCCGAACCTGAATGAAATTGCCGTAACTGTCAATCATGATGGCTTAAAGGAGTGGGGGAGGAGGTGGGGGGACAAGTGTAGATGCAGATACTGTCCACTGAAGCCATAAAATAGCGTGGACTTCACTGAGGGAGGAGAACTTGTCTAGATCTGCCTGACAGTGCAGCCAGCTCCCTAGAAAGGGGAGGTGGGAGGCGCCACAACAAGGCCCAGCAAAGAGCTGCTTTCAAAAATGTGGGAGGGAAGGGGATCATAAGGTTTCATCCTGTTTATTATTCCAGGTCCACCTCCTTCCTGAAGTCTCTTTCCTGGACTCCTTATTTGGAATAGTCTCTCTTCTGACCTCTGCACACGTAATTTTTAGCTCATAGCCTTCACCATATTTTCCTCCATATATTAGTTATTTATATACGGTACCTCCTTCACTCAGTTCATGCAGTAGTGAAACTTTAAAGCATTATGCGAGTGTGAGGACAAGCGGCTTTTAGGTCAGAGCATGGGTATTTCATTATCATTGTAAGTCCCCACATCACAGCTCCTGTGCACAGCCTTTGCTGAGCATCTGTGCTGCGCCTGGTGCAGACTAGGAATTGCAATATATAAAAGGCACAGTCCATGCCTTCAGGAAGTTCTTGCTGCAGCCTAGAGGCTGGGCATGAATAATGAATGTTCATAATAAAAGAGTTGTTAACTTGGCTGAGAGTCACTGAGGAGTAATAACAGCAGTCATGATTGAGCATTTAATTGGAGCCAGACACAGTACTGAGCACTTGTCGTGGCCTGGCCAGTCAAGGCCCACTTGCTGGTGGTGGTTGGGTTGGATCTCTGCTGAGTTTAGTAGTCTGCTCGGGGAATACACACATGCACCCCAAAAGACTGAGTAGGGCAGTTTCTCTGTAAGGATTTCTGAAAATGTAAACAAGCTCTCCAGCTCCCTTTCCCAAATGAGAAAGCATTAGATTAAACCAAGGAGTGCACTGCACCGTGCCTACCAAGCCCAGGCTGTCCAGAGCTCTACAGGCTTCTTAGTGAAAAAGACGGGGCCTCTGTCATGTCTCTGAGGACGTGGGTGGGGCTGGAGAGTTGTTAACACTTCAGTGAAAGTGTCCGGGAGCCGCTGTTTGAATCTGTAACTCCAACACAGGCTCTTGCACAGTGGGATTCTTCCCAGTTTTGCTCTGACTCAAAAGTCTCCTGGCCCACTGGAGCTGTTGGTTGGTTGTTTGCATGAGTAGATGGACACCCTTGGTCAAAGCCAGGATTAGCATCACACAAACAAAGCCCCTGCTGATTGTTCCTGCGCCTCAGAGCTTATCCCAAGTGGGGGAGAGCTGACAGAAGCAGCAAGGTGCTGGTGTATTGTGAAGATGGGGTTCCAAGTGGTCAGAAATGCCCAAGGAGCAGAGACATTTCAAGAAGCTGAGCGGGTCAAGGTGACCTCAGTGAGGGTCCTCAGATGGACTGGCCAGGCAGCTCATGCTCCAATCTTATCTTTAAGTGAGAGCAACCTAAATTCATACCTGTAATGCATTCAGGGAGCCTCCCTGCTCAGCAAATCTGAGAAGTCGGGATTTGGCGCTTAGGTAAGTCGGGCAGGGAGGGTTAAGGTAATGATACCTGTACCTGAACCGTCTGAAGGCCTTCTAATTACATTAATGCACACCTGTTTGCAGGGGTCAGTTCAGACTGGTTGTCATTTGCATGTTGTGGACCGTGATTGACTTGGAATTCCTTGCTTTGGTTTCTGTTGTTCCCATTTCCTTTGACAGTACCCTTTGATGTCTTTGTTTCCTATATGCACCAGATTTTTAGTTTTGTTTTTTAGGGAATAGAATAAGCAAATAAGAAACGAGTGTTTATAAGGTTAAAATTAAATTAGGATCCTCCAGCCCCACTGACAGAAATACAAATGGAAGCCAACTATTACTTTGTGTTCTTGGCAACATAAGCATGGATTCCATAGCTTTTCACGCAGAACTGGCCCCACAGTTCTCCTTTGTTTTCACTCTCCATCCCCCGTCCTCTCCACCTGGATTTTAATTGAGAACAGGTGGCTTTATATAGTTTGTGTTTGAGTCAGTTTCTGGATTTTAAAATCAATATGATTTTTAGGACAAGAGCTTTTCAAGGTCCTTACTGTGCAAAGTGCATGCGGATAGCATGGGGATCTTGTTACAATGCAAATTTCTACTGGGTAGGGCTGTGCGAAGCCTGGGAGCCTGCATTTCTAATAGGACCCCCCCAGGTGCTGCTACTCTGCAGACCACACTTTGAGAGACAAAGTGTCAGCAAAATTTCTTCCCCACTGTTAATCCTCTCTGACTTAAAACTAGCAAATACAGATGGGGTTAAACCTTCATTTGTTGTCACAAAATTAAATGCTAAAATGTTTAATCATTAAGACTAAATTTTCCTATTTTATAAGCCTAAGAAATGATGTGTCTTACCAAGTAGAAAGTGTTCTCGTTTAACCATGCTCACACCATCACTCGTCCCAAAAAGATGATTCAGTAACTTCTTTTTAAAAATTACTTGGGATATGTAAAGCCAGTAGCCACGGCCACCATTACAGCCGCCTGGCCCATGCAGGTTCGAGGTTCACATTTGATTCGGACAGACAGTAATAAAACAACGGAGCCAAAAACTGGTGGGCCATTAGCTTTAATCCTAGCTTGCACCCGGCAGGCAAGAAATACACACAGTGGGAAAACACTTCCCTTTCCATTCAGGGCTCCCAAAGTCACTGACTTATCTGAGTTTCTTAGAATCAAAGGTTTCTAGCTCACCAGCCTTATTCACCTCTGTTTCCCATCTCCTTCTCTCTGCACAAACTGGCTTCTCCTTCAGCACTCTGCCATCTTGGCTGCTTCTCTTCTTCCATGTGACCTTTTTCTGCTCTCCTCTCTAGTGCTAATCTCAGGAATCGAGAGAGAGCAAGCTCCCAGTCTGCGCCACTTTATAGTATAGAAACCAAAACCTTTAATCCAACATACAAACAAGGAAGTCTCTGATACAAAGTCACTTACCTGAGGCATAATGAGAGGATTCCTCATGAGAGTGCACCGCCTCACATCAAGAAAGGTGGGAACTAAGCCTTAGGCTATAAGGATCCTGCCTGCTTACAGCCTGTCCCCAATACACATTAATATAATCACGCCCATCCCAAGCAAGGGGGCAACTAATATTATCACCTGGGCGACGGGGCTTCCACGTGGGCAGCGCCATCTTCAACAAAGTGAGCATAATATATTTTATCTGCCCAACAGGAGTTTTTACTTTTGAAATGTAAAGCCTTTGTTTGTTAATGGTGTTTTGCTCACATTAGTGAGAAACACGTGGCTGTGCAGAGAAATCACTGAACTCAAGAGGAAAAACAATGTGTATTATTTAGAGGAGGCTAAGAATTTTATAAACTAATTAAGTGGATTTTAAAAGCTTAACAAAAAAGAGCAGGTTATAGACTTTGGGGACTGACCTAAAAAACTAGTCTAAAAGAACTAAATATGCATTTTTTCTTCTTTTTTTTTCTTTTTTAGAGAAATCAACTTTTCAGTAATTGGTCAGTATGTGGATTATCTTGTGAAAAAACAGGGAGTGAAGAATATTTTTGGTAAGTCATCTCTAGAGATTTCTCTATGTAACTCTAGCTCAGTCCTTAGTAAGCGTCTCTTACCTGGGTATCGTGTCATAGGTTATGACTGAACCTGGCTAAGCTATGCCAAATGTGTGAATTTGTAGACTTATCAATTTTAGACCTAAAAAGCACCTCAAGAGATTATCTAATTTGGTGGTATTTCTTCAAAACCAATAAGGTATTATTTTTATCCCCATTTGAAAAAGAAAATTTATGGTTTAGTAATGTTATTTAGGTTGCCCATGTCTATTCAGCCAAGAAGAGTTAGAGGAACATCAGAACCCAGGCTTCTCTCTCTGAAGGATGGTTTTATTCTCTCTTTAACCAGACCTTTGCTGTTGTATGTGTAAGAAAGACTCTAAATGCAGCGCATCAAGGAATCACAAGTCTAACAGTTACATTTATTTATTCATGGATTGTAGAAATTAAAAAAAGAAAGAAAAGAAACCAGACCTGGAACATTTTAAGCCTGACAACTACACTTCCATGCAACTGTGCTGCCCCTTGAGTCCTGTTCTAGGCTTTAGTCCCTTGGATTGCTTGTCATTCTAAGGACACAACACCTTAGCCTCGAGCTACTGCTCTACCAACAGGGTCCCCTTCAGAACTGGAGGCACCAAGGTCGTCATTAGAGCAGATAAATTTTTTGTGAAAAGGTGGCCAGGCCACATGTCACAACCAAATCCTGATTACAAAACGACTCAGGGTCCCCCTACAGCTCCAAGTCATGGTGGGAAGACAGATTCTTTCTCCTCAAAGGGCTCAAGGGAGCAGGGAGCATACTTGAAGTGTCTCAAGACCCCAAAAGAGTGATAAAAACATTCTTTTCTACTCCCCCTCACCTCCCACCCTCCTCCTCTGACCCAACGGAGTATTCAGTGGTTGGAGATCCAAAGTGCCGCCATATGCATTAGGTCCAGTGATGTATCCTTGTACAATTTACATTTTTCTGTGACCCATTAAGAGATGACTTTAGTAGAAGGGAAAGTTTTGGAATTGCAAAGATCTGTATTCAAACTTGGATTAGTTAGTGATTCATATTTCCATCTGTAAATGAGAAGAATTATTTGTACTTTGCAGGGATGTTGTAAGAAGTGAATATGTGAATGCTTGCTACAAGAAATATTAATATCCCAGTGCTTACTTAATGAATTATTTTTTTAAAAATAAGTTGTCCTAGAGTTCTCCCATGCTGAATCCCAGGCAGAGGTCATGACCCCCCGGACCTCCTAGTACTGGATGGTGTTGATTTTCCTGCCATTCAAGCCCAAATATCGAACTGGGTAGTGTGTCGGAGATTTGCCTAAATAGATGGGCAGTTATCTTTGTCTTTGTTCTCTGTCCCTGATAACAATGACAGATTTGAAATTATAAGTCAGGATTAAGCTTCCTGCTATTTTGACAAGATGAAGATGGAAAAAATGCTGAGTCTGAGGTGCAGATGGAAATGTGGCATTTCCCCCTCCCAATTCTACACTCTCGTGTTTCTCTGCATCACTTCCTCCTGCGCGGGAACTTCTGACCCTGCACTCCCAGCGTTGGCATTGGATGAGTGAAAGGTATTGGTTGGTCCCACTGACTGACTTTTTGTTTGGAACAGTGAATGGCACAACAGGAGAAGGCCTGTCCCTGAGCGTCTCAGAGCGCAGCCGGGTCGCAGAGGAGTGGGTGACAAAAGGCAAGAACAAGTGAGTGGCTCCACCAGGATAGAAACACTCATCTGCCAGATCTGTACTGAGTGCTGCTCTTCCTCGATGACGCAGCGCCCCTGCTTTCCAGTCACAAGTCGGGCTCAAGGTCAACCAGTGGGGAAATGATCAGGGACTGGAGGGTCCTAGCAGTTCGAAGAAGAGCCCAGGAGAGGAGTGCAGGGCTCTCCAAGATGGCACCCTGAAACTGGAACCTGCCTCTCGTCTACCCACCAATCAATCCATCCTCTTGGGTTACCTGGCCTTGGGCTGGGGGGAGGGGAGGAGAGGTGCTGGTGACCGACTCCGCAGGGCTCCTGGCTCTTCTGCTGAGGTATTCCTGCTCCGTCCCTTCTTGGGATGGGTGCCCGATGCTTCTGCCGGCCCTGCTTCCTTCTTCCAGGTCTTCTCCCTGCACATGATCACATGCCCTCAGGAGGCTTCCTCTTTGTCTTGGCGAACTCTCTGCCCCGCTGAACTTCAGTACGATGATATATTTTTGTTATAACTCAATTCCCATCATGGTGAAACAAACAGGACAGTGTCGGTTCACTGAGCACATTCAGTTCACCAAGTTCTATTCATTGTCTGCTATGTCGTGTGTTGTGCACCGTGCCGTCAGCAGGGATATAAAACAGGACCTCTGCCTCGGGTTGCTTACCATCTGATGGAGATGTCAGATCACGAAACTAACACTCTGATCCTCCTGATAAATAGTATAGGCAGGGACCAGAGGAGGGAGGGACTCATGTTGCTGCAGGTGGAAGCAAAGATTCGTAGTAAATCCCAAGTGAACCTGGAGCAGAGGTTTTAGTGTAAAGCCCGTGATCCTTAAATGGCACAAGGGCACCCTGAGTGCTCTAAGCTTATGTGCCAGCCTTGAGGACAGGTCGACATAAGCCGTTAGCTAATTTTAAGGGAGATCCAGGGCCCAAAAAGAAGAGAAACCATGGGCAGAGTCAAAGAAGAGGAAGACAAAGGATGAACATTAGGGAAAGCACCAGATGCAGGGATCCTAAAGTGGACAGAGACAGACAGCCCTCAGAAGATAGGAGTGAGTTGGGGAGTGAATTGTGCCACTGAAGGAAGGATGGTTTTGGAAAGTGTCCATGTCACATGGTTATTAAAGGCAGGACTGGAGAGCCAGGCTGCCTGAGTTTGGGACCTCTCGCCAACTCCATGAACTTAGACAAGCCTGAGCTTGTCTTAACTAGCCTGAACTTCATCTATAAAACAGGAGTGAAGGTAGTCCCCATCTTACAAGGCGGTGGGGAGGATGTGGAACAGTGCCTGACACAGACTACTATCACATGAGAATTCACCGTAATTATTTGCAGGAGACGCTGTGTTCGTTATGGCATTTGTTACGATAATTGTTAGATGCTGTGAAAGTCAGCAGGTGGAGGGCTAAGAAGGCCCCTGGGATTGACACGAAGGAAGTGACCGATGACCTCTGTGAGAGCAGAACTGGTGGGTTTTAGCAGAAGCAGGCAGCTGGGGTGGAAGAAGAGGGTGGACCTGAGGAGGTGGGGGCGGGGCGGAGCTCATCCTCAGGAAACATTCCTGGTGAAGTAAGGAGGGATGCAACTGCACATTAGGGAAGAGAAAGGGCGGCTTCTTTTTCTTCACGTGGGGAGGTCTTGAGCATGTTTCTATGCCAAGGGAGAAGAAATGAAAGAGAATGGAGAACTGATGCCTAGGATGGAGGTCTCGGTGGGAGGCAGGTCGGGTTGGGGAAGAGGGTTTGAAAAACCAAAAGCAGGTAGAGTAGCTTTGGAAGACAGCCAAGAAGCTGTGCGGAAAGCATAGATGGTGACGCAGCTGAGTGCAGAGGAGTAGGAGTGAGGGAGTCTGTGTGTGAAAGCAGCTTCACCTTTGGTGTTGAGGAAGCGAAGGCATCTTCCCAGAGCAAGGACATAGTCGTGAGATTGAGATATGAATCAGATATTAGCTAACTGCCAATACCAGCACGAACCAAGATAGTGCAGCCCTTCTGTGTTGTCATAAGCTCCAAGTGATGCCACTGTGCTTTCTCTTTTGCAGGCTGGATCAGGTAGTAATTCATGTGGGAGCCCTGAGCTTGAAGGACTCACAAGAACTGGTAGGTATGTAGGTCCATCTGAGAGAGACCACTCGAGGGGCCTCCATGTTTATGCTGAAGTTAAAATCAATATTGTTTTTGCCGTATATTGGATGCTGCACCAGAGAATATAAGGCATGGGAACCCAGGGAGTTCACCATCTAGAAGCAGGCACAGGGCCCCAGAGAGAATGGACCAAGGTCATGAGTGCTGTAGGAGCAGTTTGAATAGGAGACGAAGGCCTCTCTTCCTCTGAGCAAAGTCAGGATGGGTATAGAGTTAGCTAAAAGTTTGCAGGAAGAAGCACACTGTGAGCTCTTCTCTAGGAAGTGAAAAGGTGAAGCCATCTGCTGGGCAGAGAGGAGATGGAAAATGGGGTTCAGCCATACTGAGTGGGAGAAATTGAGACTTGCTGCCTAGAGGGTGGGAGAGTGACTGAAACACAACAGATTACCCTCATCCATGTTCACAGCGGCACTATTCACAATAGTCAAGAGGTGAAAGCTGCCCAAATGCTTGTCCATGGATGAATGTATAAACAAAACAGGGTGCATACATACAGTGGAATATCACTGCCTTAAACAGGAAGGAAATTCATCCTGTCATATGCTACAATATGACGAACCTCTTAGAGGGCAGTATGTTAAATGAAATAAACTAGCCACGTGGTTACGGGGAACTGCAATATTTGGTCTTTGTCCCTTTTCTGACACAGAGTTCCTAACACTCTTGGGACTTCCTGTGATGAGAGCAATAAAGGTGTCTCTTGTTCTGTAATGAAGTAACTTTGTAAGCCCCTAAGGATGGGGGCTGGTTGCCAGGACAACCAACCAAGTGAATAATGGATTGGAGGGGGAAGGGGCTGGAGGTTGAATTACTCATCAATGGCCAATGACTTAATCAATTGTGATTTGAAGTGACACCTCCGTCAGAATTCACCAGGGGGGATTTTAGAGTGCTTCCAGCTGGGTGAACAGATGGAGACTTGGGGACGGGCGCACATGCCTGTGTTCCTTCCACAGGGCGCAGATGCTGCGCACCGTTTTCCCATGCCTCTCCTGTGCATCTGCTGTTCTCAAGTTGTATTCTTTATAAGAAATTGGTGATACAATAAGTAAAATGTTCTTCTGAGTTCTGTGAATCCTTCTAGCAAATTAGTCAACCCAAGGAGGGGTACCGTGAGAGCCTCTAATCTATAGCTAGTGTGTGTGAACCCTGCACCAGTGAGGACCTAGAGTTGTGACTGGCATCTGAAGTCGGAGGAGGGGGATGGGGGATGAACCCTCCACCTGAGAAATCTGATTCTGTGCCCAGGTGGACAGTGTCCGAGTTGAGTTAAATTGTAGGACACCCAGCTGGTGTCAGAGAATTGCTTGTTAGTTTGTGGAAACCCTCACACCTACACACGTCAGAATTGTGACCAGATCCTAATGACGGTCATGTTCTTTTAAAGGCCAAACATGCAGCAGAAATAGGAGCTGATGGCATCGCTGTCACTGCACCTTTCTTTTTCAAGCCAAGGAACAAAGGTAATTAGGTCTGAATGCAGAACACTTCACGTGGTTCACTTCTTGCCTTCATTCACAAAGGTTCTAGTCAACTAGTGAGAGTCAAGTTTTATGGACTGGAGGCATGATTTGCAATAGTACAGCTATTCTCCAGGATATTTGGCCTCCCTGGATCCGTAAAAGACTTCATTAAAGGATTTCAGGTCTTTTGCCAAGTAATCTTTTTTTTTTTTTAATTTGTTTTTTTACAGGGACAGAGAGAGAGTCAGAGAGAGGGATAGATAGGGACAGACAGACAGGAACGAAGAGAGATGAGAAGCATCAGTTATCAGTTTTTTGTTGCGACAGCTTAGTTGTTGATTGATTGCTTTTTCATATGTGCCTTGACCACGGGCCTTCAGCAGACCGAGTAACCCCTTGCTGGAGCCAGCGACCTTGGGTCCAAGCTGGCGAGCTTTTGCTCGAGCCAGATGGACCCGCACTTAAGCTGGTGACCTCGGGGTCTCGAACCGGGGTCTTCCGCATCCCAGTCCGACGCTCTATCCACTGCGCCACTGCCTGGTCGGGCTTAATCCTTTTGATTAGCAACAAAAGAGATACACATTTTAAAAGGATTAAAAACAGACAAGATGTTATTTGCATGCATGATTAAATAAATCCATAACTAATTGTATAATAGATTGAAATTATCGTGAAATAACACCTATGATTGGTAGCTGTTAGTATAGATAAGTAATTTAAATACTGCTCTTTTGGGAATTTAAAATGAACATTCGAAAAGGTTTGATTTTGTTCTTTTTTCCTCCACAAAGCTTTAAAATTTTTTACATAAATCCTTTTGCCAAAAGCCAGACAAGGGAAAAAGAATAAAATATATGTAATAATTTTGTCAAAAATATTTATCACAGGCCTGACCTGTGGTGGCGCAGTGGATAAAGCGTCGACCTGGGAACACTGAGGTCGCCAGTTTAAAACCCTGCACTGGTCTGGTCAAGGCACATATGGGAGTCGATGCTTCCAGCTCCTCCCCCCTTTCTCTCTCTCTCTCTCTGTGTCTCCTCTCTAAAATGAATAAATTTTAAAAAAATTAAAAAAAATATTTATCACAGACAGACCTACATCATCACAGCATTCAGGTGAAGAGTGTAAGATTCTCTCTCCCACTTTCCCCATGGCATCGGAAGCAGTTCTGCTGGATAAATTATTTACTATCTGCAGTAATGTCACCATTGAAGTGCTCATTGGATGATGTAGGAAGTCCCCAAACCTCAGTAAATAGAGTGAGCTCTCTTCTGATGTACCTAGATTTCTCCCCAAGACTGAAAACTAGCGAACTCTGTTTGAATTACTGTGGGATGTGCGACTACTCTTCTAACTTCCCTCTTTGAGCAGATGGTGCTTATCTTTTTGTTGTAGAATTTTCTGTTAGAACTTTATTTTTCTGGTCCTAATGAAAAGTCTTTGTTGTTCACTGACCCCACTAAACCCCTTTGGGGTAAGAGGACAAGAGTTCCACCTGATGGACTTTTGAGTTTTGTCAGAGTATTTCATGAACTTCTCTTAATAGATGGAAAGGTTTGCAGCAGTTTTTTTTATAGTACTTTAGAATGGCAGGAAAGCGTTCATCTTATGTAGACCTTCCTACAGAAAAGAATATAAAACTTCAAATGAAGTGAGTTGCAAAGACCTTGCAATACACAATCTCAGGGATGGTAAAAGGGGCCAAGAATTGTTGGCTGCTGGAAAGAATGGCTGCATTTCGTTAGCTGGTTCAACTGCCAGGGAGAGCCAGTGTTTTGCACATGTTCACATCTTGACTTTTCCTGTTGTTCTTTCAGATGACCTCATTAATTTCCTAAAGGAGGTGGCAGCTGCTGCCCCGGAACTGCCATTTTATTACTATCACATCCCTGCCTTGACAGGGGTAAAGAGTAAGTACTGACCCTCCCATGTTTCTTTCTCTCCCCCCTCACATCTTACCTCATTGCACAAAGCAACCCCACTCCTTCCCACCCACCCCATGTTGTAAATGCACGACACTGTCGACTAGACAGTTCCAATGGCTCCAAAATAGGTCACTCATCAAAATTAAGTCAACCCTTATCAAACATTGACACCAGGTTACAAGGGAAGTTAAGTAAGAAAGAGCAGTAGACCCCTGGGCACTTTTGGTAGACACCATGTGTCTATCACACACGCCCCTCCTTTTTATACAGGAAGACACAGCTTAGAAGCCTGATTAGGACAGGACTGTGTCTACCTCGTACCTACTGTATTCTCAGTGCCTGGCACCTAGGAAGGTATGCTGACCTTTTCTCACTTTTCTACTAGCTTTTCTTTTATTATTACTACACTTTTTCAGGAAGAAGAAATGAGATTTTTTTTTTAGATTATTTTTTTAAATCCCATCCCTTTCTAACTTTCTTAAAAGTAAAAATAGAAGTTGTGCTCTCTAAATATCAATTGATAGTCTTCAAGGAACAGAAGACTTGGGCTTTTTTTTTTTTTAAGTGAGAGGAGAGGAAATAGATAGATTCCCACATGCACCTCTACTGGGATCCACCAGGCAACCCCTGTCTGGGGCTGATACTTGAATCTTCCAAGCTATTTTTGCACCTGAGGCCGATGCGCTTGGACCAACCTACCTATTCTCAGTGCCCAGAGCCAATGCTTGAACCAATCGAGCCACTGGCTGTGGGCGGAGAAGAGGGAGAGAAAGGGGAAGGGGGGAAGAAGCAGATGGTCGCTTTTCTTGTTTACCTTGACTGGGAATTGAACCCAGGATGTCCATATGCCAGGCCAATCCTCTATCCCAGTGGTAGTCAACCTGGTCCCTACCGCCCACTAGTGGGCATTCCAGCTTTCATGGTGGGCGGTAGTGGAGCAACCAAACGGTGCCGCGATTACATACTAATCAACTAACTGTTGACCAGTCAAGATCAGTACAGCGGTAAGACTCTGTTACAGGGCATTTGTATTGGGACCGCACCCAACCTCTTTTGCGACCACCTGGCCCGCATCCATGAGCGGCCAGGTAACTGACCCTGGGTCCACACCTGCTGTCCGATCCGGTGGGCAGTTTATGACCACTATTGTCGCCCAAAAACTAGCAGTTCATCGTTTTATTACCCTGTAGACAAAGAACTCCATGGTTCGGCGCTTCTTTCTATGACAGAAACTGCCGGACAATGGAGACACCAATTAACTCATATTTTTGTATCGATTCCTGGATTTTAGGGTAATAGGGTAACATTCTAGGAACCCTCCGCCTTGGACTGCCAAAACTAGCCAATGTCTCACTACTTCGCCCCAGTTGCAAAGAAGTGATGCCATTGGCCAATACCCGCTACATAAAATTTTATAAAACGCACAACCACAGATACTCACTTAGTCTCGTCTCGACAAACTCTTGCTCAGCCACGACACTTGTAACACTGCGACCATGCAACAGACTTCAAGCACATAAGTTTTGTTCACATTACGTAAGTGAAGCTAAATCTTTACGTAATCGAAACTAAAGTCAGTACGTAGTTAGATTTCTGAGAGCAAGCACGTGCTTACAGCATCAAACAAAATATTGTGAAATATCGTGAGCCCATGTCTCAAAAAAATAAATATGCACATGGCTATTTGCCAAAGTATCTGAAGATGGGTTTCATAGAATCTGTTGCAAATAAACAACATCCAATGTGTTTATTGTGCCATAAAACATTATCCAATGAGGCAATGAAGCCAGGTCGATTGTGAGAACACCTTTCTACAAAGCATCCAAATGACAAGGACAAGCCCATTGAATATTTTCAGGAAATATATAAAAAATTTCAAAATCGTTCAACTATCATTACATCATTTAAGAAACAACATACAAAAGTGGGCGGTAGGTATAAAAAGTTTGACTACCCCTGTTCTATTCACTGAGAAAACCAGCCAGAGTCAGGGCTATAATTTGACAAATACATAAGACCTGCTAGGCGAGGGCTGGTGGTCATGTCCAACCTGCGGTCAGTTAAGGCTGAGAATAGTTCCTGGCAACTCAGTGCAGATGTGTAAGGGCCTGGGGATGTTATTTGATGTTTTCTGGAGGTGTGCAGATTAATGAGGCACTCATTGTTCTGAGCAGTTCGTGCCGAGGAGTTGTTGGATGGGATACAGGAGAAGATCCCCAGCTTCCAAGGGCTGAAATTTAGTGACACAGATCTCTTAGACTTCGGGCAGTGTGTTGATCAGAATTGCCAGCAACAGTTTGCTTTCCTTTTCGGGGTGGATGAGGTAAGTTACCCCTTGGCATCTCCCACAGGTTAGTTTCTCTCCCAAACAATTTCAGGAGCTGTTTATATAGTAGCATTGTCTCTCACTTTTTCATAAAAGTGAATACTCTTTTTCTGTTTCTGCTTAGCAACTGCTGAGTGCTCTGGTGATGGGCGCAACTGGAGCAGTGGGCAGGTAAGCAGGACTCATTTTCCCAGTGGCTATAAATGTATAAATGGAAAGTCCCCCCACAGAGGCGTTCATCTCCTAGGTAGTCATACTTCCCGCACGTACACCTTTCCTATACAAGTTGCCTTTCTTCCCCGCAATCTTTCAGTGAAAGGGAATTAAGTAGGTTGTAGTAACTCAGTCATTGCCGTTAGAAGCCTCCGTTGCAGTTATAGGTCAGGTGCATGAGCTTGGTGCGTGCACAGAATTTCTTGGTCAGAAATTATTTGGTTATAAATACCAGACACATTCGAACTAGCTTATGCAAACAAAGGTTTTACTATAAAATACCAGGAAATGACATAAAACTCAAGACGAGGAAGCGTAGCCAGGCCTAAGGAAAGGTAAGAATCCAGAACTCCAAAGCTCTCAGTAGCCAAGGCGGCTCGTTCCCCATCCGTGGTCCCCTGGAGACACTCACCTCTGCATCTCTCTACACACTCTTTATTTCCCCTTTCTCCTTTCTCTCTAGATGGGCTTTCTCAGATTCTGCACACATGTGGTCAACTGTGGCTGCCCAAATGTGGTAGCTCAGGATATCACTAGATAAAGTGTCCACTGAGGTCCTATCAGCTGCAGCCAGGAAGTCAGTCATGTGGTCCAGTGCCTATTCAGCAGGCAATTCAATTATCATGCCCACTGCATGTGCTAACCTAATTCATTAGAAATGTGCCTGCGAGCAGATTGATTGAAATATTTACACTGACTGAAAGTGCATTTCTTCTCTGCAGGAAAAGTACAGGGGAAGCAAAATAATATTCATAACATGTCTTGGTGAGCATGGTTTTGATGAAGAGTAATTGAGTTACATAGTCCTAATGGCTTGTTCACAAGCTAGTAAGGTCTGTATGATCCATTGTCACTGCGGGGCCATTTCTACCAAAGCATGCCTTTATCTGCCTGTGGAACTTTTTTTACCCTGGAAATTGTGACTTTCTTGACTCTTGTTTTTTGGCCTCAATACAAGACATTTTGATTCTATCAACATCATTTATGAGGAGAGTACATTTGGTTAGATTTCGTGTCTTCTTAATTAGCATCGAGTCTCTCTCTTTCTAACTGAACACACATCTAAGACCTCTGGGATTTGAATGTAGTGTTCTGAAACTCCTCAGACATTCATGTACATGTTGGGATGTGGGAGTGTTTCATACACACAAGTGACTTTTTTTCAGATATATATTTTTTTTACTCTTAGACTATAATATGAACTTAACGTTCTTGGAATCCCTTGCTGTTGATGTCTACATGCATAAAGAACATACTATTCTTGGTACCATCAAGATAAGCATGTATTCTGATAACTGATTTACAATATAAGAAGTCATGCTTGACCAGGCAGTGGCGCAGTGGATAGAGCGTCAGACTGGGATATGGAAGACCCAGGTTCGAGACCCCGAGCTCACCAGCTTGAGCGCGGGCCCATCTGGCTTGAGCAAAAAGCTCGTCAGCTTGGACCCAAGGTCGCTGGCTCCAGCAAGGGATGGCTGGGTCTGCTGAAGGCCTGTGATCAAGGCACATGTGAGAAAGCAATCAATGAACAACTATGGTGTCGCAACGACAACAAAAACTAATGATTGATGCTTCTCACCTCTCTCCGTTCCTGTCTGTCTGTCCCTGTCTATCCTTCTCTCTGACTCTCTCTCTCTGTCCCTTAAAAAAAAAAAAAAAGTCATCAATCAATAGGGAAACATTTTAGTTACAACTTTTTATAACCTATCTTCCTGGTTTCTTTAAGATTTTAATGATCAGTCCAAGGTAATTGTCTATATTGCTCAAGTTAGTGTCTTTTTTTTTTTTTAAGTCCACAAAATCATTTTATTAGACCAAATAACTTTCCTTTTTGTTGAATTGTAACAGAGGGCAGCCTGACATGATGGAAACTTTGTGATAACTCCATCACTGTTCTTGAGCCATAGTATCCCCACAGTGACACAGAAACCAGGCCCACCTTGCAGGGCTTGAGAGAATGAAACATGACTTATGTCAAGCACCTAGAATATAAAAGGCATGTAAGAAATGGCCTCTCTTTTATTATTATCATTATTTTCTAGATATTGGCCTCTAGGTAATATATGTGGTCAAGGAATTATGTAATCCATTGGGATTTGCCTCTTTTATTGTGGTGCCCCCTTCACCCACTTCCTTAGAGTAAGGCTTTTAGGACTCACCCCAGATACTACATTGTACCCACAATTCTTATCTAGCTCCGTGCTCTGTGTGCCCCGGGGCAGGGGCTGGCCTTAGCGGCTCCTTGCTAAACACCTTCATCTCTCATTATTTATTCTTATTTCTAATTTTATCCTTTTCCCACTTTACTTCATTTTCTTTATTCACTTGGGTGTCCTCAGCCTCCTCTTGGCACTGTTTCTTACTTTCTTCTTGTTTAAAATCAAACCTGTCCCCATTGTCAGTGCTCCCACATATGTAATAAAGTGATCAACTTTTTCTTTTTTCAGAGACAGAGAGAGAGTCAGAGAGAGGGATAGATAGGGACAGACAGACAGGAACGGAGAGAAATGAGAAGCATCAATCATCAGTTTTTCGTTGCGACACCTTAGTTGTTCATTGATTGCCAAGCAATGCTGGGAAACTCACAACTGAAGACACCTGACCCTCTACAAGGTTAGGGCCTACATGTAGGGTTTCTAGAAGATCAGGGTATTTATGCCCTGTAAACAGCAGAGGGGTTCGAAGATCTGGACCTTTCCCACGAGGTTATTGTTTCTATACTATATGCTGTTTTGTTTTTTTCCAGTACCTATAATTACCTGGGAAAAAAGACAAACCAGATGTTGGAGGCCTTTGAACGGAAGGACTTCTCTTCAGCCCTCAATTATCAGGTTCACTTTCTCTTCCTTTCACATAAATTGCAGCCTTTCTTCCTTCGCTCTGAGAATTCTTAGTCCCTCTCACCAGACCCTACCTGCCCTCATGAAAATCGCCTCACTGCTCTTTCTTTTCTTTCTGTTTCTTACTTTCTTCTTGTTTAAAATCAAACCTGTCCCCATTGTCAGTGCTCCCACATGTGTAATAAGGTGATCAACTTTTTTTTTTTTAGAGACAGAGAAAGATTCAGAGAGAGGGATAGATAGGGACAGATAGATAGGAACGGAGAGAGATGAGAAGCAACAGTCATCAGTTTTTCCTTGCAACACCTTAGTTGTTCATTGATTGCTTTCTCACTGTGCCTTGACTGCAGGCCTTCAGCAGACCGAGCAACCCCCGTTGCTGGAGCCAGTGACCTTGGGTACAAGCTGGTGAGCTTTGCTCAAAGCAGATGGACCCACGCTCAAGCTGGCAACCTTGGGGTCTCAAACCTGGGTCCTCTGCATCCCAGTCAGACGCTCCATCAACTGTGCCACCGCCTAGTCAGGCGGTGATCAACATTTTTTACAATGAAAAGGAGGACAAAAATAAATTGAAGAAAACATTATCATAAATAAAAGAAACATTTTATTCATTGCAACAATAATATACTATAATATGATAAATGCATAATAAAAACATTGTAATATTTTCTATTGTAATTATGCTTACATGCCTATTAATTTTTAATTATAATTGTAAGAAGAAAGTTCTCATTTAGATTCTGATTCTTGACAAATCGTCATGTCAGAGACAAATATGTGACATCACATGCAATAGATCAATTCTGCATCGATTGAATTCGGACATTTATAGATTAGTCTTTCAATATAAAAAGGAGGACACTTTTTGAGGGAGGACAGAACTTACAAAAGAAGGACTGTCTTCCCTAAAGGAGGACGATTAGTCACCTTAGATCAGGACAGGCCCCATACAGGAGTGACTCCTCCCTGTTCCTCCCAGAAATGACCGTATTTTTGTGACTATAAAATAGTAGCAATTGACATGTGAGCAAATGGCCCATGCCATCCCCTTGAGGATGTCACACCCGAGTCACCAGAAGCTGTGAAGCTGGCAACCTAAAATGGGAAGACTTCATTCAAAGTCAGAGCAGACCTGCCTTCTTCACTTTGGAAATGTGCTGAGGACAGAAAACACCTACCCAGCGGAAGCAGGAGTCACTGGCTTTGAAACAGGAAGAGAAGTGCAGCTGGGGGCTCGTGTGTGACAGGGAGGAGCCCAGGGAAATGGCTGCCGTGGGTGTTACATGGAGGACAGACTCGCTGTCCAGGGAACAAAGAGCTGCACTGGGCAGAACTGGTCTTGCCAGCTGGGCAGTGTGTGTGCTTTAGGTGAATGGAATGAGATGGGAGGAAATAGGGTAAGCAGAAGAAAAAGAGCTCAGGGATGTTCAGGATAATAAACGTGCCCTAGAGGAGTAGCTCAGGAAATTACCGTATTTCCCCATGTATAAGACACACCCTTTTCTGAAAAATTTGGGGCCTAAAAACTGGATGCATCTCATACAGTAGTTGTAGATTTATTTTTTTACCTGCATTTCCTGCTTTTTCGTGCGGATGAGGAGTTGTATGAATTCTATGATGAATAAAACTTGAGTTCAATAACTTTATGTAATAACTTTTTTTCAAATTTCGGCTCCAAAATTAAGGTACACCTTATACATGGGGAAATACAGTAAGTGGGAATGAAAGGCATAAGCCAGATCAGACCAGGTGACCTGTCCTGTAGCCAACCTGATTCTGCCTCCTATGTAAAGTTTAAATAGTTTATTTAAATACTGACTTTTGTTCAGCCCCAGACCAGATGAAGCTAAGAGCAGTAACAGGGTAAAGACCCAGGAGGCTATGCAAACTAAATTAAACACGGGCATTACTTAGATTTAAATTACGTTAAAAAGTCTGAATTGTGTGGTCTCTGCCATCTCTTTGCATTACTGGCTTTCTTCTTCCTTAGTTTCCCAAGAAAAAAGTTATTTCTGAAAATCCCAACCTGCTCTGAGCTGAAAGACAGGGAAAGCGTAGGGTAGAGTGACCTGTGAAACAGCTGGGATATGGACCCTTTATGGCTCCTTCTTGCTGGCTGACCCAGTGTCCATCTCTCCCCCACCCCCTCCTTTTGTCCCACTCAAATAAATTGTCCTGCTCAAAACAGTACTGGTGAGAAAGTTATTTCCCTGCATTCTCTGTTCCTGCTTTCAGAAGGAAGGGGTGAGTGCCTCTCATTGACTCCTGTTGTGTTTAGGACACGGCTGGGCTGAGTGTGTGATGTAATAAAGCTGGTCTCTGCCCTAAAGCAGTCTGTAGTTGAGGTAAGAGTCAGTCAAGTAACAAATTAGGGCCAACCTTAGTCATTCTCATGGACTTAAATACCATTTCTTATGCTTACATAAGTGAAATGATACATATACAAAGATAATCCTTATGGTATTGTTTATAATAGCCAAAGATGGAAACTGCCCAAATCTCCATCTCTAAGGAAATGGTTAAATGCATTGTGAATTATACAATCAAATTATATATAGTACACTAAAAGGATGCGATAGTTTTACATATACAGATCTAAAAAGATCTCCATGATATATTAAATTTTAAAAAAAGCAAAGTACAGACTCATGAATATGATGTGCTGTGGTTTGGGAATAAGGGGCAAAAATATACATATATGTTTGTAAGGCTCTGGATATAAAAATTGTACTCTGCATTGAATTTTTTATTAACTAGTATACAACTGATTAAACCAATGTAAAAGTAAAAATGTTGAAAATGCATCTCTTAATGAGATGGATGGGAGTCCTTTTTTATGAATTAGTTCATGAAATCATGGATGAATAATAATGCTAAGATGAACTGAAGTTCAGAATCGACACTATTTCTGGGTTTTGTTTTTAGAGAAGTGCTATAAAACCGTGCTGATAGAAATTACTAGCTTCTCGGCCTTTTGGCTAAGATCAAGTGTAGTATATAAATTACTAGATAAGAATGGAAGACATTTTCTTACAGCAGTGCCACTCAATTCTTTTTAAGTTATGTGCCAAAAATCAGGATGCTTTAAATGTAATAATTTAGTGATTTTCAGCTGACAACTTGAGTAGCAACTATTGAAAGCACTGCACTCTGTTGAAAGCAAAAAAACCCCTGAAAATATCTGATTTTTTAGAGGACTTGCTGTCCATTAGTTAGAGGAATCACTCTGTCACCTTCTCTGTCAATACCAATACCAGTGTTTTGATTTGCTCCATTGTGTGCTTCTCAGACATGTCCTAGGCCAGTGACATGGGAGGTATGTCTTTATTTTTTTCAAAAGTAGGAGAAAAAGAAAGACTGTGAAAGGGGAAATATAAAAGGACAACCCACACCTTTGTATTGTGTGAATTTTTATTCTGATCCATTTTGGAAATTAGCACTTATGGAAGTTGAGTATCTAGAAATTGATTCCCATAAATCTTTGCCTTGGCTGAGGTTAGTGAACCCCAGTTTGGAAACAACTGCAATCTCTGATAAGTTTACCTGTGGGAGCTTGATGGGTTAAAGGCTGTCTTCCCTATCTTCACTCTCTATTGCACTGCTCTATCATTGGAGCTTCTTTTCTGCATGGGTCCATTTTATAAAGCTGAAATGTATGAAAAGATCCTACCGTATCCTGGATGGATCTCAGCCATCCTCACTTGGTTGGTTTTCTCCATTCTGACAGACCTTCCGAAAACCAAGGTGTGTGGACTTTTTGGTTTGGGGTTTCTGTTATTTGACCTCTGAGTTCTTTAAATTGTTATCACAGTTCAGTAATACTGACTATAGATTTGTTTGTTCCTTTCCAGTTTGGCATTCAGAGGTTTATCAACTTTGTGTTCAAACTAGGTAAGTTTCCTGCTTTGTCTGCTATTGGAGAATGGGAAAATAAATGGACTTTCTCTGAGGGCTTCAGGAAAAGTGATGAGGCATTCTGATTACTTTCTCTGAGGGTTCAACCAGAACACCTTTTAATGCTCTGTTGCAAGTAGAATTCTTTCCAATATTAACCTTCAGGGCCAACCTGATAAAATGGTGCAGGAGGGTACGGGCACCCTTTCTCAAACCCCTCTCCTCTACTTGAACACTTTGTTCACCTCCCCATTCTACACACACACACACCATTTTTTGTTCCTTCTCTCCTGCTCCATCAGCACTCCCTCCCGTTACTTGCCTTTGCTCATTAAAGTTCTACTGCCACACTGCGGCTGATTTCAGCCTAAGTGCTTGGGGAATGGCAGTCTGAATATAGATAGATCTTACTAAATTGTGAATGACTGACAGCACTCCCAAGAGTATTAGCAACTTAAAAAGTTTATAAACACAACTGAATTTAAATGGATGAAGGATTGGATAATATGCCAAAGTAAAATTTGAGGGAAATACAGTGAATTTAAGTAGAGCAACCTCTCCAGTGTCTCCTAAGCCTTATCCTATGACACATGACAAATGCCACCATCTCACTCCACTTCTGCAAGAGACTGGCCCTCCTTGAGAACCTGGGTCAAGTCCAGTAAAAGTTTTAGGTTTATTTTTGGCAAATCTCCTACCACCCTCTCATAGCCTTTCTGATTCATCCTGGTCCGAAGCACCTATGATGTGTTATGTCCCTCACACTCTCAAGGTTCTCAGCTAGCTCTCTCAGTCTGTCAAAGACAGTGTTTCCCATTTGCTTTTCCACTTTCATGATTTTTGTCATATTTGTGTGCAACTAGTACTATTAATGACCTATTATTATTCACTTGCTCTAAGAAATATTTTCTATAAAACTGTAGGTTTGTTATGATAGTTATATGTTCCTGAAGTACATTAAAGTAGATATTGAACTATTGAGATTTTAAATTATATACCTGTGTTTGTAAATTTTAATTTTATATACTTGTGTATATACAATTGTTTTGCATACCAGCAGCGATTCTGTTACAGTTTTATAAAATATAGCTGTGAGGTATTAGGGGAAAGGATTAACTCTTGCCAGAATTATATACATTTTTGCAACACCTTAGTTGTTCATTGATTGCTTTCTCATATGTGCCTTGACCACAGGTCTTCAGCAGGCAGAGCAGCCCCTTGCTCGAGCCAGCGACCTTGGGTCTAAGCTGGTATTTTTTTGCTCAAACTGGCGACCTCAGGGTTTCAAACCTGGGTCTTCCGCATCCCAGTCCAGTGCTCTATCCCATGTGCCACTGCTTGGTCAGGCGAAAGGGGACTTTTGAAGACAGCTTTTATGCTCTAAAAGAATATACCTTAAGCTCATTTCAGAGCTTTCTTGGGAGTTGGAATTTTTGTGGTTTAATCAAAGAGAAACTTGTCTTAAGAAATTTGTAGTCCTATTAGAAAGGTAAGCTCCCTGTTACACCATTCATAATAAGCCTGGAAGGGCTATTTTGCATTCATCAAACTACTGCATTTCCCTGTGTATAAGATGATCCCATGTGTAAGATGCACCTTAATTTGGGGGCCTGAAATTTTAAAAAAGTATATCATCTAAAGTTATTGAACTCAAGTTTAAATCATCATAAAATTCATACAATTCCTCATCACTGTCAAAACTCCCACCCATTAGCTTGTCCATATCTGTGTCTGATGACGAATCACTGTCTTCATATATTGCCTCGTCCTCAGTTCCATCTATGGCATTTGAAATGCCACAACCACTGTATAAGACACACCCAGCTTTTAGACCCCAAATTTCTCAGAAAAGGGTGTGTCTTATACATGGGGAAATATGGTATATTCTATATATTTAGACATTCTAGTATTTTCCTTCCCAATGCTAAATTGTTATTGTAACTAATTTAACCTAGCAAAAGAAAGTTATTACTTTTTTTTTTTTTTTTAGCAAGAGAGAGACAGAGAGAGGGACAGATAGGAAGGGAGAGAGATAAGAAGCATCAATACTTCTTTGCAGCACCTTAGTTCATTCATTAATTGCTTTCTCACATGTGCCTTGATCGGAGGTGGGGGGCTACAGAGGAGCAAGTGAACCCTTGCTCAAGCTAGCGACCTTGGGCTCAAGCCAGCGACCATGGGGTCATGTCTATGATCCCACACTCAAGCCAGCGACCCCATGCTCAAGCTGATGAGCCTACACTCAAGGCAGTGACCTTGGAGTTTTAACCTTAGTCCTCTGCTTCCCAGGCCAACGCTCTATCCACTGTGCCACTGCCTGGTCAAGTAAAAAGTTATTACTTCTTATGCCACGGATCCAAAAGCAATAGCCAATTGAGAAATCAAATATCTTGTTTTCTATTCTGGGTTATTTCCCAAGATCTACCTTTAAAATCACTAATTCTATCTTTAGCTGTGTTTAATTTCATTGATTATATATTTTTCATTTTCAGTGTTTCTCTTTGGCTGTTTTTATTTATTTTTTCTTCAGATCTTACTGCTGTTTATTTATATGCCTCTTTCTTAGCTTATGAGTTTTTTTTGTTTGTTTTTTTTTTAGAGAGAGAGTCAGAGAGAGGGATAGTTAGGGACAGACAGGAACGGAGAGAGGTGAGAAGCATCAATTATTAGTTTTTTGTTACCGTTGCGACACCATAGTTGTTCATTGATTGCCTTCTCATATGTGCCTTGACCGCGGGCCTTCAGCAGACCGAGCCACCCCTTGCTGGAGCCAGCGACCTTGAGTCCAAGCTGACGAGCTTTTTGCTCAAGCCAGATGGGCCCGTTCTCAAGCTGGCGACCTCGGGGTTTCGAACCTGGGTCTTCCACATCCCAGTCCGACGCTCTATCCACTGCACCACCGCCTGGTCAGGCTTAGCTTATGGTTTCTATTGCTTCTTTTACCTCTGTGATGTCTCTTTCAGAATTTTGTATCATCAGTTTGCTGGATCTGAAATTTGTGAGTTGTGCACAAGCTGGCTTTCATGAAGCTTCTTTTTCCTCACATACTTTGTAATTTTTAACTTTGAATCAATCTTCAGAGGCTGTTGTTTTCCAGAGAGCCCACTGTGCTCTAGGTTGTGAGGTGTGTTACCAAGTGTTTTTATATTTGCCTCTGTTAGGACACATAGTTTCACCAATTCTAACCTCTCTTTTTATGTTATTTTCTTAGTCTGGTTCCTATGTCACATGCATGATACAAATATGGGTCTTTCATTCATATATGGCACAGGCTTGAGATTTCTTTCATGTAATCTTTTCCATCCACAATCCTGGCAGAAGTCAAGGGCTCAGCCTCTATCCCTAAGCCAGGTTTTTTCTCTTGGTTTTCATAGAAGGCAGGCTACCAGTTTTTACACTTGCAGTTTGAGTCTAGCTCCTTGCTATGCCCAGACCTTATGCTTCCTCTTGCATTCCTGTGCCAACATTATAACACCAGCCCCAGAACAGCAGCTTTGAGTCATAAACTATCTAAGAAGTCTCAAGGACTTCTTAGATATGCTTGCACTAATTTCTCTCCCAGCAATGAAGTCCTGTATCTTTTGAGCAACAAACAGTATAGCCCTGAATTAGATTCTCATGGACCATTTGGCTTCAACTCCTCACTACTCTTGAGGTCTTTATTCATGATAACTTAGGTCCCTCCTTCTTGTTTTTGATGATAACTTTGAGTCTTGTACTTTGTTTCATTTTACAGCTTGTCAAGTTGTTGAAAATACTTTTTGCAGTATTTCTCTTGGAAGCAGGAAGAGGGATTCCCTATGTCTTCTCAGTCTGCCATGTTGACTGCAAATGTCCCCACATTTTAGTCTACCTTATGCTGTTGTAGTAGTCACTGTACCAATAGTATCTCTACTTCAGAATGTTGGTGGTGAAGTGTACAATCCCAGTCACATTTCCTTATTTATTTTCTCTGTATAGGTTTTGGAGTGTCACAGACCAAAGCCATCATGACTCTGGTGTCTGGGATTCCGATGGGACCACCCCGGCTTCCACTACAGAAAGCCTCCAAGGAGTTTACTGATAATGCGGAAGCTAAACTGAAGAGTCTGGATTTCTTTTCTTTTACTGATGTAAAGAATGGAAACTTGGAAGCCTGTGACTGATGTCTTTCTGTCAAGTCTGGTGTTTACATGGAGATATAATCTACCAGGAACAATGCATTCATTTCTCAAGGACTTTATAGATGAGCTTGAGCTACATACATTCTTTCCTAGCAAATGAAATCTCACATCAATCAACAAATATTGAAGTACCTACTCTACTCTTTAAAAAGTTTTATTTTGTGAAGGAGCAAAAACTCCAAAAGGTGTCATGAGCCCTAAGTCATTCAACATCACACAAAATCTTTGCAGAGAAATTTCTGCTGATATGGATGAAATGGAATCAAGAGGAAAATTGTAATGAATTCCATCGGCTTTTAGGAGCTCCCATTATCTTGATTTCTAGTTCTTAATCCTATCTTCAAGTTTTCTTATCTTAAAGCACTATAATGTACTTTCATTTTAATAAATAGTCATTTGGAATCGAGGAAAACTCTGAGCTATGGCATTTAGGCAGGTGTGCTAACTTCAATGACAAATTACATGACTTAACTATACACAACTATGAAAACACCAGCTGCCCTGCCCGCTCAGTCTAACTCTAGAACACATGTTTTCAGATTAATTGTGATGTCAGCGGATTTTCCACAAACCACTGGGTTAGCTGAGGACTTGTTTCAGTTCTTATAGGTAAAGGGTCCTTTAGGGTGGTTTTCATATAAGAAAGGAAAGGCCTTCCAACAAGAATTCAAGTCTCCACTTGTTGCTATGTAAGAACTTCTTTAAGCACCACATTTCCAAGAACCAGAGTTCTGCTCTGAGCACCACATCCTCCCCTTCCCCACTCGGAGGGAAGTGTCTCCCCCATAGCACCCTGAATTATTGGAAGTGAAGGTCACTGTCCCTTCTGCAGTGAGCCCAGGGGCTACTGGACTTCCCAGTCACACTTTCAAGCAGTCACTTTCCTTCAATGATAGGAAATTTATCATCTTTATATTACACATTAATTATTAATTTTTAAGATGGTTAGTGAGATCTTATGAACACAGAGAGCAATATAATGATTAAAACGAAATGAGCAGGGCTGAGTTAAGCTCTATATTTTAACATCCAACTCCATAGAAATGACTGAGTACTGTATTATTGAACAGTAGGTTACTTATAATGCCTTTAATCAAAAGTAAAATTTTGGAATACTATTAATTTACTATTGTCTTTGAATTTGGTTTTTAATGTCAAAACTAATGTAGCCTGACCAGGTGGTGGTGCAGTGGATAGAGCGTCGGACTGGGATGTGGAAGACCCCCGTTCGAGACCCTGAGGTCACCAGCTTAAGCGCGGGCCCATCTGGCTTGAGCAAAAGCTCGCCAGCTTGGACCCAAGGTCGCTGGCTCCAGCAAGGGGTGGCTCAGTCTGCTGAAGACCCGCGGTCAAGGCACATGTGAGAAAGCAATCAATGAACAACTATGGTGTCGCAACGGCAAAGAAAAACTAATGATTGAAGCTTCTCATCTCTCTGTTCTTGTCTCTCTGTCCCTGTAAAAAAAAAAAAATTAATGTAATGATATGTGAAATATTCAACACAATACTAAAGTCTTTTTCTCTTTTCCCTCTACCTGGCATCTGGTTTGTAATACACAAGTTTCCTTTCATGTGCTTTATTGTTGTTGTTATGTTTGGTTTTAATTTTGTTTTGTTTTGATGCTCTGTCGCCTTCTTCCTAACCCCAGGCAGCTATCAGTCAAAGGAAGCTCAGGTTCAGGTTCAGCAGTGATAAGCAGAGACTACAATAAAAATATTGCAGTGCTGCCAAAACAGTAAGAAAATGCCTTAAAGGTAAACAAAAATGAGGAAAGGAATCCAAAGAGGCAAGGGGACCCTGATTTAAGCACCTTTATAATTACTTTGTGATGTAGCTAACACTTCATTGGATCTCAGATGCTCTGATTGATTGTTAAGATAGTATTTTAGATACACCTCTGAGAAAGAAAAAAACACTGACAAAGTATGACATGACATCTCATTCCAGAAATTTCCAAATGATTTTTTTAAGTATGTTTTAGGAGTGATATCGTACATTTTCAGAATGAAGTAACTATGGCAAAGGGAATTAAATATCTTAATCAAGGTCACACATACTTGTGGCAGAGCCAGGATATGAATCTTAACAGGTTGACAACAGACTGTATTTCACACACAGAATCTTAAATTTATATGTCCACTTTTAAAAACACTTTTTATCTAGTGTTATCCCTAAGATTCAAGCCCAAGGACCGAGTAATGTAGTGGAGAGTTGGGTTCAGTTGAGCACAAAATGGCAAGCAGTATAACATGGTTGTATGGGAGGCAGCGCTGCCCTGTGGTTATTAATATGACCCAGATCCAGTCCATGTGGGTTCAAGTCTTACCTCCACCACTTATTAGCTCTGTGACCTACATGTTATTTAACTTTTCGGTCCTTCAGTTATCTGATCTACAACACAAAAATTTGAATATCTACTGGGGTTATTGTGAGGATCACATGACGTAATACATATAAAATACTGAAAACAGTGCCTGGGACATCATAAGCACAGTGAAGTGTTAGCTGTTATTCATTTTTGTAGCTATCCAAGCACTTCAGTATATGTTCTTTATACAACAGAGAGAAACAATACATCACTGCTAACCCTTCTAACTAATGGCTGGCAAAATGAAGTTGAAAATGATACTATACCCAAGGCAAGAACTTTGCATTTATTACATATTACCAGCACTCAGACTAGAGTGCCACCTTCACATTTTTTCCCTCGGCTGGGAATTTTATGCTTCCCTCTAACAGTAGAGAATAGGAAATGAAATTATCTGCATGCTCTTAAATGACCCATGTGTGACCATTTGAAACAGTGAATAACAATGAGAAAATGCCTTTTGGTAAGTGATTTTAGAGGAACAGGTCAAGGAGGCATAGCTAGAAAAGGAAGCATGTTTAGAAGCTTCATCTGCAAATGTTAAGGAAGATTTTAGAGGGTGCTAGTTGCCTAGGGCAACCTACAAAGGTAATGCCAGTCACTGACATGCAATTCCCTAGAGGTTCTAGGTCTCAGGTGCAAGGACTCAATTAAGAACCGACTCAATAAAAATTTCCATTTAAGCCTTGGAAGCTAAAGCTCTGCCTCTGAAGGTTTAGTTTAAACTTAGTATTTTACCATCTTCATTATCTAATTCAAAATTCTTGCAATCCATTTATGCTATTTGAATTTCCCTTATGATAAATATCAGGTACTTGCAACTGTAAGCACCTTGAAAGGTACAAAGAATTAAAAATTAATGTCTTTCCCTGAATGATTGAAGAGAGCAAATTCACAGAAAAAATAAAAGTGAATAAATGCTAAACTATTTTCCAATTGTAAGAGCAACAGAGTTTTAAAGGGAGTAATCACTGAGCTAGAAGAATTTAAAAAAAAAAACATAATGAAAGAGGTGAAGAATAAGGATGTATAGGTATGATGGGCTTAGAGATAAATTGATTAGTCTGGATTATCTGGAACAACCCCAACAAAATATTTTGTATTTTTGTCTCCAAGAGAAGCACTAAAGTTCAAAATGTAACAGTGAGAACTACAATAGTTCACTATATATAGTATTCCAAAGACTCTGAAGACAGAAGGATCTCCAATGTAAGCCGAAACAACCCTGAAAGATGTATCCATCATTCAACTAGATTTTTCCGAGCTCTTAATGTGTCAAGCACTGTGTTGAGTGGACTGAGCCAAACAGGGTTCCTGCCTTCACTGAGCTTATTTCTTTTTCAGAAGACGTTCGCGTTGCAGTCTAAATCTCTACATTGTAGAGGGGTCGGGAACCTATGGCTCGCGAGCCAGATATGGCTCTTTTGATGGCTGTATCTGGCTCACAGACAAATCTTTAATAAAAAAATAACAAAAATATGAAACATTCTCATGTATTACAATCCATTCATTTCCTATTGCTCATGTTTACGGTTGCGGGTGGCTGGAGCCAATCACAGCTGTCCTCCAGGACAACACCAACTTTTTTTTATTGGATAATGCGTTATGTACCGTTATATGGCTCTCAAGGAATTACATTTTAAAATGTGTGGCGTTCATGGCTCTCTCAGACAAAAAGGTTCCCCACTCCTGTAGAGTCTACAATAATTTATTGAACGTCTATTCCCTGCCCAATATTCAGCTAAGGCGCCTTTCCTCTGGCATCTCATTTCATCATCACAACAACCCCATCAAGTTAGCGCCTAAGATTTCCAGTTCTGTCGTCCAAGGGCACCTCATCCATACTAGGCCCCTACGACAAAAACTGCTAAACATTTTGCTGCATCAGAGCCACCGAAAGGTTCAAAAGCGGCCAGCAAACCACGGAAAGCGACCCGTAGGGGTGCGGCCGGAGGCGCAGGGAAATCTCCCCAGCGACGGGAGTCTCAGGCTCCGCCCTCCCTGGGGCCGCCCTTCCCAAGCTCCCTTTCTGCGCCTGCGTACGACCGTGGCCCCGCCCCTCGCTCGCCGCCGCGGGAGCCATTTCGCCGCCACCGCCGTGCAAGTTGTAGTGTGCTTGCCGTTTGTCTGAGAGGAAGGTCGGGCTCACGGACGGTCCCAAGAGGACTGTACTCTCGGGTACCAGGCAGTGGAGACTAGTAGGTGAGAGACGACGTTGCCATCCATTGTGGCCGCGCAGGGCCCCCCCTATCCGCACCCGGGCTTTGTTGCGAAGCGCGGGCGGCGATGGCGGGTGGGGGAGGGGCGAGCCGCTAGGCCGCGTGCCGGGATTGCGGTATGCGCGTCGCTTACCGCACCGTTCTTGCGCTGCTGGGGGCGCATGGTGGCCGCGGCCTTTCGTCCAACCATTCCCAGTTCTGTTTCCGAAACCGCCGAACCCCACTTTCTTCTCCGGCCTGCGCGGCGGGGCGCTTTCCCGCTCGGCGGAAGGGGAACAATAGCCCGGTGGTGAGCGCGCCTCCGCGCAGCACGCGCCCCGGATCCTTCGTTCATTCGTGCTGCAGGCCCTGGGCGCTGGCCCGCAGGCAGGGAGTGGCGCTGTAAACAAGTGGGGCAGTCCTGCCCCGCACTCACCGAGGTCTCGGGTGGGGGTGGGGCGTCGGGGGTAACAGGAAAACCAACGTCTGCTGGTTTCGATGAAAAGATACGAGAAAGTGTGAAGGGAGAGAGCTGCCTAGGGTGGATACGGAAGGCGTTTGGGAGGAAGGAGTCCTTTGAACTGAACAGATGGGGCTGTTAGCGGGGAAGACCAAGGAAAAAACGAACTGCCCAGGTAGCAGAGATTAACTTTTAAGGGCGGAGATTGGAAAAGAACCGAGAAGGCCACGTGACTGCAGTGCGGTGGGGAGGATTTAAGAGAAGAAGGGATTTCAGGGTGGCCAGACGGGAAACGGACTCGTTCAGGGACGACTTTGCAGTCTCCTAGTTGTGCAGTAGTGGTGAGAGAGGAGATGGAGAGAAGTGTCCAAAGCTGTAGAGAATAATTTATAAGTTTATTTGAGCCAAACTGATGACAATTCGTGGGGAGCAAAAAATCTCGAGATTGATAATGTGCTCCAGAGAGTAGCAGTTTTGCAGTTTATTTTCTACATTAGAATCAGGAGAAGGTGTAAAGGGAGGGGAACACAAAGTCCATTGGTATTAGGTGAAGGGGGTGAGAGGAAGCCAAATGGGGTAGAAAGTGAAACATTTCTTTTACATTGGAGGGTACAGGGTAGTTAATAGTTAACATTTACAACACATAGAGATGATATGGGGGAACAAGATAACAATGAAGAGTTTTGCAGTAGTTGTAAGGATTAAATAAAATAGTTCATGTAAATAATCTTGTATAAGGTTACTGTCTGACATCTAGTAAAGGGTCTATGGAGGATCTTGAGGGATGACTTCAAGTTGATATAACTAGGTAGATGCTCGTGCCATGTAAGGAGGTAGGAACACTGGAATTGGAGGTCGAAGGAGGAACAGGTTTGGGAAGGAAATATAAAATTCTGTTTTGACTGAGATGCCAAGTTAGCATCCAAATGAGTACATTGGCTCTGCAGTTTGAGAACTTGATTTTGTAGCTTAGAGAGAAAGGACTAAATGTTTAATGTGGTTTTTTGGCATCATTAACCTGGAGTTGATACTGGATATTGCGGAGTTAGATGAGACTACATACCTAAGAAGGAAGAAAATTGATGCTATAGTTCTTCCTATTTTATGTTACTCATTCACCCTAAAGGCTTGTTTTTTAAATTAATTATTCAAAGGTGGAATTTACAGATAGTCATCATCTGCTTTCCACAGCTTTTCCATTAATAGGATGTCCCCAGGGCTACGGAATGAACAGGTTTATGCAAACAGCGTCCAGTGTCCTGACATTAGATAATAGGTGTTAACAAAACACACTAAAGATTAAGGAACAGAAGACAAAGGTTTGATGTTGGTTATGGGTTTCTTCTCACAGTCAACTAAATTCATTGGTTTTGTTGTTCTAAATTTGGTCTCAGATATCTTGTTTGTAATTTAGACCCATAGGCTTCATATCTTTTGGTATCTTATAAACTGGAGAGTAGAGGGGAGTGCCAAGTATGGTATGTTGCGCTTCAAGAAAACTTAACGTCCTCAAACTGTGATAAAAAACGACAACAACCAAGGCCTAAAGGAGAGATTTAAGTTAACAGATTACCGTTTTTAGTTCAAGTAATGGATAAAGTATTTGGACTTAATATATAGCCTACAACTTTGAGGATAGTCCGCTAGAAGATATACTCAGAATGAGAATAAACTATTGGCTATATGCACAAAATGAAGGATGACCATTTCTTAGAGTAAGTAGTTTGAGCTTGCATTTTTGTCCTCCACAGGGGATGACAGGAAAAAGTTACCTGAATTTTGTGTGCCCTAGTTTCTTGCTCTGTAAAAAGAAAATGATATTATCAACCATATAATGTTATCTACCATTTATGTGAGGATTAAATTTGTTAAAATACATAAGGTACCTATTGTTAAGAAGTAGGGCATGACAAAATTGTTTGAAGAAAAGATAAAAGTCACTTGTAGTCACCCAAAGATAACCATTTTGGGGACTGTTTCATTTCCAGTCTTGATTTATGAGTACAGGTATATATTTTTTATGTAGTTCAAATTGTACAGTTTTGTATTCTACTTTTTGTTATGTCATAGATGCTCAGTCGTTAAAATTTCTTTATATGCAATTTTAATAGCAATATGATAGAATGGTATTTAGCCTAGATTTTTCAGTAAATTTCAGTTGTTTGGTTATTTTTAACTTGGTAATTTCCTATATTTGCTCTTAATAATAATGCAATTTTTAACTAAATTATTGTTTTCTTAGGTCTGAAGAAGACACCTGAATCATGGGTGACGTTAAAAATTTTCTGTATGCCTGGTGTGGCAAAAGGAAGATGTCCCCAACCTATGAAATTAGAGCAGTGGGGAACAAAAACAGGCAGAAGTTCATGTGTGAGGTACTAAAGAATACATTTTACATTAATATGATTTTTGAGGCTTATTTTGGTATTAAAAGAACATTGTTTTCTATTTGGAGATGTTAATGTGTTATATGTTGGAAAATATTCTTTATTGTGATTTGCTTGCTGTTCTCTGTATCTTCATAAATTATTTTGTTTTTCTAACTGAGGGGAGGGGAGATAAGAGAATCAGACTCCCACAGGCATCCTGTTCAGGCCCACTCAGCAACTCCAGTCTGTGGCCGATGTTCTGCCCATCTGGGGCCATGCGCAACCGAGCTAATTTTTTTTGTGTGGGGGGGTATAGAGCCATTCTTAGCACCCGCCTGGGGCTCTAACAAATCAAGCCATGGCTGTTGAATAGGGAGAGAGAGAGAGGGAGGGAGAAGGGAAAGAAGTGTAGAAGCAGATGGTCACTTTCCTGTGTGTCCTGACTGGGAACTGAACCCAGGACATCCACACACTGGGCCAATGCTCCACCACTGAGTCAACCAGCTATGAATTATTTTCAAGTGAGCATTACTTTAAAAAAATTTGGTAGGTAACTCATTCTAATTGGAATGAGCATCTTCAGCTTTCATGGTACCAGTAGTACAAATTAGAAAAATTAGATGAGCTGTTGCGGTTTTGCTAACTTCTGTAGAAAGTAGAGTAATTCTTGATTGCTTTAGGTTAAAGTTAATATTGTTTTGGGATTAGCTTACTGGACAACACGATTCAAACTTTTTCATAAGGCAGTCAATCCATGAATTCTATTTGGTGTATTATTTTCAGTGTGTTTATGGAGTATATCTCCAACAGTTAACAGTTCTCCCTTAATGAATTGTTAAATTATGTGTGTGTATTTTTTTAAGTCCCAGAATTAACTCAATTTGGTTCCTTAATAAAAATTTTTCTATTAAAGGTTCGAGTGGAAGGATATAATTACATTGGCATGGGCAATTCCACAAATAAAAAAGATGCCCAGAGTAATGCTGCCAGAGACTTCGTTAACTATCTGGTTCGAATAAATGAAGTAAAGAGTGAAGAAGTCCCAGCTGTTGGGGTAAGTAATTCTGGCCACACACTGGAGAGGAGGTATGAAGTCTCAGAGCGACAGTTTCTCAATTTGTTTTCATTACTTGTATATTAACACATTCATTCTCCTTAGTATACCTTGGCATCAGGGTTTTCTCAGAGCTTGGGGATGAGTTCCGGAAGATTTGATTTCATTCTTACTCTGTACCTGCCTTGTGGGCTTAGGAAATTCTTTTAACCTGTATGTCTTATGGTTTTATATATTTTATTAATTCATACTGATTTCTCAGAGCTGGTGTATTCACTGTACTTCCAAAGATAACATGTTGAACAGAATTTTAAGACACAGGGTCCCATCAGCAGAGAAAAAATAGTATGTCATGCAATGAAATATTCTAGTGTTTTTGATACTGTGATTGTTTTAAATATATGTAACTATGCAGCAAAAACCCCTCTTGTACTGTTTTTAAGATATAGACTTTAATTCTCGTTTAACTAAAAGGAAACTGGATTTTTCACAAATATTGAAGGATGGTTGACATTATAAAAAGGTTCACGTTATTAAGTAGGTTCTTTAGGGTAATTTAAATGAAACATTCAATTTTATAAAACTTTTTAGACATCATATTGATATAAATTTTAACTTATTTTCACTGAGTTTCTGTATTTCAACATGTAAAAATAACGTTTTATTTTCTTCCAGTGCTTTAGATCCAAAAGTCAATAGACTTTCTAGTACAGTATATTGTATCACTGGATAATTATAAGATTTTTAAAATTATATTGGTTTTTTCATCTGTAAAATGAAGGGATTGGACAAAATGATCTTGATGTTTCTGGCTATGAAAATAGTGTTGCACCTTTCAGATATTTGAAACTATTGGCATATTTGCGCCACGCTTTATGAAGTATTTTGTGTCTTTTAGCTGCTGCTTCTCATTTGTCTTGCAGTGTAGGCCAGTGGCAAATACCTTTAATTTTTTTCTATGTGAAAATGTTTTTATTATACCATCTTTACCTTCTTTCTTGAGTAATATATTTACTAAACTAGGATTTTGGAGTATCTGTTTCCATCTTTCAGCACTTTAAAGATAATTTGCCTGACCAGGTGGTGGCACAGTGGATAGAGTGTCGGACTGGGATGCGGAGGACCCAGGTTCGAGACCCCGAGGTCGCCAGCTTGAGCGTGGGCTCATCTAGTTTGAGCAAAGCTCACCAGCTTGGATCCAAGGTCGCTGGCTTGAGCAAGGGATTACTCGGTCTGCTGAAGGCCCGCGGTCAAGGCACATATGAGAAAGCAATCAATGAACAACTAAGGTGTTGCAATGAAAAACTGATGATTGCATATCTATCCCTCTCTCTGACTGACTCTCTAAAAAAAAAATAAAGATAATTTTTCATTGTCTTCTTATCTCCATTGTTTTCTAATGGGAAGTCAACTAATCATATTATTTCCCTTTGGGGGGGGGTTGCTTTCTTTTTTTCTTAACCTTTGGTTTCCATAGTTTGTAATGTAACTAAGTGTTATTTTTCTGTTGTTGCTTTGCTTTGTACTTCTCTTGCTTGGAGCTTGCTGAGATCATGAATCTAAATTTATGTCTTTTACCAAATTTAGGAAACTGGTTATTAATAAGATTTTTTTTCTGCCTTTTTTCTCTCTTCTTTCTGGGACTCCTGTGTTAACTTGTGTGTTTAACCTTTTGGTGTTATACCAAAGGTCACTGAGGCTGTCTTTCTCCCTCCTACTTTGTGTTCCTTAGATTGGATGATTTCAGATGATTATCTTCAGATTCACTGATATTTTTCTCTCTCAACTTCATTTTGCCGTTAGTCCAGAAAATTTATTTCAGATATTGTCTTTGTCCTTTCTAGAATTTTTACCCTCCCCCGTATTTGGCATTTTTTTCTTAACTCATAAGCATATGTTCATAATACGAATTTCCTTTATGTCATTGAGCATAGTTATAATAGCTGCTTTTAAATCTTTGACATTTTAAATTCTAACATTTGAGCACTCTCTGGGTTTGGCTCTGTTTTGCATGTTTTCTTGTGATGAGATTATCTTTTCCTTTCTTTATGTCAGGTAACTGTGCTATATATATCCTAAGCATTGTGAATATTATGATGTGGAGATTTGTGTTCCTCTGGAGAAAGGATTGCTTTTGTTTTGTTGTCAGGCAATAAAATTTGTTGGATGCAGCCGGCAAATGCTGCCTCAAAAGGCAAATGTACTCGCCGGACCTGTGGTGGCGCAGTGGGTAAAGCATTGACCTGGGAACACTGAGGTGGCCAGTTCAAAACCCTGCACTGGTTTGGTCAAGGCACATATGGGAGTTGATGCTTCCAGCTCCTCCCCCCTTTCTCTCTCTCTCACACACTCTGTGTCTCCTCTCTAAAATGAATAAAATAAAATAATATAATTTAAAAAAAAAATTAAAAAAAAAAAAAGGCAAATGTACTCAAAAGTACCAGCTCCAATCTTGAGTTTTCTGATCCTTTGCTAAGCAGCTTGGAGTCTTGTCCTGTACATATGTAGTAGTAGTTCAAGGGCTAGAGGTTAGGAGTTCATACACAGAATTTAAGGTTTCTACCTCTTTGCTTTCCAGGATTTCCTCTTCACTTTCTAACAGTTTTGGTTTCCCCAAAATCTGATACTTCAGGAAGACTGGATTTTTTGTTAGAGTTTTAGCTGTCTCACGGGCTTCCTTCAGACTATTCATAAAAGCTACGCTAAGCAGGAGTTAGACTTTTCCGTTGAATGCTCTGACTGTGCATGTACTATTTTCTTCCTCACTGTCTGTGTTCCAGATACAATGGCCTTCTCTCAGTTCCAGTATCTTTCTGTATAAAATATAGAAATAGGGAAATTGAAAATACAGCTGTGAATAAAGTTTATCAGGCAAGTGAAGTACAACTAAAACGGGAGTAGCAATATTAATATTAGAATAAACTTTAAGGAAGAAAGAAAAGACAGAAAAACATCAGTTCATAGTGTACCAATTCACCTATCATTAGAAATGCCAGTGTATGCATTGGCAAAACTAAAATGGTAATGTGAGAAAGTAGCAAAGGAACCCAAAAAATCTTACTAAACATTTGGAAACTTGGAACACTTGGTTCTAAATGTGCTCTGGCCAGTTGGCTCAATGGTAGAGCATCTGCCTGGTGTCCAGATGTCCCAGGTTCAATTCCTGGTCAGGGAACAAAGGAGAGAAGCCACCATCTGCTTCTCTACCCTTCCCCCTGTCCCCTTCTCTCTGTCTCTTGGCGCTGAGGATGGCACCATGGCCTTATCTCAGGCACTAAAATGGCTCTAATTGCAACAGAGCAACAACCCCAGATGGCAGACCATCGCCCTCTAGTGGGCATGCCGGGTGGATCCTGGTCGGGCACAAGCGGGAGTCTGTCTCTGCCTCCCCGCTTCTCACTTCAGAAAAATACAAAAAAATGTATATTTCTATATATCATGGTAATACAGAATAGGTCTCAGGATAGAAAAGGCCATTTTATACAGAATGTAAAAGGCAGAAACTACATAGATTTGACTTTAGAAACACACCTTTGGACAGTAAGCAGCATTAATAAAATTAAAAGGAAAAGGACAATTTATTTTTCTTTTGGTAACTTGTGAATGGCATAAAATGTGAAAGTGAATGGCATCGAAATGTTAAATTATTAAATTAATAACATTGACTATCCAAATAGAACAATGGGTAAAGAAAATTAATATGTTGCTAGAACAAAAAACAAATATTGGTAAAGATATAAAACATACTCTGTAATTCCCAGAATTGGGGAAGATTTGGGGAAATGGATTCACATATATAGTGTCGGGTGAGTATGGAATTTCAACAACTTTTCTGTAGAAAGCACTGAGGAGTTTTTTAAAATTTGATGCCTTTTCGCCTGACCAGGCGGTGGCACAGTGGATAGAGCGTCGGGCTGGAATGCAGAGGACCCAGGTTCGAAACCCTGAGGTCGCCAGATTAAGTGCAGGCTCATCTGGTTTGAGCAATGCTCACCAGTTTGATCCAAGGTCACTGGCTCTGCTGGAGACCCCCACCCCCCATCAAGGCACATATGAGAAAGCAATCAGCGAACAACTAAAGTGTCACAACAAAGAATTGATGCTTCTCGTCTCCTTTCCTGTCCTTATCTGTCCCTCTCTCTGACTCTGTCACAAAAAAAATAAATAAAAAATAAAATTTGATGCCTTTTGAGACTTGTTTGGAGGTTCTACAAGGGGAGCGCAGCTACTCTTACACCCTTGACCGAAGAATGGTCTTCTCTATTGGGGAAGGGACGCACGTAGAACAGTGAGGGAGGAAGGGGCACCCACTTAGCCAGCCAGATCAACCTCACATCCTGATGCCTTTTGCGATGACATCAGAGTAATGGTGGTGTGAGAGATACTCCTGATCTCTCTCCCTTTGAAATTTCAACAAATTGAACAGCTATAACCCAGTGGAAATTTGATGTCTTTTAACCCAGGAATTTTATTTTTTTGAATTTTTTTTAAAAGAAGTAAGTCTGCCTGACCAGGTAGTGGCGCAGTGGGTAGGGCGTTGGACTGGGATGCAGAAGACCCAGGTTCGAGACCCCGAGGTCGCCAGCTTGAGCGCAGGCCCATCTGGCTTTAGCAAAAGCTCGCAAGTTTGGACCCAAGGTTGCTGGCTCCAGCAAGGGGTTGCTTGGTCTGCTGAAGGCCCATGGTCAAGGCACATTTGAGAAAGCAATCAATGAAGAACTAAGGTGTCACAATGGCAATGAAAAACTAATGATTGATGCTTCTCACCTCTCTCCGTTCCTGCCTGTCTGTCCCTGTCTATCCCTCTCTCTGTCCCTGTTAAAAAGAAAAAAGAAGTAAGTCTAAGTCAGTGGTTCTTAATCTTTTTTGAGGTACCAAACCCACCAGTTTCATATGCGCATTCACCGAACCCTTCTTTAGTGATAAATAAAATATGAATTTTTTTTCCAAATTCAAGACATAGGTATATGTTTTTTTACTGGTGCACAAAATGAGCCGTGCATGAACATCACCTTGCTCAAAGAGCAAAACCAACAAAGTGCATAACTCACAACAAATTACAGTATTACTTTATTCTGGCCTCCGCGGCAGAGGCTTCTCTGAACCCCTGAGACCGACTCATCGAACCCCTAGGGTTCGATAGAACCCAGCTTAAGAACCACTGGTCTAAGTAGAATCCATGGCAATGTTTTATAGTGTCTTTAAAATTGGCTACAAGTATCCGTCAACATGGTATTGCTTGGATTGTGGTGTGTGTGTGTGTGTTACCTGCCATTGAGTAGTTTCTGACTCACGGTGAAATGCTATGAATGAGTGACATCCACAATGTTCTGTGCTCAACAGCCTTGCTCAGCTCCTGTAGACACCTGCTTGTGGCTTCTTTTAATGGAGTCAATCCATCTTGTATTTGGTCTCTTGCCCTTTCTCTGTTGCCTTCTGTTTCCCCCAGAATTGCTGTCTTTTACAGACCTGCCTTCTCATGATGTGCCTGAAGTAGGACAGCTTTAGTTTTGTCATGATTGCTTCAAGCAATGTTTCAGGTTTAATTTGCTCTGTGATGTACTTGTTTGTCTTTCTGGTGGTCCAGTGTAGCCCCTGAACTCTCCTCCACACCATATTTGAATCTTATCTATCAACCTTCTTCACTGTCCAACTTTCACACCCTTATGTATTAGTTAAGATGAGGATGTGAATGATCTTAGCCTTGGTCTCTTACCACAGCTTTGCTCTTGGTATACTTCCCTAATTCTTACATCGCTGCCCTTCTTTTCCGAGTCTTGGCCTTCTCTTGATTTTCTTGGCTGTAGTCTCCATTTAAATTGATGACGGAGCTAAGGTAAGCAAAAATCTTTAACAATTTCAATATCTTTATTGTCTGTTAAAGTGTGTATTTCGTAGTAATGATTTTTGTGTTTAATGTTTAAATGCTGTCCTATGTTGGAACTTTCACCTGCTTCGTCTCCTCAGCTGTCACCTATGTGTGTGGCTTTTCTTGTTCACTTTTTGTAAATGGTCATTTTTCATAGTCCAAATTTTTCCTCTTCTGCTTATTTTTCTCTATAGTATTGTATCAGGCTTGACATACTATGTATTTATTGTCTAGTTCTAAGAATATAGAATTGGAATATAGCTGTGTGAATATATAGCTCTGTACATACAGAACATGTGTCTGCATTTTTTATCCTCAGTACCCAGAACAGTGTCTACCATGTAGAAGACTCCTAATAACTTCTTAAATGTTGAATATACTGATAAAGATAGTAATGGAGAAAGTAAATTAACTATACAGCATAAACTCATTCCACTTTTTGTGGGAAAATTACATTTGTGTACATACAGAATTTTCAGATAAGAGAATTATGTAATTTATACTATTCTTACTCTTTTCTACCTGAAATTAGAACTTAGTTTTATAGTCACTGAAAGCAAAGGTGTTAATATTATAGGGAGAAGAGGGGCAGCATATGGGCTTACTTTAAGTAGAAAAGAATTTACTAGTCCCTGATAGACCTTTCTCACTTGCAGGTAGCACCCCCTATACCCCCAATTACCGATTCACCTGACACCGCAGCAAATTCTGATGGAGGTTTACCAACAACCATGGGAGGACCTCTTCCTCCACATCTGGCTCTCCTGGCAGGTAGGGGACTTAAATGTGTGCTCATTCATGACTGGGATAACTTAAGACACGATCTTGCTTGATTGTCTTCTCTCTTTTTCACTTGGATAGAAATAAATAATTATAGTAAACTCTTAATGTTGAAAGAGATGCCTAGTCATAAATTTGCAAATACTACCAGCTCATTTAATTTCTCTTAGAAAATGTGACACAGTTAATTTCTTGCTGTAATTTAACATTGACTAATTTCTGAGCTCTGGGTGTATTTTGCATAGGCTTGAACGTTTGGTTTCAGGGTCTTATTTGTTGCCCTTTTATGTTCCTAACTTCTGCCTAGTATGTTGTAGACTTGTTTATCTACATATCCAAGCCATTGCTGAATTGTATATACTTCCTAAACTTTTTATTGGCATGTCCACTGTAGGGTAGATGAACTAGGATATTTGGTATGATTACTTAATTCTCCTATCCAGTATTTATGAACTGAGAATAATAGTGGTATTTATTTAATATTTATGTGAGTAGAAATTTTTTTAAAAACGTAATAAACTCTCTGGAGTTAATAATCAGTCAACATTAATTGTTTCTTTGTCAGGATTAATCACTTTCTTATACCTTTTCAGCTTGTTATTTTCATCACCAGCACTAGCAGATAGCTTCCTTTCAGGATCATATTTTGCAAAGAAAACAGTTTTATCATTTAATCAGTCATTTCATATGTGACAATGTGTAAAACAAAGCAATGTTAATAATGTATGCTAGATTGCCAGTCACTTCTGATCATTACTGCTAGCTTCCCCTCGCAGACCAGCCTTGGAATTAGCAATTTAGCTTTATATGTTAGCCATGGAACACTTTTCAAGTAAGTCGCAGATATTTCAGGCCCGTTTCTGAATAATTAATACCTTGGATTTCTAATCATGGAGTACCAAAATCTAAATTAGGAATATTCTATAAAATATTTAGAGTCTTCCTACAGTTTGATTCATCAAGAAAACATTTTCTTTTCTTAATAGAAAATAATTCTGAAATCGGGGCCTCTGGCTATGGTGTTCCTGGGCCCACCTGGGATCGAGGAGCCAACTTGCAGGATTATTACTCAAAAAAGGAAGAACAGGAAGTACAAGCGGTAAGGCCTCACCACCCTGCCATGTCTCTGGGACTGGGATCTAGGACTTAGTCACAGCAAGGTTTAAGGTACTAGCCTCTTAATGATTAGGTGATTCTTTTCAGTGGTTATTAGAGACAGCTTGAACACATAGGACACGGTAAACATAAGCTACCCATTAAATTTGGTCAATAGAATTTTCTGTGAAGTAAGATAGTGGTTTCCTAGGTTGTAATAAAAGATCAATAGGGAATATAGTTACCTCCGTAAACCTCATTTTATGAGCCCTGATTGTAAAAATGCTTTGATAAGACAGTTTATTTTCCTACTTAGAATATTTAAAGTGGTAAAACCAGCACAAAAAAAATGTCAAAGACTTCTTAGGAACAATTTAAATACAAATAAATTTAATCACTAGCTAATGTATTAGCCGGTAGGGCCGTCAGATGCAATACAAGCTAATTCTGGCTCAATTTTGACTAGAAATGGAAACTTAAAGCAGCTTTTGGGTGGTACAAAGAAATTATACATTTTTGTATCTGAAATATTTATACCTAAATTTAATGCAGCCAAATTTCAATTAATTCAACAGACTCTAGAATCAGAAGAAGTAGATTTGAATGCTGGGCTTCATGGAAACTGGACCTTGGAAAATGCTAAGGCTCGGCTGAACCAATATTTCCAAAAGGAAAAGATCCAAGGAGAATATAAGTACACCCAAGTGGGTCCTGACCACAACAGGTTTGTGTGTTTCACTCTTTCCCTTCGATAATAACTTAGGTTGTTTTGGATATTCATTGTTCTATATTTGTAAGATTTGCAGAACTCGGCTGTTTATATATATTGCTAGACTTTTAAGGTTCTCATTTGACTGGAAGGCAAAAATGATAGCCACACATGGTGGTATCAGCCAGAGGCTTATTCAGTGTTGTATTGTTACCAGCAGTTATAATGATTATTTCTTTTATAGGTCAAGTTAGTCACACTTAAGTTTTAGAGTCTCGGTGATAGATTGCGTTGCATCTTGATCCAGATTTCCTTTCAGCTTTGAAAGTTTCCACAGCCTCAGTCTTTGTATGTGAATTAGCCTACGGATAGCCTGTTAACTTTATAAAACTGAATATAAAGGGAGGTCTTTGTAGCAGTGACAGTATGTTTCTCAGCCTGCTTGTGTTCTTCCTGAGAGCATTCCAGGGTGTAGTAATTATTACTCCCAGGAAGGCTCATATGGATTAGACTTTTCTGGGGGCACTGTTTTTTATTGGAAGGAAGCTCCTAATGGCAACCTTCTGGATGATTTAATTTGCTGTTCTTAAATGAAAAAAATTATTCAAAATACATTAAAAGTTTTTATTGAAAATCAAAGCATTCTTTTTCCCTTGGATGTATCTAGCAGCTCTAAAATGATTATTACTAAAATAAAACTTTGACACTGTGGTCAAAGTGATATTTAGAGCATTGCTACCCCTGTACCCCACTGTTCCGTTCAATCCTGAATTCTCAAATACTTAATTCTGATGTCAGACTTCAAAACACTCAGAGGTTGTGAGGAAGGACACATTTGTTGATGATTCTTAATAGTTTGTCCTTCTGAACTGATTGGACCAGCAGCACTTGGTGACTTTCAGAACAGTTGGGTAACTTAAGTGTGCCCAAAGCTGTTGTTATAAACGTTTTTTGCTGTCACTATCTTACCACTGACTTCTGATACAAGAAACAGAAGAATTCAGGATTTGAGGATGAGGGAGGCAGACAGTGGGGAAGCCGGGACAGCATTGCTCCTCATATGTCCTTTATTTATGGGCATAACTGAGAGCAACACCAGAGGTCTGTGTTCATACACACACATGTGCTGCTGCTTAGGCTGAACTAAGCAATCACATGGGAAACGATTGTAAACTGATTTCTGGTGTCGCTGTTCCCCCCCCAGGTGGAGGAGAATGAAATTGACTTTAAGCCTGGCTGAGAAACATACTGGCATCGGTGTCATTAATGAAAGGGTGGATGTTGTTCCCCTGAAAGTCAGTGACCTTTGACCCCTGAAGCAGCTGTGCCTGAAGGTCAGTTCACAAGATGTATAGGAAGGAGTCTAACATTTTTTTAACCCTCACTTAACCTTTTATCCACAGAACAAGGTCAAGGTTAGAATGTACCTGAACAGTGGAAGGATCAGAAAGCATAGTTTTCAAAAGGCTGTTTTTCCCTTGTGAAAACCTAAACAATTCCCTAAAATCTGCTAGCAATGTTAGCTATAATTTTAAAAACTATTTTGTTCTCCAGGACCTGATTTGAGTAAATGTAATATAAATACGTATGCTCCATTTTTGTTAATCAAGGGCTGCTTCCAGCTGCAGGCCAACACCAGGCCCCCCTGCTCAGAGCCACTGCATAGAGTTTGTGTCCGTGTGTGTGCGCGTGCATATGTTTAGTTTATCTTAACAAATGGAAGTCATTAATGGGTAGCCCATGCAAAAGCATCTTAAAGTAATCACAACTAGAATTTAGAGAGCTTTGGTCCTATTTTATTTCTTGGCCCCAACTTAAGTGGAAAATTCCTTTTCATTGGATGTGTTCTAGCTATTCAGAGTAAGTACAACCTTTAGAATAAGAGTAAGTGTAAATAAATATAGAATCTAAACCCTAACATTTTCTTTTCTTGAAAAATTGGCTCATCAACTTTGATTATAGCAGTCTTGTGCCATGTTGTATGTTTTTTGAAGTTTACATACTTCATTTGTTCTAGGATTGAACAGAGCAAGTGTTTACAATGATTTTTGCTGTCATTAAGCACTTGGAAGGCCTGCTTGATTTGGAAGTCCTGGATTTAATTTAGTCCTTTCCAACAGTGAAATTTCTAACCTTGTTTGTATATGTCATTACAGGAGCTTTATTGCAGAAATGACCATTTATATCAAGCAGCTGGGCAGAAGTAAGTGTTACTGCTCCCTTGATATTCTGAGTCTTGTGTAGTAGAATAGTCTTGAGCTGCATGTACATGGGCTTTGTTAATTGAACGAGTAAATGATATAAAGTAGCTTCTTGGGTCTTTTAGAATATTAGTAATTATATAAATAAGGGAGCCCAGCTTCCCCATTTGCAGATGAAAAAAAAAATCAGTCTAGTGTTGCATTTCAAAGGATAAGATATGGTAGGCTATTTAGGAGTCTGCCAATGTCAAAGAACCTTAAAATATGTGGGTTTTTTTTTCTACTTGAAAAGTATTCTTTCAGTTTAGGTAAAACTAGCTTGGTGAAATTTAGAAAAAAATTAAATTGGAGTATGTGGCATTTGCTAGTTAGTCATAGAGTCAAGGAGAGAAGGTAAGAAAGCTAGCCCAAGAAGCAATAGATTGGGATTATTCATACAAAAGGGAAAAAGTCAAAGGTATGATACATGTCTTTTATGCTTAGACAGTTTAGGTGATGTATTGTGCTTGGAGGATGAGGAACTAGCCTGTGTACCTGGCTTTGTTACTGACAGATTTTGTGACTTGAATATCACATTATATGTTGCTGGAAATCAATTTTTTTCTGTGAATTGAGAGAAATGATTTAAGATTCTTTCCAGCTTGAAAACTGCAACTGGGACTCATGGTTCAGATTTCCTATATAAAGGACTGTCCTGATAGAATGAAACCTGTGAATAAAATCATCAGGAGATGAAGTTTTTTATCCTAGACTTTAAAAATAAATTAGTTTGAGTGGATGGAATGTTAAGGAAAGAGGATAAAGGCAGTCTAATGTCTGTCAGCCTGTTGATCTGACCATCAAAATTTAATTAGGCAGGAGGGACCTGTGTGCCCCTTCTAGCTTTGTCATTGCCCGTAAAGCTGAATGACAAGAAGAGGAAACTTTGTATTAGCTTTTTCTTTTTTTTTTTTTTAACAGAGACAGAGAAGGATAGTTAGGGACAGACAGACAAGAACGGAGAGAGATGAGAAGCATCAATCATCAGTTTTACATTGCGACTCCTTAGTTGTTCATTGATTGCTTTCTCATATGTGCCTTGACTGTGGGCCTTCAGCAGACTGAGTAACCCCTTGCTCGAGCCAGCCACCTTTGGTCCAAGCTGGCGACCTCGGGGTCTTGAACCTGGGTCCACTGTGCCACCGCCTGGTCAGGCTGTATTAACATATTCTTTAAGAATATATATAACTACTAGCTTCACTATAGTGTCAGGATCAGCAAACTATAGCCCTCTAGCCAAAGACAGCCCAATACCTGTTTTATTAAAGGTGTGTTGAAATACAGTTTTATTCATTTGTTTGAGTTGGGGTAAGGGAAGCTTCTATAAATGGCCGGATTGTAAATATTTTTAGCTTTGCAGGTCATGTATCACATACTTATTATGTTGTATTTGTACAATTTGAAAAACAAATACTATCCTTAGTTCCTGGGCTTCTAGCTTGTTGAAGTATTGTCTACGGATGGTTTCACAGTTTAAAGGCAGAGTTGAGTAGTTGTGACTGAGATTATGTGGCATCCAAAGCTTAAAATATTTTTTTTTACAGAAGAATGCTACCAGTCTACATGACATTTTCATTTTTTGTTTTGTTTTGCTTTTACAAAGTTAAATTATGTTCTTTTCCCCCTTTTAAATGTCAGATGATAGTAACAATTACAACTTTTATTAAAATAGGTTATTTGAATTTGTAGTGATGGACTTGTACGTGTCTTAGTATCAGCATATAATCAAGATGGTTGGTTACTTAGTTGACAGCTATGATGGTATTGCTTTTGGTTAGTAGTTAAAATGAAAAAGAACTTAGAACCCCTTACTTTGTATTTTAGGGTGACTTTGGTACCTAAGACCCTAGTTGCTTATGAAATAAGATATTTCTTTTATTAGATGAGTTGCTCTTCTGTCTTTGGTAATTCTGACCTTAAATTACAGGGATCTTTGCACGTGAACATGGATCAAATAAAAAACTGGCAGCCCAGTCCTGTGCCCTGTCACTTGTCAGACAACTTTACCATCTTGGAGTGATTGAAGCTTATTCTGGACTTACAAAGAAGAAAGAAGGAGAGATAGTGAGTATTTTAGAACAGGAGCCCAGGAAGATACTGTAAAATTCAACTTAGCTGTTGTTTAGGATTTGGCTAAAGAAGTTGCATTTATACTTGTAGAAGTCTTACCTTAAGAAATGGAAATGGCCCTAGTGGTCATCTGTGTCTGGCCAGCTGCCGTGTTCACAAGGGGCAATGGTCATTGAAGTAATTCTTTCTCAGGAGGGAACTGAAACATTGTTGGCTTTGGGAATATTGTAGGCCTAGCATTGGCCACATACTCTTAACCCTGCTATAGTGGATTCGAGTATTAGTGCTTGTATGTATGTGACATGGTTTTCATGGTCTCCTTTTTCTGTAGGTGGAGCCTTACAAAGTTAACATCTCTCAAGATTTAGAGCATCAGTTGCAAAACATCATTCAAGAGCTAAATCTTGAGATCCCACCTCCGGTAAGCACACACAGTTCTTCAGTTCATCTTTGTATGGACATTCTCTCATCAGACAGGTGCCTGGTATTGGTTTTTTATTTTATTTTATTTTATTTTTTACTAGCCTGATGATCCTTCTGTGCCTGTTGTACTCAACCTTGGCAAATTGGCGCAGTTTGAACCATCTCAGCGACAAAACCAAATGGGAGTGGTTCCTTGGTCACCTCCTCAGTCCAACTGGAATCCTTGGACGAGCAGCAACATTGATGAGGGACCTCTGGCTTATGTGAGTGCATTGTTGTTCTTGAGATCAGACTCCGATATTTGACTTTTGAGTATTTAGTGTCTATATAAAATGTGGATTTAGTTCAAGGGTGAGTTAAGTGCTTTTGTTTGCTGCCTTCCCATTTTATAGGCTACTCCAGAGCAAATAAGCGTGGACCTCAAGAGTGAACTGCTGTACCAGCTGGACCAAGATCAGGATTTGCAGGCTGTAAGTCTATGAAGTACAGTAGATACATAGTGCTCAGAGCCTGAGAACTTTCTAGGTATGGGCAGAGGGACAGTAAATAATGTTTTGCCCTTTCTAAGAAAGTAGATCAAAGATGTTTACCAAATGCTCATCTGAGTCACCACAGTAATGGGTAATAGTTGTGAGTGAAGGGCCCAGGATTCTTAGTTAATATAAGTAGAGAGGTTTGGGGTAATATTATTTTGATGTTTTTTTAGTATATTTCAAGTAAAACAACATTAAAATGTTAGAAGAAAGGGAATGTATATAGAATGTTCGTTCAGGTAGAAAGAGGAAAATAAGTTGTATACAAGGCCACCAAAGAGATTTTTGAGAAATTTAGTGAGAAGAAACACTTCTATTACATAAGATATATAGTCTTATGAAAAGTGTATTTTGAGTACTTTGGGGGGGGGCAGTAGGACAGTTGCTTCTAACTTATATGTTGGTAGGAATTTGACTGAGGTGTAACTTTTCCAATACAGATCTTGCAGGAGAGGGAGTTACTGCCTGTGAAGAAATTTGAAAGTGAAATCTTGGAAGCAATTAGTCAGAATTCAGTTGTCATTATTCGAGGAGCTACTGGATGTGGTAAAACCACACAGGTTCCCCAGTTTATTCTTGATGACTTCATCCAGAACAACCGAGCAGCAGAGTGTAATATTGTGGTCACTCAGGTGAGTGGTGAGCCCGCTTGCTAATAAGTGTGTATCTGCTGTAGGTGGGGTTTGAAGGTGGAAACAGAGGCCAGACTATTTGATTCTTTGATCAGCACCCCTTTGCAGTTGTGTAAGGTTCTGAAAATGGCAGAGCACCAGAACCTTTAAAATTTCTCAAAATAAAAAGAGCTGAAGTTTTGTTCTGGCCTCTGGTATCCTTCACTGATGAGCTGAACTGAACCATGTAGGAGGCTTTTTTCGCCTGGGCTGAAGGGAGTCTTTGGAGCCTACAGACAGGACAGAGAGTACTTGCCCCTCCAGTTCACATTCAGATCTTGGTCCTCTGTCTTATCCCCTAATAATCTTCAGTGAAAACCAGTCAGTAAGAGCAGGTACACTATAGCAAAACATAATGGTTAACTTTTACTGATCACTTAATGTAGGCCATCATTTCAGGGAGTAGCTGTCCTTCGTGTAAAATAAATTCAGAAAATGGAGAAGGTGGAGCCAGATAGTTTTGTGATATCTGGTGTCTTAGAAATCACTTCATTGCAGCCTCAGTTTACTACCGTGTGTTTAATTGTCATGTAGGAATGAGTTAGAGTTCTGGAACCTGTGCCCTTCAGTTAGACAACTCTAAACTAAGGAAAGTTATTACAGTTCTGCATAAATGTTGAGTACACCAGAAAAGTGGATCCTAGAATACTACTGAAGAGCATTTAAGACAGGGCTTCCACTGCCTGTGGTGTAGAAAGTATTACCCAGTGTCTGGCACATAGGGAATTCAATGAGTTCTCAGTAAAGACTACCTGTTTCAATTAAGAGTGAACACAGAGAACTTTTTTGTGTGTGTGTGACAGAGACAAAGTCAGAGAGAGGGACAGACAGGAAGGGGGGGAAAGATGAGAAGCATCAATTCTTTGTACCTTAGTTTTTCATTCATTGGTTGCTTTATCATATGTGCCTTGACCAGAGGCTATAGCAGAGTGAGTGACCTCTTGCTCAAGCCAATGACTTTGGGCTCAAGCTGGTGATCTTGGGGACTCAAACCTGGGTCTTCCGTGTCCCAGTCCAACGCTCTATCCACTGCGCCACTGCCTGGTCAGGCAACACAGAGAACTTTGAAGGAGACGTAATCACTTAAAAACCAGCTACTACTAAGGCTGGACTCCTGGCAAGAGTTAGAAGATTCTGTAGAGAAATTTAGATCACCTGATGTGCAAGGAAAATGTAAAGAAAAGCTTGTATCTTGGAGGATAACTGAAGTATTCTGTTAGGATAACTTAACATTACTCCCTGCTTTCATTGCAACTGCTTTCTAACTGGTTTCACTTAAACCAGTTATTGAGTTGTTTTAAACATACCTAATCAAATACAGTATAAAGCAACAATAAGCAGCAGAATAATTGGGAAAAGGATTGGATTAGGAATAAAAAGTTATATTACATCTAAAGTAATTTCTATGAATTTAACTTACCTGAGCTTTTTTCTTATTTTATCAGAATGAAAAAACCTATCTAGTTCTGAAGCATACATAAAATAGTACATGCAACTGTGGTATTTACTATTATGTTACACAGATGTTATTATTTTGGAGTTCTCCATAGTCTTGATTCTTGATACTTACTTGTAGAATATTGGACATTTCTATATATGGTAGAGTCATTAAGAGACTGGTAAGCCATATATGAAAGGGTAGTTCTGCAGGGTAGATGATGTAAATTGCATATAAAGCAGTTGTTGAAGCACTGACGATCAGGGGAAAAGGTATAAATCATTCAAGGATTAAGCACACAAACTTAGGCTATCGTGTGGTATGCAGTCTAAGTGTTCAGTCTTACATTAAGCAGTATTCTACACAAAATATTTTCCTTATGAATATTTATAATGAGAATTGGGGATTTTTTTAGTTGCCCTTTTTTTTAACTATAAAAGGAATATAGCCTGACCTGTGGTGGCGCAGTGGATAAAGCGTCAACCTGGGGACACTGAGGTCGCCAGTTCAAAACCCTGCACTTGTCTGGTCAAGGCACATATGGGAGTTGATGCTTCCAGCTCCTCCCCCCTTTCTCTCTTTCTCTCTCTCTCTCTCTCTCTCTCTCACTCTGTGTCTCCTCCTAAAATGAATAAATAAAAAAAATTAAAAAAAAAAAAGGAATATATACACATTGGGAGAGAATTAGAAAATGGAGTAAATATTAAAGAAAGTAAAGATCACTCAGGATCCCACCATCCAGAAGTAATAGTTTTTATCTACTTTTGGTCTTAACTTTTAGACTGTAGTGTATGTGTGTGTGTTTGTGCGCGCAGTCTTAACCTAGCCCCTAATAACATTATAATGTGGTATTAGAGCAACAGCATAATTTTTTATTGACTTCATAATCTCCCATTTTATGTGTATAATCTTATTTTACTTTTTAAGTGATAAAAGATTTTTTTAAGATTGTTTCTAATATGCTGGAATGAATGTACATATATACTGCTTGCAAAAATTAGGGGATATTTCAAAGATAAATATGAAGCGATAAAATATCCCCTAGTTTTTTTGTTTTTTTTTTTCCCAGTGACAGAAAGTCAGAGAGAGGGATAGGTAGGGACAGACGGACAGGAACAGAAGAGAGATGAGAAGCATCAATCATTAGTTTTTTGTTGCTGTTGCAACACCATAGTTGTTCATTGATTACTTTCTCACATGTGCCTTGACCGCAGGCCTTCAGCAGACTGAGCAACCCCTTGCTGGAGCCAGCGACCTTAGGTTCAAGCTGGCGAGCTTGGGGCCTCGAACCTGGGTCTTCTGCATCCCAGTCCGATGCTCTACCCACTGCGCCACCATCTGGTCAGGCAAAATATCCTCTAGTTTTTGTGAGCAGTGTATATATATCTTTATACACTCATTTGATTGATTCATTGGACTAAATTATTGGCCATGGAGTTGTTGGATCTGATGGTATGCACATTTTAACTTCTATGTGCTTTGCCATGCTTTCCTCAGAAAAAGTCACACTGATTTCTAATCAATTATGAATTAAAAAACAGCTTGACCTGTGGTGGCGCAGCAGATAAAGCATTAACCTGGAAGCACTGAGGTCACCAGTTCAAAATAGCTGGGCTTGTCTGGTCAAGGTACATATGGGAGTTGATGCTTCCTGCTCCCCCCTTCTCTTTCTAAAAATGAATAAAAATAAATAAAAAACACTGGTTTTTTAGTATGTATTTTAAATGTTTTGTTTGTTTTAAGGTCAGGAATATTGAAACTAAAAGTTGATAAGTCCAAGAACCATAACAAAATTTGGGAAGGAAGTTGCAAAGTCATTAATATTTCTTTGTTGTTTAAATAGTGATCTTGATACTGATATTTTTTGTTTATACTCATGTTGATTAACTGATTGGGCTTCTGAAGGTGGTGGTTTTCCATAACACCTCTTATATTAATTTGTAATGGCCTCTGTCATGGCTTTCTAGAGTCTCTTAAAGACGTTTGCTTTGGGGGGCTGTCAAGTTAAGAACTAAAATATATACTACCTAAGGGATGTGCCATCTCCTGCCCAGATTCCTTTAGAAGACTGTACTCTACAAAGCTTGTAGACCTGAGAGAGTAACTCCTAAGTGATGAAAAGCAACCCCTGAGTACCCAACAGCATATAAGTACACCTCAGAAAAGCCAAATATCCTACTAGGTTTTAAGTTGTAAAAGCCAGCTACTTAGTAGTAATGCTGAAAACTATAGGAAAGGTAGAGGAAGGGGGTAATAGCAGCATTGAGCATTCACCTGTTACAGAATGCAAAGAACTTGAGAGGGCCCAGAAAACTGTATTTTGTACTTTTAGTGGAATATCTTTATATCACATTTCCTGGCATGAGTATGTAGCAGAGCTCAGTTCTTCATGTAATGCAGAATTCCGGGTTGCTGAGGTGCCAGGTGTGGTCAGCAGTGGATAGTAAATGCTAGCATAAGTTGAGCAGTCAAGACACAACAACCAGACAGAACGTAAGCTCAGAAAAATTCAGCACAGTATGTTCAAGAAGGCGTCTCTTATCTTTGGCCAGGATAAATACGAGCTAAGTGATAGTACACTTAAAACATGTATTTGGTACTAGCCCCATACCTACCCTAATGGAATCTTATATTAGGGATATAGAAATTAATAATCATGTTTTGTATTCAAAGGATGTTGATAGTTTTAGTGAAGTTACTGTGTTTTTTGTTTTTAAAGATTCTATCAGCATCTGATTGCCTAAGTAGTCATGTCATAACCTGGGGTATCTTCCTATGAAACTCAGAAAAATTTTCTGAAGCAAGGAACTGAAATACCTGTCATCAGAAACTTTTCAAATCAAATTCAAGGCAGCTTAGAAACATTCAGTCTTTATAAATCCTCGCGTACCTTCATAGCTATAGCTATACCACCAAATAATATGGATTGCTTCCGAAATGTTTTCAGAAAAATCAAGTGCAACACTTTTAACCCATAACACTGTTCCTAGTACTCAGCATATGTATCTGGAAACAGTAATATACCATATCTCCCTATTTATAAGATGCACTTTTTTCTGAAAAATTAGTCTAAAAACTGGGTGCGTCTTACACAGTAATTGTAGACTTTTTTCTCGCAATTCCATCTTTTGCGTTTGTTTTTGCACTTGTAAATAAAAAAACTTGAGTTCAATAGCTTTGTCATAAATATTTTTCTTTCCAAATATTGTGCATCTTATACATGGGGAAATATAGTACACTGTTTTCCCCACTATGTCAGCCCATTCAGTGTCCTATCTAGCACCTTCTGTGGCCCCTGGTGCAAATATGCAACATATGCTTACCTTATTAATAAATGAGTGAAAGATGGCCACAGTAGATGCAACATAGGAAATTTTCACCTTCCTGATACCTGTACGCCTTAAATTTTACTGTAGTTGTGTAGCTTTTTACATCCCTTTCGGTCTGTGCCTCAGCCCAGGCGAATCAGTGCGGTCTCTGTGGCGGAGAGAGTTGCTTATGAGAGAGGAGAAGAGCCCGGAAAGAGCTGTGGCTACAGCGTGCGGTTCGAGTCCATACTGCCCCGCCCTCATGCCAGTATAATGTTCTGTACTGTAGGTCAGTAACATGTTCTATTTTGGTCTTTCATTTGGGGGTTCTTTGTGTTATTTTTTGAAGAAAACTTGGTAATTGCACAGAATATCTGGAGATTACAAAACAAGGAGCCAGTCCCGAATTCTTGTTTAAGTAAAACTTGGAGTAGTTGTAGCTTAGAAAAAAATAAAATTACTTAGGTTACTAGAGTTGTAGTTTATAATTCTCTTTTCATTAAACAAATATATTTCAAAGTACACCATCTCCTTTTTATTAATAACTTTAAATATGCAAGTGATATTTTTTTACGTGATGCTGGGATTACAGTAGTTGAACGTGGTTGATTGTCTAGAAGTTTGTTTCTCTGCACTTTGTCCTTTCTACTTTAATCAACATACAAACTCATCTGCATTGTTTGCTTTGGTTTCTTTATTCAAGGTGTGCTCCTACGGAAATTAGAAGCAGGTATTCGAGGAATCAGCCATGTAATCGTGGATGAAATTCATGAGAGAGACATAAATGTAAGTAACTGGGCATTATGGTAAGGTACTAACGCTAATCTAAAAAATATCAAAATAAAATGTCTGCTCTGCTCTGTTTTTCTTTTCCAACTGTTTGTATCTTCTATCAAAATCATGGATGTTGGTCGCTAAGATGTTGAACATTGTCATTTTTAATTTTTTTATTAAGTGAGAGGCAGAGAGACAGGCTCCTGCATGCACACTGAGATCCACACAGGAAGCCCCTTACAAGGTGATGCTCTGTCCATCAGGGGCTGCTGCTCTGTTGCTTATTAGCAACTGAGCTATTTCAGTACCTGAGGGGAGGCCATGAAGCCATTCTCAGTGCCAAGGGCCAACTTGGTCAACCATCCACGCTATTGCTGTGGGAGGAGGAGGTCACTTCTTTGTGCCCTGACATGGAATCAATCTGGAACTTCAACACACCAGGCCAACACTCTACCATTGCGCCAACCTGCTAGCGCTGAACATTCTCTTTAGTGACACCATTGAACTCTTTTTGTTGTTGAATTCACTGAATTCTAAAAGTAAAGACCTTTAATTGTAAAGTAAGTATAAGAGCTAGCATAGCATGCCCACTTACCCATGGAAACTTGGTGTGTATCTACAGCAGGAGACACAGACATGAGTGTTCAATACACAATAGTAAAATCTGGAAACCACCCAGGTACCTGCAGTAGCTCCTTGTAGTTGGTAACCCAGCTACCAGTTGGTGAGTAGATTGGTATTCACACATCAGGATATTAAATAGTCATTAAAATAACTATTAACATAGATGAATCTTAGTTTTGCCATAGTATCCAAAAAAGGAAATCCTGAAAGATTTTATGAAATATCAGATTACCATATAGTTAAAAGTAAGCAAACTTAAAAATACAGAGCTCTGTATGTATTTGTAAGTATCTATCGAGATTATAGGTATATATATATATGAAAAGGAATGTAAACTAAAGGTTCAGGATGGTGGTTTTCTGTAGTTGGGGGAGATAGAGTGATGTGCGTGAGGGCCACACAGCCAGAGAAAAGTTTTGACAGTTTGAGCTTTCATGTTTTTTGGTGGGTCAGTGGATACTTTACATTATTAGGTAGTAAATAAATGTCTTGACCATTAGGGTGTGTGAATGAACCAGCTAGGAAGGACCTTTTCAACATTGTCAAGATTTACTTTACATGTGATTGGAAAACGGGCTTTTGGCTTATTGAGACATTCCCCTTTATTCTAGCTGAAGTTTCTGTGCCTAAAATTACAAATTTCACTGAAAAGTTTGAGTTGAGTTCTTTGCTATCATTTTTTTCTTTCTCTTCCCTTCCTTACCTGAATAACACTCGTTTCTCATTCTCATAGCTTTTTAGCTCATGGTCTTTAAAATACTATGACTGCATCCCACTGGAACCCTTTATTTTAGGCTTCTGCAAGCCACCTAAGAAACAATCTTTTGGGTGTATCTCATTAGCATGCATTTTTTGTTTGTGTTTGTTTGAGTAGACAGACTTCCTTTTGGTGGTGCTGCGTGACGTGGTTGAGGCTTATCCTGAAGTTCGCATTGTTCTCATGTCTGCTACTATTGATACCAGCATGTTCTGTGAATATTTCTTCAACTGTCCCATCATTGAAGTCTATGGGAGGACTTTCCCTGTTCAAGGTAAATGCTGTGTAGGGGGGTGAATATCTCCCTATGTGTCTCAAAAGCATAGTTGACCAGTTTCTTAATTCTGGAGATGAAGAAATGTCCTGTGACCTATAAAGTGTATTAAAGAACAGGCCAAATTAGAGTATCAGACTCATCGTAGCATTCTTGGGATTTTAGTCAAGCAGAAATGAGTACAGTCTGAGGAGAGAGAACAAGTTTCATTCACTACGTTAAGAATTTGCATATCTAGTAAATTTCCCACCCTTAGCCAAACTTTACCTTTTTTTCTTTCATTTTTTTTTTCTTCTGAAGTTAGAAGTGGGGAGGCAGAGAGACTTCCACATGCACCCAACTGGGATCCACCCGGCATGTCCACCAACGGGTGATGCTCTGCCCATCTGGGGCATTGCTCCATTTTGGCCGGGGCCATTCTAGTGCCTGAGACGGAAGCCATGGAGCTGTCCTCAGCGCCTGGGCCAACTTGGCTCCAATGGAGCCTTGGCTGTGGGAGGGGAAGAGAGAGCTAGAGAGAAAGGAGAGGGGAAAGGGTGGAGAAGCAGATGGGCACTTCTGTGTTCCCTGGCAGGGAATCAAACCCAGGATCTCCACACGCCAGGCCAACACTTGACTACTGTGCCAACCGGCCAGGGCCTCCAAACTTAAGTTTTAAAATTGTTACGTGAGAGGTAAATCAATTACGATCTATACATGATCATGGAAAATACTGTTAAAAGTTTAAGCAGCCAGGGTCAAATTAAGAAGAGAATTTTTCTCAGAGTCAGAGGACGCAGACTTTTGAAGTGAGATTAAGGTATTTCAAGGTCAGGTATTTCTGATAGTTCTAAATCTTTACTTTTCCTAAAAGATTTTGTCATCACCATTTTCTAGTAGGTTGGGATAAGAAATGAATTATGGCACAGTCTAATTAAGGGCATAAAAATAAACTAAAGTTTGCAGTGAGGTGTGAAATCAATGGGAATTTTAGGGTGCTAATTTTTAAAGTAAGGGTATCTGAAAGAAAAGCCAATGCAGTTGTCTCATAAAAGTATTGAAATAGCTTTGAAAGTACACTGGGATTATAAAGCAAATATGGACGGCAGATGGTAGGAGCTAAGTTTACTGTGGGAGAGGTCCTAGGGAAGAGGGAGGGCTTGAGTGAACATGGGTACGGTTGGGGGCATTAGTAAGATCTAGTGTTAATTCAAATGGATAGGTACATTTGTATCAGTACAAGTGAATGGAGACAGAAATGACTGAATGGATACATGGATTAATACAAGTACATGCATTTCTCAACTCTCCTAAGTGGTTCTAGAAGCAATGACATCCTAGTAGCCAGGAGCATACTAACACCCAGATCTTATTTCCAGCTAAAGAACCAGACATCCTTGGAGAAATGGTTGTGATTCTAAGGTTAAGGAAGAGGATATTCAAGATGAGCCTGGAGTTTTTTGTATTATATGTACTGGAAAGGAAGTGCTTAAAAAAAAAAATACACTTAAGAGCCAAGCTGATAAGAGATCTCAATGGCCAAAGCTGCAGTAGTTTAAATAAGAAAATAATAGTTTTGGATTGTAGCTCTTAAGTATAAAATAATCATGAATTATGAATCTATATGGTAACTAAATAGGTAATAAAATTTCTCATACCGAAAAATTCAAAATAATGTGTGTAGATAATGTCCCTCAAAAAAGTGAGGCTTACCTTCTTATCCCTCGATTGTGCTGTGCTTGGTGATTTGTTTCCAAAGAGTGGACTAAGGAAAGGGGAAATGCAGCCAGTGGCACTTGACAGTGCCGAGAGTGGCAAACACTGTCTCAGGTGACCAGGGTTAACATTGTCTTCATGTAATCATGCTGATGGTGTGTACCTTGAATGTAATGTGATGAGAATGGCACTTTTGGGGCTTAAGGCTTAGAGATCGCAAATGTTTAGATTATGAAACACTCCGGGACCCATCAGAGAACCTCAGGAGCATAATGGACCAGCAGATGTTCCAACCTTTGCTTTTGAGGTCCTTCTTCAGAGTGTTAATCAAATGGAACCCATTTTACACGTACATCCTGGTAGAGGAAGGATGGGCTGTGGTGTATTGTGTTGATGTGACGTGGTTTAGGCTTATCCTGAAGTTCACATTGTTCTCATGTCTGCTAACATTACATTATTAAATAATAAATGTCTTGGCCATTATTTTGTGTGAATTTTTGTCTATACCATGTGAGTGTACAACACAGTCCATGTGCACAGCAGGCATTTGATGAGTGTTTGAACATGGTATTCGGACACCCTGACTGGCTTTGTGGGAACGTGTGCAAGATACCCAAGCCTCCAATGAGGTTCAAGAGATGGGAACATCGAGTTAGATTGGGAAAAGAGGTTATTCCCACTGCATTTCTTGACAGTTGAGAAGAATCAGAGTGATGGGTATTATATAAATTTGAAAGATAAATTAGAAAATGAGTTTTAAAGATTGCTCTATTCTGAAAATTGATAGTACTTACCTGACTGGGTTGTCCTGGCAGAATATTTTTTGGAAGACTGCATTCAGATGACCCACTTCATTCCTCCACCAAAGGACAAAAAGAAGAAGGACAAGGAGGATGATGGCTGTGAGGATGATGATGTAAGTGAATTTCATGAAGTATTTTCATTATGGGCACATGGTGGTTACAGAGAAAAGGATCGAGTTTAGTAAAAACCGTAAGTTAGCATTATAGGAAACTGTTTACAAAACGGACTATGATGTCTGTCTTTGAGTTAATATATTTCACTCCAGAGAATTTCACATTTGGTGACAACCTCTTTTCATACCATGAGCTAAATAATCTCTAGGAAAAGAGAAATGGATATTTCAGGCACAGCAGCTGGGTCACTAAGTGGAGGATAGGTAGAATCTTGTGTTGCGCCCCGAGCTCCTGGACCAGAATCTGCTCTAACTAACAAGACATCCAGGTGGTCCTTGTTTATAGTTTAAGCAGCAGCTTTATCACTAGATTAGAGAACACATTGATGGCATTAAAGGGAGGGAGACCATCAAACTAGGGAGGAGTGAGAGGTTTCTTAAGAGACAGGGAAGGGAGGTGACATTTATTTTGTAGTGCTGTGGAGTTGGACCAATGAGATAAAAATTCTTTTTGGAGCTCTAGATTTGAACAGAATGAATAGTAAGACAACCAGCATTTCAGAATTTGATAGGCTCTAACCTGGAGTTGAGTATTTTTAATTAGAAGACTCATGGATGAAAATGAATAGCAAATTAGATAGTTTATCAGGGGAAAAAAGACCAGTTATAACAACTTTGTTTCTCATGACTGAAGACTTAGTTTGTCATGGATTGATTCGAAGGCAGACCTTTTGGAAAAGGCGGACCACTTTAATTCAGAAATAGATGAAAATGATAAAGTCCCTGCCTGTAGGACACCCATTTAAGAACTAAAGGACTTCCTGTTTGGTATGGGATGAGTTTGGAAATTACATCAGGAGGGTGGTGTGTGTGCTAAAGTAATTGTGTGGTAATTGATATGCCCAGAGGATCATAGGAGCGTTCATTAAACAGAAAGGAAAATATCTTTGAAAAACCAAGAGTTTATAGTCAGTCATAAGAAAGATACTTGGTAAAAGGAGCCATTAGAAATTTCAGAGTCAAATATGAGAGTTTTTGTTTGAACTTTAGTCAAGCTCTATGGGAAATATTGCTCAGTAGATAAACTCAGTATGTCAACATGCAGCAGCTTCACCATTTTCAGAAATTAAATTTCTTCTACATTCCAGAAAGGATTAATCAGCTAGAATGAATGAAGACATTGGGTGTCATCTGAAGATTAAGAACAAACATAGGAGACTTAAGAGCTGTAGTAATTAAGACAATTTTCCTTTTGCAGGCAAATTGCAACCTCATCTGTGGTGATGAATACGGTCCAGAAACAAGGATAAGCATGGCTCAACTGAATGAAAAGGAAACTTCTTTTGAGCTCATTGAGGCTCTTCTTAAGTACATTGAGACCCTCAATGTTCCTGGAGCCGTGTTGGTCTTTCTGCCCGGCTGGAATTTGATTTACACTATGCAGAAACAATTGGAAATGAATCCGCATTTTGGTATGAGTCTTTGAATTCTCACATATGAAAGTGAACGTGAATATTTTTGCTGTGCCCAGACAGTACGTGAAAACAAAAATTTAGTTAGTTTTTATTACTATTATTATTTAAGATTTTTTTATTGATTTTACAGAGTGTGGCAGGGGAGCCAGAGGTATCAACTCATAGTTGCCTCACTTTAGTTGTTCATTGATTGCCTGTTTATGTGCCCTGACCAGACAAACCCAGGGTTTTGAACTGGTGACCTCAGCATTCCAGGTCCAGGCTTGATCCACTATGCCACCACAGGCCAGGCACCATTTTTAAATAGCAATATGCATAATGTAGAGCAGTTTTAAACTAGCAGCTGTTCTTAGACCTTAACCTTTCTGTGTTACAGGAAGCCACAGGTATCAGATCCTGCCCCTGCATTCTCAGATCCCTCGAGAGGAGCAGCGCAAAGTGTTCGATCCAGTACCGGTCGGAGTGACCAAGGTGAGTCACGAGCATTGCAGTTGCCAGGTTGTGGGTGACATGGGCTCCCAGACATTGCCAGCCTTCAGAGCTATAGAAAAATGGTAGTTGCTCTAAGTTGAGGAAAAGGGGATCTTCTCTCCAAGTTCAGGAGGCTTTTCATTATATAGTCAGTGGCCGAGTGTTTTTTTTTAAGGCTTCTTTAATTCTCTTGTGAGTTGTGTATAAGCACATCAGTCTTTTCAAGTACATACTGGGAAAATAATTGCTGAAGTGTGATTTTTCTTGTCATTTCTTCATAGGTGATTTTGTCCACAAACATTGCTGAGACCAGCATTACCATAAACGATGTTGTTTATGTCATTGACTCTTGCAAGTAAGTACCCAAGATCATTGTTCGCTTGAAATAAACCTTTAGAATGTTCCATGCAGTATCTAGTGTCCGTTAACAGAATTAAACACCTTATACCAGGGGTCCCCAAACTACGGGCGCGGGCCACATGCAGCCCCCTGTGGCCATTTATCTGGCCCCACCGCACTTCTGGAAGGGGCATCTCTTTCACTGGTGGTCAGTGAGAGGAGCACAGGAAGCATCTGCACCCATAGTTCCCATTGAAATACTGGTCAATTTGTTGATTTAAATTTACTTGTTCTTTATTTTAAATATTGTATTTGTTCCCGTTTTGTTTTTTTATTTTAAAATAAGATAACGTGCAGTGTGCATAGGGTTTTGTTCATAGTTTTTTTATAGTCTGGCCCTCCAACGGTCTGAGGGACAGTGAACTGGCCCCCTGTGTAAAAAGTTTGGGGACCCCTGCTTTATACTATCAAAATTACTGTGCATTTATAGATACTAGGTTATATGCTGAGGAATGATTTCTTGGCGTTACTCATCACAAGTACATCATGGGAGCAAGTGACAGTCTTACTGCTCTGACTTCTGACTGGTTCTCACCACTCTTTTCTGAGGTGTGAGGCTCTGTCCCAGTTGTTATAGTAGCTGCTGTTTGGTGTATAAAAGTGGTCAATATTTACCGTATGACAAACGTCCTACCTGTAGGATACTCCTTTCAGAATTAAAAGATTTCATATTTGATACGAGATGTCCTGGGAAGTACACAGGGTGGCATTGTGAATAGAAAGTACTTCTATGGTAATTGATGCACAGGACAGAACGTTCAAATTTGGTTATATTTGGCCAGCTTGTGCCCCCATCTTCTCTAGATAGTCTTTCAGCCTACCTGGCAGTGGAAAAATTTTTGCCAGCCCCCAGTTAGGGAATGGTGAGTGCTCTGCAGCTCTTGTACCAATTCCAGTCATTTAGTGCCAACTGCCTGTGTGTAACATTGAAGGCAGCGGTTCTTAACCTGGGTTCTGTCGAACCCTAGGGGTTCGATGAGTCGATCTGGGGTTCGGAGAAGCTTCTGCTGCGGAGGCCAGAATAAAGTAATACCATAATTTGTTGTGAGTTCATGCACTTTGTTGGTTTTGTTCTTTGAGCAAGATGATATTCATGCACGGCTCATTTTGTGCACCAGTAAAAAACATACTTATGTCTTGAATTTGGGGAAAAAATCACTTTATTTATCACTAAAGAAGGGTTCTGTGAATGCGCATATGAAACTGGTGGGTTCGGTACCTCAAAAAAGGTTAAGAACCACTGATGGAAGGGTATGGAGTTGCATAGGGGTTCAGAGGACCACAAAGCACTCTTTGGTGAAGTCATGAGAAGTGTCACATACTGTAGTTTAAGCACATGTCCTATCTACATAGATACTGTAGATCTCATTTTTTGCTTACATTTATGTGCCAGATTTTGTTTAAATGCTTTACATATATTAGTTGACTTAATACTTAGAATATCATAGTTTTATATTTGTTTTCAAATGAGGAAAGGGAGGCACAGAATAGGTTAGTCACTTAGCCAAGATCATCAACTGGTAAGTGGCACATGGTGTGCATTGCCTTTCAGTAAATCTACAGGAGGGTGCTGTTCACAATTAGCATAATAGTAGGCATGGCTGTCAGGAAATCATTCCCTACTTGGTGCAACCATAGTAGTTTTGTATCGTTAGTTCGTATGAGCCATAGAATTAACCTCTGTTTGCTCTGTAGGCAGAAGGTGAAACTGTTCACTGCTCACAACAATATGACCAACTATGCCACAGTCTGGGCATCCAAAACAAACCTGGAGCAGCGGAAAGGACGAGCTGGCCGCGTACGCCCTGGGTTCTGCTTCCACCTGTGCAGTCGAGCTCGTTTCGAGAGGTGAGACCAGTTATGGAATAAAGAGTAAGGTTTTCTTAGCCCTTTATACAACTCTTTTCTCTCTCTCCTTTCTCTCTGGGTGAACTCTGCATAAATATTTGCAGTTAAACATAGTGGAGGAAACTTAGCAAGATTGAAGAAAGAATGAGAAGAAATCAGAAATTGTTGATGGTGGCATGTTTGATACCATTTACTATTTACTAGTAAGCTTTTAAAAGAATAGATTTATTTTGGGTCCACATAGCTTTATCACTTTGGTATTACTGGTATTTATGGAATAAGTAACTTTTTGGAAAATGTTAATATTCTGTATTTGTAGAATATTTCTAATTTATTCAGCATATCACCCGTGTCATGATCTTCGTGCTTAAGAAATAGAGGCCATTATTTAGATAAGGAAAATGTTAGTATCAGCCCCGCATCCTCATAAAAGGCCTTGCTACCATTTTTAGCCCGTGTTTGTCAGCAGGAGGGAACTGAAGCCAAAAGTAGAAGTAATAACATTAGGGATTTGGGGTAATTTTTTTGTTCTTTTTCATTCAAAATGAAAATGCCGTCAACCTGTAAGTGTAATCATAAGCCCCTACTCAGCCAGTTAAGGGAGTCTTGTCCAAAGATAGTTTTTGCAGTAAAATTAAAATGTTCTTTGATAGTTATAAAAGGATAAAGGAAGGGCAGCTCTATCTATGTTCTTGGTTATCTCTGCAAATGTTTTAAAATAAATGTGGCTATGAAAGGGAAGATGGTTATTTTATGCTTGTTTTCTTAGACTTGAAACCCACATGACACCAGAGATGTTCCGAACGCCATTACATGAAATTGCTTTGAGCATAAAACTTCTGCGTCTAGGAGCAATTGGCCAGTTTTTGGCCAAGGCAATCGAACCTCCACCTTTGGATGCTGTGATTGAAGCTGAGCACACTCTCAGAGGTACTACAAAAACAGACATACCTAGCACACGTGAATTATGTCATCTGTCTTGTCCTGGCAGTGAACGCTTAACAGTGAATCAGGAAGGAGACACACACAGTACACAGGACTCTCTTGCTAATGCTTCCAGTGCTGTCTCATGTACTTAGTATTAAAGATTAGGGCTGTAAAATTAGCAACATGAGGTAAGAAAGAGCTAATGTCTTTCAGGAAAAAAATAAAACAGAAAAGGCAGTGTGTCATCTCTTAATTTAATAATCAGAACATGAGTTACTAAAGATCTAGTATTTTATGTATACTTTCGAGCATCTGTTTCTTTCTAATCACACTTAAGATTGAAACTGTGTAGTTTAGTGGGGAAAAATAAGGTTATTGGAACTAGGAGATCTGATTTTGAATTTTGAGTCTAGTATTCATGTGCTGCGTGAACTTCAGCTTGCTCTCAAGATTACATTTCTTTCTTAAAATTATCAACAGGTGATAACCTTGCTATGGCAATAGGTACTTATGCTGCTAATAATATTTATTACTGTATTTACAGACCTCATGGACTGTATTCAGCTTTACAACCTGCAAGTCCCAATCTTAATACTTCTTCATATTAAGTGCTCAGAATTTGGTTTTCTATTTCTGAGTGAAAACAGTTGGCTGTGGCCACGATCCTGGCAGTTGGCTTGACAAATCATGAAAACTTAAGTGTACTGTTCTAACCTTAACCTATAAAGAAATGTTTCATCTCTGCCTAGAATAAAGTGATGTTTGTGACTGTTTCTGCTCATAAAGAAATGTCTTCCCACAGAGCTTGATGCATTAGATATCAACGATGAGTTAACTCCTCTGGGACGAATCCTGGCTAAGCTCCCCATTGAGCCTCGTTTTGGCAAAATGATGATAATGGGGTGTATTTTCTAGTAAGTGCTTTGTTTTATTGCTGGTAATTAAATGGTAAGATAGTTTCAGAATCTTAGTCCCCTCCCTATAAGAAAGGATAGGCTCAGAGAAGAAAAAAGGAAACATTTTTCAGTGGGCAAGTGGCGTGCTTCAGAGGCTACTGGAAGAAGTATGAAACGGGAAGAACGGACCGTTCCAGAAGACAGACACGCTGAGGCCATCTTATGGGGAGGTGGGAGAGGGGACCTCCAAGTCTCAGGAGGACCATTCCGAGCTCCCAGGAGCTTGGTTAAGTAGCTGTCTCTGGAAGAGAAATAACATTAGGAAAACGCATTTATTTTTATCAGAATGTTTTGTTTGAAGATTGAGAGATTAGTGAGATGGGGAAGAGAGGATAGGAAAGGAAAATTAGACTGCTTAGTTATAATTTATGGTAAATACGTGTTCATTAATATCAGAGCTCATCACCTTTCAGCTTTGGGAGAGAGCAGCTGACAAGGTCTTTGTTCATCCCCCTTCGGTGCGAATAAAGCAACTCCATAGCCAGTAACCTTGCTGAGCACAGCTGCTGGGGCGAGGGTGTGGTTGACGGGATCTTCCTGCCTCTGTTTCAGTGTGGGCGACGCCGTGTGCACCATCTCAGCTGCCACTTGCTTTCCCGAGCCTTTCATCAATGAAGGAAAGCGACTGGGCTACATCCATCGCAATTTTGCTGGAAACAGATTTTCTGACCACGTGGCCCTCTTATCAGTATTTCAAGCTTGGGATGATGCTAGGTATGGGTTTGAAAAAGGACAGTTTAAGATTTGTGTGAACTGTCTCCAGTTTCTAATCTGGATCTATTTCTCTGGGCTCTGAGAATGACTCATCATCCCTGTCTACTTTAGAATGGGTGGAGAAGAAGCCGAGATACGTTTTTGTGAGCACAAAAGACTCAATATGGCTACACTTAGAATGACCTGGGAAGCCAAAGTTCAGCTCAAAGAGATTCTGATCAATTCTGGATTTCCAGAAGGTAAGGCTCTTACAGTCTTAAAACAATTTTGTTTTCTTTTTTTTTCTTTTTGGCAGAGACAGAGTCAGGGACAGATTGGGACAGACAGACAGGAAGGGAGAGAAACGAGAAACATCAATTCTTTGTTGTGGCTCCTTAATTGTTCATTGATTGATTTCTTATATGTGCCTTGACTGGGGGCTGCAGCAGACTGATTAACCCCTTGCTCGAGCCAGCGACCTTGGGCTCAAGCTGGCGAGCCTTGCTCAATCAAGCTGGTGAGCTCGGGGTCTTGAACCTGGGTCCTCCACATCCCAGTCCGACGCTCTGTTCACTGCGCCACTGCCTGGTCAGGCTTAAAACATTTCTGAAGTGACGTTTGTGTGGTACCCACATTGACAGTGCCATCTATCTTTGCTTCAGACTTTGACCCAGTGCTTTTTCTGTGTTCCCAGCTATTTCTTGGAACTGTGCTAGGGATCAGTTTTTCACATTAATTCTCTCATTTACAAAAGCAAGCAAAAGGCTGTGGTGCTCAAATTATAATGTAGAGATAGAAGATAATAGATGATTTAAAATTGTGCTACTTTGGGATTTTTAAAAGTATTTTGTAAAGAGCACCGGTCTAGCTTTCAGTCCTCTGGCAGTAAGCTGTTGAATAACCTCAAATAGTAGTCTATAAAGTGATTTATCAGTCTGCCCTTGTGTTTATTTTTTGACGTGAAGTAAACAACCGTGCTACATGTTAAATGGCTTTAATGAAGGTTTTTAGTGTGTGGACAGTCACGGAAGACGTTAGAATACATGAAGTAAAAACAGTAATCCGGCTGTTTGTATCTTCATGTGAAGTTGAGCTCTTGTGCTTTTCTTCTCTAACTAGTTATAATAGACAAGTTGTTTCCCATACCGTTGAGAACTGGAACATAGAACCACAAGTAGGACTTGCTAGAGAAGGCAAGATGGCAAGTTTTAAAAGGATACGAACAACACTAAACAAAGTAGTTCTCTTATGTTGTAAACTCTCTAAATTGGTAATTTTTATTGAAATCAGGAAAGGGGAAGAGCATTTTTATGATAGAATCTTCACAACAGTCCTGAGATGCAGATATGATTTACCCCATGTTATTTATCAGTGAGAAGACTGACCACAGACATTTCAGCTCCTTGTTCAAACTCACTCAATTAGAAGGTTTTCCAGATCAGAATTCAGGTTTGTCTAGAGCAAATTTATATCCATGCAGCTTGCACTTCGCAGTCATACTTTCCAAACAAGGAGAAAGTCCCAGGGTGCGGTCTGAGGGGAATGTCTGCCTCGTTCCCTGGACTCCCCTCATTTGGCTCCTCTGTCCTCCTGAGAAGGAGCATGTGATAAATTAACATCAGAAGGAGTACTTTGGTCCTGTCAGTCTGACTCTTAACTCTGGAAATGGATAATTAATAGGATTTTTTCTTTAAGTAATTTCTCCTTATGTTATCGTTGAATCTGTAAGAAAATGCTGGTGTTTTAGCTCTCATTACGGAGACTCAGCAGAGTTTCTTGTTGAAATTAATCTGGGTGTAAGAATTCTGAGAAGCAAGGAGGAAGTGAGGCAGATTATTTGGAAAAGGATGGAGAAGGAGTCCATTCTAATTTCTCTTAAATAGTTTGCATGCACTGTTTGGATTAGCCAAATATCTGATTTTTTTTTTTTCTTTACCCCATTCCTCTTGACAGCTTGTTTGTTGACACAAGTGTTTACTAACACTGGACCAGATAATAACTTGGATGTTGTTATCTCTCTTCTGGCCTTTGGTGTGTACCCCAATGTATGCTATCATAAGGAAAAGAGAAAGATTCTCACCACTGAAGGGCGTAATGCACTTATCCACAAGTCATCTGTTAACTGTCCTTTCAGCAGCCAAGACATGAAGTACCCATCTCCCTTCTTTGTATTTGGTGAAAAGGTAAGAAAAGATTAGTTTAGAAGAGTTTAGGTTGAAAATTCAAATTGACCATACTTATTAATGTGCAGCAGGAACATGAGTTTTGATTTTCAAAGCATCACTCATTATTATATAGCTGCTGGTTGACAGTTGGAATGTCAGCTCTTACCTCTTGCTTCTTTGTCTACCTGCAGATTCGAACCCGGGCCATCTCTGCTAAAGGCATGACCTTAGTCACCCCACTGCAGCTGCTGCTCTTTGCCTCCAAGAAAGTCCAGTCTGATGGGCAGCTTATGCTTGTTGATGACTGGTATGGATTTTCAGATAAGGGCTCCAAAGTGAGGTCTGAGAATTGAGATGGGATAAAATTTAGCTGCCGAACTAACTAAATTTGTAAAATATGGCAGAATTTGGTGGCACAAATGAGATGCTTCCAACTTGGTCATTCTCTTCCTTTCCTTTGATTTGTACTCGGTAGTAAGTTTTAAATCCACTGCACCGGTGGGAGCAAATGTGTTAGGCATCTGTCAACATGAGTACTCTACTAGGGAATTAGCATCGCAGTGGAGCTTGGATATCTCTTTCATCTACTCTCTATTTTGGTTAGAGATGAAGGATAAGCATGTAGTAAGTAAGCACTTGGCAAAAATGGAATAGAACTTAATGAACAGTTATTAATTAGGCTCAGCCATATTCTTGAAAACTTCAATATCAACAATCCGAATCTCTTAGTCTTTAATTGGAGGCTGAGTGCTCTGTATTGCTAATGGGATTGTACTTGATAGGCTTTATAGTTGACAACTCCTGCCAACCCCTGCGGTGAATTTGATGAATTTTCAGACATTACTGTTACTCTTTCTTCATGGCTGTGTTTGCCTAAGTCGCAGGGGCACGCAGTATGGTGTTTGAAAGTATTGGTACTTGGTGAAAAGGTAAATTTATTCCATCACTTTACATGTGTGAAGTTGAATGATAATAGTCTTTTTCTATGTATTCCCTCTCATTGCTTAAATCATTTTTCTCTGTTTTAGGATCAGGCTGCAGATGTCTCATGAAGCAGCTGCCTGCATCACTGCTCTCCGGGCAGCCATGGAGGCTTTGGTTGTTGAGGTAACCAAACAGCCTGATATCATCAGCCAGCTGGACCCTGTGAATGAACGGATGCTGAACATGATCCGCCAGATCTCTAGACCCTCGGCTGCTGGTATCAACCTTATGATAGGCACTACACGGTGAGTACACGGTAACTTCTCTTCCAGGTAAGTAGAGGGCGGTGATCTTAAAATTGCCTCGAATTCCCAGTTTGTTGGTAGAGGCCTTGTTATTTAGAATTCTAGACATACACTGAATATGGCATTTAGTTCTGATTACCACACTGAAAATAGGCTATTTACTTGTGTCTCTGTGTTAATAATCTCTTAAATCATTGCATGTTAGAGATTGTGGGGCCCTTAAAGTATATACAGGTATGTTGTTGGTTTGGTTCCAGACCTCCGCAGTACAGCAAGTCCCATGGATTTTTGGTTCCCCAGTGCATATAAATGTTACGTTTACAGTAAAGGTGGGTTTACGGTTGTTTGTAGGGAAAATAATACAATAATTAACAAATAATACAAAAGTAAACTAGTACTTGCATACTCAAAACTGTAAACCTCCTTTTTGCCTCACTCTGTATACTGTAGTCTGTTAAGTGTCCAATAGAATTATGTCTAAACAAGCAATGTATATACTTTAATGTAAAAATAACTGTGTTGCTTTAAAAATGCTGTCATCTGAGTCTTCAGTGAGTCCATCTTTATGCTGGTGGAGGGCCTTTGATTTGGTAAAAATAAACGTAATCTATGAAGGCAATGAAACAAGGCATGCCCTCTGTGTAGAGTCCAGGGTGGGGTCATGTGACAACGTTTCAGAACACAGGTGGCCCACTTTTCACAGTATTGTTGATGGGGGATTAAATTGCTGCTTTTTCAGATGAAAAGCGTCAGGGTTTATCTAGGGAAATAGAAGAACACGAATATCTTAAAGAAGTGTGTAATTTCTTTTAAATTCTTAAGTGTTTTATTTGCTTTTATTTTTTCCACCTTTTAATTAATTTTTTGCACACAACTTTATTTGAAAATAGCTGATATCTTCAGAAAAAGAAATACCTACATAATTTATTAACTTAGGTTCCCTGATTGTCAGGTTTTTGTGACACATGATTTCATGTATACATATTACATACACACCGACTTTTTTTGCTTAATCATTTGTGACTGAGTTGCAACCATTGTCACATTTTATATCAATATAATCCATATATCTTTTAAGAACATAGCAACAATACCATAGTCACACCCCAGAAACTTCAGTTACAATAACACTAATGTACAAGCTAGCTAAAACTAAAATATTTCTAGTTATAAGCTATTATAATTTTAATGTGTAAAACTGCTGTGTGCTTTATGGGTTCTGGTTTCCCATTTTGGCTCAGTTTATTTTTAAAACTCACTACTTAAATACATAATACTTAGTATGTGCGAAGCACTGTGCTGAGTGCTTTCCTGGTGTTACCTTGTTAGTATTTGACCTACCAATGGTGTACATAGGTCAGTGATGGGCAGTCTTTTGAGTTTGGTGTGTCAAAATTCACCAAAAAACAAGCATAACTCGGGTGATGTGTCGCTTCGAGAAAAACGGCCTAACCGGAAGTCCCAGAACTAGACGCTCTGTGCTGGAGTTCTGTTGTTTTGGCCTACAGACCTCCGGCACAGAGTGTCTACACTACAGCAAATGTTTTATCCTCGGCTACTGCACCTGGCTGTGCAGAAGCGAAGGATGAAACGTCCTTCTTGGCATGCGGCCCCATACTTCTCTGGTATGCGGCCGTGTGTCATTGAAAATGGCATCATGTCCATCGTGGACATAGGTCATTATACCCTCTAATATATGCATAAGGAAACTAGGCACAGAGAAGTAAAAAATCCAAGGTTGTGCAGCTATTGAATGGTAAAGCTGAGTTCAAAGGCAGTATGGCTCCTAAAAACATTGCTCTCGTTGATGACCCTTGAACAATAATATGGGCTTAAACTGCATGGGTCCTCTTATAACGTGGGGTTTTTCAAATGAATATATTGTCAGCCCTTCATATCCAAGGATTCAACCAACTGTTGATTGGAAACAATATATCTGATCTACAGTTGGGAATGCACACATGCAGAGGGCTGGTTGGGTGCATTGTTCTGCAGATTTGGATATTTGCTTCTGGAACAAATGCCCCACAGATATAAGGGAAAGCTGAAGTTTTGGGTGATGAGAAGTTACATGAATTTTGACTGTTGCAGAGGTTAACACTCCTGATCCCTACATTGTTCAAGGATCATCTGTACTGTGGTCATCCTAGCAGGTCAGTTGTATAGAAGAATTAAATGGGGAGGGTTGAAATGGCAGAAGTGGATAGATTAGGGAGCTGTGCAGTAGAATCAGTAGGAATTGAGGACGGCCTGAGGTGTAGTGGGAGCACAGTGAAGAAATCGCCCCGGATCGCAGCCATGTTCCTGACTTGGCCGGCTGCTGGACTTGTGGTGCTGGTCTCTGAGCTCCACGGGAGCTGTTTGCGTTGTTGTTGGAGGTGTTGGCAAGACATGTTGGTTTCTGCCGTTTTTCATTACCCCTCATTTTCTTTGTTTGCCTCGTGAAAACATTTAGGCATAAACTGATTACCCAAATACATTTTTCAAAAACATATCAGAATTAATGCAGGAAAATATTTGGTGATGCTTATTGCCAGCTTCAGGAACTTCTTCCAAACATGTTAGAATGCTGTAGAGGTGAGCTGAGGGGGAAAGCAAACCATTTGAAAGTTGTAAAGACGTTACTGCGAAGATGGAAGTATTTGAGAATGAACCAGGAAGAACTTGAGGAAAACGCGTGGTTACAGTTGATGCCGCCCGTGTCTGTTTTGGAGTAGCAGGTCTATTTCATTTCAGTCTTTTCGTGCAATTGGCTCTATTCCCTTTATGCGTTATATTTTCAAGTATGACTAAATGTTTATGTTTTGTGACTAGTTGGGAAATATTAAGGATGCTTTGTTAAAACTGTGCCTTTGTGTTTTCTGTAGGTATGGAGATGGTCCACGTCCTCCCAAGATGGCCCGATATGACAATGGAGGCGGCTATAGAAGAGGAGGCTCTAGTTATGGCGGTGGAGGCTATGGCGGCGGAGGCTACGGGGGTGGCGGAGGCTACGGAGGTGGTGGAGGCTATGGTGGAGGAGGCTACGGAGGTGGCGGAGGCTACGGTGGCGGCTCCAACTCCTTTCGGGGAGGCTATGGTGGTGGTGGTGGTGGTGGTGGGGGTTATAGAGGAGGTTCCCCAGGTGGCTACAGAGGCGGTGGGGGAGGAGATTTCAGAGGGTCCAGTGGAGGGGGCTTCAGAGGATCAGGGGGGTTCCAGCGAGGAGGTGGCAGAGGGGGCTTCGGTAGTGGCTACTTTGGGCAAGGAAGAGGGGGTGGTGGCTATTGAAGTTTGGCTATGTTGAGGTCAGTTCATAGACAGTAAGCAAAAAATGCATGCTCCCTATTTTCCCAAGTTATTTGCTGTTAATAAGTAAATGCATTTTTCACCTAACCTTTGGCTCATAATAGTTTAAGGAAACCAAGCATAGATAGATACATTAGTGATTTTATTTGTATTATGTAAAATATAACGATCTGTTGTAAAAGTACCCAGTTTTGGTTTCTTTTTTTCTTTAGTTTAATACAGTAGAAAATAAAGTAGTACACTAAATAAAGGTAATGTAGTTATTGATTCTACACAAAATAATTTTACAATGCCAGTTACAGCTGTTATTTTAAAATGTCAGAGGAAAAACAGTACTGTTTCAAAAGTATACCAACTGGTAGTATTTGTAGTAGAATAATTAGCCTTGGAATGGAATTGTTATTGCAACAATAAATATTGGCTAGTACACAATTCACATGGATCCTTGTATCTGAATAAGACTTTGGATGTAGGGCTGAACATTTCAGCTTTTTCTCACGCTTTGATTTGGAAAAATCTAAGGTCAAATTCAACATTCTCATTTCTAAGTTTGTTTCTGGTGTAAAAATTAATTTTAAATTAATTATAATTAAAAATTATCCCATAAACCTCATGAATAAAGTTTATATTTAGGCAAAGAATTAAGGAAAATTTTACCAATGCATAAAGTTTGTATATTTGACAATAAACTCTTGCCTACATTAACGTACAGGTATCTCAAAGGATATTTGTTAGCTAGTTTATTTCAGTAGAGATGTGTATACAACATTTATAATACCTTATAGTTTCCAGTGGGTTTTTTTGACGTCCTCTCGTTTGAGAAATAGCACTGTGCAGTCCAGATTTCAAAGGCTAGACAGAACTGGGCTCGGATCATTAGGCTGTTTTCTGATACATGGATGATCTTGGGTGAGTTATTTTGCCTTCGTGTTCTTTGCCGAATCCTTCTGGGTCTACATGTTCTTTAGATCACCTTCAGGAATTACTGTTGATGAGCCAATTGTTCCAACCTATTTACCGACTCCAGTCTATCTCCAACTGAGATTTCCTTTTTGAGCATCGGACTGCTACTGAAGTGGTCTAAACAGCTGCTTACTGGACAAACATTTCTTCTTAGCTGTCCCATTGAAATTGAAGGAAAAAAAAGTACAGTTGACCCTTGAGTAACATGGGTTAGGAATGCCAACCCCTCACACAATAGAAATTTTACTTAAAACTTCAGTTGTCTCAGTATCCATAGGAAATTGGTTCTATGACACCCTCTCCCTTGCCCCTGCAAATATCTAAATCTGAACATGCCCCAGTCTCATATAAAATGGCATAGAACCCTGGTCGGCAAACATATGGCTTGTGAGCCACATGCGGCTCTTTGGCCCCTTGAGTGTGGCTCTTCCACAAAATACCTCGTGCGGGCGCTACCTCGATAAGGAATGTACCTACCTTATATAGTTTAAGTTTTAAAAATTTGGCTCTCCAAAGAAATTTCAGTCGTATTGTTATTTGGCTTTGTTGACTAATGAGATTGCTGACCACTGTCTTAGAACAATGCACACAGCCAGCTTCTGCAGCCGTGGAAATGCTGTTTTCGATCTGAGGTTGAATTGTGGATGTGAAACCTGGGGGTACAAAGGAGTGACTATATTAGAAAAAGTCTGCATATGCATGAGCTCTCAGTACAAACCCCTTTTGTTCAAGGGTGTACTCTATTTCCAAACTGAAAAAGCCTCTTAATTCTGTTCTCTGTTCAATTATTTTTAATTACAGCGCAGGAGTTTCAGCTACTTGATGACCAAAGCCATATATTACCTCATCTAGTCAATTCTGCTTCCAAAACACTTTCTCATGCTGTTGTAAAGCAGCTGCCTGTGTTTTGTTCAGAATGTCATTAGTGTCAGTGTACAAGGATGCAACAGCCTCTCTCTACTGACCCTCACTGCCTCCAGTCCTGCCTATGCAGTGCGTTCTCCCCGCTCAGCAACACAGTGAACATCCCCTACACGCCTGGTATCGCCCCTCCACCTCCTCACTTCAGTCGGTGGTTTCCATCACCAGGATAAGGGCCAAACACCGCCTACTCGATAGCCCATCAGCGGGGCATGCTGTCTTAAGCTTTGGGGGCTGAGGCCCCTCAGAATAGGATGGAGGCTGCTGGCTCTCTGCAAAAGGCGTTTAACCCTAAAGTTTTAGGTAGTTGACAGATTCATGCAACTGCTAACATCTGATTCAGTCATTAAACATATAGGATGTAGTTTTCTCATTTACCACATTAATACTTAGGGAAAATGAGCCTTGGCTGATGGCTCAGTTGGTTACAGCATTGTCCGGAAGTGCAGAAGTTGCCGGTTCGGTCCCAGGTCAGCACATACAGGAGCAGCTTAGGAACAACTTGATGTTCCTGTCCAGTCCCACCCCTCCCTGGTCCCTCTCCCTTTCTCGCTAAAATGAAGAAAAATTTAAAAATAGTTTGGGAAAATGAGAACCCTATCCTCAAACTTCTTGCTTTCTGGTTTTAACTAATAGGTTTACAAGGTAACATGCGTGCATCTTCTGACTTGGGTGTCTCCCTTGATCCCCTCCATAGCAACTTCTGTACTTTGTGCTTCTGATGAATCCTTTGTAGTCACTTGCCACAAACTGCTTCTATTTCATAAACTAAGAAGGGGTTTAGCCTTGTGGCTCCCATTCTGCTCTACCCTGGCTAGCAGTGGGAAAGCAGAGGGGAGTTCCCTGTCCGCCTGTCCCTTGCAAAAGGACAAAGGGTTCTACTTCGTTTACTTCCACACTGAGGCCACTCTTCTGATCTCCATTTGTCTCTTCACCCCTAGAAGAATCCTAGCATTTTCATCCCCTGTAACTAATGAAATGCTCTTAGAATTCCTGGACAGTGCATCTCACTTCAGTCTTCTGCATAGGCGGAGACCCATTAGGAGCATTCTTTTTAACTCTTGAGCAGTTATTAGTGGTGATGCGCAGTATAGCACAGGATGTAATGGTTACTCTGACCCAGATGTGTGCACAGATGAGAGACTACAGAAATGTGGAACCATCTCTCCGTTAGGTACTAAGCTTGAATTTTTTTTAAATGTACACAAGCTATGCATTGGATATCTGGTCTTGGTGGAGTAAACTTCTTAAATTCCATTTGAGTAGTAGAATTAGGATTTTTTTTTTTCCATTAACCTGGAAAATTAGTTAAGGTAAGCAGTGACCAGAATAGTCCCCATCATCCCCAGCAAGATGTCCACATTCTAATCCCTGGAACCTGTGAGTACCAATTTTATGTGGCACAGAGAACTTCACAGATGTAATTCAAGTAAAGGATCTTGAACCTGACCAAGTGGTGGCACAGTGGATAGAGCATTGGCCTGGGATGCAGAAGACCCAGGTTTAAAACCCCAAGGTTGTAGGCTTCAGTGCGGGCTCATGCAGTTTGATCATGGGACCATAGACATGACCCCATGGTTGCTGGCTTAAGCCCCAGGTTACTGGCCTGAGCAAGGTGTCACTGGCTGCTGGAACCCCCCAGTCAAGACACAATGAGAAAACAGTCAATGAACAACTAAGGTGCCACAACTATGAGTTGATGCCTCTTATCCCTCTCCCTGTCTGTCCCCACATACACACACACTAAAATAAAGTTACGGACCTTGAGTTGGGGAAATTATCCCGGAAGGTCCAGGTGGGTTCAGTTTAATTGTGTAAGTCCTTAAAAGTACAGTGTGTCCCTAAAGTCATGGTGCACTTTTGACCTGTGACGGGTCAAAAGTGCATCATGACTTTAGGGACACACTGTAGAAGTAGACAACTAGGTCACGGAGATGAGACTGAAGAACTGGCAGGGAAATCAAAGCACAAAAGGGACTCAACCCGCTGTTGCTGGCTTTCATAATGGTAAAAGGGCCAAAACCCAGGGGATGCAGTTGGCCACTGGAGGCAGGAACAGCCCTTAGCTGAAGCATCTCAATCCCAAAACTGCAAGAAACAGTTCTGTCCACACCCAAATGATCAAGAAAACAAATCCTCCCCTATAGCATCCAGAAAGGAACAACCCTGTCAACATGTTGATTTTATAGCCCAGTGGACCCATGTTAGACTTCCACCTACGGAACTAAGATAATGTTAAAGCCTCTGAATTTGTGGTAATTTGTTAATGGAGGGAAAAGGTAGGTGTGGGAAGGTCAAGGAGGGACAAAATCTATGAAAGATCAAATTTCTTAGAAAATCTTAATGCCTTGTGCATACTTTAGGAATATGAGAATAGGAGGAAACTTCCAAAGTGGGTTTGGGAAAGCAAATGGTTGGAAACCAATGGCAGCAACAGAACGGAGGCTGATGACCAGTAAGTGAGCCATCTGCTCAAATATACTTGTCTATCACCTAAGCTTACTGAAGCCAAAAACAGAGATGGAGGGAGAGGCCTGGAAAAGAAAATCCCTACTCTTAAATTCGTTATGGAAAGTTTGTTCTTGTTACGGCCTCCATGGAAGATTCCTGAAATTATCTTTTGTCACCCACCTAAAAAGACCTTATGTGGTTTTTTGTTTGTTTGTTTGTTTGTTTTAAAAAGCACTGTTCAAACACTGCAAAACAACTATGCCTTATTCAACTCGGCCTCAAAAAATTCTTCATGGTGACAGTTTTCACCTTGGCTAGGTACAGATAACAAAGTAAAAGGCAAATTGAGGAAGGAAAAGTAAGTATTTGAGTCTGAGTGCATATTTCCTTTCATATTCTGAAGTTTATAAATGCACTTTATAAGAAGAATCCCCTTTTAGGGGACACATAGCCATCCAGTTTAAAGATTTTATTTCCTACCTTCATTTGCAGTAAGGTGTAATCATGTGATTAGATCCTTGCTGCAGAGAGGCATGAAAGTTGGAACAATCTCTGTTTTGCTGGGATTTAGACATAATGGTTTGAGCAATGATTGCTGTGTTGGACCACATAATTTTGAATGGAAACCATGCAGTGGTAAAACAAGATAGAAGAAACTTCATTTTCTAGCATGGAACAGCTAGCTAGACCTACCAGCCACATGGAACATCTACTAGTCTTATACGGACGTCTCTGGACTTCAGTATGAGTGAGAAGTAGATTTCCATATTGTTTACCTCTCATTTTGAATTTCCTTATTCCCTACAGTTGAGCCTGGTCCTATGTAATAGTGCTGTCTTACAGTTACTAGCCCATGTAAAAGGCAAAGAATCAGGAATTAGCTATAAACTTCTATTCTCTACGTAGAACATCTAATGCTTATTGGACTAAGAATATTAAAAACAAGGTTTAAAAACTCATTTGTTGCCTGACCTGTGGTGGCGCAGTGGATAAAGTGTCGACCTGGGAACACTGAGGTCGCCGGTTCAAAACCCTACACTGGTCTGGTCAAGGCACATATGGGAGTTCATGCTTCCAGCTCCTTCCCCCTTTCTCTCTCTGTGTCTCCTTTCTAAAATGAATAAATAAAAAGAAACTTTAAAAAAGTCAGCAAATTTAAAAAAAATTAAAAAAAACAAACAAACATTTGTTTTTGGAATTAGTGGTGATGATGGTACATATACTAAAAATACACTAAACACCACTGAATTGAATACCTTTAGGATGAATTTTATGGTTTGTGAGTTATATTTCAAAACTGTTATTTTAAAAAATCTTAAAATGAATCATTCGGTGAAAGAGCATTAAAATATTTAAATAAAGTTTTGACTTTAATTAAAAGTACCATTTCTGGCCTGACCTGTGGTGGCGCAGTGGATAAAAGCGTCGACCTGGGAACACTGAGGTCGCCAGTTCAAAACCCTGCACTGGTCTGGTCAAGGCACATATGGGAGTTGATGCTTCCAGCTCCTCCCCTCTTTCTCTCTCTCTCTCTCTCTCTCTCTTTCTCTCTCTCTCACTTTGTGTCTCCTCTAAAATGAATAAAAAAGAAATTTTAAAAAAAGTACCATTTCTGTGGGAGATGAGATTAAGCAACTATCAAATTAAAAAAAACTAACATAAACCTGGATGCTTTAACTTGTAACTATTCTAATATATCCCCCTTCAAGTTTGCTTCTATTTTATTATTATTTCCAGATTCAGATTTTTCACTTCTTCGAAGAGCATGTTTTCATCTTGTCTCCTGAAACAGCCCCTCTGTTGAGGGCTTCTTCTGATACAATAAAAAACTGTTCCATTGGTTGAAGAATGCTTATTCCATAGCCATTGTTGCTATGAATATGATTATTAGTCATCTTTAATTTGAGTGCAGAAAGAGCCTATTACAGGATTCAAGAAAATTAGTTTTTCAATAATCTATAAATATAAAATAGGAACTAATGAACATGTCAAGTTCTAGAACTTATTCTTTGGTTTACATGTTTTAAGACAACAGAATTCCAGTTTTGAACAAGTATATTTTTATTGATAAAGATAACTGATTCTGGACGAGGTTACAGCAATATTCCATGAAGGTGACTTTTGATATAACATGATTGGCCCTGGCAGGTGACTGGATAGAGCATCAGACCAGCATATGGATGTCCCAGGCTCCAATCCCAGTAATGACACAAAGGAGAAGCAGCCATCTACTTCTCTTCTCCTCCTACAGCCAGTGGCTTGATTGGTCCAAGCACATCAGCCTCAGGTGCTAAAAATAGCTCGGTACTCCAGCATTACCCCAAGATGGGGGTTGCTGGGTGGATCCAAGTTGGGGTATATGCGGGAGTCTGTCTCGCTATCTCCCCTTGTATCATTTAATATAACAAGTATAAAAAAATTATTTCAGATAATGAAAATTTTTGTTAATGCTATGTAAACTAGATTTTTTTTTACAAGGACAGAGAGAGTCAGAGAGAGGGATAGATAGGGACAGACAGACAGGAACGGAGAGGGGTGAGAAGCATCAATCATTAGTTTTTCATTGCTGTCGCAACACCTTAGTTGTTCATTGATTGCTTTCTCACATGTGCCTTGACCGCGGCCTTCAGCAGACCAAGCAATCCCTTGCTGGAGCCAGCGACCTTGGGTCCAAGCTGACAAGCTTTTGCTCAAGCCACATGGGCCCGCGCTCAAGCTGGTGACCTCAGGGTCTCAAACCTGGGTCTTCCTCATCCCAGTCCGACGCTCTATCCACTGCGCCACTGCCTGGTCAGGCTATGTAAGCTAGATTTCTATGGAAAACTTCATTAACTACACGAGTCTAGGAAGGGATCTAAAAAGGTTGTAATTATACAAGTGGAAAAGAATGAGAAAGCATTTCACTTGTAAATTGTTGCTATTAATGTTTTAACTGGTTCAAATTTTATGAAGTTTGAAAAAATAGTATAGTCATTCTCTTAATTTTTGCTTATTAAAAAATCTTAAGATATTTTTATAACAGCAAACTTACTCTCATTCAAAGTTATTTGGTAAGAATTCAAGTCAAAATTACTAAATTATATAACTAAACTTGTTTCCTATCAGCCATCATTTAAACCATAGCTTAGTACTATTACAAATCATTGATAATGTTTAGACTAATAATATTTTAACACCTTTCTAATTATTTTATAAATCTTATAACAATTCTGTTAAGAAATACAAGAATACCTTTATATTAACTCCATCTACGGTGCTTTTTGAACTGTCACTGGTTCTGAAGTTATTATAGTGATGAATTTCATTCCTTTCCAAAGTGGCTATGCTCCCAGGATACAGCTCAACCCCAGCACCCTGTAAATAAAAAGCAAATAAAACAATCTATTCAACACAAACATACCTCTCCAAAATTTTCTTAAGATTTGAAAATTACAATTTTATAATATGTAACACTAAGTTACATGAAAATACATGACAGTGCAAGCAACACTATTATATAGATGTTTTAGAATTGTGGAAAACTATTATCCCTGTTTGGAGAATCATAAGCCTAGAAAGAAGTTTGAAGTCATACAGCCCGTTATGTTGCTCACCACCCAAATGGAGTCTCTAGAAGGGAATCAAAATTTTCTTTAATTCTTTGCATTTATAAAAATTTACTTATATATACTCTCATAATGCTGTTAAAGTATGTTTACTCATTTTCATGGTAAGATCCTCACATTTTTCTGCTTCCTTTAATCTTATTTCTAGTTCAATTTTCCAGTCCTTTAATTATCTTTGTATTTGTTACCTGAAGACTCAAACTGTCAGAACTAATCACAATACCTTACAACACTATCTGATAGTTTTAAGTACTATTTCTTTTTAAATAAGCCATTTAATTGATTCATGATCTGTTTTATAGCCACTGATTCCTACATTTTATTTTAAAAAATCACATAAGGCAAAACTAAAAATTTCTTACTTTGGACTTAGGCAGTTCACTTTTCCTCAGTGTACTATGACAGTCTTGTACTTGTCCTCATTTTGTTTATTTTCATTAAGTTTCTAAGCTTAATTGTAATTCCAAGATGAAGTAATTGTTACCTGTTGTTTGCATATTAATATCACTCAAAATTATATATAGTCCTATAAAGCCATGGTTTTTAAAATGAATTATCTGGGGCCCTGGCTGGTTGGCTCAGCTGTAGAGCATCGGCCCAGTCAGTGGAAGTCCAGGTTTGATTCCCAGTCAGGGCACACAGGAGAAAAGCCTATCTGTCTCTCCACCACTTCCCCTCCTTTTTCCCTCTCCCTCCTGCAGCCATGGCTCACATTGGAGCAAATTGGCCCTGGGCATGGAGGATGAAGTACTTGGGCACCAGTTATTTCACTGTCTATAATTGTCAAAGCAGCTCCTGTAAGAACACACACTCCTGTTCCTTTGCATTTTAATACACAGTTTTCTAGAGTCATGTGACCAGACTCCACCATCACAATACCGTCCACTGTCCCATGTTGTATCAAAGATAGATGCATTAGTTTCACATTGTCAGCTTTGGATACCACAAAACTCATGAGAAGGTTCAGAAGTAATCATAATTTCCTCTCTCTTTCCAACTCCTGAATCATAGGGAAAAAGACATAAATTAGTAGTCCCAAAGTTTAAAGCCCTTTGGTCATTCAATGATACTTGCTATTACGAAGTCTTTATTTTCACATATTTTAATAAGTAATATATGTAGCAATTCGGTTGTTAACTAATTAGATACTTACCTATAATGTAATCTTTTGTCCATATTTTAATGCCAGATTCTGGGTTTATAATCAATCTAAATCTAGCTATGATATTTATTTAGCATACGCTTTCCACTACATATTTCCTTAAATTACATAATCATCTACACAATATCTAAGACACAAAAAATATCTTACCATAACCTAGTTTTAAAACCATAATAAATTACCATACTTATAAAAGGCTGGCAGACACTCTTGAATTAGATGACAAGAGTAATGCAGTCATATCCCTATTTTGCTCCGTAGTAGTCAAAGCAATCACCTAAATTTGACATCAATCCAAAAGTGAGTTGAAGCTTCAAGGCTACACATTTTTTAAATTACAAGCATGAACTTTATTCATGTAGTTCAGCAAAATACTACTGATTACAATAATCAAAATCTAGTGAAAGTTTTGCTCAGTTTTTCATAGATAGGCAAAATTTAAGTCATCTGTTCTTTTGGCCAATGGGAATACATACCCATGCTACAACATAAAAGGGCAGGAGTAAAGTTACTAAGTATGTTCAGAACCTTAAGAAAAAGTTAATAAACTGCTTTTATACTTCTATTTTAGTGAGTTTGCATGTGAATTAACCTTTTTTAGAAAATACCGAGTATATTTTAATATAGCCTTACATTTGAATTTCCCTCTAAAATGATATGAAGTACAGTGGAGGCAGATGAGAAGAAAGCTGTTTAGTAAAAACACAGATAGTACTAATAGAAAATATTATAAACATGTTTTTTTTCTGTTTTTGATCATTTATTGAGAATCTGTGCTACATTTTCATGGGGCAGAAGTAGTCTCATTGATTTGCTCTGGTACAGTATATATAGCCAAACAAGGTCATCTGTACAGACAACATACACATGAAAAAAATCGCAATTGTAAAAGGCACATAAGCGATTTTTGTGAAAGATAAACCCTTTTCTAATTTTTAATAATTTGATTAACCATGTTTATAATATACAATCTACACATCACTATAAAATGATTGCAAAGGATGCCCTGCTAACCTTTTATAATTATGTCATCAGTCAGTAAAGCAAGGTTTACAGCTTGGTGTTCTCCTGGAAAAATAAGTACTGTGTCTCCACTATAACAACTCTCCAAAGCCAAATTCAAATCATTGTGCTGTTGGAGAAATGTGTCTGAAGAGCAGTCCTTCATCTGAAAAGAAGAAATAAAACAGCACACCTTCAACAACAGGTGAAACTGAAAGGTCATTTTAATCACTTATTGGTAACGTGCTCTTCCCAAGACTTAATCGTGTATATAAATAATGCACTGTAGTTATTATATGTGTTTATCTTTGTTAAATGCTCAAAGTATCAATCCATCATTTAAGAGAGTGGTAAAATGAGATTTTTTTATGATCACTAGTAATTTTACAGCTATTAAATACTGTGTGCCACGAGTCTTATTTTGAATTTTACCTGTTACCTCCTAAGCATCACAATAGTTCTTTGAGGGTAAGGTATTACTGTTCCTTTAAAAGGTTAAAGAAATTGAAACAATGAGATTACTGTATTTCTCCATGGTCCCATGTATAAGATGCACCTTAATTTTGGGGCCCAATATTTGGAAAAAAATGTATTATGTAAAATTGTTGAACTCAAGTTTTATCATAAAATTCATTCCAGCGAAAAAGCAGGAAATGCAAGTAAAACAATCTACAACCACTGTATAAGACGACCCAGCTTTTTTGTTTTTTTTTCTTTTTTTTTTTACAGGGACAGAGAGAGAGTCAGAGAGAGGGATAGATAGGGACAGACAGACAGGAACGGAGAGAGGTGAGAAGCATCAATCATTAGTTTTTCGTTGCCATTGTGACACCATAGTTGTTCATTGATTGCTTTCTCACATGTGCCTTGACCGCGGGCCTTCAGCAGACCGAGCAACCCCTTGCTGGAGACAGTGACCTTGGATCCAAGCTGACGGGCTTTAGCTCAAGCCAAATGGGCCCGTGGAGATCTTGGGGTCTTGAACCTGAGTCTTCCGCATCCCAGTCCGATGCTCTCTCCACTGCGCTACTGCCTGGTCAGGCCAACCCAGCTTTTAGACCCCAAATTTTTGAAAACGGTGCATCTCACATATGGGAAAATGCGGTAAGTTGTTGCCCAAGGAAACAGCTAAGTGAGCAGTGAAGCTAACCTTTAGGTCTAGGATCCTATGACACCAGATCTCTTCTCAATATACTACTTAGTTTTCTTTAACTCAGACTGACCCTATAATTTCGGTAAATCCACAAAATCTTATGTAGTAAAGATTGTAGAACTAAGGAAAAAAAATACAATACTAGGAGTTTTCACTTGGGGATAGAAAAGGGTAGAGGGCTTCATTATTAGTGCCATGAAGAGTGAGGAACTATAAATTTGGAAACTAAAAATATACTCTGAAAAAATACCTATTCTTTTGTTTTAATAGAAAGAGCATTATCTTTCATATATCTTTTTTTTTTTTTATTGTTAGAAAAGCAGGTTAGGACCCACCATACTGGCCTCATTTTAACTTAATTACTTCTTTAAACACCTTATCTCCAAATACATGTGGTTACATTCTGAGGTACTGGGGGTTAAGACTTCAACATAGGAATTATGGGGAGACAACTCAGTCCATAGTGTCCCCTAAGATCAAGAACAGGACAAAGATGCCCACTTTTACCATCAATATTCAACATTAGCCAGAAGTTCTATCCAAAGCAATAAGATAAGACTGGAAAAGAAGAAGGAAAACTATCCCTATATGCAGACAACAGGATCCTATATATCCTATACATAGAAAATCCCAAAGAATTAATTAAAAAAGTGTAATAACTAATAAATTCAATGAAGTTGCAGGGTACAAGATCAATAGTTTTGTTTCTATATACCAGCAATGAATAATCTGAAAAGGAAATTAAGAAAACAATTCCATTTACTATAGCATCCAAAATAATGAAAGATCTTGAAATAAATTTTAACCTCCATAAAAGGTGAAAGCCTATATGTCAAATACTACAAAACATTGCTGAAAGAGATTAAAGAATAAATAATTGGAAAATCCTATATTCATGAATTGGCAGATTTAATATAGCTAGAATGGCACTACTTAAATTGATCTCCGGATTCAATGTAATCCCTATCCAAATTCCAACAGCTTTTTTAACAGAAATTTTTTCATTTAAAAAAATTTTTTTTGCCTGACCTGTGGTGGCGCAGTGGATAAAGCGTCGACCTGGGAACACTGAGGTCGCCAGTTCAAAACCCTGCACTGTTCTGGCCAAGGCACATATGGGAGTTGATGCTTCCAGCTCCTCCCCTCTTTCTCTCTCTCTCTCTCTCACTCTGTCTCCTCCCTAAAATGAATAAAGAAAAAAAATTTTTTTTAAATGAAAGAGCTCATTCTCTAATTCATATGGAATTACAAGAGATCTTTAATATCCAAAACATTATTGGAAAATAAAAATTGGAGGACTCACACTTCTGATTTCAAAAACATCTACAAAGCTGCCTGACCAGGCGGTGGCGCAGTGGATAGAGCGTCGGACTGGGATGCGGAAGACACAGGTTCGAGACCCCAAGCTCGCCAGCTTGAGCGTGGGCCCATCTGGCTTGAGCAAAAGTTCGCCAGCTTGGACCCAAGGTTGCTGGCTCCAGCAAGAGGTTGCTCGGTCTGCTGAAGGCCCGCGGTCAAGGCACATGTGAGAAAGCAGTCAATGAACAACTAAGGTGTTGCGACGGCAATGAAAAACTAATGATTGATGCTTCTCACCTCTTCGTTCCTCTCTGTCCCTATCTATCCCTCTCTCTGACTCTCTCTCTGTCCCTGGGGGGGAAAAATCAATAAAATCTTTAAAAAAAATGTCTACAAAGCTATAGTAATCAAACTGATACTGTTGTAAGAATAAGCATTTAGACCAATGGAGTAAAATTGAAAGCCTAGAAATAAACACATACCATCATGGCCAACTGATTTTCTAAAGGTAGCCAAACCTGTTCAGTGGGTAAAGAAAGGACAGTCTCTTCAACAAGTGTTGGGATAATTGGATAATTGACTATGCGGAGGAATGAAATTGGACCTCATACTATATAAAAAAAAAACTAAAAATGGATCAGTGACCTAAATTATAAGGTCTAAAACTGTAAAACTCTTACCCCCAATTTACAAGTGAGGAACTGAAGAACCAATGGGTAAATGACTTGTTGAAAATCACACAACTAGGAAGTGGCAAAGTCAGAATCTGAATCCCAGAAGTTTAGCTCCAGAGCCCATGTTCTTAATTCGCACAGCATGCAGATATTTACCTATCTTTTAAAGCACTCTGCAAATAAGGAAATCGAGGTTCAGAGGTTAGGCAGCTTGCCCAAGATTACATAGTTACTAAGGGGTCTTGGAGAAGCTATATATACTGGGTGATCTGGCTATAAAATCCATTTTTTTCACTATGCTGCTTATGAGACCACCAACATGAGGACAATGAATGTGGCAAAAACTTTCAGGAGAGAGTACAGAGCAGGCGGAACAGAGTCAACCTTCAAAGTTGGGAAAGCTGTTAAAGGCTGTATACACAGCTTGACTACTATCAAATATTTCATCAACCTCAAAGGTAAGTATATAAAATCAAAGATCTGAGCAAATGGAAGTTGATGCTGCCTTTTCAGCTGATCCTCGCCTCCCAAGTTTATGGCCATGTACTTAGACGCAGAAGAAAGGGTTGCAAAGCACTGGATAAAAAGCAAGAAACTTCTCATTATCATGTGGGAAAATAAAGTCAGAAACAGATTTAAAACAAAAAAAATAAGCAAAAATAAAAATGAGAAAATAAGGCGGGAGATAAATGCAAAATCTGCACCTTTTTATAAAAATGTTGGAAAGATAATTGGTAGAACAGTTAATGTTGAATAATCTGGTCCAATAAGCAAATATGGGTAGGACAAGAGACAAGACCAGTCTAATAAGCCAGTTTTATAACTCACACCCCTCCCTGCTGGACTTCTCTCAATTTCTCACACATACTATTATACTCTTTGTCAAGCATGCACTCATTGACTAATTCAACCAAAACAGTTGGGCACCCACCACGTGCCAAGCATCACGCTAGGTGATGGATGTATGGCCATTATACCCTTTGCTCTCAAGAAGCTCATATTCTAGTAAGAGATGGACATTCAGTAGATTCCAACAAAGGTATTAAATACAGACATGAAAAGGGAAAGAGCAGGGTGCTGTGATTGTACACAGCAGTCTCATGTATTCTTGAAGTTTGAGAACAGCTGGAAATGACAGTATACATGGGATGCAGGGTTCCTGAGGGAGGAGGTGGATACAAATAGAATAACTCTCAGAAAATTGTAATTAGCAGCTGGGTGCATAGTGGTACCATTTATTGGAACAGGGAACGCTGGAATATAAACAAGTCAATGAATAAGATCATGAATTTAATTGTGGAGATTTGAGTTGAAGTGAGATCAGCAATAGGCAGTTGGGACATGCACATTTTAGATCATATATATATAACTGATGTCATGTGTAGAGAGCAGGGAAATCACTTAGGGATAACATAGTGCAGAAAAAGTCCCAAGCACTAAGAAGACAGAGGAGGGAAATAAAGTATCTAGAATGTGTGAGGAAGCAAGGCTGTGAGTCTGGTTCATCCCTGTATTTCCATCAAATGCAGTCTTTCTCATATTTGTCTCTATCCTCTCCATACTTCCAGCAGAGTGCCTGACAACAAAGGTTAGTACTCAACAGTTAATGGTTGACATTTATCCCTTTAGTACTTACGAGATGCCAATCACTAAGCTGGATGTAATGGGGGAAATAATGCATACATGAGTCAGACAAGAACCCTATCCTCAAAGAGCTCCCTTTCTGATTATATGCAGCTAAACTTACACGAACAAGTAAGAATCCAGTGTGTTTCTTCTTTTTTTTTTTTTTGAGAGATTTTTCTTTTCTTTTTTTTATTTTTAATTTCTTTTTATTTATTTATTTTAGAGAGGAGACACAGAGTGAGAGAGAGAGAGAGAGAGAAAGAGAGAAAGGGGGGAGGAGCTGGAAGCTCAACTCCCATATGTGCCTTGACCAGACCAGTGCAGGGTTTTGAACTGGCGACCTCAGTGTTCCCAGGTCAACGCTTTATCCACTGCGCCACCACAGGTCAGGTGGCACGTCTAATTTTAGATGCACTGTTAAATCAAAAGATTGTTTTGTTTCAAAGGACAGGGTCTCCATAGAAATGGTTGACTGTCGGTCTCCCAGAGAACAATTCTATCTTCTCTCTTAGCTGTATTTATATTGTTTGCTATTCAGTACTTTTAATTAATTCCATTCTTTCTCTTTTTCTTTTTCTTTAAATTTCCTGTTCTTTGTCTCTTAATCATTTAAGTGTCATCAAAAAAAAAAAAAAAGAAAAGAAATTTGAGTATAACTTTTATCATTGCTGTCAGAGAAGGGATACTCCTTTTCCAATAGAAATGGATGTACCATTAATCTCCCAAGGTGTAAACTTTTGGGTTCTCTGTTGCACTCTGATTACTGCTTGATGATAAAGGGATACAGCTTTAATACCAATATTTTTCCGGTTATATTTCACTTATCAAACATTTTTGTGAAGCTTAAAATTTCAGGAAACTGATTATAATAATTGATCGTGCAAGTATTCCAACATTTTAGCAATGTCCCCCAAAGCAAAAGTTTCATTTAACATTTCAAAATCAGATCCACATAGCATTTTTATACCAATTTAAGCAAGTGGTTTTGATATTGAGAAAGGGAACTACTCAGACATTTTTTTCCACTATATACCCGATTACTAGTTTTTCAAAGAAGAAAGCATCCTACATACAGGATATAACAGTATTCATGCAATCCTAGTTTTAAAATCAGACATATATATCAGTATATTTTAATCAAACTGATTAAGGTATAATTTTCATAACAGACATTCATTTTAAGTGAATCATTTCCTGAAGTTTAACAAATGTATACACACATTTACCTCAAACAATTAATCAAGATATAGAATATTTCCATCACACTCAGTGTTGTATCTGAACACTCATTGCCAAACCCAAGGTCACCTAGGTTTCTGCCTGTTTTCTTTTAGAAATCTTATAGTACTGTTTTACATTTAGGCCTAAGGATCATTTTGAGTTAATTTATGGGAGACCATTTTTCTTGTAGTAAACATAGTAATGATAACTCACAAACTCAATCTGGAAATCCTTGGTTCTTTTCTGTAGTTTCCATTTCTCTGTTGAGATTTTCTATGAACTTATTAACACAATATTTTCTGTTAATTATTTAAACATATTTATGAAAATTGGTTTGAAGTCTGATAAATCCAACATCTGGACCCCCTCAAAATCAGCTTCTATTAACTCTTTTTTCCCAAGTATGGAACTAACATTCTGGTTTCTTTGCAGGTCTATTAATTTTTGGTTGAGCACTGGAGAGTTTGGATAATATATTTTAGTTAACTCTAGATTGTGTTATGTTCTTCTGAGGATTGTTAGTCTTGTATTCAACCAGAATACAAAAGAAGGGGTTTAACAATTTAGTATGAAATAGAAGTTTTTTGGCTCCATTCAAGATTTTCAATTAATTTGGGGAGCATGAGCAAAAAATCCTGTTTCTGTCCTATTTAAAACAAAGACAGAAATATATACTTTATTACACAGCAATGTAAAAATATTTTAATAGATTTGGAAGTATTCTGGAGGAGAATGATGCTGGTTAAATCTACATTGTTTTATTTATCATCAAAAACAACTCAAGTTGGTTAGAAAAGCAGAAATTATGAGACAGCCAAATTAGGCAAATCTCTCTTTACTTTGCATATTATATGTGGAGGAAGTCTACCTCCCTCTTATTTTTTTTGTATGTGACAGAGACAGAGTCAGAGAGAGGGACAGAGACAGACAAGCAGCAGGAAGAAAGAGAGATGAGAAGCATCATTCTTCATTGCAGTTCCTTAGTTGTTCATTGATTGCTTTTCTCATATGTAACTTGACTGGGGGGCTACAGTAGAGTGAGTGACCCCTTGCTCGAGCCCATGACCTTGGGTCCAAGCTGGTGAGCTTTGCTCAAACCAGATGAGCTGGCGACCTTGAGGTCTTGAATCTGGGTCCTCCGCATCCCAGTCTAATGCTCTATCCACTGTGCCACCACCTGGTCAGGCTCTACCTCCCTTCTTATGTTTTGGCCATAGTCAAGAAGGTGAAATTGAAAGATAAGAAAAAGATCAGATCTATGGGATTTTTTTCATTAAAAAATTGTTCAGTCAGTAACCTATATAAAAATGGTTTTCCAATATTGCACCTTATACTTATCTCGTATTTTGGACATCTAATTTTATAATTATATCAATCAAGGTAACATATATAAGTTAAGTGGTATGATAAAAGAATGACCATACAATATTTTTGTTTTCATTTAAAATAGAGCAAATTATTACCGAAGGTGTAAATCTTCCCACATTTTCAATAATTCACAGAGCATTTCTATCTCATAGTATTTTTCCCAGCATTCAACAGCCTCTGCTTCCGAAGCACCTTTTTTAATATTGTTGTGATACTCAGTGAGCTCGACACACTTGTTTTTATATTTCTCCAAAGTTTTTTTGAAACGTTGTGCGATAGGACCAGGTATTGTTTCATCTTGTATATCACACCACCTGAAAAGTATCAATATAGTTACAATGTTGATGTCATATAATGTGCTGAATAAGTTTTTAAGTATACTTACAAATTCTTTCTTCAACCAAAGCAGTATAACTTTCACAATTTTCTTTATCCCAGTCTCTCCAAAGAAAATCATAAAAAACCTGTGATAAATTAAGATGAAAGTGATCAAAAACAGTACCACATTTAGGACTAAAAAGACACTCTGATGTCAGAATTCTTTTTACATGAATTCTAACTTCTAAGAAAAATATTTTTAAATGACCTTACAATAAATATATATTAAAGGTAAACTTAAAATTTTTGATTATCTGGATTCTATTTTAGGTTACTACAGACTAGATAATGTTCTGAAGTGGAATTGTAAATTTCATACATTTGGGTTATTATTTTGTTTACCAAAAAAATAATACTTAAGGTATCATCAAATTTGTATATTGAGGGGGGAAAAGCATTAGAAAAACAAAAACATGCCCCAAAATATTCTGTATTAAGTTTATGTATAGCTTCTCTCAAATTGTACCTGATTATAAGAAACAATCGTAATGTGAATGACATCTAGTATTTGTAATGCCCTTAAATGTGAAAAATGAAATAATATATATTTAAGATGTTTAAATATAAACAGAACTTAATATTACTTTTGCTAGAATTTTTAAATTTAATTTTTATAAAATGCAGAATTGAAAAATAGCAAACTTTTATTGCCTGTATATGATACTTCACAAGAGACTGTTTTAACTAAGACTTACAAAAATGTTCATTAAAAACAGACAAGCCTGACCTGTGGTGGCGCAGTGGATAAAGCATCGACCTGGGAACACTGAGGTTGCCAGTTCAAAACCCTGCACTGGTCTGGTCAAGGCGCATATGGGAGTTGATGCTTCCAGCTCCTCCCCCCTTTCTCTCTTTCTCTCTCTCTCTCTCTCTGTCACTCTGTGTCTCCTCTCTAAAATGAAAATAAATAAATAAATAAATAAATAAAGACATGTACTTGGGAGGAAATTGTAAAAAAAAAAACAGACAAACTGCCTGACCAGGCGGTGGCGCAGTGGATAGAGCGTCTGACTGGGATGCGAAAGACCCAGGTTCAAGACCCCGAGCGCGGGCCCATCTGGCTTGAGCTAAAGCTCACCAGCTTAGACCCAAGGTCGCTGGCTCCAGCAAGGGGTGGCTCGGTCTGCTGAAGGCCCACGGTCAAGGCACATGTGAGAAAGCAATCAATGAACAACTAAGGTGTCACAAACTAATGATTGATGCTTCTCATCTCTCTCCGTTCCTGTCTGTCTGTCCCTATCTATCCCTCTCTCTGACTCTCTCTGTCCCTGTAAACAAACAAACAAACAAAAAAAACCAGACAAACTGAATTCAGCAGTGAGTAAAACTTAAATCAATGAATATTCACAGAGTGCTTGTATGAACTAAACTTACATATTAAATTAAAATTTTGAATATGATCATTTTAACTTTCAGAAGTAAAAAGCTCTCATACCTTACAACTTCCAAGGCCAAAGCATTATCATGTATATCTGAATCTTGTCCTTCAACAGGGTATACTTCCAAGAGGGGCACGCTGTATACTAACTAGTTCTTGTAAAATCTCATCAACCAAATCCCTCAGGATATTTGCTATATAGAAGAAAAAGGCTCAGCAACAGAAACAGTCACTTCGAAACAAGATGATGAGCTTTGGTGTGGTGTGTACACCTAAAATAAATATATTAAAATGTTATATTAAATATAAATAAATATTATATTTAAATATTACCTAAAATAATATTATAAAACTTGTAATTACAAATGACACACGGACTTTTTTCACATATATTAGCTACTTACAAAATTTTAAAAATCTTTTATGACTTAATCAATATACAGAATAATTATAGATTAATATTAAATATCAGCATAATTTTTGAAACCCTATTTATTAAAAACATTAGATTTTAAGACTAGTAACATATCTTCTATATTATTTATTTCTAAGTTTCAGTTGCCAGACTTGGATTTTATAGAACAGTAATATTTTAAAAGTATTTTTTTGGAATAATTTTGCCATGAATGTATGCTTTTTAAAAAATCCTACTACTGTAATACATCATTTGTAAAAGAAAGGCTATTCAAATACAAAATAATAATTGCTTGCCAGGGGTTGAGTGGGGGTGATGGCAATGAATAGAGCACAGAGACTTTTAGAGCAGTGAAAATATTGGTATAATATATACTGTATTATAATGATGGATATACGACATTACTAATTTGTCTAAACCCATAGAATGTACAACACCAAGAGTGAACCCTAGTGTAAACTATAGACTTTGGATGATTAAGATGTGTCAGTGTTCTAGGTTCATCAATTTATGCAACAAATGTACCAGTCTGGTGGGAAAACTGATAAAGGGGAAGTTATACATGATTGCGGTCAGGGAGTATGTGGGAAATCTCCTCACCTTCCTCTTAATTATGCTTGAACCTAAAAATGATCTAAAAAAATAGTCTTAAAAATTAACAGAAAAAAATATATTTCCAAAATGTAGGTATAAAATTTGATAATACCTTATAAAATTTTAGTTTTGATTTTTTAAATCAGTATTATAGATGGGGAAGTTCCTTACCACCCTATTTTCTTCCCACAAGGTCTTCTCTACCACCACTCTGGCAACGGGGTTAGTATGCCTTGATACAACTCAGCAAAGGTAGTCTCTATGATTTGAAAATATGCCATTCTTTATTTGTAAATATACCACTAACTCATTTTCCCATAGACCACAGAATTGAATTGTTTTTAGGTAGTGTGCAATGCTATGTGTTTCAAACACAGGTTCTTCTTGAGAACAAAACCAAAGATTTGAAATTTCTAATCTGAGGTCGGGTACCATTTATGATTGTAAATATTAGTGTCCATACAGGGATGAGTGACCTTTAAGGGAATCAAATTTATGACATCAACTGTGCCACAATGATTCACCTACAGACATAGAAAAGCAAAATCTTCTCAGATGAAGGCTATTTAAAGGGTACTTTTCATAAGAAAACATTTCAAAATATACTGATAGTTTTCTGATCAAATTTTTCTGTCCTAATCTATCATACTGGAGAAAAATGAAGGGAAATAGTGGGAAAATCCCCAAATTTGTTAAAACCTAAATTACTAATTTTTAATACACTTTTGTTATTTTTACATTATTTGAGCAGTTAAAACTAAGCTAAGAAACACTGTCTGATACTACTAGATTACATTTAATAACTGTTTCTAGGTAAATGGGTGCTTGTATTCCTCCTAATCTTTTTTTTTTTTTAACAGGGACAGAGAGAGAGTTAGAGAGAGGGACAGACAGACAGGAATGGAGAGAGGTGAGAAGCATCAATCATTAGTTTTTCGTTGTCATTGTGACACATTAGTTGTTCATTGATTGCTTTCTCACATGTGCCTTGACCACGGGCCTTCAGCAGACCAAAGCAACCCCTTGCTCGAGCCAGCGACCTTGGGTCCAAGCTGGCGAGCCTTCGCTCAAGCCAGATGGGCCTGCGCTCAAGCTGGCAAGCTCAGGGTCTCGAACCGGGGTCCTCCGCATTCCAGTCCGACGCTCTATCCACTGCGCCACCGCCTGGTCAGGCCTAATCTTCTTTTTCACTAATTTGTTTAAAAACTTAAAATATAAGTAAGTTTTTGCCAACTTCTGTTTAAGTATCAAAACTCCAAATTAATAAGGTCATGTTTTGGTCTCTTAAAAAGAGCTGATAATTTCACTGAAAGGAACAAAGGTCAGGTAAAATTATTTACCTCAACTAGTATACCAACAAAAGGGATAGAAGCTTCCTCATATTTCACAAAGAACACCTCAGGTTTAGTCTTCCAGACTCCAAGCCATTTATCTTTCAACTTTAATTTTTCTGATAGGTATTTACTCATAGCTTTATCAGCATCTTCTGCCTAGCAAAAAAAAATACACATATATGTGTAAGTATATGAAATTCTGGAGATATATATATATATATATATATATATATATATATATATATATACACACACACACACACACACACATATATATATATTACTGATTTCTACTTTAAATAAAAAATCAATATATTCTTAAGTAATGAAAATGCTGGAAAATATAGATTTGAGCTGAGTATATATTTAATGGAGAGAAAATACATATAAACATAGGAATTATTATATTTAAAAAGTTATTTTTTCTGAACTTGAAAGCTGTAATGACTTAACTATTTAAAACATATTTGGTACATAAAATTTTTAAATAGAACTATATTCTATATAAGAAGAGAGCATATCAACCATTCAGTATTTTCCCACTTGATTTTGATTCATCAACCTCAAGGATGATAATCTAAGCTATTGTGAAAGTCATTAGACCCTGTTTGATTAATGACACGATTTATGTGAACGTTTTTCAATGCCTATGAGAGACCTAGCCTTCTCTAACCCTCAATATCAAAGTTAGTTATTAAGACTGTCTTAGTTTTATGATAACAGTGTTTTCAAACATTTTTAAAATTATAAAATATGGTTAAGCTACAGAAAAATCTGAAAAAAATAAAGAAAATATAAGAAAAACAAAATCACCCCTAATCTTGGCAGCCAGAATGTAACCATTGTTGATATTTGGTGTATTTCCTGCTAGTCTTTTTTTCTATGCATATTATTAATTCATCATACCTATGAATCAATGTTTTGTTTCCCAATTTTATTTACTTAACATTATAGCATAGGAATAGCTACAGTTCTTGAAAATAAAATTTTTACAGGTACATAGTTTTTCATTATATGAAGCCACAAGTTCTTTACTGTTCCCATAGTTGGAAATAAGTTTCCAATTTTTAACTTTTATAAATATTACTGCAATAAATATCTGGGTACATAAATTGTTCTGCCATAACTTAAAAAAAATAGGTCAGAAACATACAATATTCTATTCATTATTACCAGCTACAGTATATATCTTCTATACAAAACATTCTACTCCCTCAAATGATGTGTTGGAACCATTTGTAGGGTGTAACATTTTTAGTATTGTAGTGTAAAACTCAAGGCTACGAATCTTATCCTTATGTTTGGGCACAAATTATTAAATGAAAAAAACTAAGATGTATACCTCAACGTTGATAAGGCCTATCTAGCTTCATTTTTTATAAGCTCTAAGAAAACCAGAAAAATTACTACCAGAGCTGTCCCCTTAACTGACAAATTTTCAGTTTGACAGGTATCTAATTGTAATGCCTTTAGGTCAGGACCTAGGTAATCATATATATATATGGTTTATATATATTTATATAAATAGGTAAGCCTATTTAAAGGTGGAAACCCTATAAATGTTAAATCAATTTGATTTTTTGAAATGCAGGTGTTCTTTGTGCTTTCTCTGCCCCCATCACCCTGAGAGTTAGACCCCAATTCTCCTGCTGACACCCCCCCCCCCGCCCCCGCCGCCCGCGCTGGATTCTGGTCCGTTTTCTTCCTCACCTTACAGCCCTGCAGCACATCATCGCAATAGAGCGCCACCTTTTCGCCCCGCAACATGCCCCTCATGGGGGACTTGCAGACTAGGGGCAGTGGCCGCGCCTCCTCTTCGTCCTCCTCGGGCACGGAGGGAAGGGGCTCCTCTTTCTCCTCCCCCGGGGCCCCCTCTCCCGAGCCCTCGACCTGAGACACCGGCAGGAACTGCAGCCGCCGCCCGGCCGCCTCGCGGCGGCCCACTTTCCCCTTCACTGGCCGAGGGGAGGCCACCACTGAGCGCGCCGGGGACACGCTGCTCCTCAGGGTCCCCGCCGCCTCCCAGTCCCCGCTGAGCGTGGAGACGGCGTTCTGGCCTCGCCTTCCGGGGCTCATGGTTCGCTCCCGGTCCTCAGGCACCACAACGCTGGACCCAGACGCCATTCCAGCACCCCGAGGGCCAGCCAGCAGCAACCGTTGGTCACCTTTCCCGCCCTGCGCTGCGCTGTCCAACCGGCGAGCTGTGCCCGCAACGAGCGCGGTGGCGCGAGGGAGTTCCGCAGGGTGAGTTGGGGATGGAGTGTTCGAGGTGGGTTTTGGGGATGGATGGGGTGTTGGGGGGCGCTGGGTGGCGCGGGACGAAGGGGACAGTTCCAAGACAGGTGTTAAGGGGCGGAGCTGTAGTGGGGTGTGATGCTGAGGGGTGGGGCATGGTTGTGGGGGCGGGGCGACAGGGCGGGGCTTGAGCATAGAATGTTACGGGTTGAGAAAGGTTCTGAGCAGGTCGGTTGAAGTGGGTTGGAGAGTGTTGACCTCATTGCTGTGCCCCCATCCCCTTCTCCCTGGAATCACCCAGTGACAGAACTCTCACCCCTAGAAGAGGATTCCTTAGGGCCCTCATATCTTTTCTGGGTGATTGTGAGTTCACCTACAGGTCATCATGACCTAACAAATGCGCCACCTACAGTTCCACACACGCCTATCTGTACAAACAGAGCCTTCTGACTGGAATATTTATGCTTATTCTGGGAGGCAATAGTACCTGGAACCCTCCAGTGATTGCTAGAAGGAGCCCTACTGACAAATCCAGCGACCTAGCGTTTCCCCAGCCTATTCACGTGGTTCCCAAATGAACATTTCTTTACATATTAAACAAGACAGCCACTTTCTGCCAAGAAAAATAGGTTGGACTATTTTCATGTCTGTTGTATTGCTCAAAATTCTCACACACACCAGAAAAATTATTTAACAGTTAAACAGGACTCACATTTCTAGCCAAGGAGTAATTAATGTGTGCAAACTATGAGCACTTTCATAATAAAAGTCTGCTCAAATACATTTTGGAGAAGAACAGAGATCACTAGTTTCTGTTATTTTACTCTCGGGCGCACTTTGAGCCAATTGGAATAACTTTTGTTTACCGTCTAGCTGGAGCGCTGCCCTGGGGCCCCGCTCCCACAGAGTACAGCCTTGGGAAAACACCTGCCTTCCTCCACGATCATTTGGAAGGACACTATGTTAACTTTGGAATTTATTTGGAGGAAAATATTAGTATTAATACTGTGTTACTACAGTTCAAAGAATAATTATAACATGCATCATGTTTTGACTCTAAAGTTTTTCCTTTTGTCAGAAGTACTGGATTTTGTTTAAAATGATACTTAACTAGAGATTGTACTCACCAGCAGTAAACTCTATTGCTCTAGCGTTTCTTCAAAATGTTTGTTTTTTAATAAGTTGTAGTGGGGTTTTTCTTCTTCGGTTCAGAATAATAGAGACTACTGGTCCTAGTCAAAAGTTCAAAAACAGCAATTCCGGGTACCACTGCCCCCATACAAACAATTGTTAGGAAGGGCCAGGCAGTCCATAGATTCCAAATTTATAGAAATAAAAGAAATTCCTATCTTCATAATCCTAGGTAAGGGTGCAGATGGTCAATAGATTATTGTGTTTAGTAAGAACCATGATAAAAATTACACACACACACACACACACACACACACACGCACGCACTCACACACTCTACATGGGTTGGGGGAAGGGAAGGATCTTTCTTTCCAGAAGAAGGGACACTTAAGCTGGGTCTCGATTATTAAAACAGTCTCTCGCCTGACCAGGCGATGGCGCAGTGGATAGAGTGTTGGACTGGGATGTGGAAGACCCAGGTTCAAGACCCCGAGGTCGCCAGCTTGAGAACGGGCCCATCTGGCTTGAGCAAAAGCTCGCCAGCTTGGACCCAAGGTCGCTGGCTCCAGCAAGGGGTTGCTCGGTCTGCTGAAGGCCCACGGTCAAGGCACATATGAGAAAGCAATCAATGAACAACTAAGGTGTTGCAAGGGCAACGAAAACAAACTAATGATTGATGCTTCTCACCTGTCTCCGTTCCTGTCTGTCTATCCCTATCTATCCCTCTCTCTGACTCTCTCTCTGTCCCTGTAAAAAAATAAATAAATAAATAAAATAAAACAGTCTCTGTTCCCAGAGCCTGTTTGGTCAATCCATACAGAAAAGAGTAAGAAAGAAGAAAATTTAGATCAGTTGTACTTTTAATGTCTGGCAATAACTACTGTTAGATTTTGAAATATTTTCTTTCAATTATTTTTTTCTATCACATTATTAAAAAGTTGACATATTAGCTTTTTATTTTCTTTTTAGCTTATATATCATAAGCATTTTCTTATCATTACAGATTAGTTAAGCACATTATTTTCAATAGCTTCACATAATTTCTGTGTATGGATATAATTTCCATAAATTTAAACTATCAGATGTTTGGGTTACATTCGTTTTCTTAAAAATTAATATACCTTTAAAAATATTTATGCATAATTTTTTGCCAATATTTCAGATCCCCCTACCCAAGGAAAAGTGGGATTTCTGAATCAGGAAGTGTAAACAGTTTAAAATTCTCAGTCTTGCCAAATTGTTTCCCAAAGTGGATGTGTTCATTTCTGCCCTAGTTAACAGATACAATTCCCATATGGGCTGCAATATGAAATGGAAGAAAGCTATAGGCACCCGAGTTAGGGGCAGAATGGGGATTGGAGTAAACATTTCAGGTAAGTGAGTTGTTAGTGGTTTTACAGAGGTGTAAAACAAGTTGGTCTAGGTAGTGCTATAGTTGTAACAGAGAGGCCAAATTGAGACAAAACATCAGGTTGGAGAGATATGATATGGCCAAAGCCATATCACAAAGGATCATATGTATTATGTATGTAAGGAGTTGAATTCTAGCCATATTGATAAACTCTCCTGTATCCACTCTCTAATCCAGCTCCTGCCAGTATTTGTGGGCCACTGCTTCAGTATCCTCCTCCTCCCTTGGCAGACCCAGTACTTTTGTGGCTGGGTTATGTCATGTCTTAGCGCGATTTATTGGACTGGTGGCCAAGAGGGAATATGGGGTGGATCCTCGGTAGTGGTACACATAGTCCTTCAGTTAGAGCTATTCATCATCTCCAAGCCCCGGGGACTCTAGCATTTAATGGTGACAAGTGAGCTCAGAAGGTTAAGGAGAATCTGAGGATTCACTACTTTCAAATGTGTCAGGCAAGGTGGCACCATCCCAAGTCTCAGGATCTCACTCTTTCCCATTCAGAGCCTGACTTTGGTTTGGCAGTCCTGCTCCAGCTGAGAACTTGACCTTCTCTGGAATGCCATCAGGCTTATAAAAACCTGGAACCCCTATTCTGTGCTTCAGAGTACTTTCTGCATGGAATAATCATCATCATCATCATCATCATCATCATCTGCAGAAACTTCACATGCAGAGACAATGACATTTATATTTTTTATCCCCAGTACTTAGCACAACCCTTGGCACATAACTAGTAAAAGTTTTAAGAATTGCACTACTATAGAGTCACAATAAATATTTTTTTAACTCCTGAGTTGAAATGTGTATCTGTCCTTCTCACCCCTGAGGTTGTGACCTCCTTGATACCCAGGATTAGGTTGCTAGTTGATCCAGGAGCTCCTTCTGGGATAATAAGAATGTACTACAACTGACTGTAGTGATGGTTTTACAACTTTGAGAATATACCAAAAACCATGGAATAGTATGCTTTAAATGGGTGGATTGTATGGTATATAAAAAGTAAAAGGTATAGTACATTAAATGGCGGTGAGTGCTAAGGAGAATGAGAGAAGTATGGGGAGGGGTGAGCAGGGATGGGGGAGTTTGGGAGAGTGGTCTGGGGATACAATTTTTATACAGAATTGGGAGGACAGGTGTCATTTGAGTAAAAATCTAAAGAAGGTCAAGAAGAAAATCTTGGACTTTGACAGCTGCAAGGGAAGGAATGTTTTCCCCATCAACCAGTCATTCCCAGAGGGAAGTTCAGATATAAGCAACACAGGTAAACACAGAGCAGCTACAGTTTTAGGAAGTCCGTAATACTACTTGAACTTGAACACTCCAATCAACAATTTGTTCCCAAATACTTTAATTTTTTTCTCTCTCGGAACAATGATCTTTCCTTCTTCCTTAACACTTTGACCTTGACTTTGTAAACAAATTGAATGGTAAAGACTATACTTTCAGGGATCATTTCTATAGTTACAAATTGAATGGTGGGGTAATGCGGGAAGCTTGTATGTCCTCATTTTTTCCAGAAGAGGGCACTAGAGAGCTTTTGGGATGCTTAAGGGGCCCCATCCCAAAGGGCGGGGTGGAGCCTGACGCATTCCTTGAGTCCCGATAGCCCCAGCCTCTGACTCAGAAGCAGGCAGCACAGCACTTTGCTAACGGGCAAGTTCAGACACATTTCTCAGATGTCTAACACCTCTTTAGCCTCAAACACGATGTTCTGCTAAATCTTCAAACTGTTACAATATGTACTAACTCCCTGATACTTGTTTTGTGCTCTGGTTTTGTTTTTAGCAGTTTTTGAAATATATACAGGATTTTAATTCCTTTTTACATAAGCCACACAAAAGTAAAGAATCACCAGACATGTTTCAGGGCACAGCCTCCCGTGGTAAAAACTAATGGCCCAGACTTGCCTTAACAACTATCAGAAGTCATAGACTTCAGTTTTGACAGTAAAGGATACTAAGAACGACAATAGCTAATTAGCTTACATTTGGAAGAGTGCATATAGATATCTAATAGTACAGCAAACATTTATTTAAAATTACTTTTAAATTTTATTTTCAATTACCGTTTACATTCAATATTATCTTGTTTTAGATTCAGGTGTACAGTTGAGTGGTTAGACAATAACATACTTTACAAAGTGGTCCCCCCCCCCCATATTTCTAGTACCCATCTGGCCCCATACAAATTTATTATGATGTTATTGACTATATTCCCTGTGCTTTACTTTACGCTCGGTGACTATATTGTAATTATTAATTTGTTCTTCCCTTCACCTTTTTCACCCAGTCTTCCAATCTCTCTCCCCTCTGGCAACCATCAGTCTGTTCTCTGTGTCTATGAGTCTGTTTCTATTTTGTTGCTTTGTTCTTTAGATTCCACATATAAATGAAATCATATGGTATTTGGCTTTTTCTGTCTGACTTATTTCACTTAGTGTAATACCTTGTCGATCCAATGGTAAGATTTCATTCTTCTTTTTTGTTTTTTTGTGTGGCAGAGACAGAGAGAATCAGAGAGGGGACAGATAGAGACAGACAGACAGGAAGGGAGAAAGATAAGAAACATCTATTCTTTGTTGTGGCACTTTAGTTGTTCATTGATTGATTTCTCACATGTGCCTTGACTGGGTGGGGGGCTACAGCAGACCAAATGACCCCTTGCTCAAGCCATCGACCTTGGGCTCAACCTGGTTAGCCTTGCTCAAACCAGATGAGCCCACGCTCAAGCTGGTGATCTCAGAGTCTTGAACCTGGGTCCTCCACATCCCAGTCTGATGCTCTATCCACTGTGCCACTGCCTTGTCAGGCAGATTTCATTCTTTTTTATGGCTGAGTAATATTCTGTTATGTATGTAGCTCCACTTTTTATCCACTCATCTACTGATGGGCACTTGGGCCGCTTTCATGTCTTGGCTATTGTAACTAATGCTGCAATAAACATGGCAGTGCATATATTCTTTTAAATTAGTGTTTTGAGTTTCTTTGGGTCTATACCCAGAATTGCTGGATCATTAAAATTTTTATAAATTTTTTTGAGAAATCTCCATATTGTTTTGCAAATGACTGCACCAATCTGCATTCCCACTAACGGTGCACAAGGGTTCTTTTTCTCCACCTCCTCCCCAGCATGTATTTGTTGATTCACTGGTGATAACCATTCTGACAGGTGTCAGGTTTGATGATTAGTGACATTGAGCATCTTTTTATATGTCTATTGTCCATCTGTATCTCCCCTTTAGAGGAGTGACTATTCAGGTCCTCTGACAACTTTTTAATTGAATTTTTGTTACTTTGATGTTGAGTTGTATGAGTTTTTTAAATCAATTTTGTATATTAACCCCTTATCAGATATATCATAGGCAAATATATTTTCCCATTCAGTGGGTTATCTTTCATTCTGTTGATGGTTTCCTTTGCTGTAGTCGCATTATTTATTTTTACTTTTGTTTCCCTTGCCTGAGGAAATATATCAGGAACAACATTGCTAAGAGAGATGTCAGAGATTTTACTGCCTATGTTTTCTTCCAGGAGTGTTGATTGACCATATAGGCATGAGCTTATTTCTGGGCCCTCTAATCTGTTCTTATCACTAGCAATTCTAAATCATATTTCTTTAAGAATACCTCTTAACTAAGATTCATCTCATATGTATTAAAAATCTAAGTCATCCTATATTTTACTGGTGAAGACATTTCATAAGTCAATTGATTGGCTGCAGATTTGGAAGGCTCGCCTACCGCAGGGGTCACTTCCAGTTGAGAGGTCCCAGAGCCTTGGGTGCCCTGCGGTGTTGGCCAGATCTGGCTGTGGCCCCGGGCCTCTGGCCCCATCAAACTCTGTGAGCAAGCACTGATCCAGGGAGGCTCTCACCCTCTGACTTCTGGGAATTTTTCCCTGGAGGGAACATACCAAACATTAAGGGAAAGGGAAATAAGCTACATTTTAAATAAATAACTGCTTGACTTAAACAGAATTTCTCCATGCCCTTCTCTTAGATCTTGGAGAGTGAGTAAGAGGATGCAAGTCATGTCTTTACCTCTTCAATGCTGAAAAACCTGAACCACCAAATACTTTTAGCTGGCTTTTGCCTGTTTAGATAATAAAAACCTCCTTCAGGCAGCTGGGGGAAGAGTATAGTATTGGGGGTGGGATACCTCCAGGTGAGGCCAGTTCAAAACAAGTTCCAGTAGACTTTATAATTGTCATTCATTTTGTCTGTTATAGCCTGAAAAGTTTGTATCTTTCTATAGAACTTACAGTCAGAGGCTAATGGAAAAGAGAAAGAATGGAGTGGTTTGGGGTGGAATGATTGGGGTGGGTGGAGACATCCTGAAGGAGACATACTAAAGGAAGATGTCATTGCGTTCATAATCAGGTGTAGCTCCCAAGCCCAGAGCTGAAGGCACTCTACATATTGGTCTGTGCTGCTCTTCCAGGCTGATCTCCTACTAACCTTTCTCTATCCTAGATTGACACTTGTGATGCCTTTTATGCCATTTCTTCCCTTTAGGTTTTTGTTAAAGCTGCTCCATTCCAGCTTGAAATGCCCTCTTCCTTTCCTTCTCCTCGGCATCTGCCCATCACATTTAAACTCTTTATTGAAGATGTAGCTCAAATTTGACATACTCCAGAGTGGCTCACAAGGTTCTTCTGACAGGAAAGAATGTCACTGTCCTTAATATATTTTCACAGTATTTTGTGTGTAATGATGTGCGCTTAGTCATCTGTCTGGTATCAGTTATTTATGTGTTTGACTCCCACACTTGGTTTCCAGCTCAGAATGCAAGGACAATGTCTTTCTCACCTTTGAGCTTTCAACTCTGACCTTTGCTACTGTAAAGCTTATAGATCAGGGGTTGGGAACCTATGGCTCGCGAGCCAGATGTGGCCCTTTTGATGGCTGCACCTGGCTGGCAGACAAATCTTTAATAAAAAAAATAATAACGTTAAAAATATAAAACATTCTCATGTATTACAATCTACTCATTTCCTACCGCTCATGTTCATGGTTGCAGGTGGCTGGAGCCAATCACAGCTGTCCTCGGGGACAACACCAAATTTTTATTGGATAATGCGTAATGTACACGGGTCATTGTGAGGTCAGGAAGTAAATTTCCCTCCTTTTAATCAAGTAGTAAGCTAGCTAATTGCAGAAAACCTTTTGACGAAGAAGATGGCTAAAAGAAAAATGATGAGAAGTATCTTATTTTTCAGCAGGAATGGACACAGGAATTTGCCTTTGTGGAGAGAGCAGGTTCTACAGTGTGTTTAATATGCACTGATAAAATTGCATCGATGAAACGGTAAAATATAAAGCGGCACTTTGACACACACCATACTACATTTGCATCAAAATATCCAGCAGGGGACAGCAGGGAGAAAGCATGTCAAGAGCTACTGTGCAGAGTGCAAGCTAGTCAGCAGCAACTCCGTGTTTGGACCCAACAGGGTGACTGGAATTTGGCTAGCTTTGCTGGTGCTTTAGCATTTGTGAGAAATGGAAAGCCATTCACAGATGGGGAGTATGCCAAAACATATATGCTTGATGTTGCCAATGAACTTTTTGACGACTTTTCAGATAAAAACAAGATAATCAAATGAATAAAAGACATGCCTCTGTTGAAAGAACTGTTCTTGATCGTACCATCATGATGGCAAATCAAACTGAGGCAACAGAAGTGAAAGACATAAATGCAGCACTATTTTTTCTCTTGCTTTGGAAGAGTCAACAGACATAAGCCATTTATTCCACTTCAGTGTGATTGCAAGGTATGCTGTTGGTGACACACTACATGAGGAAAGTCTTGCTGTTTTGCCTATGAAAGAGACAACAAGAGTGGAGGATTTATTCCAGCCTTTCACTGAGTTCGCTAAAGAAAACAATCTACCGATTGATCAACTTATTTCAGTGTGTACTAATGGTGCTCTGTGCATGGTGGGGAAAAACATAGGATTCGTAACGCTTCTTCTTTAACATAAAAAGAGACCCATCCTAAGTTTTCACTGCACCCTACATCAGGAGGTGAGTTGTGCTCAGATGTGTGGCGAGCAGTTTGGTGAAGTGATGTCGCTGGTTATTCGGGTGGTCAACTTTATTGTTGGCTGAGCTTTAAATGCTCGCCAGTTTAAAACACTGCTGGATGACGTTGGGAATAATTATACTGGTCTGCTTCTGCACAGCAATGTGCATTGGTTGTCAAGAGGGAAGATGGCTCAGCCGTTTTGCGGCTTGTCTGAGCAAATTCCGGACTTTTCTTGAAATGAAAAATGTCGAGCATCCTGAGTTAGCTAACACTAACACAGTGGTTCCTGAAGTTCTACTATCTTGTGGACATGACTGAACACCTGAACCAGCTCAGTGTGAAAATGCAAGGCATTGGAAATACAGTCTTATCCCTTCAACAAGCAGTGTTTGCATTTGAAAACAAGCTGGAACTCTTCATCGCCGACATTGAAACAGGTCGTTTACTACACTTTGAAAAACTGGAAGAGTTTAAAGATGCATGCACAGCAAGTGACCCTGCTCAACATCTTAATCTCCAGCAGCTAGCGGGCTTCACATGTATTCTCCTGCAGTCATTCAAAGCATGCTTTGGAGAATTTCGTAAGTGTACTCGTCTTTTTAAGTTCATCACCCATCCACACGAGTGTGCAGTGGACAGCACCGACCTGAGTTACATCCCCGGTGTCTCCATCAGAGATTTTGAGCTACAAGCTGCTGACCTGAAGGCCTCAGATATGTGAGTGAATAAGTTCAAGTCACTGAATGAAGATTTGGAAAGACTTGCATGACAGCAAGCAGAGTTGGCGAGCAAACACAAGTGGGGAGAAATGAAAAAACTTCAACCTGCGGACTAGCTGATTGTCAAAACTTGAAACGTGCTTCCCGTCACATACCACACACTGCAGCGTGTGAGATTTGCTGTACTGACAATGTTTGGTTCTACGTATGCATGTGAACAGTCTTTCTCACATCTAAAGAACGTTAAGATCAACCTACGATCACGTTTAAGAGATGGAAGACTCAACGCCTGCATGAAGCTTAACCTCACCAGTATCAACCAGACTGCAAAGCCATCAGCAAAACCATGCAGCACAAGAAGTCACATTAATAGTGAGAAGTACTTTATTCATCATTTGTTAGCAACAGTATAACAACGTTATTAAAAAGAATTCAGAGACTTATTTTACTTTAAAAGTGTTGCTCTTACATAAAATGCACACATTTACTTGTATTTAGTGTTAAACATATTGTATGGCTTTCATGAATTACATTTTAAAATATGTAGCATTCATGGCTTTCTCAGCCAAAAAGGTTCCCGACCTCTGTTATAGATTCTGCGTTCACGTTGCCTTACTAATAATAATAGCTCATCTTTAACCCATTCAAACCCTGTCTTAAGGGCTCTACAGATATTCACTCATTTAAAACACATAACACTGCCATGAGTTAGACTGCCATTATGACTCACAGTTTGCAGTTGAGAGATTGAGATGTTATAATATATTGCCCAAGGTCACCTAGCTAATGACTAGCAAAGCTGGGACATGAATCCAGGAAGTATGATTCCTGAGTCATGCTCTTCGCCACGAAGAGATGTGTACAGAGTCACCACTCATTTTAATTATTGTATTCTTTTGGAGAAATTAGAGACTTTGATAAGCCACACTTTGGAGGTGGAATTTTAGAGGCCTGATGCCACAAGTACTAGATTAGGAGGATTTGACTGAATAGGAGTAAATTCATGGAAAATGAAAAGCTGCTGAAATAGCCATTGCTTACATCTTCAGGCTGCCTGGCATCTTTTGATCACTCTTGCTAAGGCTTGGACATCTCTGATCCAGGAGTCCTGCTTTCCCAAGATGGAAACTCAGAAAACTCAGTTCCCTGAGATGCTTTGCAGCGGGTGCATAAGCATGTGAGATTTTATATCAGAAGCTGCAGGAGAAAATCAGACTCCACAGAGGAATACATTTTGCAGACAGAGACAGAGGGGGTGACTGTGGTGGTCAGGCTGAGTTCTCACACATGAGTCGCCTTTGGTAGTAGCCGGCAGTATGGGCACTGTGAAGTTTGCCCTTGGCAGAAGGGCCATGGTGTGCCCTCCATGGAGGGGAGAGCAGGGCCAGCAGCAGCAGGTTCCTCACCAGGCCAGTTCTGCACCCTGGTTTTCAGTTCTGTGCCTGGGAAGGGTTGCCTCAAGCCTGTTTTCTCCAGTCCTCCCATTGATTCTGTGAGCTACCCTGTGATATTGTGATTTATAATAATTATAGACTTGGTCTTTGTTCTAGTAATGATAGTATTAAAGATGTCTTTTGTTATGTGAAGGAAGCGACTTTTGGAAAACCCTTAAGTAACAGTAAGGATGGGGGCTCATTGCTGGGGGAACCAATCATGTGATTAAAGGGTTGGAGCATTCAGTGGGTCCCCTTCCCCACTCCATCTTTGGGAATGGAAGAAGAGTAGAGATTGACTTCCATTACGAATGGCTGAAGATATAATCAATCATGCCTATGTAATAAATCCCAAAAATGGGGTTTAGAGAGCTTCGAAGTTAGGGAATACTTGGAGAGGAGAGGAGAGTAGCCCTCACTCAGAGAGTGGAAGCTTTGTACCCCTTCCTACATACCTTGCCCTACGTATCTCTTCCACCTGGTGGTTTCTAAGGTATATTCTTTCATAACAAACTGGTGCTCTAGTAAGTAAAATGTTTCTCCAAGTTCTGTGAGCCACTCTAGCAAATTAATTGAACTCAAGGTGAGGTCTTAGGAACCTCTGTATATATAGCACAGGTGACAATGTGGACCTGCCATCGGTGTCTGAAGTGTGTATGGCCGGGGACAGCCTTGTCCTTGTAGGACTGAGCTCGTAACCTGTGGGATGTGACTCCATCTCCAGGTTAATTGCCTGGTGGCATTGAAAGAACACACCCTGGACACCCAGTGACCTGTTTCTTTTTCTTTTACAGTTTTATCGAGCTATGCATACCATAATATTCACCCAATATTCTCTAAAAACTTCTTTTAATAAACTGCTTAAATATCTAAAGTCAGGTCCTGTTGTTTGTAACAAAAACTCTGTGAGTTGTTCATAATCATAAAGTGACATGGCATTTTCTTTGGGATGTTTTGTTCCCACTTTTATTGTCATCATTGTCAAGGTATTCATCAGTCTCTCTTACTTTATGTGTTCAATTGCATATTTCTGGCACAGTTTATAACATCTGTGCTATATTTTCAAAATAAAGAATACCATAAAAATGGCTGGGTCAACATTAAGTAGGTTCTGTCTTATGCACCCTCCTTCCTCCCCCCCTAATTGACCTACCTGCCGCCCACAGCGTTCCCTCTTGTGGCCAGTTGGCTTCTCCGTTGTGCCTGAGATGTTTGTCCTCAGGCCTTTGTATGCCTGTCGCACTTATTGTTTAACTCACATCTAGTTTGACAGCTAAGCAGTGAGAAGCTATTTGATCTTATTGTTTCCAAGGCATTCATTCAATTTAGTTTTCACAAAAACAATCTTCATATTTAAATTTTTTAATTAAAATTTCAAATTAAAATAATATCATTAGATAAATACAAATGGAAATGCCACAATGAAACGTTACCAAACAGGAAGCTTCCTTCTTCTTGAAGGCTGCCCCTGCCTACTGTCACTGTGATATAATATTAGGTTCTGCACAACTCAATGTTTCAAGCTTGGGTCACTCAACAGATATGTCGTGATTATCCCAAAGCAGTTCAATGAAAAAACTAAATATTGGCCTGACCAGGCGGGGGCGCAGTGGATAGAGCGTTGGACTGGGATGCGGAAGACCCAAGTTCGAGACCCCAGCTTGAACCCAAGGTCGCCAGCTTGAGCGCGGGCCCATCTGGCTTGAGCGCGGGCCCATCTGGCTTGAGCAAAAGCTCGCCAGCTTGGACCCAAGGTCGCTGGCTCCAGCAAGGGATGGCTCAGTCTGCTGAAGGCTCGTGGTCAAGGCACATGTGAAAAAGCAATCAATGAACAACTAAGGTGTTGCAACGGCAACGAAAAACTAATGATTGATGCTTCTCATCTCTCTCCGTTCCTGTCTGTCTGTCTCTGACTCTCTCTCTGTCCCTGTAAAAAAAAAAAGAAAAACAAAAACTGAAAATTGACAGACACAGCAAAGGAATGAAGAGACTGATATCTAAACAATAGCAAGATTAAATCAGAAATGAAGGAACTTCTGGGTTTTTCTGTTACCGTTTTTTCTTTCCTTTAAAAAATCTGAGGTCTTGGGACATCTTAAACATTATGTCAGTTAGAAATTTTGTGTAAAAGTGGACTGAGATGAATTCAAAACACAGTAAGACATGGATAGTGTCTTCAAGTGGTATTTTTAGATAAATATAATTATGCTTTTCTACTTAGATAAGACTCAACCTAAGTCCCACCATACATGGCAGTAGCACCAAGAACAAAGTTTCAGTGCCCAAGAGAAACAGAGAGAGAATGAATACTCCTTGGAAGTTCTTTCTTGCCAGAAAGTGAATACCCTCAAACAATGGAGGCTGGCTGTGGTATTTTCCAGATGAGAGCTAAGTACAGCCTGGTGTGTTACTCAACACAATTGATTCAGCATGAAATGTTCCAGTTCACAAGGAGGTGTGGGAGGAGCCCCGGTTTACCTGCAACAGTCCTATTGGGAGGAAAATCAGTCTAAAAGTTATTTTCTTGTTCTAAAGTTTACTTTTGTTTCTGAAGGACTTCATGGTTTCTCAGGCCATTGAGGCAAAGCATGCTTGTCGTTTTCATGGTGAGGTCACAGGAACTCATTTGGTTTTTAGAAACACACAGAATAAGGAAGCCTTTGTCAGCAAGCTATTAGAAATAGACTGTTGATTAACCTCTGCTTGAGGTCTCATGTTTAACTTCCTGAAGTCAACATTTGCAGGTCACGGCAGTGGCTCTGTGTAGGTTTACATGTCGCTTCAGGTGCAGGGGTAAAGGTATTGGTGGTAAACTATCCATTTGATCAATGTACTGTATCAGCTCCGCACGTTGAAGAGTTGAAAGTGAATTAAACTTATCAATGAAATTGGTCTCTTAGATTCTAAATTATAAATTACTAATAACTTTAAGAAAAATATTTGAAACGTCACTATTTCAATGAAAACATGAATTTTGCAGCAGAAAACTATGAAATTTCTAGAGTTTTAAAGAATATTTTAAGTGTGTTCAGATTTTAGAACTCAGTAGATTGAATCATTCTAGTAGTTGCTAGATTTCTGGAAATAATTACCTGCATGGAGATTAATACCTCCCAACCAGTTAGTGGTCCAGGTCTGTGCTATTGTTCATTGGTAAAGGGGCTATTCATTCATAAAGTTGGATCCACTCAGCCAAACAAAGAGACTCTTGGTGACTGTTCAGGTGGACTCCAAGCCAAGAAAAAGGGATTGCCTCATTTCCTCAAGACCACTTTTGATCAGCTCTGTGTGGCCAGGCTAAAAAGCTAGATGGAATTTTAAGCAATGATTCAATGGCATTTCGAAAGCCACCACCACACATCCTCCACTAAGGAAGCAAAATCAGAAGATAGATGAAGTCAGACAGGAATTGATTAAGGAAATTCCTCTCTATTTCCACAATATGCACAGAACTCTTTTGACATTGTGGGAAATCTGAGGATGTGATATGGGTCTTATTCACAACTGTAAGGCTTTAGCAACTAGAACAGGGTGGAGTTTACAGGATGCTGGGATTCAACAATGACTGAAAGCTCCTGTTCCCATGGACCTCAGATCCTACTGGTAGGGACAGACCTTAAAAATCTTTTTAAAATATTGTTTCAAGGGTTGTAATTAGTGTTTTGCAGAAATAGGGTATTGTGGGGAACTAAGTAAATAGGATGGTCAGAGAAGGCCTCTCTGAGTTGGGGACTTTTAACTTGAGACCCAAAACATGAAATGAAGCCATCTGTGGGAAGCCTGGTAGGAGGGACAACACAGGCAGAGGCACTGGGGGTGCAAAAGCCCACAAGGCAAAGGGCTGGCAGTTATAGAGACCCGACAGAAGGCCCGTGTGATTGAAGCCTCAGGACCAGGGGAGAGAAGTGTGAAGTGAGGCTGGGGAGAGAGGTGCATGCAGGTGCTGGAGGGAAGCTTTACTCAGCGTTACCATAACTCACAGTAGGAAATGTATTTTATATCTCAGCACTAGTTACAAAATGTTCACACGAAACGAAACCTCCCCTTATTATGTGTGAATGTCTATGATCTTTTCTATTTTGTTCCATCATTTCCTAATGCTAGTCATGCCCCGCTAAACTGACTTCCTGACCAGCTAATGGATTTTTGCAAAAACACAGACAGACTGACCAGGTGGTGGCGCAGTGGATAGAGCGTCGGACTGGGATGCGGAGGACCCCGGTTCGAGACCCCAAGGTTGCCAGCTTGAGCGCGGGCTCATCTGGTTTGAGTAAAGCTCACCAACTTGGATCCAAGGTCGCTGGCTTGAGCAAGGGGTTACTCGCTCTGCTCTAGCCCCTCGGTCAAGGCACATGTGAGAAAGCAATGAATGAACAACTAAAATGCCACAACAAAAAACGGATGATTGATGCTTTTCATCTCTATCTGTTCCTGTCTGTCTGTCCCTATCTATCCCTCTCTCTGACTCTCTGTCTCTGTAAAAACAAACAAAAAACACAGACAAAGGTCTTTCTAGGCTAGGGTAAAGAGATTGAAAATTTGTTGTAAGTCTTTAAGGAAGGGGAAGCAGGATTTGTAAGTGAAATCATGTTGGCAGCTGTAGGAAGAGTGAAGGGTCACACAAATTGAAGTGGAGGGTGGGGCTCAGGTTTGGTATTATTGTAGAAGCCCGGGTAGGAGATGGTAGTCGTGTAGGCTTGGGTGATGGCAATGCAGGCAAAGAGATGTGTTCAGATTCAGGATGTATTTCATAAGTAGGACCCTCGGGCATAGTGATGGGCTGGATGGATGGGGATGAGGAAAAGAGCGGCATCCAGAGCCAGTCCCAAGCTTCTGGTTTCAGTAACGGAGAGAGTGGTAGAGCTACTTATATTTATTGGGATAAAGACGACTAGAGTAGATAGAATAGGATGTAGAGGGTGAAAAAACATTCCCTTTAAACACAACAAGTTGGAGATGACTATGAGTGATCTAAGCAGTTAATTATAAACCTGGGGTTTGAAGAAGAAAGCTGAGGATCAATAAAATTAGGGTCTAAAATAAATGAATGGTATGTAAAATAAGGGGGATGGGTGAGTTTACCTAGAGAAAGTATGGACAGGGAGGAAAAATGAAAGGACTCAGGAAGGGCTCCCAAGGAGCTCCAGGGATGAGAGGGGGGATGAAGGGTTTACGAGGAGCTGGCAATCAGATGGAGAAGGTGCTGTCATTGGGATGCGAGCAAGGTCAGCGGAGAGGGCTGTCCCGGGAACTGCGGGTGCGGTGTTTCAAGGAGGGGAAAGCTGAGTTGAGGAACAAGCATAATGAGCACGTGAAGTTACCCACCTGGCACCATGGAGGCCTTTTGTGGACTGGAAGGGTCAAACTAGATCAGACCCTATAACCCTAAAATTCTACCCCTCAGTTTTAGAATCAAGAAACTCTAGCTCAAGTACACCAAAACACTCCTACACAAGGTGATCGTAACTGCTTTTTTCACTGGAGTATGTAACGAGTAATAACCCAGATTTGCAGCCTTAGGAGAATAGATAAATGAGTTGTGGCTTGGTCATAGAATGGAATATTATAGAGTAATGAATGTGAATGTTTTAACATGGGTTTTTACAGCTGAGTAGTATTTCATTGTGTGAATGTACCACAGCTTTTTTTTTTCTTTTTTCTTTTATTTATTTTATTCATTTTAGAGAGGAGACACAGAGTGAGAGAGAGAGAGAGAGAAAGAGAGAAAGGGGGGAGGAGCTGGAAGCATCAACTCCCATATGTGCCTTGACCAGACCAGTGCAGGGTTTTGAACTGGCGACCTCAGTGTTCCCAGGTCGACGCTTTATCCACTGCGCCACCACAGGTCAGGCACCACAGCTTTTTTTATCCACTCATCTACTGATGGGCACTTGGGTTATTTCCAGATCTTGGCTATTGTAAATAATACTGCAATGAACATTTTATGATTTTTATGTCCTGTTTAAGAAAAGTTTCTCCTTCTAAGGTCAAAAATATTTTTCCTATATTTTTTTCTAAAAGTTTTACTTTTTCTTTTTTTTACAGGGACAGAGAGAGAATCAGAGAGAGGGATAGATAGGGACAGACAGACAGGAACGAAGAGAGAGGTGAGAAGCATCAATCATCAGTTTTTCGTTGCCGTTGCGACACCATAGTTGTTCATTGATTGCTTTCTCACATGTGCCTTGACCGCGGGCCTTCAGCAGACTGAGCAACCCCTTGCTTGAGCCAGCGACTTTGGATCCAAGCTGGCGAGCTTTTGCTCAAACCAGATGAGACCATGCTCAAGTTGGTGACTTCAAGGTCTCGAACCTGGGTCTTCCACATCCTAGTCTGACACTCTATCCACTACGCCACTGCCTGGTCAGGCAATCATTAGTTTATCGTTGCCGTTGCGACACCCTACTTGTTCATTGATTGCTTTCTCACATGTGCCTTGACCGCGGGCCTTCAGCAGACCAAGCCACCCCCTTGCTGGAGCCAGCGACCTTGGGTCCAAGCTGACGAGCTTTTGCTCAAGCCAGATGGGCCCGTGCTCAAACTGGCAACCTCAGGGTCTTGAACCTGGGTCTTCCACATCCCAGTCCAACGCTCTATCCACTGCACCACCGCCTGGTCAGACTAAAAGTTTTACTTTTCATATTTAAATCATCAGTCCATCTCAAACTGAATTTTGGATAAGATTTAAAGTAGAGATCTAAAAGCTTTTTAAAAAACATTGTTCCCAAGATCATTTGCTGAAGTTCATTATTTCCCCATAACTTTAAGTAGCCTTTTTCATCATATTCTATATTCCCAAATATACATTATCTGTTTTTGGTTTTTACATTCTGTTTCATTGATCTATTTATTTGTCCCTTCACTTACGCTTCTTAGTTTGAGTTACTATAGCATCAAAATACACCTTGATGTACTTGTGGTTGAGCTTTGTTTATTTATTTATTTTTTTAAGTGAAATGAAGATATATTATTAGAAGAGAAAGGAATTAGATTGAGACGTGGGAGAGGCTATAAAATGCTACACTTTAAATCAGCTATAATGGCTCATTGTCATGATCGTCTTTGGAGACCTAACAACATGCTATTTTTTATAAAGTAGGATTTGTTCTAGAACAAAACGAACATTGGTGTTATAACTAAAAACGAACAGATAATTTATACTAGACAAAACAGGAAATTGCCCCTTTGTAACTATTGTTTTTATGCCTGACTTAATTTTCATTTAGGTATTGATCAGATATACTGGTTTAGTTTCTGTAGGAAGGGAACACATTCCAAGTAACTCGCCTGAGGGAGTTACTTAGTTTTTATCTAAAGTGCTTAAGTACAACTTGCTTTAATAAAGCATCTACCAAACCATGATTATGAGAAACAGAGATAATCTGTTTTGAAAGATTTCTAAATTAATAGAATTTATGACTTCCATGCATGGTTCTTTTAAAAATTGTCTCACAGATATCTCAGATCTGATCTCCGTGGTTTTTGTTTTGTTTTGTTTTTTGTTGTTGTATTTTTTACAGGGACAGAGAGAGAGAGAGAGAGAGGGATAGAAAGACAGGAACAGAGAGAGATGAGAAGCATCAATCATTAGTTTTTTGTTTCCGTTGCAACATCTTAGTTGTTCATTGATTGCTTGCTCAACATATGCCTTGACCACGGGCCTTCAGCAGACTGAGCCACCCCTTGCTGGGGCCAGCGACCTTGGGTCCAAGCTGGCGAGCTTTTGCTCAAGCCAGATAGGCCCGTGCTCAAGCTGGCGAGTTCGGGGTCTCGAACCTGGGTCTTCCTCATCCCAGTCCAATGCTCTATCCACTGCGCCACTGCCTGGTCAGGCCCGATCTCCATTTAAAAAAGTAAATCATGCTAATAAGCATAATTTTTAAAATAATAGACGTAATGTTATGGTAAACGACTATATTATAAACAGATAACAATAGTACAGAAATTTTGGAAAAAAATGGAAGCCAAAAAATGATTACAGTTTTAATACCCTAACAGTCTTTACTATGATTTTACTGACAATTTTCAGTATATTTTCACTTAGATATATTTGACTAATAACTTTTTATTGCATTATACATAGACACATAAATGAATTATTACAAGGTGAACACATCCTATAACACTACTCAGAGGAAGAACAATAACGGGCCTTGAAATCCACAGGTTTGTCTTTCCTCCCCTCCCTTAATTGTCAATGCCTTCTTTCTCCACAAAGAATGACTGACCTGCCTTCTAAAGCCATAGATTGTCTGATTTTAAATGTGATATTCCTCTGCCATGGTCTGTATCACGGGGAATTACATTTCCCAGCTCCCTGCTAACTTTAGCTCCTGTTAGGTTTATCCAAATGGGAGGCACTGGCAAAAGCCAACGTATTGCTGTCTTCCTCATTCTGCTTCAGGTGACACATCCAACAGTCACTGTGCCTTCTCTGTGGCCACAGTTCCAACTGGGTGCCTCTCTCCTTGGGGGTCCTAACACCCACTGGCCACACCCTACTATGGTTCTTAGCCCCCACCCCCACCCATGGCCTTGGCCTCTAGGCTCTGGTAAGAGGTCCCATCCCATTGCCCCCACTAATACCTGGGCTGCCATCCTATCCCTGTGAGTCTTCTCAGTGCCTTCATCACCTACATACCCAAGTCTTTATACTAAAGTTTCTTTGTTCACAGGCCTTAGAGAGGTTTCCATTTCCTGAATGAACCCTATTATTATACTCTACAAAATACATTTTCTCACCAAGGTATAGTATTAAAAAAATATTACATAGTCATTCTAAAATGAGATCCAAAAAGAAGAATGCAATAAGGTATGTGTTAATTTTAATTCATAATAATGGTGTGGATTGATGTTTCTTTTATTATAAACCTAGGAAGCCCCAAATCAATGTTTGCCAAATAGGAAAAAAGAATACATTGGTATTTAGGGGAAGGAAATGTTATTTTTAGGAGTCTAAGCTACATATTTAAAATAATAGAATGCTTTAAAAAGAAAACCTTAAGAATATATAAAAATAAGCCAGTTTCCTGTGAAATACTGTAAATCATTATTTTCTTTATAAAAAATGCAGTCAATACCTATTTAGAAAATAAAAATATTCAATTATGTTTTTATTTTTTTGTGTCAGAGACAGAGAGAGTCAGAGAGAGGGACAGATAGGGACAGACAGACAGGAAGAGAGATGAGAAACATCAATTCTTTGTTGCAGCTCCCTAATTGTTCATTGATTGATTTCTCACATGTGCCTTGACTGGGGGGCTACAGTAGACCAAGTGACCCCTTGCTCAAGCCCGCAACCTTAGGCTCAAGCTGGTGAGCCTTGCTCAAACCAGATGAACCCGTGCTCAGGCTGGCAACCTCGGGGTCTCAAACCTGGGTCCTCCACATCCCAGTCAGATGCTCTATCCACTGAGCCACTGCCTGGTCAGGCTCAATCATGTTTTTAAAACCAAATTTTAATTTATTAAGTATTTAAATTTTTTAAATATAAATTTAAATTAAATAATAAAATTATATGGGTCAACTGCCATGTATTAAGAAAGTAATTATTATGAAGCCCACAAACATAAATAAGACAGAAATAATTTAAAAGACAAAACAGGAAGAAAAAAGTACACATATCTGAAGATAAAGTCCACCTATAAGATCGCCTTTTACTTTAAATTTAGCTCACATCTATATATAATACCTATTTTGTGTTCTCATGAAGTTAGAACAAAGATTTAATATTAGGATGCTAGTGATACAATACGGATTTCATCTTCTACTGATTTTCTTTTTTGCTCCCCCTAAACTAGATTGATTGCTATTTCTTGAACAAGTTAAGCATGCAGCAGAAGCAATGGGAGATAATACATAAACATAAATAATAAAAATGCATAAAAATAACAACTATGTTAACAATAATGGGCACCAGCTTCCTCACTTTTTTGGAGAAGGTAGTTAACAATTTGGAAAAGGAGAAAACTAGAACGAACACTTTGTATTGAATTACAATGAGAAGTATTGGTGTAAACTCCTGGATTTCAGTCTTACAGAGAGATATGTAAACATAGGTAAAAGATACACATATTAAGATACCTAATTCTGAGGCCCTGGCTGGTTTGCTCAGTGGTAGAGCATCAGCCTGGCATGTTGAAGTCCCGGGTTCAATTCCTGGCCAGGGCACACAGGAGAAGCGTTCATCTGCTTCTCCACCCTTCCCCCTCTTTTTTCTCTCTATCTCTCTCTTCTGCTCCTGCAGCCAAGGTTCCATTGGAGCAAAATTGGCCCAGGCACTAAGGATGGCTGCATGGCCTCCGCCTCAAGCACTATAATGGCTCCGATTGTAATGGAGCAACAGAGCAATACCCCAGATGGGCAGTGCATCACCCCCTGGTGAGCTTTCTGGGTGGACCCCCATTGGGCATATGCGGTAGTCTGTCTCTCTGCCTTTCTGCTTCTCACTTCAGAAAAATACAAAAATAAAAATAAAAAGATACCTAATTCTGGTCTGGAGTAGCAACCCTTTCAATAGTGATGAGCACACCAATTATCCAGAAGTTGGCTTCTAAATACCATCCTCCACTAAAAGGAATCAGGACTCCTTATAAAAATGGTTGATTCCAGAGTTGGTGCAGGGAAGTTAAAAGATGAACCAGACTGAAAGGAAATACATTTCAAAAGGACACAAATGTCAGTTTGAAGAGAGTTCTTATTGGCCATAGTGGGGACTCTTTAAACAGCAAGGTAATGCTTGTAACAGGATATGAATTTGTGAGTCCATGCTAACATAAATGAATAAGTTGAAGGTTTATGAAGATTTGCATAGTTTCAAAGTACTGCTTTACTTACGAATGACAAAGAAAAAAAGAGCAGTATACAGTAGAGAAGGTTGGCAGACATCACCTTAACCAAGTGATCAGAGTTAAATACAATGTGTCCGTAAAGTCATGGTGCACACACTGTAGAACAAATCAAAACTCTTTGTGCCCAGATTGGGAGGAATGAGAATGTAGCATTACTTCCACAAGGTTCCTGAAAAAGCTGCAACTCCTGAACTTAAAAAGAAATCTGAGACAAATCCGAGTTGACAGTCTACAAAGTAACTTGCTAGTGATTCTCAAAAATATCAAAATCATGGGAGCCAAAGAAAGGCTAAGGAGTTTAGAGACATCACAAGTAAATATAATAGGCGATTCTGCATTAGATCTGTGTCCTATAACAGAGATGATAAATGTTAATCTCCTCATTTTGATGACTGTATTGTAGTTATGAATTCACAAAGTATTCCTACTATTAGGGCATCAAGGCAGCATCATAACTCTCAAATGACTTAGGAAGAAGTCCTTTGTAGTGTATTTGCAACTTCTAAGTTCAAGGTGATATCAAATCATGTGATGTACACAAAGAAAAGGAATGCAGCTCTCTCACAATTCACTTGGTCAGAGGTTCAGGCAGGACTCAGCCTGGGCAGTATTTGTGCTCCGTGTAGCAAAGGTTGGGGTCACTCAGTGACACTCAGCTAGAGGTTGGGCTAGGAGTTCCAAGAAATCTTCACTCACTGTCTGGCTCCTCCATGCTCCTCCATGTGGTCCCTCTCTCTACATGGTGTCTCATCATTCAGGAATCTAGCCCAAGCTTCTTTCAACCTGATGGCTGGATTGCCAGAGCAGCAGAAGAAGCAGCCAGGCCTCTTTGAGGCCTCATCACCTGGATGGTGGTTGCAGAATTGTGTTCACTTTGTAAAAATTAATCAGGCTATACACATAAGATTTTGTGCACATTATAGTATGCATAATATACTTCTACAAGAAAAGAAATTATAATTACTATTTTTCTAATTGCACATCCTCTTTTTTTGGCTTTCCAATAAACACCATTGGAAATTCTCCCTGCGATGCAGTTAAGAAAATAACATAAGCACATGCATTTGATGAACTTCCTTCTGAAACATCTACTAAAATAGTCCAGCAAATATAAAATGAATATACTTGCTTGAAACTGGCAACTAAAGGCCTATCCCACCTACGTATCTCAAGACAAGGAATTGTCACCAAGCTAACATAAGAAATAGGCACACCAGCCTGTCCTGTGGTTACCTTTAACATTCTCTAGGGAGAGGTGGGCGGATTGGTTTTAGCTCATATTCTTCTTTGCTTGCTAGAAGAACTGACTGGTCCACAAATACTTACTAGCCTCCCCCACTGGTGGAAGTCTCTTCACAGGTTTGTATGTCCAGCTTCTCAAAACCACTTACCAAAGAGGAAGCCTGCTTGACACTTGCTCTTGGGAGATTGCTGTGGTCATAGGCTCTACTTCTGTTCAGGGAACAATCTGAGAATGAGAAAGAGAACTATATTTTAAACAAAACCAGGTAAAATAAAGTGTGACTGAATGATCACCAAATTGTGGAAAATTAAATATATGAATTAAATTTTGGTCAGTTATCCCATAATTGAGAACAATAAAGCTAATGGAAATTATTAGATAGAAGGTAAAAACATGGGGGTAGACGTAAGTAATCTAATTTTTTTTAGTGGTTGCAGAAAACAAAACAAACAAAAAGAGAAGAGTTGGATTTATTGAGTGGCTTAGAAAGATGTTTTTTAAATACATGTCCCTGAATGGTTTCTACAACATAAAAAATTTTGAAACTACATGAAGAAATTGTACAAAACTAGTTCATTTTTTTTTTTGAGTGGTTCTTTGACAGATTCCAATTTTTTCCAAGGTTTCAATATATTCCAATGTTTCTACTTCTTGAGTCAAAAGTAATATTTGTATTTTATTTTCCAAGAAAACCATTTATTTCAAATAGTTTGTCAAATTTTATATAATATTTAACAATTTTATCTAAGAATGTCTAATCTCACTATATGCAATGTGTCCTTGCCTTGTTTTTTTTTTTATTTTTATTTATTTATTTTAGAGAGAAGACACAGATTGAGAGAGAGAGAGAGAGAAAGGGGGGAGGAGCTAGAAGCATCAACTCCCATATGTGCCTTGACCAGACCAGTGCAGGGTTTTTTTTGAACTGGCGACCTCAGTGTTCCCAGGTTGACGCTTTATCCACTGCGCCACCACAGGTCAGGCTCCTCGCCTTGGTTTTGATGGTGCTTACTAATTTCTGCTCTTTTATTTTTTTTTTAAGGTTTTTTTTTTAATTTATTTTTTTATTTTTTATTTTATTCATTTTAGAGAGGAGACACAGAGTGAGAGAGAGAGAGAGAGAAAGAGAGAAAGGGGGGAGGAGCTGGAAGCATCAACTCCCATATGTGCCCTGACCAGACCAGTGCAGGGTTTTGAACTGGCGACCTCAGTGTTCCCAGGTCGACGCTTTATCCTCTGCGCCACCACAGGTCAGGCTCTGCTCTTTTTTTTTTATTAGTCTTACCAAAGTCTTTTTTTATTTCATTGGTGTTATCACTGAAGCAGCTTTTGGTTTTCTCAACTAAGACACCATTTTCATTTTTGGTATAGTTCTTATATATTAGTCATCTCTTTGTTCTGATTATTTTTTTCACATATTTGGGTATATTTTGTTATATTTTCCTCTAACTTCCAGTATTTTATTTTAAATTTTTAAAATTTTCATCAAAGTAATATTTATAATAGATAGATGATCAAGTAATGCTAAAGGCTTACATCAAGCGATAGTCTCTCCTCTTTCCACCATCAAACATAACTCCTTAGGGCAGTGATGGGCAATCTTTTGAGCTTGGTGTGTCAGAATTTGCCAAAAAACCAAGCATAACTCAGGTGGTGTGTCACTTCGAGAAAAACGGCCTAACAAGAAGTCCCAGAGCTAGATGCTCTGTGCTGGAGTTCTGTTGTTTTGGCCTACAGACCTCTGGCACAGAGTGTCTACACTACAGCAAATGTTTTAACCTCGGCTACTGCACCTGGCCGTGCAGGAGCCGAGGATGAAACGTCCTTCTCGGCATGCGGCTCCATACTTCTCTGGTATGGGGCTGCATGCGGCCACGTGTCATCGAAAATGGCTACCCGTGTCAGTGCTGACACACGTGTCATAGGTTCGTCATCACGACCTTAGGGGCATCTTTGATTCTTTTAGCTGTGTCTCCTGCTCTTCATTGTCATCTTTCCAAAAGTATACTTATGCTGCTATTTCTTGATTTATTAATCTTAGATAGAATCTATAGATATTTTTCTTTTTTTTTTAAATTTTTATTTTATTCATTTTAGAGAGGAGACACAGAGTGAGAGAGAGAGAGAGAGAGAGAGAGAGAGAGAGAGAGAGAGAGAGAAAGAAAGAGGGGAGGAGCTGGAAACATCAACTCCCATATGTGCCTTGACCAGACCAGTACAGGGTTTTGAACTGGCGACCTCAGTGTTCCCAGGTTGACGCTTTATCCACTGCGCCACCACAGGTCAGGCAAGATATTTTTCTTATGATAGTTGAGGATTTGCCTCTGTAATTTCTTCCACCACTCCCAATTTTTTATTGCAATAATTTCTATTTTTTCTGATTATGTAAATATTGTTCACTATTGAGCCAATAGTGTACTTGGGTTATGTGTCCTTTTGGTAAATTTACTGACTTTTTTGCTGGTAATAATTGCCTCCTTTTTTATTTGCTTATGTTTTTTTCTGTACCTAGCTCTCAGCTTTTCCCAAATACTTTTACCATTAGTTTTTCCAATACACCCAGTAATAATTTTTCCAAATGCTTAGTCACTGCAGAGAACCCATGAGTTCCATTTGTATTTTGCTGGATACCTTTGTCCCAAAGTCACCCGTCCTCCAACTCTAAGATGAACTGATTCGCCTCTAGGCTTGGTGTATAGTTGTTAGTGGAACCTTTCTTTACCATTCTCCAGTGACAGAGCTCCTCTTATATAGCTTCCATATGTGTTGTTGTAGATTTTTAACTGTCTAATGTAAGGCCAAGGACATTTATTTGACTTACACACTCATCGACAGAGCTGAAGGAAGAATCTCGAGGCTGATCTTCCAGGACCTCTCCCAAAGTCACATCACAGTACTAGGTAGGCTGACTCTGTCATGGTCAGGAAGCTGCTTCCACAATGGCTGGCACCAGACCCAGGACACCTCTGCCACACCAAAGCTGAATCTAAAAGCCTCCTGCTCAATCAGAAGGCTTCCTGGGACTCGGTGCCACAGCCACGGCTGCTAGCTCAGAACCACACCTCCTGCCCATAGTCTGTACCAGTCTCTAGCCTCACATATCCCACTTCCAAGCAAATTCTTTTGGATGCCCCTGCTTGGCCCAATCCAAGTCATTCGAATCTGGAAACTTAGCTGCACTTTAGATCTAATTTCTGGGATGATTGGCTTTCAGCTTTCCAACCTCTGTGTTGCATGCAAGAAGGCATTCTGGGTGGGACAGGTGTGCAATGTGTTGTGCAAACCATTCTATAGTATGTAGAATGTCCTCTTAGAGGACTACAGTATGTGCACCAGTCCTCTTAGTGACCCAACATCTATACACACCCTTCTTCCCATACTGACACTTCTTCCAACAACAATATATTTCTATTTAACACAATGCAGTTTTATACACATAGAAACATCCTCCTCATCCTCCCCAAGGAGGACACCCGAGATCTCAGTCACTTCACCCCTGGGTGGAGCTCTTTCTTCCTCTGGTCAGTCGCAATTCCCTCTTGATAATCTGTGAAATGTGGACTAAATAGACTCATCCGTCCAAAGCATCTTATATGAAATAGCAGAGAAAGGCAATACGGAAAAGAAGGACAATGGCCTCTATATAAATATAGATGGGACAGAAAAACAGAAAATATGCACAGCTACTGCAGTCCAGTTCCTGTAACTGATCCTAAGGAACAGTGTTCATTACCACTTATGGCAGGTCCTCAAATAAGCTTTAGTTCAGCGTCATTCTGTCATAACAAAGATGAGGGAAAAAATCTATTCCCGGCCAGGGCCCTGTGTGTGTAGAGTTCTTCCCATGTCTGCATGGGTTTTCTCTGGGTGTTCCCGTTTCCTCCCACGCCCCAGAAATGTGCATGTGAGGTGAACTGGCATGTTCACATTGTCCCAGTCTGAGTGGCTGGGTGTGTGTGAGTGGTCCTACCATGGAAGGGCGTCATGGTCAGGGTGGGGTCCCGCCTTACACCCTGAGATGCCTGGACTGGCTCTGGCCACCTGTGACCCTGAGGCCTGGACACAGAGGGCTGGAAAATCCATATCTTACTTAGTTTTATTAATTTTTCTTAAATGGATGCATAGCTCACATTTATTTCAGTGTTTAATTTTAGAAGTGTTTTGGATATTATAAGTTGGGTGACATTTTGTAACTTATTTCTATCAATTAGCTTATAGTAAATTGGTTTTGTTATATGTCACTTTGCTTAAAGTCACAGTTCCCAAGAACCCTTCAACAACGGTGAGTGAGGACGTATTGTTCTTCTAAAACTCATTCCACGTTCCTACCGGCCTCAGCCCCTCAGCTGGCACGGACTCTCACCTGGTGAGGTGACTTAACCTTTATTCTCGAGGTGCCGGCATCTCTGGTAATCCTGCCTGTACTGAGTTGCTTGGTTTCCCATGAAGTTTTACCATGAGACATAGCAGCAGCAGGAGGTGTTCTAGAGGATTCTCTGAGTTCTAAACATTGGCCTAATGTATCATAATCATCATAATCGTAATCAATCACCTCAGCCAATAGAATAACCCCATTACCACTCCCACACCCATTTGCTTATAGTCCAGCAGTGTGAAGAGGCTAAGTGACTAGGTGGGACTCTCAAGGTCCCACTCAATGGAACCATTGGTGGAGACATTTCCTTTTGGGGCGCTAAGATTTCTAAACCAGCAGAACCCAGGGATGAGCATATGTCAATGGTATCAGTTCATTGTCTTGCTTCTTTCACCGTAAACGAATTATTTAGACAGAAGCAAGGTTGCATGCCATGCGATGCTATGATGAGGATTAAGATGTTCAGTAAACCCACAGATAGTGTTGCTGGAAGAAAGCACGGTAAGCAGTAAAGGGAAATCCATTTTTAGAGTGAAGGTTTACTTTACCTTCACTACAGTGGAAAGTGTTCAACATTGGAGCCTTGAGAGTGCCAATTCAAGGCCTCAGTGCTGAGTTCTGCAGTGCTGGGCACCGGGCACAGTCATCCCTGTGTGTCCTTTCTCTTTTTTTATACAACAGTAGTCTCTTTTTAGCTGGTCACATCGGCTGCCAAGAATAAAGACTACCTTTCCCATCCTTTCTGGCAACTTAACTGTGAAATTCAGTTCTATATTGTTTTGTTCAGAACTTTACCAATACTTATTTTATAGTTTTTGGAAAGATTGTACTAGTGATGGCAGTACCGCCTGTGAGCTTTCATCTTCAAAATGACACATCAGTATCAGTGCCTTGGGGGTTGCTGTAGGCCAGGTGGCTCCACACATACTAGCTCGGGACATGATTACTTTGCTGTATCTTCTAGTGGAGTTGTGGCTAAGTATTCACACATGAAATAATACTTTCCTTCTATTTCTTTATGTTACAGTTAGAACACCATGTTGATTTAAAATAATATGCAGAAGTAGGTTGTCTTAAATATGAATTTAATTTGAGAATAAAGGGTATATTTTCATAAATTATCATAAAAAGGGGGCATTGGGTCTAACAGGGTTGAAAATCCCTGTTTCATCTAATACCAAGGAATTTCTGTTATCTCAACTTAACTCAGAATAGAACACTGTTAAAGCTAACACGGCTATTCTCAGCTGCTTGGATTAGCTCACTGAATTCAGAATCTTCATGGATGCATTCCAATTGATAAATTCAGCCCAATCTAATGTTATGTTCCTGCCTCCTGAGCTAACGCCCTTAGAGTTCATTACCACACATATTCACTGTTTGGATAATAGAAAATAGCACTTAGAAGCAGACGGCCGGTCTCACAGTCTGACAGATTTAACTTTGTGTACGCACGCCTACCTCCCATTAAGATGTATTGCAGCAGATTTGACATCTGCTAGGTCAGCGCAGGTGGTCATTTAAGTTTTTCGTCACTGGTGATTGGTCTACCAATGTCCTATTCTTTTCTCGTTTGGTTTTCTGATACTATTACATAGAGGATGTATCTTCTTGCATTTTATGGCAGAGGTCAGAAAAATGGAAATAGTCTTCTGAATAATACTGTAAGGAATTTTTCAGAATTATGTTCTACCTACCTATTCCTGTCCCCCCCCCCCCACCCAACTGGATTATCAATCAACAAATATTTATGGAGAATCTTCTCCATGCCAGGCATTAGGTAGTTGTCCAGGCTATTGTCCCTGCTCCATGACATGATAAAGATACTATTCCTTTCTCTTATTCTGAAAAACATGGTCATAATCCACACTTAGTTTTTATCTCTCAGTAATTATTCATATATTCTATATTTCTCTGTGAGGTGAAATCTTTACAGATTTTTATATTTGTCAATAACAGTGACAGTTGAATGGATCTTTTAATCTGATTTTGGATTAGGCCTAAGTATCTGCTAATTTAATCCAAAGAGCATGTATACTATATGCAAAACACTATGCTAAAAGGTGTGGCTAATAATAATAATAGTAATAGTTTGAACTTACTGAATACCAATCACTTTTAAGTACTTTGCATCTATAACTTGTTTAGTTCTCAGCCAGAGTATGAGATGTTGCTATTATTATTCCCATTTTACAGATGAAGAAACAGAGGTATTATCATATTTCCTCATATACAAGATGCACCCTGTTTTGAAAAATTTGGGGTCTAAAAACTGGGTGTGTCTTATACAGTGGTTGTAGATTTTTAAATTTCCATTTCCCACTTTTTCACGCTTGTTTTTGCACTCATTGTTGAAGACAGTGATTCGTCATCAGACACAGATGAGGACAAGCTAATAGATGGGAGTTTTTGTTTTTGTTTTTTTTATTTTATCATTTTTATTATGGGAAATATTAAACATAAGCCAAAGCATGAAGAATAGTAAAACAACACCTCATGTATCCAACAGCATTTACTCTTTTAGAAATAACAGCCTTATTAAAATGTAATTCACAGACCGTACACTTTCCCCATTTGATATGTGCAAATCAGTGGTATTTTCTGTACGTTCACAGATATGGGCACTCGTCAGTTGCTCCACAGGTTTTGAATGTTTTTCTCACTCAAAAAGGAAGCTTTCACCCTTCACCTATACCTCTCCTGTGCTCTCATTTCATTTTTTTTTTTGTAAATCTTTTTTTTATATATATATATATTTTATTATTATTAATTCTAATGGGGTGACACCAATAAATCAGGGTACATATGTACAATGAAAACATCTCCAGGTTATCTTATCATTCAATTGTGTTGCATACCCATCACCAAAAGTCAAATTGTCCTCTGTCACCTTCAATCTGGTTTTCCCTGTGTCCCTCCCCTCCTCCCTATCCCACTGTTCCCTCCCTCCCCCCATCCCAAAACCACCACTCTCTTGTCCATGTCTCATATTCTCACTTTTATGTCCCACCTATGTATGAAATCATGCTGTTCTCAGTTTTTCTTTTTTTCTGATTTACTTATTTCACTCTGTATAATGTTATCAAGGTACATCCATTTTGTTATAAATGATCCGACGTCATCGTTTCTTATGGCTGAGTAGTTTTCCATAGTATATATGTACCATAGCTTTTTAATCCACTCGTCATCTGACGGACACTTGGGCTGTTTCCAGATCTTCGCTATTGTGAACAATGCTGCCACGAACATGGGGGCGCATTTCTTCTTTTCGAACAGTGCTATGGTGTTCATAGGGTATATTCCTAAAAGTGGGATAGCTGGGTCAAAAGGCAGTTCGATTTTTAATTTTCTGAGGAATCTCCAAACTGTTTTCCACAGTGGCTGCACCAGTCTGCATTCCCACCAGCAGTGCAGAAGGGTTCCCTTTTCTCCACATCCTCGCCAGCACTTATTCTGTGTTGTTTTGCTGATAAGTGCCATTCTGACTGGTGTGAGGTGATATCTCATTGTGGTTTTAATTTGCATTTCTCTAATGATTAGTGATGTTGAGCATTTTTTCATATGCCTATTGGCCATCTGTATGTCCTCTTTGGAGAAATTTCTATTCATTTCTTTTGCCCATTTTTTGATTGGGTTGTTTGTCTTCCTGGTGTTGAGTTTTATAAGTTCTTTATAAATTTTAGTTATTAACCCCTTATCAGATGTGCTGTCGAATATGTTCTCCCATTGTGTGGTTTGTCTTTTTATTCTGTTCCTATTGTCTTTAGCTGTGCAAAACCTTTTTAGTTTGATATAGTCCCATTTGTTTATCTTGCCTTTTATTTCAGTTGCCCGTGGAGATAAATCGGCAAATATACTGCTGCTACAGATGTCGGAGAGCTTGCTGCCTATGTTTTCTTCTAAGATGCTTATGGTTTCACGGCTTACATTTAAGTCTTTTATCCATTTTGAGTTTGTTTTTGTGAATGGTGTAAGTTGATGGTCTAGTTTCATTTTTTTGCAGGTAGATGTCCAATTTTCCCAACACCATTTGTTAAAGAGGCTGTCTTTACTCCATTGTATGTTCTTTCCTCCTTTGTCAAATATCAGTTGTCCATAAAGCTGTGGGTTTATTTCTGGGTCCTCTGTTCTGTTCCATTGATCTATGTGCCTGTTCTTATGCCAGTACCAGGCTGTCTTGAGTATAATGGCCTTATAGTAAACCTTGATATCTGGAAGAGTGATACCTCCTGCTTTATTTTTAAGATTGCTGAGGCTATTCGTGTTCTTTTTTGGTTCCATATAAATTTTTGGAATATGTGTTCTATATCTTTGAAGTATGTCATTGGTATTTTAATTGGTATTGCATTGAATTTATAAATTGCTTTGGGTAATATAGACATTTTAATGATGTTTATTCTTCCTAGCCATGAGCACGGTATGTGCTTCCACTTGTTTGTATCTTCCTTGATTTCTTTTATCAATGTTCTATAATTTTCCGAGTACAAGTCCTTAACCTCCTTGGTTTAATTTACTCCTAGGTACTTTATTTTTTTGGCTGCAATAGTGAAGGGGATTGTTTCCTTAATTTCTTTTGCTGATATTTCATTGTTGGTGTATAGAAATGCCTCTGATTTCTGAGTATTAATTTTATATCCTGCCACCTTGCTGAATTCATTTATAAGTTCCAGTACTTTTTTGACTGAGACTTTAGGGTTTTCAATATACAATATCATATCATCTGCAAATAGTGACAGTTTTACTTCTTCTTTTCCAATTTGGATGCCTTTTATTTCTTCTTGTCTGATTGCTGTAGCTAGGACTTCCAGAACTATGTTGAATAAGAGTGGTGAAAGTGGGCAACCCTGCCTGGTTCCTGATCTTAAGGGGATTGCTTTTAATCTTTGTCCATTTAGTATGATGTTTGCTGTCGGTTTATCGTAGATGGCCTTTATCATGTTAAGGAATGATCCCTGTATTCCCACTTTACTGAGAGTTTTGAGCATGAATGGGTGCTGGATTTTATCAAATGCCTTTTCTGCATCTATTGAAATTATCATGTGATTTTTGTCCTTCCTTTTGTTTATGTGATGAATCACATTGATTGATTTGCGAATATTGAACCAGCCTTGCCTCTCCAGAATAAATCCCACTTGATCGTGGTATTTATTTTTTTCATATATTGCTGGATCCGGTTGGCTAATATTTTGTTGAGAATTTTAGCGTCTAAATTCATCAGGGATATAGGCCTATAATTTTCTTTCTTTGTGTTGTCTTTGCCCGGTTTTGGGATCAGAATTATGCTCGCCTCATAAAAGGAGTTTGGAAGTCTTCCTTCCTCTTGAATTTTTTGAAATAGCTTGAGAAGGATAGGAGTTAGTTCTTCTTTGAATTTTTGATAGAATTCACTTGTGAAGCCATCAGGCCCAGGACTTTTCTTTTTTGGGAGTTTTTTGATAACTGTTTCGATCTCATTTGTTGTAATTGGTCTGTTTAGGTGTTCTGATTCTTCCAGATTGATTTTTGGAAGGTTATATGATTCAAGAAATTTGTCCATTTCACCAAGATTGTCTAATTTTTTGGCATATAGTTCTTCATAGTATTTTCTTACAATGCTTTGTATTTCTGTTGTGTCAGTTGTTATTTCTCCACTGTCCTTTCTAATTTTATTTATTTGAGTCCTCTCTCTTTTTTTCTTGGTGAGTCTAGTTAAAGGTTCATCAATCTTGTTTACCTTTTCAAAGAACCAGCTTCTGGTTTCATTGATCCTCTGTATTGTTTCCTTAGCCTCTATGTCATTTATTTCTGCTCTGACCTTTATTATTTCCTTCCTTCTACTTGTCTTGGGTTTTATTTGTTGTTGTTTTTCTAGTTCTTTTAAATGCAGGGTCAGGTTGCTTATTTGAGCTTTTTCTAGCTTCTTATGATATGCCTGTAGTGCAATAAACTTCCCTCTCAGAACTGCTTTTGCTGTGTCCCATAAATTTTGAGTTGATGTATGCTCATTATCATTTGTTTCTAGAAACTTTTTTATTTCTTCTTTGATCTCATTGTTAATCCATTCATTATTTAATAACATGCTATTTAGTTTCCAAGTGTTTGAGTATTTTTCAGTTTTTCTTTTGTGGTTAATTTCTAGTTTCATGGCATTGTGATCAGAGAAAATGCTTGATATGATTTCGATCTTCTTAAATTTATTGAGACCATTTTTGTGTCCTAACATGTGGTCTATCCTAGAAAACGTACCATGAGCACTTGAGAAGAATGTATATTCTACTGCTTTAGGGTGAAAAGTTCTGAAGATATCTATTAAATCAAGTTGATCTAGTGTCTCCTTTAAGTCTGCTGTTTCTTTATTAATTTCCTTTCTTGAGGATCTATCCAGTGTTGTTAGAGGGGTATTGAAATCCCCTACTATGAGAGTATTGCTGTTAATCTCGCCCTTTATATCCATCAAAGTCTGCTTTATGTATGTCGGGGCTCCTATATTTGGTGCATAGATATTTATAATAGTTATATCTTCCTGTTGAATTGTTCCCTTTATCATTATGTAGTGTCCTCCTTTATCTCTTACTACAGCCTTTGTTTTAAAGTCCATTTTGTCTGATATAAGTATTGCTACCCCGGCTTTTTTTTCATTTCCATTTGCATAAAATATTTTTTTCCATCCTTTTACCTTCAGTCTATGAGCATCTTTTGTTTTAAGGTGTGTCTCTTGTAGACAGCATATGTATGGGTCCTGTTTCTTTATCCATGCAGCTACCCTATGTCTTTTGATTGGATCATTTAATCCATTTACATTTAAGGTTATTATTGATATGTAGTTGTTTATTGCCATTTTATTCTTTAAAGCTGTATTCTTCTTTTGCTCTATTCATTCCTCCCTTTAAACTGTTCACAAGAGGCCCCTTAGTATCTCTTGCAGAGTTGGTTTGGTTTTTATGAATTCCTTGAGGCTTTCTTTTTCTGGGAAGCTCTTTATTTCTCCTTCAATTTTAAACATTAGCCTTGCTGGATAAAGTAGTCTTGGTTGTAGGTTCTTGTTCTGCATTACTTTGATTATATCTTGTCATTCCCTTCTGGCCTCAAGTGTTTCTGTTGAGAAGTCCGATGTCATCCTTATGGGGGCTCCTTTGTAGGTGATAGCCTTTTTTTCCCTAGCAGCTTTTAAAATTTTTTCTTTATCCATTAGCTTTGGTATTTTAACTATGATGTGTCTTGGTGTAGATCTTTTTGGGTTTCTCTTCAATGGAGTTCTGTGTGCTTCTTGAATGTGTGGAGTGTTTCCCAGCCTTAATTTAGGAAAGTTTTCTGCTATGATTTGATTGAACAAAGTTTCCATTTCCTGTCCTCTCTCCTCTTCTTCAGGCACCCCTATGATGCGAATGTTGTTTCTCTTCATGTTGTCACAGAGCTCCCTTAGAGTTTCCTCACATTTTTTAAGTCTCTTTTCCTTTTTCTTCTCTGCTTCTGTGCCTTTGTTTATTGTGTCCTCTAACTCGCTTATTCGATCCTCAGCATCATCCATCCTGCTTTTAATTCCTTCCATTGTGGTCTTCAGTTCTGATACTGTATTTGTCATTTCTGTCTGGTTCTTTTTTATTATTTCACTTTCATTTTTTATACTTGTTATCTCTTTATTTAGGTGTTCATAATGACTATCCATTGTTGCTCTAATTTCTTTGAACATCCTAACTATCATTATTCTAAATTCTGCTTCTGGTAATTTGGTTATATCTGGTTCATTCAGGTCCTTCTCTGGGGATTTCTCTTGATTCATTTGGTTTGCATTCCTCTGCCTGCCCATTTTTTCTGTGTATAAGCAAGTTGTGGCCACTGGAGTCCAGTAGGTGTTGCCTTTGTGTTCTCTAGGTGTGGTCTGTTGCAGGCCCCCCACCCCCTCTCCTGGTGCCTAGGGTGGTTGGGTATGAGCGTTGCCAGAGCCGGCCCACTGTGGCTTTTGCTGTGATTTCTGCCTCTCCTCCGTGGGAGGGGCTGTCACTGAAGCCACAAGACTTAGTACCAAGGGTAGAGGTGAGCACCTTTGCTCAGCTGCGGACCCAGCCTATTTCCGGACTTCCGCCCAGAACCAGCAGTCGGAACCTGCTCGCTACAGTTCCGTGGGTTAGGCGGGGCTTTTGATGTGCTCTCAGCTGTAAGCTTTTGCCCGTCTGGAGATTTAGCCCCGCCCTCGAGGCCAGGGCCCTTCTGCGCAGGGTCGGAAACCAAGGTTTATTGGGGTGGGCGTGTTTGCTGGCTTCCGCTCAGCTGCGTACTTCCGCTCGTCCCGGCCTCTACCCCGCCCCGCGTTCGGAGCCGGCTGGTGCACGTATGAATGCAATCCGCGGTTTCTCCGGCCGGGCGGGGATAGTAGCGTGAACTCAGCTGCGAGGTTCCACTGTCTCGGGGTCTACCCCGTTCCTGCGCTCGGAGCCCGCTCGCGCACGTATACTGTCCAACCGCGGTTTCTCCGGCCCGGGGGGTGGGGCGCTGGTAGCGTCAGCTCAGCCGCGAGCCCCTGCCCGTCCCTGGTCCTAGCCCGGTCCCTGCGGTCAGGGCCGGCTTGCACAGGGCCTGCCCGTTCCTGTCCTCCCGCTTTGTCGCCGTAAGTGGGATTAAAGGCGGGCCCGCAGCTTCCAGGCCGCTTTCGCGCGTCCCCTCTGACCCTCTGGGCTAGACCGATCTCCCACTGGCTTGGCCTCTGCCCACGCCGACAGAACCGCGTTTCAGCGTCCTGCTGCCCACCATGCCCTTAAGCAGCCCTCAGCAGAGTAGGAAGGGACCTAATACTCCACACTGTAGGCCTGGGAGCTCCCTCACTTGTTTCACAGCTCAAAACTGTCCAAACGCCTCTTCTAGGCTCTAGGACTGCAGGCTGGTGCTTGGTTCCTGGGACCCAGGTCCCTCCCTCTCCGCCAAACTTTCCTCCCGCCCCGCGGGTCTCTCCGGGCTGCCGTTTGCTCCGGGGAGCTGGGCAGCCCTCTTCGCGTTTTTGCTATTCCTACCAGTCTCAATGTGGCTTCTTCTGTGTTCCTTGGTTGAAGAGTTCACTTAGTTTAGTTCATAGTTGGTTTATCCAGATGATGGTTCTTTAAATTGAGTTATAATTCACTTTGCTTCTGGGAGTTGGAAGTTGGTACGTCCGCCTACTCCGTCGACATCTTGCTTCCCCAATAGATGGGAGTTTTGACAGTGATGAGGAGTTATATGAATTTTATGATGAATAAGACTTGAGGTCAATAACTTTATGTGATACATTGTCAAATTTTGGGGCCCAAAATTAAGGTGCGTCTTATACATGGTGATATACAGTAAGTGGCTTAGAAGCTTGCTCATGGTCACACATCAAAAGATACAGGTGGTTCACATCCAGGGCCAACTCTCTTAACTACTTTGTTGTGATAAAATACTAAGTTGAAAAATAAGACTTGCTTCAAATAACTTGCCATCAAAAGAAAGCTTTGAAAATTATTATAATATTATTAGTTGAAAAGAGAGTTGACCAAGATTCTTGAAATTTTTTGGAACAGCTATCTCAGGTAATTTTTTGTTGATTTTTTTTTCTCTTTCAATATTTTTTTCTCTAGTGATTCACTTGACCATTCATGGAATTGTACGTGTTTTTTTTTTTTAATGTTTATTCTATTGATCTTAGAGAGAGGAAGGGAGAGAGCAGGAAAGGGACAGAAACTTTTGTTCCTGTATGTGCCCTGACTGGGGATTGAACTGGCAACCTCTGCACTTGGGACGATGCTACAACCAATGAAGCTATCTGGCCAGGGTTGAAATTATACATCTTTATGTTGACTTTTTTTTTTTTTTAATTTAATTTTATTCATTTTTTAGAGAGGAGACACAGAGTGAGAGAGAGAGAGAAAGAGAGAAAGAGGGGAGGAGCTGGAAGCATCAACTCCCATATGTGCCTTGACCAGACCAGTGCAGGGTTTTGAACTGGCGACCTCAGTGTTCCCAGGTCGACGCTTTATCCACTGCGCCACCACAGGTCAGGCGATGTTGACTTTTTTATTTTCTGATTTGTCTTCCACAGTAAAATAGAGGAGTCGTTCAAGGTAGGAGCCATATATTATTTATCTTTTTATCTTCAACACCTAACATAAAATATCACTAAATATAGGACTAAATAAAAATCATATTCAAAATAAATAGCAGCAATTATTTATACTTAGTATTTACAAATACATTTCACCCAAGAGTACAACAATATTTTAAAGACTTTAATAAAATAAGTGCCAGTAATATTATTGTAGGAGAATTAAATATTATTATCGTATTTCACAATCAAGGGCTTTAATTGTGAAAAGAGCGAGTGGCTTTCCATAGGTTATTAAGTCAGTCAGTAGAGAATAAAACAGAATTTAAGAGTTTCTTTTCTTATTACAAAAAATGATTCCTCCAAAGTTAAATGAACGCACACAAGAATACCAAATAATAATAATAACAATAACAAAGATACTTTATCAATACCAAGCAAAATTTAAACACAAATGTTAATTTAGGTTAACTTTATTTGAGTAAGTTATGTTGAAAAGCAATTATAAAGATCATGTTCAGAAACTTCTTTCTACGCTATTTTTGTTTTCTACACATTATTTTAGAAAGAAGGGCTATATCCTCCCATGAGATCTACAGGGCGGATATGAGATAAGCCACAGATGAGTTAACTTGTTTTGGCTTGAATGAGGAAGTGTGGGGCTCCAGATGCTTCCATGCTCCAAGCACATCAGATCCAGAAGGCAGTAGAAACTGGACCAAGACTCAAAGAAGGGGGCGGTTTGAGCTAATTACAAAATCCACCCATTCGGTGTTTCCGCAGACAAGAATTTTTTTTTTTTTAAGGAAAATATCAAGACAACATGTGTATTATTAGTTCTTGGTGAACAAACTTTGACAAAGAATGATTCTAGAGTCTTGAATTTCTAACTGTAGAAACGGTTTTACTCTTAAATCTGTTCCTATGACTGTTTTCCCTACCTCTGTTCACGGTTTCACCATCTATTGTACTGACCAAGCTGGAAACCTGAAATTTGTTCTCCACAGCTTCTCCTCCCTCACCATCACATGTCAGTGGTTCTCTAAGCCCCGCCCATGTTATCTCCTAAGTGGACATATCTGCGTCATCTTTTCCAAGCTTGAACCTCTTCACCCCTCCCGTGGACTGTATGACAGTCTCTTAGACACTTCTCCATCTCCTGTGTCCTCTCTTTGTGGTAGTTTTTCCTCACCAAGCTGATAAAATTATTTATTTGTCTAAAAGCCAGTGGCTTAGCCTTGCCTATAAATCAGAATACAACCTCCATAGAATATTTATGCCCTTCCCAATTTTCATAATCACTTATTTTCTTCTACTTCCCTGAAACCCTCCATTTTAATTACCAGTTTCCTCTTGCTGCTCCCTAGACCCCTCCAACATCTTGAGGTCTCTCAGGCTTGTGTCTGAGCTCATCCCTCAGGCTGCAGCGCCCTTCCTCATTGTCCCTCTCAAGGCCAACTCCTCGACTTTCTTCAGATCCCTGCTTGAACACAGCCTCCCTGTGAATGATTTCCTGACTCTCGTGTATAATGAATTATTCCTATTTCATGCCAATGGCCTAAACTATCGCTCTTTGCAGAATAGTCTTTTGATGCCTGCATTTCTCAACTCCCTTCTAATGAGGTAAGGCCACGGGACTTCTGGTTGCCACCTCTGGTCCAAAACACGCATTGGTGCGTGACCTTCCAACTCTTCTGCTGTTGGCTGCTGTGACAGTCTTGTGACGAGATGGCAGAGCCACAAGCTAGAAATGGCCTGGACATACCACACGGAGGGAGCTGCTCTGGAAAGTCCTGTGAACCTGCATTAGAGTTCATCTAAGCATCATATAAACTTCTGTTGGCTAGGTCGCTGGGCTTTGGTGTTTATTTCATTACCACAGTGTAACTTCCGCTATCCTGACTAATTCTCCTTCCTGCATATCTCTGTTTAGCCTTTTATTATGCTGAATTATAATGATGTGTTCATTATTTTTCTCCTATACTATAAACCCTCAGGTTGGACCCTATGCTTTATTTTTCATCTAACAGGAGTGTTATAACCCAAACCAAACTTGTCAGCAATTGAACTCAGCATCTTCAAACTATCCACAAACCTGCTCTGCTCCAGTTTCCTGTCTCTGGAAATGACATGACCATTAACCCAGTCTCAATCTAGAATTTAGAACTATTCTTCTTACTGTCTTCTTCATCTTAAGTCAAGAAATATCCTAGAAGGTAGTTATTCTACCCTCTAAATACTTCTTCAGGTTGCAGTGTTTCTCCCTCCCCTTATTCATTACAATCTATCTCTTGTTGGGGTTGGTAGGCAACAGCTTTCTACATGGTCTTCTTCCATTGCTCCTTTGTGATTCATTTCTCATCTGCAATAAGAGAAGTGCATTTTAAAATTTGAAAATATGATCATATTACTTCCATACTTAAATAACTTTCAGTTATTTTGTAATATTCCGTTCAATAACTTCCAGTCAGTTCTGCATTGCTTATATGTCATCTTACTTTATTGTAATTCTTTTTATAATTTTTGCCCTCCTCTTTTGGGTGTTCTGGGACACAATTTCCAACAAGATGGGGTTATCCATACCAACAAACAATTCTCAGGCACCAGCAAGGTGCCTAGTAGTTTCACTTAGTTCTGACCCTGTCTCCTTGGAGATAGCATCAGATTCCGCAGGTGACGAGCTGAGCTCTGAAAGACTGCTCTCTACATCAGATGCCAGTGGAAAACCCAGTCTGCTGTTATCCATGTTTCTGACCAACCAGTTACAGGTCGGAAGTTCCCACAACCGGTTCTTGGACTTCAGACACCAGACGTAAGCCCAAGTTGTTTCCTGTATCTCTGACCAACTGGCTTCAAGTCAGAGGTTCCCACAGCCCCCTCCTCAGGTCTGAGCATCTGCTAGAGCAGCTCACGTTTCCATGCCCTCCACAAGCTCATCACACTCCCAGCACCTGCAGGTGTTCACTAACCCCTTCATTTGGGGTTTTTATGAAGACTTCATTACATAAGTATGATTGATTAAATTGTTGAGCACCGGTGATTGAACTTTATCTCCAGCCCTTTCCCCTTTCCAGAGGAGGGGATGGAGGGACTGAAAGTTCCAACCCTCTAATCACATGGCTAGTTCCACTGCCAACCATCCTCACCCTTGGGTGCTTTCCAAAAGTCACCTCATTCACATAATAAACGACACCTTCATTGTTCTCAATACTTAGGAAATTACAGGGGTTTGGGGAGCTGTGAGCCAGGGACTTTGGATGAAGACCAAATATACATGAGAAATGTATTTTGGTCTTATGAATTTTAAATATATATATATATATATTTATATTTCATATAAATCACAATATTGTACCTCTGCTTGGATTTCAAGTATGCTCACTTTGAAAATGTGTTCTGCCTTGCCTCTTCCCTGCTATATTTCTAGCTTCTGACATACAATAGGCAGTAAAAAATATTTGTTGAATAAACAAATGAATGAATACTTGGAAAATAGTAGATGGACAGTGGGTGTTTCTTGAATAGATAAAAAGCCAACTACTCATCTACACTCAAGCAAATATGAATTTCAGTACATTCTGAATTGTTTTATCCATTCATATTTTAACTTCTAATACCTTCTTATGCCAGCCCACAGCCCTTGTGACCTTTCAAATTCTAATCTATGGCTCATTTATTCATTCTTTTATTGGAGATGGAGGTTATTTGCATGTTAATTCTTACGCACTTAGGTATTTGAGCTACACAACATTTAAGTTAGTGTTACTTTGTAAATGTTCTTGAATAATTTTTACATTTATGATAAATTCAGCCTCTTGACTGAACTGTAAACAAATTTAGAATCAAAACTGAGTTCTGTTTGTTTTGAAGCTCTTCCTCCCCTACCCTCCTGGTGCCTAGCATTGTGGTTCGCAGGAGAGGATCTCTTGATAAGGAGCAGCGATGGAACAGTGCGCAAGGGTTAGCCTACAAGGGTGACAGCTGGACGTGAGAACTGCTCAGCAGACAGGTCACTGGACTGGATTCCCGGTTTCGCCTCAGGGTGGAAATGAACTTTGAGACTGGCATGTAGGGCTTGGGTCAGAGATACGATGTACTTGGTGCTTACTGTCTTAGTTTTGTTGGGCCCCATTTCAAGATGCATTTTTGCCAACTCAGTCAGTTATGTGTAATGGCCCTGTGTTGAGTTTAAAACACCTTAACATTCATAAATGAAGAAGAAAATTAAGTTTCCCTGAGGTCCTTTTAGATTGATTGAGAACTTTCAATTCCTAAGATAAACCACCTTTATTCAGTAAAAATTAGTTAATGTTTTTTCTTTTTTTATTTTATTTTTTTGTGACAGAGACAGAGAAACAGATAGGTACAGACAGATAGGAAGGGAGAGAGATGAGAAGCATCAATTCTTCATTGCGGCACCTTATTTGTTCATTGATTGCTTTCTCATATGTGCCTTGGCTGGGGGGCTACAGCACAGCGAGTGACCCGTTGCTCAAGCTGGTGAGCCTTGCTCACCAGATGAGCCCGCGCTCAAGCTGGTGGCCTTGGGGTCTCGAACCTGGGTCCTCCGCATCCTAGTCCGATGCTCTATCCACTGCACCACTGCCTGGTTAAGCATAGTTAATGTTAAGATCTAATTTACCTTTACTATTTTTTCCTTACCATCTCCCTTCCATCTCTCATTGGAATCAATATTTAAAACAAAAACAAAAACTCTTGGTTTTTTAATTTCAAGTGATCAGGACTATGAAAGATATTACATGTGGTATGAATGAAAACCGGTACACATGTGAACTCATTTTGAGTGTGTCATCGCCTTGATTCCGCCTGTACTAAGAGAGACCATTTCCTTAACTGCTCCGTAGCTCCAGGTATATCTCAGATGAAGGGATAAGTCTGATCAGAGGACAGCCTGATGACAATGGGTCTTTCATGCACTCAACCGACACTTTCATGATGTTTCTATAATGACCTGTCTGAAGACGGCAGTTCCAGCATAAGAAATACTCCAGAATTTCAGAATAAGGCAAAACAATCCTGTGTTACTTAATACAGTCTTATGCACAAAATGAGGCCTGATCTTATACATAAAATGAGGAGAAAGTACTATAATTCTTAGTTCTTACACCTTACTTCCTTGAAAATATTAAACTACTACACATGTTAAGTGAAGAAAATTCATTCTTAAAATACTGAAATTAAAATGTAAATATCTATGATCATAAAAACTTGAACATACCTTAGAGCTACAAGCAAACAGGATTTGGCACCTTCTTTTGGCCACATGAGTTTAACTGAATAACTAAGGACTTACTTTTATTGGCATATTTTAGAGGTCACTGAATATTAGATTGTGAGTAATGAGGGCATATTAAGATATAATGTATTCCTATTTGGGGGTTCCACAACCAATTAAGAAAAAAAAGTGGGCTCATCTTCTGTATAAACATAGAATTACCATTTCTGAGATACAGTAGGTTCACTTTGTGTCTGCTCTGTGACTACTGAGAAAAAGGGAAGGTAGTTTTTAACAGTCAGCTAAGTCTTCACAAACACCACAGACTGGTGGCTTAAACAACAGAAATTTATTTTCTCACAGTTTCAGAGGTTTGAAAGGCCAAGATCAAGGAGTTAGTTAATTGGTTTTTGGTGAGAGTTTCTTTCTTTCTCTTTCTCTCTCTCTCCTTCCTTCCTTCCTTCCTTCCTTCCTTCCTTCCTCCCTCCCTCCCTCCCTCCCTCCCTCCCTCCCTCCCTCCCTTCTTTCCTTTCTATCTTTTGTGACAGAGACAGAGAGAGGAACAGATTGGGAGAGACAGGAAGGGAGAGAGATGAGAAACATCATTTCTTCATTGTTGCTCCTTAGTTGTTCATTGATTGCTTTCTCATATGTGCATTTACTGGAGGCTACAGCAGAGTGAATGACCCATTGCTCAAGCCAGCAACCTTGGGCTCAAGTCAGCGACCTTGGGCTTCAAGCCAGCGAACTTTGGACTCAAGCCAGCAACCATGGGGTCATGTCTATGATCCCATGCTCAAGCCAGCGACCCCATGCTCAAGCTGGTGAGCCCGCACTCAAGCCAGAGACCTTGGGGTTTTGAACCTGGGTCCTCTGAATCCCAGTCTGATGCTCTACCAACTGTGCCACTGCCTGGTCAGGTGAAAGCTGTCTTAAAGTTCTTGCAGACAACCACCTTTTTACTGTGTCTTCACATGGCAGAGAGAGAGAGAGAGAGAGGAAGAGGCACTAATCCCATCAGACCAGGACCCTACCATCTAACCCTAATTATCTCCTAGAAGTCCCATCTGCAAGTATCATCACATTGGGATTCAAGGCTTTAGCACATGGACTTGTGGTAGGGGCACAAATATTCAGTCCATAACAATAATTTAAAGTTTTTATTTTTAAATCTTTTTAAAAAATTTATTTTTTTTATAGGGACAGAGAGAGAGAGTCAGAGAGAGGGATAGATAGGGACAGACAGATAGGAACGAAGAGAGATGAGAAGCATCAATCATCAGTTTTTCGTTGCGACACCTTACTTGTTCATTAATTGTTTTCTCATATGTGCTTTGACCATAGGCCTTCAGCAAACAAGTAACCCCTTGCTCGAGCCAGTGACCTTGGGTCCAAGCTGGCAAGCTTTGGCTCAAGCTAGATGGGCCCACGCTCAAGCTGGCAAGCTCGGGGTCTCCAACCTGGCTCCTCTGCGTCCCAGTCCAACACTCTATCCACTGCACCACTGCCTGGTCAGGTAAAGTTTGTTTTCTTTTAAACCACTCCTTGTTCTTGGGAGTCATCATGGTTCCCATTTCCAGAGTGTGTTATTTATTTTATTTTATTATTTTTTACATTCTTCTGGCTTTTCTTTCCCAAATTTTAGCAATTAGCTTTGACCTTCACATCGTGATAACAGAGAAGGATTCTTAGGAAGTGGTTATTTTCTTTCCCTGCTTAGGAAGCTAGATGGAATATTTTTACTTACTTGCCTTGTGCAGTGATTATATTATATCCCTACTTTATAGCCTGAAGTATTTTCTTTGCTAAAAGTGCTGTGATGTCACAGAGGTCCCTTGTATTCAGACTGTCCTTTCCACAACTCATTCCAGAATAAGTGATCAATGCTTCCATGAGTACAACTGTTGAGATGCTATTAAAACAAAACAAGGGGGCCTTATGCCTAAAACGTTCAGACGTGCCTGTAAACGACATCCGAAAGACCATCCGGCTCTTTAAAATAAAGTGCCATTCTTGTATTCAGTGAATACTCTGATGTCAAATTATTTCCTGGAATGACTTTTTCATAAAATTAGCTTAAGTCACTATTAATTATCGCTTTGGAAAAAAGCCTATCCTGTGTGGTTAACAAATGGGTATAGTGAATGCACACCAAAGATCAAAGGTGAAAGGTTAGTAGGAACCAGTTATGACTTCAGTTAAATATGATTGGGTAAAGGAGTTAAGCCCTATTCCTAAAACTGTGGCATGCTAACACTTAAAAACAAGTGGAGGGCTTCAATTACTGTATAACTTAATGGGCAGTTTAAAAAATATCCTGTGTGGTGAGGGGATCGTTCAGCGTTGCTATCATTAAGCTTAGGAGGTTATTAGGTGACTTATGTCTCTGGATCCAGATGAAAATGGACCCTTCCCCCTTTGTGAGGAACTAACACTACATTGGCCTTGTCAGTGCATCGTGTTTATGAAATCCTCGAGTGGTCTATCATTGAAATTTAACTTTTAAACTTTAGTAAGTCAGGTTGTAGCCATGGGAAAAATAATCAGTGTTTGTAACTTAAGGCAAGTTGAAGTTTCCTTTCCCTCAGTGTATCTTATCTATAACGGTCATTTTTATTTGGCATAGAACACGAACTAAAAATATAATCTGTATTTCTGTGCAATCATAGTTGTCTTTAACTCTATTGTTTGCATATTATTTCTATTAAGGCTATTATGTTTTTAAATTATAAAAATTAGAAAGACTGTTAGTAAGAACTTATTTATGAGTAAAACATTTATTCAGCAATAAATGTCTCTTTTTTTAGTAAGAGTGAGAGAGAGACAGAGACAAGGACAGACAGATACAAAGGGAGAGAGATGAGAAGCATCAACTCATAGTTGAGGTGTCTTTGTTGTTCATTGATTGCTTTCTCACATGTGCCTTGACTGGGGAGCTCCAAGAGAGCCAGTCACCCCTTGCTCAAGCCAGCAACAATGGGGTCATGTCTATGATCCCAAGCTCAAGCTGGTGACCCCGCGCTCAAGCTGGTGAGCCTGCACTCGAGCAGGCAACATTGAGGTTTCAAACCTGGGTCCTCAGCATCCCAGATCAACGCTTTATCCACTAAGCCACTGTCTGGTCAGACACATCATTTCTGACAATTATCAAACCTAGGTGAATGTTAATTTGGTCATATAGTACATGTGAACTGATGTGTGTGACACTGGCCATGTCTTTGATGAGTCAATACAGTTCGGAAGGCAGTATTATACAATGGTGAAGTCAGACTCTGCAGCCAAACTGCCCATGTTTGAATCTCAACTCTGCTACTTACTAGCTGTGTAAATATTGGGTAAATTACTGAGTCTGCTTCTGCCTCCAAGTGCTCATTGATAAAATGGGATGGTAGGTAAAATACCTACCTCACATAGTCATAGCAAAGATTATATAAATCGATAAGTTAAAATGGTATTGCCGCCTAGAAAATCCCCAATAAACATTTCTTGTTATGCATAGTGGTCAGGAGCACTGGCTCTAGTGCCGGATGTCCGGAGTTTAAGTCCAGGCTCCACCAGCAGCTGAATGACCCTGGACAAGTTGCTTAATATCACAGTGCCTTCATTTCTTCACCTGAAAATGGGGATAATGACAGATAAAAGGACTAATTGAAGTAATGGAGGCAAAATGCTTAGAAAAATGCCTGGCACATATCAATGCTGAGTAAATATTAGCAATAGATATTATAACCACATTAGAGAGACTAAATTACACTCATGCTTCTTAAATAACAAATGAAATACGTTATCAAATGATAAATGTCATATCTTGTTTCACAAACTTGAAGACTAGCTTAAGGTCACATATTTTTAGTAGTAATATGACTGCAAACATCCATTCTGCATATTATGAGAATATCTTTCTTTTCTGGGTCCGTCCACGTGTCATGGTAAGTCCAGAAACCCAGGGACTGTTACTTAGTCTTAAAGGGTCAGTTCTGATGACTGTCCTCTGATGTTGAAAGTCCATTGTCATTTCTGCAGTTTACCCTTAAGGTCCTGGGTCAGAGAGGTTCTGGTGCCAGCCCTCCCTTTCTAATTTTCTCAAACCAGAGTGCCCGTTCTCACCTCCCTAAAGCACAGCCAGGGGCAGACTCCATGATCCAAGCAAGACCATCACAGTAACCAACAGTACATTTCCGTAGGTCTCAGTTAATCAATTTTAAATAGCAATAAACAGTATAGTAACAAAGATAACTAAAAAAAACCTCCACAATGTTTGAAATTAAGCAACACACTTGTGAATAACTGATAGGCCAAAGTGGAAATTACATCAGAAATTAGAAAATGTTTTGAATTGAATAATAATAACAATATGGCACATCAAAACTCATGGGCTATAACTGAAGTGGCATTTAGAGGATAATTTATATCCTTAAACACACATTTTAGGGAAAAATGGCTGAAATTCATCATCTAATATTTCATCTCAACAAGTTAGAACAGCATATCAAACTCAAAGTTGAAAGAAGAAAATAAAAAACAGAAATGAATAACAGCAAACAAATAATAGAGAAAAATTACAGAGCCAAAAGCTAGTAATAAAAAAATTATTGAATTTCTTGGGGTGACATTGGTTAATAAAATCATGTAAGTTTTGGGTGCACGACTTTATAAAACATTATCCGTGTATCGCATTGAGTGTTCACCATCTCAAGTCAAGTCTCCTTCCATTACCACTTAACTTCCCTTTACCTCTTCCATCTCCCCCACCCTCCTTTCCCTCCTGTAATCCCCACACTGTTGTCTGTGTCTATGAGGTATTTTTTCTTTGCTTCATCCCTTCACATTTTTCACCCAGGCCCTCAACGCCGATCCCCTCTGACAGCTGTCAGTCTGTTCTCTGTACCGTGAGTCTGTTTCTATTTTTTAAATCTGCTGTACATTTACACAATAAAAAAAGCAAATCTTATCTTTTGTGTCAGCATAGTATTATACTAAGTGAAATAAGCCAGTCAGAGAAAAATAAAAGCTGGTACCTTATAATAGTTAAACTGACAAAACCTAGTAGGTGAGAAAAAAAAGAGAGAAAATACCAGTTGCAGGAACAAATAAAATTCCTGCCATCATTAAAAAGAGAGTAAGAGTTGCCGGACCAGTGGTAGTACAGTGGATACAGCATCAACCTGGGATGCAGAGGGCCCTGGTTCAAAACCCCGAGGTCACTGGCTTGAGCATGGGCTTGCCAGCTTGAGCACAGGGTCACAGGCTTGAGCCCAAATTCTCTGGCTTGATGCCCAAGGTTGCTGACTTGAAGCCCAAGGTCATTGACTTGAAGCCCAACGTCACTGGCTTGAGCAAGGGGTCACTGGCTCAGCTTGAGCTCCTGCCCATCAAGGCATGTATGAGAAGTGATCAATAAACCACTAAAAAACAACTGCGAGATGATGCTTCTCACTACTCTTTTCCTCTCTCTCTCTCTCCCTTTCTGTCTCTATAAGAGAGGGAGGAGGATGAGTTAATTATAAATGACTCTATGCCAATAAAAAATCTGAAATTTATATGAAATTGACAAATTCCTTGAAAAACAGGAGTTATTGGCCTGACCTGTGGTGGCGCAGTGGATAAAGCGTCAACCTGGGAACACTGAGGTCGCCAGTTCAAAACCCTGCACTGGTCTGGTCAAGGCACATATGGGAGTTGATGCTTCCAGCTCCTCCCCCCTTTCTCTCTCTCTCTCTCTGTCTCCTCTCTAAAATGAATAAAATAAAAAGAAATTTAAAAAGCAAAACAAAACAGGAGTTATTAAAACTAGAAGAAATATAAAATTTAAATAGTTCTATATTTATTTTAAAAATTGAGTCTACTATTAAAGTCTTCTCCTTCTTCTTCTGCCTCCCAATGCAAAACAGGCCCATATAGCTTCAATGGCAAATTGTTTCAATATTTAGATAATATAACACTTAAAATAATTATCCCAGAGAATAAAGAGGGATACTTCCCAATTTGATTTGTGAAGCCAGCTTAATCTTGATATTAAATCCTAACAGTGCCTGAACAGGCAGTGGCGAAGTGGATAGAGTGTTGGACTGGGATGTGGAAGACCCAGGTTCGAGACCCTGAGCTTGCCAGCTTGAGCGCAGGTCCATCTGCCTTGAGCCAAAGCTCGCCAGCTTGGACCCAAGGTCTCTGGCTCCGGCAAGGGGTTGCTTGGTCTGCTGAAGGCCCGTGGTCAAGGCACATGTGAGAAAGCAATCAATGAACAACTAAGGTGTCGCAACGGCAATGAAAAACTAATGATTGATGCTTCTCACCTCTCTCTGTTCCTGTCTGTCTATCCCTCTCTGACTCTCTCTCTGTTCCTGTAAAAAAAAAAAAAAAATCCTAACAAAGATTTTTTTAAAGGAATATAAGAGGGCAATTTCTCTCATTTATGTAGATGAAAAAATCTTGAATAGAATATTAGAAACAAAATTCAGTGATAGATAAAAAGAAAATAGCAGAACCAAATTGGGTTTATTCCAAGAAATGCAAGGTTGGTTTGGCATTTAATAATTAATCAGTGTAATTCGGCACTTGAACAAGATAACGTATGGTACATACGTAGAGTAGAAAAGTCGTATAAACATTTCAATAGATGTATAAAAATCATGACCAATTCCAATATTCATTCATGATTTTAAACAACCTCTTATCAAACCAAGAATACAGGAGTGGGCAAAAGTAGCTTTATAGTTGTTCTTATTTTAAAAAATACAACAATTAATAATAATACAGGAATAAACTCTTTGTTTCATGTACTCACAACTGTAAATGTACTGTTGTCTACCCTCTGTATACAGGAATTCCTTAATCTGATAAAGATAAATATATAAAATAGACCTTTTAAAAAATCTTTTTAAGACTTTATTCATTTTTTTTAGAGAGGGGAGGAAGACAGAGAGAGAGAGAAAGAGAGAGAGAGAAGGAGAAGTAGGGGAGGAGCAAGAGGCATCAACTCCTGTATGTGCCTTGACCAGGCAAGCCCAGGGTTTCGAATCGGTGACGTCAGTGTTCCAGGTCAATAGACTATTATTTTTAATGGTCAAATGTTGAAACGTTTTCCTCTGAGATCAGCAACAAGGTAAAGATGTCCACTATCCTTATTTCTATCCAATATCATATTAGATTAATCAGTGCAAGCTGAGAAGAGACAAGACATTTAAAAGGAGAATAAGAAATAAAGTTGTCAGTATGCACAGATAACCTGATTTTGTAGATAGAAAATCAAAATGAATTCACAAGCTATTGAAAATAATAAGTGGATTTAGCAAGGTTGTTAGAAGTCAGGATAGATGTTACCTTTAGGAAGAAGGGAGGGGACAGGGTGGGGCTTTTGAGTTAGTGGTGGTCGGCAAACTCATTAGTCAACAGAGCCAAATATCAACAGTACAACGATTGAGATTACTTTTGAGAGCCAAAATTCTTAAACTTAAACTATATAGGTAGGTACATTCCTTATCGAGGTAGCGCCCACACGTGGTATTTTGTGGAAGAGCCACACTCAAGGGGCCAAAGTGCCGCATGTGGCTTGCGAGCCATGGTTTGCCAACCAGGGGGTTAGGGTAAGATTCTATTTCTGGACCTGGGTAGTGATTACACAAGTGTGTGCACTTTGTGATAGGAATTATCCCCTTGGAATTTGTGCATTTTTTCCTGCATGTAAATAGCACTTCAAGGAAGAATGTCTATTAAAACTAAAATATAATATGGGCTAGGAGAGGGAATTCTGATACATGAAAGTCATTTTAGTATAGTAGAACTATGGATGAAAGTTTTGTTGTTGTTTTTTTTTATAGGGACAGAGAGAGAGAGTCAGAGAGAGGGATAGATAGGGACAGACAGACAGGAACGGAGAGAGATGAGAAGCATCAATCATCAGTTTTTCATTGTGAAACCTTAGTTGTTCATTGATTGCTTTCTCACATGTGCCTTGACCGCGGGCCCTCAGCAGACCGAGCCACCCCTTGCTGGAGCCAGCGACCTTGGGTCCAAGCTGGTGAGCTTTTTTGCTCAAGTCAGATGGGCCCACGCTCAAGCTGGCGAGCTAGGGGTCTCAAACCTGGGTCCTCCGCATCCCAGTCCACTGCGCCACCACCTGGTCAGGCAGGATGAGTTTTGAAGTCTTTAATTTGGTTGTCACACTAAACAGAATTTGGGTGGGAGGATAAAATAATTTAGCACTTATTCAAATACATATATAAACTGAAGATGAGTTCTGTGCTAAGACCATTAACAATTTCAGCCAGAAGAAAAGTTTTTAAGCTGGTATAAGAATAGCCTCCTAAGGAGTCTTGCTCAAGAGATATGAACTTCTAATTTTGAACAATGTAATTTCCAGGCACATCTGTCACCATGCACAGTTAAAAATTTTTTTTCTTGTAATGAGAACTTCTAAAATCTATTCTCTTGGCAACTTTCAAATATGCAACATAGTATTAACTATAGTCACTATGCTGTACCCTTTCTAACAATATTTAACCATTCAGGGTTAAAACCTCAGGATAGTCTGAGTTCCCACAATGAAACCATGTCATCTATATATAAAAGATTACTTCTCTTTCTATTCTCCACAGTGGAATGTAGTCGACATGTGGTTAGAAGAATAATACACATTTTGAGATGTGAGGTTATTTGCTCCTTTGATGGGAACATTTTGGATCAGGGAGGGACTGAGTTTTAACTCCTCACTCTGGGAAATATTTTCTTTTTTACTGTCTTTGTAATAAAGTTTTAAATTTTATGAATTATGATGTGTCTTTTTCTCTCCCTTTTTAAACTAGTTTCACAGTATCAAGGTGGCTTAAATTGGGTATGTGGGGCTGCCTGAGAGGGACTTACCTCATACAAGAAAAATCCTGTCTTTTTACCTGAGCGTGGCCACAAAAGATATCTTATCTCGTTATGCTTGGACTTGTACCAAGGACCCAGGCAGGATCTATAAACCCAACACAAAGAATCATGTGTAGTTAGTGTAACTTTGAAGACGGATACTGTAATTCTCTCCCAGTATCACATTAATTTTCACCTAATTTAAAATTCCCACTTGATAACCTAAAAACCTGGGAAGTTTAAGAGAGCTCTTCCTTTACCCTCTTCTCTACGGTGACCTTTACACAACAAAAAAGGAAACAGCCACTAGACAGGGAGCCAGAAAGGGCAGGCTCTCATCTTGACATTGCTGTTTGCAAGGTTACAGAGATTACTTCATCTCTGAGTCTCAGTTTTCTCAGCACTGGATAGTTAATATCCCCTGCTTCCGAGTCATTACATTAAGAAAAGTGTAAAACAGAATTAAATATAGGCCTAACATCATTACGTTATTAGTCGTAATTGCCATCTTTACGTTGCATTCTGAATATAAAAATTAAAGGATATATATATAGTGGTGCTTAGGCTTGAGAAGAATACAGGGAAATGAGGTCAGAAAGACTAAGGAATGGAAAAATAAACACACCGATAATTCTAAAAGGATAAACAAAAAAGGGGGGCAAAGTTGCAATCTTTAAAGGCCAGCAGAAACTTTTATTTTTCTAATTATATCACACATCTCCACCTTGATGTAGTAGACATCTGTTGTTTATCTGCCTTACAACCTTCTCTCCTTCTGACAGCAGAACTGCTTTTCCCAGATTCCATGGTTTTCTGGTGGGCTCCTTCACCACCTTATGAACTGTGTATACCTGGTAAGAAGTGGGATGCCCAAGGATTTGCAGGTGACCCAAGCCAGGGAAATCAGCATCCTCCCCTGAAATTGTTTATATATTTCCTGGACGAAATCTCTTTTCTCTGGGGTTCTAAGTGGGGTTTTATTTTTAAATGTGGGGCCCTTTTGTCTGTACAATAAACCGCTACCTCCTTTCTAGCTGCACAGAGGCACTGGTCATGTGCACTAAGATCATCATCTTTGAAGTATCTGAAGCCATTTCTCCCACACCTTCACATTGTTCTTCTAAGCATTGCATCTGTTTAATGAATGATGGAGTTTCCAAGTAGTTAAGAGCAGATATTAAAAGGCTCCGGATTTTTTTTCCCCCTGAAAAAGAGAGTAACATGATGTAAAAGAAAATCTCACCCACTTTCACTTAAAAATAACACCAAGTCTAGTCAGTCCACAGTGGTATCTCCAGGTACCTAAAATACTTATTTTGTAATCATCAAATATCTAAGATGTTCAAGTTTCCCTAATTGTCTTAAACTTTTTGTATTAACCTTTGGTTTGTTTGAATCCTGAAATGGAGCAAAGTTTTTTTGTTTTTTTGAAATCATCAAGTACACTGGCTGGTTACATTCCACCTCTCTTCAAATAGGTGTCTCCTTGTCACTATAACACATCCCCATGAGCAACAGAATATAGAAATTAAAATCTTTTTATGTGCTTTACAAATACCAGATGAGGTTCTGGTAATGTAATCATAGTGCAGATAAGCATTAAGTAATTGCTTGAAGGCACCCTTGGACATGAGAACCCAAAAGAGAGCAACGACAAGCAAACACTTATGTTGGTTTTGCAGCCTTTGGGTCTCTTTGGTGGCAAAAAAAAAAACCCCACCATTTGCCAATATCTAATAAAATACTAAAAATATATAAGGTAAATGCATTAGTATATTTATTTAAAATGTCTGTAGCTTCATTTACACCTAACATCCTTATCTTTGTCTTTCATGCCCTCGTTTTGAGTACAATCAAGGACCAAATAGTACCCCTTTGGGTTATAAATGAATTTATTAACTTTGCTTCCACTCAAGTATGAAAGGATGAAAACATTGTTACAGTTCTACAACTTCCTTCTCCCAAAGAGGAGGTGCCAAGGGGTGAAAAGTTAGACTTTTAGCTATGCACAATCCCCACCCATCTTATTAAATAAATGGAACAATGTAACTGATCCATGACTTGCTAAGCAAGCTCAGCATTTTGACAAGCCCAGTGGACCCTTCCTCTCCCCAATCAGGCCATTCTCCTGGGAGTCCTAGAGTTAATTTAACAGTGACCCCAACCATAGTAACATTTTATTATTTTAGATCCCCACTATCCCTCTCGAAACTGAACCAGGTATGGCTCCCTGCCCTCGGCGATTATTATTCTTAGTTTAATATTAAGATCTTTAAAAGTTTTTTGTTGGTTTTTAAATGTCACGAGAACCCATTAGGTGCTTTAACTGAGCTTGGGGGCTCCAGAGGTTTCAAACCGCCGCCCTCCGCTGTCCGCTTTCAAAGTACCTGCCTTCCCTTTCTTCGCTCGTGGCTATCAGCGCCAGGTAAGTGCCCAGGGTCTGATCTGGGACAAAACTCATGATCTTCTGGCTCAGGTTCTGTGAACTGAGTCATTCTGGCACGGAAAATATTCCGTGACTCAGCAGGCCCGAAAGGAGGATGTCAGATTCCAGATAATTTCGAGTCTTTTAAAGGCAAGCTAGGGAACATAAACAACACAGTGGAAGAATTTCGCAGTGAGTTGAGTACCCGGGGGGAAAATGTCATTCCATTCCCAGCCTTTCACTTCCGTCCTTGCCCCTGTTAGACGACCGGTTACACTTTAATTTAGAGGCAGGAAATCATATAGAAAATTCATTTGGATGCTGCCATCCGGCCCCTTATTCTCCGGGGAGCCCTCTCCCGGGAAAGTGCTGGAGCGGACCCGCGCAGCAGGGGGCGTTCCCGGGGCGGCCGCCGGGGGCCGGGAGCCGGGAGCCTGCGGGCCGCCCCACCATCGCGTCCCTCCTGTGCCGACCTCCAGGCGCGGCCCCACGGGACAGACACCTGGCGGGCGGAGACCGCGCTCTGAGGCTCCGGTTGGCGCGGGGCCGGAAGGCCGACCCTGAGCGACCTCACCGACGCCGCGTCCCCCGTTTAAGGCCACCTCCGCTACTCCCTCCCCCAAGCCGGAGTCATGCCGGGACGCGGGCCGAAGAGACCCCGGTGTGCAGCCCGCGCCGGGCGCTCGCTCGCCGCAGCCGCCCGGCCCTCCCGGCATGCACCGCCCCGCTGCCCCTCCCTCCCCCGCGGCCACCCACCCCTCGCGCCCCTCCAGGCCCCTCCCCGCCGTCCGCGCGCCGCAGCCCGAGCGAGATGCCACCGCCCCCGCCGCCGCCGCCGCCGCTGCGAGTCGCCGGGGCCGACGCGCAGTCCACGGCGCGCGGAGGGCGGGGGAGCAGCGGCGGGGGCCTCGGGCGCTGCTGAGCGGAGGCCGGGCTTGGGCTTGCACCTCCGCCAGACCCCACCCCACCCTGCCGACCCCACCCCCTGCTCCTTCCTCCCGGGGCGCGCGCGCGGGCACGCGCTCGGAAGTCGGGGGTCGGCGCCGAGAGCGGACAGTGTCCCGGGTGGGTGAGGGCGGTGCGGAGGCGGCGTGCGGAGCAGTGGTCTGCGAGGCGCACGGTCCCCGCCAGCGGCGCGCACCGGCCGGTCTCTCCCGCGCGGGCCGCCGCCAGCGCCCGCTCCGCGAGCCCGGCCCGTGGGCCCGGAGCTCAGCCCGAAGCGGCCTCTGGGGGACGCCGCTGGGCGAGAGGAACGCGCCCTTGCCTGTGCCGGGGGCCAGCGCGCGGGCGGCGGGATGAGGGGCGGCGAGCGGGCCGCGCGAGCGCTGCGACCCCGGGGGCGGCTCTGGCCGGTACTGGCCGTGCTGGCCGCGGCGGCCGGCTGCGCCCGGGCAGCCATGGACGAGTGCATCGACGAGGGCGGGCGATCGCAGCGCTGCATGCCCGAGTTCGTCAACGCCGCCTTCAACGTGACCGTGGTGGCCACCAACACGTGCGGGACTCCGCCCGAGGAGTACTGTGTGCAGACCGGGGTGACCGGAGTCACCAAGTCCTGTCACCTGTGCGACGCCGGACAGCCCCACCTGCAGCACGGGGCCGCTTTTCTGACCGACTACAACAACCAGGCCGACACCACCTGGTGGCAAAGCCAGACCATGCTGTCCGGGGTGCAGTACCCCAACTCCATCAACCTCACGTTGCACCTGGGTAAGCGGTGACAGCCCTGTCCTCTGTACTGCTCGCCGACAACCCAGCGCCTGGGCCATCCTCACTCCTGGCCGCGCCTGCGGGGCCCATACAACCGCGTGCTGGCTCTGCTTTTCAGCGTGGGCCACCCAGAAATTCCCTTCTCCAACTTCTAAACTAGATCTAGCATTTAACATCCCGCGAGGGCCAAGATGCTTCCTGCCAGCATCTCTGTTTGCTTTTCTTTTTTTTCTATTTCAACCGGATTCTCGCCCCCTTGATTATTCACCATTTCGGCTGTTTTTGTCCCTCTTTTTTGAAACATTAACCAGATACCCACACCCGTGTTTTTCTCTCTCCTAGGAGGGCCATCACAGCGCATTTTTGGATCAGAGACAGGAAGGTCCACCTTAAGCACTTTTACCTTGTTGAAATGTCGCTTCAGGGTTGCCAGGGATTGCTCTGCTCTGTTGAATGAGCCAGAGAGGAAAGGGTCTAGGATTAGAGAATCGGGGGGTGGGGGTGGGGGCAAATGCCTTTGCGACCGATAATACTATGTGTAATTAGAATAGTTACTTTTAAAGCTATTGTTCTTTACAGTTCTTCAGCCTTAATCAAGGGCACAAAGCTATCTAACTGCTAATCCTAGTACAGAGAAAACAAAAGGAAGTGTCTGCACTAGTGCCCTCTAATTGCTGGGCCCAGTTTTGTCCCCGGGTAAAAAGGCTGTCCTTACTGTATTCCCTTATGCTTTGATTCACAAGTGTAGAAACGTGTGGAAGTGGCCTTTGAGAAATCAGGAAAGGGATGTATTGAAAACTTTGTTGCTGGGGGGTGGATGAGGATGGACATGTTTATCCTAAAGTATCAAACATCATGTTTGATCTAGATAACTTTTTCTTCATCATTGAAATGTGTAAACAAGCGGAATGATTTCCTACTTTAACAAAGTAACAAATGTGTGAGAAACCCGCCTTTTATTTGTAGAAGCTGTAACCGGCATTGCATTGAAAAGTATGATTTCACCGGTAGCTGGTAGTAATGAACTTCCAGAAAGGGCTGAGTACCAAGCCATTCTTCTGTCAAAGCAGGATAATTCTGAAAAGCAAATGACATTATTTGGGAACCTTTGGAAAGAACGTATTGTAGGCAGATGATTCTTATGGTCAGTTTGGTATTTTTCTTTACACTGCTCTCTGGTACACTGAACTTTATGTCAGTGTCAAGATGCCAGAGAAGGAATATGACTTACAAAAAATGCTTTGAAAAGTGGAGTGAAATTACTGTGTGTGGAGGGTTGGAAAAGCAGTATTTAGCATCTTTGTAGTTAGTTGTAAATACCATTTTATTTGTAGTCATGACATTCTGAAGATGAAAGTTTTTGAAAATAAATTCATAAAGTGAAACTCTGGAACACTTGTTTTTCAGAGATGGAAGAAGTAAAATGAACTGAACTCAGGTTTGCAAAGGTATTGGAAACAGAACTAGCAGTGTGGTGGACCCACATGCCCTACTGAAGACTGCAAGACACCTAGGCTTTCCCGAGACTTTGTGGGGCTGTTCTTTATCTGTTTTCTCCTGTTACATTTTTAAACTTGGCCAAGATTACCTTTGACATTTACAGTTGCCCCTCGCCATTTGGCGGTTCACTTTTTGCAGTCTCACTGTATTGTGGATTTTTAAATTGTATATATCTAATTTTGTATAGCGCATTTTTCGCTATATTGTGGGATTTTGGGGTATATAGGTATTTTAAAATATTTATTATTTTAATTATTTTTGTGGTAAAATAAGCAATATAAGTGTGGGAAAGGTTAATAACAGTGTGGGAAAGGTTTATAAGAGTGTGAGGAGGGTTTATAAAGCCGTGAAATATATATATAAATAAGAAAATAAATATAAGGTCGGTACTTGGAAGATTTTCACCTATCGTGGGGGATTCTAGAACCTAACCACCGCGATAGACCAGGGACCACTGTAGATCGATCTATTTTTGTTTAGATTTGACTTGTTAAAGTTTCTGCGTTGAGTTTTGAATGCCCAGGAAATCCCATTTTATCTATTTTCAAATATTAACATCTTCAAAGAAAAGGCAGTGCCTTGATATCTCAAAGTGCCTAAAAGTCATCTGACAATTTCTGAACAACAAGAGTCTCTTATTCAGGCAAAGGTGGGATTGTCAGTCTTGGCCTCTGAGTTTTCTGCTGTGGGTACTATGCAGCAAAAGGTTATTTCAGGTGGTTGTAGAGGTGGGTAGATTGTCCAGTGATTACTTCTCTGTTACAAAGATAATGTGGTGGGTAAGACAGTATTAAGTCAAGTCAGGTTGCTACTACTGGGAAGTCGATATATTAACTCTGGGTCATGGTGATTAAAAGGTCAAAAGATTTTAGAGTTTACCTACTTAGGAGTCTAACATGACTTTTTACTCTGAATATATGTTAGGACCTGTTTTTGCTGTAATTTTTTTCAGTTTTTGATAATATTCTTGGTAAATGCCATTCATAAACTATGGGTGTAAAACTCCTAAGTTAAAAAAAGTTATTTAAAATAGTTTTCATATGAGTACTGTGAATAACTGTAAAAACATTTACTTTAAGCTTTTCAGATAGACCGTTTCTAAAAACTTGAGTAGAACTTACTGTACTTGTTCTTGTATCAAAAATTATGCCCTGGAGGAAATTGTGTATGGTGGGGGGTGGGGAGAGTTGTATGTCATAGGGTTGATATCTCAATCAATAGCTCTTTCCCCTCCCATCAGTTCCTCCCTCTTTCTCTCCACCCTCCTCCCTCTCTTTCTCTCCTCCCGCTATTGTTAAATGACAAGGTTATATGTATACATGCATGTTCCGATCTATAATTTATGGCAAATAGGCAAGGCCTTATAATATTCAGTATACAATCCCTCCCTGACTCCAGTTACTCCGTGGGCTCTAGCTAACTAATTATTCCCACGAATTCAAGTACCATGACTGTTTGTGCATCTATTAAATCTCCCTTCCAGTTCAGATTTCACATACCCTTAAACAAGTGATGCATATTGTGCTGTGTCCTACAGAGCATGTGAAACGCGAAATGAGCAGTGGGAAAGAACTAGTCCTGGCTACCACTTTACGAGGCTTCCTTTTAATGTTCAACTTTAAACAAAGTAAACTTTAGAATAAGCCAAGTCCCATTGCACTTAAGAAGGCACAAGAAACATACGTGTTTTGGCACAGGTCATAAGTCATACTTGAATTGTAAAAATAAATGGCATAGTGAATGAAAACAGTACGTATAATGTCCAGCAAGTCTCTTCAGTTGCTAAGTTGCTTTAGAGATCACCATGCGTAATTTCTTACATAACCTTCTGGAAACTGTTTATGTATATACATGAATATTTAAATTACATGATCATTTTAACTGGTACTTTTTTTGGGGGGAGGGGCTGAAGCACATTTTAACAGATGGCAAGTACAAATTAGATCATTGTACCATTATCATCACTTGTACAAAAGCCAGGAAAATCAGTGTTGATTCTTAAGTAGCATACACGGTAATCCAGGGTGCAGGGTGCAGTATCTCAGATAGAATGAGTTCAGGTTGCTGTGGGAACCAGAACTGCATTTTCTGCCTGTTGTGGAGAGACATCCCAACCAGGCACCTTTTCTAAACAGAACTCTTTCTTATTTTGCCTTCAAATCCTGGCTCTTCTAACTTCTGCATGGATTATTCGATTGCCGATTATTTGGCTTTGGTGTTTTATAATAAGTCATAATAGGTTTTATCAGCATCAGTGGGGTAGTTGATAGTGAGATTATATCTGAGGATTTGCCTTTTATTAAACATCCCCTTTAACTTGATAGTCATTGTGGATGGAAACTTGGCAGACTGGGTCTTCATCTTGGGGAAAAATAGCTTTCTTTCTTTCTTAAAACAGTTGGATTAAGGGAGTGCTTATAAAACCAACTCAGTCAAAGTTTATGGAACTCCTAAAATTTACACCAAGACCTGATTTGTTGTCAAGCTTTTCATAAGCTTTAGGATGCTTTTTAATCTCTATCTAAATATCCTTTTTACATGTCTAAATCAGAATAATTGATGTACAAGGATATTAATTACACTTTATTTTGTTTGGTCCTCTGAGTGTCTCTTTAGCATGCAATAAACAAGATTTTTTCCCCAGGAAAATCTTTGCAACGTAGGCTCTGACTGTGTCAGGGAATAGTTCACTCTGGTGACTTCACTGTGGTATTTGTACACCCTGGGGGGACACTATTTTAGTTTGTCTCACAAAGACCTGATTTACACTTTGCAGGTTTCAACTTGAGAAGTGAAGGAGCTCTTCTTTAATGGCCAGAGGTTGTTGAACACAGTTTCATAAAGCCCTTGTTTTCCGGTTCTGCAATTCACTGCTTTTTCTGTAAATATCTTCTCCAGTTTTCTAAAGTATTCAGAGAAACAATGTACACATTAGGAGAGAAGTTGGAACTTATAAGGCATCCCACCCCTCCCAACAATTTTGTCATTGGCCACATTTGTGGGAGGGATAAGGTTTGACTACTTCAATTCCAAATCCTTTTAGGAAGTTGGATATGGCTTTTGCTATGCACTCCTTCCCCCTGTGCATACATTCTCATGTTACTGCCAACGATTCTTCAAACATTTTTTGAATACCCACTAAATACATAACACAGTACACCATAGAAAGGTGTAGAAGGTTGAAGGCCCTGCTTTCAGAAGTTTATACTCTATTAGGTGGAATTTTCCTACTCAGTTGTAATGTCATCGCACTAATAAATCAGGAGTGCCTTTATACTACACAGTTTATAAAGCCTCCAGTGTCTCAGCAATTAGATTTTCACAACTCAGTGCAGGCGAAAGTGAGGGTCCTGAGGTGGTGTTTTGCCAGAAGTCACCATGGAGGTAGATTTTGACTCCTTAGTCTAAAGCACTAGCCCCTGGAACTCCTAGCCTCTCTGACAAATCTCTCAAAAGAACCAGTTTATTCCAGGAACCTTTAAAATACAAGTTCATGTCCACATTGGTTCAGAGATACCAGACTCCCTTGGTTTTCCTCTTAGTTCCTCTCTGTTCTTCTTTACTGGTTTCCGGAGCCCTTTTGTGGTGCCGCTCACTCTCCCTGGATGAACTCTTAATCTCAAGGCTTGGTTTACTGTTTGCAAATCAGTAAATGCTAAATTTGTATCTCCAGGCTGGCCAGTTCTATCTCCAGACCGAAAGACTTGTGTTGGGCACGGTCAGTTTGGGACGTCCAGAGGCCATATCCAAAACTAAATTCACCCCTCATCATTGTCTTACCCAACTCAAAGCCGTATTGTAATGAACAGCACTGATATTTAACTATGAGGCTCTTGACCAGTCTTTTGCCAAGTCTCTCACGAAAGATAACCACGCTTGACAGGCTCTCATGAGTAAAGATTACTCTGTTTGGTGAGGAAGGAGGATCCAGTGCTGGAGGCGGGTCAGTTCTGGCCAGCGGTAACTCTACCCTATTTTCCCCACCCGTCCTTACTACCATTTGCCCAAGAGTCCACTCTTACCTCCTATACCCAGCCACAGTGTCTCTTGAATCCTTTGTCTTTACCTGACTGTAGCTCCCTATCGAATTTCACCTGGATTGCTGCAACAGCTTCCTAACTAATTGGTGGTCTTTCTGCCTCCAGTGTTGTCTCCGGTATTCAGATAGCCACCTTTGGACCGAGTGATGGTTCTCAAATGCAAATCTGGTGATACCATCGCCAGCTAGAAATTGTGCAGTGGATTCTCAGGCCTTTTGGATGGAGTCCAGACTCCCCGGAGTGAAGAACAAGGCACTTTAGGATCCAGACAGTTTTAATCTCTAGGTTTTTTCTTATTTTAATTCCCAAAGGGCTGCCTGTATGGTTTGGAACACGTCTTCCCTGTGTCACCACCTTTGGGAATCCTTCGTCAGTTTCTCTGTCTCTATTCATTGTGTTCTGTGGCCTGTCTTAGGTGTGCAACCTTCTTTGTCTCCACTTCCAGACCATGAATTTGAAGGCAGTGGCAGCGACTTAGCCATCTTTTCAGTTTGGTGCAATATAACTAACAATTAATTGCTTGCTAAAATAAGGACTTAATCTGCTCCTTATCTTAAACTACCTGTTTCAGAGGGGACAATTTCAAGGTGCCTACGTGCTGCCTCTGTTCCCTTGCCTAAGTTACTTGCGCTGAGATTTGTGAGAGGGACCTCCAGGGATTTGTCAGCATCTTCTTTCTTGTGAAATGAGAAAGTTGGAGGTTTGCTCATTTGGGCTTAAATTGAAAGCTGGCTGAATGGGTTTACCAGCAAACTCATTTATAGAAATGTCCCTGAGGTTTTAGGGTATTGTGCCAGACTTTGGTGACACTAATGATGTCTGCTTTTCTCTCCACGGGCTCTTCGCGGGGGCCAGCCTGAAATAACTGGGCCAGGGCAGCCTGGTGCCCTGGGCAGCTCCATATTCATGGAATAAAATAAAGCAGACTTATCTCTTTTTTAGACAATGGCGCTCTCAGATCCCTTGTGGGAGGAGAACCTTGTGGCAAGGCTGGGAGATGAATTAGGGGATTTACATGATTTCTTTTAAAACTTTAGGAGTTCTATTCCCTCGGCTTCCTCCTTTTACTCTTTGTTTCCAGCTGTGTGGCCGCTTCCTGTTCAAGTAAAGGCAGCATCGGGGTTTTTATTGTATCGTCTTCCTTGGATGTTTTAAAATCTTCTTTGGATTTTTAAAAATTCTTTGTTAGTTTATCTTCCTTATGTTTTGAAAGTTCTTGGGAATATCAATCCAGAATAAGACTCCTTCACATTGAAAACAAAAATTTCTTGACATAAAAAATACAATTTTTTTTTTTGTGTGTGTGGCAGAGTCAGAGAGAGGGATAGACAAGGACAGAGAGACAGGAAGGGAGAGAGGTGAGAATCATCAATTCTTCATGGTGATTCCTTCGTTGTTCATTGATTGATTTCTCATATGTGCCTTGATCGGGGAGCTACAGTAGACTGAGTGACCCCTTGCTCGAACCAACGACCTTGGGCTCAAGCTGGTGAGCCTTGCCCAAATCAGATGAGCCTGTGCTCAAGCTGGCGACCTCGGGGTCTCGAACCTGGGTCTTCCGCATCCCAGTCTGATGCTCTATCCACTGTGCCACTGCCTGGTCAGGCAAAAATACAAATCTGGTTTTGTATAGAGTTTGGGATTCAGTGAATTTTGTTTCATGATGATCAGTCACAGTGTACCCGAAGGAGTCTGCTGACCAGAATGATTGCCCATGGCAGTGACAATAGAGGCAGCTGCCCCTGTTTCCAGAAACACTGTTAATGACCAGCCTTTTTTTTTCTTCCTTTATAGTTCTCACTTTATGTTCTATATCTTGACTTGGGTGGAGGTTACACAGGCATATACATATGTGCACATTCAGAACTGTGCATTTAATATTTGTGCACTTCATTGTATGCACACTATTTCTCTCTCTCTTTATTAAGTGGGAGGCAGGAAAGAAGAGAGAGAGACTCCCACAAGTGCCGCGGCTGGGATCCACCTGGAAAGCCCTTTATGGGGTGATGCTCTGCCCATCTGGGACCCTTGCTCCATTGCTTGGCAACTGAGCTATTTTAGTGCCTGAGGCAAGGCCATGAAGCCATCCTTAGCACCAGGGCCAACTTGCTGTAATCAATTGAGTCATGGCTGTAGGAGGAGAAGAGAGAGAGAGAGAGAGAGAAAGAAGGGACAGGTGGTCGCTTCTCCCTATGTGCCCTGATGGGAAATCAAACCCGGGACTTCCACAGGCTGGGCCAAGGTTCTACTGCTGAGCCAACTGGCCAGCGCATTATTTCTCAAAAAAGAAAAAAAAGCCTGACCAGGTGGTGGTGCAGTGGGTAGAGCGTCGGACTGGGATGCGGAAGACCCAGGTTCGAGACCCCGAGCTCGCCAGCTTGAGCGTGGGCCCATCTGACTTGGGCAAAAGCTCGCCAGCTTGGACCCAAGGTTGCTGGCTCCAGCAAGGGGTTGCTCAGTCTGCTGAAGGCCCACGGTCAAGGCACATTTGAGAAAGCAGTCAATGAACAACTAAGGTGTCGCATCAGCAACGAAAAACTAATGATTGATGCTTCTCACCTCTCTCTGTTCCTGTCTGCCTGACCCTATCTATCCCTCTCTCTGACTCTCTCTCTCTTGTCCTGTAAAAAAAATAAAATAAGAAAGAAAAAACAGAAACCAGTCATAATACAAAATCATAGATAGGTGATTTTATTTGTTTTTGGATGGTTTTGGCTTAAAATGGAGAACACAAGAATCCAAGGCTTAATTGTCCAAGATATATTTCTCTTATTGTCATTCTTCTTGCTACCAGCAGTTGCTGGCATTAGTAGGTGTTGACTAATGTGTGTTGAATGAATGGACAAATAAGTGACCCAACTGTTTTTAGTTGAGATATCGGCTGGTTTTAGTGCAAGTACCTGCTGAGTGCTTTCAGAAGAGTGTTCAGGTGAGCTTCAGGCAGAGTCAGGAAGTGGAATGTGGGGAGAGTAGTTCTTTTCCCTTCTCACCTGTATTTGAGCACGTCATGGTTTTGGTTGATGCTTTTTGGTTTGAAGATGGTAAATTTGTGGTTTTTGCTGCAGGTGGAGAATTCTCTAAGAATGTCTCTGTGTGGGGTGCACTTGGTTACAATGACTGGTTTTTATATAACTTGTTTAATTTCTATAGTGAAAATGAAATGTTCCACAAATCGCTGGTATCTAAATGAAGACCCTATCTTCTTTCCTTTGACATGTTTTAGGTAGTGGCTGCTTCTCATTGAGCCAGTAAGTCTGAAGCTTGACTTGTGTGACTTTCTTAGAGAAAGAGAAGTTTATGAAATTTTTTGAAGTATTTACAACTAAATGAAAAGGCCTACCCACTCAATGAGATGAGCTTAATGGATTGGGATTCTAACTAGTTAGTAGACAAAGATCTTATGTAAATAAGGCAACTGGCGAGAAAATTCTTCATTTATGCCCATTGTAATATGGGATGTATGGGTAACAATAGATGTTGAAACATTATATCCTCAAGTAATTTGTAATATGCTTGAGTAGATGAGACAAAAACATTCATGTACAGGAATTCAATGGGATGATATAAACACAATAAAATAAATAATTAAGTTGGAACAGTTTGAAGTGCAGAGGGAATATCTGCAAAGCACTTTGAATGAAGAGTTGTGGATTGCAGTTAGCCAGGAAAAGCTCCTTGGGTCTTGATGAAAATACCCACGTGGACATGAATGGAGAACTTGCCAGATAGGGCGAGCTGTTTCAATGAAGTTCTAAAAGGAGCCAGATAATGGGGAGGGCATTGTTTGCTTTCGCTGAAGTAGTGGAGACAACACACATAGGATGAGTCCTGGGGAGATGAAGAGCTTGAAAACTAGGTGTCAAAAGGAAGTACAGCAAATTAACTTTCATTGAGTGCCTCCTGGCTATCTCTTTGAATCCTTTAAAACAATCTTGAGAACTACCCTATTGGAATAATGACATAAGCTCACTCTTGACTTTTCTGAGGTTGAACAGGCTGAGTTTAGGCTGGAATTGGACCTGTTGTGGATAGATTCTGCTTCTGCTAATCTGCCGGGTTAGAACGAAGCTGATAAGCATCGGAGAAATGTAGGAAGAAATTGACTTGGAGAGCGAAGTGGATTTACACAAAACCGAGGGACAGTCCCGTTTGCGGAGCTCTGGGTCGTGATGGCTTCTTTTAAAAAGGGCTTTGCACTTTGTTGGCAGTGGGAGGGTTTTAGGTTTAGGGGACTTATACTGGTTTTATAATACTATTTAAACGTTAATGCCTCTAGGATTGTCTCAGGAATTTACTGAATTTCAGAATGAGATCCTGGGGTTTGTCAGTGTCTCCTGACAGGGCAAGTGCACCTCATACCCCGTTTCCTGGAGGGTGGTCAAGGGAATGCCACCTTATCTCCATTCTGCCTTCTCCATGACTGCTTTCTGCTGCTGGGAATTGCTGAATGCAGTTCGGTTGCTTACTTTATCTGACATCCTTGAAGATAAAGCAGCCAGTTCCTCCTCCAGGGTCTATTTTGTTTCTTGGCTCCAAGTAAATCCTAATTCTTACAGGGTTGCTTTTTTGTTATTCAAGGTTGCTAATCGAATAGGTCTGACCACCTTTTATTGATTGATTGATCAATCGGTAACTACTGTGGTCCTCGAGACTTGTCACTGTTGTCAGAGTGTGACCCTCTTTACCTTGATTTCTGTGTAAGTTATTTGTAAATCTCAAACTCTATCTGTTCTATCTTATCTATGCATATATTTGTTATTTAATTTACGTCTCTTTGGTCTCCCCAAGCATCGCTGAGAGTTAAGGTACAAACAGGGAACTCTTACATACCTTTAAAAAAGTGTTTTGTTTGTTTGTTTGTATCTCTGAAGAACAGGGTCATAGTGCTCACTTAGGGTTCGTATTTGGGCTGCTTTCCCACTATAGACTCTCCCCACTTCTGGACCTCAGGATTCTTAGGAAAGGTTTTTTTTTTTTTTTAATTTTTATTTTATTCTTTTTAGAGAGGAGACACACACACACACACACACAGAGAGAGAGAGAAAGAGAGAGAGAGAGAAAGAAAGCGGGGAGGAGCTGGAAGCATCAACTCCCACATGTGCCTTGACCAGACCAGTGCAGGGTTTTGAACTGGCGACCTCAGTGTTCCTAGGTCAACGCTTTATCCACTGCGCCACCGCAGGTCAGGCCAGGAAAGGTTTTTGAATCCCAGTTCTGCTTTCTCCTTTCTCCATAGTCCTGCTTAGTACAAATTGTGTTTTTGTGGTACCGTCACACCATTACATCCTAATGACTGATGATTGTTAAATGCACATGCTCAGTTTCCTTTCTGACGGGGAGGTTGGGTGCGATGGCACTCATTGCTACATTTGAAGGATGAGAGTTGGGCTTAAAATCGCCACCCCCTTTGCCAATTGGTACAATATAGGAGAATAAGTATTTTTTCAGGATTTTCCATCAACTCTCTTCAAAGAATATAAAAAGCCTGACTTTAGACCTTTGAACAACATGGGTTTCAACTGCATGGATCCACGTATATGCACCTGGCCCTGTGTATCTGCAGTTTTACATCCTTGGATTCAGCCATCCTTGGATTCAGCCATCCTCGGATTGGAAACACTGTTTTTGTTCCATGGTTGGGAATCCTGGGATGGGGATCCCAGATGCAGAGGCCAACTGTATGCGTTGTTCTGGGCCATTTTATGGAAGGGACTTGAGCATACAGGTATTTAGGTATCTGTATGGGGGTGGGGGGAACCTGGAACCCCTCACCCCGAATACTGAGGGACGGCTGTAGTTAAGTTTTGGGGGAGTCAAAAGTTATATGTGGATTTTCAACTGTGCAGGGGTTTGCACCCCTAATCCCACCCTTGTTCAAGGGTCAACTGTGTTCCCAGGCATAAAGCTTTGCAGTGTTAAAAGACATGGTGGTGACAGCTTGATGAGAATCAGCTGAACAGCATTTCATGAGCTTTCTGCCACTAGCAGGGAAGTTAGGCACAGTTGCCTTGGTTACACTTTTCTGTACACCTGAGCCCGGTGTTCCTCCCCCAGGAGTTTCTGCTCATCATGACCCTATTCTCGCAGAACTGATGACTTCTCCTGTTGTTTTTGTGTCACTAAGGTTTTAGAGTACTGTTATTTCAGTGTCATATCATGACCTGGTAGAGAGGAGCATCCTGGGATTTTCATTGAAATTGTGTGTTCTTTTTGGAGTTGGGAAGAAATGGGCTAAGGGTGAAGATTATGGGAGCAGAGGGAGTTGGAGACCAAAACGGCAGTTGAACACTTCAGTTGCTTTGGCTGTGTGATCGCCTCTTCATGGGACAAGGGTCATGTTCTGTGGGGTTGAGTGTCTAAGTTAACTTTCAGAGAGGTCCCATAGATAGTTTTGAATTTATAGCATTTTAGGTAAGTTCACGGACTAGGAAGTCTATTGAAGACTACAGCTGTAGTAGTCTTCAGTCTTCTACCACAGATTCTGAGAGTATGCGGGAACATCTGTAATGCAGCTGTAACGAAACTTGTTTACTTTATCAGGATGGCTTTAGAGGTTCAAACTGCTATTTCTTTACTGCTATTTTCAGCATTTTTGCCACATGCCAAGAAATGAGTTATCGTCAACTCCTGGTAGGATTAGGGGTCGTTCAGTTTTGTGGCTATTCGGAGATTTTTGGTTTTAAACTTATGCCCACTTGAAAGCTTTTGTATCCTGGCACACGACATGAATGGTGAAATCAGGATATCAAAAGATGGATTCTGGAAACGAACATCTTTTCCAGATGTTTGGAGAATGGAGGCTTGTTTTCCGTGCTGCTTTTTGTGTGTTTGTGTATGAGTGTCTCTGTTTTTGTAGGAATGCCCCTTGGGGAAGGGAGGAGCTGCTTTTTGGATTGGGAAATAAACTAGGTGTTAAATTTCTTTGGGAAACCTTTTGAGTTGGTATTGCAACTTCTGTGACAAATAGAAGAGGCAGCCTTGTTCCCATGAGAAAGGGTGGTTTTGGGGTGAAACTCAGTGGCAGGGACAAAAAACTGACTTATTCACATCTCTAGCAATTTTTAATTATGAAATGGTCCGCTAATGCTCAGAATCAGCAGTCCCTTAGCCATGCCTGATGAAATAGACCTTGTTTTTGAAATTCACAGCGGTGCCTGGATCCCTGCTGTCTTTTGTTCATCCTGCTAACACACAGCTGTTTTGTTCATACATCATTTTGTGTTCAGCTGCCGGGTTACTTCCTCGAGTCCCTTTTATGGTGAATAATGGACACATGGGAGCTTGGACTCCCAAGTGTGTGGTTATTCAAACAGGAAGTCTCAAGGAAGCCCCATCACCGTGTCAGAGGAACAAAAAAGATGGAGTGGGAAGGGCCTCGGACGATTCTAGGCCTGAACCACCTGCAGGGAAACAGCTGACGATTCCTGAGACCCAGACATTCTGCAGCTTCAGGACGGGATCGTTTCTTTGGCACTTGTGTCATTTAAAAAAAGAAAAAGAAATGAAAAAGACATTTGGCATCTTCCACCCTAATCCATAAAATAGAAACGGAGGTGAGAAAAGGAACATGGCAGCTCTGCCTTTGGGGATGGGTGTGGATCTTAGGAAAGAAGGGGCAACAGTTCATCGTCAAGGAAGGTACCAGTGAGGCTGTACCCCAGAACGGGCCGAGGTGGGACTTTGCAGGGGCTTTGAGAGCTGATGGGGCTGGAGCAGAAGGTGATACTTCACACAGCCTTTGGTGATGGAGTGCTGGAGGAGTTGAGGCCACGGAGAAAGTGGGTTCTTGGCAAAGAGCGTGCATTCTAGTGGGACAGCAAGAACGTGTTTGCCAGCAGATGTACTCTAGGACAAAACAGTGCCTACGAGGAGGGTTAAAACCCCCTGTGGCTTGTGACTGCAGAGGAGATCTGATTATAGCTGATCAAGATAAATGACTGCTCAGAAAATTTTATCTGGTAGCTCTTTAGATTCCTACCAACTTTGAGATTCTTTGATTATGTGATAGAGGACTTGTTAGAACGAGTCAAATAAATCCTGCTTTTAGGTTTAAAAATGAAAATTAAATCCATGAGTAAAAGAAAAGGGAGCTATGGGTTAGCCACAAACAATTCATATTAAGCAAGTAGGGCAGCGATTTTCAACCTTTTTCATCTCATGGCACACGAACACTAATTACTAAAATTCTGCAGCACGCCAAAAAATATATTTTTTTGCTGATCTGACAGAAAGATTCATTTACACTGGGCAGCTATTTTGTTAGCTGTTGTCGTTTTTTTTTTTTTTAATTTGACATTCTAAGGGGAAATTGGTCACTGCCCCTGACTAAATAGTCAGGTCTTGTATACACATTTTAAAAATTCTTGCAGTGCACCTGTTGAAAATCACTAAAGTAAGGTGATGCAAATGCTAAAGAAAAGAATTCATTTTGGGGCTTAATTAATGGGAACAATAGTATTCAAATCAAAGGGGTACTGGTTATGTTCATTGTGTGGTTAGAATTCTGTCTCCTGTTCTGGTTATAGTAAGTACAGTGTGTCCGTAAAGTCATGGTGCACTTTTGGCCGGTCACACAGTCAAAGTGCACCGTGACTTTACGGACACACCGTAGGTTCACACACCGGGCTGCATCTCTCTCTCTCTTTTATTTCTCTCTCTTTCTCCCTCTTTGTTTATTTCTTTACCTCCTACTTGTCCTTCAGAACTCATGGCAGATTTCAACTCCAGGAAGATTTCATTGATCTCTGATTCCCCCCACCCCTACGTAGCCCTTGCCCTTATGTTGATTTTCACGTAGTCATTCATATCTAACGACCAGTACAGTAAACACATTGCATGCCTGTGATGTAAGAGCTCTATTGTATTGTTTTTCTGTTTGCCCCATTAGACTGAGTTTATTGAGAACAAGTTGAATTCATTGCTTCTCCTAACAATTATTTATTGAGTGCCTGTTATATAAAAGACACCATAAAGTGCTGGAGACAGGGCAGAGAAGACCTAGGTCTCAACTTCTGGGTGACAAGCAGGTAGTATAAGGACCTAGACCAGGGAGGGCTTTACTGGTTTTCTTTTTTCCATTGGCTACTATCCTAGTATATAGCATGATACCTTCGATATAGGCGCTCAAATGTTTGCTGAATGAATGAATTCCTATCTCTATGGGGCTAACAGCCACAGAATGCAGATGAGAGTGAGAAATGGCAATTTTGTGTAGATTTTTTCCCAAGATGGGGTTATCCAAACCAGACAGGTGGAGTGGGTGGCCAGTGCATGACATAGCTTCCTTCCCAACATTGTTAGGTAAAGGCTTGCCACAGTAGCAAAGAGCCCCAACAATAAAGTAGTTAAAAAAACATTGACGTTTGTTTCTCTTCCATGGGGCGGTCCTGAGGTAGGTGGGTCGCTCGATCCACACAGATATCTGGTACCCAGGCTCTTCTCTTCATGCCCTGCCACCCCTTAGGTGCCATCCTTATGTGTGTGCTGGAAGTTGGGTGATTGGCACCTCTTGTTCCAAAGGGTAAGATACTGCCAGGGAGTGTGTTCTTAATTCTTAAAACTGAGACCTGGAAGCTGCACACAGCATCATCACATTATCTGCCACCACAGAGCACTCAGTTGCCTGGCCACTTCATATACACAGTGGAGGCTGGGAAACGTAGTCTGGCTGGGCTGCCTGTGTCCAGCCACAAGTTTGTTGGGGTGACATAGAGGGAGGACCAGTTTTGGCAGGTGGCTCCGGCATGCCGACACTTCTACTCTGGTGATATACTTGCCGCTGCTGTGCTGCAGAGCGCCCCCCTCCCAGCCTTTGGTCTTCCTGGAGCGCCTTCTCCAGGCTCCCATTCAGTGGCTCATACATTTAGGAATTGGAGCTTAGAACAGCTAGAAAACTCTGGACCCTCACACCCTAGGTCTTCAGAAGAAGAGGCTCGGAAGAAAAGGGGTGCCTGCTCATCCTGCTTTTCTCGGCGTGCAGCCTTTGCTCTCTGCCTCTGCAGAATTCATTTTTTTCTGAGACGTGACCAGTTTTTACCCCTCCCCCATCCCCGCACTTGCCACCGAGACCTCATTGCGTAGGTGTTGAGCACTTACACTGACCACTCTGTATCAGATCTAGAGCGAGGAGCACCACCCAGGTGGGATCTTGATCTGGTTGACAGTTCGGATCATGTTTACCTTCAGCTGTGATGGATGAATCGAAGCTGTTGTGAAATCTAGATGTGATTTAGATCGAGAATTCCAGGAATGATAAAACAGTGCCTGTTATTTGTACCACTTATTGGCCACTTGAACGCACAGTCTTGTTCTGGAATCTTTTTTACTGTGTGATTATCTTTTCCTTGAATATGAGTTCATGGAGGGCAGGAACTGTGTTTAAATAAATGAGGTCAGCAACTTAGTGCTAGGAAATTGACTTATGGAATCATAGTCAATTTAGTAAACTGAATGTGAATGCATAACACCCACAGGAGTAGCAGTACCCCCCAAGCACTTCCTTACTCCTGCAGTAAAGTCTATTCACACTTTCGGAGGATTGAAGGCTTCAAGGGCCTCACACTAGTTGAAGGCATGTTTTGTCAAATGTTGGAAAAATCCGCTGCTGTTGAGCACTTTTGAAGTTTGGTATACAGATAAAGGAGTGTGGGCTGTGTCACACTTTGCTATGTGAGTTCTACCGCTTTTGCAAATGGTGATAATAGACCTGCTAAAGACTCTCAAAATTTGGCACCCAGTATGCATTGGATATGATTATTATTATATACATAAATATATCAAGTCCATTTAATAGGAACTTTTGTCAAAAGGATGAGTTTTAACAGATTTATTTTGAGAATTTAGGTGAATGGGTTGTTAATTTATGGTAAAAATATTTAGAATGGGAAGTTAGAATATTCTGTTATTCTTGTTTTCAGAAATAGGTCATTCCGGTGACATCTGGGTGACGTCTGGGTCCTTGCTCTAGTCACACTTCATGCATCTCCCTATCTACCTGCTTACTTACCACGGCTTTGTTTTTCTTTCTGTCCAGTTGTTTTAGATCAGTAATAAATCAGTGTCTCTATGAATCTTTTTTAAAAATCCCTCATGTTGAGGATGAGTGTGTAATTGGTTATAAATGTGGCTTTCACCTGGAGGGTTCTCTCAGCTTGGTTTTGCTTTCTGAAAGATTGTGGTCGCCTTAAATTATATTTTTTCCTTAGTTACACTCATTGTCCTTTTCTTTTTTTTTTTCTCAAACTCCTTTGCCATTACCCTTTTCCTAAAATATGCCATGTCCTCTGGGCTTTACTGATCCATTTTTTTTTGAAGGAATTTGCCTTCTCTATAAATTCTTTCCAACATTCTAGAATTGTGCATACAACAGTGCTTATTGTACTGCTCACTGGTCACTTGCACATACTATCTTGTTCTGGAATCCTTTTTATGTGTATTGCCTCATAGGAGTTCATTGAGGACAGGAACTATATTTTAAACCATTAGGTCAGCAACTTAGAGCTAGGTACTTGACTCATGAAATTATAGGTACTTAGATAATTCTTAGGTTGTTTTGATGAATCAGAAACTCAGTTCTGAACTATTAGGGAAACATGGGGCCATATCTAACAATTAAATATGTCCAGACTGTGGCTTTGGAAGAGTGTTTGAGAGAAGTATGCTCACTAATCTCTAGAGAAAGGCCACAGAGCTGTTTTCTCAAAGTTTAAGCCATCGCCCTTCTTGTGGACGGTAATAATAGAAGATTTGCCGTTTGTTTTGATGAATTTTCTTTTAAGAACAGGAAAATAGCTGAAACCAACTATAAAATTGTTTCTTTTTAAGAAGCCTCCCCTTCTTTTCTAGGATCCACAATGCCAAGTTAAATATCTTTCTTTTTTAGGATAGCATAGTTTCTTGGACTGAGACTTTTAAGTTTTTGTTCCACTAAGTATAAAATCCTATAATGTAGGAGGTATTTAAATTCCTTCTTCATGCCATTTGAAGGTTATTATGATGTCACACTTCCCTTATACATTCTTAATACTGATTGCCAGCAAACACAGAGATTATTGCTCTGGGGGGAAATTTGTCGTCACCTAGACTCGCTGTCATCTCTGGAATTTTTTTGAAATACGTGATGTGAATTACTGTAAAGAGTTGTTCTGTATTTATAGGTAAGTACAAGATAAAAGAAATAATTATATTGTTTGCACAACAGACTGTTCAGCACACAAAAATTGGAGCAGAAGTGAAAACTTCTCTATGAAGTAGATGAGTAAGTCTAGGAGTACTCCTTCCATCCTGTATATCTACCGCCCTAGATTTTGTGTTTGAGTCCTTGCTTTTAAAAGAAAATAGTTTTACCATCCCCAGACAATGTATTGCTTATGCTTGAGTTTATAAAGATGGTTTACTATGTGTCGTCATCTACCTATAGCTTGTTTTTGTCCCTCAGTACATCTCTAAAGTGTAGTTGTAATTCATTCATTCATTTGCATCCCAGTGTCTGATTCTGTTAAGTGATTATACTACAGGCAATTTATTGGTTATCCTGCTGATGGACTTGATCTTGTTGTTGTTAGTATGAATAATGTCCTGTGAGAATTCTCATGCATGTCTCCTGATGCTTATGTATGAGAGTCCCTCTGATGGGGTTGCTGGGTCATAATAAAGATTTTCGACTTTATGAGACCATGCGCATAGTTTTCCAGGGTAGCTGTGTCAGTCAAATGCTCACCAGCAGTGTTAAGGGGCTATTGATCCCCATTTGGTATTGCTAGAATTCTTAAATTCTGCCCTTTTGATGATCTAAAATGATATCTCAGTGGTTTAATTTATAAGGTTGAGTAACATTTCGTGTGTTTATTGATCTTTCATATTTTCTCCCTTATAAAATGTTTCTTTATGTCTTGTGCCCTTTTTTCTTAGTGATTGTTAGACTTCTCTACATATTCTGGATATTAACGCTTTATCAATTACGTATTGTCTGTATCTTCTACCAGTATGTGATTTGTCCTTTTTATTTTCTTTATGATTTTTGGGGGGCAGAATTTCTTAATTTTAATATGATTAAATATAGCATCATTTTCTCTGGTAGTTGGCCGTTTTGTGTCATCATATATTTTCTTTTAAGGGTCTTCTAAAGTTTTCAAATTTGCCTTTTACATTAAATTCTTAATTTATCTGAAATTGATTTATGTGTTATCTTCTCTACTAGGGCAAATCTCTCCTAGGGCTTGCAGCTTATTATTCTTCTAGTTTAGTATATAATATCCTGTCTTTGGGCCTTTGCTCTTCTGTGTAAATTTTAGAATCAGGTTGTCAAATTCTTCAATAACCTCTATTTAGATCTTGATTGAAATTAGGTGGACTTTTCACATTCCTTTGGGTTGAAACGACATCTTGACAATATTGAATCTTCCTATCCATGAACATAGTATAACTTTAGGCCTTCTTTAATGAATTTCAGTAATGTTTTAAATTCTCTCAACCTGAGCCTTGGCCTTTTTTTCTGTTAGATTTACTGTCGGGTACATTTTATTTTTGTTGCTATTATAATTTTTTCCAAAATTACATTTTATACCTTTTGGTTGATGACATATAAAAATGTAACTGGTTTTTTGTATGTTGATCTTATAGCCACTTGCTTAATTCTCTTACTACTTCTGATTATTTGTCTTTATATTCTCTTGGGCTTTATCAGTAGACAATCATCTGTAAATAATGACTGTTTTGTTTCTTCTCACCAATCCTTAATTCTTCTATTTATTTTTTCTTTTCTTTGTGGGTTAGAACAATACTCAAAGTTTCTGTACGGACATTCCCCTTAAATATGGTGATTTCACAAAGCTTCACTAATTTCAAGGATAAGAAATGTTTTTATTTTAGGTTGCGAATTATTGTAATTTTTGAGGCTGTTTTTTATTCTGTGGCATAATATTTATTTCTGTATTTTTCATCCTTTGGTGCAATATTTATTTCAGTAAGCTGCCTCACTTCCTTTTTTTGTAAAGAGATGTGCTATTATTACAAAATTTTTTTCAGCTTAGTTTCTGACCTTTTTGCTATTAAACCACTTTAAGGACTATGTTGGGCATAGGTTTCAATAGGTTAAAATAGCTCTAAAATATTAAACTTAGTGATACGTAGGTATTGCTCCTTTGATAAAATTAGTTATTCCCCATACTGTTTGACATGATAAAGGGTAATTTGGAAAATGAAAACATTGCTATTTATAAAATTCACTGAAGATTTTATAAAAACACTTGTTTCCCTGTAGCAAGCTATCTCAGGGGCAAGTCCAGGAAGCCCTGACAGAAGAACCAGGGCTTTTATTTTGTCCTTCATAATAGAATCGCTCTTGATTTCAGAGTTTGATAAATTTCTCAAAGCTTTGGAGATGTTTTTTAGGACAGTCTTCTTGGTTTCTCTATCATTAATGTGGGTCATAGACTTTAAGCTCTTTCTTCCTCTACACTTTAAAACTTAATACACTTTGAAACTTTATTTATATCTGAGAAGTGGTTTGAACTTAAAGGTTTTGGACCAAAGAATGGTGACTCTATGTGACTTTGTAGAAAGATTGTCTTGTATGAACGTAAAAATGTGATAAATGTGACGTCTTTTAAATTCTTTGGATAGATAAGCCCCATGTGTCATTCATTGGTCAACCCAGCAGAAGTAGTTCTCAAAAGAGTGGGGTACTGTCCCTCTAGGGACATTTAATGGACAGGTGGTAAGGGGATTTAATGGGGGAAGGGAGAGGAGGCAGTCCCACACAAAGAAGAATTGCCTGAATCCTGCCTATCTTTGGGATTTCTCAAGGGACATTTGTGCTATTAAAATACCCAATTATAAATATCTGAGCTTAGAATATAACTTTGTCTTCATATAAACACAGGGCTTTATAACATAATTTTATTATACATGATTTCTCATGAACACACCAATACTTTTTTGAGCTTAGCAATTAATAAAGAATTTACCAATTAATAAAGTCATTTCCCTGCCAGGAATGCCTCTGGTGTTTGGATTGCCTGAGCAGCACAAGTGTCTGTTGGTCACTCTGCATTTCTGCCACTCATGATCAGAGGGACTCTGTGTGTGTATTGTATATCCTTATTTAGCCTTTTTTGTAACATATCAAATATAAAGAAAGTGTTGCTAACATTCAGTTAAAATTTTGAAATTTGCCTTTACGACTTTTCCTATATATGAATAGTAATCATCATGCCAACAGAGTTTTTTTCTTATGGAGCAATGAAATAATTAAAATTGAGTATTTTATAAGGAAACAAGCTGATCAAGTGAGTAGAGTTATATCATTTTCCCTTGTGTCCTCTGCTTTGACAGTCTGTAATTTGTTCTGACATGTTATATCCACTTAGTTAAAGCAGTTATTATTCCTCTTTATCTTAAAACACATGGGTAAATCTAGTCTGTTATTATTTCTGACACCAGTTTTCATTGCAGTATTCACCTAGATATCTGCCCCTTCATTTTCTGTGTGTCTTGAACAGAATGACATCCAATACTATTTTTAAAAATTCAAACTTGAGCCTGACCAGGCGGTGGTGCAGTGAATAGAGCATCAGACTGGGATGCAGAAGGACCCAGATTTGAGACCCCGAGGTCGCCAGCTTGAGAGGGGGTTCATCTGGTTTGAGCAAAAGCTTACCAGCTTGGACCCAAGGTTGCTGGCTCCAGCAAAGGGTTGCTTGGTCTGCTGAAGGCCCGCAGTCAAGGCACATATGAGAAAGCAATCAATGAACAACTAAGATCTCTCAACGGCAACAAAAAACTGATGATTGTTGCTTCTCATTTCTCTCCGTTCCTGTCTATCTCTCTCTCTGACTCTCTCTCTGTCTCTGTTAAAACAAAACAAAACAAAAAAACCCTCAAACTTGTTATAAGTAAGTAGGTATGTGTGTCTGATGGGTTTGTTATGCCTTCTGCTTTAGTAATCTTAAAGCTTTTATCTATTGAAGTCAGTATGTTTTCTTTTAATTCTGTTTTATGTTACATTTAGGGCTGCACACACACACACACACACACACAGATACACACCACTTGGAAGTTATATGTGTTTTAGGTTACATCACTTACAGATTTCATTTTGGGATGGTAAAGTGGAGGTACTACAAAAGATTTATTGTAAAAAAAGGGCAGGAGTCTGGTAGGCTTGAGAATTATCCGGCAGCAACTCATCCTCACATATGTGGTCTTCTGCCTCCCCCCTCCATGTGCTTACCCTGCCCACCTCCAGTCCGTTGTGCATGGAAGCCAAAACTGCCCTCCTAAAATACCAGGTGTTACTTCCCCAAATTTATACTTTGTATTAACTTTTTGGTGTGTACAGGGTGGGGCAAAAGTAGGTTTACAGTTATTCATATGGAAAATAACACTGATTAGTAAGTAATAATACAAAAATAAGCTGTTTTGTATACTTACAACTATAAACCTACTTTTGCTGCACCCTGTATATTGTCTCACCAACTGGAGACACGGGAGACAGGGCCGTATCTTAAATTTGTTTGTATCTCTGACATTAACGTAGTTCTTTGCAAGCTAGTGAATGCTTCAAAAGTGTTTGCTGATATGTTTAGTCTACTTTCCCCACATTATGGTGGAAAGTTGGAGAAAGTTCTCTGTTTTTCTTTTCACCTCTCCCTATTGACTATGCACAACTGCTTTTTAAATGAGTCTCTGCAGTCAGTATCATCTTGATGTTTTTCATGGTGGGGGACATGTCCACCACCATGGGTGCAGAGAAGATGTATAGGAATGGAGAGGCTTTACTACTGGTCTGATTGTAATTAGAGCATTAGAATAAAATGTGGCGGGAGCACTTCAAAAACTTTACTTTTTAAAGATTTGCTTAATTGTAGTGAAGGAAGTCTTGGTTTTTAACTTTATATAAAAAGGTTATGTCAACACTATATTGTTGACGTTTGTTTTGGTAACTATTTTCTCCAATGTGGAATTTGATTTATTGTGTGAGTTTTTGTTTTTGCTTCCTGGTGAGGGAATTTGTTTCTTTTGTCCCTAAATACTTTATTCTTCACAAATTATAAAAAATCATTCTGAATGTTCTCCCTTCTTGAGAGTTGTATTTATTTTTTAACCTGGGTTATAGCAAGAGGAGTTGGGGCAGTATCCCTGGTAAGTCAGATCTGGGGTGGACACCAGACATGACCACCCAGCCACCAGCTGAGTACTACCAAGTGACTTTAGTCAACACCATGCGGAGCACAAGAACCATCTAGCCGAGCCCTTCCCAAATTCCTGACTCTCAAAATCATGAGATATAAAAACAGTTGTAGCCACTGAGCTTTGAAGTAGCTTGCTGTGCAGCAATAGATAAGTAGAATAGTTACTGAGATGCTGGGGTTTGAGTTGGAGAGCCGAAGCTGTTCTTTCCCAAGGGGAATCAGTCTGTCTTCCTTCCTAAACTGGCTGCTTAAAAAGAACCTGTGGACTTCCTCCCAGCAGACATTGCCCTTCTCCTTGGCTTCAACTAGAAAGCAGTGGGAAGGGGGCCAGGACTATCCCGAGGCTGTGCATTTTTGTGTGAGAACTGAACCATAGCCCAGGTTTCAAACCAAGTTACTGTCTCTGGGATCTTGTGTCTGAGAGAACAGACTCTTTTCTGGTCAGTATCCTTTTGTGTCTATTGAATGGGAGGCAGATGCAGGGACCCACCTTGAGTGTGATCTCCAGGAGAGCGTAAATGAGGGTAACGAGAACACACGTTATGGTCAGACACTTGCTCTCCATAGGTTCCTGTTGTTCCCCTGATCAATAAGCTTCCCTTTCATTGCCTGTCAAAAAAAAAAAAAAAAAAGAATATATATATGTATAGCTCCTGGTTGCCATTCAAGGCACTCTACTGAAACCGTAGCCTTTACTCCCACCGTTTTCCTACAGCAGCCCCCTGGCTACCTGTTCATTTGTAGCTCTCATGGCTTTTGTCCTTCTCACTAACCTTAAGTACAGTCATTGTGGCTGTTTGGGTGTTCGTCTTATATCCCTTGGTAGATTATGAAGAGTTTGAGGGCAGAGAAGGTCTTATTTATATTAAAAATTAGCATATATGCAATTATTTAACATTAAGTGGAAACCTTTTCTGTATTTGCATTTTCTTCTCTCTTACCAAGAAACGATATGAAAGTTCTTTAGAGGTTAGTGACTAAATTACAGAATTACTGTGTTGAGAGCATGTGGGTTTTCTTTTGCAAACACAAGTGAATGAGGCAGGAGCCTTACCCAGTGCTCACTCACTTCTGTTTAATGTAGACTGCAGTCCTCTGTAATTCTGCCTGTCCAGGGAAAGCCAGTTCTGAATGTTTCTGTGGGATTGATTGTACAGGAATGCTGCAAGTCAGATCTCTTGCTAGAGTTTTACAGTGCATTAAATATAAAAACCTGAAAATTTTGCCTAAAAGTTTGATTGTCCTCCATTTTTAGAAGTCAGATCAGTTTTTACCAGATAGCTCTGACTGTGGCCCATTAAGAAAGATACATTTTACATTCTCTGTGTATGGACCAAGTCAGTCCATATAACTGAAACTGGTTTCTTAAAGCTATTCTCACCATCATCTATCTGTTGTACTGGGATATTTACCGTTCTATTCTAATAGTTATATTTAATGCTGGTCTTGACCTAACTTTCATTTTTTCTTTCAAATTAATGTATTGTCTTAAAAATACTGAATTAACTAATAAATGTTTGAATGGTAAGGGTCTGATTCTACGGCTAATCAGCTGAGAGAATTAATGTTTTTAAAGACCACGTTGGTGATGGATCTGATCAGAAGAACATTTTATAAGGATTTTATAAAGATCTCATATATACTGCTAACAAAAATTAGGGGATCAGGGAACATGCAGATACTCCAGTACTTTCAGCCTTTTGTATAGTGCATTTTCACCAAGGAAATAAAAGTTGGTTTTGCATCTTATTTGCATAATTGGACAACTTTCTTTGACTTGTTGTTTGCTTTTTGATGTTCTTGTTTAACTAAAAACAAATCAAATGCTTTTTCTTTTATCGTTTCATATTCATTTTGAAATTCTCCCTATACTTCTCCCTAATTTCTGGGAGAAGTATAATTCAAAACCTTGTATGAACCCGACTTTACTGAGCCAGGTGTCTCTGTGGTCCAGTGACAAGTCCCCTGTCTTCCCAGCCTGATGGAGGCCATCTTTATTCTTGAGGGCGTCTTCCCTGCTCCCACCCCCAACTCACTGATCTTGCCCTCTCTCCTGAATCCTTGACTACCACTGTTTAAGGACACTAGGGAGACCTCAGCCACACCCGTTTTACAGATGAGGACACTGAAGTCCAGGGAACATAGTGATGGCTTAAGGTCAGGTTTCCCGCGTCTGGACTGGTGCTTTCTCCACTACTCTGTGGATCATCTCAGTATTTGAGCTTCTTTCAAATAAAAAAAACAAAACAAAACCCAAAGATTAGCTTAGGAACATAGACGTGTACCTCATGGAACAGGTCAGAGAGCCTCTGCCAAGTGCGTTCCTGCTCACAGACTATATACCTTTTTATTTAGATGTAGCTATAACATTTGAATACTTTTGTCTTATTTAAAATCACACCCTAAGCGTTAATAAGCACACATTTACTCAGCACCTACTATGTGCAAAGCTTTGAGGACTGAGTTTTATGAGGCTGCACGTTTGCAGAGCTCCCAGGCCACTGGGCTATTGGGAAGCCGTGGCGATAAGGAGGACACTGGAGCAGGAAGGACCAGAACTTACTACCGTGTTGTCTTCCCACAAGACGTGCGCAGAGAGACACAGATTGGTGCTTCCCTAGTTCTCAGTTTCTCCAGGAGAAGGGAGTTGGGGTGGCAGGTGTATTTATTTATATTTCCAAGCCACAGTGGTGCCCACTTCAGAGCTTTCTGGATGTGGCATGGACTCCTTTTGGACGCTCTCACTCCTTGCCTCTCCTTAGCCACCTTTGATGGGTAAGCAGATTCAGGGTACAGGCTAATGTCCAGTTTGAATAGGTTGCCCATCTCTCTGGAAACTTCCTGGAGTATCTCAAACCATATAGAAATTTATTTTAAAAATTTTAACAGCTTTCAAATTGTGGCCTAACCTGGTGGGGTTGGGAAGATGAAAACACACGTGCTTATTATCATCGTCATTCAATCTCAAAAAGGTTTTATTGTTTGTTTGTTTCTCTTGCTGCATAAATACCGCGTGTCCTAACTAAACTTAATATATTTGTTTATGTGCAGTTGAACACCTAAAAGGTAACTAAGTCATAATTGAAAGTCATTTTTAGGATTTGCTCTTGTTTAGCAAATATTAGCAGACCTCACGTCTTTCTAAATATAAACCATCAGTTTATGTCATTGACTATATTTGACCGTTCTAAAAAGAGACTCTCTCTCATCCTAACCTGGGAGGACATTTATTTTTTTGTTTATGACATAGTTTTCCAAGACTTCATCACTATTGGCTGCTTCCTCCCTCCTAAATTTAGTCAGTTCTTGGAAATATACTTACAGGTACAATTTAAAGATTTTTATCTCAAGGCTGCGGATTGTGTGGTCGAGTGAATGTGAGTTTTGGTTTAACTGTATTTTATACCGATAGCATAGGGAGATGGGAGTGACTGAATTTTACAATGCTTTGCACTTTTCTCCATTTTTATGTCCGTCTGCTTCTGGAAATGAGTACATTGTGGTGAAGCCTCCTCTGTGTTTATTTTAATTTGCTTACCAGGTGTAATCAGTCTGGTCTTGTTCCTTCTCTGCATTTATTATAGTAGATATAACAGATAATAGTGAACCACATTGGTTTATTGTACCCAGAAAACACTCAATGCAGAGAGGAATGATGGATTTAGTGATTTGAGAGTCTGGTGTGGGAATGAATCATTAGAAAACACATCTGAAAGGGTTAAGGTTGAAGTTGTGTAGTCCTTATGCATCTTCTCCATTTTCCTGTAACATTTTCTTATGTCTCAATATGTAAATATTTTTATCTTTACTCACACTAATATTTCTTGTTAACCAAATTATCGCCAAATACTGTTTATATAGACTTGAGGTATTCTTTTATGTCTCTGGGTGTGGGTGTTCTTAGTACCTCCCAGAAAACCTCCAGGAATTTTTGCCCACCTACTTGGTTTCCCTGGAGGGTGAGAGAAGGTGGTTAATGAAGGAGGAAATAGCTCACAAAAAAAGCCACTAACCCAAAGCTACCTACATGTTTATTCAAGATAAACCCCCTCAGCTCCTATCCCAGGAGCCAAGGATGCTTCGGGTAAGGTAATACCTATATATTGTTCTGTTTTATAACATGTAACATTTTCTTCCCTTGTAATAAAGTCTCAAAAGATTTTCTTGAAAGGTAGTTATGCTAGCACAGGATCTGCTTTGTTCTGTGTCTCAGTTTAGCGGAAGTTTAACGTAAGTCTGCAGCTTATTGCTTATCTTGGAATTTTCTTAAAACCACCTGGTTGTGAAGTGGTCCCCAGTTCAAGCCTTCACAAGCAAAGCGTCCGCGCTTGAGGAGGCAGGGCTAGGGTAAGAAGAAACCTGTTCAGAGGTAAGAGGGGCCTTCATTGTGGATGATTTTGTTAACTCAGGCTTGGCTTCCTGGTTTGAGACGTGTTCTTCCTCATAAAGGTTGATGGATGGATTATTCCTATATGTATCATGGTGGACCATGGCATCCCAGGTTGTATCAGCCCAGTGGCCCTATTAGATGCCCAGCACTTGTGGTTTGAATTAATCCCAAGTGTGTTGTAGGAGATAATGAAGTGATCTGAGAGGTCACTTGGTCTAATTCTTCATTTTAGCCAAGGTAACTAGCTGAGGTAAATGACCTGCCCGCCCAGTGTAAGTGGACAACTAATGTGTGCAGCCCTGGGCATAGAGCCTGGGTCCTACAGCATTCTGTAAGATCGTAAAGAGAGGACATGTTGACGCAGACCAGGGAGAGGACCAGGAAAGTGCAGTTCAGTGTGGTGGTATGTATGGCACAATGCATAGATCTAGACTACGAGATCTTGAGTTAGGTTTGAATGGCGTTTACTACTTACAAGCTATGTGATACTTGGACATGCATCTTAATTTTTCTGGCTCCAGGTTTCTCTTTCTTAGAGACATTGTAAGGATGAAATCAGATGATGGTATGGAGCAGGGGTCCCCAAACTCTTTACACAGGGGGCCAGTTCACTGTCCCTCAGACCATTGGAGGGCCGCCACATACAGTACTCCATACACTGACCACCAATGAAAGAGGTACCCCTTCTGGAAGTGGGGCGGGGGCCAGATAAATGGCCTCAGGGGGCCGCAGTTTAGCCGGCGGGCCGTAGTTTGAGGACCTCTGGTATGGAGTGTCTGGCACAGGGCGTGGGACAGAGCGAGTGTTCCATAATGGCCCCTACTATGGGTCCAGTGTCTCAAGGGAGAGAGGGAATGCGAGGAGAGAAATGGGAGTGTTGTGATGGTGGGGAGATGTATGAGTCAAGGCTCTCCAGAGGGGTGGAAAATATATATGAATGAAGACATTTATTATGAGAAATTGGCTCATGTGATTATAAAGGCTGAGAAATCCCACGATGTGCTGTCAGCAGGCTGTAGACCCAGGCCAGCTGGTGGTGTGATTCCCATCTTAGTCCAGAGCCCCGAGAACCTGGGAAGCCTCTGGTGTCAATCCCGGTCCAAGAGCAGGAGCAGACATGTCTCAGCTCCAGCAGACAGACAGGAAGCAAAAGTGTGAATCCTTCCTTCCTGTGCCTTTTTACATTCAGGCCCTCGTTGTATTGGATGATGCCCACCCACGTTGGGGAGTGCAGTCTACTTTTACTGAGTCCACCGATTCAAATGCTAACGTCATCTGAAAACACCCTCATAGACATACCCAAAAATAATGTTTACTCTGAGCACCCCATGGCCCAGACAAAGTGACCCATAAAATTAGCCATCACAAGGAGGCTCTGTCAATGGTGAAGGGAGAGTCTTTTCAGGGAAAATCTTTAAAAAACCTCACACTTAATCATGTACCACTTAAACATCGTCCTTGGCTCCTTCCTCCTCACGGATCTAGAAGTTCATTCAAGCCTAGGTGAGTTTACTTTACATCTTATTGTATTTTAGTCATGTGCAATCTCTTGCAGTTCCTGAGACATGGTATGCATGTTCATTGTTCTTAAATGGCAGTTGTTGCTGTACCCTGTCGCACCGCTCCTTATTAGTCATCCTTCATTCAAATTCCACCTCTTGGACCATGGTCTCCTCATCTTTTACCTTCCTTTATGGTGAATCACGACTTCTGTTGTGTTTCCATAGTACCATGTCCACAGTAATATAGCAATTACTAAACTGTGTCCTAGTGATATGTTTACGTGTCTGACTCACTAAACAATCATTACATTCCCTGAGGTCCACGGACAGGTCTTCATCATCTTTGTATTCTTAGCACTAGATACTCAGTAGATGCTTGTATGAATGAATGAATGAGTGAAAACATAATTTACCATAATTAAAGGTTATCCTAAGTTAATAGAACAGCATGAGCGAAGACAAGGATGCAAAATTTGCATTATTTTGGTGGGAAGAGTGAAACAGTTTAGTTGGGAAGAAGGATTGGTGTTAGGAAATGGGCTCATGTAAAAGAGAAGATATGGTCACTGCATTTGGAAGGCTTTCACATGCAGCAGAGGAGCTGAGATGTCTTACGGAGGGGAGCCATTTTAGGGTTTTTGTCCGAGGAGTGACGTGGTCACACAGCAGAGTTACAGGAAAATGCGTCTAGGGCCTGGATGGTGTGGAATGAGGAAAAGTTGGATCCTGGAATACCAGTTAAATTATTGCAGCAATCCAGATGTGAGTTAATGAGGGCCAAGGAAGGCAAGAGGAGAGACTTGAAAAAACAGCAAACCTCAGAGCACTGGCACACTAGTTCGCTTTTAGATTTCTCACATTTGGGCTTGCCAAGGTATTATTTTTTTCTTTTCCTCTTCCCTTCAAAAGTAAAGTCCTTTCTATTTAAGTCTTTGGCATTTGTGTCTAAAACACTCCACCTAAATCTGAAACTCTAGACTGATTTTCCAGAGGAACAGAAGTTCTTTCTGTAATAACTCTTGTCTTTAGGGTTTTTAAAAAGGTTTTACTTTTTATTTATTTCAGTCTAGGCTCATCTCTGCTGGGCCGTGGGCCCAGAAGGAAGCTCGGGAAATAATTTGTCAGATCTTTTGTCATTTACAAGATGTTCCTATGGTCTCCTTCTTATAGCGTGGCTTCCTAACATTTTGTCATAGTTGTTGTTGACAGTGACAGTTGGAAAATAGTACCTAAATCCTTTCTTCTTTTTTTTTAAGTTTCTGTGTCTTTTAAGTTTTATGTTTCTTTGAGATATATCTGTAAGGTCTTTTTACATGGATTATGAAAAAGTGTCAAGAGGGATTCTAATCAGAAGTTAGTTTTGTTCTGTGAACTTATACATTGAAAAATAAATGATGTGATGGATGAACTTCTGTCTCTCGATTTCATTTACTGTTGAGGCAAACACCTAGGGATTACAAGAAGGGAAGGAGAGCGAATGAGAGTGCCCACTCTGCTCCTACCAGAGAGCCAGGCGCTTCACAGACATTGTATCGAATGCTCACAACACTTGATAAAATAAATACTGATAAAGTTAGCTTATTAAGGACGTTAAGGCTTTGAGCAGTTAAATTGAGTCACTGTGCATAATTGGGGAGTGGTGGAGAAGGAAGACCTATCTTTTTGAATATGTCTAGTTGACCCTGTGCATTGGCTTACACCTGTTCTCGAACTCTCTTAGTAATAGGAACCTTTATCCCAGTGGTAAGTCAACCTGGTCCCTACCGCCCACTAGTGGGCGTTCCAGCTTTCATGGTGGGCAGTAGCAGAGCAACCAAAGATAAATAAAAAGATAGATTTAAATATATAGTAAGTTGTTTTATAAAGATTTATTCTGCCAAACTTAGCGAAAATCTGACATAAAGTACTTGGTAAGTAATTATTATTATATGCTTTAACTTGCTGTAACTCTGCTTTATAAATTTTATAAAGTAAAGTTACTTCCCTACTTTATAAATCACCATTACTGTGGAACTGGTGGGTGGTTAGAAATTTCTTTTTTTTTTTTAACAGAGACAGAGAGTCAGAGAGAGGGATAGATAGGGACAGACAGGAATGGAGAGAGATGAGAAGCATCAATCATCAGTTTTTTGTTGCAACACCGTAGTTGTTCATTGATTGCTTTCTCACATGTGCCTTGACCACAGGCCTTCAGCAGACCGAGCAACCCCTTGCTGGAGCCAGCGACCTTGGGTCCAAGCTGGTGAGCTTTTGCTCAAGCCAGATGGGCCTGCGCTTAAGCTGGTGACCTTGGGGTCTCAAACCTGGGTCCTTCGTGTCCCAGTCCGACACTCTATCCATTGCGCCACCGCTTGGTCAGGCAGAAAATTTTACTACTAACAGAGATACAAAGGTGGGTGGTAGGTATAAAAAAGGTTGACTACCCCTGCTTTACCCAATGAATCCTAACTCCCAATACATAAAACAGATCAGAAGAGTGTTATTATATACATTTATTTTATTTAGTACAGTGAATTTCACATTAAGAATTATGTTTCAGTCTTGAGTCAGTTTCCTCTCATAACTTATTCCTATACATATTTTATTTGCAGGTTAAACATTCAAACTCACATGGGTAATTAATTCTAATAGCCTGTTGTTTATTTAACTTCCTCAGTACTATTATTGTTTTTCTTGTCAGAAAGTGCTAAAAAATTGCAGTGTGGATCTTTAATATAGCTTTTTAAATGGTGTATCTTGCAGTTTTAGGGCAGTGTCCGATTACCCTGAGACAGAAAGCTTGAAGGAGAAATAGTAGGAAATTTTGTTATAAAGTTTAATTACAAATCGTACCTACTGATGTTCACATCAGTTAAATTTATCTGGGGGAGGAGACAGGGAGTTAGTGAATGCGTCCATACCTAGTTTCATTATTCATTGGTAGAAACTGGGTTTTGAATATACCTTCCAACAGTGTAAGATGTTCATGGTTACTTTAAAAAATTGGAAACCTATCAGGTATTCATTCAAAGTTTTAGGATTGTCAGATTTGTTTTCCTTCCCCTGTTGAGTCCAACCGGACACTTGTCTGCAATCCTTAGTGTAGTGAGACGGGGGCTTGTTCAGCAGGACAAGCAAGTTATGTAGTACACACATGTTTTACTTCTGAGATGGTTAATTAATGCAATTTATTGGCCCTAGAGGGATTTTTAAAAATATCTTTAAAAATGTTCAAGCCAGCTCCTTGCCCCAGAACAAATAGTAAACTTAAGTGTGAAAAAATGTTGATATTGTTGTGTATGGGTTTAGACACCCTGGAAAATGAGCATTTCAAAGGCGGCTTAGTGAAACTGATAGCTGTACTGGCATCGTCCATTACTATTTGGAAGATGCTGACATCTGATGCCCATTATGGACCACTTGGATGCCTTAGCATTTGCTTTTGTCAGGGCTGTGCTACTCCTGGGGTCTTTCCTATCACTGCTTTAGGCAGTACAATGCAATGACTTGTAAGTCTTCCCTATATTTTTTTTTCTGCAGAAACATGTTACAAAAACAAGCAAGACAGAGGCACATCTGCCTCATAAAACTCAATTGTTCTAAAGAGGTTAGCCAATTTTAGACATGGAATAAACTTGTCATATGCAAAAGATGTTCTTGCTTGGAATCTTCTCTGGGTGGTGTCATGAAATAATGTTATTAATTTTATTTCCATAATAGCATGCTCATCCATCAAACTTGATTCTGCATTCCCCCCCCCCCCCCGCCCCCTTTTTTCTTTTTGTATAATCTTTGCTTCTTGCATAGCTCATTCTGTGCTATGGCAATTTGCTTTGAATGATAAGGTAACACTTAAGTTCTTATTGTTTGGTTATAACTATAAGACCTGAAACTTTGTATCTGTCTTGAAGTATTATGAAACAAAGTGAATAACATCTTTTTTTTTTTTAATTTTTTTTTTTTAATTTTTATTTTATTCATTTTAGAGAGGAGACACAGAGTGAGAGAGAGAGAGAGAGAAAGAGAGAAGGGGGGAGGAGCCGGAAGCATCAACTCCCATATGTGCCTTGACCAGACCAGTGCAGGGTTTTGAACTGGCGACCTCATTGTTCCAGGTCGACGCTTTATCCACTGCGCCACCACAGGTCAGGCGTGGATAACATCTTAATGTGGTAGAGGTGACTCTGACACTGTGGTAGGGGCGGGCACCAGGTGAGCAGGTGAGTTTAGGTTTTCCCTGGCATCTGAGCATGGGACACAAGGACAGTGATAATGTGTGTGTTTATAAAATTTAGGCAAGCTGACAAGCCCCAAAAGTAATTCACATGAAAACAGCAGAACTAGAACCAACCAACCTAAAGGCACACATATAATTTCAGACATACCACAGAGATGGAGAAAGGTTTTTCCAATGTTTGCATAAAAACAAATTGACTTACCTATATGAGTTAAGGCATTTGGTGGTTGAAATTTTCTATGTAACACATCTAAGTGTATGTGTAAGTTGGGGTTCTCTAGGGAAAAGCACCAATAGGAGGTAGATATACATACACATATACAAACATATAGATTTATCATATGTCTGTGTATAAATCAATATATAATAAGTACTTACATACATAAATCGGTATACAGATATTAATTTGTTTTTTTAAGGTATTGGCTTACATGTTTGGCAAGCTTGAAATCTGTGGGGTAGACCAGCAGACTGGGAATTCAGTTAAGAGTTTATATTTCAGCAATGAGTTCAAAATCTGGAAATTCAGCCAGAATTCGTATGTTGCAGTTTGGAGGCAAAATTCCTTCTTCTTTAGGGAGCTTCAGTCTTTGTTCTTAAGGCCTTCAACTGCTTCTGTCTTTGTTCTTAAGGCCTCCAACCATGTTATGGAGGGTAATCTGCTTAACTCAGAGTCTACAGATTTAAATGTTAATCCCATCTAAAAACTACCTGTACAACACCATCTAGAATAGTGTTTGACCATAGTCTGGCCAGGATGACTCATAAAATTATTCATTACAGTGTGTATCTTTCTTTTAAACTTGAGTTTCAGTTTCTTCATTTATAAGATAAAGTGTGACTTCATCAGATTACACTGAGAATTAAATGAGAGAAAGGTCGTAAAACTCCCAGTATAGTGATTGGCATATAGTGGCTATCACTATGTGATAATTTATCATTATCATTGTGATAATTATTATAGGCTTACATTGCATTTTAAAGTTTTAAATTTCCATTTGTATCTTGTATACTATCACCTTATACACAAGTATACTTGTTTATAAGGAAAAAGGGAATAAAAGTCTGGGCATTTTTCAGTATCATTCTCTGCTTTTTAAAGAATATTATAATTAAACAGAAGAATAAGTGACATGATCTTACAGTGTTACGTACGATTAAATGAGGTATTCTAAAAAGGTTGTGGTACACAGCCTGGGACAGTAGGTGTTGTTTATTGTGTTTTTAGTCATTTATATATAGTTTTTCTGGACTCCTGGCTTACCTTTAAATAAATCCTAGGGGTGAATCTGAAACTTGATTTGTTTTGATACTAGTGTTTGTTGAAAGGGAACCATACTGTCTAGAAAAGCTTTGAAGCAGGTCACATTCTTACAGATTTCACACCTAGGACCTTGTCTAACTATTGCTGACGTGCTGAGTAGTTCTGAGATTTTGATCACAGATAAAAACTTTTGTGCTATAAGGTTTTAAAATTTGTTTGGAATGCTCTTTTGTAAGTGCATTTTTTAAAGTCATGAAAGCACTATTGTTTTGATTTTTTAAAGAATGATTAGTGTGCTTCCTTCTAAAGCTGACAACATAATCAACTGCACAAATACTGCAAATTGTATTTTGTAGTTCCAGACTGAGCCTTTCGTAGCTTGTCAATATCAAACTTAATATTAATAGTGTTGGGAGTGTCGTGATAGCAGGGAGAACTTGGGAAAACTCTGTTATTGGGACTTATCATAGGTGCTGCTGTGATAAAATGAATGGCAAGAGGAGGCTAAACTGTTACAGCTGTTTCTTCTGATGACTCTCCCAGAAAATGAGTGGTGGACTGGAGTCCATTAGCCTGGGTTTCCCATAGTGCAATGCAGTGGTTCTCAAACTTTTTGAAGTCGGGGAGCATTTAAAATCCTACAAATAATTGTAGGTGCACTATATACAAATTTCTGAGAAATATGTTATAGTAATTAAGTCAAATAGTAAAGAAAAAATATAAAGTCCAAGCGTGTTTTTATGGTAATTAAATGAAATAAATATGACAAAATTAAATTTATTATGACATTAAAAAACATTTTTATGTTACATTTTTTGAGTTATGCTTTTTAGAATTCGTAAAAAAGAGGGGTTAAAAAATAAGAAAACGATAACAAAGTTATCTTTTTATATATATAGATACATTCTTAGTAAGGTTTAGTAAATTCAGCAGGACCTGACGTGAATGTGTTTTTTCATTCTTGTGTTTATGAGAAACATGAGCCTGATGTGTCCTAGCGATTTCTTCAATGTTTGAGCATATATTTGAAAGGCAAACTCTCATTTTCTCATCAATACATTGAAGAATTCCTCTCTTTTTACTCTTAATTGTGTTGAGCGCAGGAAACCCCCACCATACATATCACCTTAACTTTACACCAAACGAAGGATAGAAGAAACTTGCCTCCAATCTTTGGGGTGGGGGGAAGATGGAGGGTAGTGTAAACAATCCAGCACCACAGCTTAACAAACAGCCTTTTGCAACCTAATCAGGCAAGTGAGGTGGGGGGTTGGGCAGACTGTCAGTTTACAGCCAATTCCCCATACCTCTGTCCTCCAAAAATCAACTCCAAAAACCCTGTTGGTTTTTTTGGTCCCCAACAGCCACATATTTCTATGGAACAGCATAGGGCGCACCTGGAAATCTTCTAGGGCGCACCAGTGTGCTCTGGCGCACACTGAGAACCACTGGTGTAATGGGAGATGTGCTTTGGGCCTGTTTCCTAGTAACCCGACAGGCTTAAGCGCTAGATTGAAAGTACCTAATTACCTGAGGATGTTGCATGTTATGGGTATCCCTTTTGTATGTATGGGTATCCTTTTTATATGAGTGATATTAGCTACAGTTGTTCCAATCTTGGATGCTTAAATGATCTTAAAGTATAAAACAATGATTTTATGTAAATCAGTGTGGCACCTGGGGTATTTACAGTCCAAGGTAAGAAATAGTAAGCTAGCACTCATGTGCATAGGTAGGGGGGCTATGAGTACATCCATTGGGGTGCGGAAGAAGAAGCAATCAAAACGGAAACATCTTAGAGGTCTTGCTGCTCTTCCATCAGTCCGGGAAGGCTAGCAGCAGCAGCTGCTGCCTCCTCAGGAGACCTGCTGTGCTCAGGCACTGAGCGAGTATTTTGTAATTACATCACTATCCTCAAAACCACTTTGTGAAGTAGATACTAAATTATTGCAGTCAGTTACCTTTGGGCTAAAATGTGTTTCAGAATTCATAATTTTGATTTTTAGAAAGATAACATAATGTGGATACTTTGTATTATATCTTCTCCCACCTTGAACAGATTTTGGCCAAGTCTCCCATAATTGAACATATGATTATTTCTGTATGGAAATGTAGAAAGAGTCAGCAGTTAGTGGAACAGTGACTAGAAATAGTCCCATGTCATTCAGGTCAGTTTTTGCTACAATGAGTTTTCTGCCAAAGAAATCTACTGCTAACTTAAAAACAAAAACTGGTTTATGGAATTTTTTAAGTTTCAGATTTGAGGACAAGGAATTAGGTACCAGCATTTCTGTTTTTACAATTAAGAAAGGAATGGCCTAGAAAAATAATTTTCCCAAGGATATGTGACCCTATACTTGTACATTTACCACTTAATATAGTAGGATATTCTTGGTATCTCCGGAATAAGAGCAGATATATACAAATACTGTCATTTCATTTTTTTCTCTACATTTTGTCATTCCCTCATTGTTTATTTTTTATATGTCGATCTGTGCTAAAGACAGTGTAAGTTTATATTGGCTTTTCTGCCCCATTCTTTTTCCTCTAATTGAATGTCCATTTTGACCTGGTTTTATTTCAGTACTGGGAAGTTTCAGGACTACAGGGGAAATTAGATTTCTGTTCATTGTTTTCTACAAGAACTTGTTCCTAACACTTCCAAAGGGTCTTTATAATTTACAGTCTTACACTGTAAAAGTATTTTGTTTATTAGATATTTTCTCCATAGGTCTGTGTTAACACTCTCTTAATTTTGTTTCTTTTTCATAAAGTACATGTTTACTAGTTTGTATATAAAAACAGCATGCTATTTATGAGTTTGCTCTGTTTTTCAGGGTTCAGAACATACCCATTAGTGTTTTTCTTGGGACTTAACTGCAACTTTTTAACCATAATTAGTGTTTATTTTCTTAAAACTTCATTTGAATGGGAAAAATTTTGAGAACTCAAAATAGGCTCATGACATCAGGGAGATTTTGTTGCCTTCCTGCCCGGCTGCCTGGGCTCGAATTTTACTGTTGAATCAGTTATTTATCTTTAAAGTGGGGTTGTTAATACTGCCTGTGTCAGAGGGTTGTCAGGAGGGCGTAGAACTTGTAACAGGTTTAGAACTGCGCCTGGCACAAGGCAGTGTTCAGTGTTAGCTGAGGTTTTAACCTGACATAGTTCCTGGTCAGATTTGCATTTAAGTTTCAGCATTTTGTTGTTGACCTCTCCTTTCTTCTCACCTTCAAGTAAGTGGCCTTTTCAACTTTGTTCCTTCCCATCACTCATGAGGGGCTCTATCCCTGGATACGCAGTGGTTCTCCACTGCAGGAGATGGGCCTGGGAGTGGAGAGGGGGCTCTCTCTGGGGATGTCATCTCAGAGTTTAGGAATTCCCGGTGTGTTGATTGGTTTCTGCTCTAATCTCTGGGGCCCTACCCCAGAATCAGTGAGTAAGAAGTCTTAGACTTCCCTCCGAAGACTGTTTCCCTGGCTGAGCTGAAACATGAAAGACTTTTCCCCCCGGGGCAGAGCGGAGCCGACCCACATGAACCACCATGGAGCACGTGGACTGCCACGGGGGCGGGCAGAGTAGATAGAGCAGTGTTGCCTAACTGTGGAGGGGCCTGGCCAGGGGCAGTCATGCTGTTTTGCAGGGGTCAGGAATTTTTTGGCTGAGAGAGCCATGAATGCCACATATTTTTAAATGTAATTTCGTGAGAGCCATACAATATGTTTAACACTAAATGCACAAGTAAATGTGTGCATTTTATGTAAGACCAACACTTTTAAAGTACAATAAGTCTCTGAATTCTTTTTAATAACGTTGTTATGCTGTTGCTAACCAATGATGAATAATGTACTTCTTACTATTAATGCAGCTTCTTGTGCTGCATGGTTTTGCTGATGGTTTTGTAGTCTGGTTGATACGTAGTAAGGTTGAACTTCATGCAGGCGTTGATACTTCCATCTGTTAAACGTGATCGTAGTTTGGTCTTAACGTTCTTTAGATGTGAGAAAGATGACTCACATGCATACGTACAGCCAAACATTGTCAGTACAGCAATACTCACACGCTGAAATGTGTGGTATGTGACAGGAAGCGTGTTCCAAGTTTTGACAGTCAGCCGGTCTGTGGGTTGAAGTTATTTTATTTCTCCCCACTGTGTTTGCTCGCCAACTCTGCTTGCTGTCGTGCAAGTCTTTCCAAATCTTCATTCAGTGACTTGAACTTATTCACCCACATGTCTGAGGCCTTCAGGTCAGCAGCTTGTAGCTCAAAATCTCTGATGGAGACACTGGGGATGTAACTCAGGTCGGTGCTGTCTACTACACACTTGTGTGGATGGGTGATGAACTTAAAAGACTAGTGCGCTCACAAAATTCTCCAAAGCATGCTTTGAATGACTGCAGGAGATGTGAAGGAGATGTGAAGCCCGCTAGCTGCTGGAGATCAAGATGTTGAGCAGGGTCACTTGCTGTGCATGCATCTTTAAACTCTCCCAGTTTTTCAAAGTGTAGTAAACGACTTGTTTCAGTGTCGGTGATGAAGAGTTCCAGCTGTTTTCAAATGCAAACACTGCTTGTTGAAGGGATAAGACTGTATTTCCAATGCCTTGAATTTTCACATTGAGCTGGTTCAGATATTCAGTCCTGTCCACGAGATAGTAGAACTTCAGGAGCCACTCAGTGTTAGCTAACTCAGGATGCTCGACATTTTTCATTTCAAGAAAAGTCTGGATTTTGCTCAGACAAGCCGCGAAACAGCTGAGCACCTTCCCTCTTGACAACCAACGCACATTACTGTGCAGAAGCAGACCAGGATAATTATTCCCAACTTCATCCAGCAGTGTTTTAAACTGGTGAGCATTTAAAGCTCAGGCAACAATAAAGTTGACCACCCGAATGACCAGTGACATCACCTCACCAAGCAGCTCGCCACACATCTGAGCACAAATCGCCTCCTGATGTAGGATGCAGTGAAAACTTTGGATGGGTCTCTTTTCATGGTCATGAAGAAGTGCTCCAAATCCTCTGTTTTATCCCACCATGCACGGAGCACCATCAGTACACACCGAAATAAGTTGATCCATCGGTAGATATTTTTCTTTAGCAAACTCAGTGAAAGACTTGAATAAATCCTCCACTCTTGTTGTCTCTTTCATAAGCAAAACAGCAAGACTTTTCTCACGTAGTGTGTCACTGACAGCATACCTTGCAATCACGCTGAAATGGGATAAATGGCTTACATCTATTGACTCATCCAAAGCGAGAGAAAAAAATGGTGCTGCCTTTATGTCCTTCACTTGTGTTGCCTCAATTTGATTTGCCATCATAATGGTACGATCTTGAACAGTTCTTGCCAACAGAGACATGTCTTTTATTCATTTGATTATCTTGTCTTTATCCGAAAAGTCATCAAAAAGTTCATTGACAACATCAAGCATGAATGTTTTGGCATACTCCCCATCTGTGAATGGCTTTCCATTTCTCACAAATGCTAAAGCACCAGCAAAGCTAGCCAAATTCCAGTCACCCTGTTGGGTCCAAACACGGAGTTGCTGCTGACTAGCTTGCACTCTGCACAGTAGCTCTTGACATGCTTTCTTCCTGTTGTCCCCTGCTGGATATTTTGATGCAAATATAGTATGGCGTGTGATGAAGTGCCGCTTTATATTTTACCGTTTCATCGATGCAATTTTATCATTGCATATTAGACACACTGCAGAACCTGCTCTCTCCACAAAGGCAAATTCCTGTGTCCATTCCTGCTGAAAAATATGATACTCCTCATCTTTTTTTCTTTTAGCCATCTTCTTCATCAAAAGGGTTTCTGCAATTAGCTAGCTTACTACTTGATTAAAAGGAGGGAAGTTTACTTCCTGACCTCACAACGACCCATGTACCTTACACATTATCCAATAAAAGTTTGGTGTTGTCCTGGAGGACAGCTGTGATTGGCTCCAGCCACCCGCAACCATGAACATGAGCAGTAAGAAATGAATGGATTGTAAATACATGAGAATGTTTTATATTTTTAACGTTATTATTCTTATTATTTTTTAATTTTTTATTTATTTTTATTTATTCATTTTAGAGAGGAGACACAGATTGAGAGAGAGAGAGAAAGAGAGAAAGGGGGGAGGAGCTGGAAGCATCAACTCCCCTATGTGCCTTGACCAGACCAGTGCAGGGTTTTGTACTGGCAACCTCAGTGTTCCCTGGTCGACACTTTATCCACTGCGCCACCACTGGTCAGGCACGTTATTTATTATTTTTTTTACTAAAGATTTGTCTGTGAGCCAGATGCAGCCATCAAAAGAGCCACATCTGGCTCTTGAGCCATAGGTTCCGGACCCCTGCTGTACTGCCTTTGAGTTGTTAGCACTACACACACTTTCCTTCTTTACTGCACTCCAAGGTGGGGATTGGCATTAGCATTTGAATTGGGAACAATGACCTTTGGTTGACATTCTGTAGTACCCAATGTGTGCTCTGAGACAGTGACTTGATCTCCTGACAGCGTCCTGAAACCAACTTATCTGGCGCCTGTGCTAGAGTTGTCTTCCTGGTGGCACCTAAGGATCTCGTGAACTGTGCGTTGTGACTAATGAAATTGAACTTTTACAACACTGTTAGTTAGGTGTTATTATTATTATTCCTGAAGTTCAGAGAGGTCGCTTTCAAGGTCAGACAGCCTTTGCATGGGAAAGCCTGGGGTGAAGCCAAAGTTGCCCAGTGCTGGTGTTTGTACTCCCTCTGGATAAACCCGTTTTCAGCCTGTGTCACCTGTTCTTGGCCCCCTGGGATTCTCCTATTGATTTCCTGGAGTGGTTCCATGGAGCCCAGGATTGACTTGTCCCCCCACTTCCTACCAGAATAGGAAGGCCTTTTGGTGTGAGTTCTCTCTTCCTGGAGTTGGGAGACTCTTCGGCCGCCATTCTGTTCATTCATATTTTCTACTCTGCCAGGCAGAGATGAAGGGTCCAGCTTCTGGACCTTAGAGATCTCTAACAGATCTGCAAGTCACCTCCCCTCCTGCAAGTTCACTCACACTGCCCCTGGGTGTTACTGCTGCTGTGTTTGGTACTGCCCCTTGGTCACGCCCTGCCGGTGCCAGGGTTAGGAGAAACAGTGTGTCCTTAAGCACAGAGTATTTGTGTGAAGCATGTTGTTGGACTCCTTCCCCACCAGCATAAGCAAGAGAGGGGGCCCCAGACACCTCAGTGGCCATGGGAAGGCTTCTGATGCCAACCTGGTTTTGATCACCTTCCCCATGGGGCTCCATGGCCTGCGCCAGGAGGAGAAACAGGGAATCAGAGAGGAAAGTGAGACGAGAAAGGGCTGTTACTTGTCTTCAAGAGCTTATCATTAAAAGAACCTCTGAAGTCACCAGGTCCTGCCTCCCAGTGGGTGCAGGGATCCCCCAATGGCACCCCACAAGGTCACTGCAGCTTTGTTTGGACAGTTCCAGTGCCAGGGGAGCACTTGTGCGGTGCACCAGTGAGCATGCTCACACTTTTATTTCATATACTTGTCTTGGGTTCTCAACGGGAGACTGCTGGTCAAAAGCTGTGTCCGTTTTACATTCCGGTAGCTGCTAATGACTGTGCACCCGAGTGCAGAGCATGCTGCCGTGGTGCAGATCCATGCAGGAGTCAGAGCATGGCTCAGATAAAGGGCTTCCTCGTCGTCAGAAAGGTCAGGTCCCGCCACTGAGCAGACTGCCTTGAGTCTGCAGAGCAGACTGGACGATCAGGATGCTGCTCGCAGCATCACAACATTGAGTGTGGGGGTTAGAGGAGCTGACACCTGAGGGCCTTGGGTATCCAGGAGCTCTCGGGACCTCCCAATGTGGCCAGGCCTCCACATAGCGGCTCCTCTGGCTGGAGCCCTCCCACATGCAGTGCCTCCCCCATTGGCCTGGGAGACCAGCCAGAGGGCCTTCAGTTCTCTCCCAAAGCTCTCGGTCCCTCCTGAGAGTATCTGTGAAAGCTCATTGCTGGACGCTCCTGTCCTCTGCCTCCAACACAGGGAGGTCTGCCATACTACAGCCTGGTAAGGCCTGGGTACCGCTGTCCGCCTCCACCGGCGTTGCAGGAAGAATATTACGTCTTTCCAGTGCATAGATACATCTTTTGCATCTAGACAGGGGCACGTCTGTAGGTGAATAGAGCAGCCAATGACAAGCTTCAAGTGGAGCTGTTTTTTTCTCATGACTGAAGACAGACAATTTTACAGACTTCAGAGGAAGCAGCCAGGTCTGCTCCAAGCTCTTGGCTCACTTGAGTCCCCTTCCTGGGTGTGTTGGCCATGTTTGGCCCCGACAGCACAGCTGACAGTGGGTCGTGCCCGCACAGTATGACGCACAGTATGACGTCAGGTAGTATGAGGTAGGGCTGGTGTATGCGATGCCCATGGTGACTATTTGCACACGGTTGTGTTCATTGATCACTTCTCTTTGGCTGATCTGGGTGAAGTTGTTCTCAAACACAGGAATGCACTTGAACATGGTGCAGGTGCCCTTGCACAGCTGCCAGGCATCGTCCCCATGGAGCCGTGGAGCATGCGCAGCAGGTGGCTGCCCTGGGTGCTGCCCTGTGGCAGCATCATGTTGCTACCCCATGTCTCTTTCATTAAGACCTTAGCATGTCCCCTCCCAAACCTCTTCCTCGGTCTGAACTGCAGCCCCTTTGGGCTGAATTTAAGCTTTTGCTGTCCATTGTGACCTGCAGTCAGCTGCTCCCACAGGAAGGGACAGCCTTCTCCTGCACGCAGATACCCCCCCCCTCCCCCAGGGTGCAGAGAGGACCAAATTCTTACATGTTTTGCTGTGGGAAATCCAGGCATGCTTCTTCAGGACACTTGTCTCCTGCAGCCACCACAGGCAGGCACTGATGGGTCAGTGATCAGTGGTCACAGGAAAACTGTCTTTTATTAAAATCTGTAAAGGTGATTCCAATAGGTGACAACTACTAACTGAAGGCTTTAGAAGAATGGAATGTACTTTTGAGCTTTTGCTTAATATCTTCTTTTATAGTTATCATAGAGTTTCCGTGAAACATTAACTTCAGTCACCAGGTTTGAATATGAGAATATGCATAAAGGGTTAACAAGGAAAGCCTTTCTGAGACTCCTAGTCCTCCTCAGGCTGCCATTTAGTTACAGACTGATGTAAACTGCTTTCTCAGAAAGTCACTTAACTGGGCTTCTTCATTTAATCTTGAAATACTCAATTTGCTATTTGTTGCCTACAAGGGAACAAATAACTAAACTGCATTAAGAGATTATTAAGTTAAATTGGAATTAATATGTAAAGTAAATTTTGCTTTTATTTTTTAATAAGTATTTATCTCAAAAAAAAGTCTTAGTAAATATCTCTGTTAAGTTTCTTGTTAGGATGCTTTCAAAAATATTTAAATATTTAAGGTATTAACCTATCATAAGAAATCATACCCAAATCTATAGAGGCAGAAGGTAGATTGGTATTGTCAGGAGAAAGGGGGTGAAGGGAATGGGGGGGTGACTGTTAGTGAGTTTGGGGTATCTTTTTGGAGTGATAAAAATATTTTGGAGTTGGATAGTGGTGATGATTGTACAACCTTGTGAATGTAATAAAACCCATTGAATTATATACTTAAAATGGCTGAATTTTAAGATATGCGAATTATATATCAATAAAAAGAAGACTGGTGTTCTCATTCACCAAGTATATTGTACTTGGCACATTAGTCTAACTCCCTAGGTCTTTATTTGTTTTTTTTCCCCAATGTTTTATTTATTTATTTATTTATTTATACAGGGACAGAGAGAGAGTCAGAGAGAGGGATAGATAGGGACAGACAGACAGGAATGGAGAGAAATGAGAAGCATCAATCATTAGTTTTTCGTTGCCGTTGCGACACCATAGTTGTTCATTGATTGCTTTCTCACACGTGCCTTGACCGCGGGCCTTCAGCAGACCGAGCCACCACTTGCTGGAGCCAGTGACCTTGGGTCCAAGCTGGTGAGCTTTTGCTCAAGCCAGATGGGCCCGCGGTCAAGCTGGCAACTTCGGGGTCTCGAACCTGGGTCTTCTGCATCCCAGTCCAATGCTCTATCCACTGCGCCACCACTTGGTCAGGCTGTTTGTTGTTTTTTATTTATACAAAAAATATTGAGGCAACTCAGTGACCATGTCCTACGTACTCCAGGGAACAAAGAAGTAAGAGAGAGAGGGCGTGCCAGGTGGACACAATAGTGTGGGCAAAGGTGCTGCGTGCAAAAAGAGAATGACCCAGGTGAATAATTTAAAGTGGTTTGGGATGGCATGGTGCCCGGCACAGAGTAGACTCTTCCTAAGTAATTACTCCAAGGATGATTGAGTGTATGGACAGACAAATGAATGTGCTGGATTGAGGGTGTGTGTAGGATTAGGGAAGAGATATGTAGACTTGGCCATGAAAATCTTTCTGCCATATGTTCAGGAACTTTTTGAAGTCCAGAGTGCTTTGGGAAATTATTGGGAGATCTGAACAAGGGGATGAAATGGCCAGATTTGTATTTTATAAAACTTGGCTGATTTTTTTTATTGCCTAATAAATCATCCTTTCATAGCCCTTTCATGAGACAAATACAGAGTCATGTAATTCAACCCATGATTCAGTAATATTAGCAAATCATTTCATCTCTGGGCCTATTTTCTCACCTATAAACAGGGCAGTTAGACCTGGGAACCATTCTGTTCTTTCCACCTTAGAAAATCTGTGGTTTTAAGTAAAGGAACAGGGACTAGTGCTTCTGTTGGGGGCTTCAGAGCCACACCCCCTCTGGGGTAGGGTCCGTGTCCTGACTCTCAGCATTTCTCCAGCCTGCTGTGGAGTTTAACGACTCAGGTGCTTTGTGGATGCTCGGATGTTCCTGGGCTGCTTCCAGTTTTGTGGGTAATGGTAACATCTGTGTATTCTTCCTTTGTTGTTGGGTCACGATTTAATGCATGTATTTGTTTGGACATTTCAATCTGTGGGGTAGTGAGGTTTTTATAAGTGGAATAAATGTTATATTTAATTGGTAATTAGGGAGCCCTTACTTCTTGGAGGTGATTAGGGGACATGGGATTAACAATTGCTATAGATAATGATGTTACTTTTTTTTTTTTTAATTTGGGGCTGAATGAGAAGAAACTATTAAAGGATTTCGAATTATTATTTAGGATTAGGAATTCTTGTTTCTGTACTTGAATTTAATGGAGTCTTGCTCATTGTAATGTCACCTGTGGCAAGTTTATTTATTCTGTTAATATATAAAGAATTGTAAGTGAAGAATTGTTGGACAGGTGAAAGGGTAACTGAGTGGTGGGTAAGGGGGGAGTTAAAGGAAAAGAAATCCTACAGATGGTGGCAGGTGGGACGATGAAGTCCCTGTGGTGGTCTGCAAGTGTGTGTGGGAGACATTTGTTCTCATTTCCTGTCTCATCACACCCAGCCACCTGCTGTGTCGCTATACAAAGTAACAGTACTTTCCAACAGTGCTCTTTAGGAAATCATGTTTTATAAAATGTCAGGAAGCCTTTTTGTTGTTGTTGTTGTTGTTTTCCAAAAGGCTGATCCAGGAAATGCCTATCAAGGCTCTAAATTTGCAAGTTGATGTGGGTGTGTACATATACATTGTCAAGTTAGGGATTTGGGAAGAGACCTCATGAGTAACTTGGGCTTGTTGCATGTATAGATGTTCTGTCTACATGTGGGGGGAGGAACACGCTTTACATTGTGTTCTGTAGCTTTTACCCTGTGGTGTTTCTCACTTGAAAGTGGAAAGTTTCCAGATACATCTGTAATTTAAAATAATAATAGGGACAGCACAGTCTGTGTTTTTCTTTTTCTGGAGCTTGGGAGACTGAGACTACACTGTGCTGCTCTGAGCTCCACATGTAGACTCTGTACAGTCCCCCCTCACTATTCACAGATTGGGTGTTTTGCAGAATTGCCTACTCACTGTGTGTAACCCTGAATATCAATATGCATGTCCCTTTTGCAGTTATTTGGGGACATGTGCAGAGCCATGAAAAGTTTGAGTTCCATGATACTCACATTCTCAGCTGAAGTTGCAGGGGATGCTCTGTTTTCCTCTTTCAGCTTCCAGACTGCAAACATGTCCTTTCCATAGTCTTTTTAGTTTTGCATAATTTTGTTGATTTTGCTACTTAAAATGACCCTCAAATGTCCAGTTTCCCTTCTCAGGAAGGCTTTGATATTGGACAAAATGCATGTGTTAGATTAGCTTTGTTCAGGCATGAGTTTATAGCAGTGTTGGCCATGAGTTCAATGTTAATGAACCAATTATATATATAATATTAAATAAGGTGTCCTAAAAGAGAAACACACACAAGACAAGGTTATGTGTTAATCTTTTGACAAAATGTGACCAGGGGCTTGCAGGAATCTAATTCTATATTTTCCCTGGGAATAATGCTTTAGGATTTGCTAATTCAGTGTTTATAGCAAATTTATAGAACATGACTACCAAGAATAATGAGAATTGGACTGTATTTAGAGTAGAAGCTTATTGTTCCTACTTACTCACGGTTCAGATATCTGAGTGACAATGGGGTGTTTTTATACTTTTCAAAAGATAAGAAGATCTCTTGAGAATTAAGGGAACTGTTTGGTGCTAAGAACAAGTAATAGACCACAGGTAGAGTTGGCTTTTCTGAAGTCCGTTATTTGGAATCATGATCTGTGATGTGACCATGGTGAGCTTCCTAGTGTAAGCAAAATCACGTGTTCCAAAGACTGTGAAACCTTGCGACAATTAATTCAAGTGGATCCCAGAGAGCTCCGTGACTACCTTGGACTCCAAAGATCCTGGCTAACGGTTTTATAACTGCTTCAACAGAGGTCTTGAGTTGAAAGCTTAGGGAGCCCTTCTTTCCACTGGTTTCAGAGACTGTATTCCTTTTACAGAGACCCTGGAATAAGCCCAACTTGGACATACTGCAGTACATTTTGTATATGTTACTAGAGAGGACCTACTTCTGCCTCTGATAATGTTCAACTAGGTTTTTTTTTAGCATAGTCTTTCTGAAGGGCAATAAACATCTCAAAGTACTGACAAAATAGGTAGGAATCTCTGGGTATCAACCACAGAAAAGGCAGTTACTGCGGAGGTAAGCATTGGGCACATTTTCCAATCTGAAAGAAATAGCTATGAAACAAAGGTTTCAGCAGCCTCACAAGAGAAAGGGAGATGGAGTCAAAGTTTAGGACCTATCAAAGATGGGCAGTCTGATAACCCTCCCAAACTCATCAGCTGCTTACATAGACTTTCATCTTCTGGGTAAGGAGATACAGAAATATACTATCCCACGAAAAGACTTAGAGCCAGACTTTGAATCATCTGGGTAATCCAGGGGCACTCAAGCCTTGAACTTGGGTTATGGTTGATTCCATTTGGTGTACCTCCAGCATTTGAACATACTTTTGTGGGGAGATACTAGGTCTCATATTATTCATATGTACATATATAGTTGTGTGTATATGTATATTTTTAAGTACAATGTCTAGCACATAGTCAAAGATAACCAGGTGTATAAGAAAGCAGGATATAATGAAAGAAAACTACAAAATAATAGTCAAGAGAAGCAGGTACACACATTTTAGATACTGAAATTATTAGACTCAGTCTATAAGATATGTTGTATATTCAGAAAAGGACAAGTTTGAACATTTTTTCCGGGCATGAGAAACAACAAAAAAGTGACAAAGATAAGAAAAATACCACATAGTTTTAGAGCTGAAAAAATACATTGCTGGATTTACTCTGCTGGATATTTTACATCTGTTCCACTAGTGATAATGGCTTGTAATTTTTCTTACTCATTCTACCCCTATATATTGAATTGGTATCAAAATTATACTAGTTTTATAAGGTGAGTTGAAAAGTATTCTTTTTCTATTTTTACTGGAAGTATTCTAAAGAAAATTTATTATGAAATTACTCGAATCAAATGCATAGTACATTAGTCATGTGTCTTTTATAGACTTACTGGTTATTGCCATTGAGAATGCACATATTCCTATCATTTATATAGTATTTTTTAAAGAAGTGATTACTTGTACATTTTATGCTCTTTTTCTCATAAACTATATGAACCTACAGTTTAGAAAAGGCTGAGTATTCTAAGTCCAAGAGTGATATTTGCATGTAGAAAACAAGTGCTGTTGTCTAAAAAGTACGTTCATACAAGTTTATCATGCAATGTGTGGTTCACCCTTTGATTAGGCTTAAAAGACAAATGTGTATGAAGCCAAATAAGCATGGCTTATAACATTCCTTCAGTCTTCACAGAGTCCTGGTTTAAAGCTGGACCTGTCAAGTTGTGCAAGACTCTAGTCCATCGGGACCTTAAAAAGAGAGGACGTTTTCTGTGTGGACATGTGTGTGATATAATACTGAGTGTGAGGCGCATCTTTTGTTAATGAAGAGGAGGCTGAGTTCTTACCTAAAGAAGAGCTGAAAATACAACATGTTTCCTGTCTTCTCCATCACAGAAAATTTGGACACGTTATGTATTAGAAAAAGTTATTTTTTACATTCTGACCTATTAATTTTACTGGTATGTTTTAATTCACAATCATATTGGAGTCTATAAGAAAAAATATTGGAAATTTACTATTTAGTGCTTCAGGAGTGAAAGAGGAAACTTTACTTAAATATCAGGTAGCTGAATAGAAGTAACGAAAACCTCTTATTTATCTACCTGTGGATATGCAGATTAGACTTTATGTCATTTAGTTTTTTAAAAAATTTATTTCCTCTGAAATTCAAACACAATATCGATCCCACTTAAGTCTAAAAGAATTTTACTGAAATAGGATTGTCTACTGATTATATTTTTCTTGTGTAATGGAAAATATGTCCAAAACAGGTTATGAAAATTATAGATACATTTGAGCAAGAATAAAAGGAATTTAAAATTAGAAAGTGAGCTGTCAGAGTATCAAAATCTTCTCCAGTGTTTGAGTCCCTTCACAATTGTGGGCCTTTAAGGGGCTGTCTGGCCCTCTGGTCTCTAAACTTTTTGATCCAGCACACTAGTAGTAAAATATTTCTTGGTATATACCCGTAATATATGTATATCAACTCATTTATGCATATATACTATTATAATATATTACATATATTACAAGTACAGTAAATGGAAAGTTTAGAAGGCTAAGACAAGCTACATACAGAGTTTCTATTATTTAAAAAAAATTTTATTAATCTTTTAGAAAATTAATAGGAAGGGAGACAGACAGAAACAGTGATCTGTGTATGTGCCCCAACCGGGTATCGAACCGACAACCTCTGCTTTGGGATGATGCTGCTCTAACCAACCAAGCTATCCAGCCAGGGCTAGAGTTTCTAATATATTTTCACCACACATCCCAATGGACTATCTTGTTTGCTCATTTTGGATAGCAATGATCTGGCGTCCCCTGTGTTTCCCCAGAGATAACAAAGCAAATTTACAACTTCTAGAGTTAGCCCATTTCAGGTACTGGGCAGCCATTTGTGTAATAGAGATTGGAGCAAATAGCCATGAGCATTTGGTAGAGAGAACTCTCTTATCCTTGGAGAGTTTTTAAAACCACATTTCCTTTCAGACAAATCATCAGATTCTGAAATGCTTGGCTTGTTCCTCTCAGCGGCCTCCTGTGGGGCAGGAAGGGAGAGGTGCATCGCAGTAACAGCTCCTCAATCTCTTGGCGCACTGGCGCATGTGCAATCAGTGCATTGAACATCGCGTTGTCTGGCCAATTTCTATAAATGTTTCTGCAGCTGTCATAAGCAATGTATCCCAAAACCTCATTCTGTCATTTTACCAGATCTTACAGCTAATATAGGGAGAGACCTTCCTTCTCTTGGCCAGTCCTTTCCAACAGTGAGTCTATAAATAGGTCTCCACAGCAGTAAGAGGCGTGGAAAGAACCCATTCACCCCATGGAAGGCCACGTGCTCGCCCAGCTTCTTGGGATCGTTCGGCTGGCTTCATGTCGCTGCCTTCACCTCCCTTTCCCTTGCCTCTGTCCCTGAGTAAGGAAGAAGGACATCTTGTCCAATTGAGCTTTGTCATTTTTATATTTTATTAGTAAGAAGCAAAAGAATGCTGTTAATGGGATTTTTGGTGAAAAATAAGAAACAAGAAAAGAAACCCTTAGTAGTTCTATTTTACTCTGCTGACGTGTTCAGCGACTCTTCGTTTTGTTCATCTTGCTCTACCATCTTTGTCCGTCATCCTAGGGAAGCAGTGGAGCCAGGCTGGGTTCCGGTCGGTGGCGGCCGAGTACCCACCTTCACGCATCGGCATGACCCCCTTCCCACCGTGGCAGATCTCTAGGATGACCGTGTCCCGGGACCATACTTCATCCTTCTCCAAGGTCCTCCTCCACTCATTTTCCTTAATTTTCTGCCATCTCCATTGTCAGTTGACCATGTGAATGTATGCTAATTAATCTTATAAGTTTTTGATCACTGGCTAGTAAAGCTTTGATATAAATTTCAACATAAAGTCATTTGGCATTCACAACCTTTGTGTATGTGCAAAAAAATTTTTTAACTTTTAATGACTCCAATATATTCTTCCTCATTGCCCATCATAAATATTTAAGCACAGAAAAATATTTTAACTTCCTGCACAACTAGTTTAAGAAGGGCCTGTTGGTTTTAGTTGTTAACTAGTGACTGACCTTTTCAGTGGAATTCGTTGAAGTGACCTGAGAGGCCAACACTGCTTTCCATGAGTTCATTTTGGTAACAGCTGTAATAAAGAGGCACTTTGGAGAACAGTGTGGCTTGCTTTTTTCTTTTTTTCTGAGTTAAAGAGATCAGGAGGAAGGACCTAACAATGCAAATAGGAAACCTTAATTACCTCAAACCTCAATTACCCCTCATTTAAAAAAAATTTTTTTTTGAAAAGCAGGTACACTTGCTGAAAGTTTGGGGGAAGTGGGAATTTCTTTGAAGTACGTGGCCAAATAATTCTATAGCAGTTTTCTATTTACATAGTGATCCCAGTGATAATACTGGCGGGTAACTTTGAACCTGGGCGACTGTAGGCTGTGGACAGGGCTGACCGTGTGCAGGAATGCCTGTCCCCGTACTTGGCTCTCTTCTCTGTCCCCAGCATTGGTCACATTGCTGTCCTTGTGCAGATGGCTTGGACCACTTTTCTCTCTCATCCCTGTGGAGGTTACTTGTTTGAGGCCATAAAATCTCTTTCAGATTTATTCAATGCTGGTGTTATTTCTTTTTCACCTTTAAGAGGTATGTTTTGCTTCTTGTTTGTTTGCTTGTGTGTGTGTGTGTGTGTGTGTTCACGCACATTTTCCTGGATATTTTAGATGCAGATTAGAATTAAGAAAGGTACTGGTTCAGAAAGATTTTTCTTAACCGGAACTTTAGCACATTTTTTTCCCCACTAGTTATGGATCCTGTGAATTTCTGCATCTGGAGATAAGCTAGTAAGTGGGAAAATATGTCTCATGTTGGAATGTTGATTGTGTTTTTAAGTGCTCTTTAGTCTAAAAGCTCCAGTAATGAGATAAGATCCTCAAATTCCCAAATCTGGAGTCAGGGTGAGAAAATTAAACCTTTAATAGTTGGAGTCATTTTAACACATTTTTATGATGCAGTTAAAGGCAACATTGTGAGATTAAGGAGATCACGACATGTAATTAATGTAAGAAACGGTAATAACAGAAACTTTAGTGACATAAGGGACATTGAAAAAGTAGAAATGAAGAGTAAAAACTTTAATCTGTGTCTTATTCTCTAGGAAAGAGAGTGCTCTAATTTTACAGGCTACTGGGCTAATTGCTTTTAGAGAGAGCTATCTCTAGACAAGAGAAGGGTAGTTTGCCGGAACTTGATAGAACTGTTGCCTAACAATGTTCTACTCCCATTCACCCCATTCCCTGCTTACCAAGAAACTTTCTGATCTCTAATTTGGTCTTCTGTAAGGACATGCCCTCTGCAGATACCGGCTCCTATTGTTTTGACCAAAATAGTTTCATCAAAAATGAACATGTGGTTTTCTATGGTGTGTAAGTCCCTTGGTTGAGTTTGGTTGGCACAGGTCAGTTCCCAAGAGCTGAATCAGCATTTGATGGACTGCTAAATATTGCATTTCTGAGGTTGAAAAGCTGCAGATCAGGTGATTTTGCTTGAAATAACTAACCAATGTTACCAATCTTTATAATAGATTCCATGGAGTTTTGCTGAATAGATACATAAATATTTTTATTACTGTTGTCATCTTATAATGAAGGGATATTTTATTGAGTAATAGCAGTGCCGTGAAAATGTAAAAACAAAAATTATTTTTTCATTGTTTTGGCAGTTTTTTCCACAGGTGATATATAGTGCCAAGATAGTGTCTACAGTTTCTAATCTGTATCTTTCATTTTTGGTCGTCCATTTCCGAGAGCACTACGCTGGATAGTGGGAAAATGTACATGGGCAACACTTGGGGTGTGTAGAGGATCAGCCCTGCCTTTCTCCATCCCCAATACCTTCCCCTGGCCTCCCTGTGAGCTAAGGCTGCCCTGTTCCCTCCCTCTCAGGCTGTGGCCTTGGTACTTAGGACCCTTGAGAATACCCACAGCTACACTTAGTGGTCAGTGGGTTAAGTCAGACATCCTGGGGATCAGAGATTTATTTCTCCCATTTTGTTTTTTCCAGATTCAGTAACTTCTATGTCAAGTCTCAACCATTGTAGTTTGATACTAGAGTTTTAAATACTATGTTAAATAGAGAAATTTATGTTGTTAGACTATGTGACTTTATTAGTGTGATTTTATTATGTTGTTAGATTGGCAAAAATTAATTTTTTGGTGTTTTTCACACATTTTTGTCTTTGCTTATTTGGACTTAAGAAAACTGGCCTTAGCATCACTTTTAGGCAGTATGGATGTTCTATGATTGTAATACTTTTGGACAAAAATTGCCATTGAAAGGTTATAACAAAGTTTATTTGGCATCTAAAACAAGTCTTTTAAATAAAATTTAGTAATGCTCCTTTTTTACTTAATAGATTTTATTATATTAATACATTATTATTATGCAATTATAATAATATATTAATATGTAATGTTAATATAATAATATAATAATGCTCTATTAATTTATAGAATAGAGCAGTTTTAGGTTAGGTTAGCAGCAAAGTTGAGCTGAAAGGGAAATACAGAGATTTCCCACGTCCTCCCTCCTCTATCTGCACACGCAGCCTCCCCAGTGCCTATGTCTTACTCCAGAGGAGTGCATTTGTTGTGCTCCGGGAAGCAACACTGACGTATCAGCATCCCTCAGAGTGTAGTTTACATTAGGGATCACTGTTGGTGTTTATTCTGTGGGTTTGCACAATGTTCAATGACATGTAACCGCCATTATACTATCACACAGAAAAGCTTTACGGCGCTAAAAATCCTCTGTGCTCTACTTACTCATCCCTCTCTCCTTCCAAAATCTTGGCAACTGCTGATCATTTTACTGTCACCATAGTTTTTTCTTTTATTTTCCAGAAGGTCATAATAGTTGGAATCATACAACTGTAGTTGTTTCAGATTGGCTTATTTCATTTAGTAATATGCAGTTAAGGTTCCTCCATGTCCTTTCTTTTTATTGCAGAATGATATTCCATAGTCTGGGTGTACCACAGTTTATTTATTGCTTCACCCGTTGGAGGAGATCTTGGTTGCTTCCAAGTTTTGGCAATTATGAATAAAGCTATTATAAACATTCATGCGCAGGTTTATGTGTGGACGTAAGTTCTCACCTCATTTAGTTTTAAGTGCCAGGGAGTGTGATTACTGGATCTTATGGTAAGAGTGTGTTTAATTTTGTAAGACCGCCAAACTGTTCCAAGTGACTGTACCATTTTTCACTCCCACCAACAATGAATGGGAATAATAAGCTTTTGAATCCTAAAAATTGGTGTGCTAAATGTATTTTTGATGACTTCCTTTGGGAGGCTGTTATTTGCAAACGACTGTGAAGTTGGAAAGGTCAGGGTAAAGGGCTGGTTGTGGTTTGTGCCGTGTGCGTGCACACACACCTGTTGGTGCCCAAGAAAGGGAGTTTAAGGACAAGGACTTCCCAACATCTTCCCTTTTCCAAATTACCACTGGTTGTCCATGTACTCTGTCTTACATTTTGAAATCATTGTTGGAAATACAGTCATGTTGTGATTATAGCACTGACGCTTTCATTACATTTGTAGTGATGAAAATATCTGTGGCATTTTAGGCATGTGCCTCGACTTCTAAAGATGGCTTAATTTGGGGTTTATTAGGATTGGTGCCAACCATATCCCGGTGGTGGGAGTTGAAGCAAGAACTGTGACCTTGGACAGTGCTCTTTAAAGTCAGGGTAGTTTCCTGGTGAGGTTCCCATAGCTCAAGCCTTTATGTGGACACTGTCGTCATTTGTCCTGTTAGTGACATCAAGAAGCAAGGGCTCACTAGCCATAGATAGCAGAGCTCATGCAAAGTTAGTCAAATACTCAAAGGTTCACATTCCGGCTGTCTTTGCTATAGAGACTTCCAACATTTTTGACCTTCACAGTGACTTGTGTGGGTGGAAGGACTTCAGAGGAAGCGAAGAAAGGTGTTTATTGAACTGGTGCAGAGCAAATGAGAGAAAAAGAAGGTTTTTTTTCTCCCTGTGTTATTCTGTTACCATTAAGGGTGCCTTCCTTACTACTGGTCTGTACTTTCATTGTATTGGTATTAATGATGATTGACCTGTCTTTAAACTAGATTTTCCTTTTTAAAGTAGGAATAAAGTAATAAGGGGATGAAAAAGTCTCACACAAGGCATCCTTCCACCTGGGTGACTTGTAGCACTGAGTAGGAACATGGGAGAATCACACCTGGACGAGGGGCCACATGCTACCAGACTTGCACTGCTGTCTACAGGGACTGAAACTGGTGTGGGCTCCGCTCTGTTCAATATTGAAGAGTTCTTGTACAGGGTCCCCTTTGGGTACCCATCTTGTTTCTCTTGAGTAATAACATGGAATTTACCATATAAGTGCGTGTAAAATATTAAGCTATTCCTCGTTTTCCCTTTTAGAATATTTTAAAAATAGATATTTGCCAACTTGAGTATGTAAAAATTTTAGGGATACAGGTAAAATAGATGTATATAAACTATTTAATTTATTCACTTATGTGTTTAACTAAAATAAAAAATTAGGGTTGTATTTACATTTTTACATCTTATGGAGCCATTTTTTTTCTAATTCTTTACATATGTACATCTTTGGCATCAGTGATTATTAAAGTCACTTTTTAGCCATCGGCAGTTTTCTAGATCATATTACACATATTTGTTTCCATGAATATATATATATATTTCCTTTGTGTTATAGTTGGGATTTTCACAACATAGCCACAACCACTTACTCTCCTGCCTAATAAAGTATCCTTTAAAAGGCTTATTATTTACAGTACTCAGCACTTTTAATTTTAAAACCATACCTTCCAGAGATAATTAAGTGAATCTGAGTCCATTTCATTCCTTCTTTAAAAGCAAAACAAAACAAAACAAAAAAATTCCTTCTATCCTGTGTTCTTTAAAAACTTCCAAAACTTATTATCATTTGAGGTCATTTCAAGCTAATTTGATTTTCCCACAGTAATTTGTGGTCGATAATGAAGTAATTGGAAAACTTAGTAAGAACTGGAATACAAAGTAGTGCTCCCTTTTCTGAGAAGATACATTAAGGGAAAAATTCTTTTCCTTTTTTCCAGCAGAGGTGGTATCAGAACCCGTGTCTGCCCTTAGCTGTATACATATCCCTTTAAGTTCTCTGCAGGCTCCTCACAGTGCTCCCTTTCTAAAATTCTGTCGTCCAGAGTGACGCCACCTAGCATTTTACTCAGTGGGAGTATTCCTAAAATGCACCCACCCGAACCTCAGGAGAAGCACTGGAAGCAGATGCAGTTAGGGGGTCTTAACGTTGTGTCACAGCACCTGTTGTATTTTATCAGCCAGTCAGAAGAAATTGGAATTTGGGCGTAACTGCTTTTTTTGAAGTTCAGGAAAACCATCCATCTGAGATCAGCATGCCCTGTGTCCGCCTGTGCCGACACTCGGCAGGTCCTGCTTATGGTATACTTTGATTTGGGGTTCCACTGCATCGTGAACTTCTGGGGGACAGAGGGACACACTCATCCTTATATGGTCTATTCCTGCAGCATTCAGTACATGCTGGGAAGTTAATGTTGAAAGTCGTGGCCACTAAACAAGTGTTCAGGGACATGCTTTATGAATTCTCAAGGTGTAGAAAATGGGAAAGTTGGTTCACGCTCGTGCTGTCCTTTTGCTCTATGTCCCCACATTGCCCCTTTTCCCGTTCTCACATGCCTGTCATTTTCCATATGATGTTTTTCTTTCTCGTTTGTCCCCGCACACTTAAGAACTTGAAGTGTTTGACCCTTCGCATGTGCCCACTTAGTCTGGCCTTTTCGAAGAGTTCTAAAAAGGGTTGGTTGGAAAAAGCACTGGGAATAAGCAGGCAAATTTAAAAATGTAAGGCCTATATATTATTTTAAAATACACCAGCAGGCCTGTTTAATGCTAAACGTCACACTCATGTGATATGATGGTCTTGACATGATATTGCTGTGGAAAGAGGGAAAATAAGGAGAAATCTAGGGAAGGCTCCCTTGACTTATCAGGGTGGAATCACTGGGCAGTAATGTGCTACATGGCTGATTGCAATTCTGATCCGCCTACACGCGGAAGTCAATGGGGTCTTTGTTCCAAGCTTGTGGAAGAATGCACGGGCGAAGTGGTGGTGGGAGTTCAGTTTAGTTCCACTGTTTTGTGGATTGGGCTGATTTTCAAAGGACTCCAGGTATTTACTTTTTCTGGTGAGAGAAGCAAGAGCAGAAAACCCATTCTTTTTTTCTACTGAAGAACTTCATCTAAAACATTGTGTGTCCTTTGTCCCTTGTGGCTAGATGGGGACAGAGATGTTTGATTGTTTAGAGCTTGGAGACTGAACTCTGCTTCATTGTTTGTGCACTTAGAAACCAAAAATTTTCTGTTTTTCTCATCCCCAAAGATGAAGCAGCTGTTTGAGAACCTTGTGCTCAATCATTAACAATGTTTTACCCTTAAAAATGGACCCTTGATTTCTATTATCCTTTTCAGGTTATTCATATAAACTCACTGGCAGCTGGCAATACGAGACTGGACCAGGCACAGAATATTGGCACAGCATTGAATGGGTTGGGTTCAGAAAATTACTGAAGTCTTTAAGGAATGGAAGTTAACTGGGAACCAGTTGATATTTCATGTGTCTGATGTCATTTGTCTTTGTGAAATCGGTTCCTGTGGCATTTTGGCATTTCTCTGGAATGTAACTATAAGAAAAAGGATTTCAGATCTAGGGAGGGAAGTATCCTTAGAAATGTCCCTGACACATGAGATTGTAGAATCAAGCTTGTTGGCATTGGATTTTTAAGTTTATGTTGTCAGTACTGTTTTACGGATGAGAAAATTGGTGCCTGGTCACTGCTTACTCCCTAGTGCTCACTGCTCCTTACTCCCTAGTATATACTACTGCTCTCACTTTACACTTTAATTATTTGTGTCTTACGTGGAATTCCTTTAGGACAAGGGTTGAGTCTTGATTTATCCTTGTATCTTCAGTGCCTAAGCTGACAGGCATGCAGTTTTAGTCTATTTTTGCAAAATGAAGGAATCAGTGAATGAACGAACCAGATGACAAACCAGACTTACCTAGGTCACCCTCTTTCTCTGGTAGGGTTGCTGCTTATTTTATAAGTCAACCACTTCTCTCCCTTTAAAAGGCCCCAACAAAAGTGTACCTCAAAGTGAAGAGACAACAGGAGGCAGGACAAGTGCTGGTCCTTGTTACCCTCCTGTGTATGTGAGTGTGTGTGGTGGGGGGTAAACAATACATGCAAAAAATACATGAGATAATTCCAGGTACTGATAATTCAATGAAAAAAGTGCCATGAAGGTGAGACGTGGATCATTGAGTTTCTCAATAAATACCCAAATGTCCTCTCCTTTAGTAGGAATCTCTCCCCCAGCCCTGGGCATCAGTCCATCTACCCCACAGAGAGGAGTCCTTGCTACTTCCCTGAAGACTTATACATGCTCATGGTCAAAGGAATTATAAATCCAAAGCTGCTAAACAGAACTTCTTTGGAAGGATTGGTTCAGGCAGGCTTGGTGGCTTCTGGCCCTCTTAGGGATGCCATCTTGATAAATAGAATTTTTGCCTGATAGCTTTTGGAAAAAGTATTGTTTTCTTTGATCATGTTAAAGGTGTCACATACAAAGGTTCTATTTTCTATTGACCCGTGTGTGTGTGTGTGTGTGTGTGTGTGTGTGTGAAACAGAAGGAGACGGAGAGAGGGACAGATAGAAACAGACAGGAAGAAGGAGAGATGAGAAGCATCAGGCATCAGTTGCAGCACCTTAGTTGCTCATTGATTGCTTTCTCATATCTGTCTTAACTGGGGGTCTACAGTAAACTGAGTGACCCCTTGCTCAAGCCAGTGACCTTGGGCTCAAGCTGGTGAGCCTTTCTCAGACAAGATTAGCCTGTGCTCAAGCTGGAGACCTTGGGGTTTTGAACCTGGTTACTCTGCTTCTCAGTCTGATGCTCTATCCACTGCGCCATCGCCTGGTCAGGCTATTGACACCTTTTAAAAATATGTTATTTATTGATTTTAGAGAGAGGAGAGAGAGAGAAAGAAAGGCAGGGAGAGAGGAATGGGAAGCATCAGCTTGTGGTTGTTGCTTCTTGTATATGCCTTGACCAGGCAAGCCAGGAGTTTCAAATCGGCTCCAGGTCAATGTTTTGCCCACTGCGCCACCACAGGCCAAGCTATTGCCCTGTTTTAAAAAATAACTAGAAGAAAGTCTTGAAAGGTATCATCTTAAACTTTATGTTAATGTCCATTGTAGAATTCTGACCTGTTGTGTGTAGTGAGTCAACATACAGTAAACAAATATTTACTGGTCACCTGTTTTGTGCCAAGAGCAGTGCCCAAGAGATTGCAGAGTAAGTAGTGCTTTCCAAATTGTGGATTACAGCTTCCTCATGTCATAAAATCAACGTAGCAAGCTGTGCCTAGCACTTTCTAACACATAAAATGGAGAATAGGATATCAGCTTACATCATAGTGTTGCATTGTTTTATCAAACTGGAGTTTCAGTTGTGTGTGTGTGTTTGTATATGTGTATTTGTGTGTTTGGGGTTACAATATAACGTTTCTTTTTTATTTCGTGTCCAGCTTCAAAAATACTGCACACACAATAAAAAAGAGAATACCCAAAATGTATTGATAGATTGCTTGCTTTTGAATAAGTTAAACTCTTGTAGGGGAGAAGCAGCTTGCGAAAAGAGGAAATGCTCAACTACTGAATTATGTGGTTTGGGTAGTGAGTGCTGTGCATTCTGAACAGTTTAGAGGAAAATGCGAGTTGGAAGTCTCATGGAGAGACAGTGGCCCTTGGACTAAACCTGTAACTAAAGGTGGGGTTTGGAAGGAGTGCTTTAGGATCTGGTTTGGAGGTAGAAAGTGAATTACTGCTCAGCCTTGCAATAACACGCCTGGGGAGTTTGCACCCATCAGGTGACCTGCACAGATTCATACGCTGGGGCGTGCTAGCATGGAGGCTGGGTTTACAGAATATTTTCCAACTGCTTCATAACTCCTCTCTAGCTGTAGAGCTGCTAAGGGAACTTCTTCGGGGTGGGTGTTGGATACCAAGTCTCTGGCGTCAGATCAAAGGGAGCTAGGAAGGACTTTGGCTGCTGTCCAGAATGTAAATAGAAAGGTAGAGCAAGTCCCATTGTGCATGGGAAACCCTCCCGTGGATGAGAGCTGTGCGCTGTTTGAAATATGGCGAAGGATGGACGTGAAGCCCATTTCTTCTGATATCACCGCTAAATGTTTGTTCTCAATGTAGAAGGGAAAGCAGATAACAGAGGCTCCTGTTTTTGAAGTTCTGGAAATCTGACCGACCTACCTGAAGGATGCTATGCAAATGATTTCTCATGACCTTTTCTTTGCCCTCACTATTCCCTCGCTGGTTGTGGTGTATACATAATTTATAAAACAATTTTGAGAGCGATCACAAAATGTTTCTTCTCCCTGAAAAGGGATGTTGAAACTCTTTATTATTTTTCTTTTCTTTTCCAGAAAGATAAAAACCCTCTTTACTGCTTTACTAGTTTCCTGAATGGAAATGTAAAACAAAGCAGTTTCTGGACTAATGATGTACATTTAAGGGAAAGTGATTTAACTGAAAAAACAAGTGCCCTAAAACGCGACCAATTAGAAAAAGTGTATTTAAACACAGACGATTTCATCTTTAATGCAACAGATGCCAGTAATTTTGATTGACTTTTGGCTGGAAGTTTTGATTCTTTGTTGTAGTAGGTTGTCAGATGTTCTACACTGAGGCTGTCCTAGGGGGATGTTCAGTGTTTGATTTGCATTCTTAGGAAACATAAGCAGACCCTTGCACCTGGAAGTACCACTTTGCTTACAAATAATCGGGAGATTGCAGGCATCTGAGCTGTTTCGTGGTGGTGGTGGATAATTTAAGCAGCAGTGTGCTGGCAAGTCTGAGCATAGCCCACGAGAGATGAAGGGTGGTGAAGAACACAAACTCTGGTTTCTGGAGGATACTGTGTAGCGTGTGCATTTCCGTTCCTCTGCCGAGAGGGTGGATGAATGAGAAATGGAAAGGGGGCTGTATTCGTTCCTACTTATCTTGTGAAGGCATCTGCTCCCAGCCTGTCGCTTGTGAAAAGAGGGACGGTTGGCAGAGTAGTTTCATGATGTCAAACGTCCATCTGCTCAGAGGGGCAGCAGCACAAGGAGGCCTTGTGAAGGACTGAATTCCTTCCTAAGTGGAGGACAAGGGAGGGCGGTTCTGCCGAGATGTCACTGAGATCTGTCACGTCTTCCACTCTGTGTGCGGTTTTCAGCAGGTCTTTTTACTGCGGTCCCAGCTCCAGAGGCAGTTTGAATTGATTAATCGGGTTCCCCCCTTTCGCTGCTATTACTACTTGTCAAGTCTCCATTTGGGGGCGAGGTGAGAGGGGGCAGCCCTAGGAAATTGATGTGACTTTTCTCAAGTGTTGTTTTCAACACCTTGTTGCTTGATGCTTCGTTTCTGTACTAGTACAGGTTTGATTTTGGAACTGAATTGAATCTCCATCCTTTTACCTGCTAATCTCTGCCCATTCATTCTGTTTTCTGCAGGGGCATATGGTTTTAAAATTGGGGCCAAGGAAATCTCAGTTTTCCCTCTATTGTCTCAAAAAATATGGACAAAGGAGGAAAAGTACCTTCAGAAATGTTGAAAAATTAATAACAATTCAAATACATGTGATACCTAGAATTACTTATTCTTTCATAGGTACAGTTTGCCATCTTTGGTGCTAAGCTACTAACAGTGTGTCCTGAGCCTTGAGTCTGGAGGAAGAAACCAGGGGCCTCTGAATACTTCTCATGTGAAAAGTAAAAGATCACCCTGTAGATTCAGTGTGAATATTATGAGAGAATTTAAAATCCGGCCTTACCAGAGGGTGGCGCCATGGATAGAGTGTCTGACTGGGACTCAGAAGACCCAGGTTTGAAAGACCGAGGTCTGCAGCTTGAGCGCAGGCTTATCTGGTTTGAGCATAGCTCATCAACTTGAACCCAAAGTCGCTGGGCTTGAGCAAGGGGTCACTTGGTCTGCTGTAGACCCCTCGTCAAGGCACATATGAGAAAGCAATCAACGAACAATTAAGGTACTGCAACGAATAATTGATGCTTCTCATCTCTCTCCCTTCCTGTCTGTCCCTCTCTGTCTCTGTCACTAAAAAGTAAAATTAATAAAAATAAATACCGGTAAATAAAATCCAGAATATCAAGTCTGGGATTTTAGTGTACTTCTAATTCTTTAATCAGTCTCAGTTCCATCTCCTCCCTTATTTCTTACCTTCCACTTCTGCCTCTTCCTCACTAATTCATATGAATGTCAGGTACTTTGCTCGTTAGCCTATATATACATATATATTTTAAAATACATACCTAAAATTTCTTCTCTGAGAAGTAAATATTTCTGCGTTGGTCTTGAACCAGCAGAATGTAACACCCTCCCTGAAAATGCCAACACTGCCCGCCACGGACCTGGACTAAACAAGTCTAGGCTATGAGACAAAGGCGAAAAAGTGTTTTCTTATCTTTATGAGTATACTGGAGCAGAATTTAACTCTTTGCTCCCAGACCTGTTCCTTGCCATTGAGAACTACTGTCGGTCTTGTATGATTTTATTTAATATGAATAATTGTTGGGAGGAGGTAGGAAGGATGGGAACCGGAAGGGATGGGGAATTTGGGTTACAGGGACTCTTGACCAGTGTCTGCATGAAAAGAATAGCACTGTGAAACCCCCGGCAGTAGGTGGGTATGCTCAAAATCAAATTTAATTTCTACTTGCCTGGGAAATAGGGTCATGAGGGCACAGGTTGACTAACAGAGGAAATTGGCATGGAGAAAAATGTGGGAGAGTTGGGGTTCCATTGGCCCAGTCACCCAAGCCTCGTTGACTATGGAGTGAGCTACCCCTGTGGAGTTTAACATCTGTATGTACCTTAAAGAAGAGAAACTGCTATTATTCTGGTTCATCGCACAGGCCAGCACAGCTAACACTTGCAATAAATTTTACCTTGAAACACATGACGTGTGAAAGTCAGTCACCACTCATGAGTGCCTTAGTTTGTTATGCAGTGGAGCACCAAGGTCAGAAGCCCTTTTCTGCCTGAATCTTTAAACAGTGAGAACCAGGGTGAAGAAGAGTTGACAGTGGGGGCAGGGCGGACGGGGGGGTGTGTGTGTGTGTGTGTGTGTGTGTGTCCTCAAATGCGCATAAAAATCACTTAGGGCACTTTCTAAAATGTGGGTGTGGGGAACTCTTCCGGACCCTACCACAATAGGACTTCTGGGGATCAGACATAACAGGAGCTCTCAAGGTGACTCCAGCAGCCAGGCTGGGCCAGATTGTTGGGCCCAAGGTAAAGGAACTAGGAAAGCTAGACCTGTGCTGGTCTACTGGGGAGGAGCCCTCCACAGCTCCTCTGTGGGTTTTGGTACCAGATAACTCTTTTTAATTTAGGTGCTTAAGAAATCCTGTTAATTCTATTACTTTAGTTAATTCCATTATTTTATTTTTTTTTCTTGAAGGAAGTCTTTGGGAAGGCTCTTTGGAACTTCACAGTAGACCAAAGTACCACATTTTCCCATGTATAAGACACATCTTAATTTTGGGGCCCAAAATTTGAAAAAAAAAAGTATTACATGAAGTTATTGAACTTAAGTTTTATTCATCATAAAATTCACACAACTACTCATCACTGTCAAATGCAAGTTAAAAAATCTACAACCACTGTATAAGACGCACCCAGATTTTAGATCCCAAATTTTTCTTTAAAAAGGTGCATCTTATATATGGGGAAATATGGTAGATCTCTTTTACCTGTTATTATAACCCATCCACACCATCAGAGAAGATCCTCACTGTTCATGCTGTCCTCCTGCCTTTCAGAGCAGTTCTCCTTGAACCCCCTCTTCTCCCCTTCCTCCACTATCTCATTTCTTTATAGCAAAATTACTTGGAAAATTGTCTTTATCAGCTGTCTTCAGTCTCTGCCTCCCCCTCCCCCTCACTTTCCCCACCCTCCTAAACATTCTCTGGCTTCCATCCCTACCATTCCACCAGGTCAGTGGTCAGGTGACCCTCAGGCTATTAAATTCAGTGGCCAATGCTTAGTCCTAATCTTTCTCAACCTTCTAGGAGTATTCGACTTAGTTGATCACTCTCTCCTTCTTGGAAAAGAATTGTTTTAAACTTGGCTTCTAGAATGTTACTCTGTTGATTCTGTCTCTGCTTTAGTGGCTGTTCCTCTTGAGTGTCCTTTGCTGAGTCTTCCTCTCTCCCCCACCTCTAAAAGTTGGGATGTCTCAAGACCCAACTCCGATCCCTCATCTGTGTTCATCCCCTAGGTGTTTTCTCTAGTCCTGTGGCTTTAGTTCTGTCTGAATGTGATGACTTCCAGATTTCTCTCTCCTGCTTGGACCTCTCCCTGAAATCCAGACTTAATTGCCTCCTTGACATCTCCAATCAGGTGTTTCGTAAGCATCTCGAACTTAAATGTCTGGAATTGAATTCCCAAGCTCCTTTCTCTCCAACCCTCCTCGTCCCCCCCACATTCTTCCCTATCTCAGTAAATGGCAGCTTCTTCTTTCTAGCTGCTTCGGGAACAGCTTACACCTTACATCCAATCCATCAGTAACACTGGTCCATGTTACCCTCAAAATATGACCAGAATCAGACCTCTGCTCACCTCTCCTGCTCTGGACCACGTTATCATCTCTTGACTGGGTGATTGCAGAAGACCCCTGACCAGTCTTCTTGTCACTGTCGTCTCCTCTGTAGTCTTGTGTCAGTAAAGCAGCCGGAGTGATCCTCTCAATAAAACACTAGTCAGATCACGTTACTCCCCTGGACAAAATCCCTCTGATGGGTTTTCACCTCTTTCAGAGAAGCCAGTCTTACAATGGCCTGCAAAGTTCTCTGTGATGGGCAGGCCCTCCTCCCTGCAGCTTCTATGACCATATCCCCTGTACCTTCCTTCTACTTTACTCTTCCTGCAGCAGCCCCCTGTCCCCCGCCTCATCGCCTTTCCTGGGACTTGCCAGCACGCTCTTGTCTCATCTGTCCTTCCTGAAACGCCTTTTCCCCAATAGGTTTCGCCTCTCTTGGGTTCTCCTCAGATGTTCTTGTCCACCTCAGGCCCATCGCTGGTGATGCTGAATGAAATGGCATTTCTCCCCATGTTTTCTACCCCTCCTTTGTTCCTTTTTGTTTTTTACTTTTTTAATTGATTTTAATTTTTTGCGTTTACATAGATTCTAGTGTTGTCCCGAATGCATCCCCCTCCCTCATATCCCCTCCTTTGTTCTTCACCACGTCTTTTATCACCTGACACACGTTGTTTTTCTTTTTATCTATCCTTCCCTCGCTTCCACTCCCTACTGTAATCTAAACCCTACAAAGCTGGAGCCTTGTCAGTGTGATTCTCTTATGAAGATCCAGTACCAAGAACAATTACATAGTTACGTGCTCAATAAATATTTGTTGAATGAATAGAAAAAATTGGACTCGAAAATATCAAGACCAGTTGTGGCTACTAACCTTGCTTCATCTAATAGTGGCTATGGTAAGAAATTAAGCAATTGTGAAAACCGAGAATGACGTTTTAGTATTTAATATATTTTATGGTGTTTGTAGTTATACCCTTTTGTAAGGACAAAAGAAGTATATGATCCGGTGAAATAAGGGGCCAACTTTATTAGAAATTAAGGAAACTGGAGACTAAAAGGCTTCTAGCAAAATGAAGAATGAGGTATTCTAAATAGCTTGTCATGGTAGACTTCAGCTTAAGTTTACTTAGCAGAAGTTGTTGAATGAATAAAAAGCATGCTGTTGTTCAACTCTCTTTGGCTTTGCATGTGTTGGGAGGAAGGGTTTATTAGAATTTATCTTAGTCTATTATTGCACCATTATATATAGAATCTCTCATTATATAAAATCTCTTATTTTCTCCAATCAGATTTTCTCACTATGCTTTTACATTCTTTACTCTTCTGTTACGGATGAAAACCAATGTGTAACTAGTTCTTAATAGTGTGTGGATGTCACAGAAGACATAGCTTCCCTCTAAATTAAAAATAGTGTATTTTTCATTTTGACAGCTGGACAGTTTTACATTTTCTGAAATGTGGGTTTTATTTATGAGCCTCAAATTTCAGTGCCTCATTATTTTTGTACTTTTATTCCCTTGGTATTGTGATTAACTTCTCTGCCTTCTTTAGGTGACTCCATTAAATCCACACGTCAGTCAGTTCCCCGTTGTTAGACTTCTGTTGTTCTGTGAGTGGATTTTGGCTGCAGCTTGGACGAGTGGGAGTGAATGCCGGCTTCATTCCTTTCTCTCAGCTCAAGGACTGCAGGCATGCTTCTGACCTACTAGCCTGGATTTGGGCCGGTAGTGAGGCTTGGAAGCAAGAGGTGTGGGTGAAGAGGGCATATGCCCAGCTCTTGACTTGGAATTTCACTTGGGAATCTTGTTTCTTCTGGTCAAGGTTTCACATAAAACGACAAAGATAAATAAATTAGGGTAAATTTAGTTTATGTTTTGTAATGGAAAAAATATCTGTAGGCTCTAACGGTAATATACACCTGTTTGAAATTACTCTTCAAGAGTATTGGGAGTTTTGGCATTTCAGTTCAGAATTCTAATTCTCTAAAACTGTTTCACATAACAGTTTTCTGATGATCTCATAGTTAATTACTGTGTTCAACTAAATCAGTTTCGACCTCTCAATTTGCTGATGAGCACATGGCAGCTTGGGCTAGGGCAGTTGGGCAATGCAAGCAGAAAGAGTTTGTCTGGACGATTGCTACACTAGGTTAGTGCCATGACCTTATCCATCCAGCTGTGGCACCAACTTGCAGTCCTGGGAGATGAGGTGAACACTGTCATCGTTGGCTTAAATTTAAAACATTAAATTTGGTGCTTTATGGAAACGTCCAGTTTCCCTAGGTCCTAGGAGAATCATGAGTTTTATCTTCCCAAATCATGCGAATATATTTCAAAGCTTTTGTTCTCCCCTGAGCTCCTTTGTCTTAGCCGTGCCATTATTTTTAGAACTAGTCAGAGCTATAGAATTGTATTAGCTCGAAAGAAGATGCAGATGGCAATCTTGACTTCTTTTTTATCTACCTGCTATGGCATATGTTGCGGCAGCTCGGAACTGAAGCTCTCCATTGTCCAATTCTGCTCGTTTTAGCATGTCTTTTTTGTCATGACAGTGACGCGTGTGTGACTTGTGTGACAGGAAGTAGTACTTATTGCCTGTGCTCGGGAAATTTGAACCGTCACAGCCTTTAGTTTATTCATTGGGAAGGGATGCTTAGCTCGAGAATGCCATTGCATTTGTTTGAATACATTCGATTAAAAATGACTAGTTTATCCAGAGCTGTAAGGGTTACTTGTACTCATTCGTCAGTTGCACTGACTTCCATGTACTTCCTATGAATTGTGCCCTGGCAGTGTCAGCATTCCCCTGATTGAAGGAGGGGCCACGATACAGGGGAACCAACATTTAAGGGAAAGGACAGGGATAATGAGGTTTTAAAAACAACCTGTTTTGAAGATGAGTTTTAAACAATAGTAACTATCCTTTTAACAGGCAGTTAGGACCGAGTTTTCTTGCAGTTGGAATGACTTACTGTACACAGATCACCTCAACACATCCTGCATGTGCTCACCCGTCTGTGTCTACTTGAGGATCCCACGGTCAGCACTAACTTGGCCCTGGGTCATCTTGATTGCCGAGGCCGCCCTGGAACAGTCTGCCTGCTGAGGGGGAGTGACAACAGCTGGGGCACAGCTGTGCACATCATCCTGGGAACTCTTATTTCAGCCAGGAGATATACTCACAAGATGGAGAATGTTTTCAGATAGTTCCTTTCTGGTGACTACTGTTTGTGTTAACCGTTTGGAGGATCCTATGTGGTAGCCTAAACATCTGTCATCTCCAGTAGGCTTTATGTGCTACAACCTTGTTAAAGTGTCTCTATTCCGAAAGTCAAGTCCAATGGCAAGGAAAACAGTCGTTTTCTGACTCTTAGGAGTTCGCCCATAAGAACAGTCATGAATCAGTGACTCCTAATTTGAGACTTCAGAATGAACTTGTTCTTTTCCTCTCATTTGGGCCACGGAAGGGCATTTTGAAGTTTTTGTGAAATTCTGTATGGCCATTGTCATTCATTACTTCATTGTGGGGAAGGCTGTTTTGCAAGAAACTCATGGAATTCCTCTGAGCTGCACATAACAGAGGAGCATTCATGCTCCCCAGAAGTCAGTGCTCGCTTCCAATTTTGAGACAGGAAGGGTTTCTCCCCTACTCAGCGATTAGAAATACTTCACCACGTGGGAGGCTTCACGCAGAATTCTTTGGCTCTGCCCTGCGGGAACAAAGGCCGATTCTCGTTCAGGCAGCCCCCTCCCCTGCTCGCATTGCCTCACCAGCATGAACTGTAGGATTCAGAGCAGGAAGTATTAGTTAATTTTGTGTGCTGCATTCTAAACATCTGCACTTGAGGCTTTTTGTTTATGGGAGGAATGTAGCAGGGGGACGAGGAGAGGCAGCGGGACATTAAGAAGCTAAATATTTTCTTGAGGGTGTGTACATCCATGGCTGGTCTTCATGGGCATTGACGTGAGGTGAGAGCTTGGCGATGTCTTGGTTATACAGTTGCTGGAATACTTTCCAGATGTGTGCCGGTTGATTGTCTTGATTGTTTGCTTGACCTCTTTCCTGTCAAGTCATACTGTCTCCTTTACGATCTCTCAGTGTGACAATGCTCTGGTGGCTTTCATCAGATTGGGGATCAGGAGACCTGGTCCCATTCTCTACTCATCCACCATTTATCTAGATCTTCGTTCTCTGTCAGCTGGGAAGGGAGAAGGATGGACAGATGGAGTCGAGAAGTATGGTGAGAAAGAGAGAGAGTGCACGTGAGAGGTCTCAGCTATAGCGGTTTGATGGAATAAAAAGAAGCTCTTGCCTTTTTTAGTTCTTCGTGATCCATGATTACGGTAATTCCAGTTAGCACAGATAACTAAGCTTTGGCTCATCCATGCTTATTTTCTGTATTTGCTTTCATATTTATTCAGAGTAGATTCTAAATTTCTTAGAGTAAGTTGAATCTCCTTACCGTATTGTCTTTCCATTGCTCCTGTGAAGGGGTTGCTAAGCACAACTGGAGAATCACACCTGCACAAAGATGTCCATCAGAGTCATAACCTACCCTGTCCTGCAGTCTTGTCTCTACCCAGAAAGCCTTCTTTTCCTCTGGTCAGCTTTCTTTGCTGGTCTCTACAGTGTTTCTTAGGAAGTTTCTACATTCTCTTCAAATAGTCCCCACCCAACATTCCCCACTGGCTTTGTCCCCAACCCCTTAGCAGATACCCTGGACTTTCACTGCACAGAAAGAAAAAGGTCATCCATTAGAATTTTTCCAACTCCCATCTCTTAAAACATACAGTCACTTGTGTTTGCACCTGGACAGAAGGCAAGGATGCAGGTTTCCTCCTGCGCGGACACGGTCCTTTCACTGCTGTCAGTCACAGTCTTATGTCCCAGCCTATTTCTATGGTCAGTCTCCCCCTGTCTGCTGACTCGAGCCCAGCAGCATGCAATGCAGTCTCTTATCTCCTATCTAAAAAACCCAAATGAAAGAGAACAATCTTCCCTTGGTTCTGTATTCCCTTCAACCAGCGTCCTCTCCTCTTTCTCCGTCCTTTAGCCAGATGTCACCACACTCATTGTGTCTACTTTCCCACCTGTTGTCTGCCATTCATACTCAATTTCAACCCATCATAATCCCTGTCCCTGGGACTGTTCTCACCACGTGCAGCAGTGGCCTTTGGGGCTTGTCAATGGGTGCTGCTTAGTCATTATCTTACTTGGCTCTCTAGATTGTAGCACTATTATTTCCTCCTTAAAACCCTCTTGACTTCTGTGATATTTATACTCTATTTCTTGCTCTCCTCCCTCTGGTGTTCAACATCTCTTCTGTGTCGCATCTGTGCTTCAAATGTTGATGCTCCCCAGCGTGATTTCAAAAGCCGTCTGTCTTCTCACTTCACACACCTGCCTCAGTGGTCTCGACCAGCCCAGATCTTCATTTTCTATCTACATACTAATGAATCCCGATCTATGCAACTAGCTCAGACATCTCTCTTGAACCCTCAGACCACTCACATCCAACTCCCTACTAGATGTTTCCTCTTGTCCAGAGGAACCACAGACACCTCAAAACTAGTATATCCAAATTGAAATCATCTCCCCATCCTGCTCTCTGCCCTTGCCTCCTGTCCTGCTTAATCTCCTGTTCTTTATGGTATTACTGTCCATTTAGTTGTTTTTAAACCAGACGACTAAGTGCTGTTTTTCATCCTTCTACCTATGGAATGAGTAAAGGAGACTTATAGTGAAACAGAAGGTCAACAGGACAAAAGTAGATTAGGCTTTCCAAAGTGGCTCCTGTTCCCTATCACCATCCAGCAGTTACCAGTTTACTATTGATATCTGTCTCTCACATCCATTCATTTCTTTCCATTCCAGCTGTCCCTGCAGTTAGTTCAGCCACTGTCATCGCTCCAGAATTCCTGCCACATCTTCTTAACTGTTCTCCCCACTTTCGGTCCTGTCCCTGCCAACCTGAATTCCACACAGTGGCCATAGTGATGTTTCTAAAAAGCAAATCTCATCATGTATTTCTTGGCATAAGTCTTTCAGTGACTTGCCACTGTCCTTAAATTGAAGTTGCTCTTGAGCATGGCTTATGGCCAGCCCCCAGTTAGCCCACCTCAGGCTCCTCTCTCTGGTCCCAGCCGTACCACTCAGCTCTGGGTTCTCCAGTGATGACCAGCTCTGTCCTCTGGGCTTCCACACCTGCTCCTTATCTGCTGGGACCCCTGGTCCCTGTTTGCTTACCTTGCTGCTCTGCATTCCTCCCCTCCTGGACTTAGGTGTCACCTTCTCTAGAAAACGTTTCTTGATCTCTGCGCTCCCCAAGCATTGTGCCCTTCCCCCTTCACACCACGCATCACATGGAATTGCAGTGGGCCGTAGTAGCCACTGCTGGACTGACTGCGACCCCGACGGCAGCGCACGTGGCGGGCTATGGTGTGGCGTGTGCGCCTCCTTCCCAGCTTGCTGTCCCTCTCGCAGCCACGGCTCCAGGTTGGGATGATGACGGCGGCTCTGCCAGCAGCCTTGGTGAGGGAAGGCCAGCACCCACAAGCCAGGCTGCTTCCGAGTTTAATGCCAGCACAGTTGCTTTCAGGATGTGTCCATAGTGAGAGTGACCCACATGTTTGTTTCTTTCAGGGTGTGGCTTTGTGGTACAAGTGTTAGTCTGGACAACACAATACCCTGATCCATTTTACCTTCTCTCCTTTGATTCTCTCCCCTGCAGGTTGGGTTGCTAAAGAAAAATGAGATGTCAGCAATGTGGACGGAGAAAGTAGAAAAGGAAGGGTAATCTGTATAATCTCAAGATTAGTGAGGAAGCCTTTGAACATCCCAAGCCCCCTCCTCCTGACTAGCTTGTTTGACTGTTGTGGAATGCCTTAGATAGTCGCTAGAATGTCTAGATACTGTATTATAACCTCACCTTCACTCAAAGGTGATGTCTTGACATTTTTTACATAGTCAAGATACAGGTTAAATTTGTGTTCTTTTAACAGGAGGGTAGTAAACTGTATTTCCATGACCTGTGTCTAGGCAAAATGTTGTACTGCGTCCTAGATGGAAGACGCAGGCTGGTGTCCTACCCTCTGGCATGGTTCCTGGTAGTCCTGGAACGGTTAGGCCCTTACGTGTGAGCACGTCCAGGATCCCAGTTCACGGTTTTTCTTCTAAACCCTGGTATCATAATGACTTATATTAGTATAAAGTTTTACAGTCAATCAGATACATACATGATCTTAGTTTGACCTTACAACAGCTCTTTGAAGCAGGTGGCTCGGGTCATCAGCCTTGTTGTTACAGAGGGGAAAACGGCAGAGCAGAAATCATGCAGCTAGTCATTGCAGGAGGCAGGACCTGAACTCAGGTCTCATAATGCCCAGTCATGTGTTCTTCCCATCATGTCACACTCTTTTGGGTACAAGGTCACGTGTATGTGTGTTTCATGTGTATGGGGACAGTTCATTAAACATCTCTTTTAAGGTCTGCACTAGCTGAGAAATAGAGTTAGATACAGCCCATCACATCAGGTCTATTGTAGCTAGACAGGATTGAGGACCAGAGCCTGGACATATAACTTAGAGGGACTTTCTGCTCCCACTCCCTGTCCTTCCTCCCCCTGCCACCTCCTCATCCCAGCTGAACTCTCTAAGTCCCCAGCCGGCACCAGGGCAGCAGCAGGCGGCCCTGCGTGGAGGCAGAGGTGCTGTCTTGCATTGTGGAGTGCAGGAGAGACGGACTCAGGCGGCAGCTCGGGGGAGAGCTGCAGAGAGGGCAGACCACACGTGAGCGTCACTCCCTGGGACGAGTGGGCACAAGGAAGTGAGAGAATGACAGAAGTCTGTCCTTAACACTTCAGAGAGTGCAGGAGTTCCTGTCCTGAGGCTGAGTCGGGAGGATGAGGATTGGTCTTCCCGTGGAGTTGGTTCACGTGGGGAGAAAGGACCATTAGCTCCTTGAGAGCAAGGATCCCTGATGTCTAACACATCCTATCCCCTGAAGCATATAGGGGAGGACTGAGCTTTCACTGTGCCCAACAAATACTTGCTGACCAAATGGTGGTCTTCACTATAGCATAGAAGTAGCAAAGTAAAGACAGTGTCAGAGATAGAAGAACCCAGTTTATGAACGAGTGGTGATGACAAGCAGCTAGTTGCACATGTTACCTCTTTGGCCCACTTGAAGGCACGCTGGCTGGCAAGCAAGCTGTCCCAGCTGTTAGGTTGGGCTCTGGCAGCTGCAGGGAGCTGTCTGACCCAGTGACTCCCCTTCCGGAGGGACGATAGTCCGGAGCTCCTCCCTTTTGCTGCCCTTCCCTGATCAGAGCTCACCTCTCACAGATTCTCTTTTGCACATGTTCAAACACAACTTGTTTTTGCGACAGAGAGAGGGACAGATAGGGACAGACAGACGGGAAGGGAGAGAGATGAGAAGCATCAATTCTTTGTTGTGGCACCTTTTGTTGTTCATTGATTGCTTTCTCATATGTGCCTTGACCAGTGGGCTACAGCAGACCGAATGACCCCTTGCTTAAGCCAGTGACCTTGGGCTCAAGCTGGTGAGCCTTGCTCAAACCAGATGAGCTTGCACTCAGGCTGATGACCTCAGGGTTTTGAACCTGGGTCCTCTGCATCCCAGTCCAACACTCTTATCCACTGTGCCACCTCCTGGTCAGGCCAAACACAACTTCTTAACCACCTTTCTCCTTCTCTCCTTCTTTTCCCTGTCTTTGTTCAGCCACTGGAGGACTTTTTTCCTTTCTTTCCCCCTCTCCTCCCTGGCCCATATCTAATCACCATCCCTCTCCCTGTCTCAGAATCTCTCTTCAACTGGTAAATTAGTAGCATTGTAGTGCTCATGATACTCTTCTGGCATCAGTAGTGATATTATAGGTAATGAGAAATAAGTTTTTAAAAGATTTTTAAAGTGCCCAGAATAGTCATTTAGGAAGTGAATAAAGGCCCTGGCCAGTTGACTCAGCAGTAGAGCATCAGCCCAGCATGTGGAATTCCTGGGTTCCATTCCCAGTCAGGACACACAGGAGAAGTGACCATCTGCTTCTCCACCCTCTCCTCCACTTTCCTTTCCTGCAGCCATGCTCGAATGGTTTGAGCAAGCTGGCCCCAGGTGCTAAGGATGGCTCCATGACCTTGCCTCAGGTGCTAAATAAGCTCTGTTGCCGAGCAATGGAGCAGTGGCCCATAGGGGTTTGCCAGGTGGATCCTGGTCAGGGCGCATGCGGGAGTCTGTCTCTCTGCCTCTCAATGTATTTTTTACTCCATAAGACACACCTGACCATAAGAAACACGTAGGGCTTTGAGGAGGAAAATAAGAAAAAAAATATTCTGAACCAAATGGTGTGTTAAAATGTTTAATAAAATATTGTATTTTTCACTCCATAAAATGCACAGGCACTTCTCCCTCCACTTTTGGGGGCAAAAACTGGTGTCTTATGGAGAAAAAAATACGGTAACTAAAAAATAAATAAATAAAAGTTTTCTTTTCTACCTTTTAATTAAGCTTTTGCCAAAACACCAGCATTAAGAATAAATGTACTTTTTTATTTAAGTTTATTTTTAACAGTAGAAGTACAGGACTGATACATGCTACAGTTTTTGTGGTGAACAAACAACCCACATCACAAATAATCTTTTATGAGCATATTTAGTAATGCAACTATAACTTGTCATTTTATGGAAAACGTGCACTGTTCCAGGTTTAGAACAGCCAGTCAGACACAGCCAGTCAGACACAGCCAGTGTGTTGTGTGTTCTGGAACCTTCTCAGTCTCGTGTGCACAGGGTGGTTTGTATACCCTTTTTCTCTGTCCAGTTCCAAAGCAAACTGGGAGTAGAGGGGGTTTCTTGGCCTCATAGATGATGTGTGAACTTGGCTGTGTTTGTCCCACAGGGAAAGCTTTTGACATCACATATGTGCGCCTCAAGTTCCACACCAGCCGGCCGGAGAGCTTCGCCATCTACAAGCGCACGCGGGAGGACGGGCCCTGGGTCCCGTACCAGCACTACAGTGGCTCCTGCGAGAACACCTACTTCAAGGCCAACCGCGGCTTCATCCGGACGGGGGAGGACGAGCAGCAGGCCTTGTGCACAGATGAGTTCAGTGACATTTCCCCTCTCACCGGGGGCAACGTGGCCTTTTCTACCCTGGAAGGAAGACCCAGCGCCTACAACTTTGACAATAGCCCTGTGCTGCAGGTAGGCGCCCAGCGGCTGGCTTGGGGACCAGTTGGTTCGTTCATGTGCAGGATGAGGAAGGTCCTGGTGATGGGGGCCTGTGGTCCACCTTGTGAGGTCAAGGGCACGAGGTGAATATGCTCCGGCAGACAGACAGCTGGATTTCATTTGCCTTCTGTGTCCTGTTTCTCAGGAGAGAAAAGCAGTTGTGTTCCCGTTCCCTGATGATGTTTGTTCTCATGCACTTGCAAGCGTATCCTGGGTTATATAAACTTTACAATTTTTTTTTAAAAGTTGGGCAATTTTAACTTTAGTGTTTATCCTTCAAGTGGGAACATTTTGCTTCTGACCTTTTCAAGAGGGTATTTGAACTAATCTACCCAGTTTTCTTGCATCCTTTCTTACCTCTTCTTTGATTGGACAAAATGAAAAATATTTTATTAGCAAGAGGGAACATCTGAAACAGGCGAGTTAGAAATGCCACCTTCCTTCATTAGCATGCAAGGGAATTCTGATCGGGCTCATCTGGCACCGTGTCAGCCATGGAAGCTCCAAATCGCCTATAAGCACTGGTGTTGGTGACAGGATATACAACTACCCTGGCGTGGAGCTCAAGCATTGTCATAGAAACTTCTCCCTATTTTGCAATAGATTTCTTTTTCCTTGTGAACTCTCTTTATATAACCTGGGTTTATATAACCCAGGATACGCTTGCAAGTGCATGTGAAATATTCCCTATCTCCCATAATATGGAATCTTTCTGCATTGCTTAGATTTCTGTGAATTTTTCTTATGGTCTTGTTGTTTGATCATGGGGAGACCAGTGAGCCTCATGCTGTACTCAGCACATCGACACAGAATTGGAGATACTTTGGCCGTGTGGCAGAAGCTGACATCTAAATGAACCGAGATGAGAAATATTAATCAACTAAGACGAGAAATACTGGGTGCGGGCTTGCAGATGCTATGGACGTTCCATGAAAAGCTGTTGTGATTTCTCCATAGGGCATCCCCCATTTGGGATGGGGGCTTCATGCTTTTGTGTCTTCTCCTTCCTTCTCTCTGGAATTTATGGTGTTCAAGATGCTTTTTCTAATTTGGTTGTTTGGTTTTGGACAGTGACAAAAGATAAGACTCTATTTCTGTGTGAGTCCATTTCTCCCCTTCCATCATCTTTCTGTGAGCTGCTGGCCGGGAGGTTATAAATCTTGATTTTGGTAGACTCTGAGGTTAGAGTGAGCGATGAATCTGTTTGCAGTGGTCTTTCTGAAGGATGTTTCCCACACTGGCAATAAGAGGTGTTCAAAGCCAATGGCAGGAAGACTAGCTGACTCTGATGGATGGATGAAAGGCAAGAGACTGCATGCCTAGGAGAGAAGTGATCTTCACGTGCTCTTTAAGTTGATCCAGCAAACATTTGGTGGCTTTGTTTCTTCCCACATAGATTACTGTGTTTCACTGTCCCAGAGAGGCAACAGCACAGTTGGTAGGAAAAAGCAGTGATACAGTGTTGTGACTGGTTTTTTAGTCCCTTCACTAACAATATGCCTTGTCAGCCTGTCTTTTTTTATTATTAATTTTAGTGGGGTGACATTAATAAATCAGGGTACATATGTTCAAAGAAAACATCTCCAGGTTATCTTATCAAATTCAATTATGTTGCTTACCCATCACCCAAAGTCAAATTGTCCGTCAGCCTGTCTTGAAGCCATTTCGCCAGCTATAGAAATTCTGATGTTTGCTACTCTTATTCCGCAGGAACTCATGAGTCTTCATGTGGTAAAACGTCTATGGGCGTCTGCAGTGGATTTGGTCAGTTGGCATCACGATGCAGAAACGTTAATTATGTGTCTCTGGATGCAAGAGCTCTGGCTCTGAGATCCTGTTGCCAAAAGGGGGGGGGGATTAACCGATTTGACTTTCAGCTGCTCCGACAATGAGGAGGGGCCTCTCCTCACCGTTCCCTGTGCCGCCTTCCAGGAGCTTTGACCTCCCAACGGGGAGACGAGGCCCTTCCTGGTTTCTTTGGATGTGAATGTTACTGCTTATGCATTGATTTAGAATCATAATTAGCATTTATTAGAGTATTTACTATAACATGCCACAATGTGACAAGCATTGTTCTAAGCCCTTTAAAGATACTAGATATATTAACTCAATTAACCCTCATGATATCTTTATAAGGTAGATGCTTTTATTATCTCCATTTTATGGATGAAGAATCAGAGACTCAGAAAGGGTAAAATAACTTGCCCCAAATCAGACAGCTCTAAGTGGCCCAGTTGGGATTCAAAACCTAGAAAGTCTGGCTCCAGCATCTTCTCTTTTGAAGGTTCACACTATGAAAAAAAAATGGCTTAGATTCAGCTCTTGAGAAGCCTTTATTCGGCAGAGCCATGATAAAGATGAGGGCAGCAAAAGATACAATGCATATTAAACACAGAAATACGTTTAGCTTTTTGCATTACAGAAGACTCAAAGATTCCTAACATTGTGGCCGTGAGTGGGAGTTGTTATTGGAGTGGCAAGTTTGGATGCGGTGAAATCATCATCTCTTCTCCTTTCTAATTATACTCGGAGGCTTGGTGGAGATGAGCTCTTCTGAGCTCGGTGTTGTTCTAGCCGCCAGGTGTTTGGCACGGTTGAAGCAGTGGTTCTTAATCAGGGTGTGCCTCAAGGTCTCGTGGGGAACCTTGGGAGGGCACGGACGCCCACAGCCTGCACTTGCCTGTTACGTCTCCATCTCCATAGGTGACTCTGAGGTTCAGCCTCAGCGGGGGACTTGAAATGGAAACTGTGACTTTGGGTGGTGACAAGTAAACACACTACCCCAAACTTAATGCTGTTAAACAACTGTAGTTTATTACCATATTTCCCCATGTGTAAGACGCACAGTTTTTTGAAAAATTTGGGGTCTAAAAACTGGGTGTGTCTTGTACAGTGGTTGTAGATTTTTTTGTTTGCATTTCCCACTTTTTCGCACTTGTTTTTGTGCTCATTGTACATTTTTTTACTTGCATTTCCTGCATTTTTGCACTTCTTGTCTTTTTTCTTTTCAAATTTTGGGTCCCAAAATTAAGGTGTGTCTTATGCATGGGGAAATACCATACTGCTCTTTGATTTTGTCTCACCCTGGGCTTGCTCACTGGCCGGTGAGCTGGGAGCTGGCTTTCTCTCTCCCTGTGGTCTTCTGTCCTCAAGGAGGCCAGACGGGGCTTCTTCACATGGTGGTGTAATCACTCCAAGAGGGCAAGTCCCAGTGTACCAGTGCTCATCAAGCCTCTGCCATGTCACATTAGCTGAGGGCCCCTCAGCTAAAGCACATTACAAGCCCAAGTCCAGCATCAGTGGAAAGGGTGTGGGCGCTGGCCGTCATGATTTGTTGGCATTTTTATGGTAATAGTCTATCATGAATGTAAGCATCTGCCTAATGTTGGCTCAGTGAAAGGGCATCTATGATGAGCGTGCCGATCTCATAAAACCTTCAGGAAAACTGGACAACCTGTACTCTCACCCTCTGCCATTTTGGTGTGATTTCTTCAGATTTGTTCATTGGCTCCGCAGGTGTTATTCCAGCACCTGCTGTGCCAGGGAAACAGCAGTGAACAAAACACATTCCTGCTCGTGTGGGGCTTACAGTTTGGTGGTGATGGTGGCAGAAACAGACAATATAAACAAAATAGGGAAGGAGAATAGGGAACTTGGGGCATCGTGGGGGCAGTGTTACATGGGGTGGCCAGGGAAGGCCTCACAGAGATGTGACATTGTGGGGAGGGTCAAGGCCACGACAGACTTACTGGTTCAGGCTAGTGTAATGATTTATTGCTTGTACTGTACTTGGGTGTCTCTCCCAGATCTGTTGTAGTGCATTGGGTACGGAGGGAGAGAAAGATGGTACCAAATGCATAGGCAGAGACAGAGACCAGCATATCTTGTACAAGTCTGATGTCACATGAGCTCTGTGCTTATATCTCTGACTGGATTTTGGGTGTGGGCACAGGGTAGAGAGAAGGGACATGTGTATTGACTACTTAATGTATGTCAGGCATTTAGAAGTATATTTCATTTAAGCTTCTCAACAGCCTATGAAGGAATTAGTATTATTCCTGCTATGGGGGACTCTGCTTAACAATTTAGATCAAAGAAAGGCAGAGTCAAGAAAGAGAAAAATATTAAGAAATTAAAGGAACCATTGAGTGCTGCAATAGATTTAATGCTCGAAGAGGGAAGTAATACATGAACCATTTAGGAAATTTTGTCACATTGATATCTCTTATCTTCAGTGCCATTACCTATTTTTTCTTTTTTTGTTTTTGTTTTCTCCCAGGAATGGGTAACAGCCACTGACATCCGAGTAACTCTCAATCGCCTGAACACTTTTGGAGATGAAGTGTTTAATGACCCCAAAGTTCTCAAGTCCTATTATTATGCAATCTCTGATTTTGCTGTAGGTGGTAGGTAAGTAAACATATATTTAAAACCTTGAAAGTGATTGGCGCTTTGGTGTAGAAGTGAATGTAGCAACTGTTTACAACTATATTAATAATGTTGTTAGACCTCATTATCATGAAAACAAAGGAATTAGGTTTTGTAAAATCTTGTCAAATCAACACACTTAGTGAATTCTAATTGGGAATTTAAGTGCAAAATTCTATATTAGGCACTGTGAAGTACTGAGGAAGTGTAAGACTCACATAAGTCTTCTCTACTGAGAAGAACTCGACTTTCTAGGAGCCTACAAACAAATGGCACAGGCAATGTATAATATGTGAAAAATTAAATACTAGTATAGTCCCATGTTTTAGATAAAAAGATGCAATATGTCAGAGAATACTACAGAACTGTGAGGCTAGAGAGGCAGATGGGCTTCAAGCGGGGTCTTGAAGAACAGGCAGGATTTGGGTGAGTGGGGAGGGTGCCTGGGTCGGGTACAGGAGATGGGCATGTCCTTAACAGAAGTTTAGAGTTGGGAAAGTAGAAACCTACTGGATATAAGGAAAATGTCTTCTGTGATTTGTAGAGTTGTAAACCAGAGAGAGATTTTAGTAGCCAGAGACCTTACACATCAGAAAGGAATCTTGGACTTACCTCCCCTGTGTGAAACTATGAGGCCTCAAGAGCAGAAACATTATTTTTATATGTAGTGTTCTTGGTATGGATTGATGTTCAGTGAAAGTTGATGGGAACTGTTACCAATGAGAAATCATGTCTTTTTTTGCAGTAGGACTGTGATATCAAAACAGTAGATTAGGAAGATTAGTTGTGGGTATGTATGTATGAGTTTGTTTAATAGAATATGCTTGAGAGAATTTTTATTTTTTTGTTTTTCTTAAGTGAGAAGTGGGGTGGCAGAGACAGACTCCCACATGTGCCCTGACCAGGATCCACCCAGCAAGTCCCCTATGGAGCCAATGTTCTGTCCATTTGGGGCCGTTGCTTTGTTGCTCTGCAACCAAGCTATTTTAGTGCCTCAGACGGAGGCCATGGTGCCATCCTCAGCATGCAGGGCCAACTTGCTTCAACCGAGCCATGGCTGTGGGAGGGGAAGAGAGAGATAGAAAGAGAGAAGGGAGAGTGGGAGGGGTGGAGAAACAAATGGTCACTTCTCCTGTATGCCCTGACCAGGAATCAAACCCCAGACATACAAAGAATTTCTATTCTTGTTATGATGTTGTGTCAGCTAGGTGATAGGTGACAAATACCTGACTTTAGGTTGGTGACAATAGAATAGAAAGAAACATTTAGATGCATTTCATCATGAAGGAAGAATTAGCAGAATTTAGTCAAAGAGGATTGTAAGGTTTAGTAATGAGGAGAGTGGTGGGACCATGAACAAAGTGAAGAAAGCAGAGGAGCTCATTTGGGGAGATGATGAGTTTAGTTGTAGATGTGTAAAATTAATTGTAGGTTGTGGAGGACATTGACATTTATGCTGCAGTCAAGGAATTTTGGAGAGACATGAAAACTGGAGATAGAAATTTGTGACTCATCCCAGTTCTGCAGTACATGTTTCAGAAGTGTTTGGGTGTATTTCTAAGTGACAGTTGACGCTGTGGAACTGATTGCTATCTTTAAGGAAGCAAGTGAGGGAAACATCAGCATTCCAGAGCGCACGCTAGTGTTCATGGGGATTTCCATGTGTTCTTAGTTTGTGATTTTACCTGCACCTGGGGGATCCTTCAAGGATTTTTACCCCAAACAACCTGTGGGAATACCAGGCCAACAGAGATCCATCTGGTGGTGAGGTATCTAATGTCTCTTGCTATCTTCAGATCAGAATACAGGTAGTCGCTGGGTTACGAACAAGATAGGTTTTATAGGTTTGAAAATGTTTTAAGTATTAATATGAACAGAAAGGTAAAAAGAAATACTGTGTTAAGACGAACATCTTTCTAAGTTGCATTTAATAGGTAAATGTACCTGTTTCAACTTACATACAAATTCAGCTTAAGAACAAATCTATGGAACCCATTTGGTTTGTAACCAGGGACTGTTTGTATTTTAAAATCTTTATGGCACACAATTACTTACAAAGTATTGACATTTTATATGCCCCCACAATTCTAGGCATACAAATAAAGCCATTTCTTGAACCTCCTAGTAGCCCTGTGAAATAGACATGCTCATCATCCCTGTTTTACCGGAAGTCACAGGATAGGGCTGACACCCTGGCAGCCTGACTTCAGAATCCATGCTCTTGACCAGTACACATGGCATATACACATTTGACCTCAGGAAGCGATCCTACAGGTGACCTCAGATAGTGTTAGGGACTTTTTTTACACAGCTGGTTAGTGCCCCATTCGCTTTTAAGTAAAGCCACCTTCTTTTTTCCTGTTTAATTTTTCCTCACACCTAAAGACTCCAACAGCCGTTACTTAACCATGCTCAGTTCCTCAGTTTACACTTCCGGGTGGTAATCTCAAGCATGTTCTGAGGATGTTTTTAGTTCTGTCTGCATCCAACTCTGGGACTTTGGCACCATTTCCTACTTTTAAGTGTCTCTTCTCTCCCCAGGTGTAAATGCAATGGCCACGCAAGCGAGTGTGTGAAGAACGAATTTGACAAGCTGGTATGCAGCTGCAAACATAACACTTACGGGGTGGACTGTGAAAAGTGCCTCCCTTTCTTCAATGACCGGCCGTGGAGGAGGGCGACAGCCGAGAGCGCCAGCGAATGCCTGCGTGAGTGCCCTTGGCATCAGCCTGTGACATTAGCTTAAGGACTTCCAGAGTTGGGAAGAGGAATGAGGTGGGGGGACTTCCATTTGTGCCTCCTGGAAAGGACAGCTCTGAAAGGCAGTGCCTCTTCCCTGATTTGAGAGCGTAGGGCAGTCAAGCGCACACACGTCGGAGGCATGTGAGGGCAGTGGGCTGTAGCCATGAACCGTTCTCCTTCCTTCCTGGACGCACGTGCCAGAGTGGGAGCCGTGCCCTCAGCGTTGGGCACCCGGCTTGGATCCAAATACCAGCAGTGTCACCTGCTCTAACGTATGGGTTCTCTAGCTTTTTTCTTTGTTGCCCTTTAAAATACCCCTCTTCCCACTGATGCTCATTTACTCAAAAGAGTCAAGGCCATCGATTAAGGTGTGTCAGATACAGTGGGTTCTAGACTAATGCTGCCATTCATAAGCTTATTTACCACAATTATTTTCCTGATCTCACCGAAGAGCCACATCGGGAGCATTTTCTCCACTCATGCAGAGGTGGAGCATTTAGGAGGAAGAGTAGGTACTAGTGATCCTTGGAAAGAGCGAGCTGTGAAAGATAACACATCGTTTATTCCTTCTCAGGGGCTCAGCTTATTCCGAACAGACAGAGAAAGGAGTAGCAGGAGAAAGGGGCTCTGCAACCATGTAGCCATGACTTGCCAAGGATTCAGGAAATTTTTAAAGCAGCTATGATTTCCTTATGTCCTAATAAATATTCCTTATCATAGCCTCTTAGGCATAAAGGAAACAAGAAAGAAGATGCTCTGAACTCTCAGGAGTCATTGGCAGCAACCTTGAGAAAGAATTGCTGTCTTAACTTAGAACTATTTGTTAGCTGCCCAGAGCAGAACTTCTTATTCATCTTTTCTTTCCCTCCACCCATCCCAGATCTACAGATTAATTTTATGGCCTCCTCCAGCATTCCTAAGCAATTATTTGAGCTTCTTTAATTCTCTTACTGAACTGTAATAGCCAGTGTTGGAAGCTATGTGACAAAGGCTGGCTAAAGGAAGAATGAAATATTCCTAAGATGTGCCCTCTAAACAAACATCCACCTGTGTTTGGAAAGTATTCTGTTTAATGACGTGGTCATCGTTAGAGGAAGTCCAGGAACATTATGAGAACAATAAATACACCACGTCGCTAGCTCCCCGCTCGCCAGCGACCTGAAGACTGTGGCTAAAGGGCTTTTTGATGAGGGGCTGAGTCAATTTGCTTTCCTTCTCGGTCCCTTTGGCATGGAGACCCCTCAAAGAGTAAAGTTTCTGAAGGTTTTGAGAGGACCACCTCTCTTACCAGCTACTGATGAGGGAGCCACGGCCTCTGCTTTGGCTGTGGGTTAGGACAGTGATTTTCACGCGGTGTGCCGTGGCACCCTGGCATGTGCCACGAGACTTCTGGAAACATGCTACGCCTGACTGTGGAGTCAGGGGCTCTGACCTCTTTCCCCTTAGAATGACAAACACAAAAATGACACCAGCCACCTGGCCATGTGGTGGCGCAGTGCATAGAGCGTCAAACTGGGATGCAGAGGTTGCCAGCTTGAGCGCAGGCTCATCTGGTTTGAGCAAAGCTCACCAGCTTGGACCCAAGGTCACTGGCTCCAGCAAGGGGTCACTCGGTCTGCTGTAGCCCCCCAGTCAAGGCACATATGAGAAAGCAATCAGTAAACAACTAAGGTGTCACAATGAAAAACTGATGATTGATGCTTCTCATCTCTCTCCGTTCCTGTCTGTCTGTCCCTATCTATCACTCTCTCTGACTTTCTATCTCTGTAAAAAAAATAATAAAATAAAAAGGAAAAAAAAACACTTAAAAAAAGAATGACACCAGCCAACACAGCAATAGCCATCAGTCTAAGTGAATCAAAATTATACAGATACTTTCTTGTTAAATTGGTAAGAAATATGTAGATATACAGTATTTTTATGTGCCGTAGAATTTTAGTAATTAGTTTATATATGCCACGAGATGAAAAGGTTGAACATCACTGGGTCAGAGCAGTAGAGACCCCAGAATTGTCCTGGTTCATGGCCCCTGAGCCGCAGTCGGTTCGCTGGGTTGGCTGGGTGGATTGCGGGGTAATTTTTAGGGTGGCTAGAGGGAAGAGAACCACTCCCAAAGAAGGGTCGGGGGCTAGGGAAGTTCCTTTTCACCACTTTAATTTTGGTGCCAGTGATTCAAGTTTCTAAAATATTTCCAAGGATAATACCATAAAAGAAGTGATTGTAAATGAGAGAAAAAAAGACAAAGATGTATATTTAAAACAACTTCCCGATCTGTCTGAAATCAAATAAAACTTTATTTTTATTTAGTGTTCAAGATACAGTCAGTACTTTGGGCAGAATCAGTAATTCTGAGAAAATCATCTGAATATAGAGATGTTTCTGTGACTACAGATACTTGTTCTTAAAATATGGTTGTCCCTGGAGGGTATCGTTAGTCACTGAACAGGTGACCCAATTGGCGCTGTGGCTCCCCCGTGGACGGATGTAGCCAGTGGGTCTGGATTTCCCTTGAACTCTGCTTCCATCAGCAGAGGCACCGATTTTAACCCGTGTCTCAGGTTAGCCCTGTCTGGCCATGCAGGTAACCTGGCACTTAGGAAGTTAGTATCTTAATGTAACTGAATCATCCGAGGCCTGGAGCGTTAAGGTAAAGGGAACCCTGCCTACACACTGGCACCTTGTTCTTCAACTTGGGGTTCAGGTGAAGGATAAAGATTCAGAAGACTTGTAATTTGGTCTATGAATGGTTACCTGGAGATTCCTTTCCATGTACAGGATTCTTGTCTTTTATGATGGTGTTATTTTTGATAAGCATGAACATTTCCTTAACCTGGCCATGTAAACCCTTTGTTGACATTGTTTTTCTTTTCTCTTTTCTTTCCTGTTCCCTTCCTTTTTAATAAACAATGAATCTGGTGGTCATTCGTATTCTAACACTACCTGTCACAGAGATGTGGGAAATTATGGCTTGGTTTTTATGTTTGTTTGTGTTTTTTGTTTGAGTCTTGTAAAAACGCTATTTGTAAAGGAACATGGCTCTCACTTAACTCATGTGTTTGGCTGACAGCCTGTGACTGCAATGGCCGATCGCAAGAATGCTACTTTGACCCTGAGCTGTACCGCTCCACCGGCCATGGGGGCCACTGCACCAACTGCCAGGACAACACCGACGGCGCCAACTGTGAGAGGTGCCGGGAGAATTTCTTCCGCCTCGGGAACACGGAGGCCTGCTCTCCGTGCCACTGCAGTCCTGTTGGTAAGTGACCGGCAGTGTCCACTTCAGCCTGATGCGTGGAAAGACCAAACAAAAAAAGCATTCCCAGTGTCCCCAGAAAATAAAGCCATTTCCTAGGCATGTGCATTGGGTCAGTGGACATTATTGTGACATGTAAATGACTCAGGATCTGCCTGTACCCTCCACCTGCACTCTCTTTAACCATGCTGAACTTTTGGATGATTTTCTGGTGTGTATACAACTGGGGTTGGCCTGAGTAATGGTTTTGTAAATAATTAGCAGCAAGATCCTAGAGACCATTTGAACTTGACTGTAAAAGGTTAGCTGCTTCGTGAGTTCTTCCTTGATAATGATTTTGTTTAGTCTAGAATCCTTAGGGAGCTTTTTCATGTTAGTGTACATTCGTTGATGTGGTGTGCCTCTTAGTCCTTTCTGTTCTTTCAAGAGTTTGGCCTTTATATTTGTGGTTCATGCCGGCAGATACTTAAATTGTAGGCAGGACCCTTAAAGAGCCTGTGCTTTCTCAGAGAAGTGACTGGCCAGGGTCCAGTTTATCACTGGGTACAGGGTGACTTGGTAGTGTTTCCAACATTGATGAGTAAGGTGTGTATCTGGAAGGTTAAAATGTGGTGGCTTAGAAGTGTCTGATTTCGAGAGAATCCTGGTTTAAAGTTTGATCTTTCTTCTCCGTAACCATCTAGAGATTCCATGTTGGTTTCCAGGCAGTGATTTTAGTGACCTGGGTTGTTTTCTTTGACGTGCCAACGCTGCTGGTGGTTGACAGGCTGTTTACATTTCAGGCTCTCTCAGCACGCAGTGCGATAGCTATGGCCGATGCAGCTGCAAGCCCGGAGTGATGGGAGACAAGTGTGATCGCTGCCAGCCTGGCTTCCATTCTATCACGGAGGCGGGGTGCAGGTGAGCCTCTTCAAAGCCAAAAGATGGGGGCAGCTTCTAAACGTACGGTAGTTGGTTCATAGTGATGGCTCCTGTGGCTTATCTGTAGCAGTCTAAACGTTTTTTTTTTTCCCCAGAATAATTGTCAGCAAGTTTCAAGACCCCTGGCTGTCATGATGATCCAGGGTCGGTTTGTGCAGAGAGAAGCGCAGAGTCTCATATCTAAATGGGATAGGTGTCCTTGAGGACAACCAAATCCAAATAGAAAAATAGCATCACTATTCATTATGCTCTATGATGTTTTTCCTTTTTTTAAAAGAAAAACGTATTATTAACATGTAAAACCCAAGGTTGACTGGAGGAGTGGACTTTCTGTCCTCCCATCTCCCCTCTCCCCTCTCATTATTATTCTCATTTGCCACCCAACAGGCCATGCGCATGTAACCCTTCCGGCAGCACCGCGGAATGTAACATCGAGACGGGAAGATGTGTTTGCAAAGACAATGTTGAGGGCTTCAACTGTGAGAGGTAGCGCCTTCCCTCTCGAGCCTGTAGTGTTTTCTCTGTTGTCGTATTTCAAGGACCCCCCAAAAATAAAATGCCTGATGGTACCTTAACCCTTTTTCAGATGCAAACCTGGGTTTTTTAATCTGGAATCGTCTAACCCGAGGGGCTGTACACCCTGCTTCTGCTTTGGGCATTCTTCTGTCTGCACGAACGTCGGTGGCTACAGTGTTCATTCTATAACTTCTACCTTTCAGAGTGGTAATTTAGACCTTTCCTTCCATCCCTGAGAAGTGTGCGACTAGACTTACAGTATTTTATAAAAATCAGTAACTCTTTGAGAGTTTTTTGATGGTGGCAGCACTTCATGTTTTTTAATGAATATGATTTTTCTGATTGGGGGCTTTTTTATTTCTTTGGGGTTTTTTAGTTTGATTTTATTATCCTATATAGTTTCTTTTTATGGTTAGTAATGTTTAAAGAAAATTTTGTTATCTCTTAATTATAGTTGACATATAGTGTTATATTAGTTTCCGGTGTCCAGCATAGTGATTAAACATTCATATAGCTTATAAGGTGGTCACCTCAATAAATCTAGTACCCACCTGACACCATATATTATTATTACAACACAATTGATTGTTTTTTATGCTCTTCTTTATGAAAACAGTTTTCAAATTTACCATAGTTATGTGTTACATAAAATAAAGCAAAATATAACGTGAGTATAGCGTATAGGGATACTGTTGTAGGAGTCGTTTATTCAAAAGCTTGCATTGGTGACTTTCCCTCTACTCTCAGTCTATTTTTGTGGCATGTAGAGGAGGTGAACTCAGGGTGCTGACGCCGTCACAGCACTCATGTTCTCGTCCTCTGCCTGCAGGTGAGGATGGGTGGCGTGCAGAGCAAAGGGACGGCTCCGAGGCATCCCTGGACTGGTCCTCTGAGCGGCAGGATATCGCCGTCATCTCAGATAGCTACTTTCCTAGGTACTTCGTCGCTCCTGGTGAGTGAGGCTGGCGGGCAGTCTGGCGGAGGCAGGCTCCTCTGCCGTCTCGTGCTCATGTGCTTGCCCCGTGTGTCTGTGTTCCAGCCAAGTTCTTGGGCCAGCAGATGTTGAGTTATGGTCAGAACCTCTCCTTCTCTTTTCGAGTGGACCGGCGGGACACTCGCCTCTCTGCGGAGGACGTGCTGCTCGAGGGAGCTGGCCTGCGCGTGTCCGTGCCCTTGATCGCGCAGGGCAATTCTTATCCGAGTGAGACCACGGTGAAGTACGTCTTCAGGTAAGATCCTCTTCGTTGTGAGATCTGACTTGACCAGAATTGTAGGAGTGGTTTTTTTTATCTGAGCTTATCAAGCCTCGGGTGAATGTTGAAGAAAAACTTTGGGGAGAAGGGGAGCCTTTGTAAAAGGGAGCCTTCCCTATGTTCACCTGCACCCTTGCCAGCTGTGCTGTCAGACCGGCAGGCCGATTCTGACTTGTTTAGATTGTCAGAGGTGGCATTGTTGGTGGCCTAAACAAATAAAAAATGCTTTCTTGGACCCCTGAATTGTCCTTACAGAAGTTAATGTGGCCCCTTTCTTCTCTCCAGGCTCCATGAAGCAACAGATTACCCTTGGAGGCCTACTCTTACCCCTTTTGAATTTCAGAAGCTCCTTAATAACTTGACCTCCATCAAGATCCGTGGGACATATAGTGAGAGAAGTAAGTTATGATACTATGATACAATTTAGGAGAGCCGTTTAATAAGACAATTAGGTAGAAGGATCTGTAATATGCAAAAGGGTATCTCTAAAGTCCTAATGCTATAGCACTGATCTTAAGTGGTATATCTCATTATACATGTCTTATGTGTAAAAATAATGAATGTATTTTTAACCACTTTTAAGAACCTGGAGAAAATTTGCTAAAATTAGTAAATGCTATTTTATAATGGATAAACCTATTGTGATTAACATTATATATAAATAGATTTTTCTAAAATTACTAAATATGATTTTACTGACTCACATGACTTAACTTTTATTTCCTTCTATTTATTGCCCTGTAATTAATCAAGCCTTTTAACCATTGGCAAAAGTATAAATTACTGAAAGAACCTTTGTTAGAATTTTAGATAAACAAAGCTGTTTCATGTATAGCTTTTAATTTAATTTCTTTTTAATTAAGTGAGAGCAGGGGAGGCAGAGAGACAGATTTCCACATGCACTCCAACTGGGATCTACCCTGTAAGCCCCCTATGAGGTAATGCTCTGCCCATCTAGGACATTGCTCTGTTGCTCAGCAACTGAGCTATTTTTAGCCCCTGAGATGGAGGCCACGGCCAACTCGCTCGAATCACTCAAGCCATAGCTGCAGGAGAGGGAAAAAGAGAGAGAGAGAAAGAAGAGGAATGAGGATGGGTAGAGAAGTAGATGGTTGCTTCTCCTGTGTACCCTGATCAAGAATTGAACCCGGGACATCCACACACTGGGCCAGTCCTCTACCACTGAGCCAACCAGCCAGGGGCAATTAAGGTATAATTGACATACAACATTATATTAATTTCAGGTGACAACATGATTTAATATTTGTATATATGGTGAAATGATTTCCATAATAAATATAGTTACTGTCAGTCACCATATATAGTTAGAAATTTTTTTTCTGTTGTGATGACAACTTTTAACATTTACTTTCTCAGCACCTTTCAAATACGCAATATGGTATTAACTGTAGTAGCCAGACTGCATTACAGCCCCATGTTTTCTTTATTTTACAACTGGGACTTTGTAAAACACCAATCTTTGTTTTCTGTAGCAATGAATTAAAGTGTTTGGGGATTTTTTTATTCCTTTTTTGTTGTTTTCTTTTTAAAGACTGCTGCTAGTGAGATCTTAAGGTATTTGCTTTCTCTCTCTGACTTACTTCACTTAGCATAATGCCCTCAGGTCCTTGGACATGTTGGTTTTTGGGAAACCTGCTTCAATCTCCAGATGAAAATATCCTGTAAGTGGCAGTCAGAAATAGGATCTGGGGCTTAGCAAGCAGTTAGGACTGGAGACCTAGCATGAAAGGGTTGTCAATGGATGGACACAAATTTTTTAACTGGGAAACTTGGAAAAAAGAAAACATGCAATTCTGTAAACATTGTTATTTAAGGACCATGCCCTAAGCCTCAAGAGAGAAAAAGAATTTTAAGGCAGCAAAACAGTTAATAAGTTTAAGAAAATCACACTGTTGGATTTTGGATTGGATCACTAAAGAGTCACTGGTGAGGTGTTTTTTTTTAAGAAGTATTGAAACTGAACTTGGATTGCAGTGCTTTGATAAGTGATTTGAAGGTTAAGGAGTAAAGTAAAGGTTATTCTTTTAAGAAGCATGGCTGTATGGGAAGGAAAGGAGATGGACTATCATTTGGGAGTAGGGATGGGAGGAAGAGTACTTTTAAGGATGGGGAGATGAAGAATGTTTAGAATTGGAAGCACATTAGCCAGTGGAAATGTATCCCATGATTTAGTTGTTGAAAAAAAAATCCATAAACAGTAAAAGTTAACTAAGTTCAAGGCAGTAATATACAGAAGAGCTATCCTTCATCTTCAGATTGTTCATTTCCAAGAATTATATAAGCAGCAAATAATATTTCATAACATGGGGAAATAGACTTGAAAGGTAGACTGCCAGAGACAGGAGTGGGGTGGTAATTTAAAGGAAATACGATGACGTGCTCAAGGCTGGCCTCTGCCATGGGATATTCCTGCTGGGGCCTCACAGGCACAGTGGGTTGGATGAACCATTGGTCTAAGCCAATGGAAGGCTTGCCTATTGATACTTTCTTCTGGAAATGGGAAATACTGTGACATGCGGCATAATGACTTTGGGATGATTGCATACTTGCTGAAGTAGCCCTGAAGTATGAGGACTTGTTTGCTTATTTTTGCTGTTTTATGCAGGGTAAAAATATATAACTAAGTGGTACTTGTTGACAGGTATTTTCCCTGCAATGTCATCTTGAACCCTACAGTCAGTGCGTGCTTTTGTCACCAAAGAACAAAACCTCTGCTTAATGACTACAGACCTAAACTCCTCTTATCCTCCATATTCTTGCTCTTATCTCTTGTCCCAGATTATGGTCCAATGCTTTTCTTTTTTTCTGTGTGTGTGTGTGACAGAGTCAGAGGGACAGATAGGGGACAGACAGACAGGAAAGGTGAGAGATGAGAAGCATCAATTCTTCATTGTGGCACCTTAGTTGTTCATCGATTGCTTTCTCATGTGTGCCTTGACCGGAGAGCTATAGCAGACCGAGTGACCCCTTGCTTGAGCCAGCCACCTTGGGCTCAAGCTGGTGAGCCTTGTTCAAACCAGATGAGCCTGCGCTCAAGCTGGCAACCTTGGGGTCTCGAACCTGGGTCCTCCGTGTCCCAGTCCGACACTCTATCCACTGCGCCACCGCCTGGTCAGGCACTTTTCATTTTTTATATTGGTGATGGAACAACTATACAATCCATCAATCTTGGGGTGTGGGCATGTTTAAAAATATAAATTTGCTATACTGTTATTCTAGACATAGCAGTAGCTACCATATATATAATTGTTCTAAATTCTATTTTATACTTAGTCTTCTCCAATAAATGAATTAAACTAATGGCTGATTGTTTCTAGAATTTTGAACCTGGTTACTCTTTAATATTCTCGTGAGATTTTGGAAAACAGAAGCCAGTTTAGTGATTCTCTTTCCTACGCTATACACAGGTGCTGGCTATTTGGATGATGTCACCCTGGCAAGTGCGCGTCCGGGGCCTGGGGTCCCTGCCACTTGGGTGGAGACCTGCACCTGTCCTGTAGGATACGGAGGGCAGTTTTGTGAGATGTGCCTCCCAGGTTACAAAAGAGAAACCCCAAGTCTAGGACCATACAGTCCCTGTGTTCTTTGTACCTGCAATGGACACAGTGAGACCTGCATCCCCGAGACAGGTGAGTAGATGCTCTTTGGGGGCTGCTAGACCTAACTCTCTTCAGCAGATGGGTAGGAAAGGCTCATTGTCTGATTTGCCTGTTTTCTCATGCCCGCTCTCCAAATAGGTGTTTGTAACTGCAGAGACAATACAGCCGGTCCCCACTGTGAGAAGTGCAGCGATGGGTTCTATGGAGATTCAACCATGGGCACATCTGCTGATTGCCAGCCCTGTCCATGTCCTGGGGGATCAAGTTGTGCTGTTGTCCCTGTGACGCAGGAGGTGGTATGCACCAACTGTCCTACTGGTACCACCGGTACGCCTGCTCTTTCCATCGCTTGTAGGGTTCCAGCCATTAAAACTGCCTTGTGGGGAAGGGCTTCGGGAATGTCTGGGGGCTTTTTGTTTGTTTGGCTGAATGATTACAATTTTCCGAGTAGGCAGAGTTTTATAGGAAACAGGTTTATTACGGATTTATAAAATGCATGTCAGATACTCATAGTAGCTAATGTATTTATGGTCATGTACCTCCCTGCCTCATTCATCCTCACAACCCTATGAGGTAGGTTCTGTTAGCACCCCCATGTTCCAGCTAAGAAAACTGAGGCACAGAGACATTAAGTTGCATGACCAAACCTGCAGGCTAGTCTTCAAAGGAATTAGAATTTCAACCCCGGCATTCCGGCTTCAATGATGATTGCTACAATGTACTCCCCCTCATAAGATGAGAACCAGAACTTGGTTTTTATTTGTGGGGCTGTTAACCTGGACTTCATTATATAGAAAGGTAATTAAAAAAACATTTTTTTTTACATTCTTTCTCTAAATAGTATTTTTAGCGTATGAGAACCCATCACATTTAGTTGGAAAAATGTGTTCATTTTCTAATAGCTTTGGATAAGTCAGTGTTCCCATTCCCTGAGTTTCTTTTTGATAAGAACATAAAACTAGATCTTTCCTAGCTACCCAGGGGGCTGCCCACTGGGCTGGCTGACTGAGGGCACGGAGGCTCGCAGGTGACTGACTTCCTGCGTTGGCTGCAGCCCCACAATGCAGAGGTTCTGCCAGGTTTCCGATACAGCCTTTGACCCCATTACAAGCCTTTGTTCCAGAGATTTGCTACAGAGCATAAAAATGAGTAAAAACCCGAAAACACTGAGCTAATAATCTGTATCTCTTGCGTTTCATCAAAACATTCTTGAATCATTGGGAAACGAGTCCCACCCTCTGCCTTCCTCCGCTCCGCTGACCCCTCACCGAGCACAAGGGCGTTGCAACACAGAAAGTCAATCGTTTGCTTAAGATAATTGGGAAAAGAAGGAGTGGAGATTAGTGAAGAATTTTATATTTTTGATTCTTTTCCTGCTTTTTTAAAAAATAAAAAAAACAGCAGTTCAGCAGATTCTCAAGCAGACTTCTCCAGTCTCGTTCTCCAGCACCCCCTCGCGCACTCTGCTCCAGCCTCCTGGGCTTCTTGTCGCCCCTTGGAGAGGCCAGACTCTGGCTTCCATGTGCCATTCTCTTTTAGGGTGCTTACCCCACTCTCGCCGACCCAAACCTCCCTTTGCTTGGACAACTGCTGTCTCTTCTGTGGGGTTGGGTTGAAACATCTCTTTCCCAGGAAGGTTGTCCAATGGACCCTTCCTGCCCTCTTGTCCTTTGCTGCCAAAGTGCCTAGTAAATATTTCACTTACGGTATCTACGCTTGAAGTGCTTCCTGTAATGGTTGATGGTAGGTCCCTTTACTTGTTTTGTTGTTTCCCTGGGTAGATGGCAAATGTGAATGGAAACAGGGAAGCATGGTGGCGTCATTCTCATGTCTGTACTGACTAATACCCATGGTGGATGGAGACTTATCTGAGTGCTTCATGGGGAGATGGGGGATTGTATAGGAGAACTCGGGAATGTTATAAACATGTTGGTCACTGATCAGATGTTTCTCACCTACAGCTTGTGAACTATATTTGTGTTATTAGTTACCACCTGGCTTGAAGGGAATACTCAATAGCTGTTCTTGAAGATGTTAATGAGGGCGTAGTTGTCTGTGAAAAGCAGCGTAGCCCTCCTATAAAAATTGCTCTCACTCATTATTCCTTTATCCTGCTTTACCTTTCTCCCACAGCTCTCTTTAGCCATTTGCTATTGTCATGTTTCTTCATTTGTTTATTGTCTGTCCTTCCCCTCTGCTCCTCCACACCAGTTTTAGCTCCAACAGAGCAGGGACCTTTGTTTGTTTTATTCACGTCTGCATCCTTAACACCCAGAACAGTGTTCGGCATATGTGTCTGTTGAGTGAATGCAAATATTTGTGGAATAAATTAACAGAGATTGCAGATACAGGATAAGAAGTTCCTCATTTGGAAGACTATGAAAGAATATAAATTGATAGTCCCGGAGATCTTCATATGTGGTTTGCATTCACATTTAATCTTTAAAACAGTCTTTTGAGATAAATTAATAACAATATTTTTTCAACCAATTTTTTTGAGTGTATGATGTTAGAAATACAAAAGGGATTAAGGGATGTTTTCTACTGTTCAGGGGCTCACAGTATGGAGGGAAGCAGGGGAAAGTATAACACAGTGTGGTTAGTTCAGATGGAGGGATGCCCACAGGCAGGCTAAAGAAGAAAGAACTCCTCTCCCATCATGGGGAGGGATAAGGGAAATGTAGGCTGAAAAGGCATATAACCTGCCCAGTGTCGTCTAAGTACTACAGCCAGGACTTGAACCTACGTCCTAGACTCTGAGACAAAAGGGTAGACTAGCTGTAGCTACCAGGGGCTATTTTGGAGTGAGGGCTTTTCATGGGCTACCATGTAGCTCTCTTTTAGGTTTTCTATCAGAAACAGGTCTCAAGACATTTTAAATGTGGATCCGATCTTGAATAACTAAATCATCTGATGGAAAAGCAGAACTGAAATTCTGTCTTCATGCTAATCTGGACAAGGATCTCGGGGGAGGGTCTTAACTATTTACCTGAGAGGCAAGAAGGCCCCCAGCTTCCTCTCCTCTCTTAGCATCCTATTTCTTCCCCTCCCACCCACTCCACCCCTCATTTTCTGTTCACCTCATCAGTGGTCTCCATTAGCTAACTGCAGTAGGCCATCCTCAGTCCTCATCCGACCTGGTCTCAGAAACACTGGACACTGTGGACTGCTCACTTGGCTCCAAACATTTTCTCTGGCTTTTTTAGGCACTGTCTCTCTTCTCTGGGTCTCCTCTGATCACCCTTGACTCTCAGCCTAGGGCTTCCATGTCAACTTTATATTCTCCCCTGAGGTGAGAAGACCCATCTTTAGGCTTCAGAGACTCTCTGTGCTACAGCTGCAAAAGCTCTATCTCCCCTCCTGGCCTCCCTCTCCTGAGCACCAGCTGCCGACTTGCCATCTCCACGTGAATGACGGCTGGAAGCCTTCCATGTGTCCCTCCTCATCCGTTCCTCATCTGTCCCCACCCTGATGAAACCTGCATGCACTGCACCAAATGACAGCCTCCTTGGTGACAGCAGAGTATTTATCCCAGGGTTCCCTCTCTGTGGAATCCTCGTGGTTTGGTAACCTTAACTGAAGTTCTCAGCTTCTGGAGGGTGGCCTTCTCCAAACAGCTCTTTTTGGTAAAGTTAAAAACTATTAGGTTCTGAACTGCTCCCTCCACCCATCCCCCTGAGGCCCAGGTTATGGAGCCTGCCACTCCCCATGGTTGCTGTCCTGGGGTCTCCCTATCCTCTGCCCATACTTCTGTAGATCAGATCTTTACTAAGCTCTCTTCACATCTTGCTAATGTTAGCGCCCCAATTCTCTTCTGTGATCTTGATTCAGATGGCTAGAGGAATCTCAAATTGAAGCAAATCCAAGCTAAATCTTTGATTTCCTCTTTTTCCTGTCTAGCCATATTCCATCCCTAATCTTGTTCATCTCAGTAAACATACTATACCATCCGCCCAGTTGCTCATGCTAAAATCCTAGGCATAGCCTTGATTCTTCTTTCTTTCCTTTCCCAGAAGCAATCAGACAGCAACTGTTACTGGTTCTGTCTCAAATCTGACCCCCTTCACTTCTAACGCGGCCACCACCTGGGTCCGTACCACTGTCATCTCTCCCTGCCTCACAGAGCAATAAGCTTAGTGCGGTGGGAAGATCCCTGGGTCGTAGCTCTGTCTCTTACTACCCATCAGCTATTTGGTTGTGGGCAAGGTGCTTAACCTCTCTCTCCATTCCCTTAGCTATGATAGAAGTGGGTGGCTAATGACAACCTCCAGGTTTCCGTCTAAAATGCTCAATTCTGTGCTAGTTGATGCTGCTCAAACAAGTATCAGCATGCACCTTTTATTTCTTAAGAAAAGGATCTTAACCTGTTGTTTAGGAGATTTATGGTATCAAGAGCCACCTTCGTCTTTCTTAATATCATCAACAAAAACAAACATATATGAATGTGCCATCCCTTGGGACTGGAGAGGTTACTAGACCCTGAGCCCGACTCACTTACAGAGGACTTTTAGGGTGTGATTTCAGGTAATCCTCCAAACTGAAGTGAAGTAGGCAAATCAGGAATGGAAATGTGCCCAAGGTCACTCCACTGGTCTGGCCCAGTGTCAGGGCCACAGCCCGGGTCCTCTGCTCTCCTAGGCTGGTACCATGTCCTCTGCACCAGGTTGCTCCCCATAAGACTTCCTGTAACCGTGGTAATTTGTAAACAGAGTCTTGGTAGCCAGCAGCACCAGAAGTATCTCAGGCCTTTGTAACATGGATTGTCTCGTGCCCAGGTAAGAGATGTGAGCTATGTGACGACGGATACTTCGGAGACCCCCTGGGCAGACAGGGCCCCGTGCGGCTGTGCCGGCTCTGCCAGTGCAACGACAACATCGACCCCAACGCAGTTGGGAATTGCAACCGTTTGACGGGAGAATGCCTGAAGTGCATCTATAACACGGCTGGCTTCTACTGTGACCGCTGCAAGGAAGGATTCTTTGGAAATCCACTGGCTTCCAATCCAGCAGACAAATGCAAAGGTGACCTGCCATCAGCCAGCTTCTGTCCCAACTGTGCTCATTCTGAGAACTCACTATGGGACCTCTTTCAATATTTACAGCTGTTTAGTCTAGAGCAGCACCACGCAATAGAAATACACGGCAGCCGCTTATGTAATTTACATTTTTCTAGTAGAGACAGGAGAATAAAGAGAAAGGCGAAATTAATTTCAGTCATACATTTACCCTAATTTAGCTATCGTGTTATCATTTCAACAAGGAACAGCCATATGTAATTGAGATGTATCCCCCCCCCCCCCCGCATTCAGTCTGCAAATGCCTATGTGGTTCGCATTTCCAGCCCATTGAGAGCAGCTGCCTTTCAAGTGCTCAGTAGCCACAGCTGACCGGCAGCTGCTGCACCAGCCAGTGCAAGTCCGCAGGGCCTGTTTGTGCCGTTTGTGTTGAATGTCTCTGTCGAGTGACGTGTCTCTTGCTGTCTCTGTCTTCCCGCCCCAGCCTGCGATTGCAACCCCTACGGAGCCATGCGGCAGCGGAGCGGCTGCAGCCCTGTGACCGGGCAGTGCGAATGTCTGCCCCATGTGACCGGCCGGGACTGCGGGGCTTGTGACCCCGGCTTCTACAACCTGCACAGCGGGCAAGGCTGTGAGAGGTGAGATGTTGGGTGCTTCGGGGGAAGTCATTTTCTTGCTTCTTTTATTGTCAGAGATGAATTTTTAGGGGCTGTCGTCAGCTTGACTTTGCTCAGGAATGACTTGAGTGCCTGATACGGGCAAGGCGCCCTTGGAGGCAATGCTGGGGAGTTGTAAATAAGCTAATGGGAGAGAAGGGAGGAATGCAGTGGCTCTGGCTATGTCAGAGTCACCTGAGCAACATTTTTTTAAAAATATGCAAATTATAAGGTCCTTTCTGAGATGGTTAGAATCAGACCTTCCAGAGTGGCAGTTGGGGAATTTTTGTTTTCAAAGCTCCCGGTCAGTGCCTTAGGGTGCCAGGTTGGAGAGCCACTGGTAGTGGGCTTAGTGGTGGAATAACAGTGTCCATGTGTTAGGCTAGAAAAAAAGAGGTTGCAAATAGAATCCCTGAAAATTACTTGAACCTCAGGGGCTCAATAGTCCTTAACATTGTTTTCTATTACAAATTGCATCAGTCCTGTGCTGAAAGGGAAGGGGGCAGTTTGCTTAAAGTCTGTTATCTCTCCTGAGAAATGTCATGTGTTCATTTCAGGTGTAACTGCCACGCTTTGGGTTCCACCAACGGGCAGTGTGACATCCGCACTGGCCAGTGTGAGTGCCAGCCCGGCATCACCGGTCAGCACTGTGAGCGCTGTGAGGTCAACCACTTTGGGTTTGGACCCGAAGGCTGCAAACGTAAGGGGTGTGACGGCACAGAAGTATAAGTCTCCCCTAATCCATGTTAGACCCGTTATGTCCAGGGAGGACTCTGACAGTCCCATCTGCCACGCGGCTCACAGCCAGGGCTGGGCCTAAGTCAGCAGCAGGGCTTTATTCGATGAACATTCCCCTTTTCTACAAGTCTAGGGAGTGAGACTCCTTATTTATGTCTTCTTTTATAGAGTTCCTTATATTTCCTTCCACCAATCTGTTCTTTTTCCTAAGAAAAATCTCCCTTTGACTCCCGAGCTTTTCTACTGTGCTTAGTAAAACATTTTATTGATCCGTCCTTAGTGCAGATAATGGAACCGAGGGATTCAGCTCATGACATGTTTGTTGACTTTCGGCCACAGTTGTTTCCCACCCTTGGGGCGCGTGTGGTGCGGTTGCGTATAAACAGCTGCTCCTCCTTGGCATAAACACTTGCCTGGAATTAGGCCTCAGAACAGTTTGGGCTTTTGCTTTCTGAATTCCTTCATTTCTCCTTTGGAACGGCGCATAAGTCATTGACTCAGTTCAGAGAACAAAGTGAGTAAACAGACTGTAAAATAATACAAAATAAACATTAGCATTTGGGTTTTCTAGTTCCTAAGTGGAGAGATAAATTATTGAAGTGCACAGAAAAGGCACTGATTGGTTTAATAGACAAATTTCTTTAATTAGTAAGGAACATGAAATCTGCCCCCCTCCAAAGGATACACATTTTACTTTAAAATTTCCTTTACTGTAAAAATTTGTGTGTAGACATAGCCATTTAAATTCTCATAAATCAGCATTTTTTTTTTTAAGTCTACTTGTCAGGATAGTATAGTCAGCTTATTGATAGTCTGAGTTAAAAAAAGCTTGCTCTTCCTTCTTTTCCTTATTCTGTTCTCTTTTTCCTTATTCTGCAGCCTGTGACTGCCATCCTGAGGGGTCCATTTCACTCCAGTGCAAAGATGATGGTCGCTGTGAATGCAGAGAAGGCTTTGTGGGAAATCGCTGTGACCAGTGTGAAGAGAACTATTTCTACAATCGGTCTTGGCCAGGCTGCCAGGAGTGTCCAGCGTGCTACCGGCTGGTCAAGGATAAGGTGAGCTGTCAGCAGGGCACACGTTCATTCATTCACTCATTCATTCATAGTACAGACTTTGAATGGCCACTCCCGTGCCCTCAGCTCTAAAGAGACAATGGTGGACAATGTAGACACAATCCTTGTTCTCCAAGACTCGTGTTCCTGTTGGGAGATAAATAATAAACATTAAATAAAGAAATTCGAACTAAGTGCCAGAAAGAATACAGAGAACAGCTGGAGGGAACTACTTTATCTGAGGCCTCGCTAAGGAAATTCATTTAAGGTGGGACCGTGAGGATAGGAAAGAGCAAGCAAGTGGCAGGCAGGCAGTTCTAGGCAAAGGGAATATGATGAGGGCCCCACAGCTGGAAGATGTCTGGAGCCTGCTGAATGAGGAGGAGGCCATTTGCCATAAGACTGAAGGTTAGTAGAGACAGTTTACCTCATGAGTACGTGTTGGCCCTACTAAGGAATTTAGATTGCATTCCCAACACAGTGGGAATGTACCGATGGGTTTTCAGCTAGGAAATCCAACTCATCTTTTAAGAAAAATACTCTGACTGCTATGTGAAGAGTGATGGTGAGCCCTAGCTGGTTGGCTCAGTGGTAGAGCATCAGCCTGGCATGTGGATGTCCCAAGTTCGATTACTGGTCAGGGCACAAAAGAGAAGAAACCATCTTCTTCTCCCCCCTCCCCCTCTCCCCCTTCTCCTCCCACAGCCATGGCTCTATTGGTTTGAGTGCATTATCCCCAGGCACTGAGGTTGGCTCTATGGAGCCTCCACCTCAGGCACTAAAAATAGCTAGGTAGCAAGGATGACCCCAGATGGACAGAGCATCAGCCCCAGACAAGTTGCCGGGTGGATCCTAGTCGGGGTGCATGCGAAAGTCTGTCTATCTCCCCTCCTCTCACTTGGAAAAGAAGAAAAAAGTAACAATGATGGTGAGGAAGGGGCCAGCAGGGGTAGCCTAGACTGAATTGGATGAATATGTAGGTCTGTGACGTAGAGTGTTAGAGGGGGCAAGGAATTGGGAAAGAGAAGTATCAGAATGGATGTCGAATATTTTGCTTAAGATAGCTGCAAACATCAATTATGGTGATGACTCAGATTTAAGAGGAAAAAAAATCAAGAGTATAATTTTGGAAGTTATGCTGAGATACCTATCAGAGAGCCAAGTGGAACTATCAGGAAGGTAGTCAGACCTGTAGAATCCTCAGTGCTTAAGCACTTAAAGTCAAAGGAATGAAGTCCAGCATAGAGAACGTAGTCGATAATTTTGTGATAACTATGTCTGGTGCAAAGTGGACATTGGTAATATCATGGGGAACACTGTAAAGTGTATGTTTGTTTTAATCACTACACTGCATACCTGAAACTAATCCAAAATAATATTAAATGTAAGCTGTAACTGAAAAATTAAAAAGTCGAAGTAAAATACTTGGGGTGGTGAACAACACATGATATATATACAGATGATGAATTATAAAATTATACACTTGAAGTCTGTATAATTTTATTAATCAATGTCACCCCAACAAAGTCAATAAAAAAACAATAAAATAAACTACTGCTCATTAACTTTCCCTTAAAAATGAATAAATGAATGAATGTGAAGTCAATAGGATGGGCCTGAGATTCTTTTCTTTTGTAGCCAGAGAAGTAAAGAAAAACTACCTGTGCTATGTATATACAAGGAGACACGAATGGAGTGTGTAGACCCACATGTTACAGAGCGCCCTCTGAGCATTATTCCTGTAGGAAGGACCATCACGTTCTTCAGGAATACTTGGATGGCCTACCATGTTCTCCTTTTCTCCCTTCAATGTCTAGGTGGCTGAACATCGAGTGAAGCTTCAGGAATTAGAGAATCTCATAGCCAACCTTGGGACCGGGGATGAGGTGGTGACGGACCAAGCCTTTGAGGACCGCCTGAAGGAAGCAGAGCGAGAGGTGACAGACCTCCTTCGCGAGGCGCAGGACGTCAAAGGTCTGTGACCGTGCTGTGGGTAACTTCTGTGGGGCAGCCCGGCCTTTAGAGGTAGCGCCTAATTCATGGTGAATTAGTTAGGTTTTATAAAAATTCCTTCTCGATTTTAAAACCATTGGTAGACTATGAATTATTTTCTTAAGCATTATTTAAAAATACAAGAACCTGTCAACTTAATGTTTTAAGATACAATAAGCATAAAATGTTCCCCTAACACATCAAAAAGTTATAGATGTTAAAATCCCAACTGTCTTATGTATTTTTCATTACAAAGCGTTGTAAAGGGTTTTTGAAAAATCATAAAGGTGTGCATTATTTTCAGTAGAAGATTTTGACATTGGTTTTCTATCCTAGTGAGTAAGAATTTATCTTAGGCATGGCTTTATTTCCTTAGAAAGGACTCACATAAGGAAAATTTGTGGGTTTTGAATTATTGACTGAACAGCAACTGAATATGTAACACTTAGTATTTACAAAAGTAAAGGTTAGAAATTAGTGCCTACTTACGAAATTTTCTGTGTAATTAGCAAGCAGATGTGCTAGTATATAAAAGTATATATTTTATATATTGTGTGTATATCTAATATCATTTGCAGTTTGGTAGATCCGTCCTCTGTACATTATCTGATGAGGCTGACATTAGGTGGAAACGGGGTTGACTTAAGATTTAGAAAACTATTTATTTTAAAATACTGTGTTAACTTTAACAGTTTTTGAAACTTTGATTGTAAAAGGTATTATTTTAAATAATTTACTTGCTTTTTAAATTCCTTTAAAATTTTATTTCTTACTCTTGGAATTGTTTTCCTATATTTGGACAAGTCCTTTTATACACTTTCCAAGTACCTAGAGTAAGCCACATTGTGCTAAAAAACAATAATGAAAAGATGAATAAGACACTGCTCCCTACATCAAGGTGCTCAGCAGCTGGCTGAGGTCACTTTGTCCCGGGGCTTTCCGTTACTGAGCTGCAGTGTTCGCAGATCCGGGAGATGTGCGGTAACATTGGTGCACTTGGGACCACAACAGTGGACTTCCCTACTTAGTTTATGAATTTGTATCTACTTGGAGTTAGAGAAGTCTTCCTGTTAGAGTACAGGTCAACAGAAATGGAATATATTGTTCTCACTGTAAGTTTCTCTAATATCTGGAATTTTGATTTTATAACATTATTAACACAGAGAGGAAAGTAATTGGATGCCCCTGCTTTTGGCCAGTTTAATTTTATCTATGAAAATCCAGAATTTGTTCCCTGAGGTAAATTTTTAAACGTTGAAAATAAAATGAGATCTCATTAGTTTCTGTCTACTTTAGCCATAGCTTTGTTTTAATGGTAGCATTTTAAGTCTTAAATATACATTAAGAAGAATTTTATGTTTCCTGTTTCATATAGCTGATAGTGGTGGGTTTTTTAGGTTGCTCGTTTTTCCAGCCATAACGTTTTGACACACGTTTTGCCATTGGTGTATTGAAGAATTGAATATGAGGTTATTGAGGTTATCTAAAGTTTCTTTATTATCAAGCAAGAGGAACTCTGCTTTACACTACTGAACATTTCAAGACGAGTTATAAAAGAACGCCACATTATCTGTGCCGATCAGTCCGCCTGCGCGGTGGTGTTGGCACGCAGCTCTGCTGCCGCACCACCAGCACACGCTTGTAGTTGGGGCAAGAAAGGGAGCTCAGCCAGCCCTGCCCCTCGTCTAAGACCCCCATCTCAGTGCAGCCCCAGCTACACCTGGCTCCCTTCGGCCACAATGACTACCTGCTTTCCTCTGCCAAACAGGCGATTGTGTTGGACAGGAGCTCTGGTGGGACATGGCCATCATGTTCCTCTTCAGCTATCTGGAAAATGGGGAACGTCATGGGCGGCTGCTTCTGATAGCTTTGGGAGCATAGAGTGAGGCTGGGGCTACAATCCACTCCCACTTAGACCTCCTTGGTGGAGTTCCTGGCCAACCTCTCCTGCTTCGGTCCAAACTAGCCCAAAATAAAAGTATCTTTGTAGTGATTTATCTTTTAAGACTGTCTGTCCCTAAGTAGTCATTTGTAGTTTCAACCTGTGTGTATTCTGCAGCTTTAAAAAGAGGCTGTGTGGTGCCAGTAGGTCTTGCAGTTAGCCACGTGGAGCTGGAAGGCGTTTGAAGTGATTCTACCAGTTGGGCAGTCTCGTCTCTTTTCAGAGTGTCTCCGCAGAACTGTCCGCAGAGATTGATGTCTGTTACATTCCCGGAGGTCTAAAGGGAAGGGGCCTCCATAACTTCATTAGATGTTTATGCTCCCTGGTTCAAAATTACTTTCTGCACTTTCAACTTGTTTTTATCTTTTGTATTTTCTTTAAAATCTGTAGCTCATCAAAGACTTGCTTCAGCATCCATTCAGGCAGGTCCACTGGGTGGAGTAGGAAAGAGTTTTGCCATCCACCAGCTTTGCACATGGATCGGTGGCCCCGCTGATCAGTTGCTCTTTTCCAAGCACCTTTATTGATCTTAACTTTGACATCTCATCTTTTCTTACATTCCTTGGAAAATTTAGACGTTAACACTAAGCATCATGCTGGAAATAAGAACTGGTTGATTTTTAAATAGGACTTACCTAATGGTTCTTGTATATTGGTATAACCTCATAATGTGAGAATTATGATAATGACAGAATTATATTTGCTTGGGCTTAAATTTATCTTTTGATTTCTCAGGACCCAGGCATGAGGCTTAAGTTTAATGGGCTGAATTGATAAAGAACCGATTTGAAGACCCATTTAAAAGCAGAATTCATTTTGAAAGAGATTACACAGATCTGCCAGGGGATAGGGGGAGACAGTAAGAGTCTACTAGGTTTATAATACAAAATGAATTTAATTTGCCATGTTTTAACATCTGAACCTACTTCTTTCTTGGTTTAGAGAAATGCCTGGCTCCCAGGGCTGGTAGTGCTTTTTTTTTTTTTTTCAAGGGTAATAAAATTTTTTATTGATTGATTTTTTAGAGTGATATCAATTTATTGTTCCACTTATTTATGCATTCATGGTTGATTCTTTTTTTTATATATATATATATTTTATTATTATTAATTCTAATGGGGTGACACCAATAAATCAGGGTACATATGTACAATGAAAACTTCTCCAGGTTATCTTATCATTCAATTGTGTTGCATACCCATCACCAAGAGTCAAATTGTCCTCTGTCACCTTCAATCTGGTTTTCCCTGTGTCCCTCCCCTCCTCCCTATCCCACTCTTCCCTCCCTCCCCCCATCCCATAACCACCACTCTCTTGTCCATGTCTCATATTCTGACTTTTATGTCCCACCTATGTATGAAATCATGCTGTTCTCAGTTTTTCTTTATTTCTGATTTACTTATTTCACTCTGTATAATGTTATCAAGGTCCATCCATTTTGTTATAAATGATCCGATGTCATCGTTTCTTATGGCTGAGTAGTGTTCCATAGTATATATGTACCATAGCTTTTTAATCCACTCGTCTTCTGACGGACACTTGGGCTGGTTCCAGATCTTCGCTATTGTGAACAATGCTGCCACGAACATGGGGGCGCATTTCTTCTTTTCGAACAGTGCTATGGTGTTCTTAGGGTATATTCCTAAAAGTGGGGTAGCTGGGTCAAAAGGCAGTTCGATTTTTAATTTTCTGAGGAATCTCCAAACTGTTTTCCACAGTGGCTGCACCAGTCTGCATTCCCACCAGCAGTGCAGAAGGGTTCCCTTTTCTCCACATCCTCGCCAGCACTTATTCTGTGTTGTTTTGCTGATGAGTGCCATTCTGACTGGTGTGAGGTGATATCTCATTGTGGTTTTAATTTGCATTTCTCTAATGATTAGTGATGTTGAGCATTTTTTCATATGCCTATTGGCCATCTGTATGTCCTCTTTGGAAAAATTTCTATTCATTTCTTTTGCCCATTTTTTGATTGGGTTGTTTGTCTTCCTGTTGTTGAGTTTTATAAGTTCTTTATAAATTTTAGTTATTAACCCCTTATCAGATGTGCTGTCGAATATGTTCTCCCATTGTGTGGTTTGTCTTTTTATTCTGTTCCTATTGTCTTTAGCTGTGCAAAAACTTTTTAGTTTGATATAGTCCCATTTGTTTATCTTGCCTTTTATTTCAGTTGCTCGTGGAGATAAATCGGCAACTATACTGCTGCTACAGATGTCGGAGAGCTTGCTGCCTATGTTTTCTTCTAAGATGCTTATGGTTTCACGGCTTACATTTAAGTCTTTTATCCATTTTGAGTTTGTTTTTGTGAATGGTGTAAGTTGATGGTCTAGTTTCATTTTTTTGCAGGTAGATGTCCAATTTTCCCAACACCATTTGTTAAAGAGGCTGTCTTTACTTCATTGTATGTTCTTTCCTCCTTTGTCAAATATCAGTTGTCCATAAAGCTGTGGGTTTATTTCTGGGTCCTCTGTTCTGTTCCATTGATCTATGTGCCTGTTCTTATGCCAGTACCAGGCTGTCTTGAGTATAATGGCCTTATAGTAAACCTTGATATCTGGAAGAGTGATACCTCCTGCTTTATTTTTTCTTTTTAAGATTGCTGAGGCTATTCATGTTCTTTTTTGGTTCCATATAAATTTTTGGAATATGTGTTCTGTATCTTTGAAGTATGTCATTGGTATTTTAATTGGTATTGCATTGAACTTATAAATTGCTTTGGGTAATATAGACATTTTAATGATGTTTATTCTTCCTAGCCATGAGCACGGTATATGCTTCCACTTGTTTATATCTTCCTTGATTTCTTTTATCAATGTTCTATAATTTTCCGAGTACAAGTCCTTAACCTCCTTGGTTAAATTTACTCCTAGGTACTTTATTTTTTTGGCTGCAATAGTGAAGGGGATTGTTTCCTTAATTTCTTTTGCTGATATTTCATTGTTGGTGTATAGAAATGCCTCTGATTTCTGAGTATTGATTTTATATCCTGCCACCTTGCTGAATTCATTTATAAGGTCCAGTAGTTTTTTGACTGAGACTTTAGGGTTTTCAATATACAATATCATATCATCTGCAGATAGTGACAGTTTTACTTCTTCTTTTCCAATTTGGATGCCTTTTATTTCTTCTTCTTGTCTGATTGCTGTAGCTAGGACTTCCAGAACTATGTTGAATAAGAGTGGTGAATGTGGGCAACCCTGCCTGGTTCCTGATCTTAAGGGGATTGCTTTTAATCTTTGTCCATTTAGAATGATGTTTGCTGTCGGTTTATCGTAGATGGCCTTTATCATGTTAAGGAATGATCCCTGTATTCCCACTTTACTGAGAGTTTTGAGCATGAAAGGGTGCTGGATTTTATCAAATGCCTTTTCTGCATCTATTGAAATTATCATGTGATTTTTGTCCTTCCTTTTGTTTATGTGATGAATCACATTGATTGATTTGCGAATATTGAACCAGCCTTGCCTCTCCAGAATAAATCCCACTTGATCGTGGAGTATGATTTTTTTCATATATTGCTGGATCCAGTTGGCTAATATTTTGTTGAAAATTTTAGCGTCTAAATTCATCAGGGATATAGGCCTATAATTTTCTCTCTTTGTGTTGTCTTTGCCCGGTTTTGGGATCAGAATTATGCTCGCCTCATAGAAGGAGTTTGGAAGTCTTCCTTCCTCTTGAATTTTTTGAAATAGCTTGAGAAGGATAGGAGTTAGTTCTTCTTTGAATTTTTGATAGAATTCACTTGTGAAGCCATCAGGCCCAGGACTTTTCTTTTTTGGGAGTTTTTTGATAACTGTTTCGATCTCATTTGTTGTAATTGGTCTGTTTAGGTGTTCTGATATTTCCAGATTGAGGTTTGGAAGGTTATATGATTCAAGAAATTTGTCCATTTCACCAAGATTGTCTAATTTTTTGGCTTATAGTTCTTCATAGTATTTTCTTACAATGCTTTGTATTTCTGTTGTGTCAGTTGTTATTTCTCCACTGTCTTTTCTAATTTTATTTATTTGAGTCCTCTCTCTTTTTTTCTTGGTGAGTCTAGTTAAAGGTTCATCAATCTTGTCTACCTTTTCAAAGAACCAGCTTCTTGTTTCATTGATCCTCTGTATTGTTTCCTTAGCCTCTATGTCATTTATTTCTGCTCTGACCTTTATTATTTCCTTCCTTCTACTTGTCTTGGGTTTTATTTGTTGTTGTTTTTCTAGTTCTTTTAGATGCAGGGTCAGGTTGCTTATTTGAGCTTTTTCTAGCTTCTTATGATATGCCTGTAGTGCAATAAACTTCCCTCTCAGAACTGCTTTTGCTGTGTCCCATAAATTTTGAGTTGATGTATGCTCATTATCATTTGTTTCTAGAAACTTTTTATTTCTTCTTTGATCTCATTGTTAATCCATTCATTATTTAATAACATGCTATTTAGTTTCCAAGTGTTTGAGTATTTTTCAGTTTTCCTTTTGTGGTTAATTTCTAGTTTCATGGCATTGTGATCAGAGAAAATGCTTGATATGATTTCAATCTTCTTAAATTTATTGAGACCATTTTTGTGTCCTAACATGTGGTCTATTCTAGAAAACGTACCATGAGCGCTTGAGAAGAATGTATATTCTACTGCTTTAGGGTGAAAAGTTCTGAAGATATCTATTAAATCAAGTTGATCTAGTGTCTCCTTTAAGTCTGCTGTTTCTTTATTAATTTTCTTTCTTGAGGATCTATCCAGTGTTGTTAGAGGGGTATTGAAATCCCCTACTATGATAGTATTGCTGTTAATCTCGCCCTTTATATCCATCAAAGTCTGCTTTATGTATGTTGGGGCTCCTATATTTGGTGCATAGATATTTATAATAGTTATATCTTCCTGTTGAATTGTTCCCTTTATCATTATGTAGTGTCCTCCTTTATCTCTTACTACAGTCTTTGTTTTAAAGTCCATTTTGTCTGATATAAGTATTGCTACCCCTGCTTTTTTTTCATTTCCGTTTGCATGGAATATTTTTTTCCATCCTTTTACCTTCAGTCTATGAGCATCTCTTGTTTTAAGGTGTGTCTCTTGTAGACAGCATATGTTTGGGTCCTGTTTCTTTATCCATGCAGCTATCCTATGTCTTTTGATTGGATCATTTAATCCATTTACATTTAAGGTTATTATTGATATGTAGTTGTTTATTGCCATTTTATTCTTTAAAGCTGTATTCTTCTTTTGCTCTATTCATTCCTCCCTTTAAACTGTTCACAAGAGGCCCCTTAGTATCTCTTGCAGAATTGGTTTGGTTTTTATGAATTCCTTCAGGCTTTCTTTTTCTGGGAAGCTCTTTATTTCTCCTTCAATTTTAAACGTTAGCCTTGCTGGATAAAGTAGTCTTGGTTGTAGGTTCTTGTTCTGTATTACTTTGATTATATCTTGCCATTCCCTTCTGGCCTCAAGTGTTTCTGTTGAGAAGTCCGATGTCATCCTTATGGGGGCTCCTTTGTAGGTGATAGCCTTTTTTTCTCTGGCAGCTTTTAAACTTTTTTCTTTATCCATTAGCTTTGGTATTTTAACTATGATGTGTCTTGGTGTAGATCGTTTTGGGTTTCTCTTTAATGGAGTTCTGTGTGCTTCTTGGATGTGTGGAGTGTTTCCCATCCTTAATTTAGGAAAGTTTTCTGCTATGATTTGATTGAACACAGTTTCCATTTCCTGTCCTCTCTCCTCTTCTTCAGGCACCCCTATGATGCGAATGTTGTTTCTCTTCATGTTGTCACAAAGCTCCCTTAGAGTTTCCTCACATTTTTTAAGTCTCTTTTCCTTTTTCTTCTCTGCTTCTGTGCCTTTGTTTATTGTGTCCTCTAACTCGCTTATTCGATCCTCAGTGTCATCCATCCTGCTTTTAATTCCTTCCATTGTGGTCTTCAGTTCTGATACTGTATTTGTCATTTCTGTCTGATTCTTTTTTATTATTTCAATTTCATTTTTTATACTTGTTATCTCTTTATTTAGGTGTTCATAATGACTACCATTGTTGCTCTAATTTCTTTGAACATCCTAACTATCATTATTCTAAATTCTGCTTCTGGTAATTTGGTTATATCTGGTTCATTCAGGTCCTTTTCTGGGGATTTCTCTTGATTCATTTGGTTTGCATTCCTCTGCCTGCCCATTTTTTCTGTGTATAAGCAAGTTGTGGCCACTGGAGTCCAGTAGGTGTTGCCTTTGTGTTCTCTAGGTGTGGTCTGTCTGCAGGCCCCCCACCCCCTCTGCCGGTGCCTAGGGTGGTTGGGTATGAGCGTTGCCAGCGCCGGCCCACTGTGGCTTTTGCTGTGATTTCTGCTTCTCCTCCGTGGGAGGGGCTGTTACTGAAGCCACAATACTTAGCACCAAGGGTAGAGGTGAGCACCTTTGCTCAGCTGCGGACCGAGCCTATTTCCGGACTTCCGCCCAGAACCAGCAGTCGGAGCCTGCTCGCTACAGTTCCGCGGGTTAGGCGAGGCTTTTGACGTGCTCTCAGCTGTAAGCTTTTGCCCGTCTGGAGCTTTAGCCCCGCCCTCGAGGCCAGGGCCCTTTGTGCAGGGTCGGAAACCAAGGTTTATTGGGGCGGGCGTGGTTGCTGGCTTATGCTCAGCTGCGTACTTCCGCTCGTCCCGGACACTACCCCGCCCCTGCATTCGGAGCCCGCTCGCGCACGTATACTGGCCAACCGTGGTTTCTCTGGTCTGGGGGGGTGGGGGGCTGGTAGCGTCAGCTCAGCCGCGAGCCCCTGCCCGTCCCTGGTCCTAGCCCGGTCCCCGCGGTCAGCACCGGCTTGCGCAGGGCCTGCCTGTTCCTGGCCTCCCGCTTTGTCCCCGTAAGTGGGATTAAAGGCGGGCCCGCAGCTTCCGGACCGCTTTCGCGCATCCCCTCCAACCTTCTGGGCTAGACCGATCTCCCACCGGCTTGGCCTCTACCCACGCCAACAGAACCGCCTTTCAGCGTTCTGTCACCCCAAACCCTTAAGCAGCCCTCAGCAGAGTAGGAAGGGACCTAATACTCCACACTGTAGGCCTGGGAGCTCCCTCACTTGTTTCACAGCTCAAAACTGTCCAAACGCCTCTTCTAGGCTCTGGGACTGCAGGCTGGGGCTTGGTTCCTGGGACCCAGGTCCCTCCCTCTCCGCCAAACTTTCCTCCCGCCGGGCTGCCGTTTGCTCCGGGGAGCTGGGCAGCCCTCTTCGCGTTTTCGCTATTCCTACCAGTCTCAATGTGGCTTCTGCAGTGTTCCTTGGTTGAAGAGTCCACTTAGTTTAGTTCATAGTTGGTTTATCCAGATGATGGTCCTTTAAATTGAGTTATAATCCACTTTGCTTCTGGGAGTTGGAAGTTGGTACGTCCGCCTACTCCGTCGCCATCTTGCTTCTTGGTAGTGCTTTTAACAGCATTATATTTACATGACGAACTCTGGCATTACTGAAATATGAAAATCTCTTCTTCATCAGACATGTCTTGGGTGTCTTCTCTTTGCCAATCTCTGTATAAGACTGGAGATATAGTGATGTAGAAGAAAGAGGGGCTCATAGTCAAGTGGGACAGACAGTGTGATGAATGTAACTGGACACAGTAATGACTGACCCGCTCTGCTGAAGGGCTAAGGGAATACTTGTCAGAAAGATACTGTGTTTGCAGGAGTAAGGATAGGGAATGCCTCGAATTCCACGTGATGTGACATCCTCCCCCACGCCCCAGATCACTCATGCACCTTCTTCTGCAATGCCATTGCAGACGTAGACCAAAATTTGATGGATCGCCTCCAGAGAGTGAATAACACCTTATCCAGCCAAATTAGCCGTTTGCAGAATATCCGGAATACCATTGAAGAGACTGGAAACTTGGCCGAACAAGCACGTGCCCGGGTAGAAAGCACAGAGCAGTTGATTGAAATAGCGTCCAAGGAACTTGAGAAAGCAAAAGTTGCTGTTGCCAATGTGGTGAGTGATGGCTGACGCTCTGAGGTGGGGGCCCGGGCATCCCTTGGTAATTTGTAACAGGCCTGTTACAGTCAGTAGAGTGCTCCTTCAGCTAAATTGACTCCTTGTGTCTTTTCATTTGTCTCTGTACATGGAGCAGGAAAGCCACATTGCTCATGGTAGTCCTGACATAGCTATTAACAACTGGATAAAAACGAAAGGGCATCTGTGTCCTTTCTCTAGCTTTGTTCTTTCCATGGCATTTGGCAATCCTTTACTGAACAGGGAGTAAACTACAATCAAGGATTCTTATATTAAAGATCTCTGAAACGAAGAAGGGGCATTCTTTTTGCTAAATGACACGAATAAAAAATTAGTTTTCATGCTTGCTTTATTACAATTAGATCATTCAGTCTTTTAAAATGAGTGCTTTGGGCCTGACCTGTGGTGGCGCAGTGGACAACGCATCCACCTGTAACGCTAAGGTTGCCAGTTCAAAACCCTGAGCTTGCCCGGGCAAGGCACATATGGGAGTTGATGCTTCCTGCTCCTCCTCCCTTCTCTCTCTCTCTCTCTCTCTAAAATGAATAAAGTCTTAAAAGATAAAATAAAATGAGTGCTTTGTTTATTTCCCGTTTAGTCAATCACTCAGCCAGAGGCTACAGGAGACCCAAACAACATGACTCTTCTGGCGGAGGAGGCACGAAAGCTTGCTGAACGGTAATCTCCAGTCCCCATGTAACAGCTAAGCTCTGGCTTTCCTCTTCGTGTGGACCTGTTCTCCCATTCTGTGTCCACAACGCTTTCTACATAACACGCTTTTGCAAAGTTTGCGCTCTTTTCTGAAATGTTAGCGGCTGTGTGTACTCTTTTCTTCTTTTTAGTTTGAAATCAGAATAATGACTTTGAATATTAGAGTATGATGGCTCAAAGGGAAATTATACTTGTACATCTGAAAAGCAAAATAACATTTTAGACGTTTAATTTCAAGGCCTTAAAGTCAATAGTTAACTAAGAAGCTCAGTAGAATGTAGTTATTTATAAATTTAAAAATATTTTAATAAAAATGTTTTATTTTCAAGTTTTAGTAGAAAACACTAAGCCATAGTACATTTGAAAATTAGCCAAATAAAACAGACCATTTCATTCCTGATATTTTAAAAATATTGAGTGTAGTGTAATTTCTTAAGAAGACTGTAAATTGTAGAGGGTATCAAGTTAAAACATTTTTTAAAAATAAAATTGCCAGAAGGTATGCTCTGTGAGGGCACGCATTTTGGTGTTTTATTCCCTGTTGAAGTCCCAGTGCCTAAAACCACGGATGGTATTTAGTAAGTGCTCAGTAAATGTTTATTAAATGCATTGCAGAGCAGCTAGCTGACTGACCTTTTGGTTGTGGGCACGTAAGTAAGCCTCATGTTGGCTTCTGTCCAGAGCTGTTGCATTGGCATCTTGCTTACACATGAGTTCTTGTTCTGTTATTTGTGAATGTGAGTGTGTGAGCTGTGTAATTTAGTTCATAGAACATCCATGGTTTCATAGCTGGATTTTCTGATAAAAGAAGACAGCTAAAAATATTATGGAAAGCTCCCAAGAAAATCAGGTCTTGGAGCTCAGTTAATTGCAGTGTACTTCATACATGAATTTTGAAGGAAAGTTTATCATACCCAAAAGAATGGCTACATATTACGGAGTGAGAATGTAATATGAAATTTTAGAGTTAAAAAACCACCTTAGCAGTTACTCAGCTAAAATGCATTAATTGGCTGGAGCCCTGCTGATATGTTCATTGCCATTTGGTATTGAGTTGCTTTTCTTTGCCAGTAATTGAGTTGCATGTAAGAAATCTGCGTAGTCAAAGGTATTTCAAGACCGTGTCGTAACTATCAGAGTAGTGATTAAATAGATTAGGTCTGGGATTTGTGTTTATGAGTAGATACATGAGTTTTTGCTAGTATATGTGGTTTTATATATAAATTACTCTTAAATAATTGTAAGTTTTTGAACAAATATAAACATTAGCTCCTATAAATTTTATACCATCAATTTTCCTGGAAAATATCATTTTCTCAGAATACGGAATGCTATTGATAAATTTAGACCCACTGAAATAATTGCAAAATTCTGAATTTTATAAGATTTTCCAATATTCGCAGATACTGTATATGTATATGTATTTGTATATGTAATAAGGTAAGCCTCACCTAAGTTCTACCTCTTTCCCTATTGGATGGTTCTGTTTCATGGTTCATTTTTCCTTATATGTTATACAGCCATAAACAAGAAGCTGATGACATTGTACGAGTGGCAAAGACAGCCAATGACACATCGACGGAGGCCTACAATCTGCTTCTGAGGACACTGGCAGGAGAGAATCAAACAGCGCTGGAGATTGAAGAGCTTAATAGAAAGTGAGTGAAATTTAAAAGCGGCTTATTGCCAGTCAGTTGTTCTTGTAAGTAGCACCAATTCAATGAAAAAGTAAACACTGGAGGATTCAGGGTGTGCGTTCATGCGGTAAGACTTGTTTCATTAATCATGCTTTTCCAGCGTTGCCGTGGCCAGAGCAGGGGATGCAGAGCCGTGGGGATTTTCTTTAATCCAATTACTGAAACTGCAGAAAATGGTTAGAAGACCAAAGCCCAGCCGTGATTCTTGTAATTCTGCATAAATGAAAAATAGAAGAGAAAAAAAAACAACAACCCATTTCAGAGAGAAAATATATTTGAGCTACAAATATTTTAAAAGTGTCCTAAGTGAGATAGCATAAGGTCAGTCATAGGTGACGAGTAGAAGTGATGAAGTGGCGTGTAAATATCAGCAGTGTTGGTGTTAAACAATAGCATTTTCATGTGGCATTTTCTCTGAGGTTTTGAAAACACTGTCGTGGTTGAAACTAAAATAAATCTGGTTAATATTAAGAGGCCAAAAGCCACTGAGCTTTTCACTAAATCACATCTCTCGCGCCTTAGGTATGAACAAGCGAAGAACATCTCACAGGACCTGGAGAAGCAAGCTGCCCGCGTGCATGAGGAGGCCAAGAGGGCAGGCGATAAAGCCGTGGAGATCTATGCCAGTGTTGCCCAGCTGACGCCTGTGGACTCAGAAGCCCTGGAGGTAGGGGGTTGTCATTGTATATGCACAAGGCTTTAATTGTCACTGCTGTCACGCATTCACACAGCCCCCACCCTTGCCCCCACCTACACTGTGAAACACACACACACACACATGCACTCACACATACACCCACAGTCGGAATAGGAGCTGTCCTGCCTGCCTGACAGCTGTCACTGGGACCTACCTCCATTGTCTGCCCACTGACTCACTGGTCAAGTTCAGTTCTATTTTAGATACGTAACAGAAATGATTGAGGTAAAGAATCCTGCGATTATAGACATTCAATATCAAAGACTACTTTAGTGATGCGACTAGTCACTCCTAAATCTTTGCTATAAATCCAGATTATAATGTATTTGGATTAATTAGAGCAGAGTACACCTAGACCGTTACTCCCAGGTACTATCTGGGTGAGAACAAGAGAGAAATAAAAGAGAATGGTTTAAATGAAGAAAACCAGACCAGCATGCTCGGGCCAGGTAACATATTTTGGTGATTATTTTATTTCATCTATACTCTAATCATGAATCCTCATACCTGGCTCTGGATAAATGATGTGGGGTTTTTTTTGCATTGAACTTGAAACTTATCATAAGTTTTACTTCTTATATATGAAGTGTAGCTTGATTTCTACCATGAAGGTCTAGGTCTCTTTGGACATGTGCACACTCTATGGGTCCACAGATATGAAATTTGAGAATAGGCAAAACTAATTGATGATACTAAAAGCTAGACTAGTGGCAGCTGCATTATTGGAAAGGTGGGTGTGGAAATTGACTGGAAAAAGACACAAGGGAATTTCCTGGGGTGAAAATACTCTGTATCTTAATGGGGGTGTTGGTTATAGGTAAACATATTTGTCTAGATTCCTCAATACTAAGCATTGGACATTTCACCATGTGTAGAGTATACCTCAGTTTTTACAATAAGGTCCATATCTTTGCCTGTGCTGTTGTTTTAAAAAATACCTGACAAGTATTAAGTATTTTAGAGTTACTATGCCTACCTTTTCATCAGTCTGTTTTAGCTAAACTGTAATGATCTCGCTTACTTTTCACAGAAGGAGGCAAACAAAATCAAGAAGGATGCCGAGGATCTGGACCGTCTTATTGACCAGAAGTTAAAAGATTATGAGGACCTCAGAGATGACATGAGAGGGAAGGAATACGAAGTAAAGAAACTTCTGGAGAGCGGAAAGGTCGAACAGCAGGTTGGTTTGCTTTGCAGGTTGCTTCATTTCTTGGAGCAAAATTTGAAACCATCCAAGTGTGGGCTGTGTCTGTATTGTCACCACCGTTGCAAAGGCAGCAAACCAAGGAGTATCCGAGAAGGGCCTTATGCGGGATGTCCAGGCCTAACCTGCTGGGTGCTGGCACTTCTCAGCTGCTTGCCTGGAGGTGCTCGATCTAGTAGGAAAGAGGGAATCAACTGTGGCCAATTTGTCCTCTGATCTGCCATGTGTTTGCAGACTGCTGACCAACTCCTAGCCCGAGCTGATGCTGCCAAGGCTCTTGCAGAAGAAGCTGCTAAAAGGGGACGAAATACCTTACAAGAAGCCAATGACATTCTCAACAACCTGAAAGGTATGAACGGGTCAGATAACAGGATCAGTCTGTTAGCTTCCTCCACAAGTGTGAAGCCCTCTTATGTTTTTTTTAAAAAATTTACCATGTGATTCTGCTCATACACAGTATGAAAGATAATATCAGCCCTGGCTGTTTTGCTCAGTGGTAGTGTGTCGGCCTGGCATGTGGGTTCCCTGATTCGATTCGCAGTCAGCAACACAGGAGAAGTGACCATCTGCTTCTCTACCCCTCCCCATTTTTTCTTTCCCTTTCTCTCCTCCCACAGCCATGGCTTGATTGGTGTGAGCGCATCAGCTCTGGGTTCTGAGGATGGCTCTGGGCAGCCTTCAGGCTCAGGTGCTAAAAATAAGTCAGGTACAAGCAAGGCCCCTGATTGGCAGATCATTAATCCCAGATGGGTGTTGCCGGGTAGATCCTGGTCCGGGCCCATATTTGAGTCTGTCAGTCTCTCTCCCATATTCTCACTTGGAAATTCAGAAGAAAAAGAAAAAATAATTTAAAAAGATAATACAGTCGTCTCACCTTATCTGTGGGGAATACATTCCAAGACCTAAACCACAGATTGTACCAAACCCTGGATATATATACCCATGATAAAGTCTGTTTTATAAATTAGGCACAGTAGGAGATTAACAACAACAATAATAAAATAGAACAATTATTACAATGTACTGTAATGAAATGAATTGAACGTGGTCTCTCTCAAAATATCTTATTGTATTGTACATCTTGCATGGATATGCTAGCATGGATAATGGGATGATTCATGTCAGGACTGTATAAGATTTCTTCACTACTCAGAATGGCATGCCACTTAAAACTTATGAATTGAATCTTTCTGGAATTTTCTATTTAATACTTTTGGGCTGTGGTTGACCACAGATAATTAAAACTATGGAAAGCAAAACCACAGATAAGAGGGGATTATTGTAGTGTAATGAATTCCTTATACCTGTCATCCAGATTCAACAGTTAGGATTTTTATATTGCACTTCCTTCATTCCCCCAACATTTGCCTTACTTTTTTTATGAAGTACTTAAAAATCCCAAAGCTCGTGTCATCTTCCCCTCGCATACCTTAGTATAAGAGCAAACAACAACAAAAAGGACATTTTCTTATGGTGGGATAACTTGCAGAACCCAGATATACCTATGTAGCTGACCTCTGTGGGTAAATGGAGATCATCTTTAATTTTCTGTACCAATTGCAACTCAATCTTTGTGTTTTCTTTTCCCACCCAGATAAAAAAGAAATGTTCTGCATTCACTGTGTAGGCCTGGATCTGTCTCTGATAAAGTAGCCACAGGTTCTAGGAATATGGAAGCTTGGCAGGAGAAGGGTTGCACGGAGGGTCCTGGTGTCAGTGGGACTGAGTTAGAATCTCCATCCCCCGTTTTTCTGTGAATCCTCAGTTTGCTCACATATAAAAAGAATACAGTGTCTGCATCACAGACACAGAAAGCTCTTAACTCAGCACATAACACTCAGTGAACACAAGTAAATGCAACCTGTACCGTCGGTGGAGGGGATAGTGAGCCGTACTCAGTGCGCTGCATAAAAATTAGCTTCTCACTAAGAACCTGCTTCCCAGAAGCAGATGTCCACACCTGCGCATCTCCCACATCTCCCATGTAGAGCTGTGTGCTTTGTTCTTCTGAGACTCCATTCCGTGCTGTTTGTCAGTTGCAGCTCCCTGAAAGGTTCCGTTTTGGCTGGTTGAGAGTTTATTTAGTTCAAATGTGTTCTTTGAACTTGTTTCAGACTTTGATAGGCGGGTGAATGATAACAAGACCGCCGCAGAGGAGGCACTCAGGAGGATCCCTGCCATCAACCAGACCATCATTGAAGCCAACGAGAAGACGAGGGAGGCACAGCTGGCCCTGGGCAACGCGGCCGCGGATGCCACTGAGGCCAAAACCAAGGCGCACGAGGCGGAGAGGATCGCCAGTGCCGTGCAGAAGGTGGGCCCTGCATCTCCCAACATTGCTCCTGTATTCTTCAGGCCATCTGCCGGTTTCTTTCCACACCCCAGCATCCCTCGTCAGTTTTCCCCTCGACTTCAGTAAAACCATCATAAACCAACCTGGTTGTTTATTATTGTTATTTTTTTTACTAGGCATTAGAGTCAATAACCACACTGATCAGGGAGGGAGACTCATTAAAGGGCCTTTGACTCTAAAATTTCTGTCTCAGCGGCAGGGGCTGAGTTGTGTGGAGGTAGATGCCGTCGAGGACCCAGAGAGCCACCTCCTACAAAAATAATTAGTCTCTTCCTAAGGAAGCAGTTTTTTGACCTGGACCGTTGACAGTTTTTCTTTCACTCTTGTATAGCGTGCCAAGTCAGAACAACTTTCAGGCTGCTCATTCAGGCATGTTGCGGTGTCTGAGCCCCGCCTACGGGGAATTTCTGTCGCTGCCATTGCTGGAGTCGTCTACTCGCTGTCAAGACTAATTTCTTTAGGCTGGCTTTTTCCTACCTAAAGGTTAATAATCTGTTTGTTTTGCTAAAGGAGAGATTGGTGCCGATTCTAAAATTGGGTGTTTAAGAGTTACACACAGTTCTTAGTTCCTTTAGAACAGTCAGTTTCTGATTAACTATATTATATAAAATACTCATATTTTAGGATTATGGTCTTTTTTTGTACATTATGATGCACTTCCAAGTAGAACAAGGCCAGCTTTGAATTTAAACTGTGTCCCCATGAAAGAATCTAATCAATAGGATGTGATGGAAAGAGTAGCCATTGAAACGTTCAGCATGTGCCCACTATGGGACCTCAGCTAACAGTGCGAACAACAGAACAGGAAGTTTTAAGGATTAATGATTAATTAAGAGCAGCAGATAAATGATAACATAAGTCAATGCACCGTGTGATTTACTGCCCTGTTCTCTGGATTGTTGTATTTTTGAGCCATTTGACAGATAGAAGAGTGAGAAAGCTTTTCTGTTTGTTTTTAACCATTATTTATTTTGTGCCTAGAATGCTACCAGCACCAAGGCAGAGGCTGACAGGACGTTTGTGGAGGTCACAGACCTGGACTCCGAGGTGAACAATATGCTGAAACAGCTACAGGAAGCCGAAAAGGAGCTGAAGAGGAAACAAGACGACGCGGACCAGGACATGATTATGGCCGGGATGGTGAGCCATGGGGATGCGTTTGCTCGCGGGCAGGACGCGAAGCGTTTTCCACAGAAAGGAGTCCCTTTCACAGGGACTTCTGTTTTTCATTGTGTTTCCCAGTGAGGGGTCGGGTTAGTAACTGACATAGAAGACAAAGAATTTGGATCTCCTGCCAGGTTGTTGCACAACCGTCCTGTCCCAAAGCTATTCTCAGTTAAAAGCGAAACATTGTTTTGCACATCTGAGGTTTTAGGACATTTAAAAGTATGCATTTATATTTTTGAATGGGTAATTCATAGAGGGTGTAAAAGCAAAAAGGCACAAAGAAGGACTCAACGAAAGTTCATTTCCTTCCTATTCTTGTTCTCCCACTGTACTTGCATCCTGGAGGCAGAGAGACATGTTTCTTGTGTAAAAGGACATCTTGGAAGCCTACAAAACATAGATAGCAAACTTATAGCCAACTTAATTTTTACCTTTTGTGTGATAACATCCATTTGTAACAAAATTGACTCTGAGTGCATAGTCCAGCAAAGAACGAGGGTCCATTTTCCTGGTCACGCTATATTCTGCTTCTGAAGGACTTGAATGGAGCCACAGTGGAGGTGGTCTTTCCAGTCCCGTCTGCTTGCAGTTGCAGTGAGGATAGACATGGACTTGTGTAAGTGTGTGCTCTCAGTGCAAGCTAGAAACAGGCCCTTCTCCGTGGGTCGTTCTCACCATGGGGTGGAAAGGAGATACTACTAAGCCAGTTAATCTGGGTAAAGGAGACTTGAAGGAAGTGATAACAGGAAGCATCCCTGTGCAAACACCCCAGTTTATTGTGCTTTTTTTTGGTGGGGTGTGGGTTTTTTTGGACTGTCCTCCCTTTCCGTACCAAGGTGTGGCTCCAGTGGAAATTCCCCTATAGTAGAAATGTGTTTTTCTCATATGGGCTGAGGGTCTCTGGATTTCCTCTGTAAACTGGCTGTAGAAACATTAGTTTTAGAGACTATCGGAAGAAGGAGAAGGCTATATTCTTTATAAGCTTCAAAAAAAAGGTATGACCTCAATTCAAAGGGTGGGGAAAAGATCATTTTTTTGTTCCTGTGGGAAAATAACATCCAAGGAGCACAAGGTACCATCACAAATACGATCCCATTTATAGCTTTACCAATCCTGAGAGGACAGCGTGGGGCAGTATTGGTTGAGTCTGTAACATGTATATATTTTTTTAACCAAAAGAGTGCCGGCTTAGGGTTGTTTTGGGCAGAGGGGCGGCAGGGTCAGCGCAGTGGCTTTGCTTCCAGCAGGCCGTAGCCAGGTCCTTGCGTGCACAGCACAGCCTTTGAAGGCTCCGGAGGGATGGCTGGCTGGGACCCAAACAAAGATTCACCATTGATTGGTGAAGGTTTTTACCCCTTGCTTTTAAAATTTTTAATGTTGCCATTCTTTTTAATCAAAAATTTTGCATTATCTTGACCCCGAAACTAAGAAAAAAACGATGTGGTGGGGCGCTCAGAGCTGCGCATGTGTATCCTGACTGGATTTATTTGTGAGAGCATCTGTTGTTTGATATTTAGACACTTCCTCTTCCCGGGCCGTTTCCTGTGACTCATGCACAAGTGTATTTATTCAGCTTTCATAGAATTTTCCCAAACATATTTACCTTTGGTTGATTTTTAAAAAGTAAATTGTTTTGCACATGTGTGTGTGTGTGCGCGCGCAGGTCAGGGAGACAGTTACAGAATTATGAAAGTTTTCTGAGAATAGGACATTTCTAATAATCAAACCCCTAAGAGTGTCTGGAAGGACATGTTTGAGTGTAAAATATAGTTTTTGTTCTCATTCTTTAAAAATAACTTTTTTCTCCTCAATGGATTTTATTATGAATATACTTCCGTGTAGTCTTGAGTGAGAACGTGAGGAAAGGAGAGAATTTTGATCTTTGAAATATAAATATAGTTAGTGTAGGCATACACAGTGCCTATTCATAACTGTTATATGGATTAATAATAGAGAGAGCCTCAATATGCAAATATAAGCCCTCCCCCGCCAGCCTGATCCATAGTGGCGCAGTGGATAAAGCATCAACCTGGAAAGCTGAGGTCGCTGGTTTGAAATCCTGGACTTGCCTGGTCAAGGCACAAATGGGAGTTGATGCTTCCTGCTCCTCCCCGCCCCTTTTCTCTCTCTCTCTCTCTCTCTCTCTCTCTCTTTCCCCTCTCTCTCTCTCCCCTCTCTAAAATGAATAAATAAAAATTTTTAAAAAGTTTATTGAAATAAGACCCCCTCCTAAAAAAGAAAACACCCTATAGTGAGAGATGGTGGTTTTATGAGTTAGGAAAGGGGAAAGCATCTGACAATTATATTTGTTGGCTTGTTGAGGAAGAAATCTCTCAAGAAGATGGAAACATTCCATCAGGGTTGTTTGTCTCACTTTTCCTTCCCCCGTCTAGGCCTCTCAGGCTGCCCAGGAAGCTGAGATCAATGCCAGAAAGGCCAAGAACTCCGTGACCAGCCTCCTCAACCTGATTAATGAACTCTTGGAGCAGCTGGGTGAGTAGCCAGATAATCATTTTAGGCAACCCTCGAATTCTTTGTACTGTTCTTGGGATCTGATACAGTTGACTCAAAAACAGATATTCTATATATAATGTAAATATTGTGTGAACTGAATCCTGACTTTAGTTGCATTAATTCAGTAAGTACTTACGAGGTCCTTCCATGGACTCTGATGTCAGTATTGGGGTCTGACCATGGTTCACGGGCTCCCAAAATTTTGGAGGCGTGCTACCGGCAAGGGTGGCTCATTGCTGGTCAAGGTTCATGGTCCGATTGACGGTGACTGCTCAGCCCAGCCTGAGTGTCTTGAATGGATTTCAGTGATTGGGTAAAACACTTCCACTTGGTCACGACTTCACTGCCTGGAATTCCCTTCATTTGCCAGTTAAAGAGTCACCTGATGACCAGAGGGTCACTGTATGCCAAAAGGAAGGAAAGGCTGGCTTTTCAAGGAAATAGAAGCATATTGAAACCCTCTTTTAATGCAGTTTGCTAGGGAGCAGGCTTCATTGTAAGACAGAAGTACTTGTCACCAGCCTTCATTATAAAGGGAATCCCCTAGTCGGTACAGCTTTGTAGCAAGGCATCCATTATGTACCTAACCTTTAAAGATCAATCAGTGTTTTTTTGTTTGCTGGTTTTGTTTTGTTTGGAGAGGGGGAGTGTATATTTTTTATCTGTTTTAAATGTCAAGAATAAGAAATTATTCTTGATAATTTATTACAATAAATTAAAATAGATGAAAGTAAGATAGAAAAGGTAGCTTTTTGTGGTAGAAAGAGCTGGATTGTAAAGTTCATCAGACTTTGGTTGGAATCTTTGTTTTGCTGCCTGTAAGCTAAGCAAACGTGGGCAAATCACTTAACGTCCGAGCATCACTGATATAAAATGGTCTGGGAGAAATTAGCCAAGTACAGCATGTCTAAAGTGCTGGGTTTTGTGCTGCTGTCTGCTTTCGTTTGTTATAGAAACAACTCCTTTCTAAAGAACCTCTTTTTCCTTGCTAATTTTAAAGTAAAGCTTCGCCAAAACAATTTCAGCATTTCATCCCTGGCCGCATTCCATAGGAGAACTCCTAATAGTGTCTGACTCTTGAGAGCAGGACATGACTTCGGGAACCAACCCAGCGTCCCCTGGATCTAAGCACTCCGTAGGAGGGCTCAGAGTTCTAGCTTGAAGGTTTTTGTGTGCATTTGGTGGCACTAAAATGACTCAAAATTAACATATGTAAACATGAAAAAGGTCCTAAATGTCCCCAGATGACCTTCAAAACTGCAACTGAGGTTTAAGGTCTAGAATATGGTAGCTATATGTATTTAGAAAACCTTTCACAGAAACAATTCTCAGGAAAAAACATTCAGCCCAATATTCATTATATGTTCTCACCGTTCCTGCTGGGTTAGGTGCGTGGTTTGTGTGGTTTGCGTGGCTTATGCCCTTGGATGACAGGAACAACTTGTTTGCTCACGTTTGCAGGCCCCCTCTTCTCAGGGCAGCTGCGGGGCTTTGCTTATAAAATCACTAGTGGGCTGCTTGTGGAGTAAAGCTACCATTCTTTCTGAATGTTTCTGTTCTCTTTTATGTCCTCTTGGACTCTACAGGGCAGCTGGACACAGTGGACTTGAACAAGCTAAATGAGATCGAAGGCACCCTGAACAAAGCCAAAGACGAAATGAAAGCCAGTGATCTAGACAGGAAAGTATCTGACCTGGAGAACGAAGCCAAGAAGCAGGAGGCTGCCATCATGGACTACAACAGAGATATCGAGGAGATCATGAAGGACATTCGCAACCTGGAGGACATCAGGAAGACCTTACCAACCGGCTGCTTCAACACCCCGTCCATTGAAAAGCCCTAGTGTCCTCCTTCGGGGCTGGAAGGCAGGCCTCCCCGCCGGGGAGCCGTGGGGAGGCCACAGAGTGCCTTAACACAAAGATTACATTTTCAGACCCCCACTTCTCTGCTGCTCTCCACCACTGTCCTTTTGAACCAGGAAAAGTCACAAAGTTTAAAGAGAAGCAAATGAAACATCGTGAATCGGGAACAAAGGGTTTTATCCTAATAAAGTCTCTCTCCCACTTACAGCGCTCCCTTAGCTGCACTTTCCCTTCCGAGTTGCGTAAGGACGTGGCCTCCTACGTTACTGTCCAGTGGCGTGAGCACTTCGTGGGAGCCACTGCACGCCGGGGCGGAGCAAGTAGCCCCCAGTCTATGCCGACAGAGCCTCCTCAGTCTCAGTACTCTTGTTTCTATGAAGGAAAAGTTGGGCTGCTCAGAGTAGCATTGTGATGGCCAGCCTATCCAGTCTAGAGCTAAAGAAAATGCATCTCCATCTCCTGCCCCTCCTGCGTTTAAGCAGAAGTCACTAAACATCCTGTGCCAAAGGTCTTGGTCCTTCAGATTGTCAAGAGCCGTCGCCAGTTGTTTTAGCTACTTTGAGTATAGGACACTGAGCCGTCCCCGGGTAAGGATGCAATTATTCATGCCAGTCTCCGGGAGACTGAGACGGCAGAAGTAGGCCGAACATCTTCCCCTGTGTGGATAATTGACAAGGAAGATACACTTTTCTTTTTTTTTTTTTTCCCAGATCTTTGGGCAGCTGATAATTTAAATCTATATGGGCAGCTTGTAGTCACCAGTAGACATCTTTTGATATTCCTATAAATGGAATTTATGCAGAAGAAATAGGGATATGATGACCACTAAAGTTTTTTTTTTTCCAAAATTTAATTCTTAGAGCTTTTGTTAGTATGGGAACTAGTGTTGTTATCTGGCAGAGAAAGTTGGTTCCTAAGATCCTGACAAGCAAAACTACAGAACACACACCCTAGTCTTTTCTAGCAAAGGGGTAAAACTCAAGTGCAGCTTTTATTGTCAGGATCCCACATGTCTGTTTTTCTTCCGTTGGGAAGAAAGGAAACATTGGACCCTTAGCCTTGATTTTCTCTGGATGTTCCTATCTTCTAGAATCCCTCAGAATACACAGTCTGCCCCATCCGGCAGCAACACTTGCACTCTGTAGTTCACACGGCTGCCAACACCATTCAGTGCCTGCACTTTGTGATTTAAACCCACTCTAACCCTTCCCTCTCCGTGTTGAGGGAAGACCCCAACGTGGAGTTTCCTAGTGGGCTTCTCAACTTCTGATCCTCAGCTCTGTGGTTTTAAGATCACAGTGTGACAATTCCCTGCCACATGACCCCTTCCTCCCACCAACCTGCCTTTGAGATTCATATATAGCCTTTAACACTATGCAACTTTGTACTTTGTGTAGCGGGGGAAAGAAACTATTATCTGACACACTGGTGCTATTAATTATTTCAAATTTATATTTTTGTGTGAATTTTTTTTTGTTTATTATAGAGTAAGGAATTTATGTAAATATACTTGGTCCTCTTTCCAGACTGGCGCTGTCTGCTTGCCTCTCTCCACCTTCCCTCTTCCCCGGCATGATGTGTCTGATTACCTCCTCCCCTTCCACTGGCCATTCTTTGGATTGTACCTGCTTCCCGCTGCTTTGCTCTTTGCCTCCTGTTTGCAGCATGTCCGTTCTCTGACATGAATATAAGCCCGCTTTCCTCCGCACACAGCCAGCGCCCAGCGATGCCTCGACCCCTGTCCCATGCAGTCCTGGCCATCCTGAACACAGCACGGTGTCATTCTTAATACCTACTCTAGGGCAGGAAAGCCAGGCTGCTAGTGTCAGGTGGAATGAGGAAATTTGACAGAAGAACATTTTCAACATCAATTTGATGCTAGCCAGGAAGGAGGTAGAAATGCCCCTTCTGCGGTGGCTTGGGCTGGGTGAGTCAATTTTATGAGAGATTGCAAAATTACTGAAAGCGTGTAGCATCAGGGATAGAGCTACAGATAAAAGTAGGAGGGCCGTGCACCTCGGTTCTGCCCTGTACTGTCTCCTGCGTCCCGGGGCTGACTTCGTATGCTTCCACTTGGCATTCCCCTGAGCGTTCACCCCTGGCTTCTCTCAGGTCTCTTTTGCTATCCCAGGTGGCATGGTTCTTTCTTGCCAAGTTGTCACATCAGTGTTTCCTAGCTAGTTCCTCTTGTGACGTGGCCATTTCCTAACCAGAAACATTTTGCTCAAGGTTGCTGGAAAAGAACCGAGGATAGACTGCCAAGGTTGTAGTTTTTCATCTTATCTCTGGGGCAGGTTCACACCAGGAAGTCTTAGGCCACGGTGAAATTTTTTGATTTTGTTGTTGTTGGCTTTGATTTTTTTTTGTTTTTAAGCTTTTCTCCTCCACCTGTGTGGTATATTTTTAAACAGAATTTTATTTTTAAACTAAAAGTTCTTTATAAGACAAAGCCTTGGTTACACACCTTCAATACAGCCATTGTTTTATTGTGTAGTTCCAGTTACCTGTGTTTTGCATAGTACGGTGGCCGGGGTGTCAGCTGTGGAATGCTGGGTGTCACAGGGGCGTGTGCAGCTGTTCCCTGGGATTTTTTGTTTTATTCCAACTGCGGCGCTTCTCCATGTGCCTTCACTTTAGCTGTTTGCCTTAATTGCTACAATCTTGCTCTCCAGGGTGGTGAATAAAATGCAACACTTGGCATTTTTTATGTTTAAAAAAAACCAGTATTTTATTTATAATAAAATCTGAATATTTGTAACCCTTCATTTTTGGTGTGGCTTGAGTACTGGGGTGCCTAACATGTTTGGAAAGGTATGATGAAGGGAAAGCTACTCCTGTCTTCTGTAAGGTACTTATTTTCCTGAGAACAATCCTCTGTGTTTGTGTAAAGATTTTCTCTTTTACCCTTTGTGGATTGGGATACTTTGGTATAGCCCAGAGGTTGGCAAGCTTTTTCAGTAAAGAACTAGATAGCAAATATTTATTTTAGACTTTGCAGGCCACACAGTGTCTGTCCCAACTACTCTGCCATTGCAGGAGAAAAGCAGCCACGGGCAACGTGAACAAATGAGTGTGGCTGTGTCCCATAAAACTGGTCCCAAACTCAGGCCGTGGGCTCGCCCGCTGTCGTTTACCCCTGGTGTAATCTCAAAATTTGGCTAATGACTACCGAGGACTATTTTTACATTATTTGGGTTTCCTAAATTGGCAGCAGTATGTATAAAGTTGTTTCACCTTTTAAATACACACGTCTTGACCTTGACTGGGGTCTCAGTTGGTTAGAGCATTGCCCCAATATGCTAGAGGTTGTGGGCTCAAGCCCTGGTCAGGCACATATAAAAATCAACCAATGAGTGCATAAATAAGTGGAACAACAAGTCATTTCTTTCTCTCTCTCCCCAACCTCTAAAATCAGTAAATTTAAAAAAAATTAATAAAAATAAATACAAACATGTCTTTAGTTAAAGGTAGCTTCTTCAGATGATGAGAAGCACTCGATATATAATGGGATAAAAAGAAAAGGTGAGTTCGTAGTATGCTGGACCAGCAGGTCAGAAGGAGCTCCCTGGACCTAGACCCGTAGAGGGTCAGGCAGCTGGAGTAACCTGAGACCAGGTGAGCCGTGTGGGAACCTACACAAATAGCAGCAGGTAGGTGTTGGGTCACTCCAGTGCTCTGTTTATAGCCTTTGTCCCTATGGATGACATGCCACTGTCCCAATCTTATCAATCATTGCTACTATGTAATCTACCAAGAAAAACCTGAACTCTCCCATCCACTTCCGCAGAGAAGGCTTCAGAGGGCTCTGGTGACTAGCTTTCTTGCAAACTCTACTAGCCCATTTATAGCATCTGACTCAAATGCCAACAGAGCCTTTCTAGTTTCCGTGTCGAGTCATGCATAGGGTTTTAAAAACGTACTCCTGTTCCTTTTGTTTCAGGGTCAGCAGCATCTCAAAAGTTGGCACCAGCATAATGTGATTCAAAAACTCCCCAAAGGCTTACCCCTTAAATAAGCATTGTAGCCCCCAGTGAATCTGAACGCACCAACTCCATCCCATTAGGCTCAAAACTGAAACTCTGAGAGGAGACCCCTAGAACCAAGGAGAGTCGTGACGTAGGAAAGCAGGTGGCCCTCTTCCTAGGTGAGGAAAGACCCAGCCCAAGGAAATGTCACATCTCCAGGCCCGTAGCTTATGGAAACAAATGAGACCAGTCCTTGTAATAGGTAATTTTGCCCTTTCACACTAAGCACAAGTGTAAAGGAAGTAATAGTTGGAGTGAAAAAATCAGAGACTAGTTAGTGACCTCTCAAGAGACTCCACTAGTTCGGGAGTCATCAACTAGACCCGTGGTGGTGAACCTATGACACGCGTGTCAGCACTGACACGTGTAGCCATTTTCGATGACACGCGGCCACATGCAGCCCCATACCAGAGAAGTATGGAGCCGCATGCCAAGAAGGACGTTTCATCCTCGGCTCCTGCACGGCCAGGTGCAGTAGCCAAGGATAAAACATTTGCTGTAGTGTAGACACTCTGTGCCGGAGGTCTGTAGGCCAAAATAGCAGAACTCTGGCACAGAGCGTCTAGTTCTGGGACTTACGGTTAGGTCGTTTTTCTCGAAGTGACACACCACCCGAGTTATGCTCGGTTTTTTGGCGAATTTTGACACACCAAGCTCAAAAGACTGCCCATCTCTGAACTAGACTGACTGCCTTCTATTTGTACTGAGTCTCCTAGAAAGGTCACACCTGCTGTGCATCTATAAATGAAGTTCTAGGTAGAAATCAAATGTGTGCTTAAGAAAGGGAAATATATATTTAGCAGAAGTCCAAAGAAAGGCTTCAAAGTCCCTGATTTGCAATGCAAATGCAAGGAAACCCAACATTTTAAGTGTTGTTATAAAACCTCTATATCTTTGCTTTAACTCCTCTCTGCCCAGAATGTCCTTTCTTTCCCCTCCCCCCAATACAGAAAAGTCACTGCTGCTGAAACTAGCCAGTTCTTCCTTGTGTCTGTCCACCACCCCTCCCAGCCTTGTCCTGGCTTCCTGCGTGGTCCTTGGACACGTGTTGATCATGTGTCTCACTCACCTCTGCCTCCCTCCCGCTCCCCAAGCCCGGGTCTGTGTTATTCAAGTTCACATCCTCAGGTCTAGGAGGCACAAGAGTCAACTCAAGTCATCACTCTAACGTGAAGGTAATCAACCTTGCTCCTCTGCCTTTTCTCCTATTCTGTTCTTTTCTCCCTGCGGTGAGCTCACAGGGAGGTTTACAGATACTTGTTAACGCCCTCTCTCGCCTCCTTCCTACAGCGTTCTGCTTCCTTCACACATCCTTCTAAACCGGGATTTGCAGGAAGATAAGCAAACCGCTGTCTTTCACCAAATGGCACTGCCCCACCCCCCCACAGCGATGCAGATGCAGCGCCAGCCGCTCCTCCCCTCGGCTCCCGCCTCCCGGCCTCCCCCTAGCCCCTCCCAGTGCATGCGTTGTAGCCACAGCCCCTTCTCTACGTATCTCTGGCTTCTGGCCCAGGTTAGAACATTAATTCCCTTTCTTTTTCTCTAACTCCTTGGAATGTCCCAGTAAATTTTAAATGGAGCTTGACCAGGCAGTGGAGCAGTGGATAGAGCATCAGACTAGGATACGAAAGACCCAGGTTCGAGACCCCGAGCTCGCCAGCTTGAGCGGGGGCCCATCTGGCTTGAGCAAAAAGCTCCCCAGCTTGGACCCAAGGTCACTGGCTCCAGCAAGGGGTTGCTCGGTCTGCTGAAGGCCCGCGGTCAAGGCACGTGTGAGAAAGCAATCAATGAACAACTAAGGTGTTGCGATGGCAATGAAAAACTAATGATTGATGCTTCTCACCTCTCTCCGTTCCTGTCTATCTGTCCCTATCTATCCCTCTCTCTGACTCTCTCTGTCCCTGTAAAAAAAAAAAAAAAAAAAAAAAAAAAAATTAAATGGAATGGTATTTTATCCAGTTTGTATATGTGCCTTAGAAAGCCTTGTAGTGGAGGCCGTAGAGGTATGGCTTTATGATTAATTCAGAACAGTTTATATTTATTTCTTTAAAAAGTTGAGCATCATGCCTTGATCAACAATGTAACCCTCTGTTACAGCATTGCTCTTACGATTATGTCCAAGCCGATTTAAGTGACTATCTGTGAAATGTGCCTACTCAATGCCTTTGAGGACCAGCCTTCCACCCTCTCATAAATCCAATTTTACTGTAGCTGTTAACAAAAATTCTGCTTGAACCTGAGCATGGTTTCTAAGTTGAGGTTCGTGCAGCGTAAGCACAAGTCCAGCCACAGCAGAAATGTCTGGGAGCATGTGCTGTCCTGGTGTGGATTACACCTTCCCAGGGCCGCTGAGCCAGCATCTAAGATAAAGGCTCCGGGAGACAGCTGTGATTTCGGTGATTACATGTTTAGCCTGGTCAGAGAAGTTTGTAACAACTTGCTGATCCTTCTGGGCTCAGACAGTCTGCTCTCTGTGCTGTCTCTGTCAGGTGGATACAGAGACTCAGAACTGGCCAGAGACAGGAGTTTCACCCTGTAGATTTCAGTTGGGCTGCCCTCTTTAAGTTCCTAGGGACTTTGGAAGAACTGGCACTATCAAGATAGCTTGCATTTTATACCGTGTTTGAAAAGGCACCTTCCTAATTGTTTTCTTTCCTTTGCCCCTCATTTCATTAGGGTCTCCTTTTTCCCAGCGAAGAAATTCAAACATGGTCCTCGGCTCCATCATCTGAACCACTGTGTTAGCATGTTGCCTCATTCTCGCTCATGATCTTGATCTCTTTTTCCCTTAAGAACTTCTATCATACATATCTATTTTATTACAAGCTCCCTCAAATCCCTTCTTTGGAGAGCTCAAGGCAGAATTTAAATACCTATATTAGTAATTTTGCCCAGTATTAAGGAAGCAGTTAGTGGCAGAGTTATTACTTGGAACCTGTTTGTCCTCAAGCAGCCTGGGCCGTGTCCACCAGCCCGCTCACACCCTCCCCCACTGCTGCTCTTCGCTTGTCCCTCCCTCTTTCTTCCTCCTCTTGGGTTCAGGGATAAGGAGTGGAGAGTGCTCACCTCTCTCTGCCTTCACCTAGCTTCCTCCAATGTTAACATGCGATAGAACCCCAGTACATTTGTCAAAACTAAGAAATTAATATAAATAGGATACTCAACTAAACCACAGTCTTTCACCTCTTGTAAACACCTTTTTCAAGATTCCATTTTTAATGAAATAATTGAATTTTAAGACAGAAACAGAATACTCAACACTAATACCCAAACCATGGGACAATAGGAGCATGGAGCCCCAAATAATTGATTTTAATATCCTAATACACATAAAACTCCCCAGTGTGTCACGTATTCACAGTTAATGGCAGATAATGTCATTAAACAAATTGCTAAATTGTCCTTAAAGCTTCAAAAGGGATTTTAAAGATCCATTAGAATGAACATGTCGTTCATATTACTATGCGACAAATTTAGGTATTTATGAGAAATGGGAGATTGACTTATAACAAAGATTACATTAACATTTGTTATTTAACAAAGATTACATTAATATTTGTTATTACTTAATTTTACTCTTAGTAGAAAAATTGCAGTAGTACTAAACGTTCTTTGATACTGTTTACCCAGATTCCCTAAATGTTAATATTTTGCTACATTTGCTGTTTTGCTGTTCTCACTCTTGCTCTCTGTGGAGGGAGAAAAGGTGGGAGGGACAGAGAAAAAGAGATTATTTTAAAGTTGCAAATATGTTGCCCCTTTACGCATAAATACTTCAATATTTCCTAAAGACAGAATTTTCTTACATAACTACAGGGAAATTGTCAAAATTAGGAAATTACCATTGATACACAGCTATTATCTACAACCATCATTCAGATTGCATACCGTTTGTGATAGACAGAATAATGGGCCCCCCAAGATATCCACACACTAATCACTACAACCTGTGAATGGGTTTGGATGACATGGCAAAGGGGAATTTAAGCTGATGTGGTTTTTTTCCTTTATTGCCTGGATTGGGGTCACACTGGTTAACAAAATGATACAGGTTTCAGGGGCACAATTCTACAACACATCTCTGTACACTGTATTGTGTGTTCACCACCTCAAGACAAGTCTCCATCCAACACCACTTATCCCTCCATTCCCTCCTCCACCTCCTTCTACCCCTTCCTCCTTGCAATCATCACACTCCATGAGTTTTTTCTCTCTCTCTTTTTTTAAAGTTCTTTTAATTTTTTTTTACAGGGACACACAGAGAGAGATAGGGACAGACAGACAGAAACAGAGAGAGATGAGAAGCATCAATCATTAGTTTTTTGTTGCCGTTGCGACACCTTAGTTGTTCATTGATTGCTTTCTCACATGTGCCTTGACTGCGGGCCTTCAGCAGACCTAGCCACCCCTTGCTGGAGCCAGGGACCTTGGGTCCAAGCTGGGGAGCTTTTTGCTCAAGTCAGATGGGCCCACGCTCAAGCTGGTGACCTTGGGGTCTTGAACCTGGGTCTTCCACATCCCAGTCCGACGCTCTCTCTCTTTTTTTTTTTTTGTTTTTTTTTTTTTGTTTTTTTTTTTTTTGTTCAATTTCTCCACCCCCTTCCTCAGCCCCCCTTCCAAAGCTGTCAGCCTGCTCTCTATCTATGAGTCTGTCTCTATTTTGTCCGTTAGTTAATTTTGTTTATTAGATTCTATAATATGAGAGTAAAATCATATAGTACTTATCTTTCTCTGACTGGCTTATTTTACTTAGCATAATGCTCTCCAGGTCCATCCATGCTGTCACAAAAGGTAAGACTTCCTTCTTTTTTATAACCAAGTGGTAATCCATTGTGTAAACGTACCACAGGTTTTTTATCCACTCATCTACTGGTGGACACTTGGGCTGTTTCCATATTTTGGCTATTGTAAATAATGCTGCAATGAACATAGGGGTGCATATATTCTTTCAAATTAGTGTCTCAGGTTTCTTCAGATAAATTCCAAGAAGTATAATCACTGGATCATAAGGCAGTTCCATTTTGAATTTTTTGAGGTAATGCCAATCTGCATTCCCATCAACAGCACATGAGGATTCCCTTTCCTCCACATCCTCACCAACGCATATTGTTTGTTGATTTATTGAGGATAGCCATTCTGACAGGTGTGAGAGATATCTCATTGTGGTTTTAATTTGCATTTCTCTGATTATTAGTGATGTTGAACATCTTTTTATATTCTACTGGCCATTTGTACTCTTTGGGGAAGTGTCTAATCAGAACTTTGCCCATTTCTTTGGCCTGTCCTTTTGGTGTTGAGTTTAATATGTCCTTTATGAATTTTGGATAGTAACCCCTTATCAGATATATCAGCAAATATATTCTTCCATTCAGTGGATTGTCTTTTTATTTTGTTGATGGTTTCCTTTGCTGTGCAAAAACTTTTTGGTTTGATGTAGTCTCATTTGTTCATTTTTTCTTTTGATTCCCTTGCCCAAGGAGATATATCAGAAAAAAATATTGCTATAAGAAGTATCTGAGATTTTTTCTTTTTTTACAGAGACAGAGAGAGAGAGAATCAGAGAGAGAGACAGACCGGAAGGGAGAGAGATGAGATGCATCAATTCTTTGTTTACTGATTACTTTCTCATATGTGCCTTGACCTGGGGGCTACAGCAGAGTGAGTGACCCCTTGCTCAAGTCAGTGACCTTGGGCTCAAGTCAGCAAAGTTGGGCTTCAAGCCTGCGACCTTTGGGCTCAAGCTAGCGACCATGGATGGGGTCACGTCTCTGATCCCACGCTCAAGCCAGTGACCCCACACTCAATTGGATGAGCCTGTGCTCAAGCCGGCGACATCGGGGTTTCAAACCTGGGTCCTCCGTGTCTTGTTCTGACACTGGATCTACTGTGCCACCACCTGGTCAGGCAAGAATTGTCTGAGATTTTACAGCCTATGTTTTCTTCTAGAATTTTTATATTTTTGCAACTTACATTTAAGTTTTAATCCATTTTGAGTTATTTTTGTGTATGCTATAAAAAGATGGTCTAGTTTCCCTTATATTTGCACATATCTGTCCATTTTTCGCAGCACCATTTATTGAATAGACTGTCTTTAACACATTGTACGATTTTGCCTTCTTTGTCAAATATTGACTATAAAGGTGTGGGTTTATTTCTGTCCCATTGATCTATATGTCTGTTTTTATGCCAGTGCCATGCCATGCTGTTTTCATTATAATGGCCTTATAATATAGTTTGATATCAGGTAGTATATTCATCCAACTTTGTTCTTATTTCTCCAGATCTCTTTTGTTATTTTTTCTTAATCCCTTCACCTTTTTCACCCAACCTCTTATCCCTCTCCCTTCTGACAGCCATTAGTCTGTTTATTTTGATACTTAAATTTCCCTTAATTGGCCAGTTAGAATACTTTAAAGCTGACCCTTGTGACTGATGCATCCCACCATTTTTAGCATTATTTTACTTTTGTCCCATCAAGACCTTTCTAGTCTATCTTGTACTTTCTCTGCCCTAATTCTGAAATCAGTCACTTCTCAGAGGAGAAGCTTTATTAATTCTCAAAAAGCCAATAACCAAAAAATAATAATAAAAGCAGACTATCAAATGTATGCAAAAGCTGTCAACGTGGTGCTGACCTTTAAACAAATTATTCACTAGGCTACTTAGCCTAATGAAGTTGGTATTCATCTAGGATTATGGACTCAGAACATCTCCCAGAGCAGTGGTTCTCAAAGTTGGGCGCTAGGACCAGCAACACCTGCCTTGCCTGGCAACTTCTTAGAGATGCACATTCTCAGGCCTCATCCCAGACATACAGAACCAGAAATTCGTGTGGGGGGGGGGGGGCTGTACAATGTGTATTAACACACCTCTTCCAGGGGATTCTTATGCTGTCTATAGTATCAGAGAGTGCTATGTAATAGTTCTCCACAATATTTCCCATGTTAACCTTCATCACTGGTATATCAAATGTGTCTGTCTGCGTGTTAAACTCAACCAGAAGTCATCTTTACCCCCTTGCTAGGAAACAGGTGGTAACTTCTCTGAATTTGGAAGAAAAAGTTCAGAAAGTGACTATGCCAATTACTGTGTTGGAAACCATCATTATTAACTCTTCTCTGTGCTTCTTAGAACTATTAAGAAACTCTTGAGTATTTGATAAACATCAAATTTGTTGCTTAATCAAGACATTCCTTTAAGTAGTACAAAGGACTTCTTAAAAAATAGGTGGAGACTGACAAATATATATTTTAAGTGTTTTAATGTGTTTTCATTTCCAATTGATTCCTCCACTTTTCACAAGATCTTCTAAATAATTATTTTTACCCACTAGCTGTGAACAGGCCAAAAGATCACGGGATAGACTAGACTTTCTATGATTCATAGTTACCACCTAAAGCTACGAATTTGGCATGCTTGCCCTGAATGCTTCCTCAAGCATAAAATAAAAAGGAGCCAAGTCATTTCATGTGGGAGATGCATTTGAAATTAATATAACCAACAAATACACCTGAAGACATCAAAAGAAGTTCAGTTTAAACCCCAGGCCCTATCAAGTAGCCACGATTCATAGACAAGTTAGCTGCATGCCCTCAGCTAAGTCACCTTGCCTGTATTTCCTAGAAACGGGACCGGCACAACCTATAGTCATTCACAACAACGGGTATGTGAAACAAACAAAAATCAAGAGAGCCAGGTAAACTAAGTTACTGTGGGGCCTGGAGCTTGTAGTTTGGGGCCTTATTTTTGAGAATATATGAAATCATAAATACAAAAATAAGTGCAGAGTTGGGAAGGGGCCCGTGAGCTCCATCAACCCTCCCACGGGAAATCCAACAACAGTGTAGTTACTATATTTATGTTCTGCCAGGAGCAGGGAGGGCAGTTGCTTCCTTTATGTCACTGTGTCATTGGGCGTGTGCGTGACTGTACTTCCCTTGCGCTGTAGACACCTCCGCGGACGGCCGGCCGTCTGGCTAGGAGAACCTGTTTGGTGTGCTCACTGCATGATGGCATGGGCGCGGCCAAGGGGCGTGTCAGGCCTCCAGAATGCGCCCAGAGGCTGCAGATCCAGACTTCTGCCAGGAGAAGAAAGGGCGCCCCGGGGTGCGCATTCGCTGGGGCAACCGGAATGGCTTGGCTGGGCAGACCCCTCCGCTATCTTCTTCATTAAATCTTTTCATCTCAGAAATGGAAGAGGCAAAGCTGACTTCTTAAAGATTGTGTCTTAAAATCAAACTCCATCCACTTCTGTCTTCAGGAAACTGCACGCCAGGGTGGTCCAGTGCTGGGGTGGTCCAGTACTGGGGTCGTCCTGAGCGGCGTTTAGACCCTGCCTGCTCCAAGCATGCGCCTGCTCTGCACTTAGAACTCTGGACAGCAAGAGCATAGACCCCGACGTTTCAGCCCGGACTCGGTGCTAGGTTCTTTTCTATTAAAACAAAGCAGCAATGATAACAAATAAGGCTGCTTCAATGAGTCCAAAGTTCTGAACTCTTAGGCTTACCCTTCTGAGTCTGTTTTTCCAGAGCCTGTGAGATGAAACAGAATGGTAATAGTGGCTTTCATTTAGCGACCCCATTTCACTGGGGACCCAGAGTACCCTGTGGCATTGTGAAGAATATTCTGGTCAGAAAACACTGAGAGGAGCTTTAATTTAAAATGGGACCACCTCCGTTAGTTTGTTCCTTGTTGTCACCTGATGACTTCTGATAGTGATTGATCTAATAATGAAACAGCTAACATATGCCCACCTCGCATGCCAAGTGTCTGTTATGTGACTTTCTAAAATAACCTGGAGAGAGACTTGCCGCCACCTGTGAATGAGAGGCACAGATTTATCTAGCTAGGTCCATGCCAATGTCTGCACGGGGGAACCCTAACTTTTGTTCATATCACATCACTATAGTAAGCAATTGTTAACAAGTGTTCCTTACTGAATTGAGATGAGAAACTTGGATGAGCTGTCATTCCACAACTGTATGCCAAGAGCCCCTGTGTGAGGCCCACCCCGTGTGGGGGGCTAGAGGAGGGTACAAAACGGCCAAACCCTGCCTTGATGGGATTTACACGCTAGTGGGGGGGGGTGTAATCAACAAAAGATGGATGAAATGTGTATGCTAACCATGTAGCACTTAACACGTTCCAGATGCTGTTCTAAAGAACTTAATATAAAGCCTACAGCCTGATGGATGGGTACTATTATTATTTTCCCCATTGTACTGATGGGAAAAATGAAGAAGAGGGCGATTCTACCTGGACTACTACTGATAAGTGACATAGCCAGGGCTTGAACTCAGGCAAATGGACTCCAGCACCTCCCTGTATCTCATCCACCACCTCATGTGGCATCTAAGTAGCACACCAGGGTCCAGTAGGGTGGAAAGTTCTGTGGAGAAAAATAAATCAGGGAAGGGGAAAGAAAGTGTTTGGGGCATGAGGTGGAGCTGGCAATTTTTATACAAGATGGTCAAGAAAGACCTCACTGAGAAGATGGTATTCGAGGAGGGACCCGACCCACATGGAGATCTGGAGAGGAGGTGGCATCACGGGAGAGTGTGAAGTGCCAAAGTGGAAGCAGCCATGTGGGTGGGGGTGAGGTGGGCGGGGTGAGAAGGAGGACAGGGAGGTAAATGGGGATTGGAGGCCGGACAGAGTGCAGGAGCGTGAGGTTCTTACAAGGACTTCGGATTTTACCAGCGTGAGATGGAATGCCATTGGAAGCTTCTGTAATGAAGCATGATGTGAGCTGAGTAAGATACAGTAATAGGAGTCTGGCAGTGGTGTTAAGGCAGACTAAAGCAGGGAAGAGCAGGGAGAGGAAAGAGAAAGCCATTGCCATAATCTAGGTAAAGACGTGGGGCTCAGATGAAGGCAATCGCAGTACAGGTGGTAAGAAGTGGCCCAGTGCTGATTATGAGCCGGAGGTGGAGTGAGGCGGCAGGATTCACTGTGAGAGAAGGGGATGAGTCACATTCTGGACTGAAGACCAGAGCATGAGCAGACCGAGGTGAAGAGGTGTAGGGGGCAGACCTTCAGGAGCTCAGCTTTGTCTTACAGCGGGGAAACTAACCGCCCACCCAAATGGAGATTTCAACTAGGCAGGTGAATAGGATCTTAAGAGTTCAGGGGAGCTGCACAAACAGACTAAAGATATACATTTACACGTCATCAGCAGATGGGCTTAATTAAAACTGTGAGACTAGCTGAGAAAACTGTGGAATATAGACACAAAAAGATGAGGTCCAAGCCTGAGCCTTGGGTGGCTTCTTCTACATTAAAAGCTCACATCTACGTGAAGAGGTCAGAGAGTCAATTGGAGACGTAGGAGAGAAGCCAGGTTTCCTGGAAACCAGGAAAAGTGCTCTCAGGAGAAAGGAATGGTCAATTATGTCCAGTGATGCTGATAGACTCCCAGCCGATGAGGCTAAGGATTGGGTTCTACAGCATGGCGGTTCCTGAAGGGCTTGGCAGGGGCAGTTTCACTGAAGTGGTAGAGACAAAGGTTAATTGCTGTGGTTGGAGGCGTTTAGTGAAATCTCAAGAGAGACTGAGAAGAAAGAAACCGGGGAGGAGTGCAAGTACAGACAACTCTTTTGTTGTCCCTAAGGGAGACAACTCTAAAAGGCAACAGAAAACTAGGGCAGAAGTGAACATGTAACATGGTCTCAGAGTTGTTCTTGTTTTTTAAGATGGGAAAACCTGAGAAGAGAAAGCAAAGCCAGTGATGCCAGAGAGATGGTGAAGACTCTTGCTCCAGAGGGTGGAACACTGTCCTCGACAAGGGGCGGGGTGAGCCGTCCTGCTGGCCTCGGACGGGGTGTGTGTGACAATGGGGAAGGTGAGAAGGACGGCAGGCTGTTGGATGTGGCGGTAAAAGTGTGTGGTTGAGGTTCTCTTCTGACGCTTCTGTTTTCTGAGTCTTGAGAGATAGGTCACAAGCAGAGAGTGACATGGGGAGAAGACATGAGGTCGGAAGAAAAAGGGAAAGTGTGAAATAGTCTTCAAGGGGACTAGGAGACCCAATGGACCAGGGAAATGGAGTCTGATTGCTCCGACCCCCCTGAGGTTAATAAGCATGGATTCAAAGTTATGACGGTAAGTTGTGTGTGGGAGTCTAATGGGACTTGAAGGCATGATATGACCATGGCATTTAAAATGGGTGAGGAGGGCCATGCTGGCGAGAGGGGGTTGGAGAAGTGCAAAAGTGGTAGGTTCATTGGATTGTTGGTCCCAGCTAGGCTGGTATTACTAAGGTCTGGGCAGTAGAGAGACTGACTTTCAAGACTCAGAGTTGGTGATTAGAGATTGGGTGTTTGAAACTGAGGTTCTGGGAGGTTCTGAATGGTTCTGGAAGAGGTACTGTTACTGAGGTCTGGGCAGTAGAGAGACTGACTTTCAAGACTCAGAGTTGGTGATTAGAGATTGGGTGTTTGAAACTGAGGTTCTGGGAGGTTCTAGATGGTTCTGGAAGAGGTACTGTTACTTGGAATGGAAAAGTCTAAATGTGATCGCAGGAATGAGTAGCTGACTAGGATGTATTTTATCCGATTATTTATTTGGTTAAGCAGTCACATTTTTCTCTTTTAATCCTGTGCCTGTTGGAGCCGCCTTAGTAAATTGTCCAAAAGTTTTATTTCTCAAATGAAACCAAATGAAATCTTTGTTCCCTGGTAGCCCATAGGCCATAAATGACCCATCATGACTCACAGGTGTCCTGGCTCTGGGCATCCTGTACACAGACATATGACTAGGACACTTGAGGAAACCCATTGATGGAAAGGGATGGGTTTGAATCCCAAATGAATATTAGCATGCTTACATACCTGGGGTTGATGAAGTACACATGAGTAATTTCTATAAAGCCAGTGGTTTAAGAAAGGATATTTGATATCTGCTCTAAAAAAATATCAGATTACTGTATTTCCCTTTGTGGGGAAATTTGAAACTGACCCTCTTTTAAATGTACCTATCCAGGCAAAGAATTTGAAAACCATTTACCCAGAAATTCTTAATTGAACCCTTAATTAATTTGACTGGGTAGTTTTCAGCAATTGAGTTAATTGGGAAGAAAAATATCTCAAGAATATAAACTCCTATCAATGATTTCACTGGAAATAAAAAAGACAAAGAACTATCCAAAGTTCTTTTGTTTTCTGTTTTTTAAATTTTTGTATTTTTCTGAAGTGAGAAGTGGGGTTGGGGAGATGGGGAGGCAGACAGACAGACTCCCGCATGCACCTGACCGAGATCCACCCAGCATGTCCACCAGGGGCCAATGTTCCGCCCATCTGGGGCATTGCTCTGCTGCAACTGGAGCTATTCCAGCACCTGAGGTGAAGACCATGGAGTCATCCTCAGCACCCGGGCCAACTTTGCTCCAGTAGAGCCTTAGCTGCGAGAGGGGAAGAGAGAGACAGAGAGAAAGGAGAGGGGAAAAGGTGGAGAAGCAGATGGGCGTTTCTCTTGTGTGCCCTGGCTGGGAATTGAACCCAGGACTTCCACATGCCCGGCTGATGCTCCACCACTGAACCACCGGGCCAGGGCCTATCCAAAGTTTTGAAGTGAGGTCAAAGGGTGGGCAAAATTTTGGCTTACACTGTCTTTATTAACTGTAGTGCTGTAAAGTAAAAATAATGGTTAAGAATGAACAAGATCCAAAATATTCCAGAAAGATGACAGTCATCACGCTTTAGACAATGTGGGGGACACAGAGAGGTCACCTAATTTGTTAAGTGAAGGCATAAATAACTTTGTCTGGAAAGTGAGGTGCCATGCTTTAGAAAAAATAATTGTTAGCAAGGGTTTAATTAGTCAGAAACTATATTCAACCCCAATAGCTTCTTTCTTGAAGTTTCTGTGTAATCAGGGATTGTCCATTTGCTGCATTTATAGAACTGAGGAGGCTCTGAACTGGCCAGAGTCTTTCCTTTTAAAAATCTTTACTGCAGTTACACTGGGGCTGGTCAAGGGCTCTCTTTCTTCTGCTTCGTTTACTGCCCTGAGATAAGAGGGGAACAGGAAGGCCTGGCCTCAGGTGCTCACTAGAGCATGGTGGAACAGGATAGGACAGGAATGTACCACTGGGGAGTGAATGCTTCTCTTTACCGTGCAATGAGTAGGTTTCCAAAGAAGTGTGTCAGAACCCCTGTGGAATGCTGCAACCAGACTGTGCCCCACCTGAGAGGGAGTGAAGGGGACCTGCTGTACACATTAAAGGTCTCTCTGTCTTGGGGTAAACTTTGAAAAAATGAACAAACACTTGCTGACTTCTGTAAGCCAATGCTTTGGAAGCAAATTTTGTACTGCTCTAAGAGAAAAGAAAAGTATCCTGATAGAATGAAGACAATGGTCACTAAAGTTTGATCTGACTAAACAGATGTTGACATCTTATAGGCAGATCCAACAATACTTTTTCGCCACCTTCTTTCAAATGAAAACCCCCAAATGTATACTTGTTAGTTTTACAGGAAGTCTTTCTAAGGAAAAGTCCAAGTGCCTATTCAGCCACTTAGCCAGTTACTCTAATTGTAATTATTCTAAGACATGGGATTTATTCTCAAGTTGTGTAGTGATGATGTGTGTGTGTGTGTGTGTGTGTGTGTGTGTGTGTTTTAATTTTTTTAAATTTTATTCATTTTAGAGTGGAGACACAAAGTGAGAGAGAGAGAGAAAGAGAGAAAGGGGGGAGGAGCTGGAAGCATCAACTCCCATATGTGCCTTGACCAGACCAGTGCAGGGATTTGAACTGGCAACCTCAGTGTTCCCAGGTCGACGCTTTATCCACTGCACCACCACAGGTCAGGCTGCATGTGAGTTTTGAGAGCACGTCAATACTAGAGCAATCTAAAGGTGTGTGTTTTAGGAGAGACATGGAAATAGCTTCCTTTTTGAGGAGGGGCAGGATTTATGGCTACCAAGGGAACCTGACAGCCTAGAACACCGAAAGCACCTTTTCAGGACATCCTGAGGTAACCAGTTTAAACTTGCCAGAGGATTCTTTGCCACTTGGCTCACAGCTTTTCATTCATATTGGCTTTGACCATCCCACTTGTTTTATTTTTGATTTCTTATTCATTTTCAGGCCTTTCTATATAGGGTTAACCAGGAATTGCAAATTCCAGAGCTGCTTGCTAACTAGAAGATTAAGTCAGGTTTTAGAAATCTTGTTTTTGTTATATTTCCCCCTTACCCAGATTAAAAACACTCCAAGTCTCCAAGTATTAATACTTAATTACAGAAAGTGGTGAGTGTTAAGGACATCAGTTTGGGGGAAGCTGGCTTTAGGCTATTTTTCAGTGGTGCTTGGTAAAAAATTATATAACTCATTCAAGCTAAGATTAGACTAGAAAAAATTACTTGAGAAAAGGCAACTCTTTCATGCAGAATTTCAAATAATTTACATAGATACTGTACTCTTGAGGATGTAGAGGGTAACTCCCCACTCTTAACTGTAGGCAGTGCATGGCGACTTCCTTCCAAGGAGTCAAAGATGGAAAGAGGGAGAAAAGAATAACTTCACAGTGGAGAATCCCAGCAAACACAACCTCAGCCAGGTGGTCATGGTCAATATCAACAATCATGCATTATGTTGATATCATGTACCTTTCACATGGTGAAATGAAAATGCCACGTACCTTTGTGGTCTTCCTCCCCAAACCTCACAACCCCAATCTAACAGTGAGAAAAATATGAAACAAATCCCAGCCGAGGGACAGTCTACAAAACAGTGATCAGCACTCCTCACAACCGTTAAGGTCATCAAAAAACATGAACAGTCTAAGAAACTATCAGTCAAGAGGAGCCTAAGAAAACAGGACAACTAAATCGTGTGGTAGCCTGGTTGCGATCCTAGAACAGGGAAGGGACATTAAGTAAAATAAATAAAATAAAAATAAAAATACTAAGGAAATCTGAATAAAATATGAATGTTAGTTCATAATAATGTACCAGTGTTGGTTCATTAATTATAACAAATATATTATTCTTATGTAAAGGGGAAAGTGAATGTGGGTATATGAGAATTCTCTATACTATGTACTCAATTTTTCTGTACATCTATAGTTTTTGTAAAAACTAGAATCTATTTTTTTTTAAAAAATGTACTTGATGCAGAAAGTCTGATCATGACTTGCTCAGTTCCAGGCAGTCAGGACCCTGTAGATATGGACCATGAAGGCAGTCAATTCTGTGAAGAGGAGTATGTCCCAAAGCTTTCACTCTGCCATCTGGATCCTTTCCCTTGTAAAAATAAGCCAATGCTTGCCTAGGATACTGCACTAAGTTTTTAGCTTACTCATTGCCTTTTACCTTCCCAGCAGCCAACACTAAGAAGTAGGTGAGTGTTACTATATCATTATTTTATCCATGAGGAAAATTAGACCAAGAGAGTTTAAGGACCTGAGTTCCCTGTCTATAAAAGTGGGACTGGAATAAAAACAGCCAGTATGGGCCCCAGAGTTGGTGCTCTTTTGACTTCTATCATTTATGTACTTTCCTCATCATTCACTCCCCTTACAAGCATTCAGGGGCTACTACTCTTTTTAACAAGAATTATCCTTGGGCTATGAATGGACAGAGCTATTCTGACCCATGGCGTCAGCTGCACTGTGCGGACTCTAGAGAGAAATAATGCAGGTAGGTGGGTGAGTGCTGTGAGCAGGGGGAAGCACCCCTCTCTGAAGTCATGGCTGTTTTCTAATTACAGCGTCGATCCTGAGCCCACACTCAAATCCCTGCAGGCACTTGGAATGACACTGATCTCATCTCAGAGTCTATTCTAGCCCTAAACCTAAGTCATACCCATCTGATGACTTGGAGACAACCCAACCTTGGGGCATTTTCAAGTGGTTTCTATAATGAGCATAAGCAAACCCACAGGTGTGCCTAAATGAGGATTTGTGAAGCTGAGTAGACTTTCCCAACCCTATACTTCAGAGAGGCTGGCTCCCTTTTATTTACAAAATAAGATGAAATTGTATATACCAGTCCAAACGAAGAGCAGTAGGTTCTCTTTCATGTTTGCAAAAGATGTTCCTGAGGCATTGAGAAAGCAGTTGGAAACAGCAGCTTCTCAAACTCTACCCTTTCCAAAAATGATCAGAAAGTCCACAACTTACTAAAGACCCTTAAAAAGGCTAATAATCAAAGAATAGACTCATTCAGTAACTTGATAAATATAAGAGGCTAAAACATTAAATATCTCATCATGACTTTCTGCTGGAAAAGTCAAAGCTCGTTTAGATCATTTGGAAGGAAGACTGCACCTCTGGAACGTGCAGCAGCATGTTTCAAAAGTTCCCTGGGGTGTGGGAGGGTGACAAGTTTTCTTTTTTTTTTCCCCATTTGGTTATCTGTTTTTCTAATGTTTCTACAGTGGACATGTATTGCGCCTGTCGTAATAAAAATAAAGAAGAAAAGCTATGGAAAAAGAAAGGTCAGATGGCTGTTTTGACAGGAAATTGCTTACCTAGAAAATCATGACGTAAATGTGAACAGGAGTGGTCCTTCCTGTGAATGACCAGTCATTGCAAAGCCCTGGTTTGTGGGAGATTTCTTCTATGACTGTAGCAGGTCTCTGGGGGAATTCCAGGTAATATTGTGGGTGGGTTGAAGATCTGGAAGAAAATTTGTGTAGTCTGGTTCCATGAAATTAACAATAACTTGACAATTCAGAAAAAAAACAAAAACAAAAAAGAACCATACAGCCAATGTTGGAAAACAGATCAATGTAAGGAATTGATATCAATGAATCTATGTATAAAAGAGATAAGTCAATGGACTTCAAAAACTCAGGCTTTCATTCTGAAGCTGGTGTGTTCATCTGTTTTCAGCTCTACTTAGAAGAAAACAAGACAAAAAAATCCACTGAGTTTGATGGGTGAGGGACTTACATGGAACCCATTGAATCCAACTTTCTCTCATTGAGTAGTGGCATCATGATATAAGGGACAGGACTCAGCTCCAAAGTGGGCCCACGTTGCGCCAAACCAAGGATTGGCAAACTTTTTCTGTACAAGTCCAGATAATAACTATTTGAGGATCTCTGGGCTCTGTGGTCTGTGTTGGCAACTATTGAACTCTGCTGTCATAATGCAAAGGTCACCATGGGTAATGTGCAACGTGTAGAGGAACAGTATGGCTGTGTTCTCATAAAACTTTACAGAGGCAGCTGGTGGGTAGGATTTTAAGCTCACAGCCATGTTTCCTGACCTCTGGCCTCAGCCAATCACAACTCTCCTAAACCTGTTGCAAGTGATTATGGTATTTAGGCTTAAACCAATCAGCATAAAGCGTTTTCCTGGTGATAGCTACTGGTCCAGAAACAGACATATGATTTACATTGGCCTCATATAGAATAGAAGAAAGATTTTTGTTTGAAGTTTGGGAGAGAGTGGTTTGATCTTGTCCTGCTTATGTGGATAAAGAAGCACATAACCCTGATTGTAACTGGCCACCAGTCTACAGCTGTGAGGGCAACCAGCCTCGGATGAAGTGTACTCTGGGTGATGGAAGAGAAACACAAAAGTTGCATCCTCAATAGTGTCATTGGACCACAAGACAATCTACCCCTATTTCCACCCAACCTCTGGATTTTCAATTATGTGAGCCTATAAGTTTGTTTATTGTAAAAACCACTTTGAGTTGGGATTTCTATTACTAGCAGCTAAATGCGTCCTAGCTGATAGAAAACTTAAAAAAAAAGTTTATGACTCTCAAAACTTACAGACACTACAAAGAGTTGACATCTATTTCTATAAAAATAAGTTCCTTTCCCTCATTAAATATAAATGTGAATAGTACAGACTAACACTACAGTAGCTGTTTTAAATTACTTAGATTGTTATGTGTGGATCTTCCGGTGGCAGTGAAGGTTTAATCAAAGGACCTTTAATTTATGAAATATTGAGATTGGAGGATACTTTCTTTGGGATGAGACCAAGAATATGGATCCTGAGAGGCACTGAGGATATGGGCTTTCTATTTTCCATCAACACCCTTCGTCTTAAGCGTGGTTTTTTTCCTTCTTCATCTCCAAGCTCTAATCATGAAAAAGTACTTTGCAAAGACATGTCTAAAACGAAAAGGATGAAAAACAATCTTAAACCTTAGGCCTTAATGAGAAGAGTTTATGAAAAAATAATAAACCACTTGTAAAATATAAAGAAAATATTTTTATAAGGATCATCTCATTTCGAAGTTCAATGTTTCTTAGACCATTCTTATATATTATTCTTTTATATTCATTTTAGTCTCTCTTAGTTGTATAAATTTATAACTTTGGTATCCTACGCAATTATTTTAATAAAATAAGAGAATTTGAGTTTTAGAATTGTTTTTCTTCTGAGCAGACCAAATCTCACCTTTCCATATCTCAGTTTAAATATTAATAGGATAGAAGTGATATCTTATCTAAGTTACCCCTAAAGAATGTTAGGAAAATGGCTGTGAGCTGTGGCACATTCAAACATTAAGAACCTTGTGCAATCTGGTCTTTTTTTGTTAAGGCATTCATAGGAAAGCTTGGAAACATCCTTAAAAGAGCAACCAAAGTCATCACGAGTGCCGGCTACTCGATAAGTCTAAAAATGCAATTTTGACCTGACCTGTGGTGGCGCAGTGGATAAAGCGTCGACCTGGGAACACTGAGGTCGCCAGTTCAAAACCCTGCACTGGTCTGGTCAAGGCACATATGGGAGTTGATGCTTCCAGCTCCTCCCCCCTTTCTCTCTTTCTCTCGTTCTCTCTCACTCTGTGTCTCCTCTCTAAAATGAATAAAAATAAAAAAAATAAAAAATAAAAATGCAATTTTGCAGCCAGAAAAGCAAAGGGGCCTAAAGATTATAAAGTATTGGGAAATGGTGAAATAAACTCTTGTTTAGCAAATCCTAAAGTACTAGAACCAAAGACAATTAAGAGGTCCTTCTAATAAAATAAAGTTGATGTTCTATAGCAGATTTAAAATTTCTAGAAAATATAGATATTTTAAAAAGACGGTTAACTTTACAGATGATAATTCCATAGTATGTAATAAGTACATTTCAGGACATTTAAGGTTAGTACCCTAGAGGCCACCCACCTCCAAAACATCTGCTGGTGCTCCTGTGACATCCAGCTTAGGTCAGCACAAGGAGACGTGGGTCTGAGTTAGCATGGTTTAGTGTGTTTCCACCTTCCTGTCTCTGATTTGTTCAGAGGAAAAAAGCAACATTGCGGTTGACTGCTTAGACAAGATCTGGATCTGAAAGCAAGTTCCTTACGTTAATTTTATTAATATAAATTTATTTATAAAGTTAATAATTCTTCAGAAAATTTCAACCAGAAAGATTAGAATGTTGACAGTATTGGGACAGTTACCTCTAAGATGGGTTTTCCATTGGGCCCTGGAAGGTCAAAACATTTACAATTGCCCCTTTATTTTCTCCCCAAGTTTCACGTATATATGTGTATTGCCCTATAATACTTAAATTATTTTTATTTTTCAATTACCAGTTGACATACAATATTATATTAGTTTCAAGTGTATAACTTAACAATCAGACATTTATAAACCTTATGAAATAATTACCCTGATAAGTCTGGTACCCCCCTGGCACCATACATAGAAAATACTGACTATAGGATTAAAACCTAAAAAAGCAAACCAGCCAGACAAAAGCCCACAATCTTTACTCAAAAGGACATTTTCTACCTAGTGCTCAAGTAAAATGTATCTCCCTCTGTGTGTAGAATTTTTAGCAGAGTTGTAATTCATGTTAAGTATACTGGAGGCACAGAAAACGTATTGAATTCCATATCAACAATTCTTCTGAAAACCCAAGTAGTCATATTCTGCTTTTGCTGAGATTTTCTAAGTTACTTCCAAGGGCTATATTAAAAGAGGACTCGAGAGAAGAAAACAGAAAAGCATGAGCAGCTTTGATAAGGCAATAGCAACGAAATCTTGCTCTGCACTGCATTTGTATACACTGAAAAGCAGAACGTTGAAACAGCTGTCCCAACAATTCAGACCTAAACCATCTTTACTTAAAGCAGCTAGTATGTGACAGATATGTGTCCTTTTGGTTTAAGTTGACTGAATCATTGCATTAATTCTAAATTATAAGTAGAGTGAGAAATTTTTAGGTTAGGGAGGAGTGTCTAGATTTTTCTGTGATTATCGGTAGCTCTTCGCTTAATTGCAGTGGTCTAACAGTTCCACCTTTTGACCGAGTTCTAATCCAATCTGCAGGCTTCCTGAAAAAGAACCACCCAGGAATGTTTGGGGATTTCTGTGTAACCAGACCCTAGAAAAGCTGAAGCCACGGAGACGGATACTAGATTCAGGAGCTCTTTGAAACCACTCAGACTCTTTGCACTAGGCCAAAAATAATTTCCAGTTATCCCAAGGACTTCAAGAATTGAATCACTTAACCAAGTGCTCATACCTGCATTAAGATACTGGACCAAGACAAAAAACCCCAAGACTTGATTGGATGATGTAAAAGGATGTTGCGTAAGAATCTGGAGCCGTTGTACACTGAAGAATGTGAAGAGGTAATGTGGAAAGGAAAACGTATCTGACTACTAACCAAACCTTTATTGCAGGAGAGGAGTCAATGCAGAATATGCTACATAAAGACTAGGAATTTCATGTTTTATTTGATGATCCAACTCATTTTTTTTAATGGGAGTGTGTTTATCCACTGGAAAGCTTAATTTTTAAAAAGTTGTAATTCAATAATAATTCTAGAGAGAGGTATTGGTATGAATTTTTGAGGGAGCCTGAATAGCCTCAAAATGAGGATGACATCAGCAACTCCTTCCTAGGGCAGTGCTGAGACACAAACTCTAAAACCCCTGGGTTTTCTAGCACTAAGCGGGGCACATCCAGAACATTCCATACAGCTTCACTGTCAATACCATAATCGTCAAAAATTATCACTAGATGTTTAAGATATGTCCAAAATTTCCTCTCTAAAGGTAGAAGACTATATTTCAAATGCTACAGAGTTTTTCAGGCTTTATAACAAACTATTAAAGGTGGAAATTTCTAGGTTGACTCCTTCCTTGCTTCTGAAAGGCAGGGCTGCAGAGCTCTGACATAAGGGTGGCCACCTCTCCCTGCCGACCTGTCTCATCTGGTCTGTAGCCCTGACCCATGCCCATGAAACCCAGGGAAGAATTCTCACTGCTGTGGGCTCCTTTAAATAGGATGGCTTCTCATTCAAATTTGAATATCTCTGGTCCAATACTAGTGTGGCCATGGAACTACGGGCAGTGTTTAATCCACTAATGAACATTTCACACAGGAGTGGATGACAAAATTTCAGTCTATAGGAACACAACAGGTGGCACACCCTTAAACCTGCTGTAGTTCTCTCTCTTGGAATCTTTCACTCTGTCATTTTTTCTCCCTATTTTGTAATTTTCTGAGCATGTGCCCTCCTCTCTCTGGTCCTCTCCACCTGTTGTATTGGTAAACAAAGACTTGATTTTAATATCTCTGTCTCTGGTTAACTATATCCAAACAGATACAAATGAAGTTGTTCTTTGTGCATAGCTGTGATTTGCCACCAATTCCTGGTCAGGGTATATCCCAGCCAACCACAGAAAAAGGGTCATCTCCCCTTAAAAAGCACAAGGCATTATATGGAGCTCCACACCCCTGAGAACAGCTGTGGGAACACCACCACATAAGCATCTGCGTAAAATGGAAGCTTGCCACTTGAACTGGGGTGCAGGCTTCAGAGCACACTGCTGTCTGGAGTTCATCCAACTCTGGAGAACTTGCCCAGCAGATCCAGGAAACACTGGATTTCCATTTATGGACATTTTCCTTTACAATTTAGAACAAGGGGAGTTGTGGTTATTTTTCCCCTGATTGCTTTATTTTACATTAAAAATTTTTTTTTTTTTTGCAAAAGCTGACGTCGTTAGCACTATCTGAGGAGATTAAGCACAGGGAATTGGGTCGATTGCTGGCATGTGGGACGGCCAGTGCTTCAGTTTTTTATCATAAGCAAGTTTGAAAGCAGGTGACATGCCAGACATTCCTTCTGAAAGTAAACTAAGGTAATGATAGAAGTCAAGGCAAAAATCAGCATGTCTTTTGCAATTCTATTTGGAAGGCTGGGGTGCAGAGATGACAGTTCTGTGAGGTGGTTTACACAGCATTGTAAAAAGGAAAGTCCCCGGGGGGTGACTGAGCTACAAATAAAACAATGGACAGAGGGGACTTCCAGGGCTTCAACCTTCCCACCCTGTCCTGTCCCACCCCATGGAAATGCCCCAGCACCTTTCCGGCTCCCGTGATTGGAGCATTCTGTATAGGACATTGTCCCCACTGATGCCCAGGCTTTCATTCTAGATGACTGTGACAAGTTGGGGAAGATAAGAGGAAGATCCAAGTGCTAGCTTTCTAGAACAAATTTCCAAGACAGGTTTGAAATTCATGCTCCTAAGGAAACATTTCAGAAAAGCATCTCTTCAATTCTGTACGTTGCCCAAACGGACAGGTTTTCAGAAGAGGGGTCCCCCTGCAATCCTTGGGTGGTATTTCTGCCCAAAGCTCCTGAGAGCTCATCAGAATCAGCGAGATTCAGGGTTGGACTCTGAGCTGTGCTGTGCCTGTCACAATTTACGCAGACACTGTTTCTGGTTCTGGGTTTGAGTTTGTACAACTGAATTAATGTATCATCTTAATTACCAAGTAGATTTTTTTAAGCCTTTTCTCTTATATTTTATACCAGCTTCATTGAGGTATAATTTCTATACAAATTTACCTATTTTAAGTAGACTATTTGGTCATTTTTGACCACTGCCATATTTCAGAATATTTCTTTCATCCTCCCAAATTATCCTTGAGCCCCATTGCAGTCAGCCCCCTATCTGTGGTCACTGATGATTTGGTATCTTTCCTTGTAGTTTTATATCTAGAATTTCATGTAAATAAAATCATATAGAATCTGATTTTTTTGTGTCTGGCTTCTTTTACTTAGCACAATGCTTTCAGATTCATCTATGTCCTGTATGTATCAGTAATTCATATACATAACATCCTAACCATTTCTACATGTTATCAAATTGACTTTTATCTGGATTTAAAAATAAAAATTTATGTGGGTCGTGTGGAAAAGCAAATCAACTTTTGTTGCCTTTTTGAAAAAGCATATAATCGTAAGAATATATTTAAGTGCAATTGACCTTTACTGTTTTCCTGAAATAAAAGATTCCCCCATAGTTAAATTGAAGTTATAAATGCACACATATTTTTAGCCATTTGTCAGGTAAATCTGAATGTGAAGAAAATTTCTATATATATCAAAAATACAAATTAATTAACAACTTCTAGGTAAATGTTGGTAGCTAGGGCATAAATCTGGACTAGACCAAGAGTTCCAGAGAAGTTTAAAATTACGATTGAGTAATCAATTATTAGAAAGATCAAAGCAAATAAAAGCTTCCATCTTTCTCATGATATTTGTTAGTAATTGTAACAAGGAAAAATGGATGGAGCTTAGTGATAATAAAAGCTACAACAGTAAAAATATTATTATATTATAGCTTACTTACATAGTGCATGGTTTATGCCTGGTGCTGCTCTGAGCACTAAATCGGTCATTAACTCATCTAAATTTCCCAGCAACTTTTCTAGATGAGTGTTCTCTTATTACCTCTATTTTACAGATAAAAAAAAGGCTCAGAGCAAACTAAGTAACCTGCCTTGAAGAGAGCTGAAGCCAGCATCTGGCCCTAGGGTCCTGCTCCAGAGCCTTGACTTGACCTCTGGCATACTCTTAACCCCAGCAGTACCTAGAGAAAATGTTCACATTGGCAAAGGGGGTTTGATACTGTCTTTGCACAAGGGTAGGAGATCAAGCAAGAGCAGAGGTTGCAAGCCAGAGCCAGACAGGGTATTCTGATGTAGGAAGAGGCCCAGAATAAGGCAGTGGAAAGAGGGTGGAACTGAGAAACACTGGAGCATACTCTTCACATAAACAAGGCGGCTGGTTGGCCTGGTGCCCTGGGGCCTGCTGCCCATTTTCTAGCCTGGGTCTGGGTGACCTCTGGGGATTCTTTCAGAGCTAACATGTTAGGAAAATCAGAAATCTTTGTTCAGAGTTCACTGTGACTTGGCTTTATTGATGTGGGCCAATAGTCCACAATCTGCTTGGATTGTAAGTAAGGGATGTTGACAAGGAACCATTGACTGCATATTGAATTCATTCAATATTGAGAATTTGTCTTTTTTTAAATGGTGCTTTGTAATCTGATCTAACAGTTTTTGGACTCTGGAACTAGATTGCCTGGTTTTGAGTCTTGGCTTTGCCACTTACTAACAGTGTAACTTTGAGCGTGTTACCTCATCTTTCCAAGCCTCTGTTTTATCATCTGTGAAAAGGGGAAATTAATAGTACACCCATGTCATTGTGTTGCTTTGAAGACTAAAGCGTTATTATGTACAAAGGATTTACAACAGTGGTGACAAAGAGTGGTGACAAATAGTAAGTATTATGTGTTAGCTATTATCACTATCCAAAAATGATGATAGATGGAAATATCTGTCCCACCTTCTGAGATATAATAAACAATAGTAACCTGTACTAACATAAAATTTACCTTCAAGATTTATTTTGCAGGGCTTTGTCCCTTGATCCTGCTGGACGGTGGGACACTGCACAATACTGGTGGGTAGAAATACAAGGAGCAGAGGACGCAAGAATATGAAAGGGTCAATGTTGGCTATACCAAGATTTTCAGTTTTCTAGATGCCACTCATTCAGCTAGCACGTTGGGCATGGATAATACAGTTGGTCTCAACCAACATTTTCTAATGGGTCCATAGAGAATGGTAACAGAAACATGATCTAAGATGTAAAAGGAGTAATAAATCCGGATCCTCTTTCTTATTCAATTCAACAGAACATTTATTTTGCACCGTGCGCTAGACGCTGTACCAGGTGTTAGGGATACAGAGTGATTAGCGAGGCTTCACAGGGACGCCCACCTGTCCACAGTGGACTTGATGAGTTGCTATCCCACGTGATCAGGAAGTTATGGGGAGCCAGGAGAGGAACCGTGGATCCTGGCCAGTGATGGAGGGAAAGAATGAAGTTTCAGCAGAGTGGGCACGCTGGTTGCCCAGGCGGAAGGGAAGAGAGGACCCTGTTGTAACTCTCTGACGGGCCTGTTTTCCTTGATTCTTTTTTAGACCTCAGCTGATCAGGGCTGCCAATTTATTTCTGAGTGTGCGCACTTGAGATTGGACCTCTCAGTTTGAGGAAGGGGCGGGCTGCTCACTATCTCGGTACCCCTGGACCACCCCAGGAGAGGGGGAGGGCCCTGGCACATTCCTCCAGGAGGATCTCGGGGCCGCAGCCTCCGCGCCACGCCCTCGGCCCGGCCAGGTGTGCACGAGGGGGGAGCCCGCGGCTGGGTTGAGCCCTTTTACAGCTCCGTGTGTGCTGTTTGTCTGCCTCCCGAGGGCTGGGTCCTCCTTATTCACAGGTGAGTCACACCCTGAAACGCAGGCTCTCTTCCTGTCAGGACTGAGTCAGGTAGAAGAGTCGATAAAACCACCTGATCGAGGAAAAGGAAGGCACAGCGGAGCGCGGAGTGAGAACCAGCCAGCGGCCGCCAGACTCCCGCAGCGACCCCTGCAGCGGCGGACGGCGCGCCGGCCCGGCCCGGCCCGGCCTGGCCCGGCCATGCCTACTATCTGGGTCAGCTGCTGCCTCTGCTTGTCGCTGCTCCTGCCTGCCGCCCAGGCCACCTCTAGGAGGGAAGGTGAGTCGGTGGCCGCGAGGAAACGTCGCAGCCCTGGGCTGTGAACGGGCCTTTCTGTGCAGACCTGATGGCTGAACACACCTCCGAGGATGCCCACTTTGCCCAGAACCTCTTCAGAGCTCCTTCCTCCCATCCCAGCCCAGATCTGGGGCTTTTCCAGAGACAGGGTTCCAATAAGACTAATATTACCATATAAAGCTGTCTGATTTAAAAGCTGGGAAGCCAATAGGTGTGCCAAACCGGGGTTTTTCTTACATTAACCATGTTCCTTGATTGCTTTTTTGATCAAGGGGCCCCTGTGCAATCAGTACTATATTGATGTATAAATGCTTTTCCCGTTGAGTGTTTTTTATCGATGGGATTTCGGTGGGAATGTTTTCTGTGACTGTGAACACCACAAAGATTGGAAATGAAACTCTTCAATAATCCTTCTGAAATTCCTGTTTCATCTTTGGGATGAAAAATGAGGTTTAAGAGTCTTAAAGATGCTTTATTTTTTATTACTGTTACTATTTTTGCATAATATTCATTCAACAGGCATTTATTTGGCACATATGTCATTGATCATTTGATCTTATCCGGGGCACCCAGTGGCTGTCACGTTGTCAGAAGTTCAGCTGATGTAAACAAAACCTTCACCCTAGCAACCGTTTACTATGTTCATGTATCAGCTATGATAACACTAACGGGTGTTTTCCTTATCACTTAGTTTTACCAACGATACTTACCTGTATAATTACCCTGAATCTTCACCTTTCTATTAAGTCCTGCATCTGATGGCATTCCTATAATCATTTCAATTGGGCTATGAGCCTTTTTCACACTTGTGCATGTGTGAACATGAGATAATGTTCATGTGTAAATGGGATCATCTTAGATATCCCATTTTTTGCCGTGCAGTCTGTTGATGCCGGCCTGAATGTATGTGAATGGCATGAATATTTCAGCATGTGTTTAAATGTACAGATACAGTTCTTCCAACCCATCCTCATAACTACCATTTTAAAAACTATTTCTGAAAATAATGATGTAGGTTACGTTGCCTCAGAGTTAGGATAGTCTTGACCTAGTGAAAAACAGAAAAAGTAAGCATAGTTTCTGAATATTGGAATTCACAGGGACTGCTTATAGATCAACTACTAGAATCTCTAGGCTTAAAAGATGAGAAAAGGGAAATGGGTTTGCACAAAGCCACAGAAAGAGCTGTTGGCAGAGACAGAACTGGGACTTAATTCAGGTTCTTAGGGTGGAACTTTGGGGACCACATCACAAAAGTAATAAGGAAACAAGGTACATATTTGCATAATTGAAGCAATCTTCCCTTTGGTTATATAATTGTGTGTGTGTGTTAGCATTAGATAGTAGAAACAAATGTGTCAGATGTTATCAACTGTTTAATTAAATTAGACTGGCCTGACCAGGCAGTGGCGCAGTGGATAGAGCTTTGGACTGGGATGCGGAGGACCCCGGTTCGAGACCCCAAGCTCACCAGCTTGAGCGCGGGCCCATCTGGCTTGAGCGAAGGCTTGCCAGCTTGGACCCAAGGTCGCTGGCTCCAGCAAGGGGTTGCTTTGGTCCACTGAAGGCCTGCGGTCAAGGCACATGTGAGAAAGCAATCAATGGACAACTAAGGTATCGCAATGGCTATGAAAAACTAATGATTGATGCTTCTCACCTCTCTCCATTCCGGTCTGTTTGTCCCTATCTGTCCCTCTCTCTGACTCTCTCTTTGTCCTTGTTAAAAAAATAAAATTAAATAATTAATTAATTAAATTAGACTGCAGTGGATAGACTGTGGCCTCTTCTTAAGGATGGACCAACTCTGAGCATTCTATCTAGGCCATTAAGTCAGAAGCAGTGTTCAGGCTTATTTCTAGACCATCTCCTTCTTTGGGGATGGACTGCTTAAGGTATTAGACTCCCTTCCCAAATAGGCATCATTTTGGGGTTCGATGAGAGTGTGAAAGTTTGGTTTTAGGGTGGAGCAGTCATGCTTTTTCATTCATGGCATACTGGAATATAGTGGAAGTTGAACTGAAAGTTCCGTACTTGTCACCTCCCTAAGTGATGGGCATCTGTGTGTCCTGTGGGCTGCACCTATGATAGTCTAAAGACATTGCTTCTGGTTGTTTGCTGAAAGGTGAGATTATGGTGTTAGACATCATTAGCGAGACTCACTAAAGCACAGGATTCACAGTCAGCCTGACCTGTCTTCACATTTTACCTCATTCACTTACTGCCTCTTTATAAGTAAGCTTTCGGGCTCCTCTCTTCGGCTGCTTGGAGTCTGCTTCTTCACCTGTTAAATGGAGGCACTAGCACCACACAACCCTATAGAGCTGTTGAAAGGATGAGAGATTATTGTAAAGTGACTTAACATGCATGGAACCATATTCCTCTAAAAGTCTAAACCCAGCAGTATAGGTATAATGAACTTGGATGTCTGACAGTCGGTAGGGAAAGTAAGTACTCCCCTTCAGGACTTCCCAGTCGGTGTGGGAGAATGTGGCATATAGTGCCAATAGTCTGGATCGTAGTTCACATGACTGGAGAAGGGGCTAGAAGAAGACTAGCCATGTAGCTAAGAATCTGGTCCTGAAGTGCCCTACATGCCAGGCCATTCAGTTAGGATGGTGCCCTGCAGGCAAAGAAGAGTTGCAGATGGTTTAGTAGCAGGGAGTGAGCGAGGTCACTCACTGAAGGGCTTTGAGGACAGAGCTGAACTAGGGGAGGCCAATGAATGGTCACTGCAATAATAAAATTGAAAGAGGGTAAAGGCTTTCATCATGGTGATGGAAATAGTAAAGAGGATACAGGTTACAGAGAACTTTAGAAGGTAAAATCGAAAGAATGTGGTGATCCAGTAAGTGTGTTTATAGTAATACCAGTAAGAGAAAATTGTGAAGACTAGGAGTTCAAGATGGGTCCAAGGCTTCAGGCTGTGTGATTGGTTTGACAGTGATGCCATTAAAGAAAATGAGGACTGTAAACGAAGTAGAGACTTGGGAGCAAGGCTGAGCAGTGAAGAGGAGGGATTGAGTTCCTTTGGGGACCGGTTGAGCTTGAGATGAGCGTAGAGATGTCCAACAGCCCTGGTTAATAACTTTAACTATCATTTTGAAGTTTAGAGAGCAAAGCCTTGACAATAGACAAGACAACCTGGGACACAGAAGTAAAAAACAAAACAAAACAAAAAACCATCCTCAGCACCTAACAATGAAGGAGAATCAGGAGGAATGAGCACTGAGGAGAGAGGCGAATGGAGAAAGCAGTGTGTGTTCGCCAAAGAGTTAAATGGTTCAACAATGTAGAAGTGACAAATGGAATTCAGATACAAAAATATGAACGTACAAAGAAGAGGACTAAAATACACTGTTGGATTTAGCCGTCAGGTGAGTTTAGAAGTAATTTTTCTAGAATGCTGAGCTCAGAATACAAGATTACCATAGATCACTGATGTGGTTTCTCCCATGGCCTGTTACGGAAAAGAAGTGCTATGGCTAGTGGAAAGGACCCACGGAAAGGTGTATGCTCTCATGGATTCTGCTATTTAAATTGTTTAAGTGGTATAGCATCAGGCATAAGAGTGCAGGGTCTGGAGTATGGCTGCCTGGTATCAAGTTCTAGCTCCGGCACTGACCAGCTGTGGGATTTAGGCAAGCTACTGCACCTGTCACTCAGTTTCATCATCTCTAAGATGCAGATAATAAGTTGTCATGAGCCTTACTTGTAAAGCACTTTATAGTACCTCGTGAGCACTCACTATGTGTTCAATAGTATTGTTATACAACTAACTGTCCTGCCAGTACTGAGTGTTGGTATATTGCCTTCTGAATTTTAAGTGGTGAAATTTTTGAAGGCTCCTTGAATTAGCTCAAGAAAAGTGATGAGGAGTCTTTTGATTAGGCCAGAATGAATCCTAAGTTTTACCTAATGGCACAAATGACAAAGAATCAAACTAGGAACCTGAAGCAGATTGGAATTTCAACACTAGATTTTATATCATGGGTTCTACTTGCCTTCTGTCAGCCACCAAATTTCATCACATAACTGATTCAGCAAAATCTGTTGCTCTCTAGAATAAGCCCAAATATAAGATGACCCCATGTAAGGCAGTCTTTCACTTCTTAATAGTTAAGGTCTCTCTGCTCTTCCCAACTCCTCCACCAAATAAAATAAAACAAAGGATTTGGCCAACTTAATTATTTGGCATACTTAATTACTTAAGTACTCTTAGCAATATAGATGCAGTGGTTACATGTCTCTTTATATTTAATTTAGTAATTAATTACACAAACAAAGTCACGTAATTTATAAACTAATAACTTAGAAGTATTGGTTAGTTCATTCACGTTCCATGCAGCAATTCGAGTCAGATTCTTTTTGTTCATCTTTAGCATTCCTGAAGGTGCTTCAATACGCTTCCTGCTGTGCTGTGGACAGGCAACCTGAGATACAGCTCTATTTGAGTCTGTTTTTGATGCTGTCTTTAGAAAGTACACAATTTCTTTCCTTTTTTAAAAGATTTAAAAAAAAATTTACTCATTGCCTGACCTGTGGTGGCGCAGTGGATAAAGCGTCGAACTGGGAACCCTGAGGTCGCCAGTTCAAAACCCTGCACTGGTCTAGTCAAGGCACATATGGGAGTTGATGCTTCCAGCTCCTCCCCCCTTTCTCTCTTTCTCTCTCTCTCTCTCTTTCTCTCTCTCTCTCACACACACTCTGTGTCTCCTCTCTAAAATGAATTAAAAAAAAATTAAAAAAAAAATTTACTCATTTTGGAGAGTGGGGGTGTGGGGGAGGAGCAGGAAGCATCAACTCCCATATGGGCCTTGACCAGGCAAGCCCAGGGTTTTGAACCAGCGACCTCAATCTTCCAGGTTGAAGCTTTATCCACTGCACCACCACAGGTCAGGCCCAGAAAGTACACCATTTTCAAAACATTTAAAAATCATTCTTCAGCGTATACAGTGCTCTTCACAGTGTAATTATTTTGAAAGGCTGACTTACGACAACTTTTAGCACTGATAATTGTGAGATAACTAAAACGATGAGGATTTTGTTCACTACCTTGGCCTCTTTCTCACTGATAGGTATCCATAACATTGATTGAGGTCATGTCAAATTAATGTGTCTTCCCCAAACAGTCCTTTAGTTTTTAAAATAAAATCCTTGAGAAAGAGCCTTACTATATGACAGATTGTTAAAAGACTTAAAATGTGACCATTTTTCCCCCTGAGGGATAAACAATTGAAAAATAAAGACCTTTACCATATATTCAAGTGTGTTCATAATAAATATGAGTATGGATTGAAATGTAAGTTAGAAATTTCTACGTAGGCTAAATTCTGGGTGTGTTGAATTAGGGGTAGCCAGCTACTGGTTTAGCTCCACTGGTTCAAGAACCTGAGGAAGAATGTTGATTTGTGATCAGTGTTTATGGGAAAGCCAGGAGCGTGAAATTAACATGTCAATCCTGAGAATATATCCTGGGAATATTTGTCCTGTTCAAGTTCTTAGTGGCTTAACTGTACTGACATTTTTTCCCACTAGAGAAATTTGCAAGGACAAGACTCAAATTGTCTATTACCCGTGTAGAAATAGGAACCCTATGGATTCTGGAATATTTTAATTTAGTCACAAATGAGACCTCATAGATGACTGAATCATTACTGGGCTGTGTTCTAATATAACCCCCAGGTACATGATGTAATAGTTGAATCATATCCAAGGCCGAAAGCTAAGTCTTTTCTGTGTCTGTGGGTGACTCTACATCTGTGTTTGTGCCTCCCCAACAAGCGTGTGCTTCTTATGTCACTGTTATGAAAGAAGAAAAGAATGGTTCTTCCTCCAGTACCGACCAGCATAAGGGCTCGCGTCTTCCCCTTCCGCGGGGTCGGAAGAGATATGGAGTTTAGCTGAACAAAGGCATTCATTACCTCCCCTGCACTTCTTCAGCCTTCAAGAGAGACCAGCGATTTTCAACCTTTTCATCTCATGGCACACATAAACTACCAAAATTCTGTGCCACTCCAAAAAAGATACTTTTTGCCGATCTGACAAAAAAAACAACAAATAGGTATACTTTTGATTCATTCCCTCCAGATGGCTATTGTTGTGTGGCCGTTGTCATTTTTTTTTTTTTTTTTTAATTTGGCAACCTAAGGGAAAAGAGGTCAGTGCCCCTGTCTAAATAGTCAGGTAGTGCATGTTTTAAAAATTCTTGCAGCATACCAGTTGGAAAGCAAAATCACTGTTCTGGACCATTTACAGAATTCCAACTATTTCTCTTCCAGATTTTATTTGTATTTCATATGTGAATATGGATTGTAACATTCTAAAAAGAATTAAATTGAAGCCAAATCATTTCCTTCACTAACTTAAACTTTGGGAAAAGTATCCAAATGTTCAGCTGTACTTATGTGTGTGTTTGTGTGTGTGTGTGTGGTTCTTACAAAAAAACAAGTTTGCAAGTTTCACCACTTTCTTCTCTTATTACAACATCCTGGAACTAAACGAGAGTGGGTCTTAGGGGTTCTCTACAAAAGCCTCTCATGTCACAGATGAGGAAAATGACACCCAGGGAGATAAAGTCACTGTCTGAATTCTCACAGTGGATAGATATAGCAGAGCTGGGTTCCAGCATGCGTGACCCTCGTGTAAAAATGGAGAGGGAGGTCGAGGCTCAGGAAAGGTCTTGCTTTGACGAGAGCCACGCAGGCGGTCACAGGACCAGACTCGACTGCTGGTGTTCTGTAACAAGCTACCTTCTCAGCTTATTTCTAATTCTTGAGAGTTATTTAAATTCATTTCCGATGGAATGGAATCTTGATCCACTACTAAGAATATGCCTTACATCTCCAGGTCAGACATCTGTGTCCTGTCCACTCAGAAGTCTCTGTTTGTGTATGTGAATCATTATAGAGGCTGTTCCTTCAAAAATGTGAGAACAGGTTAAAAGCTAGCACAAACTCTAGTTTGTGGGGCACTGACAGAACAGATTTTAAATAACCAAGTCTTTTTTTCTCTCTTTCTCTGTTGAACAAGTGTCTCAGTTGAAAAAAGAAAAAGCACGGTTTAAGGGACAGCAATCAGCCTTTCAGTTTTCTCAGTCATTGTCCTGCAGTGACTGTTGACATTTTGAATCTACAGATGCGTATTTGTGGCCAGAGTTTCTTTTCTTTTCCCTGCTGGAAACCATTGGTATAACGTTTGGAGTTTTTCAGGGTCGCATCTGTTTATCGCAAGAACGTTGACCACGTAATCTTTATGCATACTGCTGTTTCAAATCACTACCCACTTTGCTTTTGGTGAAAGGAGATTCCTAATGTTTAAAGATCGCTTCTCATCTCCAACAGGCGGGTCTGTTGCAAGCAGAACATCCAACAGTGAGCCAGCCTTCTGCTCTGGCCTCATCAAGGTTGTACATGCTAGGAGGTGATCTTCACCGACTGAGATCTGTGGGGACAGAGAGGAAGTCACAGCTGTCCTGACGTGGGAAATGACAGTGGAGCTGTAGCACATTTGTCCCTATTAGATACAGGACACATGGCTTCCATTCCCTCATGAGGGTGTCATGGTCCAATCTCTTCTTGGAATATTTGTTACTTCTACTTATGGATATAAAAAAATGGTTAAACTCCTAAAAGGCCATTTAATTCATTTTCTGACTTTAAGCAGTACAATTTTAATTTATTGTTTTCAAATGGATTCTGTTTTGAGAAAAGAATCTTTAAGGAAGATGTTATAAATGCATTCCATACATACTTTTCCAACATTGTAAATGTAAATGGATTATTACTCTTCTGTCAAAATTGGAAACTATCATGGTATATAATAAGCATGCATATACCTAAATGCATGTATCTTTGTGAAGGGATGTGGTGTAGCAAAAAATCTATGGCTAATCTCCACGTACAAAAAGATGTCCCTAAAAGCAATAAAAGATTTAAAGAGGGAGACTTATTAGGTAACTTTCTTTTAAAGGAGCCAACAGAACGCAAATTCAGATGATTGAAGTACTATATGGAATGTATGTGCCCAAAGTTACAATACAAATCAGAACTTCCTTTTAAACTTTTCTTTATTCATTTCTTTATGTCAGTGCCCCACAACTTCTGTCCTTTGGTCCTCGTTTTGGTGTCACTTCTACCCATCCTGAACTCTCTACTTTTCTTTATTTCAGCTGGTTAGTGAAGGGGCACATGACACAGTTTACTGGGCCAGGTAGAAAGTGCACCACCAACACTATGCTCTTTGAGTAACAATCAGCTGTGCTTTCTGTACTGGAGTGCTTGACTTTATAGATGAACTCAGAGAAATACAGACGTTGCTATTTCTATGGTCAGAGTGTGTGGGGTTACCTGCGGGAGGAAGGGCACTTTCATACAGAACCCTGGACATTACTGCATCCCCGTGCTGTAGCTGGCACCAGCTGGCTTGGTATGGAGCCCTGGAGGGTGCCAGGTGTGAGAGGAGGGGGGGCTCTTCTGTGTCTCTTGCGACCTATTCTTCTCTTCCCTGTCATCTTTCAACCCACTCAGACTGAATCCTCAGCCCCCTAGTTTGTCCTCAGCTTCTTTGCCAGTCAGCCAGAAATCAGTGTCCCCAACGTCCCTGTTCACTGGGGCTTCCTTTCCCTCTTCCCATTGGCTGCCCAGACCCTGGTGGGGAGTGAGAGGAAGACATTTCCAAGTGTGATCTTCAGGCATGGTCTTCATGAGGTTGAGTTATCTATGTCCACATGTGCCTTTTCTAAGTCTGTGGGGTAATAAAATATGGTACAAACTCAGTGAAAATAGGTGACTCCTTACAAGCCATGACCTCTCCAAAGAAAAATGTGGTGGTCTGAGTTTCACTGACCCCATAACTTGAGACTTTGTAGAGTTGGAAGGAATTGCCCGCCCCCCCTTCATCATTCAGAGTGGCCTGTGCGATTAGAACCCTGACCTCTGTGTCCCTCTTTTCAGAGCGCTTCCTGCTGCAGCCTGACTTACCCTGCTCGGGCATTTACATGTCCTGACGACAGCAGAATCAGGCAGGATGTGGTACCAGGGGTTGGAGCTACAAAAAGGCAGCTGAGAGAAAACTGAATTCAGTGAAACGTATCTTAGCGAGGAAAGTACTAGTTTAGTTCTCTTAAGTTAATTAGAAGACATACTGTCAAAAGCTCAAACTGGAGGCGCAGTTGCATATTAAACTGTACAATTCAGCAGTTTCAAGGTATTTACCCAAGCTGAGAACCATATTAAACCATAGAAAGAAAAATCTTAACGTAGGACATTTTAAACTAGAAAATATATTTATGAGCTTTTCCATCATCACACATTAGAATTATATAATAAAAATACTCATCTCGTCATCTTAAGTATCTCAGATTTAGAGACTTTAATTTTTTAAGTTTTAATTAACTTAAAAAATGTTTTTTAGTTACAGTTGACTTACAATGATATATCCATTTTAGGTGTACAACGCAGTGATTAGATATTTATGTAACTTACAAAGCGATCACCCCAATGTGGAGACTTTGATTTTTGCAAATGGGATGATAATGCTTTTGATACCAAACTGATAGATGTCAGGAGTGTATGTTGCCTTAGACTTTGTAAGTAATGTGCAGTTGGAGTATTTGAGAACTAATTTTAAAGTACATTAGAATAGACTGCTGTTGAAGAATACTTTCAATCATTGCTTTCATTCTGAAACTAAGCATTTGACACATTTTTAAAAAGTAAATACTGTTCTCAACTTTAATTTTATTCGTCATTTTTAATCTAGCTACTTACATGGATGTGAAAGTTGCGGTCTTTGAGCATAAAAGGGATGTCAGTTTCCCTGAGGCCAATTCTTTGACTCCATGAAAGTGAAAGAATATAAGATAATGTTCAACTTTCAGGGTAACTACTTTGAACAACCAAAACAGAAAAAGGTTGTCTGGACTGTAAGTCCAAACTCACCTCTCCCCACAATGAGACTTTTCCTTTTCGGAGCAAAAATGTAAAGAAGCAGGGGGAGTAAGGATAGAAGGTGAAGCAGAAGTGAACTGAACGGGGGAGAGAGAAAGAGATCTCAGTGGGCAGTGTCATGGGAAATCGGGCTGGAAAAGTATGTAGGGTTAGAACAGGGACATCTCTGCAGCCCTGTTAAGGAATTCTAGTCTTTATCCCCCCCAAAATAAATAAATAAAAGAAAGTCACTGGAGTTTTGAGCAGAGAGGGAGTAGAAAATTTGTATTTTGAACAGGTTTTGTGAGTACTCAATGGAGGGAGGCAAGGGAAGTTGCAGGAAATTCAGTTAGGAAGCAACGGCAGGTAAGAGGTGATTGGGGTTTGGTCTAGAGTGGTCATGGAGGAGGTGGACTTAGATGGACTCAAGATATTTAGGGGGTCATATCAATAAAATGTGGTGCGGATAAAATATGGGCAGGTAAGAAAGATAGCCTATAAGGATAGCTTCTAGCTTTCTGACTTGATGGGATGACAACCACGAGTTTGCTTTCAAACAGATTTTGTGCAGCAGGCTTTTGAGACAACGAGTTGGAGATGTAAGTGTTTGGCTGAGTGTGAGGGTCTAGCACTGCAAATGAAGTCTGGGCCATGGAAGCGTCTTGGCGTGTCAACACCTCTCATGGTTATTGAAGGCCTTGGCTTGGATGAGAGTTCTAGAATGAAGAGTCATGGAGGTTTAAGACAGAGCGTTGGGGAACATCAACATTTAGAGTTGGGGTTAGAAGAGGAGCCACAATGACTTGGATGCAGGTGGGGGGGCAAGGCCAGAAGCCAAGAAGAAACCTGACAGTATGGCATTGTGATAGTTAAGGGAAGAAGAAATTCTCAAAAGGGAAGGAAAGAAAAAGGTTCAATGTCTCTGAAAGAGAATGAGGGGCACAAGATGCTAGAATGGAAACCACAGGGCACACACCTTCCTTCTAAATAAGGAAGAGAATTGAGTGTCATCTCTGGATGGTGTATACTTGGACTCATCCTCAGGGGATTACAGGTAACTTATTTTATAAACTTGCTGCTGTCTAACTGGATCAGTATTAGTGCACTGCGCAGCTGAAATGGAAGCGAGAGCCACAGAGCTCTATGTAATAGCAGCCGGCACACATTGTCAAGTTCAAACCTGATGCTCAAATTCCTAGCTTGTGAGCTAGTCCCATGCACCAGCCAAGTACATTACCTATCCAGACGGCCAGATTACTGCAAACTGATCTCATGGTCTCAAGCCTGCCTCATGGCCTTGTCCCTCTCCCGCACAGCCCTCGGCTTGCTGCCCTGTGAGGTGCCAGGCAGACGGTCTTCGCAGCTACTGGCTCACGGGCCACAGATGGGCAGGCAGTCCTGGCACAGAAATAGGGCATTTGGTGGAGGCAGCAACCTGGAAGAAAGTCTCAGACATTCCTTCTAACTCGAAGCACTACGTTCCTCTTACAATTCTTCTGGTTCCCATTTCACTGTAGATTTGGGCGGGGGGGGGGCGGGGGGTGTTTTGAAACATTAGCTTTTCTACACTGAATGCCATATATGTAGACAATGTAGTCTGTGTATTGTGTTAAGAAATTTTCATATTGGGTCCCTGGACTCCTGGGAGATTTCTGTATGTTCAGGTTCTTGTTTAGCAATTTTTAGAGTCAGACTTTCTTTCTTCATTTCTTGTTTCCTCCTTCTATTCATTTTTTCATCCATCCATTCCTCCACCCATCCATCCAACAATCACTCTCCCAAGCGCTGTGTTAAGTACTGTGAGGATACAAACATGTGAAATGCTAAAGGGAAAGTAAGTCCTGTAAACAAATAGTGATGACATGGGAAAGAAAGTGACATGCCAGGAGAGAGGAGACATGGAGTCCTGTGGGCATTCAGAGGAGAAAGTAGCTCTGAAGGGTTACCAGCAGGGACCCTACACAATCTGACTTATGCTCTTAAAAAGCTGGCTCCAGTTGCTGTGTGACTTTTAGGAGGGTGGAGGAAGGTAGTGCCCGAGGCAAGGGAAGTAGCCAAGGTAGGGGCCTGGGGTTCGGAGGATCCCTGCTGCATCCCCGACACCTCTGAGGGTCTGTCTGTTGCAGAGGTCAGTAGAGCCACATCTGCAGGGATTTTTTTTTAATTTTTAATTTTATTCATTTTAGAGAGGAGGCACAGAGTGAGAGAGAGAGAGAGAGAGAGAGAGAAAGAGAGAAAGGGGGGAGGAGCTGGAAGCATCAACTCCCATATGTGCCTCGACCAGACCAGTGCAGGGTTTTGAACTGGCGACCTCAGTGTTCCCAGGTCAACGCTTTATCCACTGTGCCACCACAGGTCAGGCCATCTGCAGGGATTTGACAGCAGTGTGAATTGTTAATTTCGTTGTTACTTTTAGAACACTAAAAATGTAATAATTCCATGAACTGTGTGAAGATGGCGATTAGATCACCTGGGTGAATAGTGTTTCATATTCATAAAAACCATTTAGTGTTTTTCAAGTTCAGAACAATAGAAAGAGGATCCGCTTAACACAAATGATCCAAAGTACGCGAAATTGTCCCAAGTTCTCGTCATTGTTTGCAGCGTTTCCTATGGAAAATTTAAAATGGGGGCTGGATGGACGGCAGCCTTCAAGGCCTTGCCCCAAGTCCCACCGAAGGAAATATTTTCGGTTTCCTTCCATTCTCCTAAGGATACAGCTTGGAAACAGCCTTTGGCCCTGCGCTTCCTGCCCCGACTGGCTGAAGTTGTGTGTCGGAGTGAGGGTGGCAGTGTGAGGTAGCCCTCGGGGTCCCGCACCCTTGTTCCCTTGTGGAAGGAGGGTTCCCCGCTCCCTGGGGCTGCGGTTCGGCCTGGGTCTGGCTACCTAGCGGCCTTTTCTAAGAAGCACCTGAAGGCTCAGCGATGGTGTGCTGTAATAGTTATTATTATAATGAGCACCTAAGGGCCAAAGAGGGAGTATATGGCACAGTCAGGCACAATTACTACCCATGCTTTACTAGACTGGAAAACAGAAGTGAAAATCTGAGTAAAAGGACCTGGTTTTAGGGGTGTTTATGGAAGGTGTGAGGAAACTTGATGGTTCTCATTCTTTTAGCTGGGGAGAGAAGCCCGGCAGACAGAGACAGGGATTTTGGGGCGTTGGAGTTGAGGGGACAGAGAGGTGACAGAGACCTCTTGAAGAGAGGTCCTTAGTTTGGAAAGAGTACTATACACACGAACAGTCAAACAAGAGAAATGGAAGGGACCGGGCACCCATGATAGAGGGCAGTGAGAAGGAGAAAGCCCCGCCGGCCTTGATTCCCAGACTGTGTAAGGCTTCGGGTCTGTTTGGGGTCCGAGTCTGATTGGTGTCTAAATTTCCTGGTACAAGCATATCCTTAGACCAGGTCCCAGATCCATGGCTGTCCATGGTGAAATAATCAAAACATGGATAATGTGATGAGTAGGTGACAAAACCTAGTATATATTAGGTAAATACACGTGGAATACTTTGACAAAATAAGATGTTAGCAGCTCCCTTTTCTGGAATCGTGCTTCATCATGAACTCCCAGTGGCGGAGCACCCTGTGCGGCCTCACTGCTGGGAGGGAAGGGATGTTTATTAATTGAATGAAGTGTGTGTACAGCTCACTGAGGACAGCGGAAGGGAGGAGGGAAAGGAATACCAAGCAGTAAAACAGACTTGATCAATGAGGTACTTTGGAGAGAACTGGGATCTGGCAGGAGGGCCAAAGAAAATCTGCAACAACAGGACAGGCATATAGTTTGACGTATTTGTTATGTACGTAGGTCATGATAATTTATAAGGAAGACATGGTGCCTAGTCGATAAATAGCCTAAGACCCTGAACAGACCCGTATCAGAGTAGAAGTAAAATAAGAAACCAGCTTGTGGCACGTTTCAGTCCCCCCCCCCCTTCCTTACCCATCTCACCCACTTCCTAACTTTTATTTCCTTTCACTGCTTTCTGTATTCCTCCTTAACAAATATCACTATCCCAGTATTCTCTCTCTCTATTTCTTATATTTTTTCCTTCTGTCCAGCTTGCATGAAAACTCCGTGAGGGCAGGAACAGCTATTGGTTTTGTATACCACTTTATCCCCACTGCCTAGAACAGGCTTGGCAGGTAGTAGCTGCTCAATTTGTATTTTTTGAATGAATGGACGAATGAGTGGACTGTTGACAAAAGGGAAATTTTTAAGACCTGCATCTTTATACACCTATCACCTGCTTTTGTGTCTGGCCTCCCTGATAGAACTTAGAGAACATATTCATGAACTTGGCCCAGAATTTGGAAGAGTAGCCAGTAGATTACAAAAATGAAAAATGAATATTAAAACATACTAGGCTTAAGATTGAACAAGACTAAACATAAGGGAAGGAAAGTATAATAATAATAGTAGTAGTAACAATAATTAATAATAATAAAAACCTTTTAGAATTTTCTATTGTTTTTAATGTACTACAGGTATATCCTTGTATTTGTGTCTATTAATCTAAATAAATCATTGTATTATAAGTTAAAAAAACCTTTTCTCTAGACTAGGCTTCCGTGGAGAAAAGTTTCCCCTCCAAGATCAGGGAAGACAGTATCTGCTATATATCAGTGTTTGTATTTTTAAAGCATATCCAGACATGTGGGGACACGTGGGTTCCTTTGAGTGGTAGAAACACTTCTAGGAGTTTCCTAAAGTGTAAGAGAACATTCATTCATTTGTTCATTAAAAAGCAACTAAGTACCTACAATGGACCGGACACTACCGTGTGTTAGGGTTTCACTTTCTTTTTTTTTAAAGCGTGAGTGCTTTCTGCCTGTTTGAAGAGCAGAGTCAAGTGCAAAGATTTGCCTGGCTTCATTTCAGAAATAAATTTTAACAAATATTTTTTGCCAATATTTAAAAATAAGTACATTTCATACCCAAAGCCAAAATTTTATGTTCTTTAAAAACATAAATGGACATGCTAACTATAATGGGCATCATTTCTATGTGACAAGATCAGCTGGGGGTGACATGCGTCTTCTCCCTTTAGCTCTTTCAGTAGAGTCCCCACTGTTCCCTGTTGCCCTATTCCTAGCTTGGCAGTGCCCTTGGACAACCAGTGTGGCCGTGGCAGGGGTTGGGCAGAAAATGGTCACAATGAGGAAGACCAGGCACAAGCTGCATGAGGCCCGTCTGTTAAGCCCAGTTGCAGAGATAATCTAGAATTTGAAACATAAAAAATTATTTTCTCAGTAGTAAGACTGAGTAATAATGGGTTTTAAGGGAATTGGTCTAAATTTGGAAGATGATTTGAGAGAGACTACAGGTCAAATGCATCAGGGACAGAAAGTGTCCTTCCATGCAAAAGGACAAACTCTCTCGCCTCATTCTCTGTGCGTGAGAGTGTTTAGAAGACTCAGTTTGAGTCAAGCTCAGGACAGCTAAGCGTTGAGCACAGTCTGGTTAACTTCGCAGTCCTGCAGACGATGAGGGAGAGATGTCTTCGTGGAATTACCGCATACTGCAGATTCACGAGGCTGATGCATTCCCTGGACTTGAGGCCCATGGGTCCTCCCACTCAGCGAGCACAACTTTGGGCTTTAATGGAAACCCATTTGAGAGAGAGGAGGGTGGATTGGAAATAGGATTGTAACCTGTTGGGCAAGTTTCAGAGTGTAAGACCTCCCTTGCTGGAGCATCTCCTAGGAAGGCTGTGAGTTTAGAGCAAGAACACAATTCTTTCAGAATAGAGCTTTGGCAGGAGCAGAGAGAGGTGATTAAAAAAAAGGATAATGACAGGGTTGTCTATTTTTAAAATATTGCTTTCAATAAATATATCACAAGCTGTCCTTATGAAGTTAACTATTACCAGCCAAAAGAGTGTTCCAAATAAGAAAGGCACCATGAAAAGTTTGTAATTATTTTGAGATTGCTCCCCAAAGCCAAATAGAACATTGGCTGTCCACGATCCAGCTGAGTGAGCACACAAGAACTGCTGGCTGGTGAATTGAGCTCTTCTTCTGTGTGCCTAATGATGTACCCGCTAGAAATTTCACGGCACACGACAGCTGTATGGCACATCTGTTCGAGATCCAAAAAATCAGTTCCGCAAGCATTCATCAGGAAAGATTTGCCTTGGCACCAGCTCTGTGAAACATCGGAGTGCCTGAATTGAGTGCAAATTTATAGGCTGTAAGTTTAATGAAATGTTAGGCTGCGTCCATGGAATTAAAATACTTAGTCTCCTTGGAAGCTGAGCTGTTCAAACCACACTTGAAGCACTGTAATAAACCCTGGTCATTATAGGAAACATATTGAAAATTAGAGTTTGTTCCTGGAAGGGTAGTCAGGATGCATCTAGAAATCATGACATGGGATGTGGTTGAAGGTCTTGGAGGTGACATGTCTCCAGTTTAACCTGAAAAAGAGAAGATGAAGGGGGGAGATGCTATAGCTACTATCTTCAGATATTCAAAGACTTGGCTGACGCAATGCCTTGTAGAACAATGTCTGAAATAAATGTCTGATGAATAAATAAATAAATGAAGCAGAGTGTAGGAGTGTGTTGTTTTTCCAGGGAAGAAGAAGAACATATGGTAAAAATTACAGGGAGGGAGGCAGATTTAAAAGTCCATAAAAAATAATTTGTAACAACCAGTACTGTCTAAGGAGGAACAGGAGATTGTAGTAGATTAAGTAGGATTCTAGAGGGGGCTGAATTTATAAAACAAATACCTACTTTCAGTGGTAAACCAGATTCTTGAGAAGTAGGAGTAAGGTGGAAAGGCAAGGGCTTTGGGACTGGACAGATCTGGGAATATCTTTGCCCATTTAGCTGTCTGACTTTGGGCAAGATAAACCTATTCCCTCTAAGTTTGTTTCTTCTGTTAAATCAGGGTAATGGAACTTGTGCAGAAATAGTATTGTGGGCCGCAGCGCAGGAAGTTCAAGAAACAGAGTGGGCTCTGGAGAGACGTTAGTTTACTCCTCCTAGATCGGATGGCATCCAAAAGAGCCTGAGGGAGTTAGGAGCTGTTGTAAGGAAGTCAGTTAGGAAGCTCATAAGATCTACTTACTCACCTTCGTGTCTTCAGAGCCTGACTCAGCTTGCAAAGGGCAGCTTGCTCAGGACGTCTTGGCGGATTTGCTGACGTTATTACCAGTGCTCTGAGTAAGTCGCGGCCCTGGGCACTTCTAGAAACAGGATCTCCTTGGGGTTGCGTGGCCAAAAGAACGGCGTGCCTGGTGGAAAGTGTTGGCATCAGATAGGTGCCAATCCCAGCTCCCCCTGGGTTACATTGCTTCCTCTTTCAGAGCGGCATTCTTCTCATCTGAGGCAATGCCCATTTCAACTGAGTGTGGGATGGAACAGCCTAGATGGGGCTAGATGTTCTTTCTCTTCACTGTGGGACCCTCTCACCAATTCAAGGAGGCAGATAATGCATGTACATTTATAAGAGAAGAACCGGGATTCAGAGAGTTCAAGTAATTTGCCCAACAGACTAGCAGAACCGGTATTTGCTCCAATTCTTTTCACCTCAAAGCTCATCTTTCTCTTCTAAATGGTGAATTAAACATTTTTGAGTGTCTGCTGGGTGCCCGGTTCTATGCTAAGTATTTCCATGTGTTACCTCATTGACTGTTTAGGTCCCGAATGGAGATGTCACTCCATAAGTCTCTTTGGAATGGCCACAGGGTAAACTTTCCTATTCTTTCTGAGATGATGGTTCTCTTTGATGCCTGGTTTTGGGAGGATCACACAAGGCACAGGGAGTGGGGCAGGAGACACCTGTCCAGATGGTCATAGTAGCACCTCAGCCTTGACCACTGCTGGAGGAACAGATGTTGTATGTCTTGAACACATAACGCCACCAGCTGGTAGACACGATGTACATACCAGTAGCCCTCAGGTCTCCAACCCATAGAATTTCTCTATGGGGTTGCATGGGGCTTTGGAAATATAAGACTTTTGAGGAATTGGACAGTTGGGTAACTCATGTTCTCCGTTAGCGCCCCTGCGTAACCGCTGCTTCCTTTAGGTGAAATGACAACTCTCACAGTCCTCACCCAGCCTCTTGCACTCAAGTCATCGGCACTAATCTGTAGACCCCGTGCATAACTTCTATTAATAATAATACAGCAGCTGGGAGAACCGTCTCTGCATTTTTTGCTAACGATGTCTTTCTTTTCCTGATCCCCAGTCTGTGACTGCAATGGGAGGTCCCGGCAGTGCGTCTTCGACCCAGAACTTCACAGGCAGACAGGGAATGGGTTCCGCTGCCTCAAATGCAATGACAACACTGGTGGCGTTCACTGCGAGCGCTGCAAGGATGGATTTTACCGGCAGAGAGAAAGAGACCGCTGCTTGCCCTGCAACTGTAACTCCAAAGGTAGCGGGGGAAGATGGGCGAAGAAAGAGGGAGACAGGGAGGGAAGGAGGGAGGAAGGGGGAGTGTGGAGGGAAGGGGGGAGGGAAGAAGGAAAGAAAGCAAATAGGCAAAGAAGCGTTCAACCTCCAGAACAATCACAGTCTACCAGACACTGGTCTTTTTGTCAGTTTCAACCTAAAAAGAAACGTATTTTTCTGAAGTCTGGATTGTAGGAACCAGCTGGTGTCTTTAGGGCACATTGTTTTGAATTCTGGAACCAAGAGGCACAGGCTTACTTGTCCTGACAGATGACAGTCTTTACCCACGGACAAAGGAAGCTTGCACTCTTCCCATTGTGCTCCTCGTATATCTACAACTATCCCTCTGCCCAACCTCCTAAAACATAAGGGGTTCGAAATGCGCCTTATTTCTGGAGCTGTGCTAGGTGCTAAGGATATAAAGTGGTACTGATGGAAAAGACAGACAAATGAATAGGCATGTTAGAGTCTTTGTTAACAAGACAAAATAGGATCCACAAATAGGAAGCACCTAACAGGGTGTCTGGCTCATAGGAGGGCTCTTTTCTGTTGTTTAGTTTTTGTTTTTTAAGTTCATCACCCAGTGCTGTATTTGCAGAGATGCACACAGTGTACTTCATCGTGACTAGACAGTAAAAACAAGCTAGTAAAAAAGAAGAGGGAAAGACAAGTAGTTCTGCTTAATAAGTTGGGGTTTATTTTTTCCTTTTTAAATGACCTATTGTCTATTATCTTGGCAGTATCTGTTTCACTCTTTGATAGGAATTGTTTTAATAGCATAATATGATAAATATTAACCCGTCTAAAGGGTACGGCCTAGTGCATGGCAGTGACTCGGGGTAGCTCCGTGGAACAGACTCATAGCAGCAGCAGAAAGCGTCTGAACATAAGCCAATTTGGGCCCAGCCATGAGTTGCTGATAGAGTGTGTTGGGGAACCTTATAGAAAACTGGGTAACCCTGTTGTGACCAGCAATCGCTTCCAAATCGCCGAGTCACTGTTACAATGTGGTTTAAATCAGATTGTTTCGGCTTTGTGGGGTAGAATCAGCTTCCAGAATTTTTTGGATATAGCAATTCTCCCCTATGAGTCAACGAATTTCACAAAGAAAAACGAACAGAAAAATGATTCCACTTTAACAGGCTTTTAACCTCTATGAAAAGCCCACATCCCCTTAGGTTATATGCAGCTTCATTGAGAGCTCCTGGAGTTGGGTCAACCCAGCAAAATGATCCGTTAGAATGTAATTAGAAATGTAATTGGCTCCACGGGAGAGCCGGGCCAGAGGACAGGGTTGTTAGTCTCAGAGCGGACAAGGAGCCTGCTGCTGGGCAGAGGGAGATGGGAAGGAAGGACGTGCAGTCCTTTGCCCATTCAGTGACAATGAGCCTGGCTCTTTCTCTTCTGCTGGAAACAGCCATCCCAGACTCAGGTCCTCGGCTTGGTGGTTGGAAGTGGAGCCCAGCCATGACTCACTTCTTGTGTGATCATTAATGTGCATTATTACTTGCTTACTCTGTGCCAAGGACCTCTCTAGATGCTTTTGTCCAGCAATTATTTTAATCTCCACAAATAACCTTACAAAGAGGATGCTATTATTATTCCATGTTACAAGTGAGGTAGCAGAGGCTTACAGAGGGAGGTGGAAAAACTTGTGGAAGGTTGTAGAGCTGTGTGGATGCCAGCCCCAGGTGTGCTGACATCAAAGACCATAAGGTAGAGTATAACGGGGGTTTTGGAGCCGGACAGCCTGGGTTCAAATTTTGATTCTGCCACCACTGCTGTGTGAGACGGGGCATGCTCCATCAGCTTGCTACCCCAGTGTCCTCAGGGATCACACTGTTTACATCACAGGACCAGGCGAGGGTGAATGATGTTTGTTAAGCAATGCGGTACCCTCCTGAGTTCTCAAGTGCATGTGGATTATATGGACATAAGTCCTGAAAGTACTTATTAGGACGCAGACTTGAAACCCAATTGTTCCCAGCCCCTAAAAGTAGCTCATGATGTGGAAATTGGGGCAGGTGTTTTTTTATTTTCTTGGTTTTTTTTCTAACCCTAACCCTAACCCTAACCCCTAACCTTAACCCTAACCCTAACCCTAACCCTAACCCTAACCCTGGGGCAGGTGTTTTTTATATTAAGGAGACACTTTGAAGACCCGGTACAATTATTTTGGAAGTTTTGAAATATGACATAAAGTAGTATGTTCACAGTAAGAGCCTGTGAATGAGGCCTTGAGATAATGTACAAACTACATTCTTTTTTGAATACCTACTGTGCATGGGAAATCAAATTAGGCACTTTATGTATTTTAGCTCAAAGTCTTACAACAGCTCTCCAAGGTATAGGTTGTTGTCCCCTCTTCAAAGAAGTGATGAAAGAGCAGCTTGCCCAAGGACATAAGCAAATATGTGGCAGAGCTGGTATTTAACGTGAGGGCCGTTGGACTTCAAAGCCTGCGCTCTTTTCATGACCCCCAGCTTCTAGAGCTGTGGTCCACAGATAAAGTCCTAAGCAAAATGGTGTTCCTCCAGATAATAATAGGTGCTGCCTACAAGAATGTCAAATACTGTTTGGATCCACTGGCACTAAAAATGTTAAGCCTCATGCTTACCGAATGTACTATTATGTTATAAATCTTTGAAAGATTTAGTACGTACCATTTCCCAAACGCTTTTGAACACAGAGTGCCTATTTTCATGAGATGACTGTTAATAACCCTCAGAAGGGTGTTTTATAGAGTACCATTTGGGGCTATTTGGACCAAACCCAAAAGCAAAATACAGTCTTCTTCCTCTTATAAAAATAACTCATTTCTGAGGGGAAAAAAACTGTAGAGGGAGTTTTCTTAAGTCAAAAGTAAAATTTCCATTAATTTGAATAGGGGAAAACTATGGTTCTGAGTCCCAGATCGATACCTGTTTGTGTTCAAAACAGCTAAATTATATTAAAGAGGTATTTCTTCTATTGAATGTTACCTGATTATAATCAAAAAAATTTTGTTTTCCTTTTTAGCTGTTTGCTCTTTGTACAGCAGCGAGCAAGGCTGTCTCTACATGCCAGCTCAACAAGCAGACTCTCTTTAATCTCTTCTTGTTAAATGGTCTCTTGTCTTCGGTCCTGAATACTACCCCAGCCTCCTCTGTCTTTAACTCCCCTCAGAACTCTCCTCCCTGGGTTCCCACTATCCTGAGACTTCTTCCCGCTTACATAGTACTTCCTGTTGAAAGGAGGCAGATACATACATTACAACGCTTTCAGGAATCATATTTCCATTCCTTTCCCTAAAGAAGACATCGTTGGCTTTTTAAAACTCTCCCTGGTGGCAGGCAGACTGGAAACTCAGGATGTGAGAGTTGCTATAGGCAGCAGGTAGTAGTTATTCCTTAGTATTTATTGTCACCCACAGGGTGATAGTCGCTTCCTAACATCATATAAATTATATATTTCTTCCTTTCCCCTACGTTGTTGGTTACAGGTTCTCTCAGTGCGCGATGTGACAACTCTGGACGGTGCAGCTGTAAGCCAGGTGTGACAGGAGACAGGTGTGACCGATGTCTGCCAGGCTTCCACACACTCACTGATGCCGGGTGCATCCAAGACCAAAGGTAAGCTTCGCACTCTGTGACCACTCCCCGCCGGCCCTTGCCGCTGCCTCCACCATGAATAACAACAATTATATTGACATGTGTGACCACTTAGAGTTCCTGAGCACCTACTCTGTGCCAAACACTGCTTTGAGAACTTTGTGTGGGTTGTCTCATTTAACCCTCACAATGACCCCAAGAGGTTGGGATTACCATTATACTCATGTTGAAGGTCAGAAGCTTATATCATGAGTTTAAATAAGTTGCCCAGTGTTACTGGTGAAGGAGGACATAATGGTCAGGCCCAGAGTTTGGCTCAGGAGCGCATGTTCTTTACCTTGACAACTGCCCCCTTTTAGATGAACAAAGATGGAGGTAAAGAGTCTTCCAGTTCTTACCCCAATGAACTTGGAGTGGAGAACTTTTGTGTATAACTTTAATCCCTGTTAGTTTAAAGCAACTTCTGTTCCTCCTCAGAGTCTTTTCTGGCAGAAGGCAGAGTGGACATTATACATCACATAACCAGCCCGCGCACACAGAGCTGGCAGGGTGTGGGGGTGGCTTGGGATGGGGGGACTTGCAGCGAAGCCATTAGCTAGAATGCTGTCCAAGCGACATCACGTCCCCGTGGCCCACTTTCCTAGCCCTTCACCCATGTGTGAACAGCCCTCCAGCCATGGTCTCTCCCAGTGACCACTGCTCACCTAGGCCAATAGGACCCTGCAAGATCCCCCACCCTCCCCGCCCTCAGTCATAGGCTTCCCCTCAACTACTCTCCACTCTCCTCTGGGCTCCCTGCACGCCAGCCACACCAGCCTGCCTTCCCTCCTTCAAGGAGCCACGTGTATGTGACTCTGTGACCTCACCCTTGACCTAGAGCACTGTCCCTTCACCCAGAGCCACACTGGGCTTCCTGGGGCTCTACCCCCACCCCATCAATCTCCTCACAGAGGTCTTCCCTGGCCAGTCCCACCCCTCTGTGTCCTGACTCTGTTTTCTGACTTCGAATCTCTTGTTTTCTATACATGCTTGTCTGTCTGTCTCTCCCACTAGAATCTGAGCTCTGTGGTGACTTTGTCTTGTTCATTGCTGTAGCCCTTAGGAGGAGGCACGAAGAGCGTACCCTAGCTCGGCGACAGCCACCATCTGCTTCATTGTCGTTGCTGTTCACTTATCTGCCCCGCCTGAAACTCCTAGACAACAGGGGGACTTCCCATGTCTTACACTATGCCTAGTGCTTAGCAACCAGCAGATGTTGTATAGTGTTTGTCACGGGGTCTAGATAAGTGGTCGGAGGGGCTGAGCCTGGGAGGAGACCCTGGGAACTGAAAGGTGGAGATTGGGAGAGATGCCTTCAGGAAGCCTGACAGTCTTGGCACCCAATTGTATGAGGAATGTACCAGAGAGGAAGAAGTCAAATTCAAGTTTGGGCAGGAGTTGGATGGAGTCATAGGGCAGTCAGAGGAGGAGCAGAGCAGCAGAGCAAAGATGACACACTTGGTTTTGGACCCAGGAGATATAAATACACTAGAATTGTGTTGCAGACTAAATGATAGAGACCAGTGCACTAGTCACTAAGCAAAGCACTGGGCTGCATGAGACAAGGAGATTGCGCCAACATTAAGTAACAAAAGACTATTGAGACAATCTGGCAAAAAAAAATAAAAAGAAAAATCAGCCAAACTCAGCTATTCTACTTAAGAGATATGAAAACATATATCTGTACAGAAACTTGTACACAAATGTTCATAGCCACATTATTCATAATAGCTAAGAAGTAGAAACAACCTAAGCATCTATCCGCTGATGAATGGATTAACAAAATGCAGTATATAATCCATGTGATAGGATTTTACCCAGCCATAAAAAGAATGAAGTACTGATACGTGGCATGGCATGGATGAACCTTGAAAACGTACTAAGTGAGAGAAGCCAGACACAAAAGGCCACGTAGCGTATGATTTCATTCATAGGAAATACACATCAGCAAAGCCACAGAGACAGGAAGTTGATGCATGGGTGCCTAGGGCTGGAGGTCAGATGGGGGATGACTACTCAAGGGCACAGGGCTTCTTTCTGGAGTGATGAAAATATTCTAAAATTGTAGTGATGGTGGGCCAACTCGGAGAATCTACTAAACATGTTGAATTGTGCAATTTAAGTGGGCTACTTACCTCGCATGTGAATTACACCTCCAGAAAAATGCTACCAAAAGAACTAAATGAGCTAAAATAACATATAGTTGGAATTTATCACGATGAAAACAGACATCCCTGAATTAAACAATAGAGATACAAATGATAATTTTTTTTTTTTTAATGTCAGCTGAACCAGTCAACCAAACAGCTTAGTGATAAATTTGGTTTACATTCTGGCTCCAAGCCACCTCTCTACATAGGGGTAAGGAGCAAACAGTCATGACGGGCCACCGCCCTAGCCCACAGTTGGAGTAGCACCAGCATAGACAAATCAGTCCCTAAAGGGTCAGAGAGGCAGGATGTGGACAAGGACAGCCAGGAGAGGCCTCATTGAAGAGGAAAGATTTGCTCAAGTTGGTGACATTTGCTTATGAGTGCTAGATTTTTCTGTGTTTAGGTATAGAGAATTTGGAAATACATCCCTAACTTTTGTTTTCTTCTTTCCTAGAGACTCCAAGTGTGATTGTGACCCAGCTGGCATCTCAGGGCCCTGTGACACTGGCCGCTGTGTCTGCAAGCCAGCCGTCACCGGAGAGCGCTGTGATAGGTCTGTGTGAACTGTGACCTTATGGACACAGCAGCGAGAGACCCTTGGCAACTAGCCTAAGTCATCCTCTAATGCAATTAGGGAAAAGGGATACTTAACAGATGTTGGTGACTTTCTTCCTGCCCTCAAAAACTAGGCTTTTTTAAAAAAATTACAACTGAGCCCCCAAATCTCACTGGGCTCCATGCTTTTGCTGTGGCCTGTTCTCTTCACTTGCACCTCGGCAGAGGCAAAGGGCCCCAGTGGGTCCTTTTGCCAGTTGGCTGCGAATTCTAGGTGCTCAGGTACAAGATAGTGTGCATTGATGAGGTCACCTGACTCAGCTTGCTCCCAGAAAAGGCCTGACCTAATTAAACATGTTGGGAAAATTCAAGTAAGGGGCAATCTCACAGTGCATGGCCATATTTAACCATCGTGTGCAGAAAAGGGTCCGCCCAGGGCTGGCTTGGTGGCTGCATGCACACACACGAATCAGGGAAGGGAAGAGCCCGCTGGGCCCATGCCAAGCTTGGGCAGGTGGCCCGGTGAGGCGAGCCCCTCCCTCAGCTGCTGCTATAGGACATTCCTTACATATAGACTGCTCAGACTTAAAACTGCCCTCCCCCAAGATGGTTGTGAGCAGAGAGCTTGGCCCAGAGGTGGAGGCTTCCTCCTTGTTTCCTTACAAGTAAGAAAGCAGTTCCCTGCCAATCACTTACCTGGGCAGAGGACATGCCAGGCACATTCTGAGCTTGGGTTTTCAGGGGGGCCCTTTGCTGCTGAGGGGGAGATGGGAAAACACAGCTTAGGGGTTAAAAGAGGAGTCACTTTCTGAAAACCTTTTTAATTTCAAAATATAACACAGAAAGAGAAAGCCACATAAAACCAATGGTGTCAGGATCACCCATTATATAAAATAGACTTTTGCTAAAAACGTGCTACGCCCGTGACAACACCCTCCCTCCTTCCTAGAAGCAACCACCATTCTGACTTCTAGGGCAGTCCCTTCCTTACTTTCCTTTGTAATTTTTTATGCAAGTGTGTCCCTATAAACACGATCGTTTAGTTTTGCCTGATTCCTTTTGCTTTCTTCCCCTCTGCTCCCTCCCTGTGTTAGGCCCTCTCCACCCCTTCTGGACCCCCTCTCCTCCCTTCCTTCCCCCTCCCTCCCTCCCTCTCCTCTTCCTTCTTTCCTTCTGTGTTTTTTAATCTCTTCATCTACAGGTTGCCTCCATGGAAACCATATGAGTTTTTAAACCCTTGCCCTATAGAGAAAAGCCATGCTTATTCATTTCCAGCTGTTCCCTGAAGCATCACGGCTAACTTGCTTTCTGTGATTTTTCACAATGAACATGCTCCCGGCTTAGACCAGGAGAAAGTAGAAAAGATCAGACATCATAGTCTCTATCTGGACTAAGAAATAACCCACATTATTGTCCTGATTTCTAAATCAGTGGGTTAGACCACATGATTTAGAGACAGATGTACTTGAGTTTGAATCTTGCCTCGGCCGCTTACTAGCTGAATGACCTTGAACAAGCTTCTTAACCTCTCTTGGTCTCTTCATCCAAGAAAATAGGAAGTAATAATTCATATTTTATAAGGTTGTAGTGAGGATTAAATGAGAGAGTGCACACTGGGGGCCTGGCATATCATTAAATGCTAAATAAACAATACTTGAACTGTTATTATTATGTGTAAAAGGATGTAGTAAACTTGAACAGAAAAATAAAAAGTCCTTCCAGCTTCCTTCCCTTTTCTCTGTGACCCCAGCCTTTGGGACTTGTGTGACAGCTGTGGCCCTGAGGGAAGCCCCTGGGCCACTCGAGCTGGGAGAGAGTAGAACTCCTGTACTTAGCTTTTGTAGATAGTCTCTACCCATCCTTTGCCATATCCGCAGCCGCCCCTTTCCCTGGTAGGCCAGAGCCCTGAAACCAGGGGCAGACATCATGGGCAACCTCTAAGTGGTGCTGGGGCTGGAGCATTAGCCTTTCTTTCCTGGTCCCTGCTTCCACCCTTTTGTTCCCATTAAGCTCTTGCTCCAGGACAGCGCCAGCTCTGCACAGCCCTGTCCCCACCCCACCTCGTGTTGTCTGTGTGACCTCCACTCAGTTCCTCACCAGGAATGAAAAAAACCTCTACGTTTTCCAACCATTAATTCAAACGGGATTCTGCTCTACCAGAGGGAGAGAGAGTGGTTGCTTCTTGTGCTGTCCCTGAGGGGCTGTGATTATCCGCAGGCAGTTTGAGAATGGGGGTGGCATGTGCTACTTAGTATGTACCACCTCTGGGAATGAGGAGGGCCAGTGGGAGAGAAAGTAGAAAAGATCAGATGTCATATTCTCTATGTGGACTGGGAAATAACCCACAGTATTGTCCTGATTTCTAAAACGCCGCTACAGGTGTCGACCAGGTTACTATCACCTGGATGGAGGAAACGCCGAGGGCTGCACCCAGTGTTTTTGCTATGGGCATTCAGCTAGCTGCCACAGTTCTGGGGACTACAGTGTCCATAAAATCACCTCTGCCTTCCATCAAGGTGAAGTATTCTGTTTTCTCGAATTTTTGTTTTTACACTGTACAGGGCTCTGTGCTTACAGATAACCACCTCGCCATCCATAAGATGGGATTCTCAAGTCATCTTTGGCAACTCTCTTGTAGCTTTTAATGTACAGTTTCTTTACAGGGTAATAATGCAAACCCTGGTATCTTGAAAAAGTCATAATTGAACCATTGACTCACACCAGGGTATGAATGACTTAAAAGAATAACTAACAAGAGACTGGGTTTTCATCCTCTGCATTTCCCATCCTCATCTGTTTCAAAACCACAAAGAATCATTCATGGGATAGGGTGAGGGAGGCTTATACGCATCTTCCTGCAATGCACACTCATTAATAATACAGCTTTCACATACATTAAATGACTTAATTATGTAAAACGAGTTCCCAAGCTACAAAGCACCATGAAAATATGGGAGATTGATATGATTCCAACTTTGCATTTCTCTTTAAACATCCTGGGCCCGCTTTCCTCATGAAGGCTAGATTGTTACTGTAAATAAAATCACATTCCAAATTGCAGGCAGATGAAAATGTGTTCTCTTCTTACAAGAGACTCAAAGACAAGACATCGCAGCAACTGTGGGGCAGGAGCAGGTGAAATTAAGACCCAAACAGAGGAGCATGGGAACTTTTGAGGACTGTGCATGAATGTGGAAATATTAGAAAAAAACCAACCCACTTGCTAATCACTGCTAGGACTTTTTGGCAAGCAAGTCTTGCCTCGTTTATCTGAATAAATGGTTTGTTCAAATGCAGGGTGGTTTGATTTGTCTTCCAGATGTTGACGGCTGGAAGGCTGTCCATAGAAATGGGGCTCCTGCAAAGCTACACTGGTCACAGCGCCACAGGGATGTGTTTAGCTCAGCACGACGATCAGACCCTGTCTATTTTGTAGCTCCTGGTATGTATGGTGTTTGTCCTATAGAAGCCAACTTAGAAGACTGGGAAGTCAGGATAGAAAAATGGAGTTGGAGAATGTGGAAACCATATCACTTAGTGCTCAGGGCAGTTGTATCTCCAGAGGATGGTTGGGGCTTCAGCCCAAGTTGAAAAAGTCATGGCACAAAATAGCAGAACAGTGTGTCTGGGCAGTCAGACCGTGGGTGCAGTTCCTACTTTAATCAAAGGGGAAGTTTCTAGGTTTCTCACCAAGACAGATAAGGACTACGGTTCAATCTGTGGGTCTGTTGAGAAGCAGATGGAAAAGCAGATACAAAGCATTTCTCAAAGCTTTAACTGCTTGCAAATTATATATATATATATGTGGAAAAGATAGATGTATGTATATATATATATATATATATATTAGAAAAGCTAGATGGAAAAGCTCCAGCTAGAATTCTAATCATACTCATGTCCTTAGCTAATTAATGTGTGATTTCTGGGTGAGTTGTCCTCTTAACCTTCCCAAGCATCAATCCTTTTAGCTGTTAAACGAGAATAATAATGCCCACCTCTAAGAATTATTGTCATCCAATGTGATTATGTTTGTGAAAGCATTCTGTAGAACTCTAAAGCATTGGGTAACAAATGGCACTATTGCCAGTGAACCTAGGATCTTAACATATTGGTCTATCATAGGGCTGTGCCATGAATCATCTAATAGATGGAATTGTCTGGTAATGTCCTTTCAGCATTTCAGTAACTAGCCTTTCTTTGTAGCCAATAGCCATATGGCCACATCCAATGCCGTGAACTGGCTCTTCTCTGGAAGGGTAGTTTAGGGCAGGGTCCTGGGTGGGTAATATAGGACCCACCAGAAATGGCCAACATTAGTGTGCCAACTTGCTTACTTGTTTGCTTTTCCAGTTTTGCAATTGATCTCAATCTCTTCAAATTCTGTTTCACAGCCAAATTTCTTGGCAATCAGCAGGTGAGCTATGGGCAAACCCTGTCTTTTGACTACCGTGTGGACAGGGGAGGCAGACACCCATCTCGTCACGATGTGATCCTGGAAGGTGCTGGTCTGCGGATCATGGCCCCCTTGATGCCACTTGGCAAGACGCTGCCTTGTGGGATCACCAAGACTTACACATTCAGGTGAGAAGAGAGGTGACAGGTGGGTCGAATAGAACAAACTGTGACCGCAGCCCCATTCCTTGTTCATTCATTCAGTCATCATTTGATCATTCAACAAGCTTTTCTGAGCACATTTATGTACCGGCCATGGTGTTATGTGCTGAGACAGGACACGATCCCTGCCCTCAAGCTCCTGCCAGGCCAATGGGAGAGAAAAATAAACAAATGGTTACAGTGCAGCTTGTAAGTGATGAGCTAGGATAATTATATGGATTAGAGGTAGGAGGTGGAAACTGGCTTTTGAAAAGAGTTAAGTGAAATGTGCTTCGATACATTATTTAAACAACAAAACCATAAATGAATGGTGGCCCTTAAGGACCAGAGTTGAGGATCAGAGCTCCTTGAACTCAGAGATGTTTCTAATATTAGGTTTTATGTGACCAAGAATAGAAAGTGGTCTCTGAGGACTTGGACCAGCACCGGAGCCGTGAACCCTGGGGCTTGGCTTCCTGCACTGGGATGCCCTCCATCACGTCCCGTGGGGCTTGCACTTCCCACGGAGGAGAAGGGGCCACGTCTGTGCCTACAAGGGTGTGGCTACTGGTCCTTTTTCCCCTCTCTAAGCAGAGACTTGGCTGTTCCCACATTCCTGGGCATAATTTGTATTAGGGATACAAATGATAAGATTTTAATGATAAGACTTGGATTTTTAAGCTTTTGGTTTCCAATCACGCAGATTAAATGAACATCCAAGCAGTAACTGGAGCCCCCAGCTGAGTTACTTTGAGTATCGGAGGTTACTACGAAACCTCACAGCCCTGTGGATCCGAGCCACCTATGGAGAATACAGTAAGTGAGAGGAACAAGGAATTTCCCTCTTTCTAGGTCTCAGTTTAATTTGCTCGAGCTCTCTAAACTCAGCTACCCTAATGAGTAGATAAACTACTCAATGGTTGCGATGTAGAGTCTCTACATTAAAAGTTTGGTTCTAGAAGACGTTATTAAAAAGGAATGTTTCTCTAAAAAGAGGTCAGCACCAAAGAAGAATGAATGATGCTACCTTGCTAAGAGAGTCTTCGAATTTAGATGAAAGCTGATGATTTGAAGATAATCTACAATAAACAGGCACATTCCCTTGGTTAGGAAAGGGTACCTGTGACACAGACCTCTTTATCCCTTGGGTGGCTTTTCCTTTGGGATTACACTCAGTGCTACCATGTTCGGACATCGTCATATATTCTGTTCATTCCTTTTGTTGAACTTCACACATTGGGTGCTTCTGATCCCAGCTGAGCTTAAGTGAGAGTCCCTTCATCTTGTTAGCACCCACGTCAAGAGGAAGTGTGTCTGCATGCACCCTCCCCGTGTCACTGGTGCAGTGAATAAAGCAGAATGTAAGTGTTTCCTGACAACGCACTGAATATTTACTATGTGCCAGGCACATTATAACAAGGGCAATGTCTCATTTAATTTTTGCAACAAACATGAAAAGTAGGTCGCACTGTTGCTTTTACAGTTGAGGAGACACAGTCATGCAAAGGTTAAGTGATGTGCCCAATTCACACCGCTCATGAGGGCGGAAGCAGAGTTTAAACTCTGGTTTTTCTGACCCCAGAGCCCGTGTGCTTGGTCATGATGAACTGCTGCACCTCCATGTAGGGCACAGGGAGTGAACGCCACCTGTCTGTGATAGTGACTTAGGAAATATAAAATCCACAGAGAGGCCTGACTGTCAAGCTTTAGACCTCACCACTTGCTCCGTCTAACCCATTCTCTACATTGCAGGTACTGGGTACATTGACAACGTGACCCTAGTTTCAGCCCGCCCCATCTCTGGTGCCCCAGCCCCCTGGGTTGAACAATGTGTATGTCCTGTTGGGTACAAGGGGCAGTTCTGCCAGGAGTGTGCTTCTGGCTACAAAAGAGACTCAGCCAGACTGGGACCTTTTGGCACCTGTGTTCCGTGTAACTGCCAAGGGGGAGGGACCTGCGATCCAGACACAGGTGAGTGAAATGAACACCTGAACCTAGGGGGTGGTGTGGGTGCAGGTGGGTGCAGCCAGGTGACTGAGGTCTCCCCGGGATGAGATGGAACTGTGTAAGAAAGGCTCTGTCCGGTCTCATTTCAAAGATGGGAAGGGATTAAGGAAAGTCGGGCTGGAGGCGGGGAAGATGGACACGGTGCTTTGTTACACCCGATTCTTTTCATTGTGGAAATGGCAGGAGCTGGTGGGAAAGGTGCTGGGTTACAGGAAGTGGCCGTCCTGGGTCAGCGCTGGGTGGGAGTCGGTGTTGAGTTGCAAGAATTGTCTGGGGAGATCAAAGGCAGCGTCAGGGCCTGGATGAATGTGCCAACACTTGGTCTCAGGCCACGGGGGCAGGGGCGGTGTCAAGTTATGGAGAGTAAGGGAAGTGTGTGTCTGCTTAGCGTGGAGGCCGAGGGTGACATACAGGTTCGTGGCCATGTTTAGAGTAGTATGAGGGTGCAGGTGAATGCCAGTGTGCCAACACTTTGAAGAAGACCCTCGGACTTCACCTGTATCACAGGAGCTGTAGACTGTTACCCTGCTCACATCTCTACTCCCCTATTCTTCCTGTGCCTCCCAGGAGACTGTTACTCAGGGGATGAGAATCCGGACATCGAGTGTGCCGACTGCCCCCTCGGTTTCTACAATGATCCGCACGACCCCCGAAGCTGCAAGCCATGCCCCTGTCGCAATGGGTTCAGCTGCTCGGTGATGCCCGAGACGGAGGAGGTCGTGTGCAATAACTGCCCCCTTGGGGTCACCGGTGAGGCCGCTTTCTGCGTCACCCCGTCCTGATGCCGTGGGTTCACAGACTGAGCTTCTAGTCCAAGGAATTTGTAGGGAACTAGAACTACTTAGGTTGAATCTGAATGAGCTCATTCTAAAGATAAGATAATTTTGATGCCCGAGCGGTGAGGTGGGTTGAGAAGGGACAGGGTGTACAGGGAGGGAACATCTAAAGCTGTTTTAGGAGGTCTGTAATTAGGAGATGAAGTTTTCAGACATAATACAGGCTTTAGCTCAGTTTTTAAAAATGAACCAAAGTAAAGAAGGAAAATGTAGTGACCTTTTAAATGTCACATCTGTCTTCCGGTCAGTCTGGAAGAAGAGTTTGTTTTCAATGGCAGCCTGGGGTGGATTGCTCGGATCTGACCTTCCCCGCCACCTAGTTAACTGGCGGGAAGCTCCTGAGGGTGCTGCTATGTTCTAACACCTGGGATCCCCTGGTGGGCAAGAGCCATGCCCCGGCCCTGGGGGCCTGCTCCTGAGGCTGCTGCTGTTCTGGGGGCCAGGGTGGAAGTTCACTAGACGGCCACTTGTACTTTCTGCCTCTGCGTTTGGTCTTGCTGCTGATGGATGACCGACCCCTGGGCATGACCCTTTCTTTGTTCCTCCCAGGTGCCCGCTGCGAGGTCTGTGCCGATGGCTACTTCGGGGACCCCTTTGGAGAAAGTGGGCCAGTGAGGCCTTGTCAGCCCTGTCAGTGTAACAACAATGTGGACCCCAGTGCCTCCGGGAACTGTGACCGCCTGACAGGCAGGTGTCTCAAGTGCATCCACAACACAGCTGGTGTCCACTGTGACCAGTGCAAAGCAGGCTACTTCGGGGACCCCTTGGCTCCCAACCCAGCGGACAAGTGTCGAGGTAGGACTGTGCCCCCTAGCAGGTGTGTGTGTTTGTATGTGAGTGAGTGAGTATGTGTGTGTGTATGTAAACTTGCTAGTGTGTACCCATGTAAGAATGAACACATTAGCAAGGCCAACAGCAGGTGTTATCTTGATGCTACTTTGGTTTCTCTGACCAGCTGGCCCATGGACAGCCCAGTCCTGCCGCCTGTCACAGGCCTTAGACCAGTTTTCCCCTGCAGCAGGGCTGGCGGACACAGCTGGAGGTGTCCAATGCGCAGAGCTGGAGGGAGAAGTGAGGTCAGGTGTACATTCCTAAGCGGGAGAGGAGATAAGCTGGGGCCACACCCTCTGCCCCCTCTCGGGGCTGATGGGCAGGGAGCGGCTGCCACCCCTGTTCTAGGGGAGTAATAAATGACTGGCGCCTAAGCCTGAGCAAACTGAGGTGTGGGGGGAGTGGGCTGGTAAGTGGTTTGAGAGGCCCTCTCAGGAAGTCAGGGTCACTGATGGACAGAGGTAACAGTCACACGTCTCCTCAGGAGACTCGGTTTCCAAACAGGACCTATGGAGCGTCCCCAAAGCTGCTTCACACAGAGCATGACTGTGCAGACAGGCCTCCTGCTCAGCCCTTCTTGCAAACCTCTGCGTAGGTTTTGTTCTGGAGGCAAGTTCAATTCTAGGGAGCTGGGTTCACCACCGACTCCACCCTTGGTTACAATGGTCCCAGACCCAGCCCAGTGCCCAGAACTTAGCAGCTTGTTTATTATAAGGCCCAGAGTGGTTCTGGGGACCCAGACTGGAGGTCTCCCGATTCCCTGGAGGTCAGCAAGGAACCCCAACACTCCCGTTGCCACCAGAGTCTCCACCTCCAGAAATGCCTGAGGACCTCCTTGCAACCCAGGGCTTCTCTCCAGGGGTACGAATCCCACCAGCTCTGACCCCAACCTGTGGATTTGCTGCAGTGCGCTAGTAGAGAGTGCCCCATGATGGAAAAAGCCCACATGACGCTGGCAATACTGAGTTCAAGTCTGGTATTTTAACATACCCATTGTACTATATTATTCTGATCCTACCAATTAATTTCTCTGAGTTCTGTTTTCCTCATATGGATGAATACTATTTAACTCCAAGTGGTTGCAAAGATAAAAGAGCATAGGGAAAGTATACTGTAAACTATATAATTTTAGTTATAAGAGTCTATTAATAAGGGTTTCACTGGCTTTAGACTATACATTTCTTCACTCAAGCAAGTAATGACACTACAGTTAGATATGTGATTGATCATATTACTCTATGCTGAGTATTTTGGAAACACCAAAGATAAAGCCATCCAGATAATCACTGCACCTCCATTAGAACCATGTCTCACCCTCTGTTCTGTTCTCGACTCTTCAAACAAAAAGTGGCACGTAGTTGGTACACAATCAATTTGACTGACTGAATAAAGGTGTTGCTTTCTTAACTACATTTCATACATCAAAAGCAGCAGGCCAGAAGGAAAAGAGCATTGGCTCTTTTTAAGTTCTCATTCCAGCTGGCCATTTACTTACTGTGTGATCTTGGACAACTTACTCAACCTCTCTGTGCTCATATTCCTCATCTGTAAAATAGAAGATGTCCACATCTGGCATATATTAGGCCCAGAAGAAATGTTATTTACCTTGTGAGCAAAGCCAGAGTGCTTGCTGAATATCCAACAGGCTTACAATTTCACAGGAGGAAAAAAATAAGTGTCACCAGAAAGGATGGCCTGTTGTCCTATTCCTTCATCCACACACATGCAAGCAAACTTTCCAGATGGTCCCTGAAATCCAACTATAGTAGGAATGTGCTTGGAACCATACTCAAGAGATAAGTCTAACCCAGTGTGAACCGAGGACACTATGAATGCTGACTTGATCTCCTTTCTTGTCTCTTACTATAACCAGTTTCTGGGATTAGTGCTCTAGGAATACTTCCTATTTGTCTGCCTTTTGTCTCTAGTTTGTAACTGCAATCCAGCGGGCTCTGAGCCTGTGGAGTGTCGAAGTGATGGCAGCTGCGTTTGCAAGCCAGGATTTGGTGGTGTCAACTGTGAACATGCAGCACTAACCAACTGTCCAGCTTGCTATGATCAAGTGAAGATTCAGGTACGCATGCTCACTGCCCCTCACCCTCACGAGTAAACTCTAAGTGTCTGCTGGGAGGTTCCGTCACAGATCTAGGACACCCCCCCCTCCGGTCTCTTTGGGGATAGGGGTAAGGGTTACAATTTTTTCTTTAAAAATTACTGTATTAGCCTGACCAGGTGGTGGCACAGTGGATAGAGCGTTGGACTGGGATGCGGAAGACTCCGGTTTGAGACCCCAAGCTCGCCAGCTTGAGCGCGGGCCCATCTGGCTTGAGCAAAAGCTCGCCACCTTGGACCCAAGGTCGCTGGCTCCAGCAAGGGGTTCCTTTGGTCCACTGAAGGCCCGCAGTCAAGGCACATGTGAGAAAGCAATCAATGAACAACTAAGATGTCGCAATGGCAACGAAAAACTAACGACTGATGCTTCTCACCTCTTTCCATTCCGGTCTGTCTGTCCCTATCTGTCCCTCTCTCTGACTCTCTCTCTGTCCTAGTTAAAAAAATAAAATAAATAAATAAAAATTACTGTATTAAAAAATCCTTTTAATGATAATTATACTTCGGAGTTATGTTCTTATATGTGCCATTTTCAAAACCCGTTTTGTAGATGTTGTCTCATTTGGTACTCATGATAACTTAGTCAAATTGGGAAAAAAAGCATTCTGACCTCAGTTTTCATTGGGCAAGTAGTCTCAAAAAATTTATAATTTTTTTAAGTCACATGGCCAGGTGGAGCTGAGAATCCCACCCATGTCCCCTGACTCCGAGTTCAAGGGTCTTTCCACGATAATATGCCACTTCCTAGGCTTTTTTCCCCAAGAGGTATCTTCATAAAACAAATGAAGAAAAACAGAAACATACAAAAGATAGGAGTCCAGAAGGTTTCAGGGCTATCTAAACAGGAATGGCTTCCTGAAATTTCTCATTTGTGTTCCAGAGACGAATGAAATTGATGTTGTTATAAATTATTAATTGTTATCTTGCTGGAGTGAAGGGTGGGTGATGAAAGGGCCCAAATAGAACCCGAAACATAGGACAAACCCAACCTGTTTTTAAAATTCATCTATTTAATCAGCCCTCTTGTTCCATGCCTGTTCTAAGCACTGTATAAATATTAACTCATTTAGTCCAAGCAATAACTCTATGGGGTATCCCCATCTTATAGATAAAGAAAGTGACATGTCCAAGGTCACAAAGCTGGTGAGTAGTGAGGCCAGGATTCAAACTCAGAGCCTAGGTTCTGGGGTCTGAACTCTGAAGTACCATGACACGCTGAGCATCTCTGGGCCTTTGGCTTTTATCCCCTGGGTCCTTGCCATTCGACCATCTTCTGTTCTGATCCTCGTCCCCGTGTGGTTTCAGATGGATCAGTTTGTGCAGCAGCTGCGGAGCCTGGAGACCCTGGTGTCACAGGCTCAGGGTGGTGGAGGAGGAGTCCCTGACCCAGAGCTGGAAGGCAGGATGCGGCAGGCTGAGCAAGCCCTACGGGACATCCTGAGAGAGGCCCAGGTTTCAGAAGGTGATGGAGAACAATGAATTCATTGTCCTAAAATACACTGCCACACACGGGCATAGACTCTTCCTTGAGTATCTGGTCAGCAGGTGTCTCTGCCCAGCCTTTGCAGAGAGGGAAGGACTGTCTGTGACATTCTCCTGGGAAATGAAACGATGGAGATAAAAGAGCAGTTGCATGCCTTCCTTTATTGTGTTTTCACCATTTTGCCTTGGGCCAGTCGAAGTCACTTTTGCAGCCCTCTATTACGTGTGATCACTGTGCTGACTTCAAAGAGCCCCTTCCTCCCTTTCCTTGTTGGTGTTCAGGTGCTATGAGGTCTCTCAGTCTCCAGTTGGCCAAGGCAAGGAGCCAAGAAAACAGCTATCGGAACCGCCTGGATGACCTCAAGATGACTGTGGAAAGGGTCCAGGCCCTGGGCGGTCAGTATCAGAACCGAGTTCAGGACACTCGTCAGCTCATCACTCAGATGCGCCTGAGCCTGGAGGGGAGCGAGTCTTCCCTGCGAAACACGGTAGGTGATGCCAGATCAGAATCCTGTGGTCACAGCAGGTGATGCTGGGTCAGGGCTCTGTGGTCACAGCAGGTGATGTTGGGTCAGGGCCCTGTCGTCACAGCAGGTGATGCCGGGTCAGGGCCCTGTGGTCACGGTAGGTGACTATCTTAATGATGTTGTTTGTCACATGGTAGGAGGGAGAAATTGGTATGAGCATTCTCCTATTTCAGAGTAGAGGTGGCCAAGGTAACAATTATGTAAGGCTAGGTGGGAGGGGAATAAAGGAAATTTGGAGATATCGAATATTATGCTGAGGAAATGAAAGATTTAAAATTTTATGTGTATCCAATAAAAAATAAAATGTGTATTGATTTTTTCCTTATTACAAAAATAATGCTTATGATAGAAATTTTAGAAAATAAAAGTCCCCTTATTAAAATAGAACCACCATTAAAACTTGATATATTTTACTGAACTTTAAATACCTATGAAAATATAAACCATGTTTCTATTTTTTAAATGCATCTGTACCTATAACCAGACTTTTTATGAACACAAATTTCAACTTTATTTTTGTCTATACATTTTTTTTCTTGTGTCAATCATGGTAACTTGGGACTCCATGTTTCAGGGTGTAGAATGTCATGTGGCTAATGACAAGTGGTTCTGACAGGACAGATGCAGAACTTGCTCAGGCTCCATGGCCAAGTGCAAAGCCTTAATCAATTTTCCTTTTCACAGAACATCCCTCCCTCAGACCGCTACGTGGGGCCAAATAGCTTTAGAAATCTGGCTCAGGAGGCCATGCGATTGGCAAACAGGTGAGCACTTCTGCCAGCTTCAGACCATCTCTGCAAGGCTAGACAGTGAACAACACTGCAGGGGGTTCACGCCATGCATTCATATTCATTGCCTCCAGGCTCATTTGCAGCCCTTCCCCTGTCTTGAAGCTGTGTATTAACACCTGCCTTTTAGTGGATGTAGGTGGCCACTGGACACTGTCATTTGGCAGAAGTCGGGGGTCAGGCTGTTTCTTTTCCAGATTTTTCTGTGACTCACAATGTGGCTTTGGCATATTCCTCAGGCCCCATGAAATGAATCAGCCCTTGGAAATGAACACTCTGCAGCTTTGAGGGACTCCCAGGCTCCCACACTGAGCCTGGGAACAAGTAGCAACGAGTTTTTGCTAGCCTGGGGGGTGGTGCGCTAAGTCTGCAGCAGGCTGACTTCCTCCTGAAAATCCGCTCTGCTGGGCCCCAGTGACAGCAGGCAGCTCCTTAGCCCTTGCCTGACACTGAATGCTACCATGTTAAAGAGGTCTGCTCAGAGCCCAGTGCTCAGCAGAGTAGCACTCTCTGTTAATCCCAGATGGAATTCAGTCTGCACAGAGGACTGGTTTGTGTTTTTGTAGCATGAGCTGACTCCTGAGTTTGTTTTTATCACTGTCTAGGAGGTCAAAAGCACATGGGGAATTTTTATTGACAGGTTTTGTGCCCCCTAGTGGTGGCCCAGTTTAGAGCTGTAGCAAAAGCAAGTGGGGGTTGGATCCTGGATGAAATAAGACCTAGAGTTTCTTTCTTTCCCCCTGCAGAAAGCAGTTTATCAATGCAATATTTAATCACCCTGATACTGCTCCCAGCCATTTCCACCCTGCACCCCAGGCCTCTCCTGGTTGTGCTGTAAATGAAAAAGATCACCAAAAAGTCTATGACATGAGGCTACTTTAGAGCACCTGCTTCTTCTTTTTTTTTTTTGTATTTTTCTGAAGTGAGAAGTGGGCGCAGGGGGAGTGAGGGGGCAGACAGACTTCCACATGCACTTGACCGGGATCCACCCAGCATGCCCACCAGGAGGCAATGCTCTGCCCATCTGGGGCATCACTCCATTGTGACCGGAGCCATTCTAGCACCTGAGGCAGAGGCCATGGAGTCATCCTCAGTTCCCGGGCCAACCTTGCTCCAAAGAGGCCTTGGTTGAGGGAGGTGAAGAGAGAGAGAGAGAGAGAGATAGAGAGAGAAGGGAGAGGGAGAAGGGTGGAGAAACAGATGTGCGCTTTTCCTGTGTGCTCTTACCAGAAATCGAACCCGGAACTTCCACATGCCGGGCCAACGCTCTACCACTGAGCCAACCGGCCAGGGCCAGCACCCACTTCTTAATAGTTCCTCCACCTCCACCTAACTGGGTCAATCTGTTTGGCTTTTCTAGTCAAACCACTTCCCTTGCTCCTCTCCCTTCATTTAAATAAAAGACCTCAAAGAAGTTCTCGCCATGAAAATTTGAATTCTTTATTTTTAATTCTTTCAGCCATGAGGAGTCAGCCAATAACATGGAGCAACTGACAAGGGAAACTGAAGATTACTCCAAACAAGCTCTGTCGCTGGCACGCAAGGCCCTTCGGGAAGGCGGCAGCGGTGGCAGCCTGGACGGCTCCGTGGTGCAAGGACTTGTGGGAAAGTAGGTTTCAGCAGGTTCTCACAGGGACCAATGTCCTCTGGATCTTCCCAGGGCATAATGCAAACTGCATTCTTTACAAAAATAATAATAATAATAGAGAGAATAAGAGTGTTACTTTGGGACAAAGCAGATGCTTTTGGGGTTGGAAGAAGAAAAGGTTGGTTAATCTAAAGTTTGTGTTCTGGTTGAGACATTACATGCTTGGAGATATGGTCACCCTCTGTGGTGTTTGAAGGATGTGAGTAACTTCACCTGGTGGCATGGAGGATATAAAAATAATATACTTATATTATTAAGAATTGGGAACTTAGGTTGAATTTTCCTGAGCCAATCTGTACAAATTTAATGTTTAGATGAGAGAGATGGGTGCATATTTTGGTACATAATGTCATTGGGTTTTTCTCAAAATTCAACTAATACTTTTAAGACAACAGGATGGATATTTGCTTTAAATAAAAAGAATGGCTTCTCACGAAGTCCTCTATTTTCCCTCTTTGCAGGTTGGAGAAAACTAAGTCTCTGGCCCAGCTGTTGTCCAGGGAGGCCACTCAAACTGACATTGAAGCAGATAAGTCTTATCAATATAGTCTCCGCCTTCTCGATTCCATGTCTCAGCTGCAGGGAGTCAGTGATCAGTCTTTGCAGGTAAGGACATCTCACCGATATGCTGATGTCCCCAGGAAGAGCCGTAATGCTTTCTTCTCTGGGGGTTGCATCATATATCGTTCAGTCGTTCAGTTTTGTCTCCATGTTGACCTTTGTTGCCTAGATTAGGAAGAGTATTGAATCCTTCTCATTATCCATTTCCTTGTTCTTTAACCCCAATCTTGGCCTTTGAAAATGCCTTAGCTCACATCCTGAACCAATTAATGAATAAACGTTTTCCATCTCTTCCCTACTTCTGGGGATGACTGAAACCTGTGGAAAATTATCATAAATGAAATTTGATGTTTACATTTGGGTGAAATCAATAGTACATCTCTCTGTGTATAGCCACTCAGAAGGCTTGTGTTCTTCCCACAAGGTTTGAATTCTTTCTGTCATCAATTCCAAACTTAGGTTCAGAAGATTGGGCTTTCTACCTACCACAAAAAGTACTCACAGTGGTTCCCACAAAAATGTTCCTGTGTATATATAAACTAAAACATAACATCATCGTAATAAGAAACAGACACAGAACCTGTGTGAGGACAGTGGTATGGATAGAAAAGGGGAAAGGGATTAAGAAACACGAACTTTTAGTTATAAAATATGTAAGTCATGGAGATGAAATGTATGTCATAGGGAATAGAGTCGGTAACATCATCATAATGATGTATGGTGACAGATGATTAGATTTATGGTGATCACTTCTTAGGTTGAATCATTATGTTCTATACCTGACACTAATATACTATTATATGTCAACTTAATTTTAAATAAATTTTAAAAAGAAAACCTGTTTGATACCTGGGGAATCTGCTTCAGGTATCGTGCCTGTTAAAGTTTGGGCTTGTATTGTTTTCAAACAATGATGGCAGGTCTTAAGACTATTGTGGGAACTGATGAGCACAGAGGCAACACATTTCTATTTCCTTGGGCTTCCAGATAGAAGCAAAGAGGATCAGACAAAAAGCCGATTCTCTCTCAAGCCTGGTGACAAAGCATACGGATGAGTTCAAGCGTGCGCAAAGCAATCTGGGAAACTGGGAAGAAGAAACCCAGCGGCTTTTGCAGAACGGAAAGAATGAGAGACAGGTATCTTTTTAATTTATACACTCAAAAAAAATGTATTGAATGCCAACCATGTGAATAAATATGGAGGGAAAAGAAAACACTGAAAACTCTCTAGAAGGTTAGGGTAGCGCTACCTGTAGAGGAAGTAACTGAGATACAGAGTCCTCGATGTAATGAGCTTGGTCCCACCCACTGAATCAGCCCTCGAATCTAGGAATAGGATTCAGTTCTCCTGGGGCCAATTTTGGTCTAGCTCTGTCTGCTAGCTTGGCTTCAGGAAGTATCTAGACTTTAGTATTATATTTGCAAAACTGTTCTTGTCTTTGATAATGGACTACAGTTTGAGACTTCTCTATACGGAATCCTTTTGGGTCCTATTGGGTTATAAAACTTGCTCTGTCCTAGATTGTGGAAGGGTTTGCTGCAGCACCCCTAGACTCTTGGGTGAGTCATAGCATTCTGTCATCACACAGAGAAGTTGCTGGCAGGAATGCACTTCCCAGGTATATGTTGCATTTGCTCTAATCTTGTTCTATCTGCCTGTTCACAGAAATCAGCTCAGCTACTTTCCCGTGCCAACCTTGCTAAGAGCAGAGCCCAAGAAGCACTAAGTATGGGCAATGCCACTTTTTATGAAGTTGAGAACATCTTAAAGAACCTCAGAGGTGAGTAGTTCATGGCTCAGGTCCCTTGAGCATTTTAAGGGTATAACCATGACTTTGGTTTATTTTAAATATTTATGTATCTATCTAAGTGAAGGTGCACTGAAAGTATTAATAGACAGTTGATGACTAACTTTCTAAAGAAGATCACATTAACATTTGACACAGTGGAAAGCATTGAAGTATATGTCAGAGGCTTGAGTTTCGATCTTTGCTGGGCACCGTGACCAGGCTGAGTTGGCTGTGTGACCATAGGTGAATCATACAACCTTTTCAGACCCCCAATTTTCTCTCTTTTAAAAAATTTTTTTTATTTATTGATTTTAATAAGGGAGGAAGGAAGACAGAAAGAGAGACAGGAACATAGATCTGTTCCTGTATGTTCCCTGAACGGGGATCAAACCGGCAACCTCTGTGCTTGGGGATGATGCTCTAACCAACTGAGCTATCCAATTGGGGCCCAACTTTCTCTTTAAAGGAAGAAGGTTAAGCTAAGTGATCTCTAAGGCCCCGCACAGATGCAACATCCCACTATTACACACACACACACACACACACACACACATATGTATATATATTTGTAGCCTGGTTGGTTCCGATATAGGTTGTTTTGTTGTGACGATGGGCCAAGCTTCGTCACAGCAATCAGAGCCTGGAGATTTGGAGGTGTGCCTGAAAGCTTTGTTTAAAGTTTTAGGCTTCTTCACTACAGAACAATAATAACAATAACAAAAACATTCCTGAAATCCTGGGATTTTCTTGACAGAAAGTAGCTGTCTACCTATTCTGCCCAGCTCTCAACCGTTGTCATTTGGCGGCTTAGGTTTAAGGCTCTGGCTTGAAACTTTGGGCTTCGAAGATCCCACCTGCTTCTACTTTGCTTTGGGGTCTTAAGATTCTCATAGTGATGGGGACCCAGGGCAGGCTGATTGTCAGTTCCTCTGGGCAGAGGACAAATTATGGCCCTTTCAAGGCCTCCTTTCAGATGCTTTCTCCTGGATAGAAAATAGTAATAGCCACAACTTCCTGACCTTTCATTCCTGGGCAATAATGATGCTCTTTCTGAAATTTTCTGAAAAACTTCAGCCCCTTTCACCTTCACCTGTAAGTTTGTTGTATATGTTTGTTTGCAGCCTCATGGCAATGTCCCCTTATCTTCCTTTCAGAGTTTGACCTGCAGGTTGAAGACAGAAAAGCAGAAGCTGAAGAGGCCATGAAGAGACTGTCCTACATCAGCCAGAAGGTTGCAGACGCCAGTGACAAGACGCAGCGGGCAGAAGCGGCCCTGGGCAGTGCTGCTGCTGATGCCCAGAGGGCAAAGAGCGCGGCCAGGGAGGCCCTGGAGATCACCGGCAAGATAGAACAGGTAAAGAGAAACCAAGATACAGGCCGGCTTGAGCAGCTCCGCACACAAGGATCACATGGAATGGGAAAGAGTATTCCAAAGCATTCAAGGACTCATTGGATCTATAGGGCTCACGGTCGTGTTGTGATCCATGGTGGCCCCTGATCTATGTGGGTATCCCTTTGGTTAACTGACTCAACAGCCCATTGAATGAGTGCTAGAATCCTCCATTTTCATCTCCTTCTCTGGACAGTACTGTGAAAAGTCTTCTTCAGATGTGTTTATATAGACTATTGTGTTAGTTTCCTAGAGCTGCTATGACAAAGTGCTATAAACAGGATAACAGGATGGCCTAAACAATAGAAATTTATGCCCCCCCCTCCATCCTGGTGGCTGGAAGTTTGAAATCAAAGTGTCAGCAGAGCCGTTCACCCTCTGAGACTCTGGGTAGAAACATTGCTTGCTTCTGTTGGCGGATGGCAATTCTTAGTGTTCCTTGCTTAGTGCCAGCATTGCCCCAGCCTCTGTCTCTGTCATCATAGGGGGTTCTTTTCCCTAGGTGTCTCTGACTCTTCTCATAAGGACATGAGTCATACTGGAATAGTGGGCTCACTCTTCTCCAGTGTGGCCTCATCTTAACTAATGACATCTGTAACAACCTTATTTCCAAACTAACTTCACATTGTGAGGAACAGGGGGTTAGGACTTCAACATATTTTTTGTGGGGCGGGGGACACAATTCAACCCATAACAATGATCATCAATGTTTTGATTCAAGGTTGTGAAATTCTGGAGTTCTAAGTTCCTTATCTCTGTGTTCTATGTCTAAGCTTGATTTGTTTATTTCCCCCCTTTTGCCTGCTATGAGCCACTGCTCTGCTTGGTGCTAGGGATATGGAGATGAGAAAGACCCAATCCTTCTCTCCCAGGAGCACTTCCTAATGGAGAGAGACAGATTAGTGACACTTACAACCCGTATGCTAAATGCTCCAGTAGGAGTGCTTCAGCTGAAAGTGAGCTTTGTAGTTCTTATTTAAGCATGATTTCTGCAAAACCAATGCAACTCTAGAAAACCTGGAGGGAACTCTTGATGTCTGGACCCCATGATAACTTGCAAAAATAGTCTCTAATTTTAGGTCCCCTGAGGGTAGAGACCAGTTTCCTGTGCCTCCCTTTATGTGGCTTCTAGCACAGAGACATTGGCAATTGGGTGCTTAATGATAGCTATCGATGAAGATGTTGATGAAGTTTGTCCTAATAAGAACAGTACTCAAATCTGTAGCCTGTTCATTCTCTACCCCCCATGCTCAACTGTCTCAGGAAATAAGGCATTCAAAAGACTGGGGCAACAATGAAACGTGGCAGAGGATGAGAGGAGTGTCACACCCTCTGGTTTTCCCAACTAGTTCCCATTGCGTTCACCATTTGGCGAGTATTGACCCGAGAGGGAAGTGGTGGCTCAGTGCTGACCCTCCTAGTCCCCAGAGAAACACCCCCAAGTTAACTTGTTTAGGGCAGAGCTTGGGGAAGGGTGTGTCCCCAAGCCTGACTCTCTCCTTGTTCATCTCACTGGCTCCACCACACAAGGGCCTGGCTGCAGCTGTATTTTCTCTGCAGTTGTCTTTGTAATGTTTCTGTTCTTCACCCCCCTCTTCCGTCCCTGGCTCCTCTTCTTCCCCCAGGAGATAGGGAGTCTGAACTTGGACGCCAACGTGACAGCAGATGGAGCCTTGGCCGTGGAGAAGGGACTGGCCACTCTGAAGAGTGAGATGAGGGAAGTGGAAGGCGAGCTGGCGAGAAAGGAGCGGGACTTTGACACGGACATGGATATGGTGCAGATGGTGAGTTCCCACGGCTTGTCACGGGAGGTCCCTTCCAACCTGCCAATGTGGGAAACACCCTTTCAAGACGAGTTTGCATGTGTTTTTCTTCAGGTAATTACAGAATCCCAGAGTGCTGATAACAGGGCCAAGGGGGCTGGAGTTAGGATCCAAGACACACTCGACGCCTTGGACAGCATCCTGCACCTGCTAGGTACGTGGCGCGCCCACCAGCTTGAAGCCCGTGCTCCATGCCTCTTCCTAGAAGCCTAACCAAACCTAGCCCTGAGGAATGGGAGTCTCAACCTTCCTTAAGGGTGTCAGGAAGTTCGCTCTGTTTCCAGGCCCGGATACTCCAGGCCAGTTTCTTTACATTTTCTGGACTCTATGTTAGCATCTCTAGGATGGGTCACTGAGCACCCGTTTCCTCTTGGAGGTGGAAGTCTCTAGGTCAGAGAGCTGGGTGCATTTAGGGAAGGTATACTGAAGCTCAGATCAGTTCCTAATGTCTCACAGATCACAAAGTCGGTTGTGGAGGCAGGATTTGAACTTCACAGCTAAAGAGAAGACTGGATTGCTCGACAGTCCTGTTAAGGATTCTGGCCTTGATCCTGAGGAGCTAGTGGACAGCTTTGAGCAGAGGAATAACATCACTACTGTATATTTCAGACAGATCACTGGGCGACTACATAAAGAACTTGAAGGCGGGTTGACAAAAGGCAGGGTGAGGCTGCTTAGGAAGTTGCTGAAGGAATTGGGGAGCAATGGTGGAGGCTTCCCTGGAGCAGTGGAAGGGGCGAGGGGGAAGACTCTCCCAGTCCAGCAAGTCAACAGTCATTGGATGGTTCTGCTATGGGTCCCTCCCCAGACCGCAGTTACGCCTGCATGCAGCCAGCTGTGGCAGCTGGAGCTTCCTGATAGACAGCCCAGAAGAGATGCAAAGGTGCTCAGTCCATGAGATACTGCAAAATTTTAGGACAAAATAGCTTAGATGGCACAGGGTGGCAACAACAGAGTCTTCCACACAGAATCCCTCCAAAAGAGCAGCGACTTGCAGTAGTAGACTTCGGGCTTCAGGGAGAGCTGCTCCCAGGCCCCAAGCCGACCAGTGTGAGCAAGCTTGGACCACAGCTGACAAGGAGCGAGGTGTTGGGGCACAGACTCCAGCTACATTCCAGAAAAGGCTTGGTCCTACTTTTTTAGTTCAACAGAACTATTTTAAGACCTGATTTTTCTGTGGAGTATCAGCACCCCGAGAGACCAATACTGTCTGTGTTGTTACCCTAACGGGTCTGCTTTGTGATCCAATGAGCCCCTAAGAGTAAAAGACCCTCTAAGTGTAAAGTGACCATTCAGTTGAGTTTTTGCAGCTTTGTTAAGTGTTCTAAAAATCATAATGAGCCCTGGTCGGTTGGCTCAGTGGTAGAGCATTGGCCTGGCATGTGTAAGTCCCAGGTTTGATTCCTGGTCAGGGCACACAGGAGAAGCGCCCATCTGCTTCTCCACTCTTTCTCCCCTCTTCTTCCTCTCTCTCTTCCCCTCCCGCAGCCAAGGCTCCATTGGAGCAAAGTTGGCTCCGGCGCTGAGGACGGCTCCATGGCCTTCGCCTCAAGCTCTAGAATGGCTCCAGTTGCAACAGAGAAAAGCCCCAGATGGGCAGAGCATCACCTCTTAGTGGGCATGCTGGGTGCATCCCGGTCGGGCACGTGAGGGAGTCTGTTTGCCTCCGCGTTTCTCACTTAGGAAAAATACAAAAAGAAAATCACATGAAACCAAGGTCATAGGGCCTTTAAAGAGAAAAGAAGGAATGGGGAGAACAGGATGGGTGTGGAGCATTAAGCACTCACTATGTGCCAGGCAGGTGTCTGTGTGGCATAATATCAGTTGAGTCTTTTTAAGGTCCTATGAGAGGTGGGTTTTGTTGTCTTTATTACTTTATTTCACAGAGGTATAAACTGAGGCTCACAGAGGTTAATAATGTCCCCAGATCACCTTGTGGAGGCAGTGTTCAAGCCAGGTCTCTTGTCTCCAGCGCTCTTGCTGCTTTGGAGAAATCATGTGACTCCCCATGGACAGAGTCATTCTGTCCCCAGGCTTTCTTACCTTTCTCTGCATGTCACAGGGCCCCAGATGCGTGATTTCTTCCCCACCCCCCAGGTGAAGGATTGATCCGTTTTGTACGGTGTTCTGTCTACTCTTAGCTCTCCTCAGTCCCGGAACAGCAGTATTTTAATTGCCCTAGGTATAATAAACTCATGCAGGCCACTTGACCTTGACTTTGAGTTGACCAAGGGGCCGCTCAAATATAGTCAAACCGGATGAGTCTGGCCAGGCGCCCTGTGTGCTGATGTTCATTTTAGATTGCTTTTGGGTGAAAACATACCTGAACGAATGTGACTACATTTCCTGTTGGAAACAAACCAGCATCTAGTGAGGTTCCCGCTGTTTCAAGCCAGAATGAAATCTTGTCTCATTTCCTAACAGCTGGAATCCATTCTCCAAATAGCAAAACATACCTTGGCCTCTTTGAGGCCTGAAGCCCGGCCAGTTTCTGAAGATCCTTCAATGGGAAACAGCAAGATATGGCCTGGGGGTGGCTGAGAAAGCATAATTTGGGGTTGATTCTGATCCTAGAATGAACTCAGCCCCCTGTGACCTTCAGCTCCCGTGAACTGTTGACCCTAACATGAAAGGGAAAATCCAAGCTTCATACAGCTTAACTGTAGAGCTCAGAGGCTTGAACTGGGCTGTTCACAACACAGTAATGAGGCTAGTGCTCTTGGGATTATTTCTGATTTAAAATAAACCTTTAAAATAAATTCATGGCATATTATTTGCTCCGGGCAGGTGAATGAGCAATTAGTTAAGGACACAGAAGAGCCTGTGTATGTCTAAGGAGATCTAACCCCAGTTCTTCCCTGTTAAATCTTTCTCATTCTGTCAAATAGATCAGCCTGGTAGTGTGGATGAAGAGGGGCTGATTTCACTGGAGCAGAAGCTTCTCAGAGCCAAGACTCAGATCAACAGCCAGCTGCGGCCCTTGATGTCAGAGCTGGAAGAGAGGGCACGTCAGCAGAGGGGCCACCTCCACATGCTGGAGACAAGCATCAATGGGATTCTGGCTGATGTCAAAAACTTGGAGAACATTAGGGACAACCTACCCCCAGGCTGCTACAACACCCAGGCTCTTGAGCAACAGTGAAGCTGCTATAGAGATCTCTCAACTGAGGGTCACGGGATTCATACTTTGGGACTCAGGATCTATCTCACGCAGCTGGGGAAGGATGTGGACATTTGAACATGTTGAGTAGGCATGCTCAGATCAACTGAACCGGACCCCGTCCCTGAGTCCTTGGCCAGACACATGTCTTATTGCACCATTGTGATACTATTTGCTTCCTGATGCTGGGCAGCAAGGCAAATAGCATTGAGTAGGAGATCAATCAAGGACTCGGACCCCAAAGTATAACTGGATGGAAGGACAAAATGTACAAGCACAGGATTGCCTCAGAATAGCCATAAACCCAGTCCCGGAGTATGGACAAGTGCTGCTAGGTAACAGTCAGCTCATCCTTTGAGTGATGTGACCAAAGGAAAAGGTTTTATACTTTCTCTTATGCATAAAATTCTTCCTAATATCAGAACAGAGAGTGAAGTCCAGTCATACTGCAGCCGGTAAATTACTGTTGACTCATCATGTCCAGTGTTCTTGATTGGAGATCCTTCCACACCCCACCCAGTACGTGCATGATATGCCACTTCCCGCTGGAAGGAGTATGCAGCGATGGAGCGTGGAGCTGCGAGGCTGGCCCGTGCGGAGTGATGGTGTCTGCTACTCCCTGGTGTCTTCGAGCTCTTCTGGGCCCGAGGGTAGCAACCTTTCTCCTGATGACGCCGTGGCATCATCCTAACAGCATTTCCTATTAGCAAAGCACACACTGGGAATTCACTTTGGGGTTTTCGAAGTGATAGAAAAATGTAGCTTAGGCATTGAAAAAGGTACAGTATTATTTAGATTTATTAGTCCTAACTCACTCCCACTTTTCAAACATTAAAAATTACTCGCACCTGTGTGTTTCATCTCAGTCTTTCTCTCCCTACTGCAGAGAATGTTCATTCTCACCATCCTTCCATTCATTCATCTATCCATCCATCCTTCCATTCATTCATCTATCCATCCATCCTTCCAACATTTATTTATTACGTCCTTTGTGCCAGGGGCTGGGGTACCATGGTGACATAGTCTCTGCCCTCATAGAGTTGATTGTCTAGTGAGGAAGACAAGCATTAAAAAATAAATAAACTTGAACTTACAAATCTTGTTCATCACAGGTGGTGTTTGTTGCAGCAGCCCCCTGGTTTGCAGTGTCTTTTCTCAACAAAACATGTGTCGCAAGACACTCCCATGGGGGCACTTGGGTTTTGGCAAAGCTGAGACGGCTCTGGGTTGTGCACACGTCTGCATTCCAGCTGTCACTCTGCCCCTTTCCACAACCGATTGCAACAGCCTGTTGAGTCATGACAACTGCAGTGGAATTGCTGGGAATACCAGAAGCACTTACTTCCACCCTGGCTAGGAAGACTTAGGTACTGTTTCACCTTTGTATGTCCTTGGCTTTTCATGAACATGTTTTAAATAAAGAATAATTCTTAGGTGCCTATGGTCAGTTTCTGATTTGTTAAACTCCAAACCTGAGATGGAGGTTCCGAAACAATGGGAACCAAAATGCTGCTGAAAGAGCAAGGAGGGCAGGCTCTGTGGCGCAATGGATAGCGCACTGGACTTCTAGTGATGAAAGAGCAAGGAGTCCCAGAGTTAGAATCCTTAATTCCTTTTATAAGCAACTTGTCTGGCCCTTTCCAACTACGAGAGTATTCTATGAGATTGAACTGGTGCTATCTCCTAAGCATGAAGAAGAATTTATTTCTGGAACAGCCTAAGCAAGGTGGGGGTTACTAGGAATATTTTTGGTGTTTGTTTTATTTTATCAGCTATAAAATAGAGGTAAAATCAGTAGCTTGTGGTACATTGCCCATACTTTCTAATTAATTAAAATACAATCAATTATCCTGAACTGGCCATCTATCCAAGTGGCTAAGGAAAGGATTCTTCTCCCATCCACATTTACCCTCCCCAACTGCCCGATACTGACAGGTCTTATCACTGCTTTACCACTGGTAGAAGTGAATTTATAGTCCTGTTTTGACGTACTCACATATTCTACAAATATCTCACTTTAATTAACTAGTACCCAGGAAATGGAGGTGCATTACTTCAATTCGATTGACTATGGTATCCCGTAGACCTACAAATGTGCATAACTCAAATATAAGAGATGCATTTTTCTTGCTCTCATAATGTGTTGAATGGGGAGAAAGTTGGCAGGGTCACCCTCCATGTAGTCATCCCAGAAGCCCTGCATTTATAACACGTGACTTTTAGAGTTTCCCTGGGAATCATCTCCCCTCCAGTGGGGGAAGGGAAAAGACGGGGGAAAGGATGACACATGGAAGGTTTTTGTGCACCTGGTCTAGAAGGGGCTGTTGATCACATTCACATTTCCTGGTCTAGACCACATCTAACTTGCAAGGGGCCTGGGGAATATAGTCCCTTTGTAGGAAGCCACTTCTCAGTGATAATTCTACACTAGGACAGGGGAGAAAGCATCGTTAGTGGTTGGCTTTCTGTCTCTGGGTTAGGGTTTGGGTTAGGGTTAGGGAATTTCATGAGGGATCACATTAATTAATTACCAAGGTATGTGCAATCATAAAAGTATTCCTCAATGGGATAGATTGTTAAGAAAGTCATAAGACTGTCTTCTTCCCTGGGAAAAGATGACAATGGAAAAGTGACTCATGAGACTCCCTTGGTTAAGAAATGATTCCTTCATTTCTGGGGTTCTGACAAGTTGTCCCTAAGAAGAGAGGAGCATGTGACTTAGGGATAATCTACCCAGGACTTAGACTCTGTTACTTGTTTTGACTTGACCCCACCATGTTTAGAAAGATTTACTTCCAATTTCTCATCACTATTTGTAATTTGTGGTGCAAACTTCCTTATACTTCTCCTCTGAAAGTTTTCTGATTAATTGTGCTGATGGTAGGCAATTATACACATCATCATCTACTTTGACTCATGGGGATTTCTGTGTGGAGAAGGGGATAGAAATAAAACTGCCCATAGACTAGAACTTCTTAGCAGATGTGTGTCTGATCTTATCCCAGGATGTGGTTTCCTTTCAGTACTCTGGGGAGGCTGGAGAAAAGGGTAAGAAAATACTCGGTGATGTCCAATGTTTGGACCAAGTCTCAAGGATCAAGAATATGTTTATCATGTCTTCTTTTAATGGTTTGCATTATCATGAGAATGTTATGGGTTCTTGCTGTGGTTCAGTTTTCCCACCTGGAAAGCAGAGATTAGATTTTTTTTTCTCTCTCTGCTTTGCTCTCCTCTGGGATACATGAAACTTCCTAGGAAATCCCAAGATCTGAAACTTAACTTATGGGAAGAACTGTGTGTGTAACATAAATGATAACTCATTTTAGAATATATAATTTATAAGTTTGTGAAAGTTAGCATATTAAGCCAGTGTTTATACCTCATTTTAAACAAACTCTCATTGCTACATACTTTCAGGACAGAGAAAAAAAGACTGTTTAGCTTTGTGCCAAAGTAGCAAACATAAATACAAGTAATCAATTTATAAGGCATATCAAACATCATTATCCTGTGCCTCCAGACCCACATAGATACACACAAAGCCTACTAATCTCAATTTTCAACAAACAAACAAAAATACTAAGAACTAAAATGATTTTATAAGAAAAAAAACACAACTAATCTGACAAGTCACTAAGCCTTCAATGAGCTGGCCTATTAGAAAATTGGTATTTCACCTTCTGAATCATGACTAATATCAGCTAATGATAACCACTATTTAGACCTAAACCAATACGGAATGTATGCCATAACTAAAAATGATCCAAGAACTAAGAATAACTGAAGGATTGAACAATTAACAAATTATTCATTTTTTGCTTTTTTTACAATGCCCGAACAATGGGTGAGTTTAATCAGTTCTGTCTTAATTAAGAACTCTCATGCCAAAACTTATTTAAGTTTTTCATTTCAGAAGTATATTTTTATTTCATAAAGAACTAATTTCATTGAGGGGCTAATCAATAGCAGACTATACAGATTAGGTAAAAGCTAAGCTTTGATTTTTTTTTGTGACTGAGAAAACTCAGGCACAATTCACAAAATTGCTAATTATTCTTCTCTGCTTATGAATCTTGAGAGTGTTGGTATATACTTTCATATTACACATGTGACATCAGCTAAACCAGGCAGAAAGTCTCCTGCTCTAAGAACATTTTTACAGTTGTTGCCTCCTGTCGAATAAGACTATGAAGAAGAAGTGATTAATTCTGCAACCCACAGAGAAGATTCCAGACCAAGACATGAGACTCTAGTATAATTGTCTTATTTATTAACATAATTGAAACATATTGCTGATAAAACTTTTGTCTGGGACTAGTCTAAGCAACAAAATTGTACTGAAAAGATTCTACTGTCAAATGGTGTTGCAACTCGAATGTAGTTTTAATGAATGAATTGGTTTCCATAAAAGCAAATCTTACTCTTAAAATGGCAGATTCAGTGACCAAAAAGTGATTCAAAAAAGGCTTCCCCCTCTGCATGTCAACTTTTGAGACCTTCTGGATCAAGCTGAGTTCTGGGACCTGGGAGTAAGGAGGGGAAGAGCATAACTCAGTCTTAACCAAATGGAACAGGTTAATAGAACACCCCAAACTTACATGACAAAGAAACCATGAATTGAGTTTACAGAGCAGCCATAGGAAGGTGCAGACTGGATGAATTCAACAAAACATCTTCATCATCGTTATCCCAATGCTATTCCTAAGATGTCCTGATTGAATGAGCTACACAATTAATCCCTGTTTCCATTCTTTCCATCTCCTCTGTTGACCTTTCTGTAGTGGCCAAGGACGGGCGAGATCCTAAGCTTTCCCATAGTACGCTTAGTGATTTTTTGCATCACTCTTTTGGTGACTAAAATATAACATGCTTCTCAGTCTTAGTCCCTTAATGTGTGTGTGTGGGGGGAGCGGTGGGGGGAAGTAGATTTGGGCTGTTAAGATATAAGTTGTTTTTGCCTGCAATTCTCTGCCTTTTACTATAGATTATCTAGTCTCACTTTCTACCTAGTTAGAACAGCAAGTTCTTTTATTCTCTCTGAGCACTGGAACACGAGGCCAGAGGCCATGCAGGACTGGTGGGCCACGATGAGATGAAGAACAGTCTCTAGAAACTCTAACTCTGGGTTTCAGGCACTTCAGGAAGAGACTTCGCTCCCCTGTTCCTATGTACATTCAAGGGAAGTGAAAGCCAGAGAGGCTGCCTGGGGGCGGGGGATGGTGAGTGAGGTACAAGCCCCCTTTCTTCACCAGCAGCACAAGCCCCCTTTCTTCACCAGAGGGCATTTCCTTCAGAAGACAGTCCTCGACACAAAGGGTTTCCCTCCCACCTGTTCTTACTTATATCAGCCATTTTCAGAAAAATGGGAGACACGTTTTTCATTGGTAGACAGAGAACGCGGCTGTGATCACTCAGCTATGCCTCTTTCACAGACCTGCGCCATCCCAGCCTCCGGTGGGACCTTGGAGGAAGGGGCAGGACCCCAGAGGGCATGTCGAGGCCTAGAGGTCAGCCTATCGGCACCTGGGGTGCTACTTCAAACTCTGAATTATCTTTCTGGTCATGGCTACAATGTCCTGCCCTAGATGGAGAGAGGGGCTCTGACCTCCCCCTAGCAAATGAAGAATAGGGCAGAATGAGGAATAGGTCATTCTTCCCAGAAGAGATTGACTTTTCCTTGTATGAAAATAAAGCTATGGTAACAAGATTCCTGTGATGTAGCAAGATAAGACCTGCCGCATTTCATTCCTAGAAATCTATTTCTATTGCCCCTGCTTTTCTCCTTAGTTCATCTTCTCTCGGTTCTATGGGCCCTCCCACTCCTGCACTGAGTCACACAGCAGCCCAGCTCTCATTTATGGGTTGTGGACTAAACGGGGCTTGACCACAGCATCCAGCAGAGTAATGGAAAGGACCAAGGATACTCTAATTATCTTGTCTTTGTTGGAACTGCTCATGGGGATCCTCCTAATAACTATTCATAAACTCCATATACTCAAGGGTGCCATGTTCTCCCAGAAAATGCCGCTCCCTGTTTCCCTTTGTTTCTCTGCCTACACTAGTGGTCAGCAAACTCATTAGTCAACAGAGCCAAATAGCAACAGTACAACGACTGAAATTTCTTTTGAGAGCCAAATTTTTTAAACTTGAACTATATAGGTAGGTGCATTCCTTATCAAGGTAGCACCCGCACGTGGTATTTTGTGGAAGAGCCACACTCAAGGGGCCAAAGAGCCGCATGTGGCTCGCGAGCCACAGTTTGCCCACCAGGGGCTAGAGACAAAGGCTCTTTTGTCTTTCTCCCCCAACACTAGCATCATCTTGAGCATTCTGGGTCTTTCTTAGCCTTCCTCAAACCAATCCATGGGTTTCTAGAATTTCCTCCAAACTGTTGGGATTTCTTAATTTCCTCACCATCCCATTTCCCCCCAGGACTATCCTATACAAAGCCAGGTATAGCAAGCACCTGGGCCAGACATAATTTAAGACAAAGATGCCAGGTAACGGCTGAAAAGAGTAGAAACCGCACATTACCTGGTCAATATTGTGGGAACCAGAGGGGCGGAGGCCAGGTGATGTGATAACCTAAGGGTCAGAGAAACAATATCCTTTTGTCAGACTCTATGCCTGCTGTGTGACTTGAGACCAGACGTTTTAAATCAAGGGCTCTCTGCAGGCTCATCTTTTAAGGGAGAATCAACTAATCTCTAAAGTTTTTTTTCATTCATGAATCCATGCTCCTTAGCCAAACACTGAGACCCAAGCAGAGGCTCTTCCTTCCCTCCTCTGGAGATGACTTCCACAATCCAGGAGGAATAACACCTCCTGATGCTACTTTGCCATGTCTTCTGCTGAGTCCGGTTCCTTCTCTGGAGGCCACTGAAGGATGTTGCAGGGGTGAAATGTGTGACGAAGACTATTGCTCCTGGTGTCAGATTTCACCCAACCCTTCCTGGGCCACAGCTGGTGCTAGATTTTGATAAAATCATCCAGCTGCTCGGGGACCATTCCTCAAAGACAACCAGGAACCCAAGTGCCAGAGACTGGATGAGACACAGATCACGAGACAATAGTTAGTTTCCTTTCAGCTCTCCAAGGAGGTCATGCCTGGGGCCTGAACAACTAGAAGAGAGGCTGTCAGTACTGTTTCCAGGGGCAGCAGAGGAAGGCGGGAAATGGGGGAAAAAAGGGGTGAAGAAACAGTGGAAGGGCTCTCGATGTTTCTCACAACCTGATCTCTGTTCTGGGAACTCACTCCTCAGCCAGGCTGATCTCCGCAGGTGATGACAGTGGTCGTCGGGCTCGGCTGGAGGTAAGACCAGCCTCAGAAACAAGGCCAAGGCACTGCTTCTCGAGGAGGAATCGGCTTTGGCCGCTGCCTGTGTTGCTGCAGCTCGATGGGTGGGGATCACCAGTTCCCACCAGGGCAACAAACTGCTTTCTCCTACGTCATCATGGACTCACATTACGACACAGACATGCCCCAGCCAAACAGGCAATAAATAATGGCAATTAGCAAAGATCTCCAGGGATGAGTGAATTCCTAGCATGTTTTATTGCAGAAATGACCTCATGATTAGCACTTGGCCTTGTAAATGTGATTCTTCTCAGATGCAGGAATGTAGCTAAATACAGCCTCCCAGGTCTTAGACAGGGATCCATCCGAAGGGTCCTTGGGAATGCCTGGGCTGGCAGGACACCTACACTCTGCCATCAGTCACAGCCCAAAGAAGTAAGCATATAGATGCCACCAGGAAATGGGGATGGACTGGTTCTGCGGGAGCCTAGGTCAAGAGCCTCCGGGAAATGGGCTTCTGAAACTAAGGAAATGGACCCACATTCTTCTAAGGAACCCTACTGTTCCCAGACTTGCCTCCCAGGTTTTCGAACTTGAAAATCTACACTCTTGACCCCAGACTGCTGTTGTTGTGGGTGGGTGAGTGGGGTTGGAGTAGAAAAGTGGGTGGGGGTGTCAAGAAAGTGGAGGTGGCCTCCTTCACTGGGTATGGCCCTCACTGCCCTGAGGCTGGCCAGTGCTCTATCCCGGGAAGTAATTTCACGGGAATGCATCAAGACTTCAAACGGAAAGAACCACAGACACCGATGCCATCCAAGTTCTATGAGGCATGAACAATAAAAATCAAAACAACACAAAACAACCAACCAAACAAACGAACAAAAAAACAACAGACAAAAACAATAGCCCTTTGTGGTAAAGGGCATGCTGGGAAGGCGAGAGCCAGAGCCGCCTCCCCAGAGCATGCTGGGAGGATGGGCACCAGAGCCACTCTCTAGAGCATGCTGGGAGATGGATACCAGCACATCTCCAAGGACTGCACTTACCCCCAACTCCCACCCCTATTCCCTCACCCACCCCCAAACCAAACACCAGAGGAAAGTTTGTCCAAAGATGACTGTGGAACGAGGGATGCCGTGGTTCTCTGCGGGTCCCCACACTGTGGGGGGTTGAGTCAGCGAAAGGGGAGAACAGTCAAGAGGAGGAGATGGAGAAACAGAGGCAGGAGAGAAATGAGACTGACAGACTGGAGGGGCCGGAGTGTTGGCAGAGGACAGCGGAGGAGGAGGGCGTTGAGTGGTCGCTAGCCCGAGGCGTTGATGTACAGCTGGCTCTTGAGAATGTAGTCGATGACCGGCTGAGACAGGTAGTCCACGACATGGCCATCCCCATGCTGCAGGGCCAGCCTGGATGAGAAGAGGCAGTAATCAGATGAACATCATTCTGGGAAGCAAGGCAGGAGGGCTGATCTGCCTACTCTCTTTCGGAGCAAAGGTTTACCTAGTGCCTCATTCCCAGCCTTTGCTTAGGTTAAGTAAATGGAATCCTTATTTGGAAATGCCCTCTTGCCCCCCACAATTCCTCACCCATCCTGGTGATTCCATTGCATCCTGGCTCTGCCACTTCCTAGCTGAGGGACCTTTGCAAGCTATTAAAGCCCGTCTATTTCTCAGCTTTCTCTTCTATCAAATGGGGGTAGTAACTATCTCAGTTATTACAAGGATTCAACAATTCATTATGCAAAGCCTTAGAATGGCCCAAGCACAAAGTGTGCATTTTAATGTTAGCTATTCTTATCTCATTCCCTGTGTTACTCTGCAACTATGGTCTTGTGAAAGCCAGTTTTACTGGGCTTCTTTTTCTTTTATTTATTTATTTTTTTAGTCAGAGAGACAGAGACAGAAAGCGATACAGAGAGAGGGACAGATAGGGACAGAAAGACAGGAAGGGAGAGAGATGAGAAGCATCAATTCTTCAATGCAACACCTTAGTTGTACATTGATTGCTTTCTCATATGTGCCTTGACTTGGGGGCTCCAGCCAAGTCAGTGACCCCTTGCTCAAGCCAGTGACCTTGGGCTTCAAGCCAGCGGCCATTAGACTCAAACCAGTGACCATGGGGTCATGTCTCTGATCCCACGCTCAAGCCAGCGACTGCACACTCAAGCTGGTGAATGTGCACTCAAGCCGGTGACCTCGGGGTTTCGAACCTGGGTCCTCTGTGTCCCGAGCCAATTCTCTATCCATTGTGCCACCGCCTGGTCAGGCTCACTGGAGTTCTTATGATTGACCATTTCCTTTCTTTTCCTACAGGAGCCTGACAGAGAAGAAGGTGCCCTTCTCACAATCCTGGGGGGCTATGGAGGGATGGCACCAGGAGGTAGAAAAGGGCCCAGTGATACTCTGGTTCCTGCACAGCTTCACTCTTGCCTTGGTCTGGTCACTTTCCATTCTCTGCTCATGGGATGAGTCAAATGTACCTGCTCTTGGTTGAGCTGACAACAGACATGGGATGATTGATGTCATCCTTCACCACCAGGATGTTGTTCTGGGGAGAGAGCAGAGAGAGGAGGTTGCCAGCCCCCAGGCCTCTCCAAAAAGGACCACATCTCAGAACTACACCACCAGGTAGATGGAGAACTCACTCTGTATTTGCGGAGTATTGAGGAGTGATTCATGATTCGGTCTGTGTCGGCGGAGTCCCGGGGTACCACCACAATCCCAAAGTCCCCAACAATTACTTCCATCTGAAAAACAGAGAGAGAAAGAGAGAGCACTTTTGTGAGATCATGAACCCAACCCCCTACCAAGCAGCTACTTAGCGGGTGTAGCTATGGTCTGCGTGGAACCTTAAGCTTTAGTCCTGCACTTGCCTTCTCGCTCCGTCGGTCAGCTCCTTCAAGTAACGACCCGTGACAGTTTTTGTGGAATGAGTGAGAACTTTGCCTAGCACACAGAAGTTGCTTAATAAATACCTCTAGTTTGAATGAATAGATGTGCTTTTGTATGTCTGGGCAAGATCTCTCCGATTCCTGAGGCTCCTGTTGAGTTCATAATGCTGAAGAATAGCATGAATGACATATAGTCCTTGCATGTGGACAACCTGTGGCAACACGCATCCTGTAGTCCAGCAAGGAAGACCCTAGCCTCCTGGTGAGCAACTGAGAGGGGCTAGAATGCTCCCCTGCTCACCCCCATCAAAGCTGCTGTGGGGCTTGGGGACAGTGAAGAGCTTGTAGCCCTGGCCAATTAGTTCAGTTGATAAGAGCATCATCCCAAAACACCAAGGTTGCAGGTTCAGTCCCTGGACAGGGCACATACAGGAAGTGATCAGTGAACTTACAACTAAGTGCAACAACAACCAAATGCTTCCCTCTTTTCCTAACTCCTTCTGTCTCTTTAAAATCAATCAATAAAAAAGAGTTTGTAATGCCTCGGTGTTGCAGAGGCAGTGGTAGCAGGAAGAGTGTAAGAGGGTCACTTCTGAGATTAGCCTCTGGTAGGAACTCACTACCAGAATGAGAAATGATACCTTTTCATTACAAAAATAACCTTTTTCATTTTTCCTGATTATAGACACAATACAAGCTTGGAAAATTTAGGAGAAAAAATCAATCAGAACCAAACCCTGCAGATAACCACTAACAGAACCACAGTATATTCCTGTTCAGTGTTTTCCTCTCTACAAATAAGTGTATACCTTCACAATTGGATTAAACTGAAAAAATAAATCATTTTACCTGCATTTTTTAATTTAACATTATATTGTGAGCATTTTATCACATCGTTAAAATTATTTGAAAAGATTGTTTTACCAATCGGTGTATTTAATTATCAGTCTGTGCTATGATGTAGCATGATATAGTACACCAATCTGGCATTATAGAAAGTGTGCAGTGACTTTTGTTTTTTTGCGATTATACATCACACTTTGCTGAAGGTCTTTATACATAAATCTTCTATTGATTATTCTTCTGATTATTTCTTTAGGGTAAGAAGTAAAATAATTAGATGAAAGGATATGACTGGACATATTTCAAGCTCTTGAGACATATTAACAAGCTGCTTTCTGGAAACTCATGCCGATTTTTATTTTCAAAGAGCCTGAAAGTGATGGCACTTAGAGACTTGGGTCTAGCCTGGGCACATTACTGTTTAGATCTTGCCAATTAAGGATTCCAGATTGGGGAGGAGAGGGGGAGTGGAGGCAGGCTGCTTCTAAGCAGGGCAGCTCATTGAGCAAGACCTGGTTTGACAGCAAGGGATCCAGGTTTCCCCTCACAATTTTCCAAACTAGTGACACAAACAGACATTATGGAGCATTGTGTGAGATTCTCTATCAGAGGATTTCAGTACTAGCAGAACTCCACTTCTAAGTCAGATTCACTGATTAAACTGGGGAACAAAATTTTTGCTGTATCCATAAAAACACTTGTTCTTACCTAATTCGAGTGTGCTGACCTCAAATCTGACATAAGTTTTTCTCTGTGAGCTACGGTTTCTTTGCAATTCAAGATTTTAGGTTTTCATCTTATTGTAAACATTTCAACATTTAGTTTAACATAATGAAGTAGACTGTCTTCTTGGGCAGCATCTTTGTGAAAATATAATAATTTATATAATGCAGTAAATACACTAATATAAAAATGATATGATTGCATCAGAATTTGTCTACAATTTCAAAAGAGAACATATTAAAACACTTATTTTAATCATAAATTTTGCACAAAACTTATTTAAATTCTATTCAGGCAAAAATTTGCATTTGTAACTCTTGTGTTAGGGTACTTTTTGAGGACAATCTCGTTCAATGTTCCAGCAGTAGTCTTCTCATCACTAACAGCTCCAAGATTTTTGGGAAACTTATCAAGGTGACTGTTCAGGAAGTGAATCTTAACACTCATGTTACATCGAATGTTGCAGAAAGCCAACAGCATCCTTTGAACCAGAAGCTCATAGTTTTCTGCTTTTTTGTTGCCAGGGAAGTTCTTTGTAACTGCCATAAAAGACTGTCATGCTGCTTTCTCCTCCTTATTCATCTTCCTGGCAAATCTTCGTCACATATGAGGATTCGAATTTGAGGTCCATCGAATACACCTGCTTTTATCTTCTCAAAAGACAAGGCAGAAAAAACAGAAATAATATGTTGAAAGCATTCACTTTCTCTATTCAAAGCCTGAACAAACTGCTTCATTAAGCCAAGTTTGATGTGAAGAGGGGGGAAAATGATCCTGTCTCAATTAACTACAGGTTCATTCACAATATTTTGCATCCCTACTTCCAGAGCTTCATGTTTCGACCACTCCTTCTGTGTCCGGTGTTTCTCCTGAGCTCGGCTGTCCCACAAACACAGAAAACAAGAATACTTCGTAAAACCTCTTTGTTGTCCTAGGAGAAAATTGATCATTTTAAGATCCACACAAATGATCCAGTTATGCTCCTCATACTTCAGAAAGTTGAGAACAATTTTTATGTCATTATAATCTACTCGCAGATGAGTTGAATAACCAGTTGGTACCGCTGCATAAACATTACCGTTGTGTAGGAGAACACATTTCAGACTCCATTTAGAGCTGTCAAGAAATAGCCGCCATTCTGTTGGATTGTAAGTGGTAACACCTAGGTGGCTGAGAAGACTACTGATATCATGACAGTAAACAAAGTGTTTGTCTTTGGAAAAAAAGTCCACAAAAATTTGTTCACGCTTCCTGAAATATGATACTTTAGCTGACCAGTGAAATACATTCTTTTCTTGAAGCCTGGAGGCTAATAACTCAGCTGCTTTTTTTGATAGGCCCAAATCTCTTACTAAGTCATTCAATTCGGGTTGGCTAAACTGCTGAGGGGTTAATGACTGCTTGGCATCTGAAGAAGACCCGTCATTTTCTCATGCATCTTATCAAAATATACTTGATCACCATTTTTACTTTCTTCATCCTTAGGAGAAATAGAACCATTGAAAACTGGAACGGAGAGTGTCTCAGAGTGTAGGATAGGTCGTATTGCTGAAGGAATATTAGGATATGCGATCATATGCCATTTTTTCTTGCCGATGCCCTTTGTATGGATCAGACAGAAATAACTGTCACTGCTGTGGTCCTTAGGTTCACGCCAAACCATGGGAATACCAAAAGGCATTCCTTTGTGTTTTCCTTTTGTCCAGTCACGAAGCATTTTCTCACAATTATGACACACAATATGACACACAATATGGTCTTGATCACCAAGGGGAACTTGAAAATAGGCAATATATGCACGTGTCACAAATGATGAAATATTGCACTTTTGACATTGAAGTGTGTAACAGCCACATATATAACAGAAGGTGTCAGGACTATTCTTATATTTACGCCTACTCGAAGAAGCCATGATTCAATCTTAAAATAAGAGGGTGTTTTTATCAGATAATTTTTTACATTTAAAAACAACTACAATTATGTAAAAGTGATGTTTGTAAAACATTAATTGCCTTGTGGTTATGTTCAATCCAAGAGTCGTTGCCTTTTAACTCCAATTTAAAAACCAATGCATACATTAACTGTAACAAAAGGAAATTAAAATTGCATAAAAACTAGATCATGCACCAAAAAGAAAACGATTTCAGATTTGGAATAAACGATGCAGAGATATATAGAAACAGTTCTAAAACCTCATGCAACAGAAAATTAAAAAAAAATTGTTCCCCAGTGTTATGTTCGTGCTCGCGCACACGCTTGCACGTGCGCATATGTGTGTGCATGCGTGCATGTGCATGTGCCCTTGGGCATTTCCATTCACTTTCCTCTGCTTCTGCCATTACTTACAACTGGAGCTTGAGTGGCAACTGGAGTTCTGATGTTGCTGAAATAAAAAGTCAGCCGAAGGTGCTCGAGGAGAGAAGTTGATTGTGGAGAGAAGTTAAAGGTAGGTATAGAATGTCAGAACTTCCACCAGATTGTGCCATTTGGAAAATTAGAGCATTGCACAACGTGCTGCACCGATTGGTGGTGTTCAGATCCAGTAAACTGGCACAGAGTGTTTGTCCTATAAACCAGGAATGTGAGTGAGAGGCAGGGCTGGGAGTTGCAAGTAGAGTCAGCTCCTCCTACAGTAGCTTTCAGAACGCTGCCCTGGGGTTCACTACTCAGAAAGTAACCCAAAACACTGCTTCTCCAAGTGTTGGAGAGGCTGTGGAGAAAAAGAAACCCTCATCCACTGTTAGTGGGAATGTAAAGTAGTACAACCACTATGGGAGAAAGTATGGTGGTTCCTCAAAAAACTAAAAATGGAGCTATCATATGACCTAGGAATCCCTCTGCTGGGTATATACTCCCAAAACTCAAAAACATTGGTACATAAAGACACATGCAGCCCCATGTTCATTGCAGCATTGTTCACAGTGGCCAAGACATGGAAACAACCAAAAAGCCCTTCAATAGATGACTGGATAAAGAAGATGCGGTACATATATACCATAGAATACTACTCAGCCATAAGAAATGATGACATTGGATCATTTACAACAAAATGGATGGATCTTGATAACATTACACGGAGTGAAATAAGTAAATCAGAAAAAACTAAGAACTGCATGATTCCATACATAAAAAAGAGACTAAGAGACATAGACAGGAGTGTGGTGGTTGGGAGGGGGGAGGAGAGGGAGGGAGAGGGGGAGGGGAGGGGCATAAAGTAAACCAGATAGAAGGTGACAGAGGACAATTTGACTTAGGGTGATGGGTATGCAACATAACTGAATGACAGGATAACCTGGAGATGTTATGTACCCTGACTTAATGAACATATGTACCCTGATTTATTAATGTCACCCCATTAAAATTAATAAAATAAAATAAAAACACTGGTCTTACTCTTGGCTGCACATTAGAATTGCCTCAGGCTCTTCATTATACTCAAGACAGCCTGGTACTGGCATAAGAACAGGCACATAGATCAATGGAACAGAGCAGAGAACCCAGAAATAAACCCACACCTTTATGGACAACTGATATTTGACAAAGGAGGAAAGAGCATACAGTGGAGTAAAGACAGCCTCTTTAACAAATGTTGTTGGGAAAATTGGACATCTACCTGCAAAAAAATGAAACTAGACCATCAACTTACACCATTCACAAAAACAAACTCAAAATGGATAAAAGACTTAAACGTAAGCTGTGAAACCATAAGCATCTTAGAAGAAAACATAGGCAGCAAGCTCTCCGACATCTGTAGCAGCAATATATTTGCCGATTTATCTCCACGGGCAACTGAAATAAAAGGCAAGATAAACAAATGGGACTATATCAAACTAAAAAGTTTTTGCACAGCTAAAGACAATAGGAACCGAATAAAAAGACAAACCACACAATGGGAGAACATATTCGACAGCACGTCTGATAAGGGGTTAATAACTAAAATTTATAAAGAACTTATAAAACTCAACACCAGGAAGACAAACAATCCAATCAAAAAATGGGCAAAAGAAATGAATAGAAATTTCTCCAAAGAGGACATACAGATGGCCAATAGGCATATGAAAAAATGCTCAACATCACTAATTATTAGAGAAATGCAAATTAAAACCACAATGAGATATCACCTCACACCAGTCAGAATGGCACTCATCAGCAAAACAACACAGAATAAGTGCTGGCGGGGTTGTGGAGAAAAGGGAACCCTTCTGCACTGCTGGTGGGAATGCAGACTGGTGCAGCCACTATGGAAAACAGTTTGGAGATTCCTCAAAAAATTAAAAATCGAACTGCCTTTTGACCCAGCTATCCCACTTATAGGAATATACCCTAAGAACACCTTAGCACTGTTCGAAAAGAAGAAATGTGCCCCCATGTTCCTGGCAGCATTGTTCACAATAGCGAAGATCTGGAACCAGTCCAAGTGTCCAACAGAAGACGAGTGGATTCAAAAGCTTTGGTACATATATACTATGGAATACTACTCAGCCATAAGAAATGATGACATCGGATCATTTATAACAAAATGGATGGTCCTTGATTATCATTATACGAAGTGAAGTAAGTAAATCAGAAAAAAAGAAAAACTGAGAACAGCATGATTTCATACATAAGTGGGACATAAAAGTGAGACTATGAGACATGGACAAGAGAGTGGTGGTTATGGGGTGGGGGGAGGGAGGGAAGGGTAGGATAGGGAGGAGGGGAGGGACACAGGGAAAACCAGATAGAAGGTGACAGAGGACAATTTGACTTTTGGTGACGGGTATGCAACACAATTGAATGTTAAGATAACCTGGAGATGTTTTCATTTAAAAAAAAAAATTAAAAAAAAAAAAAAAAAAGAATTGCCTCAGGCTCTTTAAAGATTTCCAAAGCCCTGCTCACACTCAAGATCAATTAAATCAGAATACTTATCTGGAAATGGAAACTAGGCAACAGTTTGTTGTTTTTTTTTTTTTTTAATTCCCCAGGTGATTACAATATGCAAACAAGTTTGAAAACTGGTGATCTAAGTACTGAATTAAAACTCCAGGAGAATTGGTAGGGTAGGGAAAGGGATGGGAAAGAGAAGACAGGAGAAAAGGGAAGAAGAAAGAGGGTAGAAGGAAAGAAGGGGAGAAGAGGGGAGGGGAGGAGAGAGGTAGAATATACTGAGATCCCTCAAATGCTTGGCTATATAGATGTTTCAGGATATCTGGTGTAGATTGTATAATGTAGGATCCACCTTCAGTTTGATTCTGAGAACTTGATGGATGTTTCATACGTGGTGCATGGAATAATTTAAAGAGAGCATTCTGTTTAAAGCATGAAAACAATGGCTCAGAATGGCAGTCAGACCCTAAGGGTGACATTAGTGCATCTGCTGCTTTCCAATCAGGAACTAATGATCTGAGCACCCAGTCAATAACAGTTGTGCCCAGCAGCTCAGTGGGTGTCAAGCAGATGGAGACCTGGCTGCTTGAGATGTTTTCTTTTCCAGGAGCAGGTGACAGGCTTGGCCCCTGGGAATCACAGATGGGGTGTGTGTTTCAATACAGCAGCGCTGTCCTGAATAACAAGTCCCTCTCAAGATAGTGACCAATGTGACCTCACACTGCCACCCCCAGTGGGCAAGATCAGGGTACCTCTCCCCACCACCAGCACACAGTGGTCCTCTCATTTTAGCTCTGAGCATCATGTCTCAGAGGTTGGGGTCTGTGACATTTATCCTGCTTCAACTTCCTGCTCATAGGCACAGCTTTGATTCTATCTTTTCATCCTCTGGTCAGAGGTTCCCCAGGGGAGGCAGAGGAGGGGATGAAGAGAGTAAGTGGAAAGGGTAGACTTTGCTTCCCCAAATTCAGGGAATCTGAGGGAAGGATATGAGACATGTTGAGGCAGGAAGCATCTTGGCCTTGTGAGAGACCCATAGGGCAAATCTCTTGGAAAGAATGCGAAGTTATCATCATCCCTCCGGGTCATTGAATTTCAAGACCCGCCCTGCTGGATTTCAAGGATGCTCTCTCTGGGCATGGTCTCAGCCGGGCACTTTTCTGGGACACAGGGTTGAGCGAGACAGAGATGGCTTCATTTCTTGGATCAATCACTAGTGGGAGGCATTACACAAATAATGATTATTTCAATTGCATTGCTATGAAGGGAAAGGCCAGGTCACTATTAAGTGGGGAATATCTTGTGGTGGCTAATGTCTTATGGGTAACTGGCACACGTTTCCCCTTAAGACACTAGCCACATTTTGTGGTAGAGGCAAACTACCGTGTGGGTTGAACTTCTCCGACCAAGCTATTCCCAGGTACCCTTTCATTCTTTCATTCACAAATTTTTATCAAGTGTATATGGCAAACAGAGTACTGTCCTGCTGTTGACGTAAAAGACAGGTATACTTACTGTGCTTACAGAGCGTACTGTCTAGTACGGGTAGATCATAAACAGGTAAATATATAAATAAAACATCAGGTGGGGCAAAGTACAATACTAAACATTGTGGAGGAGGAAGAAATTTTTCTCCATCATTCCAGGTTCTTCCAGTTGGCCTAATAATTAAATCTACGTAAGACAGACTAATGAGAAAAATAAACAAATGTTATTACATACTCACATATGGGAAGCCCACACAGTATGAGCCAGGGACCCCACATACATGAGAGGTTCGAGACAGAAAGGTGAATTGAGGTATGTATGACATTTGGAACTAAGGATGAGGTCAGGCACCTGGGGGCTTCAGAGGGGAGGAAGGTCATTGCAGGACGATAGAAGAGCAGACGTTCAATAATTAGAAGTTTGCCCTGCCCTACAGACAGGTCATTAAAAAGTTATTTCTAGTAATAACTCCTGTTGTGGGCCAGGTTCCAAACTTAAATACTTTAAGGAACAGGTAAAAGTTTCTCATGAGCCTGTGGGGTCTTGCTTACCTTCACCTCTAAATAATCCACATGCCAGAGAAGCACATTTTAGGAGGCCTGTTGTGAATCCTTTCAATATAAAACAGAAAGATTTTTAAGCTGGCATAGGGCACCTGGGCAAAAAGCTTTCCCTGGTGAAGCCACAGTGAGTGCAAAGGCCCTGGGGTGGGAAAAACAGTTCATATAAAGAAACAAGGTGAAACTGAGCCCAGAGAGATGGGACTAGTAGACAAGGACCAGATCATGACGAAGCTGGTATTTCATTCCAATTTCAAATGGAAACCATTAGCGCATTTTAAAAAGAGGCTTTGACTTCCATTAGCAAGAAACCCAATTCACATTGACTTCCCCAGGCAAGCCTAACTGGTAAGACCCTCTGTAGCATTTTTCTGAGACCTAGGTGAGGGTGCAGAATCCTAATCGTCTCCCCCGACAGGGCTCTGTTCCCAAGGCCCAGTACATGAGTGTTGGGCAGATAAAATATATTATGCTCACTTCGTTAAAGATGGTGCTGCCCATGTGGAAGCCTGTCACCCGGGTGATAATATTAGTTGCCCTTCTTGCTTGGGATGGGCGTGATTATATTAATGTGTGTTGGGGGAGGGCTTTTGCGCCAAAAGGTTTTAAAAGGAGGGATCACGTTGTTCCAGGGAAGAGTGATTACGTTCTAGGAGGAACCCATGCTGGAGGAGAGCAGAGAAAGGCCACGTGGAGGAGAGGAGAAGCAGCCAAGATGGTAGAGTGCTGAAGGAGAAGCCAGTTTGTGCAGAGTTTGTGCAGAGAGAAGGAGATGGGGAACAGCGGTGAATAAGGCTGGTGAGCTAGAACCTTTGATTCTAGGAAACTCAGATAAGTCAGTAGCTTTGTGAGCCCTGAATGGGAAGGGAAATGTTTTCCCACTGTGTGTATTTCTTGCCCGCCGGGTGCAAGCTAAGATGAAAGACAATGGCCCACCAGTTCTTGGCTCTGTTGTTTCATTACCGACTGTCCAAATCAAATGTGAACCTGCACGGGCCAGGCAGCTGTGATGGTGGCCGTGGCTACTGGCCATACAATGAGCTACTTGGGGACATGTATTTCTTCTCCCAATGAGGAGATTTGGGGATGAACATGGGAGTACCGTGAAAAATTCATTAAGGTACCTGTTCCATGCCAGGCACAATACTAGGAGCTTTATTTATTGTTACGTTTAATCCTTGCATCAGCTACCTTCTGAGACATGTGCCTCACTTCTCATTTCATAGATGGGAAAACCTAGGCTCAGTGAGGTTTAGTAACAAGTGCTTTAAAGGGTCTCTCTGCCTCATCACACCTCTTCTCGATCCATTTGAAGGCTCCTATTCTAAGGACTTGAAACTTTTGGGGTTTAAAAAGATAGTGTTTTCTCCAGGTGAATCACAGGTTAAATCCTCGGTTCATTACTCCATGTTGCCCCCTGGGGTATATAATTTTGTATACTTCTGAGTGGGTTAAAGAAGATGCAGAGAGAAAGCATCCAGCAGAAGCCACACAGTCAGTGACAGGCTTCTGACACCTGCCCCAGCCATAGCAATAGAGTCGCCTACCTTGGTGCTGGCCCCTGCTCCTCTCTGGAGGAGGAGTGATCAGAGTCCAGAAGGTGGGAATGCTTTTTCAGAATGCCTCTTAGTGCAGATGATGCTTCCGAGGGATTTCCCAGAGAAAAGCATCCCCACTCCCATCTGGGGTTGTGGGAAGGCGGGGGATTCCAGATTCGTGTCAAGTGCCTGAAAACCATGCCAACAGTGCCTTTCACACGAGAACCAGAATCTCCCTCCCCAGTAGCTGCTGAGCCTCCTTCTGTGGAGCCTATAACTTCAGCACATGCTTATCAGCAAGGGGGACCTAATCCCCAGGGTGGAAGTGTCCACTGGGTTTCCTGGCTGTGGCTGGACTGTCTGATAAAAACCATCTGAGCCTGAAAAACCAAATGTTTGTCTTTGCTCCATTTGTCCTGGAGCCCAGGGATTTCTTCTGGAGTGGCCAGTGCCCCAGGCTCTTCCTCTGTTTGTTTGCTTTGGTTGTTTTCCCATGGCTGGTGGATGGAGGAAGCAGTTAGCCCATGGCTGGTTGGCTGGAGAAATCTAGGCTACAGCCAATTAGAGCCAGCCTGTGCAATGTTGGGCTTTGAGAAATGCAAAAATGAAAGAAAAGAGAAAGAAAGCAAAAACCACTTTCCTCGGCCCATCTCTGGTACCTAATGTGCCTTTAGATTTTCATTCCTTTAAGGTAAATGTGGACCCTCAGCTCACTTAAAAGGCAAATATTGTTTGAGAGCGGCCAATACATTTAATCATTAAACTTAATGAATTTTTGCCAGCTTGCTGAAAAGTCGAAAGCATCCCAAATAAAGATCCTTTAGTTGTGTGATTAGATTTCTGGATGAACAGCATTGGCTCAGGAATCCAAAGCAAAGAAAGAGCAGATAAACCTTCTGTTTCAACCAGCCAAAACCATCTCCCCAAAGGTCTTGTTCCCACCACTGGCTCTTGTACAGCCTTCTCTCAGCCCCAAAGCCCTCCCTTTCCACCCACTTAACCCAATCCTGCCCCATCTCAAAGCCCAGCTCAGTGCTGCCTCCTCACTGGCCTGCTATGAATTACAATCCCCGATCCTTTCGCTTGTCTGTTTTATCTGGCTTAGGAATCTGAAGATTTCTGCAAAGTCCTGCTCTGTTATTCAATAATTAGGTGGTCTTGGATAGATCACAATCCAAGTGAGCTCTGGCTTCCATATGTGTCAACGGGACTAGAGTTCCTACTTCACAAGAATGTTCTAGGGGTTTACTGTGAAAAAAGCAAGTGTTTATGGTTGTTGCCCCCCTAGAAAAGAAAGCTCACACAGGGAGGACCTTGGTCTGTTTTGTTTTCTCCGCTCCCCCAGCCCTAGAACAGTGTCTGGCACATGGCAGCTACTCAATAAATGTTTTACAACCAATGAAAACCAATGAGTGAATAATAGCCAACATTTATGGAGTGCTTGCTAGGTTTAGAAACTCTTCTGAACTTTTTACGTTTTATTTCCTGGGTTATAAGGAACTCATATAATAAAATGTAACATATTTTTAGATCGCACATGGCCCCAGGGAAAACAGCTGCTTATGTTCATACTGGGCACTGGATACGTATTAGCTGCAAGATTGATTGAAGGAAAGAATGCTTGAATTGGAATGAACTTGCCAGACTGCCTTTTATTGTAACACAGTGGACAAAGCAGCTGGCAGCATAATGTCCTTAGGCCACGGGTTTTGTCAAGGGGTTGGGAGCAAGTGAGCACAAAATCTTCCTGCTTTGTAAATCTCTCCGCAGCTGACCACTTGGCCTTGGGTCTTGGCTCCCTGCAGGTCTTGGTCCTGCCTGCTTTGGTACTGGTGTCAGGAAGCAGAGCAGCAATGATCCAGTTTCCTGGGGGAAGCCTAGCTCTTTAAAAAAAGGTCTGGAAATACGACAGGCGAGGGGGACTGGGTCTTGATCTCCACGGCCAGTCCTGGAATCAGGACCTTGATTTCTCCCAGGAATCAAGAAGGAAAATGCCACCTGCCTGGACACAGACACTGCTCTTTCAGATTCTATGGGGAGACACCCAATGCACGTGTGTGGAACTCTCTCCCTGTGCCACATCAGGGGTAGTGGTATGTCACTGGTCAGAGGTCAGAATTCTCTGCCAGGCTAACGGGTCTTGTGACTAACGGGAACTGCCCCAGGGATGTGTCTGGGTGGGAATGGGGCTGGCCCTTTAGTTGTGTGATTAGATTTCTGGATGAACAGCATTGACTCAGGAATCCAAAGCAAAGAAAGAGCAGGACAGACTCAATAGAGTATTTGTGACCGAAAAAGGCCTTGGCAAGTAGAACAGACTTGTCTCAGCAGCGTCCCAGCCCGAGTGGGACAGAGCAGCTCCACGCTCCCCTTGGGGCTCTATTTACAGAAGGCCTGTGCCTCCTCCGACCCCTTTAAACTGGTAGCTTCTCTTCTGCCCTGTTTTTGAGGGTTCTGGAGAAGACACGGGAGAATGCACTACAAAGCCAGAGCCCAGGGCTCTTCCAAGAAGCATTGTTCTCTGGGCAGACTCAAGGCTTCGGGCTCACAGTCACTGAGCCGAGGTCTTGGCCAACAAGTGCCACTTTGGGCACCAGGTGATAAAGAGAAATGTGTTCCAATAAGGACTGAATAAATGGGTGAAATCTAGCCTAGAAGCAGGTCTCACCTACCTCGTCCCTGGTAACCATGGTTAGGAACCGAAATTCCTAAAACAAGCCACTCTCAGGCGAGCCTCAGATGGTAGAAATTTCTAGAAGAATAAACAGGCCTCAACCTAGACCCAGCCTTGAAAGACCGTTTCTAGACCTTGAAAACCAATCTTTCCCAAATAAGGGCACTGGAATAATTCACTGACCTGCTCACTGGTTTCCTGCTCCCTATACTCACCCTTGCCCGACCCCACCCCTATTTCTAACAGAGAACCAGACCCTTTTCAGGGTGGAAAATAGAATGTTTTGAAGTCAATGGTTTTAAACTCACTGAAAAATATTTTCACCAGATGTTCCAAGGAGGGGAGAGAAAATAGAGGAGATACCATCAGAATAAAAAGAGAAGCTTTTGATGTTTCCCCCTGGCCCCCACACTAGAAAGAAGCTAGGGAACCTGTGAAACCCACCCCTCTTCCTTCCCAGGCAACCTGGGGGACAAAAGTTCAGAGGAAAACGGGGCCTGGTGACAATAGGCTGGTGGGACCCAGCGCCGGTCCAGTACGCCAGGCAGGCATGGAGCACAGGGCCACCTACTTCAAGGGACCACAAAGAAGATGAGATGTCTGTGAAGATCCTCATAAACTGAGATTCATTTTCAGGGCAAACAAGAACCTCTCAGCTTCTGCCAGTCAGAAATGACTAAGACCAATGTCCTGGCATCCTCGTGGGATGGAGATTTGGAGTTGAATTTTAATTTGGTTTAAATAAATTACATGTAACACTTCTGGCACACCTGTGCTGTGGGCCCTGATTCACACTCATTATATAAGGACTGATTTTTTTTTCTCTCTACTTCAGACGTTATGATTCTGGGGACTCCACGGATTGGCTATGGGTTGAGTCAAAGGCCTGAATGATTGGCCAGGATGGGGAGGGAGGTAGAGCTCTAGACTCTAGAAAACCCCCTGGAGTGAGCTCTTAGTATCTCCCTCACCCAACTCCCCGGCAGCCTGTAACCTAGAACTCTCACCACTCTGGACTGGATCGATGTGAGTCCCTGCTGCCCTGGAACTGTTGTGCCTTCTGGGAGCAGCCAGGCTGGGTGTCCGGGGTGACCAGCCAAGTGGGACCACTGGTGAGTAGATGAGGGTCTCACTCTACCTCTTTTCTCATATTCTTGATAAATCAATAGCTATTGATGTTTCAAATTTTTCTGTTTTGACCAACATATCATTTCAGCACCAGGGACCAACTGGAAGAGGAGAGGCCTGGGGCTCTTTTTTCTGGTCTTCCAGTGTGGAATCTGACACCACCAACGGCAGCCATTTTGGAGGGAGGTTAGAGGACCTGTAATCAGTGAGCTCACTGGGAAGAAGAGGACATGTCGTGCTTCTAGGACCCCAAATTGGGTCAATTTCAGGCTCCACAAAGGCTAGGTCTACTCTTGAGAGGAGTCCCTAGAGGTTCCCTGCTTGTGCTAGCTGTCCCTTAATTCCTCCACCATCATCTGGCTCACCCTGTGGGACGGGCCCCAAGCAATTGCCTGATTTGCCTAGATTCTTAGAAGAGCTTTGCTGAGATTTTCTTGTATAGAACTTTGTCCCCACTATTTATTACTTTCACAGCACCTTGTGAAGTAGAGAGGAAAGTGAAAGGTAGCTAAACTATCTAATCCAGGACTGAAAGGAGGCTTAGAATTTCACCTGCTGGGAAATCATTGAGGGCTGGAGACGAAAGGACTCTGTGGTGTGATTTGCTTCCACCGAGCTCTCCCCCACTCCTGGTTATCCCCAGCATGCCAGCATGTGTGCCCTTCCTCAGGAATAGCTGGGTGTGCGCCCACGCGTCTGCTCAGGTGCATTCACGGATTACCATGTGTTGTACATTACAGTCTGTCACATGCCAGGCAAGGCCCTTTACATAAACAATCTCATTTAATTTTCCCCAAATCTATGAGGTAGTTACCATTCTTATGCCCATTTTAGAAATGGGAAGACTGATGCTCAGAACATATTTTGTCATGAGTTGTGTTACAGTAGAATTAGAACCTTGAGTCTGACCCTAACGGATCTCTCTCTCTCTCCAGAGAAGTGTATATGTATGTGAAAAAAAATTTCATATGTATGCATCTTGCCACCTAATACTTGGGGACAGGGACGGTAGTGTAGATTAAAAAAAAAAAATCTCCTATATATTATATTCTAAAGGTTTTATAGATTTAAAACAGCAACAAAAAACGAGGCCCAGAGATGTTGAGTGATTTGCACAGAGTCACACAGCAAGTTAATAAAATGCTCTAGGTCTGGAATTACTGCCCTGAGACTCCAGCTTGCATGGGGCTATGGAATTGGGAGCATTATCTCTATCATATTAATGAATTAATGGAAGAACAAGAATGAATGTACTAGCCTGTGAATTAGCTGGCTTCAGACTATCCCATTAAGATCTGGTAACAAAAGGTGTCCACTGAGCTTCTCAGTGATGTAAGTTTAACTTTCTGGTTCCCTCTACTCCAAGTCAATTGCCAGAATGATTCTACTGACCTTTGGTCATTTATGTCTCTTCTCCTAACCCCCTTCTCCTGTTAAGGGAATTCTAGGGTGATATTTGCTATCTCTTCAAAAGGAATTGAAGGAAAACAGAATACACAGTAAATCATAAAGGTAAAGGCCTTTTTTTAAATCCCTTTCTCCCCCACCCACTGCCAGCAGCGCTCTCAGGAGCACCCCCACCCCCACCCCGCCCTTCCCTGCACTACTCAGAGAAGGTATTCTGTGGCTCAGCTTGCCTTTCTCCCAAGGACTTTCCAAGAGCAGCAGGAGGAAGAGTGAGTGTGAAAATGCAGTAGGAGATCCAGTGTGGGGGAGGTGAGAATTTGCTTCCCTGAAGATGTGAATGGATTGCCCTCCTGGAATCTCATAGGAGTGGGTGGCTTGGGTTGGGGATGAAGGCTGTGGAGTAGGGGAAGATCACAGGCCAAACCAAGCGCCCCCTCCCACCCTTGCCTCTGCCAGCTGTGTGTGGTGCTGCAACCTTGCTACTCACATCTGCTTCATTCCAGAGCCCTGGGATGCAGAAAGACTCCAGCAGGTCACTGCCACACAGCAGCAGGATCCGCAGCTCTGAGGAGGGGAACAGAGTTTGCAAATGGAGTAAGCTTAGACTGGGAAGCACGTGGCCCTCAACCTTCTTCCCTGATGCGCCCAGAAGTCTCCCACCCTTGGACTCTAGGACCCCTGCACCAGGGTGTGCAGTGCAGAAACCTTTGCTAGCCTCTCCCTCAGGTTTGTTTACAGACCTCCCCACCTCTCCTGTGGGAGGGATTACTCCTTCGGGGAAAGTATGGTTTGCCTGGTATAAGGAGTTTCTGGGGACACGGGTGTTTCCATGCTAAACCAAGATGGTTGGTCACTTTAACGGAGACTGGGCCAGCTGTGTGCCTTGTCTAAGGTCTAAGGTCCTCCCTCTGTTACTTTATATGAAACTCAAGTGTCAGTGGCATTTCGCTTCTCTGCTGCTGTCTCCCATCACAAATGCTGACATGTTGGTGAGGAATGGGGGACCACTTAGTGTACCCAGGCGGTAGCTGAGTTCATCAGATGTCCTCTCCTTACATGGCCACTGTCCTGGGCACAGGCCTTAAGTAGCGATGCTGAGCACCCCCTCACCCGCCTCCCAGGAACACTTCCCGCTTGTCGGTTGTTTTTCTTCCCTCATTAAGCTCACTCTGAATTAGCCCAGCAAGGCCCATCACGGTTTCAAACAGGCAGCAGATGGCTTGCTCATTAACACTGAGCAATGGGGGAATAGAATCCTGGGATTCTCGGAACCACAGAGGAGAGACCTCCGCCGAGCCTCCCAGCCCCTCTGGCAAGAGGCTGTGGCTGTGGGCATCTTGTGTGAAACAGTGAGAGAGCCCCACCTGGGACCTCCAGACAGCACTGCTACCCCAGACCCTGAGGCTGAGGTGACCTTAGACCCCACAGCTAGCTCAGCGACCTGATGGGGACGTTGAGATCGTGAGCCTGTCCCTGCCACAGGAGTCTCCAGAGGAAGGCTGTGTGGGCTGACGACAGACAGGGCCAGTATCTCATCGTCCTATGGGGCAGACCATCCTCAGGGAGCCCCTTGGAGCGCCGAGGTCCCAGCTCCTCTATATTCCTGCCACTAGCCTTTCCCCACTTCCCCATGTCATTCTGTCACCTAGTAATCCATCTGTGCTCAGGGACCTTAATTCACTCTTACATCCCCAGGGCCGGACAGGGGAACCGGCACACGTAGGTGCTAAGGACATATGAATAAGTGAACTACAGATGAGCTGACCGCAGAGCCCTGAAAGCAGGCTGTCTAAGGGGCTCTGGACAGTCCGGGGGTGGGCGCGGCTAGGCTTGCCATCATGGCCTTTGCTCATACAGTGTGGGGGGCCCTGAGGTGCTGCCCTGGTCAGTGCTGCCCCTCCCTCTGTGTGAGGCCATGGATTGCTGGCCCAGCCCCCACCTGTGGAGCCAGCCAGCCTTGGCATGGTTCAGAGGGGCCAGACTGGACCCACTCCTGGGAGCCTGTCATTCCTGGTCCCCACAAGGAGCCACCCAGAGTTCCAGGTTAGTCCTCTGTTGAAAGGTGGAAGCTCTGTAACTCTGGTCACCTAAAAGTGCAGTTAGAGGGTCATGTTCAGAGGATGTGCTGGCCCTCAGCTCTCTCTACCTCAGTGGTTTGCAATGGGGGGCAGTGCTGTCTCCAGAACTTGGCAATATCCGGAGACATTTTTGGTTGTCAGGACTGGGGAGAGGGACATGCTACTGAACTCACATTTAGAGGGCAGGGACGCTGCCCAGCATGCCCCACTGCACGCGGCAGCCCCCACTTCACAGAAGCACCCATTCCCAAGTGTCAGAGGCCCGGCCGAGAAACCGTGCTCTGCGGCGTTGGAAATGAAGCTCTCCTCCACTCCCAATCAATTATAATTCTGGATTATTCTTATAAAACCAGAGCACAGCCAATTAAAGCATGGGGTCTCCACCTTCTCTTGCAGATGTATTTGTCACAGCCCGGGGCGCATGCAAGGCTTGGGGTCCACATGTGGCCACTAGAGGGAAGCAGTGATTCCTCCCGGTTTACTATAAGAGATTAATGAGGCCACAGAGCCTGTGGTCTGGGGAGCCCCCGCCCCGGGAGGAGCACTCAGCCGATCAAGAACATTGAGCCTCAGATGCTAACTGAGCTAGGAGAAAAATGGCTCTTTCCTTCTTGTGAAGTGTGCAATGGGATTGCAAATAGGCAACGTGTGAGCCAGAGGGCTTCTCAGTCCAGAATTCGGGAGGCTGGGCAGCTTCCTCCCACTTCCCGGGTTCACCCCATCCAGGGACCCAGGGCCAGCACCAGAGCCAGAGCTCTGCAGGCACTCCCTGGCCAGGAATCTGTGCTATGTGAAGCCCAGGCCCTGCCGCCTTTCCCAGCTTCCACCGCACACAGAGGCAGCCACCACCTGTGCCAGGCCAGGGATTCATCTGACCATGGTGGCCATCCAGCCCTCCTTCTCTGAAAGAAGAGCATGTAAGATGAGTCTAAGACTAGCCCTGTCCCTTCCAGGGCTGCAGAGAGCGCCGGACACACAGCAGTGCCCTGGACGAACACCCACTGGCTTTGCCTCTCTGTAGGAAGGGGGCCTCCCCAGGGCAGGGATGGCTTACTACCCTGGCCCTGGGTGCTGGGAAGGTAAACAAGGTCACAACTGAAGCTTGGCCACAACGATTTCTTTCTGGAACAAGGAATGAGAGGAGTACAAATTGGAATACAGTTAAAAGTCTGAAGGCTGCTTTGAGCTCTGCGGTTCAAGAAGACTTCCTGGGGAAAATGGCTCCTGGCCGGGTATGAAACCTCGGGGAAGTGGGTGCAGGGCTCCGCTCCCATCCCGGCCTTTGGGTGTTTGCGGGCCGTGAAACTTAGAGCCCAATTCTTTGGGGAGCAACCAAGATGCCAGGAGCCAAATTTTGTGGCCCTCAGTGATGTAATAAAGAATATTAAAATACAGGCCATGGCTGATTGGCTCAATGGTAGAGCGTTGGCCTGGTGTGTGGATGTCCCAGGTTCAATTCCCGGTCAGGGCACATAGGAGAGGCACCCATCTGCCTCTCTACCCTTCCCCCTCTCCTTTCTCTCTATCTCTCTCTTCCCCTCCCACAGCCAAGGCTCCACTGGAGCAAAGTTGGCCCAGGCACTGAGGATAGTTCCATGGCCTCCGCCTCAGGCGCTAGAATGGCTCCAGTGGCAACACCCCAGATGGGCAGAGCATCGCCCCCTGGTGGGCATGCTGGGTGGATCCTGGTCGGGCACATGGGGGAGTCTGTCTGCCTGTCTCCCTGCTTCTCACTTCAGAAAAATACAAAAAATAAAACCCCAAAACAAAAAACAGTAAAATCATTGGGAAGTGAGGAGTGTTGAGTACTCATTCCTTTTGTTTGTTTTTTTTTTTTACAAATTCTTTTTTTTTTTAATTTATTTTTATTTTTTTATTCATTTTAGAGAGGAGACACAGAGTGAGAGAGAGAGAGAGAGAGAGAAAGAGAGAGAAAGGGGGGAGGAGCTGGAAGCTCAACTCCCATATGTGCCTTGACCAAACCAGTGCAGGGTTTTGAACTGGCAACCTCAGTGTTCCCAGATCGACGCTTTATCCACTGCGCCACCACAGGTCAGGCTCCTTTTGTTTTTAATACAATTTATTTTACTGTAACTTAATGTACTTTATTAATAGAGTGTAATTTAATATTTCGTATTGGCTGCATTTAACAACTGGTTCACAAAATTCCTGAAAATCTTACAAATGGTTCCAGCAAACCAGAAAGAGCTGAGTCAAGGTCAGAGGACAAAACCCAGAAAAGCTCCTGGAAATGACGTCACATCTGCTGGGCTCCCTGGGAGAAGCCAGTGCTCAAGTACTGCCCACCTCCCAGTGTTACTGCAGGAGGCTGTGGCCCCGGTCCTAGACAGAGGCCTGCCTGGAAGAGGAGACCTGTGGTATCTCTGCCGCTGGACATTTAAGATGGAGTATGTCTGCTGGACACCAGGCTGCCCCTCGTCCTGGAGATCCAGGCATTCAGTTGTCCCTGACCCTCCTGCTGCCTCCTGGCATCTGTCTGCTCTTGCCCAGCCTCAGATACTTGTCCCCCACCTGTATCTCCCACCCTGGCCCTGGGTGCTGGGAAGGTAAACAAGGTCACAGCTGAAGCTTGGCCACAGCGATTTCTTTCTGGAACAAGGAATGAGAGGAGCCTTGGAAAGATTTCAGCTTTCCGGTTTTCTCGCCAGGATTAGCCAGGACTGGGCTCCCTGCCTCGGGTGTGCCAGCTCCTTCCCACCTGACCGCTATGACCACCTACTCTGGCCTGGAGCCTGCATGGCCCTCACACAGATGGTGGATGCCTTGGCCTCAGCCCAGGGCTGCAGTGAGGGTGCAGAGGCGGCTTTCGGCTCCCTCTCTGTGCCCCATCATCTAAGGGTCTCCTGCCCCCTGCAGTGTCGTGGGCAAAAGAAGCATCTTTCTGGCTGCCAGTGAAGCTCAACTTTCATGACTTTTTGACAAGGGAGAGGAGGTCCCATAGGGAAGATTGCCAAGGGGTCTTGTCTACCTGCTGGGAACTGGTGTGCGTGCAGTTAGGAGGTGTACAGGGGCATCACTGAGACCGTGGTCTTAGCTTGGGACTCTTCTGAGAGCAGACCCAGTAGCAAACACAACCCAGGGTTTTCCAGCCTCCTCCCACCCCCATGTTGCCTGTGGTGGAGACAGGCGGCTCTCAATGCCCCCGCTTCCCCGTCCCCACTCACCAATCTCCTCGTACCGCATCACCGTGCCCAGATTGGCATTCTCGTCTAGGAGGAGAGGGGAATAAAGAAGGATTAGGCCCCGGCTAATTGGGACCTAATGGGAGGAGGGCTGGGTGGGGTAAGGGGTGTGCTTGCCTCCCTGCACAGGGGCATCTGGGTAAAGGGAATGGACGGCACAGTCCAGCCTAAAATAGAGAGGGAGCATCTCCATAGGCTCCAGGGCAGACGGCACATTTCTGGGACTGTCAGAATTAGGCAGTCTCGTTGGGAACCCAGTGACGAACGCACGCGCACTCATGCTGAGCGCCTTCTGTTTCTTTCTGTATTTTAGGGAAGAGCAACATCCTCAAAACCTAGGGAGTCACAAGGAGGTGGCCTTCTCTCCTTAGGGATTACCTGGTTCAGAGAACAAGCAAATCTGAGCACTGGAGATTTTTTACGCGGCAGAGTGCAGCTAGAGCCCAGGGAAGATAAAACGACAGAGACTCTGGCGTGTGTTTGCGAGTATGCGGGGCTTGCATGGGGGTGCACCGTGTACACAAAGCCACAGAGAGGCCATCTTGGTCCCCTGCCTCCCTTCCTCCTCAGCTGTCCCTCTCTGTTCCTCCTCAAGACGTCTGAAATTAGAAATCTCAGAAATGGCAGAAGTCAGCCAAAGAATCAAAGGAAAGAGGTCTAGATCTTCATCAATTCTACAGAGTTGAACTTGGGGCCTCTGTAAGAGCCCCAGGGGCTCCGATAGTCTCATCCATCCTGAGCGTGGGGGAACAGACAATAAACAGAAGAAATTGGGATTAAAAAATGTGTGTTCTTAGCCTGTGTACAAACACTTAATGATTTGAAAGGACGCGAGGGAGGGTTCTGGGGCCCCGGGACACTCTTAGGCAGGTAGACAACTTCTGTGGGGTGTGGGAACCGAGCACATTACCCAGTAGAGCCTCCCAGGCAGCCCCTGGCCAGGTGGGTTATGCCTTCTAGGCTTCCACAACAGCTCCATGAGCACAGTAGGCCTGGAGATGTTCCCGTTAACCTCTGTTTTCTCCAAAACCATTGCTCTATAAATGGTCATCCCATAGCAGGTGCCGGGGGTGGGGGGTGTCTGCTGAATAAGCAAAGGGAGGAGGGAAAGAAAAGAGGCACAATTGGGAAAGAGGTTCTTGCTTCTTACCCACAAAGGTGAAGCGCTCCACGGGCGGGCGGACACAGCAGATCCGGCTGAGGCTTTCTCCCACCTTCCCCAAGATCTTGGCTATGGGAGAAAGCAAGACACACAGGGACAGAGGGAGAGAACCACTCACAACTTACACTCGGTCGGCCCGGCAAATGGGCCACTGGAGGGGGTGGGGCGGGTAGTGGGCGGTGGAAGGAGGGTAGAGAGAAAGAACAGAAATGTGACAGCAAACATTCCTTCTCGGTTCCCAGCCCAAGGCACAAGCATTTTGAGCCACACACTGGGATCTAGTCTCTGGTCATGTTCATTGCACAGTTGAAAAATCAGAAAATACACAAGAGAAAGCTATACAAAGAGGAAAATAAAAAAGCACCCATTATCCCACCCCAAGCAATAACCACCACTGCCATGTTGGTATGTGATTTATTTCCTCCATGTTTCAAATATGTATTATGCAGCTATGTCCATGTGACACCAACTGCACTATGTTCTGTGTTTAAAGAGCATATTGGCTGTTTGCTTACTCATTTTTTAAAAAATATTATGAGCATTTATCCATCACTGAACACGAACACCCAGATCCAAGGAGGCTGGACCTGTGGCAAAGAATTTATTTGAAATAATTTCTGCTGGACTAGGCAATCCTTCCCATGCAGATGGCCTTTAGAACAATCAGACACCCTACTTTGGCTAAGAGGTATCTGGTTTTCAGTAATCTCTCTGGGCTCTCATCCAGATTTCTTTTTCCTGAGCCCCCACATGTAGCTATATGCAAACTATGAAATTCTGGCTCTTCCTTGTTTATACTAGACTAATGACAAAATAGCTTATGGTTTATAGGCTTAAAGAAGTAATACCAGGATCCGTCTTTTGCAATTGGCCTGGAAGAAAATATTAGAACATAGACCTTGGAATCAGAAAGTCCTGAATATGAATTCTAGCTCTTCTACTCTTGAGCTGTGTGTTCTCATGCTAGTTACTTACCTTCTCTGAATCTCATGAAAATGGAAATGTAATATATCTATCACAGAATCACTGCATAAATGAGAACCCATGTAAAGCATGGAGCACCGTGTGACCATACAGTGTGAACATACAGTGCTAAGTGTATGGTGTGGGGGACCCCCAGCTCTCTGTCATTGAAGAGGTGCGTAAGGGTGTAGAATTTTGTATGCAGGCGACCTAGATTTGATTTCTGGTCTTGCTATTTCCTCACTGTTTGAGCTTGGGTAATGCTCTTAACCCCCTTGGAAGAGGCAGAGAGAAATTCTCCTTTCTATATCTTTACTTTCCAGTTGAGGCAATTATATTGATATTTAAATGCAGAAGAAGAATGCACATCATCACCCCTGTCTCTCTCTGATGCTATATTAAGGGTTCTCACTCTAGAGACCAAAGCATCAGCCTTGTTAAAAATATAAATTCTTCTCCCCCACCCAGACCCACTGGATCAAATTCGGGGGTGGCACTGAGCAATCCGAATTTGAACAAGCCTTCCAGGTGATTCTGAGAAGCACTGCAGTACACCAGTATTCCCCTACCTGCGGTGGGCTTGGTGGGCACATTGTTGTTCTGGTAAATAGGCTGGGGGGTCTCATTTTGGGGTTGTCCGATCACGGGAGTCATGGAGGGTGTGTTGACATTGGAGAGGATGCAGCCAGTCACCCGCTGGGGAAAGAGAGAAGTGCAGAGTCAGTGTCATTAGCCAAGTGACTTATAAAAAAGCATTGCCCAGTCATCTCCAAATGCTCATGGGCTGCCCATCATGGTGAGGCTGCCCAGAGCCCAGATGCAGCTGCACTGCTTGGCACACTAAGCTGGCAGGAGGCAGGACAGGTCTGTGGCAAAAGCATAGGATGTGGTATTGCACAGACCAAGGTTCACATTTGAGCTTTGCCCCCTTCTGTCTGTGTGACCTTGGATAGTTACTTAACTTTTCTTGAACCTTAGCTCAAGAGCCTAGCCAAGAGAGGCAACATTTCCAGGTTATGCTTGGATTACACGAGTGTCTACAGAGTATCCAGCACTGGCAGGAACTTGGTACACAGTAGCCGATGTTGTAACTTTCTGGGTACCATGCATACCTGCCCTCCCTGCCTCCTTCATGGGGCTGAAACGAGGTCATATCTGCACAAAGGTGTAAGCTTGGGAAAGGTCATATAAACACCAGGCATTACCGCCATCTGCCACCTCTCCAGGCCAGAGATGCCAATGGCAGGGCCAAGCCAGAGAACGGTGCCAGGCAGAGCAGGATGTGTTTGTGTTACAGGAGCTTGAGTGTGGGGTTCTGGGCACTGCTCGCCAGGCCAGTGGGAATACACGTTCCAGAGCCAAACGGGAATTCGATGTGTATGAACCACTGTGCCGAGTGTCTGGCCTGCTACTTCTCTCTAGTGCCACAGAAAACAGAGCAGACAGAGCAGCATTCGTCACAGCTGACCCACAAGCCCCCCCACCTCCCGTGGTGAGAAGACAGTGGCTATTGGGCGACAGAAACAAAGGATGAATTTTTAATTTGTTTAGCATCACAAGAGTCATTGCTAATTCCAGGTACCTTCCCTAACAGCTGGCATCTCCCCTCCCCGCTCACCATCCTTCCTGTGTTACTGAGTTCCATTGCCAGAGGACCCGCAGGCTCTAGGGTGGGAGTGACCCTCGGAAGGCACCTCTCCCACAGGCCACGCTGCAGGCAGAGCAACACATGAGTCCCGAGCTGTGGGAGGGCAGGCATTTGTCTTGTGGGTGACTGTCACTTGTGTGATGTTCCTGATAGGAGGAGGTGACAGCAGCATCCTGCACATCTGGGAGGCAGCTGAGGCTGGGTACCACAGGGTTTTCTCAGCCCAGCTGTGGCTGGTGCAGTGGAAGGGACAGTCTGCTTCCTTTTTATTATCATCAGGTCACTTCCAGATAAGCAAATGCCATGTTCTCACTTAAGAACTGGTCTGCTAGCTGAGGATCCCTTCCCCGTGACGTGTGCATCCTTAGTTCTGTGCCAGGGAAGAAGGGAAGACCAGCTGTGCGTCCTGGTCTGCCCTTGTCAGCTCTACCGGCTTTCAACTTTTTAGGGGCCTTTCCAAACAGCCACGAGTCACTTCTCAAGCCCCACGCCTGTCTCTCTGATAGGTCTGTTTGTTCTCCGTGCTGGAAACAGCAGCCTGATGCTGGCACGGGGGGTGGGGGGGACACGGGTTATTAGGTAGCAGCCCCCAGCTCCTATAACATGGCCCTGTAAAATGGCAGGGAGCTGTCATGCCCCTCACTGCAACAGCATGGGCTATTGGCCCTGACTCATGCCCCCGGGCATGAGCAACAGCAGGTGCAGTGGCGAAGCCCAGGCACTCAGACAGCTAATCAGCAGCCAGGCTTCAGGGCTGGCATAGCCAGGGCTCAGGCATGTCTGCAGGTTCCCTGATTCCGCCCTTGCAACATGATGCCCAAGGCTCCTGGGTAACTCCAGGGAGCACAGGCCCCATGTGACACCCCAAGTGACATGTAGTCTGAGAAATAAATTTGTGTGAAGCCACTGGGATTTTATTTATTTATTTATTTTTACGGGGACAGAGAGAGTCAGAGAGAGGGATAGATAGGGACAGACAGACAGGAACAGAGAGAGGTGAGAAGCATCAATCATTAGTTTTTTGTTGCCATTGCGACACCTTAGTTGTTCATTGATTGCTTTCTCACACGTGCCTTGACCGCGGGCCTTCAGCAGACCGAGCAACCCCTTGCTGGAGCCAGCGACCTTGGGTCCAAGCTGATGAGCTTTTGCTCAGGCCAGATGGGCCCGCGCTTAAGCTGGTGACCTCGGGGTCTCGAACCTGGGTCTTCCGCATCCCAGTCCGATGCTCTATCCACTGCGCCACCACCTGGTCAGGTAGCCACTGGGATTTTAAGGATGTTTGTTACCACAGCGCCTTAGCTTATCCCGACAGACACACCCTCAGACAGTAAGATGGGGTGTCTTTTATCACCAACCAGCGTGGTAGAGCAGTCAGCATCTCCACTGGTCCTTTCAAGGGGACCTGAAAAGACTTGGATGCGTATAAAGGGTTCTGAAAGGTGAATGGGTGTTCTTCAATTCCATAGCGGGGAGTGGGGGGTGACATATGAAGCAACAGCTCACTAGCCCTCCCGACTCGTCCGGCACCCAATTCTCTGGATGGCCTGTAGCCCTATGGCTGCAGGTGTGTTAAGGTAAAGCCCACCCATGTGGTTGGTGTAGCGTGGGGTGATCCAGGGCTGTCAACAGCTCCCCATGGAGAAGATTCTGACGGGCCGTCTGACAAATCACAGGTGTAATGCAGGGGCTCCCTGTGTCAGAACAATGACATTTGATTGTAGTTTGGGGCTGAGGAGGTCCCTGCAGTGGGATTGGTGGAGGTGAGCAGGATTGATTATGTCACAGTAGGAATCGATGAGTTGGTATTGATCTGTGAAGGGTGCTACTGGCTGGTGTGAAATTCATTCTAACCGGACCACCAACTCTTTGGTCATGGCACCCCGGCCACAAGCCCCAGGCACCCCTCTGTGTTCACTAAGCAGTCGCTGTGTGTTCTCAGATACGTTGGCTCCCCTCTTTGTGCTCCCTTTTACCCACCAATCCAACAGGAACTAAAACACTGCCCATGGGACTTGCATGAGGAGGGACAAGTGGGGGTGATGGTACAGTGACTGGCAGGGGTGAAGTCCTCAGCAGAGCCTCCTGTGCTGGAGAGAGGGCACCGATGGGTCCGCAACAGGCGGTACAGCAGGACCTGGCTGCTTGAACCTCCTCCCAGGGCTCCTCTCCCCTCCTGCCTTTCTTTGCCTGGTCTCCTTCTCGCCTCACTTCTACCTGTGGTCTTCATCCCGCCTTGACCTTGCCGCCAGAAGATGAAAACTGCCCCAGGTCCTATCCAGCAGGGGGCGCAGGGCAGCCAAGGGCCTGGTGCTGCTCGGGTTCCTCAGTCACTGCCTCGTCTGTGCTGCTCAGGGCTCGTTCTCCTCCACGGTTGGCGAGAAACCGAGACTGAACCAGGTCAGGAGGCCAGCAGCACCCTTTCCGTGGCCTGCCTGACTTCTGTGGTCTGCCCACCCCTCAGCGTGGCCCTGCTCACCTTCATGAGGTCCCGATGGTGCTCCAACACACTGCAGGTCGTCTGCCAGGTGTCCTGATAACACTCCCATGGGTCCACCCTGGCAGAACCGGAAAGACGTTTCCCTTGGTTTTCAGTCTCTAACTCTTTTCTTATTGGTTCCCCCCAAAGACCACAGCTCTGGGAGCTTAGCAGACCTGGTCATACTGTGTCCTTAGATCTCAAATCAGATAAAATGTGGACTTGAAGCACCTCCCTGAGCCTCATTTTTCCTTCTGCAAATGGAGAGGTGTATGGCACGGGATGACATGCAGAGATGCTGAAGCTAATCTGCTCGGGCTTAGCTCCAACCCGAGCTTCCCACTGCAGGGCTTGGGGAAGTTCACTGATCTTTCGGTGCTCACTTTCCCATCTGTAAAATGGGACTAACAGCAGCAACCCTCTTGTGGGGAGATAACAAGGGCTTGATGAATGTTATATATTAGGTGCTTTGTTCAATGTCTTACTCTCAGCCTTACCTGCAAAATGGGAATTCTCCTTGGGACCTCATAGGATCGTGAGAGCCAAGCCTGTCTCAAGTGGTTGCTACAGTTATCTGAATTGGGTCATCTGCCCCTGTCTGCTTCCCTGCTCAGAGGGGTGCCTTGTGGGCATGGAGGTGGGCCTGGCAGTCAGACTGTTAGGTTAGACCTGCAGGCTGCCAACCCCTCGTGCACATCGGGGTGAGAGTGAGCAGGGCTCCAGCCCCAGACCGATGCAGCACTCGGCCTTAATTACAAACTTAATGAGCTGCTAAATTGGGATATTTCTCAACATTTTCCTGGCAGGGAGCATTCCCTGCCTACCTCCCACCATGCACATCCACCTAAGTTTTTCAAAGAGGCAATCTTGCTAACTGAACACTCTTGGAGAGTCAGCCTGCCCTGAGCCTGGCTCTCCCCAGATCCCTGCCAAGCCCTCCCCTGAGATGGGCAGACATTTCACCTGGCAAACCAGCCACCCGCCCCGCCCCCCACCCAGGGACCCTCCTGTACCCAGCCCTCTTGTCTAAAGCTGGCTCTGAGCCTCCCTAGTGATCTCAGTTCAGAATTCAAACTTTCCAAGCGTCAAGAGTAGTGCAGGGAAGGCAGCAAGTGCTCAGTCATTTGTTGAATGAACGAGGGGAATCGTTTAGAATCTTCTAATCACATCCAAGCAGGAACAGCCTCCTGCCCAGGACTTTCCCCAGCTGGACCTCATTTTCCCCAGTTCATTATGAGTGACAATGTTAACAGGCTTCATTTCTATTCCTAACTTGACCACAAGGGGCGCTGATGTTCACCCTCAAGCCCCCTGACTTCTCTGGGGTCTCATCTGAGAAAAGGGAGCAGTCTTTCTCCCTAACCCATATATCTGGGGGTGGGGAATCTACTGAGGACGTGCACTGCGCACACAAATCACGAGCACAGTTGGTAAGGACTGACGTTTAATTCTCATCAGCACCTCCTGTCACTGCTCTGATTTTCACCCACCCCATCCTCTCCGCTAACTCTCTGCATCCCTCATTCTGCGGTCAGCTTTTCCTCATTTGCTTCCTTTCATGGAAACCTCTAGGTGCTGCTTATCTTTCCACGGGGGAAAATTACAGTACAAACGATGTGCTATTATTTTTTAAAATCGTCATCTACTCATGCAAATTATAACTGTAGAAACATTGGGGAGTGTAATTAGCATAATTAGCAGAAGGTTGCTTTAATCACACTGCAGGCTCAGTAGATAATGGTGTCTGCCATCTTAGCCAAATGTTCAAGGGAGAGTCAGCGGGCGCTCGCCCCCACGCCTCTGTCCCATAGTTTGCGTCCACAGCAAGTCCGAGTTAGGGAATGGGAAAGAGCCCAGGCCAGGGAACATTCCCTGGAAGGTAGTGAGAATTCATGGAGGTGAGCAGGGATAAAAGCAGAGAGGCATTTTGGATTTTCTGGCCATGCCTCGCCCCAAACTCAATGATGTTTTTTTTGAAGCTCCAAAAATATTTCTGGTCTAAAGGTGTCAGAGCAGATGAAACACTAAAAACACCATTCTTTAGTTTCATAGGCCCCAGAGCTTGCTTTAAAAACTGAGTTTTCAGTGTGCTACTCCTGGAGGTTATATTTAAGTATGGTTTGCATGCGGCTATTAAAAATGAGACAACAGTCCCAAAATGGAGTCACTTGCGCTAAGCTCACATCACCAAAGCAAGACTTAATATCTGATTTAACAGCAATCTCGGCCTTTCCCAGGAATGTAATCTTAAGCAGTCACTCTGGAATTCCCTGGTCAGCACCAGTGAAGTGCTTCACCCAATAGCCTCCTCCTACCCCCATAGGGAGGGAGGTTATCTAAGCCTGAAACTACCCACTCTTTCCCCCTTCTGCCCACAAAAGCCTTCCATTTTGCACAGCTCCTTGGAGCCCCTTTCTATAGTACTTGCTAGGTGGGACACTGCCTGATTCATGATCTTCGAAAAAAGCCAATTTGATCTTTAAATCTACTCAGCTGAATTTTGTATTTAACAAGGTTAATATCTCCCCTGGCCTCCCCACCCATGCTGGGACCCATCCTCTCCCCCCACCCCCACCCCAGTGGCGTCCCGCCTCTGGTGTCATCAGAGCAGCCCTACCTGATCCAGTCGGAATTCTGGACAGCCAGCTGGCACATGATGAGGCGATGCCGGCTTGACACAAGGCCCTGGGAAGCAACAGAGCAATCATAGAGACATGGCAACATCAGTCTGCTCCCTACAGCCTCCTCTAGACACCATCCCGAGCCAGCCCATCACAAAAGTGCAGCCATTTTTTGGTGGTGACAGGCAGTGAGTGAGCCTCCTCACTTGTCCATCAGCCACACAGATGGGCACGGAGAGGCAGGGGAAAGAGAGAGAACGAAGGACAGCGGAGCAGACCACCTGCAGCAGGGCCCACGGGGAGCCCCTTCCCCCCCCTCCCCCCCCAACGCAGCAGCCAGTCCACCCAGTGCAGAGATGAGACTCAGCCTGGCAGATGCTGCCTTGTGTCATGACTCAATCTGGTGCTTAGGTGACCTCCCCCAGAGCCCACCAAGTCATACGGGGGGGGGGGGCGGAGGGAAACGACTGGGAGAGCTCCTAGATTTTCTGGGACATGTGGCAGGGAGGGGGAGTCAGGAAAATGAATTTTAAATCAAATTATTAAAGGAATAAGCCTTTTTTTCCTCCTAAAAACCTCAGGAAAGACATGTCTAGCCTATAACCGGCCACTAATTTGGAATCCACACCGAGTCACACTTGGCCCTCCGCTGGTGTGCCTGCTTTTTAAATGAGTTTCGACTGAGCCTGGCACTGTGAGCGTCTGCCTGGTCGCGGGCAGCTGTTCCTCTCAGCTGCAGCCCGTCACCAGTCGCTAGGGGGACTGTGGTCCAGAGGTGGCAAGCAGGATGCCTGCTACCAGGCATTTTGCTTTTCCAGGAATCAAAGTGGAAATGGTTGTGGGGTAGTTTGATACCAGAGGCGCCATCAGGTCAGGAAGGGACAATGAGGGAGGAAAGGACAAAGGAGGAACCCACCTGTTTTCCATAGGAGTCGTGAACAGGGGAGACAATCCCGCCAATCACAATAAACCTTCCAGTTTTGTGCAAGTAATCTCTGGCTCTTTCTGGTGAAGAGAAGAAAACCACACATTATAAGGAGGAAAGATGCAGATTAAAGGTGATTTTGACATCAATACATTCAGCTTGACGTGACTTATTTCCCCTTTTTCTTGCTGTTTAAACAGAGAGTGCCATCTTTCAAAGCAAAAGTTGGGGGTTCAAAAGGTTATGGAACCAAATCGCAGCCCCCAAAGCAAAAGGATTTCAAACGCAGAGGGGTTCATCCAGTTTGAAATGTCCTCTGATGGATGAGCCACTGTAGTCTAGACGGATTTAAAATATGCTACTGGCTAAAAAGCCATTAGAGCAACAGACTGAAATTTACCCCTATGATTACTTGCAGAAATTCTGAAGTGCAGGAGTAATTTTAAAAAGAAGTAGCAGCAGCCTTTTTATATTACGAAAGGTGAGCTGATAGCCTCATTTGGTTAGTTCCTCAGGAGAGAAAAACCACCAAAACAAATTTAAAGAGCCTTCTGCATAATCAGGGAGAATTAACCGTCAAATAAAAAAACCATCATTACAGTGAGCTGAGGACAGTTCAGCCAGAGGAAAGGCTATTTTCCCTTAGGAAGGAATTTGTGATGCTGCTTTTTTCAGATTGGCCAGCCCTGCCCAATTTCGTGCACATGAGAAAATTCAGTAACCTAGGAAGAGGATGAAAACTTTGGTTCTCTTATTTCTAAAGGGGTTCGTTAGACAACTCCAGCAGGGCCTGAACTGGTACGGCTGAGAAAGTGAGGCATGGATTTACGTTGCAGGTGTGGGTTTCTGTCAGTGAACGTGGGCGTGGGTAGCCATGCTGGTTGTATAGCTGACAAGCGAGGTCCCAGAGTGACCTTGTTGGCTCTCTCCGCACTTAAAAAATTCTCATCGCACTGCCTTTGTTTTCTTTTAAGGTGAAATCTCTAAGAGTTTTGTTTTGTTTTTGTTATTTAAAAAAAATAATGAATAGACTTTATTTTAGCACAGTTTTAGGTTTACGAAATATTTGAGATCATATGTAGAGTTCTGTATGCACTCAGGCCCTTGTCTCCCCCCCCACACACACACACACACCATTTCCCATATTATTATCTTGCATTAAGTTGGTACATTTGTTACATTTTGTGAATTCAGTATTATTTATAGGCCATAGTTGACCTTGAGATTCACTCTTGTGTTGTAGAGTTCTGTGGTTCCAAAGGACTTCTCCTTAGATTTGATTTATTTGTGAGAGCAGCTCACAGAACTCAAGAAACCCACATATTCACTAGATTACCGATTGATTACAAAGGATTTTAAGGTTAAGAATCAACAGCCAGATGAAAAGATGCATAGGTCGAAGTCCCAAACCAAGGAACTTTTGTCCTTGTTGAGTTTTTCTAGGCCCAGAACCTAGAAAAGTAGAGGAAATTTCTTTTTTCCCCACAACAACCATTCAGAAAAATGAGGGACAGAAGGGAACTTGCTCAGCATGATAAAGAACTCCATAAATACCCGCAGTGTTACCCAGAGTACTTGACCCCAGCCCAGGGGAGAGGGGGAGACAGAGTCACGTGTAGCTGGAGAGGCTGTATGCACGGGTTTGAAAATCTGTTCCATGCTCTGTTCCATGCTTGAAGTTTTTGGTAATACTGTGGTCTATTAATACAAATATTAAAATACCGTTTATAGAAAGAAAAAAAGGAAAAGAACCCTACAGCAAATGTCACCCTTGACAGCGAAAGGCTAAATGCTTTCTTCCTAAGATCAGGAACCAGGCAAGGATGTTTGCTCTCATCACAGCTATTCAACATTGACCTCAACGTTCTGACTAGTTTAATAAAGCAAGAAATGGAAATAAAATACATAAAGATCTAAAAGAAAAAAAAAGTCTCTATTTGCATATGCCATAAAAGTTTACTTAGAAATCCCAAAAAAATCTATAAGGAAACTCTTAGGACTAGTAAGTGAGTTCAGTAAGTTCATAAGATACAAGATCAACATAAGAAAAGTACTTGCAAAAACACGTGGAAACTAAAGTTTAAAATATAAGACCACTTTTGCCCACTCAAACAAATGCATACTTAGGTATGAGTATGAATGTAACAAAACATATACAGATCTTGTACATTAGAAGCTATAAAATACTGATGGCAGAAATCAAAGATCCAAATAAATGTAGAGACATGCCAAGCTTACGGGTTAGAAGACTCAACATTGTAAATATATTAATTCTCCCCAAATTGCTATCTAAATTTAATGCACTTCCTATCCAAATCCCAGGAAGATTTTTTGGTGTAAAATAATTCTAAAAGTTATATGGAATGATAAAGGAACTAAGCTAATTAAAACCATTTTTGGGGGAAAAAATGAAGTGGAAAAGTCAAGCTATCCAAATTGTAAAACTTGTAGCTACAGTAATAAAAACTGTGAGGTATTGGCAGAGGGATATATACACATAGGTCAACGAGATACAACAGAGTCTGAAAATAGCCCCACACAACTATGGCCAATTAAATTTTTGACAAAGATGCAAAAACAGTTCAATGAAGAAACTAACGATACAGGCAACAGTTGGGATGAATCTCCAGTTCATCGTGTGGAGTAAAAAAAAAAAAAAAAAATCTTAAAAGGTTGCATATGTATGATTTCATTTCTATAACATTCTGAGAAATGATACAGATTAGTGGTTGCCAGAGTTAGGATGGGAGTGGTGTCAGGAAAGGAAAGGGGTGTGCTATAAAGCTGCAGCTGCAGGGAGATGTTTGTGGTGATGTATCTTTTTTTTTTCACAGGGACAGAGAGAGAGTCAGAGAGGGATAGACAGACAGGAACAGAGAGAGGTGAGAAGCATCAATCATTAGTTTTTCGTTGCTGTTGCAACACCATAGTTGTTCATCGACTGCTTTCTGACCTTTCTGACATGTGCCTTGACCGCGGGCCTTCAGCAGACCAAGTAACCCCTTGCTGGAGCCAGTGACCTTGGGTCCAAGCTGGCGAGCTTTTGCTCAAGCCAGATGGGCCCCGAGCTCAAGCTGGCGACCTCGGGGTCTCGAACCTGGGTTCTCCGCATCCCAGTCCGATGATCTATCCACTTCGCCACCTCCTGGTCATAGCTCTGTATCTTCACTGTGTTGGTTACTGAATCTACAGCTGTGATACACTTACACCAAAGTCAATTTCCTCATTTTGATGTTGTGCTAGAGGCACATAAAATGTAACCATTGGGGGAAACTGGGTGAAGGGCAATGGGATCTCTCTGTACTCTCTTGGCAATTTTCTATGAATCTATAATTATTTTAAAACACAACATGTTTTAAAATTTATAGTAAAGTATGAAACACTGTACAATGTTAAGGTGGCACTGTGCAAATCCAGACAAGTGGCCAGCCATCTGGTGGAGCTGGATGCTTCTAGGATTTAACCTTTGCTCACCCCTATCTGTATTTGCTGCTGTCTGGAGTATAAGACATTGGGTTGTTATGGCTTGGGCGGTGCTGTCCAAAGCAGTGCTTCCCAGACTTTGATGTGCATGTAAATTCTCTGGGGATCTTGTAAGAAAGTCAATTCTGACAGTCTGGGCGGGGCCTGAGGTCTTGGCCAGGATTAAAGCAGGGAGAGAGGGGCAGTATCGTTCAAGTGCAGGGTCAGAGCCTGTCTTCATTTAAAATTATGATATTTTGTTCAGCATGGTATTTTTGGTGTGGATTTTTATTTTTAGATATACTATTTATCTTGATTGCCAAATTTTGGAATGCCCCCTTGAATTTTTCACTGGAAGGGGCCATTCCCCTTGGCCTCTCCCTACCACTTACCCTGCCTGTGATTCAGCATTTCTAACAAGTTCCCAAAGGAGACCAAAGGTGCAGTCCTAGCAGCTGTATTTTTAATAACAAGGGACTAAAGACAGGTGGGGCAGCCCCTGCAATGTCAGGATACCCACAAAGGAGGCTTCCCTTCTTCCTTTACTCCACTTTGCATGACAAGGGCATTTTTGGACATTGGCAGGGAGCCCCCTGGCAAAGCTATAGCTCTTGCCCTGGAATTTCATTTTATGTCAGGCTTCCCAAAATGTGGTCTACTTTTGTCCATCAGCTCTGCCCCAGGGACAGAGCCCAATCACTCTAACATTTTACACTCGGGTCCAACCTGCCCTCCACTTGTTCTCCCCTCCCTGCTCCCATTCTCATGGAGGAGGTCATCACCAGCATTTCTGGGTCCTACCCTCAATACCCTGAGAATCCATTCTGTTTTACTACTCATTCCAGGCCACTCGGAATCAGGTAACTCTCTCTTCCTTACAACCTGGGATGGACCCACCAGCCCAGATGGACACAACACAAGTGACTTGTCCATTAAAGATAAATACGTGACACAGAAATGCCTCGTCTGCCTCCTGGCTGCTCAGTGAACCCCAGCTGATATATGTCATCTCCTCCCTCCTCCAGGGAGCTCATGGAGGAGGCACTGGGGTCCGGGCATCAATACTAACCCAATTTCTCCTTTTCAGCTGCAATTAGAAAGGATCCCTCTGAGTCATATTCACAGCTGGAGCTACCTGAATGTTCCTTGTTTGAGAATTTTTTAAATGTGGTCCAGATTTGTAAACATTCTGAGTATACTGCTCAGAAAAATTAGGGAATATTTTATCGCTTCATATTCATTTTGAAATATCCCCTAATTTTTGTGAGCAGTATATTAGAAAGATCGAGCATTGGATAATAAAGGGAGAGACAGAAGGGGTTTCTGAAAAGGCTTCCTAAGACATGCCACTTTGATGTGAATTATTTTTGAGCTGGAGGCAATCAAGACCCTGTGGGCTCACAAGAAAATCTTACCTTTCCCTTAAAGGAATTAAGTTGGGGTCTTAGCTATAATAGAGTTATTACCAAAGACAAGTTTTTATGACCTAGTTATAGGGCAGGGAAAACTTCTAATTACTTAACATCTGCTCTTCTTATCATCCTGCAATGACCTTCCTCCCCTCCAAAGCCTGAGGCACCTGACCTAATTCTTAGCTCAGAATGTTATATATTGAATACTACACCTCATTTTACCTTTTTGCTTCTGAACTTCTCATGTATGTGGAGTCTCTGACTCCCTTCAGTATATAGAGTTCTTGTAAGTATGCATGTAATTAAGTTTGACTATTTTCTCTTGGTAATCTGTCTCATATAGATTTAATAATTAAACCAGCTGACAGAACCTGGAAGGGTAGAGGAAAATTTTTTCTTCTCCCACAAAACCAAGTTGAGAGTCTTTCTAGGCAGGGTTATTCCTGCACCCCTGTTGCCTACTGAACTGAGCCTTGGGCATTCCCTAACAAAAATTCAATGAGTGTTTATTATGTTCAAGTCTCTCTGCCAGGTGTTGTAGGAGACATACTATAGGTGAGTAAAAGACACAATCCCTACCTCCAAGGAGTTTAAGTTTTTGATGCAGGACACAACATACTCTGATTTGATCATTGATATCAATATGAACAGCAGAGACAATAAGTCTTACAGGACTTCAGGGGAGAGGCTGATCTCAATAGAACGGGGTGGCCTGGGAAGCTTTCTCAGACCCATGAGACTTGAGCTGGGTCCTTAAAGCAGAGAAGAAGAAAGTGTATTAACCGTGTGATTTGATTTTGTTTTCTGATGCTATGACATTGGGGGTCTTGCTGACCCCGGAGGGCCACCTCTCCCCAGGTTAGACAATTCCTAGAGATAGTAAACAACTAACACTAGAGCCCACCTTTCAAATGCAAACTCACTAGTCCAGAGCCCCAATTCCCACCCCCCACCCCCCATCCCCATCTCCCCCGTCTGCTCTCACACTCAGGGCCACTGTCCCCTTGCCCTCACTATCTCAGTACTAGGTGCCAGACACTAGAGACAACTCCTCTGTCCCAGAGTCCGCTAAAATTGCCCAAACTAGCCAGTCCTAAGCCTGTTTACTCTGCCTCCTCTGTTCCTTCTTGCAGAAATGACAAGAAAGGCTTTTGCCTATGTTTCCCCCTCTCCCCCTGCCTCCTGGCTGACCCTGATGCTTCCCCAAGTGGCCCCCCTGCAGCCCGACAGGTCCTCTCCTTTAGGGAGCTGTGAGTATCTCTATCTCTTCAGGGGTAATCATTTCTTGATTGTTGGTCTAGCCACACCTAACTAATAGTGAAACCTACATTTCAAAACAGAAGACAGATGCTCATTCCAGGGGGTCAAGGTGACGTGAGCAGACGAACTGAGTCAGGCGTGGAGTCTGTAGGTCCTACTGAAGGTTCTAGGGCTTGGCTTTCTTTGTAATGATACCATTTTCCTCCACTGTCAATAAAGGAGTGTCACCCTCCTCTGCCCAACCTGGAGCACCTTTCTGCATCTTCCTCTAGTTCCAGGTGCTCTGGTCCCAAGCTATGTGGAAGTAGTGAGGGGGTTGACCACATTCCCCTGGGTGGGTAGCACCCTCAAGCGTTCCTGGTCCTCTGTACTTGAGTTGTTCAGCCTACCGTAAGACAAATTTCAAGTGAGATTCTAACCAAGTCTGAAATAAGCATGAAAGGGGAGCATTGTCCCTAACACTGATCCGTGGGTGGGATCATGGGAACCCACTGGGACATCTCTTGGACACCATTAGCTGAGTGGGCTGAGGGCCCCCTGTAATAACTGTAGGCTGGTCATAGACTTTCAATCCGCAGGGAACAATTCACTTTGCTCTTCTCCAAGTTAGTCAGCCCTACCCCCAGCCAGACACATGCAAACGCTGCCATGTGTGACACCTCAGCAGAACTGGAGGGGGACGTGGATTTGCCAGCACAGTGGCTCTCCCTTCTTTCATACCCTTTACCCATTCCTACAGAAGAAGCGATATAATATGAACCCCTTGAAGTATGACAGCGCACTTTTTTCTTCAGTAAAAAACAGCTTCTTAGTCCTGTTTCTGACTCATAAAGGCACGTGATGGGACTTACTCTTCCGGAAGGGATGGTAGGGTACCCAGATCTGGTGCGTTCTTCTGCACAGTCTCTGGCCAGTGGCTGATCAGCAGAAAGGGTGTTCTGGGTTTGGGTTTAAATGCCCGTGGGTACCAGGCTGAGGTCCCTAAACAGGCTCACAAGCAGAGCAGCCCTACAAAACTCGAGATATTCCCCCTGGACACATGGAGTTCGGCTCTCTTGACCATCTGTCAGTCCCCACCAGCTGTTCCCACCCCCACAGCATGAGCCTTGCGCTGTCTGAATTCGCCACAGAAGGGAACAAATGCTTCCCAGAATCCCTCGCATGCCTGGATTTCCTCTAGTTCCCGGATTTCCATCCACTTGTCTGGCTTTTGCAGCCATTGCTTGCAACCCTGAACCAGCTGCCACGGTGTGACACAAAGCACCATAGTCGCTTCCTCATTACCGCAGTCTCGCTTAATCTACGGTCTCAGTCCCTTTGTCTTCACAGCTGGGAAATGATTTATGACCCTCACTTTCGCCAACTGTCACCTCTGACAGATTGCGCCAAAGGAACCTCTCATAGGTCCCAGCCACTCTGCATCACCCCAGAAGTCTGGCCTCCATTCAAACCCATTCCGCGAAAGCTCCCCAGAGACATTGCCCCCCACCCCCAGCCTTTCCAAACCAGGCTCCAAGCTTCTTGGAATTCACTTATCTTGGAAAAAGAATCTTTTTCCTATTTATTTCTTCAGAAATAGAAAGCTAAATATATATAAAAATATGACATGAGCTGGTTTCCCTTCAGTAAGAAACATAAACACAGGAGAGAATTGTTTTAGAAACCCACAGCCTGTAACACTAAATATAACGGGGTGGGTGGGCAGGTGGGGGGCAGAGTGAACAGTGGGGGAGAAAGATGAAGACAGGAGGAGGAAGGCTGATGGGACTCCACATTGGGGCGGCTTGTCTCTGCCATCTGCATGGTATCTGGCTCTATTTTGAACTACAACTCCATTATTCCACACTTTATTAACTGTTTTTCAATTCAAGTTCACCAGATAGGCTCCTTATTTAGGGATCATTCAGACTTGGAAGTTGAGTTGATCCAGCACATAGCTGCGCTTTTATGGAGCAAAACAAGTGGAGAACGTTGGGCGGAGGGGCTCCTTTTTGTCAGGATGTGGTCCTGTGGAGGCCACAGTGTGAGGTGGGACTTCTTAAAGGGGAAAGGCCGCTCTTCTCCTAACGAACGTTATTGGAAAAACACAAGAGGGACTTTTGCAGATGTGACTTCAATTAAGGATCTCGAGTCGGGGAGATTATGTTGGGTTATCCAGGTGAGGGGAACGCAGGAGGGTCAGCCTCAGAAGGCAACGTGACAAGGGCAGCAGAGAGATGGGAAGACGAGGAAAGGACCACGCGACAAGGAGCGCAGTGGCTTCTGGAAGACGGAAAGGGCTCTCGGAAAACAAATGTACCATGTGTTGGACTCCTTCGCAGGCACAGAATGGACACAATTTTTAAAGTAATTCCATGGTTATTTTGGAATTTTCTCTTTAAAGAAGTCTATAAATAAAGAAATGCACAATAATCTGTAACACTCCAAAATAAAGCCTTTGAGATGTCTTAGGTTAAGACAGCGAGCTCAGCTAAGAAGACACAGAGCCTACGTTTATAGGCTCTAGGTTGGAATCTTGCCCCAGACCTAACTAGCTGGGGCACGACCTTGGGTTAGTTACTCAACTGCTCTGGCTGCTGACGCATCACTAAGCTGGAAGTACTAATACTGTCTCCCTCACAGAGTTGTTAGATGCCAGACGCAAAGAGCTTAGCCTAGCTCCAGCACCCAGGATGCACAGGCCATCCTGTCCTTTCTCAGGGAAGTCTAACAACTTTCTTGAGATAATAGAGCATATATATACGATGGTACCTTGACACACGAGTTTAATTCATTTCATGACTGAGCTTGTGACTCAGTTTGCTTGCGTGTTAAATCTAGCTCGTGATTCAAGTATCTGCTCATGACTTGAAGCAAAAAATCCCCCAAGTGACGGCTCGTCTCTCAAATTGCTTGTGATTTAAAGTGCTCGTGTGTCAAGATACCACTGTATATGGATTTCTAGCCCTGGTTTCCGGCACAAAGCTCCCTGTTGGGCAGATAAAATATATTATGCTCACTTTGTTAAAGATGGCGCTGCCCACATGGAAGTTCCTTGATATTAATGTGTGTTCTGGAACAGGCTGTGGGCAGGCCGGGTCGTCATAGCCTAAGGCTTGGCTTTAAGAGTAAGCTTTTCCCCACACCCTTGACTGATTGGATAATGTAGGGTGGTGCACTCTCTTGAGGAATCCCATTATGCCTCAGATGGGTGGCTTTGTATCAGAGACTTTCTTGAATGTATAATTGGATTAAAGGTTTGGATTATCTATGCTATAAAGTGGGCGGACCGGTAGCTAGATCTCTCTCTCTTGGTTCCTGAGTTCCTGAGGTTAGTATTAGAAAGGAGAGCAGAGTAAGGCCACGTGGAGGAGAGGAGGCAGCCAAGATGGCGGAGTGCTGAGGAAGAAGCCAGTTTGTTAAGAGTTTGTGCAGGAGGAGATGGGAAACAGAGGTGAATAAATCTGGTGAGCTGGAAAGCTTTGATGCTAGGAAACTCGGATAAGTCAGTAGCTTTGTGAGCACTGAATGTGTGGGTTTTGGAGCCCAGTGTGTGTTTTTCCTTGCCCGCTGGGTGCAAGCTAGAATTAAAGCTGATGGCTCACCAGTTCGTGGCTCCTGTGTTTCATTACCGACTGTTCGAATCCAATGCGAACCTGCATGGGTCGGGCTGCTGTGATGGTGGCCTCAGCCACAGGCTTTACACTCCCCAAACCCTTGTAAATTCCTAAGTGATAAGATCACTAGGAGCATCTACTGTGTCTTTGTTCTAATGAGGTGACTCTGGGTGGGCTCCTGGATTGGTGTTGGTTACCAGAAAGATCAAGCCATGAGTAGAAGCTTAGAATTTTCAGCTCCACATTCCCACCCCACGGCCATTGTCCCGAGAGGGGAGAGAGGGCTGAAAATGGAGTTTATAATGGATTATTCCTACATAAAGGAGCCTTCATAAAAATCCCAATAGAAAGGGATCCAGAGAGCTCCCAGGCTGGTGAGCACAACGCTGGCAGGGGGACACATTCCCACTCCACAGGGACAGGTGCTCCTGTGCTCAGGACCCTCCCAGACCTCTCTCTAGGTGTCTCTTCATCTGCTGCTCATCTGTATCCTTTATCATCTCCTTTAATAAACTGGTCAACGTAAGTGCTTTTCTGAGTTCTGGGAGCTGCTCTAGCAAATTAACCAAACCCAAGAAGAGGGATTGTGGATCTTTGGAAGCTCCAATATATAGCCGGTTGATCAGAGCACAGGTGATAACTTGGGCTGGTGACAGAAGTGTGTGTGTGTGTGTGTGTGTGTGCGCGTGTGTGTGTGTGGTTGGCCATCTTGTGGGACTGAGCCCTTAACCTGGGAGATCTGACACCATCTCCAGGTAGACAGTGTCAGAATTGAGTCAAATCGAAAGACACGCAGCTGGTGTCGCAAAGAATTGCTTGTTGTGGGAAAAACCTCTGCACATTTGCTGACCAGAAGTATCAGAAAGCTGTGTTTTGTGTGAGGACTGTAGGAGACATCCAGGGAAGAGCCTCAGAAGGCAAAAGAGAAAGGTGGAAAACTGAGATTTTTCTTACTTTGAAAGTGAAGGGAAGAGAAGGAAACTTCCAAAACTTTTTTTAAAAGTACACAGCTTTCCAATGTGGGTGCATTAGGTCTAAGAAGTATCATTCTTGACTGCAGTGCTTGCTGGTGCCCCAGTGAGATGTTTCCATGGTGCTCCCTGCCTCTCTGGTCCTGCTGTCCCTTAGAGAGAGCAGATGTGCCCCCCCCTCAGCTTGAGATGCCACCACTGGCGACTAAGTGTCTGAGTCTGACCAGACCTCCATCTCCTCTGGTCCTCATGTGAAGCCAGACAAAGGGTCTGAGTGATATCAGAGAGCTCAGACTGGGGTGGGGGTGGGGTGCTGCTCTTGGGCAGATTGCCACTCACTTTGGAGCCTTAGTGAGCTCCTGGGGTGTGCTGGGATGATGGATGGGACAGAACCACATGCAGGACGTGTCAGGCTGGCTCACTGCTCCTCAGGTTATTGATCAAGCTCCACTGGCGAGGGGACAGATGAGGTTTCTGCTGTGCTGGATGAGCCTGCTTTGAAAGGTTTCATTTACATTAGGAAACTCTCGGAGCTCACAAAGGATTCTATTGCTTCTCCCCGAACTGACTTGGAGGCAGGATTTCAGGAAAAACAGTCTGAAAATGGCCTCTAGGATTATGATGCAAAATAAGGTACCATTGTTGTATAACCTTTAAGGAAAATAAAATGTTTTTAATATTATTAATTAGTGTCCGTGAAGATGTGAGGGGCGGTGTGCAATCTAACACACTGTTGGTGGGAGTATGAATTAGCAGCTTTTTAGGAAAGCAATATGGCAGCCAGCATCTATCAACATGACAAATGGGCACAACCTTTGACCTTTCAATTCCACTTCTAGGAATCTGCCCTACAAAAAAAACTCACGCATGTGCAGTTATGTGTCCAAAAGGCTGTATCAATCAGCATTATTTGTGATAGAAAAAAATTAGAAATAAATAGGGAAGTGATTAGACAAATTCTGGTATCTCTAAAGGACTATGATTCAGCCACTAAAAAGAAATGAAGTGGGCCTATCTAGCCTGACTTGGGAAGATCTCCAAAGCACATTGTTAGGTGGGGAAGATAAAAATCAAGTTACAGAATTAACTATAGTGTGGTGGCATTTAAATAAAATTATATGAGACTGACCAGGCGGTGGTGCAGTGGATAGAGCATCAGCCTGGGACGCAGAGGACCTATGTTTGAAACCCTGAGGTTGCCAACCTGAATGCAGGGTTGCTGGCTTGAGCCCAAAGGTCACTGGCTTGAGCAAGGGGTCACTGGTTTGGCTGCAGCCACCCCCACCCACCCTATCGGGGCATATATGAGAAAGCAATCAATGAACAACTAAGGTGCCACAACGAAGAATTGATGCTTCTCATCTCTCTCCCTTCCTGCCTGTCCCTATCTGTCCCTCTCTCTGTCTCTCTCGCTAAAAACAAAAAACTATATGTTGGGCAGATAAAATATATTATGCTCACTTTGTTAAAGATGACACTGGCCACATGGAAGTTTGTTGATATTAATGTGTGTTCTGGAACAGGCTGTGGGCAGGTTGGGTCGTTATAGCCTAAGGCTTAGTTTAAGAGTAAGCTCTTCCCTACACCCTTGACTGATTGGATGATGTGGGGTGGTGCACTCTCCTGAGGAATCCCATTATACAGAGACTTCCTTGTTTGTATAATTGGATTAAAGGTTTTGATTCTACGGTATAAAGTGGGAGAGACCAGTAGCTTGATCTTTCTCACTTGGTTCCTGAGGTAGAAGAGAGGAGAGCAGATTAAGGCCACATGGTGGAGAGGAGAAGCAACCAAGATGGCAGAGTGCTGAGGAAGAAGCCAGTTTGTTAAGAGTTTGTGCTGGAGGAGATGGGGAACAGAGGTGAATAAGTCTGGTGTGAGCTAGAAACCTTTGATTCTAGAAAACTCGGATAAGTCAGTAGCTTTGTGAGCACTGAATGTGTGGGTTTTGGAGCCCAGTGTGTGTTTTCGCTTGCCCGCCGGGTGCAAGCTAGAATTAAAGCTGATGGCTCACCAGTTCTTGGCTCCATTGTTTCATTACCGACTGTTTGAATCCAATGCTAATCTGCACGGGTCAGGTGGCTGTGATCCTGGCCACGACTACTGGCTTTACACTATATGAGTGTAAAATAATCTCAGATCAATCGTCCTTATGAAAGCAGTGACGAAAATAAAGCAGGGAGAGAGGGGAGAGGTTGGGTGGTGTGGGCTGATATCTCTGAAGAAGTGACATGGGGCAGAGAAGTGAATGACAAGGCAGCAACCACATAAAAACCAGGAGGGAAAGTGTGGCAGATCAGGGGGAGCAGCTGGTACCAAGTCCCGAAGGCAGAAGAGCCAGGCTGGTACTGGCGTCGGGGTGAGTTGGGAATGACAGGTGGGGAAGGGCCTGGCGAGCAGGGAGGTTTGGGATTTTATCTGGAGCCCTTGGGGGGCTGTAAGCAGAATGCTCCGAGTTACATTTCAGAAAGTTCATATAGTGTTGGTGGAGACTGAATTGCGGGGTTGGAGTGGGAGTGGTGGCATGGGTGGAGGCAGTGAGACCAATTAAGTGATGATCACAGGAGTCCAGGTGAGAAACAACAGCCATGAACCCACTAACCACCAGGCATCTGGTCACTTACTTCTGAAGGAGATTGTTGGGCAGATATAATATATTATGCTCACTTTGTTAAAGATGGCGCTGCCCACATAGAAGTTCGTTGATATTAATGTGTGTTCGGGGACAGGCTGTGGGCAGGCTGGGTCATTATAGCCTAAAGTTTAGTTTTAAGAGTAAGCTTTTGGGGGGAGCAAGATGGCGACGGAGTAGGCGGACGTACCAACTTCCAACTCCCAGAACCAAAGTGGATTACAACTCAATTTTAAGAACCATCACCTGGATAAACCAACTTTAAACAAAACTAAGTGGACTCTTCAACCAAGGAACACAGAAGAAGCCACATTGAGACTGGTAGGAATAGCGAAAACGCGAAGAGGGCTGCCCAGCTCCCCGGAGCAAACGGCAGTCCGGAGAGACCCGTGTGGCGGGAGGAGAGTTTGGCGGAGAGGGAGGGACCTGGGTCCCAGGAACCAAGCCCCAGCCTCCAGTCCTAGAGCCTAGAAGAGGCGTTTGGACAGTTTTGAGCTGTGAAACAAGTGAGGGAGCTCCCAGGCCTACAGTGTGGAGTATTAGGTCCCTTCCTACTCTGCTGAGGGCTGCTTAAGGGTATGGTGGGCGGCAGGATGCTGAAAGGCGGTTCTGTCGGCGTGGGCAGAGGCCAAGCCGGTGGGAGATCGGTCTAGCCCAGAGGGTCGGAGGGGACGCGCGAGAGCGGTCCGGAAGCTGCGGGCCCGCCTTTAATCCCACTTACGGGGACAAAGCGGGAGGCCAGGAACGGGCAGGCCCTGCGCAAGCCGGCCCTGACCACGGGGACCAGGCTAGGACCAGGCACAGGCAGGGGCTCGCGGCTGAGCTGACGCTACTAGTCCCCCGCCCCCCCCCCCCCCCGGCCTGGAGAAACCGCAGTTGGCCAGTATACGTGCGCGAGCAGGCTCCGAGCGCGGGAACAGGGTGGACCCCGAGACAAGTGGAGGCTCGCAGCTGAGCCCACGCTACTATCCCCACACGGCCAGAGAAACCGCGGATTGCATTCAAACGTGCACGAGCGGGCTCCGAACGCGGGGGTGGGGTAGAGTCCAGGACGAGCGGAAGTACGCAGCTGAACGGAAGCCAGCAAACACGCCCGCCCCAATAAACCTTGGTTTCCGACCCTGCGCGGAAGGGCCCTGGCCTCGAGGGCGGGGCTAAAGCTCCTGACGGGCAAAAGCTTACAGCTGAGAGCACGTCAAAAGCCCCGCCTAACCTGCGGAACTGTAGCGAGCAGGCTCCGACTGCTGGTTCTGGGCGGAAGTCCAGAAATAGGCTGGGTCAGCAGCTGAGCAAAGGTGCTCACCTCTACCCTTGGTGCTAATCTTGTGGCTTCAGTGACAGCCCCTCCCACGGAGGAGAGGCAGAAATCACAGCAAAAGCCACAGTGGGCCGGTGCTGGCAACGCTCATACCCAACCACCCTAGGCACCGGCAGAGGGGGTGGGGGGCCTGCAGATAGACCACACCTAGAGAACACAAAGGCAACACCTACTGGACTCCAATGGCCACAACTTGCTTATACACAGAAAAAATGGGCAGGCAGAGGAATGCAAACCAAATGAATCAAGAGAAATCCCCAGAGAAGGACCTGAATGAACCAGATATAACCAAATTACCAGAAGCAGAATTTAGAATAATGATAGTTAGCATGTTCAAAGAAATTAGAGCAACAATGGATAGTCATTATGAACACCTAAATAAAGAGATAACAAGTATAAAAAATGAAATTGAAATAATAAAAAAGAATCAGACAGAAATGACAAATACAGTATCAGAACTGAAGACCAAAATGGAAGGAATTAAAAGCAGGATGGATGACGCTGAGGATCGAATAAGCGAGTTAGAGGACACAATAAACAAAGGCACAGAAGCAGAGAAGAAAAAGGAAAAGAGACTTAAAAAATGTGAGGAAACTCTAAGGGAGCTTTGTGACAACATGAAGAGAAACAACATTCGCATCATAGGGGTGCCTGAAGAAGAGGAGAGAGGACAGGAAATGGAAACTTTATTCAATCAAATCATAGCAGAAAACTTTCCTAAATTAAGGCTGGGAAACACTCCACACATTCAAGAAGCACACACAACTCCATTAAAGAGAAACCCAAAAAGATCTACACCAAGACACATCATAGTTAAAATACCAAAGCTAATGGATAAAGAAAAAATTTTAAAAGCTGCTAGAGAAAAAAAGACTATCACCTACAAAGGAGCCCCCATTAGGATGACATCGGACTTCTCAACAGAAACACTTGAGGCCAGAAGGGAATGGCAAGATATAATCAAAGTAATGCAGAACAAGAACCTACAACCAAGACTACTTTATCCAGCAAGGCTAACGTTTAAAATTGAAGGAGAAATAAAGAGCTTCCCAGAAAAAGAAAGCCTCAAGGAATTCATAAAAACCAAACCAATTCTGCAAGAGATACTAAGGGGCCTCTTGTGAACAGTTTAAAGGGAGGAATGAATAGAGCAAAAGAAGAATACAGCTTTAAAGAATAAAATGGCAATAAACAACTACATATCAATAATAACCTTAAATGTAAATGGATTAAATGATCCAATCAAAAGACATAGGGTAGCTGCATGGATAAAGAAACAGGACCCATACATATGCTGTCTACAAGAGACACACCTTAAAACAAGAGATGCTCATAGACTGAAGGTAAAAGGATGGAAAAAAATATTTCATGCAAATGGAAATGAAAAAAAAGCAGGGGTAGCAATACTTATATCAGACAAAATGGACTTTAAAACAAAGGCTGTAGTAAGAGATAAAAGAGGACACTACATAATGATAAAGGGAACAATTCAACAGGAAGATATAACTATTGTAAATATCTATGCACCAAATATAGGAGCCCCGACATACATAAAGCAGACTTTGATGGATATAAAGGGCGAGATTAACAGCAATACTATCATAGTAGGGGATTTCAATACCCCTCTAACAACACTGGATAGATCCTCAAGAAAGAAAATTAATAAAGAAACAGCAGACTTAAAGGATACACTAGATCAACTTGACTTAATAGATATCTTCAGAACTTTTCACCCTAAAGCAGTAGAATATACATTCTTCTCAAGCGCTCATGGTACGTTTTCTAGGATAGACCACATGTTAGGACACAAAAATGGTCTCAATAAATTTAAGAAGATTGAAATCATATCAAGCATTTTCTCTGATCACAATGCCATGAAACTAGAAATTAACCACAAAAGAAAAACTGAAAAATACTCAAACACTTGGAAACTAAATAGCTTGTTATTAAATAATGAATGGATTAACAATGAGATCAAAGAAGAAATAAAAAAGTTTCTAGAAACAAATGATAATGAGCATACATCAACTCAAAATTTATGGGACACAGCAAAAGCAGTTCTGAGAGGGAAGTTTATTGCACTACAGGCATATCATAAGAAGCTAGAAAAAGCTCAAATAAGCAACCTGACCCTGCATCTAAAAGAACTAGAAAAACAACAACAAATTAAACCCAAGACAAGTAGAAGAAAGGAAATAATAAAGGTCAGAGCAGAAATAAATGACATAGAGGCTAAGGAAACAATACAGAGGATCAATGAAACCAGAAGCTGGTTCTTTGAAAAGGTAAGCAAGATTGATGAACCTTTAACTAGACTCACCAAGAAAAAAAGAGAGAGGACTCAAATAAATAAAATTAGAAAGGACAGTGGAGAAATAACAACTGACACAACAGAAATACAAAGCATTGTAAGAAAATACTATGAAGAACTATATGCCAAAAAATTAGACAATCTTGGTGAAATGGACAAATTTCTTGAATCATATAACCTTCCAAAAATCAATCTGGAAGAATCAGAACACCTAAACAGACCAATTACAGCAAATGAGATCGAAACAGTTATCAAAAAACTCCCAAAAAAGAAAAGTCCTGGGCCTGATGGCTTCACAAGTGAATTCTATCAAAAATTCAAAGAAGAACTAACTCCTATTCTCCTCAAGCTATTTCAAAAAATTCAAGAGGAAGGAAGACTTCCAAACTCCTTTTATGAGGCGAGCATAATTCTGATCCCAAAACCGGGCAAAGACAACACAAAGAAAGAAAATTATAGGCCTATATCCCTGATGAATTTAGACGCTAAAATTCTCAACAAAATATTAGCCAACCGGATCCAGCAATATATGAAAAAAATCATACACCACGATCAAGTGAGATTTATTCTGGAGAGGCAAGGCTGGTTCAATATTCGCAAATCAATCAATGTGATTCACCACATAAACAAAAGAAAGGACAAAAATCACATGATAATTTCAATAGATGCAGAAAAGGCATTTGATAAAATCCAGCACCCATTCATGCTCAAAACTCTCAGTAAAGTGGGAATACAGGGATCATTCCTTAACATGATAAAGGCCATCTACGATAAACCGACAGCAAACATCATACTAAATGGACAAAGATTAAAAGCAATCCCCTTAAGATCAGGAACCAGGCAGGGTTGCCCACTTTCACCACTCTTATTCAACATAGTTCTGGAAGTCCTAGCTACAGCAATCAGACAAGAAGAAGAAATAAAAGGCATACAAATTGGAAAAGAAGAAGTAAAACTGTCATTATTTGCAGATGATATGATATTGTATATTGAAAACCCTAAAGTCTCAGTCAAAAAACTACTGGACCTTATAAATGAATTCAGCAAGGTGGCAGGATATAAAATTAATACTCAGAAATCAGAGGCATTTCTATACACCAACAATGAAATATCAGCAAAAGAAATTAAGGAAACAATCCCCTTCACTATTGCAGCCAAAAAAATAAAGTACCTAGGAGTAAATTTAACCAAGGAGGTTAAGGACTTGTACTCAGAAAATTATAGAACATTGATAAAAGAAATCAAGGAAGATACAAACAAGTGGAAGCACATACCGTGCTCATGGCTAGGAAGAATAAACATCATTAAAATGTCTATATTACCCAAAGCAATTTATAAATTCAATGCAATACCAATTAAAATACCAATGACATCCTTCAAAGATATAGAACACATATTCCAAAAATTTATACGGAACCAAAAAAGAACACGAATAGCCTCAGCAATCTTAAAAAGAAAAAATAAAGCAGGAGGTATCACTCTTCCTGATATCAAGGTTTACTACAAGGCCATTATACTCAAGACAGCCTGGTACTGGCATAAGAACAGGCACATAGATCAATGGAACAGAAGAGAGAACCCAGAAATAAACCCACAGTTTTATGGACAACTGATATTTGACAAAGGAGGAAAGAACATACAATGGAGTAAAGACAGCCTCTTTAACAAATGGTGTTGGGAAAATTGGACATCTACCTGCAAAAAAATGAAACTAGACCATCAACTTACACCATTCACAAAAACAAACTCAAAATGGATAAAAGACTTAAATGTAAGCCGTGAAACCATAAACATCTTAGAAGAAAACATAGGCAGCAAGCTCTCCGACATCTGTAGCAGCGGTATATTTGCTGATTTATCTTCATGGGCAACTGAAATAAAAGGCAAGATAAACAAATGGGACTATATCAAACTAAAAAGTTTTTGCACAGCTAAAGACAATAGGAACAGAATAAAAAGACAAACCACACAATGGGAGAACATATTCGACAGCACATCTGATAAGGGGTTAATAACTAAAATTTATAAAGAACTTATAAAAAGCAACACCAGGAAGACAAACAACCCAATCAAAAAATGGGCAAAAGAAATGAATAGAAATTTCTCCAAAGAGGACATACAGATGGCCAATAGGCATATGAAAAAATGCTCAACATCACTAATCATTAGAGAAATGCAAATTAAAACCACAATGAGATATCACCTCACACCAGTCAGAATGGCACTTATCAGCAAAACAACACAGAATAAGTGCTGGCGAGGATGTGGAGAAAAGGGAACCCTTCTGCACTGCTGGTGGGAATGCAGACTGGTGCAGCCACTGTGGAAAACAGTTTGGAGATTCCTCAGAAAATTAAAAATCGAACTGCCTTTTGACCCAGCTATCCCACTTTTAGGAATATACCCTAAGAACACCATAGCACTGTTCGAAAAGAAGAAATGCGCCCCCATGTTCGTGGCAGCATTGTTCACAATAGCGAAGATCTGGAACCAGCCCAAGTGTCCGTCAGAAGACGAGTGGATTAAAAAGCTATGGTACATATATACTATGGAATACTACTCAGCCATAAGAAACGATGACATCGGATCATTTATAACAAAATGGATGTACCTTGATAACATTATACGGAGTGAAATAAGTAAATCAGAAAAATAGAAAAACTGAGAACAGCACGATTACATACATAGGTGGGACATGAAAGTGAGGGTATGAGACATGGACAAGAGAGTGGTGGTTATGGGATGGGGGGAGGGAGGGAAGAGTGGGATAGGGAGGAGGGGAGGGACACAGGGAAAACCAGATCGAAGGTGACAGAGGACAATTTGACTTTTGGTGATGGGTATGCAACACAATTGAATGATAAGATAACCTGGAGATGTTTTCATTGTACATATGTACCCTGATTTATTGGTGTCACCCCATTAGAATTAATAATAATAAAATATATATTAAAAAAAAAAAAGAGTAAGCTTTTCTCCACACAATTGACTGATTGGATGATTAGGGTGGTGCGCTCTCCTGAGGAATCCCATTATGCCTCAGATGGGTGACTTTGTATCAGAGACTTCCTTGTTTGTAAATTGGATTAAGGGTTTGGATTTTTACAATATAAAGTGGGACAGACCAGTAGCTTGCTCTCTTGGTTCCTGAAGTATTAGAGAGGAGAGCAGATTAAGGCCACGTGAAAGAGGCCAGGAGAAGCAGTTAAGATGGTGGAGTGCTGAGGAAGAAGCCAGTTTGAGCAGAGTTTGTGCTGGAGAAGAAGATGGGAAACAGAGGTGAGTAAGACTGGTGAGCTAGAAGCCTTTGATTCTAGAAAACTCGGATAAGTCAGTAGCTTTGTGAGCACTGAATGAGTGGGTTTTGGAGCCCAGTGTGTGTTTTTGCTTGCCCGCCGGGTGCAAGCTAGAATTAAAGCTAATGGCTCACCAGTTCTTGGCTTTGTTGTTTCATTACCGACTGTCCGAATCTAATGCGAACCTGCGTGGGCCAGGCTGCTGTGATGGTGGCCCTGGCTACTGGCTTTACAGAGATCTTACAGGGTATTAGATAACTGAGATATTACTTTAAAAAGATAAAAAGGCCTATGAGTGGAGAATAATATAATAGTAGAATTAAATTTGTTCCAGCTGATTAATTATGCAGATCATTGTGTTATGACCATATCTGATCTGGTCAAATCCTTTCCCCAGAATACGGCAGTTTATTCAACAACTGGACATTATATTGTTTGTTTAAGAAATGGGTGGAGGTGCTATTTTCCCAAATGCAGGAGTCAGAAGAAGATCCTAGGAATTACAAAATCCTGCACAAAATTCTTAAGTAAGGAGTAAGATGCCACATACTCATACTCCTGAGTGGACTCTAAATGGGACTCAGCATACTTTTCTATTTGTTTGCTTGTTTTTTAGCTGAAGCTATGGTGCCCCCTAGAAGACCAGATTTTATTTTTTTCATCCTAATTTTAAGCAGAGCAAATATTTTCTTCTGGATGAAACTTCTCGGCACTTTCCTGGAAATACAGGGTAGACACCTGAAGAATAATGGGAATTCACCCTGGGCGGTCCACAGCTCTGTTCAAAGATGCATTTCTTGACCTTCGACAGAGAGTGCAGCTCTAATTAGGGAGGAGAGAGGCGGCCAGGATTAGATAAATCTACAGTTAGCTAGGGCGGGACTGGGATGGACTCTCCCAAACATTCTTCAGATGCCGTATTTCTAATTACTCAAACATCTTGGCCCAACATTCTGGATCCCAGTATCTCCAGGTCAGCTTCCCATACTGCCCTGATCCCGAGACTGCTTTGAAAAACTCATGTTAACGGCCAGTGCAGAATTTGACATGGTCCCAATGCTTCAGAACCAGCCCCTGGAATAAGACAGCAAAGCCTGCCCCCCCCCCAATGGCTCAGATACCAAACCACAATGATTTCTTTTCCTTCCATGACCTGGAGATTGAATCCAATGCCTCCAGCCTGCTCTGGTCCCTCCCCCATTTCCAATGGCTTTTCCAAGACCAGGAAGACCTCTATTCCTAAGTAAGTTCTCAATCAGTTGCTCACAACTGGGGTTGATGTGGCTCCCCAGGGGACATTTGACGATGTCTAGAGACAATTTTGGTTGTCACAGTTGGAAAGGGGGTACTATTGGCTGTTAGTAGGGGCCGGGGCTGCTGCTAACTATCCTACAATGCACAGGGAAGCCCCCACAACAAAACAATTATCTGGTGTAATACATCAAGAGTGTCGAGTTGAGAAACCATGGTCTGGGTAAATCAAACAAGGCCCCTGACTGAAGGGCGCTGTTGGGCAGGTAAAATATATTATGCTCACTTTGTTAAAGATGGCACTGCCCACGTGCAAGTTTTAAGAGTAAGCTTTTCCCTACCCTTGACTGATTGGATAATGTGGGGTGGTGCACTCTCATGAGGAATCTTCCCATTATGCCTCAGATAAGTGACTTTGTATCAGAGACTTCCTTGTTTGTAGGTTGGATTAAAGGTTTGGATTTCTACACTATAAAGTGGGACAGACTGGGATCTTACTCTCTCGGTTCCTGAGGTTAATATTAGAGAGGAGAGCAGATTAAGGCCACGTGGAGGAGAGGAGGCAGCCAAGATGGCAGAATGCTGAGGAAGAAGCCAGTTTGTGTACAGAGAAGGAGATGGGAAACAGAGGTGAATAAGTCTGGTGAGCTAGAAACCTTTTGATTCTAGGAAACTCGAATAAGTCAGTAGCTTTGTGAGCACTGAAATGAGTGGGTTTTGGTGCCCAGTGTGTGTTTTTGCTTGCCCGCCGGGTGCAAGCTAGAATTAAAGCTGATGGCTCACCAGTTCTTGGCTCCGTTGTTTCATTACCGACTGTCCAATTCCAATGCGAACCTGCATGGGTCAGGCTGCTGTGATGGTGGCCTTGAGCACTGGCTTTACAGGCGCAGTGGAAACTAATAGTGAGGTCGGTTGGCAATGGAAGAAGGTCACAGGAGGAACCAGCCATGCCCACGACCGCCAAAAAAAAATGGCCCAGGAGAATTTTGAAAAAAAAAACAACTGTCTGTCAGCCAATGAAATTTCGCCAGCACCACCACCCTACTAATGCTATAAATTACACCGCCCCACCCTCCCACCCCCACCCCCACCCCACCCCCCCCCCCCCCTGCAGGAGAATCTGTGCAACTTCCCTGGCCCCTGTCTTGTGGACCAGTGAACCTTGCCCGGGAGTGCTCTATAAAGCTTTTGCTTGTCCACACTTGATGGCTACATTCTTCTTTCTTCCTCGGTGTAAAATACCTTGCAAATAGCACTAACAAAGGCAGAAGGGTTACAGTTCCCCGAGAAGAAAAACCAAGGGTGTTGGGATTTCAAGGTCTCTGCCTTTCTGCTCCTTTTAGCACATGAGACTGTTACTGGAAAAAGTGACCAAGTTTTATACCATTGTCACAACACACCCTGCATGACAAAGGAGTTTCCAAGCTGTCCAGGTGGGTGGTGAGAGATTTCTGCTCACCCTCAGGGGCTGCAAATCCAGACGTGTCCCTGCTTGAGTGAAGGACAGTGACCTGGGACAAGCTTCTGCTCACCTGCCTTCTTCCTTATCTATCTGTCCCCTTCCCTTTGCTTTTACAAACTGAATCCCACTCTGGGGAGTCACGCAGCTTCAAAACTGTCCCTGGAGCTGACAGAATGAATGGGTTCTATGTTCAGTAGGCAAAAGGCACAGGACTTTGGAATAAGCAGGCTGAACGATTTAGGAAATTCTTGACCAAGGATCAGGGGAGACCCTTTCACCTTGCAAGCCCTAATTATTCATTGGCTCTTTATGAAAAGCTGTAAGGGAATAATTCAGACAAGCTGCAGTGGAAGGATTTATTAGCTTATTTTGTAGACTAAAAAATAATATATAATAATCAGGTAAAACAAATTGCACTGATTTCTTGGCACTCGGCTGGTAAAAGAAAACCAAACATTTTTCTCCTGCAAGGTCAAATAGCAGGGACCTCTTTTTGAACCATCTTGGCAGGAGTGGACAAAGAAACTGGTCCCTAGCTAACCTCCCTGGGATGGGAGGAACCTGCCTCCCATCGCAGGTCAGGGGACAGGAGGTTTGCTTTATAACCTGGTGATCAATGGCCATGAAAGGTACTGTTGGGCAGATAAAATATATTATGCTCACTTTGTTAAAGATGGCGCTGCCCACATGGAAGTTCATTGATATTAATGTGTGTTCTGGAACAGGCTGTGGGCAGGCCAGGTCATTATAGCCTGAGGCTTAGTTTAAGAGTAAGCTTTTCCCCACACCCTTGACTGATTGGATAATGTAGGGTGGTGATATAAGGAGGAATCCCATTATGCCTCAGATGGGTGGCTTTGTATCAGAGACTTTCTTGTATGTATAATTGGATTAAGGGTTTGGATTATCTATGCTATAAACTGGGGCAGTCCGGGAGCTTGATCTCTCTCTCTCTCTCGGTTCCTGGGTTCCTGAGGTTAGTATTAGAGAGGAGAGCAGATTAAGGCCATGTGGAGAGGAGAAGCAGCCAAGATGGTGGAGTGCTGAGGAAGAAGCCAGTTTGTTAAGAGTTTGTGCAGGAGGAGATGGGAAACAGAGGTGAATAAGTCTGGTGAGCTAGAAACTTTTGATTCTAGGAAACTCGGATAAGTCAGTAGCTTTGTGAGCACTGAATGAGTGGGTTTTGGAGCCCAGTGTGTGTTTTTGCTTGCCCGCCGGGTGCAAGCTAGAATTAAAGCTGATGGCTCATCAGTTCTTGGCTCCGGTGTTTCATTGCCATCTGTTCGAATCTAATGTGAACCTGCGTGGGTCAGGCTGCTGTGATGGTAGCCTCGACTACTGGCTTTACATTTGGCGTAGTCTTTGGCAGGATTTGATACAGATCGGCATGGAGCCACCACCACCTTTGAGTGGTGGAGTAGAGGACTGGTTGCTGTTTTGGTTTCCCATAGCTGTTTTTTGGGGGACTGTTGGATGGCTGACTTTTACAGCCATGCGTGAGGAAACCGAGAGCTCTATGGAAGAGGCTGCCCAGGACCTGCAGGATGAGCAGCGGAAGGAGCTGGAGGAAACGTGGGAGAAAGAGTTGCCGACCCTGGAGTTGGAGGAAGCACCGGAGGAGGCTGACCAGGTTTGCAAGATTCACCTGGAAATGCAGCAGACGCTGGAGAAGGAATCACAGGTTCATGAGTTGGAGATTGCTCTGGATGTTGTGGAGAGCCAGCAGCGGCATGAGGCTGAGGCTGAGGCTGAGGCTGAGGCTGAGGCAGGGGCTGAGGCAGGGGCTGTAAGCCCCATGGAGCAGAAAGCAGCAGCAGCAGGGGGCTCGAGCCCGGCGTTGGAAGCTGATGTTTTCAGTTCCTCTTTGGAGGATGAAGAGAATCAAGCTGGAGTTGCAATCTGCAGTCTCCAGAAGGTGAGAGCCCAGCAGCAAGGAGTAGCTACACTGCCGGTAGGTCTGCGATTTTGGGACATAGGGGTGGATGCCATCATGCTCCCCAGAGCAGAGATGGAAATGCTGACTGCCATGGCTACGTGCTCCTTTTTGGGACAGTGTACGAGCTGCCAGGATGGCAGAGATGAGGGGGGAGGCTAGCACCCCATGTGTGTGGACTGATTTCCTGGACTATGACCGGATGGGCACAAGCTCCTTTGTTGAATGGACTTATGGATTTTGGACAATGTGAAATACCCTGATGGGGGTGGGGGTGGCTTTGCTGAAGACCCTCCTGCCCCGGGAAGCTTTTCCCATGGCTAGAGAAAAGACCGAGGACATTTTGCGCTTTTGGCAAAGTGCTCAGAGACTGGTGAAATGTACCTTTGTAATTGTTGAAATTGTATGATTTGTGCTATTGGTGTAATTTGTGTAATGTACTTAATTTCCTTGTACAGGGATGCCAGTGGTGTAGATTGTGGGTAGTAAAGTGAGCATAAGGGTGGATTGTTGGGCAGATAAAATATATTATGCTCACTTTGTTAAAGATGGCGCTGCCCACATGGAAGTTCATTGATATTAATGTGTGTTCTGGAACAGGCTGTGGGCAGGCCAGGTCATTATAGCCTGAGGCTTAGTTTAAGAGTAAGCTTTTCCCCACACCCTTGACTGATTGGATAATGTAGGGTGGTGATATAAGGAGGAATCCCATTATGCCTCAGATGGGTGGCTTTGTATCAGAGACTTTCTTGTATGTATAATTGGATTAAGGGTTTGGATTATCTATGCTATAAACTGGGGCAGTCCGGGAGCTTGATCTCTCTCTCTCTCTCGGTTCCTGGGTTCCTGAGGTTAGTATTAGAGAGGAGAGCAGATTAAGGCCATGTGGAGAGGAGAAGCAGCCAAGATGGTGGAGTGCTGAGGAAGAAGCCAGTTTGTTAAGAGTTTGTGCAGGAGGAGATGGGAAACAGAGGTGAATAAGTCTGGTGAGCTAGAAACTTTTGATTCTAGGAAACTCGGATAAGTCAGTAGCTTTGTGAGCACTGAATGAGTGGGTTTTGGAGCCCAGTGTGTGTTTTTGCTTGCCCGCCGGGTGCAAGCTAGAATTAAAGCTGATGGCTCATCAGTTCTTGGCTCCGGTGTTTCATTGCCATCTGTTCGAATCTAATGTGAACCTGCGTGGGTCAGGCTGCTGTGATGGTAGCCTCGACTACTGGCTTTACAGGTACTATAGTTACTATTTTTCTTTTCTCATGCAGACCCAAGAAATGGGCTGCTGCTCACACTTCTGGTTCCTACACACACATACACACACGCACATCCTGGTGTTCTGCCCAATTTAATCACAACAGATTTGGAAATTTATAAGCATCTTATGAAGTAGGAAAGGACAGAGAATCATTTTCTCTGGGCAGATTTTTCATAGGTTTTTTTTTTGTAATTTTTAATTTTTTAAACAATTTCAGACCTAGAAACTGTTCGGCAGATAAAATATAATATGCTCACTTTGTTAAAGATGGCGCTGCCCACATGGAAGCCAGTCACCCAGGTGATATTATTTGCCCTTATGCTTGGAATGGCTGTGGGGGGAAAGCTGTAATATAGGCAGGCCAGGTCATTATAGCCTAAGGCTTAGTTTAAGAGTAAGCTCTTCCCCACACCCTTGACTGATTGGATGATGTAGGGTGGTGCGCTCTCCTGAGGAATCCCATTATGCCTCAGATGGGTGACTTTGTATCAGAGACTTCCTTGTTTGTATAATTGGATTAAAGGTTTTGAGTCTATGCTATAAAGCGGGAGAGACCAGTAGCTTGATCTCTCTCTCTCTTGGTTCCTGAGTTCCTGAGATTAGTATTAGAGAGAAGAGCAGAGTAAGGCCACGTGAAGGCCAGGAGAAGCAGCCGAGATGGCAGAGTGCTGAGGAAGAAGCCAGTTTGTGAAGAGTTTGTGCAGGAGGAGATGGTAAACAGAGGTGAATAAGTCTGGTGAGCTGGAAAGCTTTGATTCTAGGAAACTCGGATAAGTCAGTAGCTTTGTGAGCACTGAATGTGTGGGTTTTGGAGCCCAGTGTGTGTTTTTGCTTGCCCGCCGGGTGCAAGCTAGAATTAAAGCTGATGGCTCACCAGTTCTTGGCTCCGTTGTTTCATTACCGACTGTTCAAATCCAGTGAGAACCTGCATGGGTCGGGCTGCTGTGATGGCGGCCATGACTACTGGCTTTACAGAAACAAATTGCAGAAATAGTACAAACCACTCCCGTACTTTATTCACCAAGATTTCCCATTTGTAAAATCTTACTGTTTGCTTTCAGTATATTCATGATTGTTTTTTACTTTTTAAACTCTTTAATAATAAGCTGCCTCTTTGCTCCTTCAGCGTATATTGCCTAACAAAAAGGACATATTGTGACAGTTAATTAGGCTTGGACTTTTCCAGTTGAAGGAAGGCTGAACATTTGACAAACGGCTTAAAAGTCTAGGCCTGCAAAATAGAGTTTTCTGAGGATCTCCTGGTATATCCGGGTTCAAATCCTGGCATCACTACTTTCCAGCAGTGTGACTTTGGAGACCTTCTGAAGTTTCAGTTTCTTTCGTTCTTTCTTTTTTTTACAGAGACAGAGAGAGGGATAGATAGGGACAGACAGACAGGAACGGAAAGAGATGAGAAGCATCAATCATCAGTTTTTCGTTTGACACCTTAGTTGTTCATTGATTGCTTTCTCATATGTGCCTTGACCATGGGCCTTCAGCAGACTGAGTAACCCCTTGCTTGAAGCAGCGACCTTGGACTCAAGCTGGTGAGCTTTTGCTCAAACCAGATGAACCCACGCTCAAGCTGGCAACCTCGGGGTCTCGAACCTGGGCCCTTCCGCATCCCAGTCCGATGCTCTATCCACTGCGCCACCGCCTGGTCAAGCTGAAGTCTCAGTTTCTTCGTCTGTAAAATGGGGATGATGCTGGTACCTCTTGCCTATGGTTGCTGTGAGGATCAAATGAACTAAGTCACTGAAAAATGCAATGCATGAACAGGTGTAACACACGTATGACATGATACTTAATTACAATAGTGACTCAGCATTAGCTACCATTATCTGCTTTTCTCTTCCATTCTTATTTTCTCATAACTACTTGGGATTATTATCTGCCAATATTTTTCCAAACACGGTCCTTTCCTACGATGCTCATGACACAGCTGTCATTGGTGGAGGAGCTGGTGTGAATGCACGATTTCCCTGATTGTGAGGCTCCTGGCTTGCCCCATGCACATCGGTCTTCTGTTCAATTAAACAATGACAAATTCAGAAACTTAAAAGCATACTATAGAATAGAAGAGAATAAAAGCTCATTGCGTGTATGGCTATTAAATTAGCTGGGCTTTAAAGTAGGACAACCACAACTAATCTGGCATGCCCGAGATGACAAACGCAGGTGGTAGTTTGGCTAACTGGGTAATTAAAGACAGGGCGCTACCTGGCTTCTGGGGGTTTGGGCCATCTGGCTGTACTTACCTCCCCTAGGCACGGATAGCTGGGTGTTTGGTTAGTAAGTAAGAAAAAAGAGCTAATGTTTAAAATATACTTAGTATGTTCCTGGCACTTTCACAAGATGTTTAGACATTTCCATGTTCAAGCATTTCTTTTTTTGAGAATTGTACCTTTTAAATTCCAACAAAAACAGCACATAATTGTTCATCACTAATTATTATCAATGTACAGCTTCAAGCGGGAAGGCTAAAAAGCACGCCTGGGAGCCGGGAGCTATGGTTTCGCTCCACCTGTGCCTGGCTTTCCTCTCCAGGGTGTGCAGCTCCTGGGAGCAGGGTGGCCTGCACTGAGCCACAGCCTTGGGCTTGTGTGCGGGAGGCAGGCTCTGCCGGCGCAGCTGCAGCTGAAAGTCAGAGGCAGCCTTCCGTGTGTCCCAGGTGGAACCTTCCGCGTGTCCCAAAAGCACCCATTCACCCTCTGACGGGCCGACAAACCTTCCACAGCCACTCGCCTGTAGGAAAAGGCCAGAGCTCCCAAGGAGAGCACATTTGGTCCTTTAAATGTGAACCCGCGCCTCCTCCCGCAGCCCTCAAGCGTGCCCGTTTTCCCTAAGTGACATGCGTTCGTGAACACAACCCGGTGCCTTCACCCACGCCTTCTGCCTCAAATGCCTTTCCCAGCGGGTAATGCCTGCCAACCCTCCGAAGTCTGATTCGCCACGCCACCTTTCCTGACCTTCAGAGGGGGAACCGACACTTTCTGCCCACGGCTCCGTATGTATCACCAGGGCTCGTTTGATCACATTTTCTTTGGAGCCACCCTGGGTTAGGACCACGATCTATTCTGGGTATCTCCAGTACCTGGAACCCCTTTACCAACTGCAGGTTCGGTGATAGTGTGCACTTATGATGGCCACAGCTGTCCACAAAACTTGCACGGGCATGTGTAAGAGTGAAGGCACCATAAAAACTAGAATTCCCAGCCTGGAGGTGATTTCTCACATATTGTTGTAAAGTACCAAAGGCTACAGAATTAATATTAATATTTTAGGATGCTTAAAGAACATTTTATTAATTTGGGCTAGGTGTACAGAGGGATTTTGTAAATGATCTCTGTACTTGTGTAAGTAGCATAAAACCAAGATGGCCGATGGCATTGTGTTGTAAATGCAAAAGAGGAAGGAGACTTGGATTCTCTGACCTTCCCCCATACCTATGGAGAAATGGGTAAATAGCTAGCCAGGTGTAGGGAGAGGAGAATTAAATATTTTTTAATACTATTTATAAATATTTTTATTTTATAAATGCCTGTAATGGACCATTTACAGGCATTTGTCCTAATGGAAACTACCTCTCCCCTCCTGAAAGCATGTAGTTAATGTATGTATCTCTGGACAAATGAATAGCAACTGAACACTAGAAGTTATAGAAATGTCTTTTAGTATGTAAAGTGACATTTTTACCATTATGTTACCTTGCAAGTTTCAATGTAGAAGCGTTCTTTATGAATCCTATAGACAGATGTTATAAACTTGCTAATGAATTGTGTCCCATCCCCCCTTCCTTCATCCTTTCCCCAAACCTGTATAGGAAAAAACAAAAGGTATAGGCTTACACCGTGATGTCAGGTTTTTTTCCCCTGCTCATGTATAACTAGGAGTATATAAACAGCCCCTGAACTATTTTTGGGGCTCACACACAATTTGGGACTGCGGCCCCGTGTAAGCTATATGCGGCTGGCATATTTAATAAATTTCCTCCTTTAATAAAATTTTTCAGAAATTTATTTGGACTACATGCCTCTACGAAAACCCACAGAATTGTGGATTAGGTACTTTACAACAATATATAGTAACGTGTTGTGGGTTGGAAGAGAGTTTTACCTTTGTATATGTTTGTTTTATGAATTTCAATTCCTAACATCACCTCATACAGATTTTAAGAGATAAAATAATAAATGATAAGGTCAAAGGTTTAATGAATGCTTCATCTTAATAGTCAACCCATTATTTTTTCTCTTGGTATAGGATGTTGGTTTATGTCAACAAAAACATGTCGATGATAATTAAAAAGAGCATATTAAATGGACCATCCATCGTATGATGAGGGCCATCTGTACCTGATTCTTAAGTCACACATGAAGACATTAAAATAGAAGGAAAATGCTTTTGTACTTGCTTTGAAAAGGGTCCATTTATAGCTCAATGATTTTAACAAAATAAAGAGTGAGCACCAAGTCCCCCACCGACACAGTATTTCTACATTGGTGCACATACATGAGCATCACATCCTACAGAGAATGTCATATGTGTGTGTGTGTGTGGGGGGGTTAACTACTTTCAAATTAAAAACATCACGTCCAAACTGCTTTTAAAATATTAGAGTAACCTCTGTGCTGAACAAACCACCAATTTGGGGGTAACCAAAGTCTTTTTACTCTTTGATTCATAGAGGCTTGTCCTCCTTCGTGGCTACTGAAATGGAACATCGGCTCTGGGGCAGGGGTCAGCCTGCGTTTCTCTTCTTCAGCTCAGTTCCAGCCCGTCCTGATGTCCACAGATCGGGATGCTGGAGGCCACTTTCCCCAGGAATGGTGGTGATGTCATAGACCTAGAGTCACCTCTGACCCCACATGCTTGCGTTCCCAGGGACCTTTCCTCCTGGAATCTGGAATTCATTTTGACCCAGGTCACGGAGTGCCATGGAACAATGAGGAGGGAACGGTGGTGGGCTGAGTGTCTGTGTTGCCCTGGGGTCTGTCTCCCTGAGATCAATGGCTGCTCTGTGGGGTGCAGAGTGACTCAGAGAGGGTGCATGCTCTCCAGCTTGAGAAGAGAGAGGATTCATCCCACACACATTCTTTCCGACCCCCTTTCTCTTTCATGTCTGTGAAGATCATGTCCTTAGCCAAACGACAACCTCGGATTTGCCCCCAGGCTGCCTGCCGGAGTCCCAGCTCCAGACCCAGTATCCTGGGTCTCCACACTGGCCACGCACATGTTCCAGATGGATGGTTTGTAGGTGCTGACTGTGTCTCATGGAGTTTGCTGCCTTACCCACTCTACCCCCAAGTCCTTAGCAGACATGTTAAGTAGTATTGGTACTCAACAAACACTGTGTTAGTAAAAGTAGGCTTCTCCATGGGGATATTTTATGAGACAAAAATTGTTGGAAATAGCCCCTTGTCTGATTCCTCTTCTTCCCACTGGTGCAGGCCGAGGTCTCGTCCAGCAGCACTGAGCCCCCCACCCACCCCACAGTGCCCTGTGGGATCTCAGCGTCCTTGGCATGCCCCTTCTCCCAGACCGCAGTGCCTCCCTCACGCCCTGGGCTAGATATCACTTAGCACCCTGTGTGCATTTCATAAATGTTACCCAATCTGCATCTCACACACACATTTTAACAAGAGCCTCCAGCAAGTCTCCCCAGAGGTCTAACTAACTCTAACGTGGGAATTCCAGCAACTGGGTCAAGAGCCCTCTAGCTGTAGCCTCTGGCGCTGGTTTCTTACGGGACAGGAGGAGAGGACTCGGAGCAAAGCCACGGCGCTGCAGGACCTGAGTTGAGCTCTGTGTTTGGAAGCCAGGTCAACTCTGGAAGATTTACCCCTGGTCTGCTTTGGAATCCCGAAACCAGAGCAAGGTTGTCTCAGCCTTCCTGAGGAAGAAAATTCCCCAAAATGGTGCTAGGAAGGAATTTCTGAGGATTGGCCAGGGAAGGGAGGGATCGGGAGGGGGCAATAGAAGCGTGCACAACCCTCTTCTCCCTGGAAGAGTCCCGAATCCTTCCTGCCCTGGTGAGCCGGCAGCCATGGGCTCCATCTGCCGAGGCCTGTGGACACAGAGCAAACAAGGCCCAGCTGCTGACCTCTACAGGTCTGGGAGTCCTGGGTGTCCGAGGCAGGGATGAGGGGAGGGCTACATAAGAGGGACAAGCCCGTAAAGAAATTTTAAAATCACCTGTCTGTTGTTAACTGTTTCTTTAATCATCGCATCAGCTCTGTTGGGGTGGTAGCATAAAGCACACTTCACAGATGACCTCAGGACCAGCTGCATTGACTAATGACCCCCTGCCTTGGAGCCGACCAATTAGTGGAGACCAGGACCCTAAAAGGACACACCTGGAAAGCTGATGAATATTCTACTGAAACCTTCCCCTGGGACTGCCCCTAAAATCTCCATCCTTAAAAACCCTTAGGACTGAGGCCTCAGCATGCTCTGCCTCCTGGGAGCTCACCTGCCTTTCTCTATGCCTCTTCTTCCCCCCAGGTGTGTTTCCCTACCTCTCTCTTTCTCCTAAACTCTAAGGGGCCCCAGAAGATTTACAAGCAGGAGAGAAACGGGCAGTGGCATCTTGTCCACGGCTGACCCCCTCAACCATCTCCAAGACCCCTTTTTCTCTGACTTTCCAGGGAGCTAATGCAGCCCGGCCTGGGCTCTCCTGTTGCTTTTCCTATCTGGACCCTTCCTTGTTTCACTGTCTCCAGCTCTAATAAATGTCCTTTCAGAATCACCTGGACTTGCGCTGTGAAATCTTTCCTACAGGAAGTCAGGAACCCACACACTAGTGGCCAGCCCTAGGCAGCCCCGCACTGGGCCCAGTCCCGTTTCAGGTGATAAGAGTAGAAGAAAGATCTGAACCTTCTGGGCTTAGGCAGAATGTTTAGGAGTGTGGAGGGAGGAGGCAGTATTTAAGAGGCAGATGTATTGTACACGGTGAGGGAGATGTTTTTGTGTTGCTGTAGTTTCAGAAGACCCTTTTGAGAGATGCAGCAGAGATTAAGATTTCACTGTGAATTACTTTTCGGGGGACAGTTGTTTCTCTGAGTACATCGCCATGTTGGGAGTGGGCCACCAGGCAGCCGTGCTTTGTGTGGGTTACACCAACATTCACAGAAATTGATCTAAAGTCACGTGTTCTAACCTCTTCCTTTTATTGAAGGTAAAGAGGCAGATGGGAACCAGCCAGATCCTGGGTCTCTGGTTCACACCTAATCTCCTGGCCGAGGAGTGGAACAGCCCTGTCTGCTGTGGAAAGGGAATGACCAGAGACTGGTGAGCAGTGGGACAAAGGAGAGGAGGGAGACAGAGAAGCCATCTCCCTCCGTCTCTATCACCGGGACACGCCACCTTTCAGCCACCTTCCTGCTAGTGAGCAGTTCTCGTCCACTCTCTTCCTGTTCAAACTCCGTGGCTTTGGGCAGCTCACCCCATAGCTGAGCCTTAGTTTCTCCTGCAAAATTTGATTCATAAGAGCAACTAACCTGCAAGGTGGTTGGAAAATTCAAAGGGGAGCATTGACGTGTCATTTGACTTACATGTATGTGTCTGATGAGACAAAAATGCCCATTCCTTCATTCCTCCAGAGAGGATGCCTTCCCTCCAACTTGCTTCCAGAAACCTCTTTCCCACACTCAAAAAGGATGCGTCCTTTCCTCCTGGGAGAGGGGCCCCTCATACACATAATGAAGTGTCGGGGGGAGGGGGGGAGGCAGGGAGAGTGGAGGCCTCGGAGGCCAGGGTAGAAGAGTTTATGAAGGGGAGAAGGGGAGAGAGGTTTGAGAATGCTGGTGCCATTGCAGCTTCAGTGTGGAAATAATATGACTAGAAAAAGAAAGGTTTTAGTTAAGGTTACTGAGACTGCATATGGGAGTGCCTCTAACATTCTTGACAATGAAGAGGGAATTTGCTTTTGATTGTACATGAATGTCAAACTGACTTTCCTGACTACAGACACCCCTGAAGACTGTACTGTGTGGCTTTCTGGGTCGAGGGACACAAATGAGGGAAGAACATGCTTGAGCTTGGGCCTAGGCTCTCCATAGATAGACCTGAGCATAGTGAGCCTGGGATCTTACTTCTTCACCACCTGAGGCTGCACCTCAAGGGATCATTGCAACTGCTTAGGGCTAGGCAGCTCCTTCTCATCTAGAAAAATCCTCCTCCACCACCCCATCCTGCTGGCCAGACCCACTCCTCACAAGCTGGGCCTGTCCAAGACCACTGGCCCCAGCTGGAAGCTGCCACACATCAGCAGTGTGAGTACCAGGGCACCAGGAGTGACCATCTGGAGCCCACACTCTTCTTACCCAAATCCCGGGGTGAAAATTTCAGGACCACCCAGCAAAGCCCAAGCCCCACCTGAGCATGTGAGACTATTTATGGTCTATTCCTATGATTTTAAATGCCATCTGTCTCCTGACATTTCCCAAATTTATATCACCTTACAGACCTCTCCTTTAATCTCAGAAATCTAATTCTCTGCTTGGCATCTCTCTTAGATGTCTATCACAAACATCTCAAACTTGATCCAAACAAAGCTAGATTCTCCATATCCATCCCCAAATCTGTGCCACCACCACGTGCCACCCACCTCCTCCCTGAAACAATGACAGTACCCAGGACCTACTTGCTGATGCCAGAAACCAGAGATGTGTCTTTGGTTCCTCCCACGCCCTTAACCCCTCCTCTGATCCATCAATAGCCTCCAAAATCCACCAGCTTCTTTTCATCTTGACTGCTGTCACCATACTCCAAGTGGCCCTTATTGCTTATCTGGATGACCAGGGGACAGAGCTCAGAGGAGAAAGGGACAGGAAAGGGACCACATTCGAACATGAGGACAGAACCTTGCTTCCTGCTGTCTCTACCTCTCATTACTGTGGCATGGGCTCTAAATTGGAAAAGTTTGGGAATATGAAAATGGAAGAACTTGGCCTCACTACCCTCAGCAACTCGGGAAGGAGACAGCGATTCCAGCGCCAACAAGGGCTGTGCTGTTGATATCGGTGAGCAGGTTTAGGCAGACAGAGGGCCAGGGTATAACTTCTCTGCCACCTTCCCCCAGCTCCATCCCATTATCCTTGCTTCTATGAGATGGGGAGAGGATCTGACACATGCCCACATGCCAACGCGGCACAGAAATTAGCTGAGAATTGAGAGCTTGGGGACCTGATGGAGGTCATTTTAAAGTGTGCAAAGGGACTCAACGTTGGAAGCTTCAGGATAGATGACCAAGTTTTCAGTACAGGTGACCTGAGAGGGGCCCCTGCATGGTGGTGAGAGCTGAGATGAGAGCTGAACTTGGAAGGGAAGGTCCCTCATTGCCCCCAGAGAAATCAGTTCATGTTGCCCAGAGGAAGAGAACAGATGCCACCAAAACCAACATGGGCCGGAACTATTGGGAAGATACACACCCCCCTTGGAATTTTGAGCAAATCCAGAAAGAAAGGGTGAAGGAAAAGGGAAGGAAGCATTCTGAAATTGCTGAGAGGGTGCTCAGAAGAGAATCCTGGAATTCACTCTGTCACCTGCACTGACAAGGGGAAAACGAGCTCTCATCAGCTGAGTTTCATCACAGGAAAATAAGCAAAATTAAGGGTTTGCACACTGGACTATTTGAAGTGGGAAGTTTCACACGGGTGCCATGCAAATCCAATCATACTGTGTCCCTTACTGAAACGAAACTCCGAACCCCTGACTTTGACCTGGAAGGCCCTGCATGGCTTGCTTTCTATCTTCTTCCCTCTCCTTATGTCAAGCCTCTTTTCCTATATCCCTAAATGCCAGCTACTCTGGCTTCCCTTGAGTTCCTCTAATTCTCTGAGCCCTTTCCTGATTTTCGATCTGCTCTCCACCTCCTCCTGTCTGATTCTTCAGAAGGATACTGCCTTCTCAGGGAAGTCTCCCTGACTACTTCCTAAGTGGTTTTCCTCACGTCACCCTCCATCGCTGCACCGTGTTTCCAACCTCTTAGCATTCCACATTGTACGTTTTCTTTCTTTCTTTTTAGCTTGCTACTTGTCTCTCCCCACTAGACTTAAAGCTCTCTGAAGGCAAGGGCTTAGACTGTCCTTCCATCACCATGATGTCCTAGCTCCTGGCACTGTGTCTTAGGTGCTTGATGAGTATCTGTTGAATGGATGAATCTCTGGACTCTCAGAACTCACACAAGGTAAATGTGGGTTCAATAACTGTGGTCCCATAAGCAGTCCCCAAGATTACCTGGAACCAGAAGTCATACCAAGTTCTCTGTCTAGGTACAGTGTATATAAATAGGGGCCCCCAGCCCAGGGTATCCCAATTCACCATCATCCATCATGGTCTGCTGGTACCACTAGGTAAGGACACCTGACTTAGTGCAGCTCCATGACTCTCCAGGTGAGAAACCAGAGGCCCAGTGAGAAGACCTGACTCACCAGTTACTTAGTGGTAGCACTGGACCCGTATCTGTGCTTCCCAACTCCAAGTCAGGGCTCTGTCCCCACATCAAGCAGCTTCATCCCAAATTTAATTTCTTCCTCAGCTTAGGTAAAAGGATTTTATTCCCTCTTTCCGATTGAATGCAAACATAGCCAAGTTGTAAAAGGACTAAAATTCACACGTACTCTAGAGAGATATATACAATTATCTACATGAAAAGATGGAAAAATGAAAAGTGTCATGTTCTTTAAGAGACTCTGGGCAATCTTCAAGGTTTTCTTTAAGTTACGTTTAATGCTTGATGGTTTGAGGAAGGCGTATGAGACACCTCTAGAGAAAACAGTGAAATAAGCCCCAGGTACATCTCCTGGGCTGGAGCTGCCTTGCGTAAAACCTTCGCCTGGTATTATCCCATACTGGAGCAAAGCAGAAAAGTCTGTTGTCTCCATTTTGTTTTTTTTTAATGCAATTCCAATGTGCTTAGAACATTAAAAGAGTTACAACCTTTCTCCCCTCACGTTCAAATTATAATGCTACAATTATAAATCATATGCTGCAACCTTTAGCCTAATATGAGCAATCTGTTTTATGTTCTTTACTATGTGCCCAGCACATAGTATACTTTACACATAGTAGGTGCTCAAAAAAGAAGTAAATACATATTTATTGAGCATATGCTATATCCTGGTTACCCAGTCTGGGTGCTGATGGTCAGACATGGACCAAAACGACATTGCCCTGGATTGAAAGGATAGAGGCCCAATATTTCAATGGACGAGGTGGGTGGTGGGGAGGAGTGGGAATGGAAAGAGCAGGATGGATTCCAGATACACATTGGAGGAAGAATGTCCAAGTTAGGTGCAGATTTGGCCCCGGAGGGTTAAGGAAGGGCTTGGATAACCAGGTGGATGAGAGAAAGCAGAGGAAGGACCATAAGGAGATGAATAGAATTGGTCTCCTCTAGTTACACCACATAGAAGTGAAAGGCTTGGGATGACCGTCACCATTTCCCAGCAGGGTTCATAAGTTCTTTGTTCTTTCATAGGAAAAGAGAGACAGAAAGTGGTGAGATAACATTTCCTAACACACATAGCAAATTATGGAAATGTGTTGACACAAGAATCAACGATCTGGCTAGCCCAGTGGACCATATTTGCATGCAATCCTCCTTGCGCCTTGACAGTTCACGACACTACAGCTTTCTACTGTGTGTGTTCCAACAACTCATCCCAGTTCAGAAATGTGCACACTGCACAGAGACTAGTGTTTCCCAGAATTGTTTACCATGGAGGGTGGCAGGGGCAAGTGGCCGCAGGAGAGAGGGAACGCTTATTTGGCTCTCGGTACCCGCACACAATGTGATTTCTTGGTGCACAAGGGTATTTGTGAGTCAATCGGGCAGTTGACTTGGGAGTGGAAACTGGAGAATTGGAAGTAAAAATAGTCCTTTTAACTGATGGTTTATTCTCTCGCCCTGGGAGACTTGTGCTCTCCCACTCTGCTTCTCCCTGCCCTGCCTGCTCCCTGGCTCCCCTGGGCTTCAGAGGCACTGGCACTGAGCACTGCCCTTTCTCACTTGATATTCTCTCTGACTTAGCAAGCAGTTCTCTTGCCAAATCTCTAGGTCAGAGGCTCATCAACATCAGCTGCACCCACGGCTTCCAGGACAGGGAGGGAAATTGCTGTAACCAGTACTTGCGGCCAGAAAGGAGAGAAGAAGGCGTCACATGAGGGGTTCATCACCTGGTCTGGGAACTGAAGACCGCACAGCCCCAGGGCTGGACTGCAGCCACCCAGGGAGGCCGAGTTGGCAGGCCCCTGAGAAAGGTGAGGCACCAAACGTCACAGACCAGGACACCTGGTGTCCGGGCTTCCTCCCCACCCATCTGTCCCACCCCTTCTTGCCTCCAGAGAGTATGGAGGGGCTATGCTTTCCTTGGACAGAGTCTGAGGCTGACATTGGCAAAGTCTGGACCCTCAATGAGCATTTTGATTATTTTTATTTATTCATTTTGGAGAAGAGAGAGAGAAAAGGGGGGAGGAGTAGGAAGCATCAACTTCCATATGTGTCTTGACTGGGCAAGCCCAGTGTTTTGAACCGGCCACCTCAGCATTCCAGGTTGATGCTTTATCCCCTGCGCCACCACAGGTCAGGCTCAATGAGCATTTTGGAAAGAGCCTCTGTAATAGTCATCTATAGGTTAAGGAGCTTTTTAAGGGGTGTCCTCCTCTGTGATTGGTCATCTCTATGTCCCTGCCACTCCTCAGACATTCTTGGGCAATGGTCCTTCTGTCTTCTAGTCCCTTCTGAGAAAGATGGAGATCAGGACAAATCCCTAGTGCCGCTGGAATGACATTTTGCAGTAGTAACCCTCTGTCTCCTGTCAGGGAGGTTTTATGGAACATCGGCCCAATTCATAGCGACTCCCTATACTGCTCTGAGGACCCACAGGGCCTAGAATTTGGCAGCCATCTTGTAAAATGTGACCCTACCACTACTCCTATTATAGTTGATTGGACTAGAAGGGCCTGTAGGAAGTTTGCCCCCCACCATTAAGATTGGAAGAAAGACAGAGAGGTGTGGTCCCTCTGTAAGGCCGTAGTTGGTCACATTGTGCTGTGAACCTTAAGTTGTAGAGTCAGCAGAAAGAGTGAACAGTGAATCAGATGCACAGAAAGAGGCAAAGATAAGAAACGAAAATCCTCTGAGGATCCCCACAGCTGTTCAAATGTGGGGTTCTAACTTCCCTGAGACCCATTCCTGTCCACAGGGATTCAAAATTATTATAATAAATTTTCCCTTCTTGCTAAAGTGATTTCTCTCCCCACCACCAACATAGAAAAAAAGCAACATAAAGAAATATAACACTATTATATATATCTCTTTAATTCTAACATGCACCATCAGTTTTTAGTCATGCTCATGTGTATGTATGTGTGTATGTTAGGAGAGAAACACTACATTAAAAATAAATATTGCTGTGCGTATGACTTATTCCAGTTTCAGAACTGTTCATCATGAGAGGCATGCATTTTGACATCAAGGAAATAGAACACTTTGATTTTAAACTCTCTAATCCTGACTTTTAATTAGCTAAAATGGTCTATTTAAGTTCAATTAAAGTGTATATGTCTCCAAGTCATCAAGGATTAACTGGAATCTATCTGTTACCACCTGCTGGGAAGTTAGCCCTGGGCTGGTCAGGAATAGCATTTGACATTTCCTACTGGCCCACCATGGCAATCAACACCATGAGCATAACCATGGGGTTTGTCATGGGTCCTAATCATAAAAGGATCTCCTGTGAAGAACGTTATCCAAGTCCGACTGCCCCTTCATGGAAGGACACAGTCAGAGCCACATTAAGCTGTCCACCCATTGACTCTGGTGTGTTTACCCTGCCTCCGTGTTCCTCTTGTCATTCCCAAGGTAAGGTCCAAGTGGCCGCATGGGTGGCTTGGCCGAAGCAGGTCTGAGCGCTGTGCAGAAGCCTTGCCACCATCATCGGTTAGACAGGTAGAGATATGACTAAGCCACTTCTCTCGTGAAACGATGTGCAGCTGGGGCTCAGAGCTTGAGAGAGCTGCACAGGGTCACCTGGCCAGAGAGTGGTGCCACACAGACTAGAACCAGGTTCACTGACCTCCAGTGCTGGGCTCTACTCTATCACCGCTCCTCTTCTCACCCACAACAGGGAGGCTGGGCACCAGCAGGGAGACAAAGGGAGCAATCATGACATGCAGGCTTAACTGACAATCAAGAGGATGGAGCTGGAGCCAGAGTGCCCAGGTTTGAATCCCAGTTCCACCACTCCCCCACTGCAGGGGGTGGGCCAGCTACCTAACATGCCTCGGACACCTCATCATCTGTGAAATGGAGATAAAAACAAGATCGACTGCATCAGACTGTCACAGCATTATTTTAATTAACATGAGTAAAGCATTTTGAACAGTATGTTCTATATGTGTGTTTGTAAAATCAAGCAGCCTCTGAAGACCGGGTTTTGATGAGGAGTCTGAAGGTAGAGCCATGCTGGGACAACCTATGGACAGAGTCCCCACAACCGCAACCGCATGCCTGGCTTGGAGCTGTGTGAAAAAAGCAACTGGGCAGAGACAGAGGAAAGGAGGGTAATGGATGCTGTAGCTTGGGCTTCTTCCCACATGCTGCCAGCTTCCTCCCCGCCCACACTCCCTCCTGGGAAAGCTCTGTGCTCTCTCTGAGCCTCAGCTAGTGGTGCTCTTGAGAACACTGTTGTTGGCAGGGGGGCCATAGGCTGACAGCCCAATCATCTCCACTTCCCCCAGCAGGGCTGGAGGGAGGAAAGGGTTTCAGCGGGTCCAGCTGTGGGAGGGGCTCTGAGCGCTCTCGGAGTGGAGCTGGGTCACAAAAGGAACTCCCAAGTAAATGAGGTGTTTCTTATTAAGCTAAAAACACGTGGGGTTTTACGTTTTACTTTTTTTCCAACCTGCCTCTTTAAGGATTAATTCAAACAGGAACGGTGGGGTGAATTCAATTCCACTTGGCAGTTCCTCTTCCCTCTGATGTCCTCAGAGACGGGAGTGAAATGTGCAGGGGAAGGTTTTCACCTCCTTCAGAACTCAGAGCTCCGATCTCTGTCTAAGTGATCCTGACACCTCATCAGACCTTCATTCAACCTCTCAGAGCTGTGAAGAGAACCTCCCGTTTCCTTCCTTCTTTTAGGCTGTCTCTCTCTCTCCCTCTCCCCTCCATCCCTACTTCCCCCCTTCTCTCCATCCCTCTCACTTTCCCAGGTTTATTCAAGGTCCAGGCTTGATAGTTAGGCAGCAATGAAGGCTGAGACTCAGCTGGGGTCCCCTCCACCCCTCACAGCTGATTACAGTGCTTGGGCAGAGGCATGCGGAATTGCGGGATGCAGGCAACATCAATCACAGATGCTGTCATAAAACGTGCATGGGAACCAGAGGATGGACTAGGTGGGGGGGGGGGTTGCCCAGCCTGCTCTCAGCTCACAGCTGGGGGCTGGGGGAGGAGGAGGGCCTAGGGGGGAGCACCAAGGGGAAGAGCAGGAAGCCTAAGTGAGGAGGAACAGACAGGGGCCCTGCTGGGGAGCCCAGAGGAAAGGGACAGTGATGGTGGCACTGAGTGGCAGAGGTACAGAGGCCCAGGGCTGTGCCAAGGCAATCAGAGCCTGGAATGTTAGTGCCTTGTCCCCATACTGAAAAACCACCAGGCTTTCTTCTGGAACTCCCTTCCTTTCCGGAGGGTTCCGCCTCTCTCTGTCGGGCCCTCCTGCTGCAGCCTCCAGCCTGAGCCTTTCTAAAGCCAAACTCACAGGGCTGGTCATTCAGGGTCCCCTTCCCTGGGGAGCACAGTTTGCCCCCCTCACCTAGGCAACCCTCTTGTCAGCAGCCAGCCCCTCCCCCAGCTTTGCCTCCCTCTGGAGCCTCCCCTAAAGGGACCTGCATCCTTTTCCTCTGAGAAATTCTCTGCCAAGGCCCCACATGTGCTCCCTGCCAGGAAGTCCCTCTTTCTGTGGGAGAACTGCTTATGTTGCCGCCAAGCACAGGCGGGGCCTTTTCCAGAATTTGTATGCAGGGTTCAGAGTCACAAAGTTAAACCAATTCTTTTCTGTGCTTTCTGATCTCACCCACATGGGATTTTTTTTTTTCCAGACAACTTTATCTTATCCACTCTGACTGTCTCTGGGGGACACACGGACTCAGGATGTACGGTAGAGTTAAATTAGAAGAGGCAGGATGCGATATTAATCACGGAAAATACCAAGTGCTGAGTAACTTAAATCACTCAGTCATGTAGACCAGAACCAAAGGGAGGGAAACTGAGGGCAGCCGCAATGGAGATGAGACTTATAAGGAGGTTTGAGGTCTGGATGAGCACATGGGGTGAGAGGGAGGTGCAGTCAGAGACCATCAGTAGTCAGTCCTGCACCAGAGACGGGGGAGAGATTCTGAAAGGTCAGAGACACTTGCCTGCCTTTGAGCTGAAATGATAACATGCTAGCTAAGCTCAGGAGAACATTCCTCCCTCCCCCCAAAAAACTCTGGACCAGAAGAAAACTCTCCAGCTTCTTGGACCTAACCATTCTCTGGGGATCCAAACTCAGCATGGAAAATTCCCAGCCTCACCCAGGTCCAGGCGCCCTGCCTTCCCACTGTCCCTGCCGGGTTCTGGGACTTCAAACCCTCTGCACATTTCTCCTTGTTTTGTTGGCCGCAGTGACAGTCGTCAGCCTGTCAGAACCGCAGGGTAACGGCAACTCTGAGATACAGTGCAGGGAAGTTGTCACTTAGTCTTAACTCAGGTGAGGCCTGAGTCACCAGGCAATGCTGGCATTGGAAGGCAGTAGAGAAGGACTCTACGCAGCCACGCAAATTCCTTTTGGGGGAAAGAACAAAACCCAGGGGAGGCCAGTGCCCAGACAACCCTGTAGGGGACGCTGGGAACCAGTAAAGTGATGGGCAGCTGAGTGAGCACTGCACACCCCACCTGACCTTTCAGTTCCAACTCACACACCCATGCACAGCCAACCTGCACCACAGGTGCTTGGGAGGCTCCACTGTGCCCTGGTGAGGCGCTCTGGGCCCACTTTCTGTCTGCTCTGGTTAGGGGGGCCAGGCAGAGGTCACATGGCATTGTCCTAAGTGGAGAGAATTAAGGAACTGGAGTGCAAACTGGAGTTTGGAATTAGGTTATCACAAAAATGTGATTCAGCCAGGTCTCTCAACTCCTCATCACGTTGATTCACAGCAATGATCAACTATAACCTACTTAACGGAAGCCTGCTCATTTAATTTACTCAGCTATCCCATTATCCTCATTTTACTGGGCTTCTCTGAAAAGTCACCAAACAACCACAACCCAGATAACAACTGCCGACACAGCAGGCTCCCTCCTCTCTATTAGATCCTGTCTCTGTTAATGGCAGTTGCCCAAATTAGAATGCCAGGGGAAAACCGCACAGTTTTGTCCCACTCCACACCTCTCCCCTACGTACATCCTCATGTTCCGGGGAGAAAAGGTGAAGGGAGTAAGAAGTACACATAGGCAGTTGCAAAATACAGGACAGCACAGGGAATAGAGTCAATACTATAGAGGCAATAACTATGTCTGGTGCCAGGCGGGTACTAGACTTATCAGGGGAACCACTTTGTAAGTTATATGAATGTCTAACCACTAGGCTATATACCTGAACTTAATATCGAATTGAAGAGCACTTGTAGTTGAAAAACTTTAAAAATTATTTAATTAAACAAGGAAAAAATTTAAAGATGATATACTAGCCTCAGAGAGACATAAGTTCTTACACCCATAAAATAAGAAAATGCTTTAACAAAGAAGCAGTTATTCATTCGTTCATCAGACATTTACCGTGCCTGCTTGTACAGGTGCTAGAAGCACAGGAAGGGCACCAGTGCTGAAGACATTTAAACATACCTGCCCTCATGAAGCTTTTGTTCTAGTGGAGAGAGACAGGCAGCAGTCAGACAAAACAATGCACAATGCGAGAGAGAGTAAGATTTAGCAGAGGGAAGAAAATGAGGGGAACAATACAAATCAATATTTTTTTAATCTTTAAAACCCCCAATCCCAATTTGATATATTATTTAGTGTTATTACTGTATTATCAGTTTTATAAAAACCCGAGGCATAAAGAAACTAAGTCATTTACTAAAAAAATAAAGTCTTAAATCTAGGTTTGCTTACTACCAAAATCTTAACCACCCCCTCTCCACAGCAAAAAAAAAATACTGTATGTTTGAGAAGCGTCTATAATTGAGACTTGCCTTTGGTTTCTGGGCTGCTGGAATTATTCCTTTCAGAGTAATGGACCAAGGGTTCAGCTGAAGCTTCTCTCTGCTGGCAACAGTCATTTCCTGCTCCATTTTTAAATTCTTAATCACTTAGATACCTTGAGCCATCAATATGCACTATCCATTTGCACTGTTACTGCCATTTTCCAAAGGTCTAAGTGCTCTGTAGATGATGCTAGATGTTGCACACTGGGCTTCTTTATGGAGAGAGGTTGTGCTGTGCTCACATGCTTTATGCCCAAGTAATGGCGCTGCTGGAGGGTGCTCCCACTCAGAGGGCTGTCTCTTTACTTGCTAGTGCAAGCTAAGGACTAAACAAGTGGTTTTCTTATTGTTAATATCACATAGGTCCTCTCCCTGAAGAAAGAATATTCCATACACTATAAAAATGGAAATGTTACAAGATAGAAGAGTGGGCATAGATCCAATAGACCATAACCCTGGTACAGGTATGCTAACTGAGTTCCTTAGGTGAATAAGAGAACATCGGAAAACAGAAAGATACTCAATTCTGCTTAAGAGCTAGAGGGAATCCAGAGGTCATTTATTCCAAACACCCTCACTATACACACGAAAAATTGAGGCTCATTGCGTGTGTGCTTGTGTATGTGAGAGAGAGATGGGGGAGAAGAGAGATGGAGAGAGAAGTGACAAGATGGGAATGAGGGGCAGGCCCCCTCTTCCCTGAAAAGGAAGAAATGAAAAGAATACAAGGGAAGGGAGCCAGCTGGGGTAACCAAGTCAGCCAGGAATAAATTAACAATACCCCATAGTTACAGTACAAAGCAAGACTAGCAGGGCCTGTATGTAACTATAGCCAGTGATCTGGAAACCCTTTCCCCCTTGCTTACCCCACAGAAGGTTTCCCTCCCCTCTCCTTGAGTTCTGGAAAACCTTAAACAAAGAAATCACATGCCCATTGCTTAGATACTGTAAAGGTAAATAACCTGTAAGGAAATCAACTTCGAGGAGCCTGTGTTTTGGTGCAACAAGCCCCACATGCTTTAATAAATTCTCCTTCCTTTATTGATTAAGTTATCTGAGTGTCTATCCTCCATCAGGACGCTTCCTGCTACAGGAATAACATCAGAATCTTGAGTTTGAATCCTGACTTTCACTTATTGGCGGTACAATCATGATCAAGTGCTTAACCAACCCTCAGGTTCTGTTCCATAAAATGGAAATAGGAGAATCTGTCCTGAACACTACCGGGTCTTGTGAGAATTAAATGAAACAAGATTTGAGAAGCTATTTCGTCCGCCCCTATCTGAATGCTTGTTATTCCTTTTGTCCAAGTTGGTCAATGAAAAGGCTGAAATTAGAACTCAGATCTCCGGGGTGCTTTCGTCAGTCTAAGAGGCTGCTCCACTGACCTCAAAGGGCAATCTGTTATTTACTGGTGACTTACGAAGAAGCATCTGGCTTTGGGAGGCTGCAGAGGAGGGCAGTAGCTGACTGCTAGAGGAAGAGTGTGGGCTAGGGAAAGGGCAAGAAACCCCAGGTAGGGGTTGGAGAGGCAGCTTTTTGGAGGTTGCCTTGCCCTGTCTCAGGCTAAGCATTGGGGTGGGTGGGGTGGCGAGGGAAGGACTGGAAAGAAAGAAGGAAATGTTGGAGGGGATCAGAACCAAAAGCCTCTATTTCACTGTTGGCTGAGTTCACAGGGTCCTCCTGCCTGTTGCCTCTCCCCCTCGTCCCTCTTGGGGGCTCCCCTGGGGACAAGCATTCCATTATGGGCAAGCACAGCAGCTCTGGATCCTGAGACCAGTTTGAAGTCAGAGAGCACTGCTTTAGTTCTTGCCAGCATTTTTGGAAAGAGTTTAAGGTCAACAGTGCCTGCATGGGAGGAATCCCAAATTCAAAACAGCTAAGAGAAATCCCGAATTCAAATCCTGGGGTCATCATGCACAAACTGAAGTGTCCTAGGAAGAGAGTTATCTTCTCTGAGCTCCAATTTCCTCCTCCTTAAAAGTGGGATAATAACAACACTTCTGTATAAGGTTATTGTGAGAAAAGTAATACCAATGGTTCATATTAATTGAACACTTACTATGTGCTGGGCCCTATTCTAAGCATCTGGCACGGATGGTCTTAGTCTTCACACAATGCTTTTTTGATGACTGCCCTGGCAAATGGCAAGGGTGGGGGTATCATGTGCACAAGTAAAATGACACTTGTATCAGTGACTTCTAGGTAGTGCTGAAGTGGGGATGTTTTTCAGAGTTGGGGAGGGTTGAACATTCATTAATGCTGGAACACACAGGCCCATCCTGGGAGGTGGAGCCATTACTATTATTAAGGATCAGGATCCTGAAAACACCAACACATCAAAAAAGAGTGACCCTTTGACCATCAACAGAGCCAGTCACTGATGAGAATGGTTACAATGAGCAGATAGCTTGGTTCAAGCACTTGCCTTATGGTCTACCGTCAACCAGCCATGCAAGGGGCCTCAGGCTAGAGTCTCAGGCTCAGACTCCCTTCCTAGGTGCTGCCTCCCTGCAGGGCCCAAAGTGCTGAAGGACAAACAGCTGTGCTACCAGCTTCCCACACTGGCTCCCACGGGAGGTACATCCTCACGTACACACAGCTGCTTGGTATCCTGGAGATGAAGTGGCTGGTCCCACTGGCCTTTTGGATCTTGGCACGGTTTCCTCTGGTTGGCTACTTCTCATGGACAGTCAGACTGGCTAGTTTTTCCAAATACCTGCTTAACTTCTATTTGAAGATACCTGCCTGGATGCTGGGAGGTATTTGTCCTCCCGGGCCGGGTAAGCTGGGCTAAGGAAGGACAACCCAAGTGTGATCCATCAGGTGGTTGGTGTAATTACGGCATCAGGCAAGTGACCTAATAGCAGGGAAGCAAAATGATTGTGACTCAGAAGCCTCACCTAACAACCTGGATTTATACTAAGGGCGGGGGTGGCGGTTATTAGAATGATGTCCTGAACCTCCAGTAGGCTGTAGTTCACAAAGACTCCACATGTGTTACTTCATTAGACCCTGATGACAAGCTATGAGCTAAGATAAGACTTGTCCTCATTGTAACAATGAAGAAACTGAGGTTCTGACTGGTTACGTGACTTCCCCAAGGTCATGTGGTTAATGGACAGCTGAGCTAGAACTTGAGCCCAACTCTGTTCATTCTACATCCCAAGTCTAATTCAAGGTCTGTTTTCTTCCTGTGTGCCCCTCATTCTCCTTCCATGTCAGTGGATGTCACCATGGGGCCATTGAGGCCAGCCACTTTGGACTTCTCTCTTTCTTAATCCTCATACCAAAACAATTACCAAGCCCTGTCAAGTGTTCTTTCTGAGTCTGTCATAGACGTCCCCTCTTCTCCTTCCCCACTGCTACTACGCATGTTCATGCTACACTCAACTGCTCATTCATTCTTTCAGCAAATGCCTATGGAGCATCCACAGCGTTCCCATTGTGCAGTCTCACTGTAGCTGTCATTGGCTCAGAGCGACCTTTCTGGGCCACCCTGTCGAAAGTTGCTTCTCTACGCCAGTCCTCAAAAGGACAGCTTCAGCAGAATAGCAGGAAGTGAGTCCTTAGAAATCATTGCAGTCTCACCTCCTGTCATGCTCAGCAGAGCCCATGACGCAGGTCAGGTCCTTGACAGGAAAAAGGAACACTGATGTGAAGATGGTGAGAACTCATGCTGCCCCGGGTATGTCCATTGCAAAGAGCAAGGAAGGCAGTGAAAGCATTGCCCATACATCCCCTGCTGGGTGGCTCCTGACCCACGGGGTCTGGCTCACCTGCTTTGTGATCTACACTGTGCTGGGCACCGGTGTCTGGGGTTCAGAAATAGCCCAGGTTAAGCCTGTCCTATGGATTATGTCTCCCCCAAAGGACAGGACTCTGCTGGTTTGCGATGCTGAACCAGCAACTTAATAACACCGTTCCTCGTGGTAGAATAAAAACTGGCTTGGAAATGTTTGCTGCCAAGTTTAGGAGCCTCTGCTCCTTCAGGCAGCCTGAGAGGAGCCTGGGAGGAACCGGGCACACTCACAGCCAACACTCAGACTCTGTGCCTGCTCATAAAAGGACTGGTCACCCTTAAATGGTCATAGAGACCTAGAAGGGGCAGGATGACTCCCAGGCTGCCCAGATGCTGAAGGCAAGGGAAGAAGAAGAAATGAATAAACTTTGAAAGCATTCTCTTTCCAGCCCCAGCTGAGCATTTTAAACGCCTTCTCCTCTGACATATTTGAAGTCTGCGTTTTATTGTCTGTTTAACTTACTGGGCAAGACTCCGGAGCAGCTGAGTGCTGTGTCGTTGCATGTTTGTGTCCAGTGCTGAATGTGCTGTTGGCACTCAGAGCTGCTTTAAATAATTGGCTAAAATCCACTGCAGGCAGCAGTGGGGGGCCGGGGCCCAGGATGTAAAAGCCAAAGAAGGAATGTCCTATCTGGGTTGTGTGACAAGGATATGAGGTTTCCAAAGCTGCAAACATAAATGCTGGGAAAGGAAGGGAACATCAAATACTGATCTCCTGTCAGAAATGGATCGGGCCTTGCAGACTGCGACCAGAATGGAGGACCAACTGGAAGGCTCACCCCTCTAGAGAAGAAAGCACAGAAACCATCACAATGCCACCTTCACTGGAAGAAGCACGTCTCAGTACAAACTAGGAGGTCCCCTTGCTGGCACCAGCAGTGGCTTCCAAGCTTGGCTCTTTTCCAGACTTGCCATGTGACCCTGCCCTGCCAGGACACAATCACACACTATGCATTCATTCAACCTACAGTGATTAAATCCCTACTGCGCACCAGGTAATGTGCAAACACTGAAAACAAAGTGAAACCCACCTTGCATGGGGAATGACTCTCCAGGATGGGAGGAGCTATGAATAATTAAATTGAATAACATGATAGTCAGGGTCTTCTTTCTTTCCTCCTCCCTCACACACCAAACAGGAGCCATGATGCAGAATGCCCAGGATGACAGGGGAGTCCCCATTCCCACTCATCAACTGAGATCAGGGAATGGTCTGGTCAGCTTTGGTCAATTTAAGAGGAAAAATGGAAATAAATCTGTTCAAAGATATCCCGCAAGTTGAAGGTCTTGATGATGAAGGGAACAAGGAAAAAGGGGGAAGAAGACAGGAAAGAATGGAGGTCTCCTTTAATTCCCACAATTCTATAACTCAAAGTACGAGTTATCCTTAGTGAGGAGTCTGTATGTCTGACTCCCTAGGGTTGTGCTAATTTGACAAAATTCACTTTTGTTTTTAGGCTCAATTGAAATTCAGTTCCTGGAATACTTGAGTGAATGACTTTACATCTAGATAGAACTTTTGGGAATGGAATAGAAGGAATTCCTAATGAGTATATTAAAGGGAGCTGCTACAAGAAATAAAAGAAAAAATAACTATGTCCATTTATTGCTTGTCTACCTCATGCCACACATTGCATGGGATTTCACTCAATCTTCATAAGCAATCCTTCTAGGTAGGTATTATTTTCTTTCTTTCTTTCTTTCTTTCTTTCTTTCTCTCTCTCTCTCTCTTTCTTTCTCTCTCTCTCTTTTTCTTTCTTTTACAATAAGGCTCAAATTAAGTACTTTACCTAAGATCACAAAGCTATTAAATGGTACAGCTGGAATTTGAACCATAAACTAACTCCAAATCGGAGGAGAAACTCCCCAGTTCTAGCTCCAGAACAGTGTCAGCAGAAAAGGCAATGAAATCTTGTTTTGGGCTGGGGGAGGGAGGTCCTTGGGAACCAGGCCCCATCACCGTCAGCAGCCAACCTATCATCACTCAAAATTCCCACTCTCTCCTCAGAACAGTGCCTCCTCCTCCAGGTCAGTGCTCCTGGACCTGATCTCTTTTCTCGGGCTCTCACTCTTTCCTCGGCCACTTATCTCTTCATCTGCTACTGATTTTATCTCAAATGACTTGTATTACCATGGGAACCTTCTGGGGACAATGCTACAACTAAAAAAACCTGACCAGGTGGTGGCACAGTGGACAGAGCATCAATCTGGGATGTAGAGGACCCAGGTTCAAAACCCCGAGGTTGCCAGCTTGAGCACAGGCTCACCAGTTTGAGTGCAGGTTCCTCCAGCTTGAGCGTGGCATCATAGACATGACCCCATGGTCACTGGCTTGAGCCCAAAGGTCACTGGCTTGAAGCCCAAGGTCACTGGCCTAAGCCCAAGGTCATTGGCTTGAGCAAGGGTTCACTCACTCTGCTGTAGCCCTCTAGTCAAGGCACATATGAGAAAGCAATCAATGAACAACTAAGGTGCTGCAATGAAGAATTGATGCTTCTCATTTCTCTCCCTTCCTGTTGTCTGTGCCTATCTGTCCCTCTCTGCATCTCTCTCTGTCTCTGTCACACACACAAATAAAAAAAGGTCCAAGGCATGGTGGGATCCTCAGACACTCTGACAAGCCCCATGGAACCCTAGAGTACAGGCTACTTCCTTCATGACAGGCCTGATCTTTCCCTGACAACTCTTCCTAAGGGCCGCAGGGCTGAGGTTTTTTTCCATCAAAATAGTGAACATTCAGCAGCCTGGATGGCCAGGAGTAGTCCTAGGTGATTGAACACACTCCAGGGATGCTAAGGACACAAACTGCCATTTCTGCAAAGGTCTGAACCCCGCTTCTCTGCAGAACTTTGGAAAAATTCCTGACCTCACTTACTTTTCCCTTATATTCCCTCTAGCACCTCGAGAAAAATCTCAATCACAGGGCAAGGGCTAGGTACAAAAGCTCATTGATAATATCTTCTGGTTGGCTCTTCTCTTTCAGCCTAGGGCCTTGGCTGAAAGAATCAAGCCCCAGAGGGCAGTGAGCTCCCTGCTATGGTCAGTGTTCAAGCCAAGGCAGGCTGGGGAGATGGAGCCGGGAATTTCCGTTCTAAAGCGTTGACTTGGGAAAGCTTCTGGTTCTCCAGTCCTGGAGGAGACTCTAATGGAATCCCTGTAAAAATATATTTTTTTAAATTGGGTACCCTTGAAAATGGTCTTAACAATCAACCCATCCTAAGAGAACATTAATAAATCAGAAGACAAGGTTACTAGGGTATGATTTGAGTGGACATAACTGCAAATGATATTAGCATCAAGACAGTTAAAACCCAGTGAAATGTAATGTGTTACCAACAGGGACATGGTCTGGGCAGACCTCATATAAGCACAAAGGAGCAGAACTTACTTTCCCAGGGCTATCCTGGGAAAAGAGCAGCTAGCTCAGGGTCATAGGAACATTCCACTATGACCCCAAAGTGTCTGTTGTTTGGCAGAGATAGTTCATCAGGGGTTTCTGGCTCAGATACAAAACCATTCAAGGTCGTTCTCTTCCCTTTGCTCTGAAGCTCTGACTGCAAACAGAAATAAGCTACTGATCAGCAACTCTATCTCCCAAACACTCTGACACTGGGTAAGAGACATGGGAATTCTGGCCACTGAAGTAGAATATCCCCTATTATAAACAGCTTATATGGACAGTTGAATTTATATAGAAGTTTATTGCAAAGTCGGTTGTTGTGAGTCAGTCTATGAAACCTGGACCTATAAAACTAATTGTTGGTCCCAGAAACATAGTGACCAACCCAAGTCCTGCACTGTGGGAGATCTCACCTGAGTGAAGTCTTCAAGTCTCAGGCAGCTCTGTGCTCATCCCTCTGTGACAGAAACACTTTTCAGCTCTGACAGTCTGTGATTCAGGAATTCTCTGACTCAGCCCAGGATGGAGCAGGAGGGTGCCTGTATGACCCGGGGGTGCAGTCTGGCCAGATGAGTCAGGGGACTTGAAGACAGCACTTAGGGAGGAGGCCCTGGACATTTTTGTTAATACAACCTCCCAAAGAAACAGAAGATCTCAAGACATTTTGGAAACAGTCAGCTGGATCTTCTCCATCTATTCTTCCCTTCTTGATATTTTAAAAAATCAGAAATGTTGGAAAATCCTGTAATGCCCCGAGAAAGACTTTCAGGCAGTAGAAAAGCTGACTCCTTTGTAGTCTTCATGTCCATCGCTCTCTAGGGATGGTACAGTGGATGAGGAGAGGGACACATTATGTGGTGATGTTTCTAGGCCTCTATCCTAAGCCCACATTACCATTTGAAACTCTGTCAAATGCCCAGGAACCAAGTTGTCACAGATCTTTCCGATCTGAGACATGAAAGTGAAGAAATACCACAGGCCTTCAAAGCAGCAGTTGACTCAGCCCCATATTGCTAGATTTCTGGTCTCAAAGAGGAGGTGGCATTATCATTGCCATGGGAACCTCCACTTTGACTCACCGGTATTCAAACCTCCAGCTGAGAACAACCTGTTCCTGTCCCTAATTGCAGCTCATGACCTAATTCTACTCACTGGAGCAAGAGAGAGGCCCCAGTGAGATACCTGGGAGTCCAGAAGCCCCAAACCCTCCATCTGTAAGTGGCTCCATTCCCTCTGGCAGAGAGTGGAGAGTTTCGCTTCATGATTCAGTGTTGCCCAGTGAAATAAGGATGGCAGTATTAAACTTTCTCTGATGAATGTTTTAAGAGTTTAATAGATAAAGCTTGAAAGGGATGCAGCATCTTGATGTGTGGATCATCCTTTTTTCCCGCTATGTTTGTCAAACCATGATCCCAAGCCCACACATCTTGATAGGACTTGGCAGACTTACCCTCATTTTCCGATGGCCACAACAAATAGCTGAGCTATCCCAAAGAAGTGACAGGTGGGTACAGACTGGCTTGATGACAACGACATGAGAGGGAAAAGGGAAGGAAGAAAGAGGAGTTGGGGTAAATAAAGATCGTCAGCAGATGTGGGCACAGCAATGTCATCATTTTCTCAGGAAGACCTCAGACCTATCCTGATGCTATAATTTCATTCTACATACTTATACTCATCCTCGGCTCTCTTTCCTTTTGCCCTCGCTCTCCCACATTCAATCCATCACCAAATTTCATCAATTTTACCTCCAAATAAGATCCCAGCTTTACCTACTTCTCTCAGTTGCTAGGCACCCCCCATGCCCAAGCCACCGCTGTTTGCTTAGACTTCTGTATAATCTTCTGAGCCACCCTCCCACTACCATTTGTGTTTCTCACCCATCCACCCTTCACACAGTGGCAATAAGTTGACATCTAAAACTACAAACCAGAACATTTTATTTTTTAGCTTAGCAAAGGCTTCCCACTGAACCTGGCATACAACCCACGACTCTTCTGCTGCAAGAGCGGATGATCCTTCTGACCCCTGGCCCTTTGGCTCTCCCACCACCCACCACGCTGCAGCCACGCTGGCCTCCCTTTTCCAGTTCAGCACGCTCCCTTCCTCCTCGCAGTCCTTACATGCTTCCCCCACTCTCCCACCTGTTTCCCTTCAGGTCTTAGTTTAAATGCCACTTCCTCAGGGAGGACTTCTAAGACTCTTCCTATCTGAGTTCGGACCCTCTAAGATGCACTCCCATAATCTGCTGCATTTCCCCCCAGAGAACCTATCACAGTTTTTTATTACATATTAAGGATTCTCCAAGTGGGGTTCCCAGACCAGCAGCATCAGCAGTACCTAGAAACTCAAATGAGGGGGGACCCAGTCCAGACATATTGAACCAGAAACTGAAGGTGGCCCCCAGTCTGTGTTCCCACAAACCTTCCGGGGACTCTGATGCACACTAAGGTTTGAGAACCAGCGCTGCATTGTTTTTCCGGTGGCAAACTGATTGACATCTGTCTTCCCTACTTGAATGAAAACTCCATGAGCTCAGGGCCGGGCACAGAGCAGGCACTTAATAAACTTTCAGTGAGTGAGTGAGTTAATAAAAGTGCATTACAGGGGTTGGTTGGGAGAGAGGCTAATGAGAGCAAGATCAGAGATGTCACTCAGGTGTGACTTTTGCAGCCTGCTCTGGTCCACAGACGTTAATGGCTAACTTTCAACTGGGTCCTTCCAGACACTGTTTACACCGTGCTTCTGGCCTACATAGGCTGTGCTATTGTTCTAACCCATGGAGCCACTGCTGTAGAGACCGCAGACCTCATCCTTCTCCCAGCCTGAGGCAGCTGAGAAAAGGTTTTTGACACAATAGTGATACCATTATTCTTTTTGCCTTTTAAACCCTTCTTTTGGGAATCTCAGAACTCCACTGAGGTTAGGTGGTCTCAGCTTAGTCTTCTGAAAGCAATGCATTCTGCTTAAAAGCCAGAACCAATGGTAAACTACTGCCCAAGAGGCTGGGCATCTATTATGAAGCATATGGAAGTCATCAAGTCACAACAGCTGGCATGTGCTGAGCATGTGCTATGTCTCTGACACTGTTGAGAGAGTCACAATTCCATGCCATCCTCAACAATGTCATGAAGTACGCTATTAGTCCATTTTAGAGTTTGTTGTTGTTGTTGTTGTTTTAAACAAGCCTCAAAGAGATGAATAATCTTGCCCTTTAGCAGTGATGGAGCCAGGACCTTAACGTGGTTCTGTCCAGATACTCCTTGTTTCTAACCATTCTGCTCTACTCTTCCCCATCGGTCAGAGGAGGCCATAGACTCTCAGCACCACTTCCGGTGAACAGCCAGCCTGGTGGGTGCACCTAAGGGGCTTGTTGGCTCTGACGCTTTTCAATCAGTAACCCTAGGCAGATGACCCTGGGTGCCAGGACCTCGCCCACCCAAGTGTGTAGTTTAGTACGGACCTGCTAAGTCACACAGTGCAAAAATGTAGCATTATCACCATGTGTGTTTGCCCTGGATCTCAAATCTTTTGTCTAAACTTGCACTCAAACCTGAATCTCATTAGACCATGGACCTCCCTAACGTCACACTGTAGACAAGACCAGCTGGACAAACCGTGGGCCTGAGCCAACTGGTTATGACAATGTGTGTTCACAGTATATAAAGCAGCAGAGTTAGCAATTGAGGAGGTGAGAACCGTTCACCTACGGAGGGTGTTAAAATCCCTTCAGGCTGCCCGGGACTCTTTGTGGCAGGGGAAGGTGGAGCTTTCTAGATTAAACTGGATTTGTTAGAACATGAGCCTCTAAAACCAAGCAACTTTCCCTTAACAGAATCGGGTCTAGTGTTACAATTCTTAGCCAATATTCTATTCAATTTTAGTGCCCGCAGTGGTCTGGGTCTGTGCCATGTGCTACAGGGAATATAAAAATTAATATGACACATGCTTGCCCTTGAAAAGCTTGTAGTTGATGGCATGGGGTGGCTATAGGGGGCCGGGGGAGCAGAGTGTGGAGGATGTTGGTGAGGGGGGTAGAAGCAGTATACTCAAATGGCCTGTGGCGGAACCTAGATGCCATGACCCAGTGCTTGGGGGCTAAGGAAGAAAGAGCCTTGGAACTTGAGCTTGAATATAACATTTTCCTGATTATTCTTCCTCCAGAGAGACCTGCAAGGTAACGACAGTGTTTTTGCTTAGAACATTCTAGCAGCTTTCTTCTTGTGTCCCTATTGTTTGCCCAAGCCCACCCCTGCCCTTATACAAAGTGAACTGTAAAATAATGAAGCTTTGCTGGCTTGAAACTCTTTTCTAGCAGGAGGTTGAGTCTAAATGTGAATTAAGTGCCTTTGCACACTCTTGGGTCCCCCCTAAACCCAGAGCCACTCATCTGTACCTTGCCTTTATGTCTCTCTCATGTCACACTTTGCTCCCAAAAGCTTATGTGAAACATTTCAGACTGGAGCTAACTAGGTATCCAAAAATCCTCAGAGCCCTGGAAATACAATGCCCATTTCCTAGATGAGATTCAGCTGAATCTCCGCCAAGAAAAGACAGCCTCGTAGAGTTGACACAGAAAATTTGAGGCTGGGTGAGATGGAAGAGGCACAAACTAAGCGTCCTCTCTCCTCAGAGTGAGATAGTGGAGACAGCTTGTCTTTTCACATCTAGAAGGCTGCTAGCTGCTCCCCTCTTCATCCTCCTCCCTCTCCTCAGCCCCAGGCTTCACCCATGATTGCAATTCCCAGCCGCCCACATCCACAGGTGTCCCCACTACCCTGGAATCTGCTCGAGAAAGTCCCTACTCGTAGACCCTCTTATATCACCCCTGTTGGGAGCATCCAGCAGGGAGGACGCTGAGAAGGGTCTTCTGCCTAGCCGAGGTCTAGAAATGCCTGCCAGGTCATCTATCAAGATCAGTTTACAGCAAATTTGCCGTAATGGAAAACAGTCAGAAGGAGCAAGGTGAGTGAATCTGGGAAATTGGCACTGTGCCCCTCTCGGCAAAGGCTCAGGTCTGCGGGGTGAACGTAGAAGAAGAGCTTCTGGGGTTTCCCGAGAATTAAAATTAACATGGACAACCCAGGTTTGGTTTTTATTCTTTCCCCGAAGTACAAGTGTTCTTTTATTGGTGAAAGCATGATTATCAGCTGGGTTTTGTTTTATTTTAAAAGGTAACGCATGATTGTAAAATATTCAACCATAAAAATAAGGAAGAATAAAAAGTCCTTCCTCTTTCTCTACCCTTCTCCTCTCCTAATCCCACTTCCCAGGGATAACTGTTGCTTCAACTATAAATCTGAGAGGCTTTTCTACCCCTCCAGTGATCCATCGTCCCTAATCTCAGAGCCATGACCACCTGCGTGTGTGCAGAGGAGACAATAATAGTTAACACTCTGTTCATGATGGGCCAAGCACTGTTGTTAGCATTTCTGCATGCACGACTTATTCCATCTGTGCCACATCCCCAAGAAACAGCAGAGGCAAGATTCAAACCCAGGCATTTGACTCCAGAGTCTGGGTTGGACCTTAGTCACCTCACTACCTTGCCTATATTGCCCATACGTCATCCGCACCCAAACCTCCACTGCTTGTTCCGGACCCTCCAATCCAGCCCTCCGGCCCTTAGCGTTGGAATCCAGCAAATTTTGAGATAAATTCTGTCTCTACTACTCAGTAACTATGTGACGTTGGGCAGATTTCTTTTTTTAAAACCTCTGCGAGCCTCAGTTTTCTCATTCATAAAATGGGAAGACTAATACTTTAGGAGGTGTTCGTAAGGGAAGAAATGTGATCAATTCTAACACCATTAGCAAAGTCCCTGGCACACTCTATATGTTTGATAAATATTTTTAAATTTGTGAACCAGTAAAAGTGGTAATAGAGAATCCTAGCACTAAGATCACCTTTATTATTACTACTGTATTATAAATGATGGGCTGTGTTTATTTGTTTGTTTATTTATTTTCCTGAAGTAAGAAGCAGGGAGGCTGAGAGACAGATTCTGCATGCACCCCCGGGATCCATCTGGCAAGCCCACCAGGTGGCAATGCTTGGCCCCTCTGGGGCATTACTCCACTGCAATTGGAGTCATTCTAGCACCTGAGGCAGAGGCCATGCAGCCGTCCTCAGCGCCCAGGCCAACTTTGCTCCTATGGAGCCTTGGCTGCAGGAGGGGAAGAGAGAGAGAGAAAGGAGAGGGGGAAGGGTGGAGAAGCAGATGGGAGCTTCTCCTGTGTGCCCTGGCTGGGAATCGAACCTGGGACTTCCACACACCAGGCCGACGCTCTACCACTGAGCCAACCGGCCAGGGCCTGGGCTGTGTTTTATATTGACTGTGTGCAACTAGCACCTTAAGCCCTGTGATATACATTACTGTGGTTTGTATGAAGTGATATATATCACACCAGAAACAAAAGGGGCATTTCTTCTCCTTTTGGCTATTTATCAAGACCTCATTTCCAAGCCTGTCACATAAAAACTCCCAGCCAGCATTCTGCTGGTCATTTATTATAAAATCCTACATCTTGGTAACCTGTGCCTAGTGGCTAGGGTTTTTCCTAATTAGGGTTACCTGACAATTGCTTAAGCCAACTCTCTTCCCTCAGACATATATTTTGTAAAAGCTTTATTGAGATATAATTTACTCACCATAAAATTCACTTTTAATATTAAAGTGTACGATTCAGTGGGGTTTAGGGTATTCACACTGTGTACCCATCATCGCTGTCTAATTCTGGAACACTTTCATTACCCATAAAAGAAGCCCTGTACTCTTCAGAAGTCACTTGCCATTACTCCCTGCCTCCAGCCCGCCAACAACCACTCATCTGCCTTCTATTTCTGTAGATGTGCCCATTCTGAACATGTCATATAAATAAAAGCATATAATACGTGACCTTTTGTGTCTGGCTTCTTTCACTTTATATAATATATGTGTGTGTTGTGTATACATATATATACTTTATATACATATTTTATACATATATATGTATGTATGTATATACATATGTATATACATACAATACATACACACACGTATATACATACACACACACACATATATATATTTCCACTTTTTGTTCATATAATACCACTATACATACGCGAGTACAACTTGTTGTGTGGGCATGTGTTTTAAACTCTCTTGGGTGTACACCTGAGAGCAGTATTGCTGGGTCACATGGTAGCTCTGTGTTTAACGTTCTGAGGAGCCAACAGGCTGCCTCCAAAGCAGCTGTACTGGTTTACATCCCCATCCCCACCAGCAATGTACAAGGCTTTCCATTTCTCCACATCCTCACCAACACTTGTTATTGTCTATCTTTTTTTATTCAAGTGTCTGGGAAATAGAATCTCATTGTGATTTTGGTTTGCATGTCCCTAATTAATAATGTTGAGCGTATTTTCATGTGCTTATTGACCATTTACATATCTTCTAGGGGGAAATGTCTATTCAAACCCTTTGCTTATTTTTAAAATTGGGTTATTGGCCTCAGATGTTTTTATAACAGCTATTGTATGTAGGGTGGAATGTTGGAAGGATCCCAGGCTCACCTGTATTTGACTTATATTTGATTCTGATTTCATCACTTACCCATGTGACTTCAAGGAAGATTACTTAATTTCTCTGAACCTGAGCTTTGTTGTCCATAAAAAGGGACCAGACCTCTCTCCCAGGGCTTTTATGAGAAACAAATGAAATGGAAAGGCATCAATTACAGAGTGGAGTAATCAATAGACACTCAAACATTTGTTAAACCCTCTCACCACTCCACCCTCAATTTAGACATGTTTTCCCTTGGGAAGATGTATTTGACCTTGGAAGACTGATTGCAACATGGCCAGTGGAGTGGATTGAAGTCTCAATGTCAGGGAACGCAACTGGAAGAGGTCAGCGAGAGTATTATGAGGTCCCCTTTCTATACAACAATGCCTCCACTTTGGACTGAGGGGCAACATGGTTCCGTTGATCTTTGCATGGGCTCATCCAAGCAAATATAAGCCATCTCAATAGCCTGAGAAATGGGAGGACAGAGACAGTTATAAAAGAGGGATTGTAATCTTTTATCCCAGCACCAGAACTCTGTGCAATCTTCACGATTTTGAATAGCGAGACTTTAAGAATAGGAGTTTTGAGAGGGTTGGGTAACATGACATTCAGAGTCAGGCTTTCCCTAACTGCAAGTCTGGCTCTTGCTCATTAACAGTCTGGTAATACAAAAGGCCTATCATTTGTTCTCTCTCTAATGAATAGATAGGCTCTTTCATTTCCTGATGGGCAACCTAGTAATTTTAGTCTCCCGCTCCTAGCCTTTGTTTGATTTATTCCGTGTTCATTAAAACAAACTTCTTGCTCCTGTCATGTGCCATCTTTCCATTTGAGCTCAGTTCGAAGGCCCATTCCTCCCAGTAGTCTTCCCTATTATGGGATTATAAGGCCTGAGTGAGTGGCCAGACTTAAAATTCCACTCGGTCATTAATACTGCAATCATTTATTGAGCACGTACCATGTGCAAGACATTGTGCAGTAGACTGGCCGCACAAAAGGAACTATGGCACAATCTGGGCCTGCAAAGAGCTCAGAATGTGGAGGAGAAGATGGGTGTGTAAGTAGGTAAGACTTGCGGACATAGCTACACTGAAGTTTCACCTTGCTTAGGAGCCTTGAGAGGTTCCTATGGGCAACCTCTCCATTCCTACACAATCACTGATGGGAAGAGAGAAAAATGTCCACATTCCTTCATTTTTCTATGTGAAAGCACAGTTTGGAGAAGGGAACCAGCAGAAAATAAATGAAATAGAAGAGACTTTTAAAATTACTTTCCTAAATAGAAAAATAAAAGGAAAAAATCACAGGAGAGGGTTACAATCAAAGTACAGTTTTAATTTTGTGTTATATAAGTAGAATATGCAGGGAGGAATTTAGGCAAAGAGAATGATTTTTCATGCCCATGTCCCCCAGAACCTGACAAGGGATCCCATCCAACCCCACAAACAGGAAGTTCTCAAACTTCTCCGATCTTCATTTGCTCGGGTTTAAAATGCAGAGGTTGAGCCAGCAAGTCTTGAACATTCCTTATAGTTTTGACAGCCTAGGAATCAAAGCAGGTAGTTTACTCATGTGTTTATTTTTAGCTGGTAAAGAAAGGAAAAAAATAAAAATATCAGGACAATGGAGATGTCTTAATGTTCATTTGGCTGTCAAGGGCAGTATAGGAGGAGGAAGGACCATTGTCATTGCTTTAATTTCTCAATGGTGAGGGCAGAACCCCCGACCTGCAGTGCAGAGCCCCGTGGAAACAGAGAGAAAGCTTAGGGAGAATCAAGAATTGAGAAAGACAGCAAACAGGTCCAGGCAGCATCCTTTTTCCAGATTAGAAAATGTACCACCAATAGTTTGCAGTAATAGGCTCTAATGTGATAGAGGAGATGTGGGTATCAGGAATGGGCTTTTGAACTAAGGGACAATGACAGGTGGCCAGCAGTCTGGAGATATCCAGGACATTGTGCTATATAAATTTCAGGTATGTGGTTCCCTGGGGAGACGCTGGTCACGATGTTTGTGTAGCAAGGGCCGGATGAGGCCCACTGCCAGTCTCACTCTGCAGGCACATACTGCAGATGAACACTCTGACTCACATGTCCAACTGATACAATACCTTGGAACAGCCAACTTCATTTCCCTCTCCACTAAGAATGGTTTATTCCCTTATTTCTTTTAATCACATATATCAGATTTATATTTTAAAAATTTACTTTAAAGAAGAGAGAGAGAGAAAGTCAAGAGGAGCAGGAAGCATCAGCTCCCATACGTGCCTTGACCAGGCAAGCTCAGGGTTTCGAACTGGCGACCTCAGTGTTCCAGGTCGATGCTTTATCCACTGCACCACCACAGATCAGCACATATATCAGATTCTTATTCTCTCTGGTCCACCGTTACACTCTGGGTCAAACTACAACTGTCAAAACAAACCATTAGTGCCTCCTTAGAAAGAAACCCAAGAAATGGCTCCCCATCTGCAAACTAGACACCTGCCACAAAGAATCACTGCACAGCCCAATCCAACTTCCTGGCTTTGTACACTTATTCTCCCATTCATATTTTCATTCGTTCATTCAACACTGAACCTGCATAATCTGTGAACTGTAAGCAAGTCACTCAACCTCTTTGTGCCTCAATTTTTTTAATCTGTAAAAGAAATAATGGTATCAATCTCAACAGGGAAATTTTTAGAATTGAGTGAGTTATTATATGTAAAGTGTCCTGAGCTGGCAGGGCCTTAGAGAGCTGTCCCTGCAGCACATCAGGGTTCTCTGGGTTCAGAATTGGGGGAGCATTGTGGCTGCAGTGGACTAAGGGTCCTTGGAGACACACACGGGAAAGTCTTTTTTCTGATGATTCCCTGACCCCAGACTGAGTTATCTAAAACCTTCTAAGCTCTGTCTGCCACACAATAAACGTTATTGATCCAAACTGAACGGGAGTGTTTGGAGAGAATTACATGCAGGAAGCCTGAAGGGACTCCTGTCCCAGGTCCAGCATGATACGGGGCGTTTCACTGTGTGTGTGCTTTGCCTCTTCTGTTCCTTAACATGCCGCTTGCTGTCCTGCCATCTGAATTCTAAGTATTTTGCACTTGCCCCCTCCCTATTGACACTTCATAAGTATCTGTGGGCAAGATCAGTGAAAACATTAAAACACCATTTTCTTCTCAGACATACTGTGTTGATGACATTTAATTGGATGTTTCCCTCTCTAAGTTCATAACTCTCTTGTTCTAGCTGAACCGCCAAATCCAGGCACATGTCAGAGCCAGCAGCTTGTGGAGTGAGTCAGTGCAAAATGGGTCATTTAGCATGCAGTGGTCCATTTATAACCTTGGTGCTCAACGTGGGCAGAGAGAGCGCTTCCGCTAAAATGCGGTCACCAGCCCCTGTCCTGACAGCTGCCCAATCGCACACAGGGAACTACTCCAGATGCTGGCTCTGGAACCCCCTTCTCACAGCATCCCTGAGCCAAGTGACAGGTGCACTCTACAAAGCTCTGCCCCGGCTCCAAGGACCTTCCTATAGAAGGGAGTTAGGAGCATGTAAGAACTCCTGTTTCTGGATCATTTACTATGGGTTCTGTTCTAAGTGCTTAACAATTCTCTCCTTCAACCCCTTCCCTGCAAATCCTTGAGGAAGGTACCCTTTTATTATTGAAGTAAAATATACATAATGTAAATATACACGTTGGAGGTCCGTGGCATTAAGTGCATTCACATTGTTGTATAATCATCACCACCATCCATCTTCAGAACATTTTCATCTTCCCAAACTGAAACTGTGTGTCCATAAGCAAACCACCCTGCTTCCCTCAGCCCCCTGCAAACACCAGACTACTCTCTGTCTCTATGCATTTGACTCCTCTATGAATGAGAACAGCATTCTTATTGTTATCTCCTTCACAGAAGAGGGAACAAGCACAGACTATTTAAGTAACTTGCCCATGATAACACATCTAGCAAACAAAAGCACCTGGGATTTGAACTTGGGTGGTCTGGCTCTGGAACCCATGAGGCCTTGTGAAAGAGAATGGAAGTCTATTTGAAAGAGATGGACAGATACCTCATTTTCTTAATGTCTCATCCATCTGAGACACACAGCTGCACCCAGGCCAGAAGCAGCAGAGTGTAAAGGTCCTTTCAGGTCCTGGACTCGGGCTGGGAGAAGAGGAAGCTGGGATGACTCATACCGTTCAATTCATCCTCTCCCAATACATCCCACTACCCAAGTGTGTGTGCACACACGCATACACGTGCACAAAGAGGCTGTAGTGGCAACAGTCTGAGTTTTGGATTCACACAGACCTGGGTTCCAGGCACAGTTCTGAGATGCACCAACTGTCTGCTCTTAGACAATTTGACCTCTTCCGAGCTTCTATTTCTTCTTCATTAACATGGGAATGATAGCAGCTACCTTATAGGAATGCTGAGAATAGGGGTTAAATGAAATGAATTTGTTAAACCACAGGGCACAGTGAGGAAACTCCATTATCGGGAGCTCCTGTTCCCCTCATTCTGCACCTCACCCCTGCCCGAAAGGCAACTGAAACACCTTCAGGAACACACTGGAGCCCAGCTGGTCCTTGGCTGCTTGCTCCAACTCCAGGTGTGCTGGGGACACAAGGCTGAGGCATGGGGGCGGGGACGGACGTTAGTCCCGAGGGAATGAGAGCAAATGCCCAGGAAAGTACTGCTGCCTGCTGCATCTCAGGAATTGGCAGGAAAATCAGAACAACGGCGTGCTGGCAGGCTCCCAGTAACACTGATGCTGTTAAAAAACAAATCTCGCTTGAACTTCCATCCCCTGGGCCAGCGGGCCGCTGGACAGCTCCTGCAGGGATCTGGGCACACAGCGGGTGCTGGCAGATACCCACAAATCAGTGTGTGGGTGCCAGGGATGGCTGCAGTGCCCCGCGTGTGTTTCCACTTAGGAAGAGCAACCGCCTGGACGACTATCTCCGGGTGGATTCCCATGCCCTTCACAGAAAAAGGAAAACGGAAAAGGTGTGGGGGTTTGATTGACGCTTTCAGCTACCACCCAGGGAATGAGACAAACTTCCGGGGACTGTCAATCCAAGGAGTTTGAACGGCCTGAGACTCTGGGCTGTTCTGAGCTCTGCCAAGTCTTCTGGCAGCTGGAAGGCAAGGAAAGGGGGAGCTGCTGTGTTCCCCAAATTTCTTCTCTCCTTTGCAAAGAACTGCAGTATCAAAAAATAAAACAGAAGGTGAACCATGCACATTTTGCCTGCTTCTTGGACAAACAAGGGGCAACTTGAGGACAATGGAAACGGGTCAGGGACCCCAGAAATACAGGCTTTTCGGGGTATTGGGCTGCTAAGCACCAGCCAGTGAGACAAATTGGGAGAGAGACTGTTAGCGAACCAGAAAGATAGAAACACAAAAAAGAAAGAAAGATGACACAATCAGAAACAAAGACCGTAGGGAAATAAACTCTCCCTACAGAAAGCCAGGGCAGAAAGTGAAAAGATAGAAGGGAATAGCAGGGTGGTGGTGGTGCAGATTGAGCGAGGGAGTGGAAGTCAGGTGCCCCAGACAGAAAACAAGCCTTGGCCTTCAACTACAGAAAATTGAATCTCATCAGCGCAGGGCCCCCTCTGCAGAACAGCAGATGGAATGCCAGTTCCTTCCTGGTTTTCAAAATCAAATAGACTTTTTAGTGACACTGAAGTTCAGAACCTATGGCAAAATGGCTTGGTTCCTTGTCCCCTTAAATGTTTTGTTTCTGCAGAGAAAACAGCAAAATGCCCGCTCCCTTTTATGTAATGACTAGGTTACTTCAAAGGAGAGTTTGCAAATCAAAAATCTAAGAGTGTAATCCTGGAAAAAGACCAAGCCGAACAGCTGAGTTTCAAGGGATGCTGTTATAGGGATAAGAGTACAGGACACCACAAAGAATGTGGCCCTGATGCTGTCTGAGCACCTCAGCCTGGAAATGGGGGCAGGAGCAAATAGCAAAGGTTAATCCTCTGGGTCCTGGAGGAGGGAGAGACCTTCCATGGAAGATGTTCTTTGTGAGCCAAAGGGTGCAAATGTCTTTCAAATTATGAGGTCCATATGGAAGAAACTAGTACCCAGGATGGCCATAGAGTCTGGGCCAAGATGTCCCATCCCTGGAGCAGACAGACTCGATCTCCACAGAGTTATTTGGCGAGAATGTGGATGGTTGCTGAGGTCAGATGCGAGGGGCCCCGCCATTCCCTCTACCTAGAGTAGCTTCATCCCACTGGGCTCTGCAAAGTGTCATTTCCTGGAAATCTTTGACAGAAAAAGGCCAGGCAGCACTGCCAGATAAAATATCTGGCTCTCTTTAAAAGTCAGTATTCTCTATATGAGGCAGCTACTGTATCTCTGGGGCTACTGTATCTCTGGGCTTACTGCCCCCCAGATTCTTGCCCCCTTTCCTCCCTCCAGGGACCCAGTGGAGAGAGAATGAGCATAGTTGGGATGGAGGCTGCCTGGCATGGGGCAGCCCGGTGTCTGGATGGACTCCCTTGACCTCTTCTGCAGCAACCACTAAGGGAACAGCTTCAGAACAGCCATGAAATTCCAGAGTCAGCAAGAAAACAATGAGTGTCCACAAGGAGGGTCTACCCTTATGCTACGGCCTCTGCCTTCTCTTTTAAGGTAGCTGAACTTTACTCTAAATGAATACTTAGGAGGAGCTTCCTTTTGTTAAGAGCCTACTATGTGCCATTTTGCTAAACATGTTTCATCTATTATTTCCTATAACCCTTATGCAGTATTCCAGGTGTTAGGTGTTAATGTTCCCAAACTATAGGCGGGGAAAGTGCAGTTTAGAGAACTTAAGTAACCCTTTGCAAGGTCACACATCCAGCAATGAGAGTCTGAACCAGTTCTATCAGCCCCTAAGCCCCACACCCTTAATCAGTAAGCTCTAGTGCCTTTAAAAAAATTTTAAAGCAGTATTAACAAATTTTTAAAAAGCATCAATAACCAAATTAGATTCCAGGGGTCTGTTTGCATTCCCCTGGCCCCAGGCAACCTCACATGGGTAGTTCCACATCTGGCCAGCTGTCCGCACAAGGCCGCAGCCTCAGCACTTCCTACTCCCTGGAAGAAAGTCCCATCCCTACCCCCCCTATGACCCCCCCCCCCAACACACACACACACACTGGTGAGAGATCACCTGCTTTAACTAGGCTGGAGTCATAATCATTTATTCCAGAAAGGGCTGTGATGCACATCTGAGCTTGGGAAATGGTGTTAGCTTTTATCTATAGGGAAGAAGAAAGCAAACTAACTGCTCAGATGCTGACGGATTCCTTCAGACCCTAATTTGCATCCGCTTGGCTTTCAAAGCATTTGATTTGTTCTCTCATTTTCACACTGTGTTGTACCACATGCAAGGGAAATAGACTTGCTTCATCTGGATCCCGATTTCACTGTTTACTGATGCTATCCGGGTAAATGAGGAGTGCTAAAACGGAATGGCGGCCAGTTTCCATCTTCCCTCTAGGAAGCTGAGTGAAAATCGTCATGCCCCGAACCTTTAGAAGCTTTGACATTCTTCAGATCTTCAATGCAGACAGTCACGCTCTGTGCCACCTCCTCAGATTCTTCCCAGGAGCCAACTAACCTTGATACCAATGCAATTAGGAGACCTTAGTCCGCTCCCTAAAAATAGGATGCCTATTGATGGTCCCAGGGCGTGTTTAAACACACCCTGCATTTAACTTGAGTGCTGACATTCATGGGCCCACAATTTCCAAAAAGGGAAGCATTTCAGCCTGGCTTTCCACAGATGCAGGAAAGCCTGGGAGCAGGAGGCCTTTTAGGACAGTCCCCTTAGTTTCCTAATTCATGTCCCTGGCCAAGTTCAGCCTTGCCTCTCATTTGTCCTCCACAGAGCTGTTATCATACTATGTTCATACCACCTATTCAAAATTCTTCTCCAGCAGCTTCTAAGATGAATCCACAAAATAGCAATAACCCAAGTCAGATGCTGCCATTTACTTACAATCACTGGACAAATATTTATTGAGTACCTGCTCTGGGCCAGCACAAGCTGATCTGGCCAAACCCCAGTCAGATCTCCTGCTTCCCGTCCCCTCTACTCCACACACCCTACTCTCTTCCTCCACTCAATCACTTTCTAGTTCCTGATCCTGATCCATACTTGCCCATGCCTCCTTCACAACCACACATCCACTTTCTACCGAGCCTCAAGGACAACTCAAGGGCACTTTCTCTATGAAACCTTCCCAGATTTCCCCAAGTCAATATGAACAACTTTTCTGATGACCTGCCACTCCCCCATCCCCAGGAAGAGGTGTCTGTTCTGGTCTCTGAGCTCCTTGAACACCATGCTTCTTTATATACAAGCAGTATTATTGCTTTACCACCAGCCATCAAAGCAAAGCTCATGCTCATTCCCCTCCCTCTACTTTAAGTCCAAAGCAAAGCAGCTACTCAGAATGTTTGTGAGTCAACGGGCACACACACATGCTCTCTTCTCTTCCCGTGGCACTCCGTACTCATAATTAGATCTTTGATCACACTCTGCTTAGTGTTCTAAACACCTGTGTGCATAATAATTATAAACCACTTAAGGGAAAAAACTTTTCTTTATCCTTCCAATTATTTTGTTTTAATTTTACAGTCCTATAAAATTCAAACCTGGGATCCACTGTTCCACCATATAGAACTTCATGACCTTGAAGCTGCATTTGACTGTGTGGTGGGTAAAGACAAGTGTTGGAAGATATTTTCCAAGAAATGTCATGGCCCTGTCTACCGGGACATCCACAGACCCCTCTGTGCTGAGGTAGATGAGCCATCTCCTCAGGCCTGAGAACTATTTGGGAGATTTAAAGTTCATAAGGGGCATTCAATTCTGCTCAGTTGATTGTCAAGAATAAGGCTCTCTTTGCAGATATTTCCCCCCGGAACCCTCAACAAGGGCCTACAGGGAAGATTGGGAAGAAAATTCACCATCTGGTGCTGGCTGGTGCTGGCTGGGGCTAGGGAACAGCAGCCCTTGCTGACATCCTATTCCTCTTTTCTTCTCTGAGGAAGAAACTATTCAGCAGGAGAGACAAGACAGTAATCTGAGGACACTGGTAAAAACTCACTGAAGTTTTCAATAGGAAAGAAAAGAACCATGAGAAAATCTGAGAGATGTGAGATAATATTAAATACAACATATAAAATATATGTGTGTTTTGAATCTAAAAAAAAAAAGTATGGGGGTAAAAAGAGAATGGGCAAAAGATATATTTGAAGAAACAATGACCAAGAATTTTCCAAAATTAGTGAAAGACACCAAACCACAACAAATCCAAGAAGCTCAAAGAGTAAATCTAAAGGCAACCAGAAAAAAAGACATATTACCTATAAGAACAATGTTAAGAGTTACAGAAGACTTATTTTCAGAACCATTTAAACAATATGAAGTGCTATTTTTAAAGTGCTGAAAGCAAAAAAGTTTTTAAATTGCCAACTCTAATTCTATACCCAGAAAAAATAGCTTTCAAAAGAGAGGGAGAAATTTCTCAGACAAACAAAAGTTTAGGGAATTCACTACCACCAGAACTATTCTACAAGAAATGTTAAGTTTGTCAGGCTGAAGCAATGTAATATAAGAAATGAAGGCTGACCAGGCAGTGGTGCAGTGGAGAGAGCATCAGACTGGGATGCAGAGGACCTTGGTTTGAAACCCTGAGGTCACTGGCTTGAGCACGAGCTCATCTGGCTTGAGCATGGGCTCGCTGGCTTGAGCATGGAATCATGGACATGACCCCATGGTTGCTGGCTTGGGCCCAAGATCACTGGCTCGAGCAAGGGGTCACTTGCTCTGCTATAGCTCCCTGGTCGAGGCACATATGAGAAATAAGTTAATGAACAACTAAGGTGCTGCAATGAAGAACTGATGCTTCTCATCTCTCTCCCTTCCTGTCTGTCTGTCCCTATCTGTTCCTCTTTCTGACTCTTTCTCTGTCTCTATCAAAAAAAGAAGAAATGAAGTGAGAAAAATACTTCTTTTCCTTATTTTTAATTGTCCTAAAAGATATCTGACTATTTAAAGCAAAAAGAGTAATAATGTGTTATATGTTTGTAACATAGGTAAAAGTGAAATATATATTAAAAAATAATAACAACAACACTAAGGATGGGAAGGTGAAATTGGGAATGTACTATTATAAGGTCTTTACATTTCACATTAAATGGTATAATATGATTTTAAGGTAGACTCATATTTTTTTAAATGTGTATTTTAAACCCTAAGACAATCACTAAAATAAATAAGTCAATAGAGAAGGTAAAAACAGAATTGTAAAAAATAATTCTAATTAAAACTAGAGATGTTAGAAAAATAAAATATAAGCAAGAACAATTGGAACAAATAGAAATCAAGAAGCAAGATGGTAAGTTTTGATCCAACCATATCAATAATCACTTTAAATGTGAATGATTCAGAAACACCAGTTAAACAACAAATATTGCCAGATTAATTTTTTTTTTTTTTTACAGGGACAAAGAGAGAGTCAGAGAGAGGGATAGATAGGAACGGACAAACAGGAACAGAGAGAGATGAGAAGCATGAATCATCAGTTTTCTGTTGCAACACCTTAGTTGTTCATTAATTGCTTTCTCATATATATGCCTTGACCACAGGCCTTCAGCAGACCGAGCAACCCCTTGCTCGAGCCAGCAACCTTGGGTCCAAGTTGGCAAGCTTTTGCTCAAGCCAGATGGGCCCGCGCTCAAGCTGGCAACCTTGGGGTCTCGAACCTGGGTCCTCTGCATCCCAGTCCAACGCTGTATCCACTGCACCACCGCCTGATCAGGAAGATTAAATTTTTTTAAAGGACCCAATTCTAGACTATATTCAAGAACCCCACTTTTAATATAAAAACATAGATAAGTAAAAAAGTAAAAAAATGGAAAAAGATATACATGCAAACACTAATTAAAAGAAAGCTGGAGAAACTATATCAATTACACACAAAGTAGACTTCCGCTCAAGGTGTATTATCAGGAATAAAGAGAGACATAACATAATGATAAAGTGGTCAATTTAACAAGAAGACATAGCAATCATAAATGTACATGCGCCTAACAACAGAGCTTCAAAAACAAAAGTCTGCCCTTGATTGCTAACAGAAGTCACCTGCACTCTCAGATCTGGCCACAGACTCTAAAGCCTTAAACTCTCTCAAATATTAATAAAAGATATATTTATATTAATTCAAAATATTTCTTGAAGAATTAGCAGTGTATCCATTTCTAATTTTATTTCCAAATTTAGCCAAACTATTAGAGAGCTGTGCACTTGGACCGCACGCACTATTTAGTCCCTTATGGAATTGTTTTCTTAACTGCCCTTTGATGTTCTGCCAGCAACTTGAACTAAGAGATGTTATTAAAAAACAGCCCAATAAAACTCCTTTTTGGGTTTAAGATAGAATTTTTGTTGAGAAAGCTGTCCTTTAAATCACAGTGTTCTCATAAGTGCCCATGAAAAAGACTTTTCTCAGATTTCAGAGCTAGGAAAATCCTTAGTTCTCTGGTCTTAATTCTCTATTCCCTTTGGCTTTAAAATACATATTTAAATGTGCTCAGAGGCAAATATTTAGCTCATGGAAATTTATGACATGCATTCTCAATACTAACTTTACCCCTGAATTTATTTATTTTTCCATCCTAATTTCCCCTTTATCCCCATTTTCCCATCTGTTTAACTTGATTCTGCTATGTTCTGACTGTATCTTTCTTTTAAAATTGATTTTATTGAGATAAAATTTACACGCAATAAAATAAACCCATCTTAAGTGTATTTGTCCAATGACTTTTGACAAATGGTACCGTGTCATTTTTGTTAGCCATTTTGAAAAAAGTAAAAGTAAAAATAAATATCACAAGGCAGTCTGTGCTAAGCATTATCATGAAGATATAAACAAATCACTACAGGAATATAAGTAAGGATGAAAAATTCTGACTGCAGGGGTAGTGCAGTGGGGCACGGGGATCTTGGGGGGAAAGCTTCAGTTTTAAAAGCAATATTTCACCTTAAAATTTAAAGATAGAAATTTAACAGATAGAAGTAAAAGGAAAGGCAATTTGGAAAAGGAAGTGTTGTGAGTAAAAGGATGAAGCAGGAGATATTAGTTTGGTTTGGCTGGAATAAAAGATGAGCAGGAAAATGAGCTTCTGGTCATGCTGCAGGAGGTTCTGAAAGCCAAGTGGTGTCTTCTTACATGATTGTGTAGGCAAGAGAAGAAACATAGTGCTATTTGTTTTAGAAAGATCACTCTGGAAGCTGTGTGAGGACTGGAGGGGAATGTTGGGACTGAAGATAGGTAAGACAGTGGGGAGGCTTCTTTCAAGGTCCAGGAGAGAGATACAGAGGACCTGGACCAACCATTATGAGAATGGGAGAGATGAAAGGGGATGATAGGAGACCTCTAAGAAGGGTCAAAGGATTAGTTATAAGGATGAGTGAGACTGATTATATAGATGACCAAAGGGTGAGGCGTCCCCATGATTCCTGTTCTGGACTTAAATTGACCCTCTCCCAACCTCTGTAAGCAGAGAGAGTACAAGTTACCAACCAAAAACTAAGCCTTGCTTTGTAGGTGGTAGGGGGTGGGGAGCAGAGAGGATGAAGTGGGGGAGGAAACTCTACTTGGGCTGGTCACAGTGGTCAGGTCCTTTCCAGTAACCAGAGCCAATAGCATATATTATAATAATAGCTACATTTTACCTCAATAGAAAAGAAATAAAATGACAACCAACACTTAAAATAAGTTATTCTGTGCGAGGTAGTGTTCTAAGCACATCATATGTTTTAACTCACTACTCCTTAAAGAATTCCTGTGGGGGGAACTATTATATACCCATTACACAGATGAGAGAATTGAGGCAGAGAGAAAATAAGTCTTGCTCTAGGTCACATAGCTGGTTAATGGCAGAATCAAAAATCAAACTAGCCATCTGACTCCAGGCTCTGCGCCATTATGCCCTAAAGCTGATTGTTCTGAACCCTGTAATAATCCCCCCCCACAGAGAGTGAGTGTCTCTCACTTGAGGTAGGAGGCTCTGATATTCCTGACTGAGAGAATAACACAAATGCTAAGGAAGGCATTGAAGAGAAATGTCTGTGGTGTAGCTGGTGCCATCAGTCACCGGGTATGACCAAGCAGAACACTGGGCAGGAGGTTGTATATAAACTATGACCAAGAACACTGCAAAATGTGGAACAGATGCAATAGAAAATACTGTGGAAGCCAATGCCCACAGGTATACATGTGCGTGAGTGTGCCTGTGCCTGTGGGAACTGTGTTGGTGGTTGAGGTTGGTGCTATTGATGGTGGTTGAGGTTGGCTGCAACCCACAGATGCCAGAAATTCCTGGAAAACCATTCACCACCGTCCAAATCTAAAAATACATCTGTGGGAGACAACCTTGGAAGGAGGTGGGTGAAAGTCTAGTTTGCGATAAAACAAACTCAAAGTAGATTATCCATCTACAGACATGCTGAGCTTGCATATATTCTGAGAAGACACGGGGTATGGCCGGGCACCATCAGAAAATCAAAGTCATGTGATATAAACAAACAGACTGAGCCTGGGTATTTTATTTTCCAGAAAACCCTCCACATTGTAGCTGAAGGCTCCTTTCATCACCTTTCCTCTGAGACTCGGCCACTCATACATTTAGGCAGCAGATGGGGACTGTCTCGATGTGTGTATCAACACACTGGAATCAACAAACATTAAAGTCTGCATATGGCATCACTTGAAATTTGTACCAACTTTCTAAGATATTGGAATGATTCCTTGTCACAAAAGAATGCGTAGCACTTGTTCATTCATTCCTTCAGGCATTGTGCTGGGGACAAGGCACACAGTCTCTGAGCTCAAGGCACCAAGTGTCTTGTCAGAGAGCCAGGCAAGGAGAGGGTGCACTCGAGGTCAATCCGTGAGGGCCAAGTCCTGGGTGTGAGAGCACGGAAGGCACTGTGCCAGGGAAGCTCTGGGAAGGCAGGGGTACACCAGATGCCTACCGGAAGGACTATACTAAAGAATAAAAACTTGTGTGTTCTTCTTTTGTTTGTTTGTCTAATTCTACTATAGCATTTTGTTACCTAAAGGACGATCTTTTAAGCAAAAATTAGACTCACCTAGAAAAATTCCAAGCTGTGAGGGAGCAAAAGAATGACGAGACCAGACATTATCAGTGGGAAAGAAGAGACCATATGTGTCTAAATATAAGGTGTCCAAAAATATCCCCCAGGGAAGAAAGGGTTGTCCTATGTATAAATCCTTGCAAAGTCTCTAAAATATTTTTGAGGTGCCTTTTCAATCACTTTATTTTAAAAGGCAATGTACTATTGGGAGAAGTTATATTCACCAAAAACTACTACAATCCATGTTAGGTTTCTGGTGCATATAGAAAACATCTGATGAAATCACTAAAATTCAAGGCAAAGATATTTAACAGAAGTGTAGTGATTAGTCCTAGGATATAACCCCACAATAGCAAGTGTTAGAGATTGCATACAAGCTTTTTAAGGAACACCTTTTATTTATTTATTTATTTCAGAGAAAGAAAGGGAAGGAGAGGAAGAAAGAGAAAAGGGGAAACACTGATTTGTTGTTCTACTTATTTATGCATTTGTTGGTTGATTCCTTTATGTGCCCTGACCAGGTATTGAAACTGCGACTTTGGCATATGGGGACAACACTCTAACCAACTGAGCTACCTGGGCCAAGGTAAAGAATACTTTTTTAAAGCAATATAATTATTTCAAATATTATTTCTTCATAGTTGAGGTCATACTATATTTATATAATTACATACCCTGCCTTTGACACTTGACGCTATTGTGCCGATATTTTGCACAAAATCAAATTTTCTTTAACAATAAAAAATAGCCGTTGAGTATGTAGTTATTTGTGGAGATGAATAAATGGCTGTAGGAAAACAAAAAATCAAACATGTGCTTATGTTATGTGAATGGACAGTTATAGCTTAGGATGAAATTTTATTACACACACGCAAAAAGGGCTTTATGTCTAACAACTTAAGCAGATGTGAAAAGATTGTGCTCTGGAAAACTATTAGATGACTCAGAAATGCACTTTAGTGATGGCAAAAACATCGAAGTTAAAAATGCCTGTAAATCAGTTTGAATAAAACTGATGAAATGTGCAGAAAAAAGGCAATATTTACAAATTAATGTACTATTTCATAGAGTATATAATTTTAAATCTTCAAGAGTAACTATGTATATGCATTAAATGTTATTTCAAATAGCATCTATAACCCTAAAAGTTTATGTCTATGATGAAAAGCCCTCCTCTATTTTTTATGTCTTCTTATTGGGAAAATAGAGAATACCCTTGATGTGGAACACATATCACACATAATTAATTCATTCAGGTTCTCTTGACCAATCCCTGTGGAACATCTAATAAAGAGACAAAACTAGTCCAAATATTGGCTAACTCAGAAAAATTACAGTAGCTTTGGGTCATTTATCATTGGGGTAAATAGCCTTTCTATTTATACACCAGTATTATAGCAGAGAACAAATCCGGATCCCTAAAAACCCACAGTAGTTCGCCATTTGTCTATAAAGTCTAACACCAACATCTTAACATCCACCTGCCTCCACAATCTGTCAGCTAACCACCATGTTTCCACATGCATTTCCTGGTCTAAACTTCATGCACTCAGTGTTCAGACAGATCAAAGCACCCAGGATTTCAGGGCCCAAATGCCCGGCTTCTGCTCCTTTGCTCATGGCATTCTCTCTGACTAGAAGGGCTTCCCCCTCATGCTCCTGCCATTTTCAAATGTCTACACCTCTCTAAGTTCCCTCTCAACTCCCACTGCATTGTTGTTCCATATGTCTTAAGTAAAAGTAGGCCTCTTTCTGTAATCCCAAATCTGAACGCCAGGAGCTCAGCCCTGGCGGCCTCTCTGCTCTGGCAGGGTGGAGAAGTAGATTCTCAGCAGGGCTGGTCTTGGGGGTGAGTGCAGTCATTCCAAATAATAATAATAAATCCTTAGATTACACCAGAATAATAACAGCCGGCTCTAACTCAAAACTTACTATGTGCCGGGTACTCTTTTAATTACTTTGCGTAAATTAATTCATTTGATCTTCACACAAGCCCCATGAAGCAGGAACAATATCACCTGCAGTTTTGTAGGTAAGGAAAGTACAGCCCAGTTTAAGTATCTTATCCAAGGTGGCAAAGTATAAGTGAGAAACCAGGCACCTAACCACTATGCTTTTCTACTAGAAAAAAACAAGCTGTGGGCAAAAAGGCAGGCTGGTAAACAGAGCACTATGGAGGCACACAGGTTTAGCTGGGTGACGCAAAGCTCAGACATTAAATGGTAGGCAGGGATGTAGCAAAGGGGAGATACAGGGTTTTCTCCCCACTATGGACCAATTTGAGGACTCTAAAGAAATATACTCCTGCCTATTGCATTGGAAGGTTCAAAGCATTTTAGGTTTCTCATTACTTTTTAAACTACTAATGACTTGTCCCACCCCACCCCCCACCCCCATTAACCAGATGCTCCTCAAGGATTCATTGCTTAACTCACTCACTATAATATTTAGAACTGGACTTTGCACACATGGTAGTTAATCAAATGTTATAAAGCATTAATCCTCAGCTCAGTTGGCTCTTTTTAATAAAGCAGACACGCATTAAAGATATTTTAGGAAGATTTCTATGCAACACTTTTTGTTTTTGTTCTTTATAGCACTTTTTTGTTTCTTTATTTATTTTTTATTGTCTGTGTCTCCCAATTCGCATATGAGCTACGTATAAGCGGAGACTTCTTTCATGTTTGTCACGCACTGCTGGCACCTGAGAAAAAGGTCTGGTACAGAGAAACAAGTCAGCCAATATTCATGAAGTGAATATTTGAAAATGCTCACCTGACCCTTGTGGGCAGCCTTTCTTCTTCAAGCAGGCTTGAGTTAGGGTGTCCATACCATTGTACTACCCTCAAAGGTCATGGAACATGAGGAAAAGCAAGGGTTTTGCTGGAGCGGGTAGGAAGATGGAGAGAAGCAACCTTACAGAGATCACGGCATTTTGCTCCATTCCAGATCTTCACTGAGCAGCTCTGCCCACAGCCAGCCCCAGGCCCACCAGCTGGTCATCCTGCTACCATCTCACATTGCCCCCTCCAGGTCCCCAACTAGTCTGCCTCCTGGATCTCTGTGCATCTCCTCCTTGACCCTGAGCACTGTCCTCCCTGGGTTACTTCCTCATACCTGTGGTCTCAATTTAGCAAAGGACATACCCCTTGGGATCAGTTGTTTTTAGAAGGAAGCACAGGAATTAAAAATAAATTCTCTGTTTTGCAGCTCTCTTTATTTTCCTCTGTCGCACACAAAGGATTTGAATCCAGGGTTTTCCATTGTATAATTGTACGACCTCGGTTGAATTACATAACCTCTTCACCACCTTGGTCTTCTCATCTTGTAAACATGGGGATAAATGTGACTTTTCAGGGCTACTGTAAGAATTAAACAGGACTAAATAGACCAGAGCCGCTGGTACAGAGTGGGTATTAAAAAAAATGTCACTTCTCTTTTCTTCTTGAAGTAAACTTTCAACTACACACAAGGACCCAGGAACCAAGGAGAGTTGAGGTTTTTCAGAACAATGCAGTTGAAACTCATCACCAGTGGGCCATTGTTTCTTTGGTGCCAGGGACTTGGAAGGCATTAACTGCAGGGGGCGGTTCCTGGGGGCAGACATGGTGAGAGAAGGTGGAGGGACACCCAGCCTTCTGTGCGCGCTGAATGGGGGGGGGGGTGCCTGTGATCACTGTGAAAACAGCTCCTCGGAAACACCCTTGGAACCGGCCAGCACTGAAAGGCAGACAGGCTGGTCTCAATGACCACAGGGAATATGCTTTAGAGTTCACAGTGAGAAAATGTCCCATGCCAAGGTCATCTTCCTGCCCGCATCCAGTCACCACTCTCTCAGTCCTCCGCTTCTGTATGGAGGTGGCACCCCCTCCTTCCTTCATTGGCATAATGCCAACTATGTAAGTACTATCACCCCACACTATGATTTCCCGCTGGTACATCATCATTGCCTCAGAAATACTTGTTAGCTGCTTGATTCGAAGGCTAGTGATACAAATTATACTCAAAACCCAAAAGGAAGACTCTTGGCTGCTATCTAAAAGGTAGTGATTCGAAGGAGCCCTTGGAATTTTTAAGAAGATAAAATGATGCAGGCTAGGAATACCCCGCCAGATAAAGCCAAGCAGCTTTGGCAGGAAGAGATGTAATGGGTGGCACATTTATCCAAAACAGAAGCAATGAGAACTTCCTCACCTTGGCCAGCATTGACTCCCTTGCTAATGATGCGAAGGAGAAATCAAACCACGTGATGCTGCGGGACAATGTGTGGGTCAGTCCGGGTCAGAGCATAAGGTTTTTTCTTTTCCCTTTTCATGAAGTCGGTTTTTGAAAAGGCCATGGCAGTTCTGACAGCTCCCACAACTGGCAATCATTTGAGTGATGCACAAGGGAGTTTGAATTTTAAACCTGATGCCTAAAAATGGATAAAAACCTGACTAAGAAGTCTGGAAGGAGGAAGAGGGACTGCTGGTAGTTTGCAGCATAGACGTCCTAGCACGTGAGGGCTGCGTCAGAGCCCTTGGGGAAGCCTTTCCACCAGCACCTCTGCTAGGCTCTGTTCCTGCTCCTCTTGGACATGTCTCTTCTCTCTTCAAACCCCAGCACCTCCGCCCCCGATCCTCACCCCCATTCACCTCCCTATTTCCCTGAGAGAATAGAAACTCACAGAAGAGGATTTCCCCACACCTCCAGCCCTGTATCGGTCCACCACCTGCATGTGACTCCATGTTCTCTTTCCCCTTCACTTCTACTACTAGAGATGAGTTTTCAGAGTTCCCAGGCAAGGCCAGTTCCTCCATATTTGCCTTGACCTGGCCCCTCTCACTTATTCAAGAACATTCTTCCAAGATTTCTCTCCTCTCTTTCTTGCATTAGGAGTCTTTTTTCCATATCCATTGGGCAATTCCCATTAGTACACAAACATGATGTTATTTCTCCCATTTTAAGAAATAACAAACAAAACACAAAGGCCATCTCTTGACCCATGTCCCTCTCCAGCCATACCTTCTTTCTCTGTTCCCTTGAGAGTCATAGTCCTCAAAGCGACATCTCACTGTGTCCCCCCAACCACACTGCTCTGTCCTTCTTATGCTTACCTGGTCCAGTTTCTACCCCCACCACTGCAGCACATCTGCTCTTGTCAAAGTCTACAGAGGCCTCTGCTTTGAGTCACCAACAATCAGTTCTTCATGATCATCCTAGCTGGCCTCTTGTACCCACTGAAGTCCCAACTTCACTTGGCTTTTGGGTCATCACACACTCCTGATTCTCCTCAGCCTCACTGGCTGCTCTTTCATAGTCAAGGTTGCTGACTTAACCCATCTCCCCAGTCCCTAAATGCTGCAGTGTCACAAGACTCAGTCCCTGATCTCTGCTCTATCAACACTCACTCCCTCTGTCTCAGCCAGTCCTGTGGCTTTAAATATCAACTAAAGGCTGATGACGCCTGAGTTCATTACTTATATTTTTGCTCATGCTGGTATATGCTTACTCAACATCTCCACCTGTATGTCTAATCATCCTCTCAGAAATTGTATGTCCAAGCCTGACAAGATGGTGGCACAGTGGAGAGAGCATTGGACTGGGATGTGAAGAACCCAGGTTGGAAACCCTGAGGTCACCGGCTTGAGTGCCGGCTCATCAGCTTTAGCACAAGCTCACCAGCTTGAGTGTGGCATCGATGGCTTGAGCGTGGGATCATAGACATGACCCCATGGTCACTGGCTTGAGCCCAAAGGTCGCTGGCTTGAGCAAGGGGTCACTCACTTTGCTGTAGCCCCCCAAGTCAGGGCACACATGAGAAAGCAATCAATGAACAACTAAGGTACTGCAACGAAGAACTGGTGCTTCTCATCTCTCTCCCTTCCTATCTGTCTGTCCCTACCTGTCCCTCTCTCTGTCTCTGTCAAAAGAAAAAAGAAAGAAACAGCATGTCCAAGACTAAGTTCCTGATTTCCCTTCTACGTCTGCTCTTCCCACAGTTATCCTCCATCAATAAATGTCAATTCCAATTTTCTAAGGCTCAAGTCCAAAACTTTCTCTCATCTTCATTCTTTATTCTTTCTCACCAAAGCAATTACTAACAGGTCTTTTTTGGCATTTCCTATAAAATATATCTAGAATCCTGACACTTCTTTCTACCTCTACCTTCCCAGTCCAAACTACCATCATTCCTCCTCTAGAATATAAGTAGTAACTTCCTACCTTGTTTCCCTCTCTAATTTCAGACCCAATGGTCTGGTTTCATCCCCGCAGTCACAACAAGTCAATGGCATTCAGATCATGTAACACTTCTCTTCAAGGCCTTCAAATGGCTCCCCTTCTCCTTTGCAGATAAAGTCAATGTCCTGACAATGTCCTATGTGGCCCTACACAATCTGGCCATCCAATATCTCTCTTAACTTATCAACCACCACCACCACCTCCACCCTCTACATACACTGGCTTACTTACTTTTCTTCTGGCATTGGAGAGAAGTACTCATTTTAAGGAGTATTGTCCTCCCAGCATCCATATGAGTAAATCCCTCATCTCCGTCAAGTCTTTGCTCACATGTCACCATTTAGTGAGGTCTCTCCTGATCACCCTTTAAAATTACAACCCCACCCTGGGTTCTCCTTATTCCTTTATCCTGCTCTTCTTTTTCTCTATTTTACTCTTTCGCACTTATAACCCTAACATACTACATAGTTATTGATTTGTTTATTGTATTTCTACATCCTCTAGACTGTAAGTGCCATGAATGCGGAGGGTTTTGTCTGTTTTGTTCTCTGATGTACCTCCAGCAACCAGACTAATGCTGATACATAGTAGGCACTTAAATAAGTACTGGTGGTGGTGGCATCAATAAGCAAACTCCTAGAGAACATCTCCGGAAGTCATGTGAACCCTAGATGCTCCAGATATAACATCTCAAGTGGAAGATAAATTCATTCTCAGGGTAAATAGACTTTTACTATATCAAGATTTTATACTTTCAATCATCATTATAATAATAGTGATAACTTTTATTTATACAGTCCTTTCCAGTTTACAGAATTCTTTCTCCCAAAGGGTTGTATTTCATCCTCAGGACAACTCTGAAATTGAGTAAGGCTGAGAATGTCAATCCTGTTTTGTAGATGAGAAATAGAAGCCACAGGGTAGTTATACATCCAGCTTACACGTCCCCTAGACAATCAGTGCAAAACTGTGATGAACTCAGGTCCCCTGATTCCAAGATTAGAACGATTGCTTCCATACCAGTCAGCCTTCAAAGAAATGTGTCTTTCTCTGGATACTCAGCTGAGTACAAAGGATCTGGAACTTTTCTACCCTACATTGGCCCTTTATTTATTCAAAAAGTAGTAATCAAGGAATTCTCATGTTCCAGCATTGTTTTAAACACTGGGCATACAGGACAGAATAACACAAACCAGGACAAGATTATGCTGTCATAGAGTCTATGTTTAGAGAAGAGATGCCAATAAATAAATAAATATACCCTAAAATATGTCAGGGGGTGGTGGTGCTGTGAAGGAGGTAGAGAGAGAGATCTATGGGGAACAGAGCAAATGAGCTATGTTAGAGATGATCAATATTAACTTGTTAACATGTTACCCACCAGTGCTTCCTCTAGCAGTGGGGGTACAGTGCTCCAATCTGTTGGGGTGGAGATAATCCAAAATGTATTATTATACATTTGAATAACAAGTATGTTCAAAATTCCCAATCTAGATGCTAGGGAACAGGGATGATAATAAAGCTAAATAAAACAGAACTTGGTTGCCCTGGCCGGATAGCTCAGTTGGTTAGAGCATCGTCCTGATACACTAGGTTGTGGGTTTAATCCCCAGTAGGGCACATACAAGACTCAACTAATGAATATATAAACAAGTGGAACAACAAATAGATATTTCCGTCTCTCTTTCTTCCTCTTTCTCTAAAATCAATCAATAAATAAAATAGTTTAAAAAACAACAAAAAAAGAAACAGTGCCTGGTTGACATTTTCAGAAGACAGCACTAGGACAAACAGCCCAAAGGTATAAGAACACAGATTTTTCTTATAACAAAGAGCTTTCTAACAAATAAAGCTGTCCAGCAATTAAATACACTGGAAATGAACTCTCTGTCATGAAAAGTATCCAATAAGTGATTGAATGTCCTCTGAAGTCTCTTCCAACTGCCAATCTGATTATTTTCCATTCTGTGGAACCTCTTCTTACTGTAAGTCAGCCTTCGTTCCAGTGAGTGGTGGTGTGAGGACAGGCACAAAAACCTGGTCAAAATCCATGAATCTCTCTCCAGCCCTCAAAGAGAATGAGCGGTCACCTGACTGCTGTCCCTAGATCCTTCCAGCAACAGCAAAAGGTGACTCTTCTGCGGAGATTAGAAGCACAGCCTATTCTAACGTTACCCTGCAGAACCTACCAAGGGGGTCACACCTAAACAAGGTGCTCTGTCTCGTGGGAGTGGGCAGGATGTCTTTGCCAGTCACTCTAATCTCACTGACAGTAAAGTCATCAGCAATTACAAAAAGGGGCAGAGCAAATTGTCCTGGACAGGAGGCTGCCCCCTGGGTGACTTCTGGTTGCTCACCGTAATGTCCCACATGCACAGGCCTTTCTGAGATCCCAGCCTGCTCACAATGTCTCTAGATGCCAGCCAGCCACCCTCTTTTGCCTTTGAGCTATTTCCCATATCCTCCACTAACACTGGAAACAGACCTCCTGGGTGACTGACTACTGGCCCATGCCAGACATCACAGGACAGACACTGGCAATGACTACTGCCCCCGTTTAGTTGTCATTTACTGTGGGGCAGATAGTTTGCTAAAAACAGTATATGTAACAGGATGGGCTATGACCTTTATATATGTGGTCACATACAGTCAAACGCTTGGAGAACCACAGCTGGGTGGTCTGACCAGCAGCGGTGGCTTCTGCTTGCTGAGTTGGGTAGGCCAGGCAAGGGATTTAAAGAGGTGGGAAAGGTGATGGAGGAGGAGCCAAGGAAGTGAGGTGCAGGGGCTGGGGGCAGCCAGGCCACTTTATGGGGAGGTGGAGGGCTAGAAGAAGAGAGATGTTACCATAAGAGGAAGAACAATATTTCCTCTCCCTAGAGTGGAGGGGAGCATTGTAAAAATTGTTAGTGATTTACACTGGAACCCTTACTATCTCTTCCTAAAATGTTTGGTGAAAATGACATCACTTAGACCTAGGGCTGGATCTATGAGTTTGTAGGGGAAGCAATAAGGCGCTGGGACCCAAGGTGAGAGGCAGGCTGTCAAAGGTGGTGTTACAATATATTCACATGATTTTATTTAATCCTCACAACAGCCCAACAAGGTAGGTATTACCATACTTATTTTATAGTGTGCGGGGGGAGGGGATTACTGAATTATCTGTAGACACTCTTGCCAACTACAATGTAAACCAAGAGAGAGAGTTTTATATTTATATCTGTCCACTCTGACTCTGTGCCTTTCAGGTTAGCAAAAAGGGCTGTGTGGCTACTTCATAGTCATCACCCTGGACCTTTCTTGATTTGTTCCCAGTCTTCTCCTGTCTCCCTCCAATGGCTCTTGGTTCCGAGCTGTGCCCCTCCTACTGTTCCTCTCTCGGTCCTCTGGACTTGTGCACAGGTCTTTTTGGTGGTCTACGGAGTCCTCTGGCCCCTCCACAGTTGGCTGCCTTGGGCAGGATCCCCAGAGCAGTGTAGGCCTCTCTGCACACAAACCCATAACTCTAAGCACAGAGCTGAGGGACCCACAGAGCAAGGCAGCATCCTGCAGTAATTAAAACAGTGACCACCAGAGCCAGACTATGTGGGTCTACATTTCTTCCCACAGGGCACTTGCTGTGTGCCTTGACACAAGTTACCTAACCTCTCTAATCACTAACTTAATGAAAATAATAGGATTGTGTAAGAATTAAATGAGGCAAGGCAAAGAGAGCACCTAAAACAGGGCCTGGCACAAAGTAAGTGCTCAATGAATGTTAGCTCACACGTTAGTTGACAGTGGTTATTTATTAAAGAGGATGGGCAGAATTGGTCACAGCAGAGGTCCAGAAAAACTCCATGGTGTCAGGAATATCAGGCCACTGCTGTTCCCCACTCTTAGGCAGGAAGAATGTCTATAGTGGTTTCGGTTCCCCCAAAAGCCTGTGGGCATGTGCCCTATGGGGCTCGCTCAAGCCTTGGGAAAGGAAAGGAGAAAGGAAGCTGAGAGATCACCTAATTGACAAGTTGGGTTTTTTCTTTTCTTCCCTATCCCTTTAATTCCTAAAGTCCAAGCTTTACCTCAAAGCTATTGTCATACAATAAAAACGATATCTCACAAGCAAACATTATATCTTATTCTTTTTCCTTTTTCCAGCTGTTTCAAACACAATGTCTTTATTCATTTCTTCAAAAACAATTTTTTTTATCTCACTAGACTGAAATAAACAATTTGCATCTAACAGAAATGCACAGTGTAAGTTACTATGGGCTGTACTGAGTGGGGAATGGAAGCAAGTGAAGGGGACCAATGCCAAAAAAGCAACATTAAAGCTCCCCACCCCACCCCCCGTGGCCACGATAGGGGGGGCCCATGCCAGAGACTGTCCTTACAGCCCCCCACCGTTTCTTCCCCATCCACTGTCAGGGTGCCAAACCACCGCTAATGGAATACGAAGAGCCCATTTTAACAAAACAAGTGCAGCTGGGAAGAGCAAATTCCTTAGGCAAAGCCATTCCCACCCATCTTTATGAATATTCAGAGCCATGAGATTTGTTGGGCAAAGTAGGACAGTGGGTCTATACATCCACCCAAAGGGTTCCTTATTCACTACATTTACATGCAAATTATCACAGAACTGCATGACACTACACTTGGAAAAGTTGACTTTAAAACAGCACAAGGAAAGGATTAAGGGACCAACAAGAAGGATTTTGTTTTAATTTTCTACAGAGGTTAAAGCCAGGCCAAACAGAAGCTCAAAATTCAAATGTTCCTGCAGGAGTTGATCTTGTCACCGAATAGAATTCATTTATTTTCCTCCTCGTATGAAAACATGGAAGAAAAAATTCTCTCTCTTTATTTTGTTTTGTTTATCAAAGACAAGCAGGACTCCTGATTGGTATGCTCTTACCTTGCACCAAACTGATAATAATACAAGCAAAAGCCCAGAAAAATGACCATTAGCCTGTCGATACTGAGGGTGAAGGCATATTTTTAGAAATAATGGGGAAACAGTTTCCAGACCCTTATTCTCATTTGTGAGAAACCCTGTTTGTTCAAAGCCCTCACGTTGGGAATCTTGAGATAGGAACATCTTCTAACAAACTTACATGGTTTTGAATGACAAATCTTTATAGAGTTGAATGTTGGAAGTCATGGAAGAATGGCCCATTGTGTCCAGTGCAAGTCCCACTGTGGAGAGGAGCCTCAAAGCTCCTCCCCCAGGACATGAGAAGGATGGGAAAGGCCCTAAATCCCTTGCTTTAAAGGCAATGCCAATGCAAAAATGTCACCCTCTGTTGACTGGGGTAGAGGCGTTGTTATAGCTCTCAAAGAGGGAAATTAGACATTGTCCCTATACCAGCTTTGTCTGCAACTCAAACTGTCAAGCAAACAAGCATGAAATGGGAGAGGAGAAAGAGCCAGTCTGTAATTGAAGATCTTATAGACAGGGAAGTAGTTATGCACTAGCTGAATGGATCTCACCTTGAAACAACAGGAAGTCTGGGATTTGTTTTCAAAGAATATAAGTCAGGGTAGGGGAGTGGGTAAGGGTATCAATGAATCAAGATTGACAATGAATTATAATTATTGAAGTTGGGTTACAGCTACATTGGGTTCACTATTATTCTATTTATTTTTGTTTATGTGTTTGGAAATTTCCAGGAGAAAAACACATTTTTGTTATTTGATTTTTAAAATAATTCCATCTGAAGTTTGCATGTGACACTGCCCACCTCTGCTGGGACAAGTTAATCACTGTAGAGAACAAAAGCACTTTTGCTGGTCTCACGAGATCCCTGAGAAATGGGCAGTGCTAATGGCATAACCATGAGGGGAGGAGCTAGACAAGAGAGGAAGAAAGTTCAGAGTTCAATCCCTAAATGAGGATCTTTACACATGGACAAGAGTTGTTTGGAGCTCCCAACAGAACTCATTCAAAACATAACAGTCACTGTAGTACAATATCAAGGAACTTGATCATTCAAAAATTCAGAGACGTCTAGTCTCAGCCTTGATTAGGAATTTGCAAAATTTCTTTCTTATTTTAAGGCAGCATGTCACTCCAGTGTGTGATTGATATCCTCTCATATAACTGAGCATGTGCATTGACTGCAAAGTTCCAGAGGATACCACACTGTGATGATATACCAGCCAGATTTTTAAATAAAGATGACTAATTTAGCAGCTTAGTCTACCAAATTGATTGGTTATTCAGAATATCAGGACATTGTAGTGTGCAGGTACCCATAGCTGGCCTTACCAGGTTCAATTAGAAAGAGGTAGACACAGCGCCACAAATAAAGGAAACACCCAGTAAGCTCAGTTCAATAATAGATAAGATAGCACAGATCAGGACCACATCAGCACGTTGCATCATGAACTGGATGGAACGTTAAAGAGGGATATAGACAATGAGGATACATTCAAGGAAGGTGAGCCAAAATGTCATGAAGAACAGGAACAGCAATGAAAGTCCAGCTGCAGGTCCTAGGGCTTGTTAAATCTAAAGAGAAGACTGATGAGGAGGACAGGAGTGTCCTCAGCTATTTGAATGTCTCACAAGCAGAAGACAGATTAGACCTGCTCCATGGATCTCAGGGAAAAGAACTAGGGCCAACACATGGAAGTCTTGGGAAGGCCAATGTCAGCACAATAGAGGGAATAATCTTGGAAAAAGTAAAACCGTGCCAAATGCTAATTGGCCACTTTGGAACATAGTGTGTTCCCTGGAAGATCTCAGACAGGGTTTGGACAAACACTTGTGAAGATGGTTTTGTTTTTTGTTTCTTTGTTTTTTGTTTTTTTCTGAAGAGAGAAGCAAGGAGGCACAAGGAGGCACAGAGACAGACTCCCGCATGTACCTTACCAGGGTCCACCCCGGCATGCCTCCCAGGGGGCGATGCTCTGCCCATCTGGGGTGTTGCCCAGTTGCAACCGGAGCCATTCTAGCACCTGAGGCATAAGACATGGAGCCATCCTCAGTGCCAGTGCCAACTTTGCTCCAATGGAGCCTTGGCTGTGGGAGGGGAAGAAAGAGAAAGAAAGGGGATGGGGGAAGGGTGGAGAAGCAGATGGGGACGCCTCTCCTGTGTGCCCTGACTGGGAATTGAACCTGGGACTTCAACATGCTGGGCTGATGCTCTACCTACCGCTGAGCCAACCGGCCAGGGCTGTGAAGATGTTTTAAAGGGATTTCATGACTGGATGAGTATCTGTGTGATTTTTGAAAACACTTCCAAGGAAGATTCTGTGATTTCTGCAGATGAAAACTACTTGACAAAGCAAGGTTTTTTGCTCATGTGTTTGAAGTGGATAACATACAAAGCGTCCTTTTGCCAGGTGCTGTGTATGTAAAACCTCGGGTCACCTGGAGAGTAAATAAAAATAATCTTAACTCCTCTGCCGTCCTCAAACTACTTTTGCCTTACGGAGGAACTGTTCCTAGATGTACCATACATTCTACTAAAGCAGCCAGTAAACAGTTTTCAGGACTCATTTTCTAGCCTGCCAAGACATATAATTAACAGCTCTCAGACGTGACTTGCAGGTTCTCGCGGCGGATATGCAGGAAAGCTATAGTATGAGATAAGGTTCTACTCTAGGATGTACAAGCCTTCCTACCTTGAGGTAACAATTGTCTCAGTTTTGAGATCCTGAGTGTTTGCTGTTTATCCTGTCTTCTGACCATCATACTTGAATCTTTTTCAGTATTTCCTTGTTCCTAAACTCTTATCTGATTTCTGATCACCTATTTTGCCTAAACTTTGAGATTCTGAATATTGCTAAGAATTCAATCAAGCATTCATTTGTTAAATATCTATAGTATCCCCCACGTGCCTGGAGTACTGTGCTGGACATTTTAGGAGCAACAAAAAGCCGTATGACCCTGGCAAGGGCTGACATCTGATGGAGAATATGAAACGTGGACAGAAATAGCTACAACTCACAGCACAATGTACTAAGTGCTATAGCAGAGTTACAAACCAAGTGCCATCAGCATTCAGAAGGAGATGAGATATTGCAGAAAAACGAGATGTGACTGCAAGAACAGCCCATAAAAGTCTGGTGTTATTGATGTGCTAATTTTTTTAAATCCTCAAATATTAAGGCATATAAAATATTAGACTTAAAGAAGGGGATAGCTGTGAATCAGGAAAAAGATTTCCTGGGGAAGCATATCTAATGTTCAACAGCAGAGAAATATCCAACATTAGCCCGAGGTGCTAATCAATGTCCAGTGTAAACTAGAGGGAGAAATCATCCCCACTGTGAACACAGTCATTTACTAAGTCAGCCAGAAAAGTTACAATTATGAAATTGGAACCACATTTACTGCTTAAATAAGTCTTTTTGGAGATTTAGTTTAGACTGAAAAAATTGTTCTTTAAAGAGTTCTGCTGGGTAATAGACTTCATCGGCACTTTATATTTTTAGCACCCTTTACAGTCACTCCCCATCCCAACCCCCACAGGAAGGTGACATCAGGGGGAGGCAGACTTTTTCGGTAAATGACCAGATAGTAAATATTTCAGGCTCTCATTCTTTAGGATTTCTGTCGCAAGTGCTTGACTCTGCTGTTTTGGCATGAAAACAGCCCTAGACAATACACATGTGAATAAGAGTAGTTATATGTGAATAAAATTTTATTTATGAATACTAAAAGTTGAATTTCATAAAATTTTCACGTGTCATAAAATATTATTTTTTTACATTTTTTTCACCCATTTAAAAATGTAAAAGTCTTTCCTAGCTTGTAAGCCACATTTGGCCAGCAGGCTATAGAGTTTGCTGACTTCTGGGTTAAATCAATCATGCTATTTACAAATAATAAAGTTAGTAGCAATTCAGTTTATTAATTTCAATGTATAGAGAAATAATAAAGCAATAGGAAAAAACCTGGGATTTTTACCCACTCTTTATAACATGATTCACAGCACAGGAAAATTATATATTACCTATAGATTTCAAGTCCCTGAGGCGTAACAAGTAAGTAATTTTTAAACTGTGTTTACCAAGATGGGTCCATGGTAAATGAAGCAATGATGTCTTGGGTTTCATTGTCTTTCTTAATTTTAATTTATAATGGTGATAATCTCTAAGTTTACAAAAATTTGCCTGTTTTAAAGGTTTTATAATTCATGTGATGAACCACAAGCTGCTACATATTTATCAGCACATAAATATTTCAGAAGAAATATGAACAGTTATTGATGTGGTTTAATGTCAGTGCAAGAGCAGAAAGATACTTGTTTGAGACCCCTGAAGGGTTTAGAGCTGAAAACAAGTGTCAAAGGAGAAGCTCTCCATGGTCCTTACTCTTCAGACAATTAAGCCTGTGGAAAGTGAGTAGGCACATGGTCCAAATTCTACAAAACCATGGAAAATTACACTAGGGTGAAATGCATTCATCAAATATAAAATACTTGAACAGGGCCATCCACTGAAGTAAAAAGGGGGTACATCTAGAACCTAAGTGAGAACAATTTCTCATTGGAAAAGTAGGGGTTTGTTTGATTGTTTGGGTGGGTTGGACAACAGTCTAAATTTTCATTTATTTACTCCTTCGATAGATATGGCCTGAATGATGTACAATGGTTCCCTTTCAAAAAAAATAAACAAATCAATAAAATCATGAGGAAAAGGAAAAGCCCTTCTCATTTCAAAGAGTGATCCAGAAATAATAACAAAAATTTAAAAAAAACTTTAAAATGTTTAGAAAAAAATCATGGTAGTAGGTCCCTAATAAAGGGGACACTTACATTGGAGACACAAGCCTCACATCTAAAAGGTGCTTTCTCTGCCTATCCCCCTTGGGGGGCTCACTGAGAGTGCTGGGGGAAGTCTGAGCTCGGCAGTGCCCCCACCCGTTTTCGGGCTCTCTCACCTTCTGTCCTCACTCCACCCATCTAGCAAGCTCCTTGTAGATTGAGGTCTTCCCAGATTTCTCTCTCTCAGCCCAGATGCATTCTGTCTTCTCCACTGAACAGCTCCTTCTTCCAAGCTCATTCTCACAAATACCTGCCCTGATGGCTCTCCCATCATGTCTAGAGTGATAATTTCTTCCTTTATGCTTCTACTTGACTTCATTCTCACCTCTTTTAGAGCACTTAGGAAGAACTGCTCTGTTTAGTTTGTTTATCTCCTTTATAGAAGAGAATCTCCCTAAGGCATGGGTAGGAGTGTCTTTAATTTCCATATCCCTGAGGACATGCTGGTGCCTGAGGCCCATTCACAACTCAATAAACATTGGTTGCATGAATCAATGGCCAATGAGTCCTCTCAGGTCTCTACCCTCCTGCAGCAGTAAGAATATAGACTCAAGGTAAGGATGGTAAGTAATTCTAACATTTTATTCATTCAGACATTTATTTAGCATGTGCCAGGCATTGTTCTGGGAGCCTGAGATACATGAATGAGCAGAGTAAATGAAAATCCTTGCCCTTTGAAGAGCTCACATTCTAGCTGGGGGCAGACATTAAAAAAACATGACAAATAATGAAATAGCATGCTTTGTTAAAAGGTGATAAGAGGTAGAGGGAAAAGATCTACCCTATTCCCCCATGTATAAGAGGCACCTTAATTTTGGGGCCTGAAGTTTGAAAAACAATGTGTTATATAAAGTTATTGAACTCAAGTTTTATTCATCATAAAATGCATACAACTCCTCATCACTGTCAAAACTCCCATCCAATAGCTTGTCCTCATCCATGTCTGATGACAAATCACTGTCTTCAACAATGAGCACAAAACAAACATGAAAAAGTGAAAGTGCAAGTAAAAAAAGTCTACAACCACTGTATGAGACGCACCCAGTATTTAGACCCCACATTTTCCGGAAAAAAAGTGCATCTTATACGTGAGGAAATATGGTAAGTAGAGCAGGGTAAAGGGGACTGGGATGTGTGAGTTATGATTTTAAATTGTATGATCAGGGAGATAGAACCTGCCCAATGGACAATGAGAAGTTTCTATTTGGGCAAGGACTTTCAGAAGGAGAGTGAATTAGACATGAGAAAATGCGTGGATAGGCACTCCAGACAGACGAAACATTCAGTACAAAGACTCTAAAGCAAGGAGGTCAGTGAGGTTGGCTAAGAATGAGTTACAGAGACCCATGTGTGGATAGAAAGTGAGGGAGAAAGTTCATGAAAGCCTTGTAAACCAATATAATGACTTCCACTCTGAATAAGCCAGGGAGCCACTAGAGGATCTTGAGCCAAGGAGCAAAATGACCTTAGTTACGTCTGGCTTCTATTTGAAAAAGATCACTTTGGCATTTTTTTTTTTTTACAGGGACAGAGAGAGAGTCAGAGAGGGATAGATAGGGACAGACAGACAGGAACAGAGAGAGAAGCATAAATCATTAATTTTTCGTTGCCATTGCGACACCATAGTTGTTCATTGATTGCTTTCTCACACGTGCCTTGACCGCGGGCCTTCAGCAGACCCAGTAAACCCGTGCTCGAGCCAGCGACCTTGGGTTCAAGCTGGTGAGCTTTTAGCTCAAGCTAGTGACCTTGGGGTCTCGAACCTGGGTCCTCCGCATCCCAGTCCAACGTTCTATCCACTGCGTCACCGCCTGGTCAGGCCACTTTGGCTATTTTGTTGATGATTGAGTGTTGGGGTCTATGGTAGAAGCAAGGGGATCAGTTAAGAGGCTACTGCTATAATTTGGATAAAATATGCCAAGAGCTTATACCAGGGTTATACATGGGGGGAAATGGTTGGTCCCAGTTACCGGTAGGTATATTTTGAAGCTAGAGATCCAAAATCTTTGTGATATAAATGGGATGTGTAAAGAAAGACAAATCAAGCATTAGTCCAAGGTTTTTTACCTAAAAGACTGAAATAAGAGAAGCAATATAAGTATTTGGTCTTATCTAAGGGCTGTATTTCACTTACCCTTTTATTAAATAAGGTAAAGATATAACAGCATGGCTACCCATGTGGAGACAATATAATGCAGAAGAAAGATTAGGAAAGAGTGCTATGTAGGGGTATCATTCCAAGGGTTAGCCTCTGAGTCTTCTACCTCCCCATCTTAACCCTTTTTCTCCAGAACTGCAAGAATTTTCCTGGCTGGCTCACTTGTCCAGACTTAAAAAGAATTGTGCGATAGATTTTAATGGTAAACAGTTTAATTGTAGTAGAGTTTAAAGAAACTCAAATAAGCTTAGCTACATCATTAAAATGATAATGAGGAAGATGTTGATGCTGATAGTGTTTGTAACATTTGCCTTTGCTGCACACTTCCTAGAGGAGGAGAGTGCCAGTGTCAGGAGGATGGCCTTAGTCACCTATGTAAGCTGTTAACGTCTTTTGGGGCTAAAATATTTCTGGAGCTATCTGCCAAACTACATCCAAAAAAGTAAATGCATTCCATGCAATTGAATGATTATAATTGGGAAACCTCTGGGAATGGAAAACTTTCTCCTCTGTGAACTGATGCTATATTTACAAATATTGAGATATGGAACATATGAATAAATAAAGTAATATAATTCTCTATAAATTGAGTTCCTATATCCCAGTTCTCAGTCTATTATATCAAATCCTTAAAAATTACTTTAAATGTCTTTGTGGGTTTTTTGTTTGTTTGTTTTTTGTGACAAAGACAGAGACAGAGACAGAGACAGAGAGATGGACAGAGAGGGACAGACAGGAAGAGAGAGAGAGATGAGAAGCATCAGTTCTTCGTTGCAGCACCTTAGTTGTTCATTGGTTGCTTTCCATGTGCGCCTTGACTGGAGGGCTACAACAGAGCAAGTGACCCCTTGCCCAAGCCAGCAACCTTGGGTTCAAACTAGTGACCTTGGGCTTCAAGCCAGAGACCTTTGGGCTCAAGCAGCAACCATGGGGTCATGTCTATGATGCCACACTCAAGACAGCAACTCCCCACTCAAGCTGGTGAGCCCACACTTAGGCCAGGTTGAACCTGAGCTCAAGCCGGTGACCTTGGTGTTTAGAACCTGAGTTTTCTGCATCCTAGTTTGACTCTCTATCAACTGCACCACCTTCTGGTCAGGCTAAATGTCTTTGTTTTCACAAAATTGTGTGTGTTGAGTATTGTTTTTTTTAAAAAAAGCTGGTATTGAAAATATATTTAATGCATTCCTTTGTGTCCTTAAGATATTTTTGAGCAATTCAGGATGATTTGAAAGCTCTTTAAAAATGGACGAGAACTCTACTAGAAAGTATATATTTCACAGTATCATTAAATATTTATTAAGCAGCCACTACATACAAAACTCTGTAGTGGTGGCTGAGAGGACAATGATTTTCTAAAACTTAGACTTGATTTTTTTTAAAGAAACACTTTCAAAACTGAGTTTTCATTCTTTCTCAGTCATGTCTAGAGTATTTTCATAACTATGGCCTAACAGAAAGTAAAGATTATCCATCTAATTTTGATAAAATCTAAACTCTTTAACATGACTTACAAGCCTTTATAATTGAAAGATTTCCACCTAGTTTTCCAGTTTTAGCTCTCATTCCCCTTCTCCTTGAACCATCCTGAACTTTCTTTAGTTCTAATATGTTATGTCATCACCCCAGCCCTTGTGCATTGTAGATTCCTCTACCTGAAATCGACCATGGCCAAGTGAAAGAAAATGCATTCACTTATTTTTTTTTATTTGTTTAACAATTATCACAGAGCAAATATGCACTTTAAAAATAGGCATTGTAAACATATCAAACAGTTTCCTGATTTCTGACAGTTCTCTGTATATAAGCCATAACTCAGATTCATTTGCTTTCTAGTTGTAGCAATAGGGCTACAGTCGCGTTCCACAACAAATAGAGAGAGCTTTCTTCGTTGCCCTTTAAGAGGAATAGAATTAGATTATGTCTCTTATCAAGAGACCCAATTGTCCAAAATAAAAATATTTTGAGATAGAAAAACTGGGAAATCCAGTTATTTTGCAATCATCAACAAACAGGATACATTGCTGGTGTGATCAAGTCCCTCAGTTGTTTTATATTTTTATGGCAAAACTAATCTGATCAGTTCTTTCTTACTTTTCTTTTTAACTTGTTATATGATTTTTCAATGGTGGGTTTATTGACAAATATAGCAATATAAATACAAAGAGAGTTATACTGAAATATCATCTCTACATACTTAATAACCAAGAATGTGCATGTTAAAAAAAACTAGTGTAAGGTAATCTTCTTATGCAGTAAGGTAGATCCATGAAATAAAACATTGTTAGTTTATGAGTTTACTTTACCAAACACTTTTATTCATACCTGAAAACATTTTAGTTAGAGTATGTAGGTGTCAAATAGTGCTACACAACTACTAATTTTTTTCTATGTTTTTATAGCCACAAATAGGAATAATATCTACTCCTCTTTCAGAGTAAAGGGAAAAGTTCCTTTTAAAATATTTTACAAATATTGAGAACCATGCAAGTACTACTGTACAGAGATAGACTTTAGTTCTGAATTCCACTTTTCTTTTAATTGACAGTATTTCGTTCTTTTATTAGCAATTGGATTCCAAAATACAGGAAGCTCTATCAAAAGTATCTAATGTCAAAGTTCTGTTTAGGCCTTTAAAATTTTTTTTATTACAAATTTCAGGTACTTTAAGAAAGGTTGATAGTTTTATTACATTAGTTATTTCTGCATTGTTGGGGAGAAAAAAATTTAAAGCCATTTACAAGGAGAAAATAGTTCAGGGATAAATTATTTCTTTAAAGATGGGAAAGAGTTCTTAAGGAAATGCATATTTAGGAATCTCATTTAGTTGATAGCCAGTTTGCTTCTAATCTCTCTTAGTATATGTTTGAAGGAAATAGAGTTCATGGAATGAATCATGCAGTCAGATGCACTTGTTTTGCCAATGGAACCAGAAAGTCTCAAGTCTGCCACACACTCTTCATGTCACTTAAGCCACTTAAGAAAGTCCCTTAGCCTCTGAACATCAGTTTTTCATTTGTAAACTGGAGATAATGCCCCTGGCTAGATGATTCAGTTGGTTAGAGCATCATCCTGAAGTGCAGAGATTGCTCTGGTTCAATCCCCAGTCAGGGTACATATAGAAACAGACTGATGTTCCTGTCTCTCTCTCTCTCTTTCTTCCTCTCTCTAAAATCAATAAAATAAATATTTTAAAAAGTAACAAACAAACAAACAAACCTGGAGATAATAGTGCCTTTTTGTGTTCTTGTTCTCTTTTCACATGTATATGTATTAAATCCTTTATTAGGTTATAAGATCCCTAAAGGCACAATGAGCCTACCACATCCTCTTTCTACATTGTTCTCTTGATTACATGTGACTAATGGACACTCAAAAAGGTTTTATTGATAGCTATTCTCCTTTTCAGTTCAGAATAATAAGCAAATATTCACCATTGTCAAAAGTCTCTTTTTACCTATTCTATGCCCAAATATACCTATTGTAACTTATACTTATTTCCACATGTTCTGCCCTCTAAAGTCATGAGGAATTGGCAGGTCAACATTGAATTAACCAAAGTTTTTATCATTGTCACCAAATTGTCTTCAGCTGCAAGGCAGAATCCTTGGTTTTCCATCTCAATCTGTCCCTCTTACAATCCAAAACGAGCAGAATTAGCTACATCCTCAGTTGCAGGAAGGAAGGAGTGACTGCTGGCTCACTAGATATTCCTAGAGCCATGAGTTCAAGGGGAAAGTCTGCCTTGTGTGGGCAACTGTGAGGAATGTCTTGCAGCAACATAAAATGCTTAGAGGAAATATGGACAAAGAGGAAATAAGGCATGGCTAAAACACCAGAATCAAAAGAAAGTGAAAGTAGTCCTGGCCTGCTGCTGGGCAGAGGTTGCGGGTTGGATCCCCGGTCACAGCACATACAGTAACAGATCAATATTTCTGTATCTCTCTCTCTCTCTCTTTCCCCCATCCTCTGTCTCTCTCTCTCTAAAATCAATAAAATAAAATGTAAAAGCGAAAGTGAAAGTACAATTCCCAACGTTCTGATAGTCTCTTAAAAAACTGATGAGACCCTGGTCCTTATCAAAAAGTCTTTGCCTGACCAGGCGGTGGTACAGTGGATAGAGTGTCGGATTGGGATGCGGAAGACCCAGGTTCGAGACCCCGAGGTCGCCAGCTTGAGCGCGGGCCCATCTGGCTTGAGCAAAAGCTCGCCAACTTGGACCCAAGGTCACTGGCTCGAGCAAGGGGTTGCTCGGTCTGCTGAAGGCCCACGGTCAAGGCACATGTGAGAAAGCAATCAATGAACAACCAAGGTGTCGCAATGGCAACAAAAAACTAATGATTGATGCTTCTCATCTCTCTCCGTTCCTGTCTGTCTGTCCCTATCTATCCCTCTCTCTGACTCTCTGTCCAAAAAAGTCTTTATTTCAGTGGTTCTTAACCTGGGTTCTGTCAAACCCTAGGGGTTCGATGAGTCGGTCTCAGGAGTTCGGAGAAGCCTCTGCCGCGGAGGCCAGAATAAAGTAATACCGTAATTTGTTGTGAGTTCATGCACTTTGTTGGTTTTGTCCTTTGAGCAAGGTGATGTTCATGCATGGCTCATTTTGTGCACCAGTAAAAAAACATATACCTATGTCTTGAATTTGGGGAAAAAATCATATTTTATTTATCACTAAAGAAGGGTTTGGTGAATGAGCGTATGAAACTGGTGGGTTCGGTACCTCAAAAATGGTTAAGAACCACTGCTTTATTTAATAAGTAAGTTGGCATTAGCTGCTAATAAAAAAAAACTTTAAAAGCTGAAGGGATGGTGAGGAAGGGATGGTTGCCTCTCGGTCTTCCTCCTTGGATCCTATAATGTGCCTACCTGATCTGCCCCCGGCTCAAAGTAATTAATTCTATATTCTTTTCATCAGGTTTTTAATAAGCGAGCCCAGCTCAACGTACCTTTAGGTTTAAAGAGAAATATCTTCAGTCTAAGACCTCTCTCAGTCTTTGCCGATATGATGTGGTTTTCACTAAAGGTCCCTACGAGGGCTCAGCAATCCTCAGGCTCCCTGTAAACACGTGTGTCTGCAGACAGCTCCCGCACACCCTGAATTTCAGCACCGCCGCCTCTGGATAGCACCCCGCTGGCCCGCCGATTGGGCCTCCCTTCACTCATTCATCCCCAGTCTACTCGTTCTCTTCTCGTTTTCCTTTGTGACAGGAAAAAAAAAAAAAAAAAGCTACTCCAACTTCTAACCTGTCTTCATGCCTGCTTCTAAAGTGACCTCGGCGCGCGTCCCTCATGGTGTAAATGCGCTCGCTCCCAAGCCTTTGGGTTCTGCCCCAGCAGCAGCAGAACGCGTGGCTTACCTACCGGTGGCCAGTGATCTCCTACACTCATAAATTGCCTTTCCCTTACCCCTGCTAGTCGCAAACCAGCAGCCAGGATACCCCGCTCACTCGCTCTCTCTCTCCAAGCTCCAAACCTCCAAGAAACAAACGGCGCAACAATAAGCTATTTCCCGGCTCCAACACGGGCGCAGGCGCACACACGCAGGTGCGCGCACGCGCGCGCGCGAACACACACACACACACACACACACACACCACATACATACACACACTTGCACGCCGCAAACCTCCCGGGTGCCATCGCCGCCTTGGGCAGAGCCTTAGCCAACTTGGGTCCGGATCCATCAACACCGGCTAGCAAACGAACGCCCGCAACAGCCTCCCCGCCCCCTCCTCTTCCTGGGCAGTGGGTCTCCGCAGCCAAGCCCAAGCTGGCCAGTCCCCCTACCCCAACCCATTCATTCAGCAGTCCACCTCCCTCAGGCAAAAGACGTTACACTACCCTCAAGTGTTTCGCCCCTGAGCCTCCTTAATCATCGTCCAAAACCTAAATTAATCTTGAAGCCCCAGCCCAGTTACTGGTGTGTTGTGAATGTGTGTTTGTGTCTCAGATGCACATACATCATTTAACTCCTTCTAGCTTTCTGCCCAGCCTAAACAAACAGCACGTTATCTCCAACCCCTCCTCCTCCCTTCTCCGCGCTCCAACCTCTGCCCCATCCTGATTTTCATCAGCCAAGTAGCCAAAACACCGCACAGCCGCACCCCAGTTCTCGAACCTCGATCTCCCACCCAGTCCGAACGAACCAACACTCACCTTCATCCCTTCCCCTCCCCCACCCATTGGCCCCCCACTAGCCGGGTCTGGTCCCGGCAAGTGATGTCTGCGTCCCCTTCCGGGAGCCCAGAAGAGAGAGTCTGACCTCCGACCAGCTGGATCAGCCAGCGCATTCCTCCGAAGGGCCACACGCCTCCCTGTTCAGTCGCCCTGGAAAACCCAGGTGCTGGGGAAAGGAGAGAGACAGAAGCAACCTCCGGGGGTGTGTGGGAGGACTCACCGAACATCTGAATGTGCCCTTTGGTGATGGGATTGAAGCTGCCGCAGGCAAGCAAGATAACGTGGGTCTTGGTGGTCTCCGTCATGGTGCGGGTGGGCCCCTCGCGCTGGTCCAGGGGTCGCTTCTCTTTTTGTGTCTCGATGTCTGCAGAGGGAGAAAGGAAGGCGAGGCTCCGGCGATGGATGCTGTGGACTCCAAGGAGCCGCTCTAGACGCAAACCGCGTCACTCTCTGCGTCCTCTTAACGCTTGCGTCTCCGGCAAGATCCGAGACTGCTTTTGTACTGTTCTGCTCGGTCCTTCTCCTTTCTGTCTAGCTTATTTTGCGTCTCTTGTCCTTTGTTTCTCTAGCCCCTATCCCACCGCACTCCATCACGCTTTCTTACTGTTTATCTACGACACAAAATGTGGTGCCCAAGTCCAGAACCACAAAGACTTGCAGTATGGTGTGAGTTCTTTCTGTCTCTTACCCCTTTCTGACTTACCTTTTCTCCCGGATTCTAACATTTTCCTGTCCACATCTACTTTCTCTAACATTCCCAACTCCAAAAGTGTTTGATCTTAACAGCTTCTTTTTCTCTTCCTCAGAATTTAAAGTGAGAAACGACAAGTGTTCATTTCAGCAGTATTTAATTCTGCCTTTGTTTTCGCCCCTTATCTGATAATTTTGAACTGTTGAACTGAGCCAAGAAATAGGGGAAACCTCCATCTTTCCCCTGGTCCTGTTTGTGGTTTGAAGCAACGCTATCAGATTGGCAGAGCATGGATGGGGCACAATCAACCATTAGAAAACATCTGATTTCACCTAAGCTACCGAAGATGAGACAAGGATTTGCCCATTCAGCAAATGTTTTTTGGGTGGTCACTGCTGTGTTAGACTGCGTTGTAAACCTTGCTGATAAAGCAAAGTCCCTGTCTTCATCAAGTTTACATTCTACTGAAAGGAGATAGACAATACACCAACAGACAAAATATCAGATAGCAATTGTGCAATGCTCAATAAGTGGATGCAATTTACTCTCTGATGGTGAGTGGAGGAAAGGGACCATTTTATATTAAGTACTTAGTTAGGGAAGTCCTCTCTGAGCAGGTCAAATTCAAACTGAAACCTAAATGACAAGGGAGTTGCTGGTACACATATTTCGAGACAGGTAAGGATTTATTGTGCTCAGAGAAAGGAATGAAGGCCAGTGCGACTAGAATATATGAATAAAGAGGAAAATCCTGAGAAGACTGTATTTGTGATCAGGAGCCAATAAAGTAAGGCTTATGGGTCAGGGTAGGGTTCGGATGTATTTCTTTGTAACCATTTTTTTTAAAAATGTATTTATATATTTTAGCTAGAGAGAGGACAAGAGGGAGGGAGAGAGAGGAATTAATTTGCATTCATTGGTTTTAGAGAGAGAGAGGACTAGCAGGAGGGAGGGAGAGAATGAGTGAGAGAGAGAGAGAGAAATTAATTTGCATTCATTGGTTGATTCTTGTGTGTGCCCTGATGGGGGCTCAAACCCACAACCTTGGCTTATCAAGAGGATGCTCTAACCAACAGAGCTACTGTGCTAACAGGCCAGGGCCTGGGTGTTTTTTCTAAATAGAATAGTTTAAAGAGGAATTGAATAAGAAAACCATTGGAGACCTTCCACACTGGGGAATGCTTCTAAGTGTCATCACACTGGGACCCAAGTTCCAAGAAGACAGAAGCTCCTTTGTTAGGGACCTTGTCCTATGTATCTCTTTATCTGGCTGTTGTTTGTATCATTTAATGTCTTTTGTAATAAATGGGTTATCTAGTTTTAAAAAAATAGGACACCATTGAAGCTTTTAAGCAAAGGAATGATTAGCAATTAACATTTTTTTTTTATAAGACCATTCTGGCTGCTAGGTGGGAAATAGGAAGACAAGGAAAGCATTTTGAAATTGCTGGTAGGAGTCTAAGCAAATGAAGTGGTCCTCATTCTAGGATTTATAGAGGTGATGTCGGTGAGAAGCAAATGTTCTCAGGAAGTTTTGTAAACAGAGTTTATAGTCTTTGCAGATAGGTTAGATTTGGAGGATGAGGGAAAGAGAAATCTAGGAAAATGTTTAGAAATTTGGCTTAAGCAAATGAGTAGGCAGAGATTGAGAAAGATGGGAAAGAAAGTTTGAAGAGTGAGCAAGTGTTCTATTTGATATAATAGATAGACCTAATAATTCTTCTGTTTAAAAATGGCCTTTTACCCTGGCTAGTTGACTCAGTGGTAGAGCATTGGCCTGATGTTTGGATGTCCTGGGTTTGATTCCTGGTCAGAGCACACAGGAGAAGTGGCCATCTGGTTCTCCACTGCTTCCGCTCCCCTCCCCCCACTCTCTCTCACCCTCCCTCAGTGATGGCTCTATTGGTTTGGTTCTAGCGCACTGGCCAGAGCGCTGAGAATGGCTCCTGGAGCCCCCACCTCAGGTGCTAAAAATAGCTTGTGAGCATGGCCCCAGATGGGCCAAACGTCCTCCACAGACGGGGGTTCCCCGGGTGGATCCCGGTCAGGGTGCATATGGGAGTCCGTCTCTCTATCTCCCCTCCTCTCACTTGGAAAAGAAGGGAAAAAAAGGCCTTTTAAAACATTGACATACAATTGACATGCAACATTGTATTAGTCTTAGGTATACGTAATAATTCTGAACAAAAGGTCCACAAGTACAAACATTTACCTTTTCTGGACTTCATGATTCTTGGGTAAATTGCTACCCTCTATTAGGGGATTAGTTATTGTTATCCAAGAGCATATAATAGGCATGCAATAAATATTTGTTAAATTATGCTAAATAGCAAATCAGCCTTAATATGCATAAAATTTCTAGTTTAAATACAGGAGTCCTAAGAATTGCTGTATATTGATAATGGTGTTAATATCTTCCCTGGCCTGACCAGGTGGTGGCACAGTGGATAGAGCATTGGACTGGGATGCGGAAGACCCAGGTTTGAGACCCCGAGCTCACCAGCTTGAGCGCGGGCCCATCTGGCTTGAGCAAAAGCTTGCTAGCTTGCACCCAAGGTCACTGGCTCCAGCAAGGGGTGGCTCGGTCTGCTGAAGCCCCGCGGTCAAGGCACATGTGAGAAAACAATCAATGAACAACTATGGTGTCGCAATGGCAACGAAAAACTGAGAATTGATGCTTCTCATCTCTCTCCGTTCCTGTCTGTCTGTCCCTATCTATCCCTCTCTCTGACTCTCTCTCTGTCCCTGTAAAAAAAAAAAAAAAAATATATATATATATATATATATATATATATATATATATATATATATATATATATATATATATATATATATATATATTCCCTGATGTGAAATGCAGATGAGTAGGGTAGAAAAAGCAAATGTTGACTTGGGTATGAATCAATGACACTACCTGGCAATTAACATAATTATAGTTAAGCAATAAACATTTATTGAGGTCTGTCATGTGCCAGACACTTGATTTAGGGGCTCAGAACAAAGTTTCTGCTTTGATATAGCTCACATTTTAGAGGGGAAAACAGACCATTAACAAAAGGAATAAACCTAATGGTAATAAATACCATAATGAGAAAGGAAGCAGAGTAAGAAGAGAAGAGAAATCCTTTTAAGGTGATCAGGAATGGTGTCTCTGATAAGAAGGTATTTGAGCAGGGACCAGAAGGAATTAAAGGAATGTGTCACTTGTTAATTGTATGGCTTTGGACAAATCATTCACTGCTAAGTTTATTTTGTCAACTGGAGATACATGCTCTGTGTACTATACAGGGGTGCAGTATGAAACAAATAAGACCAGGTGTGAGTAAATGACTTTTTAAAAAGCAAATTGTCAGCTTTAGGTCAAACTTCAAAGATGTTATATGCAAAACATATATTTTTTGGTGTTTAGACTTTTTTTTTGGTGACAGAGACAGAGAGAGGGACAGACAGGGACAGACAGGAAGGAAGAGAGATGAGAAGCATCAATTCTTTGTTACGGCATCTTCGTTGTTCACTGACTGCTTTCTCATATGTGCCTTGACCAAGGGTCTACAGCAGAGCGCGTGATCCCTTGCTCAAGCCAGCGACCTTGGGCTCAAGCTGGTGAGTCTTGCTCAAACCAGACGAGCACATGCTCAAGCTGGCAACTTCGGGGTTTAGAACCTGGGTCCTCCACATCCCAGTCCTATGCTCCATTCACTGTGCCACAGCCTGGTCAGGCTAGACTTTTTTTTATTGATGGCTTTATCAAAGATGTTTTTGAAAGTCCCAATCTTAGAGGATAATGGGAATGCATGAATAGTATGGAGATATATATATCTCCATACCAATGAAAACAAATAACCAAAAACAAGCTAACAATGAATTCAATGAATTTATTTTCAGTTAATATTCCAAGGCTGACTTACAGAAATAGGAATGTCAACTCTTACATAATACATGTACCTTAATATATATAGCAAGCTATTCTTAGGCATGCTTATTTTAACTTAGGCAATATAATTTGGTCCAATATTTCAACTTTCCAACACCTGGGTAATTGCTCTAGGCTGAAAAGGAATGAGAATCAGTCCTCCACAGCCTAAATCTTGCAATCTGCTCCAGCCAGCTCAGTTTCCAAATGGCTCAAGGCAGACAGTCCAACCCACAACTTTTCCTGCTATAAATATCTGTTCTGATGGGCAGGCTTATATGTCTGTTAGGTCTATATGAAATGTGCATGGGTAAAGTCTAGCAGTGTGGGTATTTATGCTCACTTATATCCCTATTTACCCAGTCTGGATTAATCATCCATTTGCATCACAAATCAGGGTGAAACCATTCCATGCTTATGAAGCTGAATTCCAAATTAATATAAAGGATCATCCTCTAAAGGAAGCGCAAAAAGGCACACAGACAGATGTGGCTCCTTCAGTCTCTGAGAGCAAGTCAGATATTGAATATTTATTTTATGTTTTCCTGGTTAAAAAAAAATATTACTCTGAGAAATAACACAACTCTCTGGGATTCTCTACAGCTCTCTGTATTTGCTTAGTCCTCTCTCTTTTGCTTTCTCCACTTCTCTAAGATAAACATCTTCAGGGATACCGCTAAAATGATTAGCATTACTTTCCCCGTCTTCTTCAAAAGCAAACATTTTTATAGTCGTGGAGTGAAAAATGTCCCTAGATCAAAATCCACCTTCCTTCAAGATCTAAATCCCCCAAATCTCAACTCAGATTTATTATTTCTCTAATTATTCAAATCATATTTCACAGGTGAAAGATATTTTCCAAATTTAGAACCTGGTTAGCAATTATAAACAGCAGAGCAATCCTACCGGTACCACGGTAGTATAAAGGTCTGTAATCAATAAGTATCATATGCCATTAAGAATAACAAACTTCTTCCACTAACTCAGATATTTACTGATTTATTCATCATAGCTTCTTTCAGAGATTGGGAGCAGGGGCGTGTAAAAATAATTTTCATCTTGTGACTAAAGAGTTCACTACTTATAAAATTTTCCCAAGAGCAAAAATAGGAGATAGAAAAATCAGTTCTATCAGACATAGAAGGATGATAATTGATAAGAAGTCAAAGTAGTCCTTGAAATGACATGTAAGAATATCTCTGCCTCCCTTCTTGAAGTCACCCAAGTGGAAAACATATTCAGCTCAAGGAAGTCTTGAATAAAAGTCAGGGAACTTAAAATACAAATTTTTTTTCATTATGTTAATACCTCACAATTTGGTTGAGTCAGATCTAACCTAGAATTTAATCGCATGACTCCCCACATTTATGAGATGTAGAAATTAACAGTGATGCAGCCGAGCCACTCGGAAATTATGCCAGTAATAACCAATTTCAAAGGAAATAAAGGCATAAAAAAAATTTACACCAGCTGGACCTGTTGGTTTAGGCTTCATGGCCATATTCATTCCACTGCTGGCTTTGAGGTGACTGAAGGTTGGTAGCTGTTCATTTTTAGATTTTATGAGCTTCTTGTATTACTTGGGACTATTTCAGAAATCCATAGCAGACACCCCATTCAAAGTAGTTTAAGTCAAAGAGAGAATTTATTAATCTATATGATTGGAAAGTTGTTTTGTATTGTTTTGAGAGGGTCGGCTGGGGGAGGCACAAGGGGAGGCCCAGGTGAGGCTCAGGGAAACAAAGTATATTATTCTCACAGATCCTAGAGACAAGAGGTATGACATGCCACATAGGACCACGTACAAGAGCACCAGGTTGGTCAAGAGGCAGAAGGCAGGAGTGAGAGAACTTGGGCCACCATGTTTATCATGGTTTCCACAGAAAGGGCAAGGCCAGGCAGGGTGAACAGTTTAGGACTGGCTAATCTGAATAATTTTGGAGGCTTTGGGCTATTTAGTGGTTCCTAGTTGCCTGATACTTGGGCCTAAGATGACTAAGGCAGAGAAGTATTGCCTCCTGGAATTTATGGGCCAGATAGTAGAGGTCTAACTCTGGATTCATTTGCATATTCAAGGTATGCCATTTGCACGGCCCTTTATTATCTCTAAAAATTGGCTAGCATCATAATATATAGGGGGGAATATATGTATTTATTATATATAATGTTTTTAGAAGTCTAAAGGCAGATCTAGCTTTAGGTACAACTGTATCCAAGAGTTCAAATAATATCAGCAAGACCCCATTTCTTTTCCCACCATCTCTCAGTCCACTTTCCTTTGTGATTGCTTTATCTTCAGATGGGTGCTCTCTACATCAGAGCAAAGTGGCTCCTGGCACCCTCAAACAACATTGCCCTTACAGATTATAATCCCATTGAAAGAGGGTACATCTTTCCCAGGAATGCCAGTAAAAGTCTCCAGGACTTTTACTTAGTCCTGCACTGATCCTGTGCCCATCCCTGATCCATCTGTCCCGCTCTCCTTCTCCCACACCTTCTCCCTCTCTCTTTCGTTTCCCTCCACATGGTTTGCTGTCTGTGCTGTTTCTCAGCATCATTTTTCTCTCTGTATACAAGCTTCTCTGGAAGATTCTTGGTACCTGCTGCTCCATAGGAATGATTTGGATTTTTATGACCCAAATTAAGCCACAGACTAAACATGGCCTCCGGTTCTCACATCCACTGACCTCAGCTTCTGTGTCTGGGTACAGTCTGTAGAGGAAGTAGGCTGTTAGCTCAGCTTGAGTCAGGTGACCAGCTTGGTCCACACATCAGGGACCAAAAAAAGGTCTGCCTCAGCCCGTTTTCAGTTGGGGTTGTAAGGGGTTCTAATACCCCAAACACACCCCAAAAGTAAAACCATAAAAAACAGGTCCAAGAACTAGAAGAGGAATGGTGAGGATGGTGTGACATGATATCTTTCATTACCCTTAAGATGGCTTTTAGAGAAGTAGCTCAGATCACAAGCTTATTCTAATAAGGGAAAGGATAGTGATTGCTAAACTACACTACAGAATTTGACAGCCAGCAAACCAAATGCCAAATGCAAATATGGTCACTGCTCCATATTTTTTTTCCCACATGGCCCTAAATTTGCAATATTAATATCTCCATTATGTTAAATAATTAACATGGGGCATATGCTTCCGGAGGCCGTTTCTACAGCACTGATCTGTTAGCTAAGAAGATAAATTTGTTAAAAGATAGTTATTTCCTAATTAAAGTAAATAAATAAAAAAGTAAGACAAAAGAAGAAGGATGGGTAGTATAACATAAAAAGGATACTTTACTCTCCAGGCAATTACCTACTTCCAAATAGCTCCAGGATTATTCTGTTTTTCTTTCTCTTTCTGCCACTTCCTCAAGTTCAGGCAACCGTTTTCTCTCTCTTTAATTATTGAAGAATTTTCCGTATTCCAGCCAAAGAGACTTTTTTCTAGAATATAAATCAGATCAGATCACTCTGGCTTTGGCTCCTTCAATGGCTTGCCAGTGCCCTCAGAATAAAATTCAAATTCTTAAACATTTTTCAAGTCCCTTCATGATCTGGTTCCTAAGTGCCCCCCAGCCCCCCTACTTCCTTTACTCTAGCCACACTAAGCTTGGTTTTGTCATCAGTTGGGGCATGTTCTCTCTTAGCCAATGAATGCCGACTTAATTTACTTCAGAGCCTTCTGTGAGTCCCCAGGGTCTGAGTGAATGCCCCTCCTCACACATGCCATTTTTCTTGTAGCACGTCATCATCACAGTGTCCTGTATTGTCATTGCTTTTGATTTGCTTCTACCTTTTACCAACACTTATTCAGAACCTACCATGTACCAGGCAGTGTGCTTAGCACTCTGCATCCGTTACCTCATTTAATTTCCACTATATCTCAAGTAAGTGGGGCCTTTCATTCTATCTGTCATTACAGCTGAGAAAACTGAGACCTGGAGAAGTTACATAACTTGTTCAAGCCACACAACTAATAAGTGGTGGAGGCAGGCTTTGAACCTGGGAAGTCAGCCACACACTTCTAAACACACTCCTGCTTTCCCAAAACCTCCATGAAAGCAGGAACAGCTTCTATCTTACTCATTGTTACACATCTCCAGTGTCTATCACAGTCTGGCATATAGCAAGGGTTCAAAACCCACTGCTTTAATAAATGTAGAATGGTTTTTATGACTAGCTCCACTTACTATGCATAACATTTTATTCCTATTCTGAGTTAGATGTCTTAAAAACTAAGAAAAGGACTGCCCCAAATAAATCCTAACAGCTATTATCAGGCCTGTAACTGTAAGATCTGTGCACCTTTTCTTTCCCTCTCCCCTCCGGCTCTCTTTTAGACCATGTCTGTGTTGTTCACTCTGTAAGGAGTGGAGTCACTCCCTTGAGCAGGTTATTATCAGCAGAGAGTAGACATCCATTTCAAAAGCTTTCTGTGTATGTTCCTGCACAGTAGGGCTGAGAAAGTTAGATGTCACATATATCAGATTCCCTTGCAACTAGATGTTTGGGTACTAGTTCAATTCTACCAGGACATTGCCCTTGTGTGAGACTTGGAAGGCAGAAATGAGGTGAAGGTCATCTTACCATTGTTTTTGCTGCTAAGCAACACTACTGACCTGAGTTTGAAGCAAAAACCTGCATTCCAGTAGTCCCCAAATTTTAGACACTGGAGTCATGGACATTGAGAGGCAGGTTGACCGCTGAACACTGGACTACAGCTGTCGTGGTGTGCCCTTGACATCTAGAGTCTATGGATGGCCCTAAACTTCAGTTGCTTTAGCTCTTCCAATGAATTTTGCAAGCATTTAATTCTCTGTAATGAATCCCTTTCTGCTGGAAATACCTAGAGCTCTTTCTGTTTCCTGAATTGAAACCTGACACGCCCTCTTAAATGCTGTATCTAGCTGTACCCATTTTTTGTGCAGCCAAGAGCAAATTATATGTAAATGCAGATACTTTGGAAATGTAAATATGCAATGAATAAGACATTGGGTGACAGGAATGAGCATAATGGCTGAAAGAATTATAGGTTGTGTGTATTTCACAGGTAGTGGAAGGGAGATGGTGGGAAGAATGAATCAAGCAGAAAGATAGATGAGGACTAGGAAGAGAGAGAGAGAGAGAGAGAGAGAGAGAGAGAGATGCAGAGAACCCTAGGGTTCTACAAGGAAATAGTGAAGCAAAGTTCAATTAATAATAAATTGTTGTTGTTGTTATTCTTAAGAACATGATTCAATAATTATTTACATGAGTAGAGCCATCTAAAGCCCACTGTGCTCTCACATATGCTATTCTATTTGATCTTTACAATAAATGATTCTATGAGTAAAGCATTTGCAGGCCCTATTATGGATTTTTCATGAGGTAAGATCATGAAGTTTAAGTGACTTTCTCAAGGTTGCAGCTAGTAAGTGGCTGGATCAGAAACTTCACTTCAAGTCCCAGTGTTCATCTCCAGGCTGCTGGCTCAGGAATGATGGAGAATTGAGAGATTCAGACTGTTGAGAGCGATAGGTATGCTATTCTAGATCTGAACACAAAAGCTATAGGTCCTGGTCCTAAAGCTACTTCCCTTTCTCAGGATAAGATGGTGATGTTCTTTGTTCTTTCTCAGCCACTAGTCCCTGAGAGATAGAACCCAAGTGACCAGGCAGTGAAGCTGAGGCCAAAGAGGATTCTCTCTCTACCCAGGATGGTGGAAGTTGGCATTTTAGAAATAATCTTGGCTTAATGCTTTCTTATTGTAGTGAAGTCGTCCTTGCACTTAAAGGTCTGGCTGAATTCTTATTGCTCATCATAGACAAAGGCACCGGAGCAAAGTGAGAGCCCAAGTTTTAGTTCTAAGATCACAGTAAAGACAGGACACCCTTTCAGTGCTCTGGTTGGGGTCCCTGGTGAGTGGGACACCTGCCGTACACAGGCTCCTGATGCTTGTGTTCATCTTGCACACACCCCTTCTCAGACTTCCTCTCATCTCTGGCAGTCCTACTTTAAGGGGTGCATAGACAGGGCTCCTGTTTGGGAGACAGAGAGTGCTGTCCCTACCGGGGCTATTTGACACACAACAGCTGTTCAACAGTGGTCTGGGAGAGGGAAGGATGACTAAGCAGTCATTTAAGAGAACCAAAAGGATTTGGCTCTACTGTTTATTTCCTCTGTCTGGCGGACACTTTAGTATCTGGTAAGAGGAAGGCAAGTCCCATGGATAACTGGCACCATGATACACACAGATGCAACTGGCCCTCACCTTGGAATTGTGGGGAAGAGGAAACATTTTCTTAGGGAGACTATAGAGCTGCCCCTACTCATCCTGAGTGCATTATATGACTCAGCTTCATGGCTGCTTTTGATTAATGTTTTCTTGTGCACGTGTCACCAGCCTTTAAAGGTCACAGATTTTATCCTGTCATCCCTCCGAATGGAAGCTCTCCTCACTCTCCACACCAGCATAGAAATGTATTTTTAAGAGAAGGAAAGAAAGAAAATGTCAGGCAAGCTTACAAGTCAGATATTTATTCAATTTTTTATTCTTAACCCAGGTGTGTGGAAGGGAGTTGAAGGCTGGCAGGGATTCATCATAATTTTTCAAATGAGAAAAGGGTCAGAGAGTCAAAGGATTGACCCAAGGTCATTCAGCCACTATATACACGACAGCCAGAATTTGAACCAGGGGTGTCGGAGTCCAGGGCCCTTTTCTGTTGCAATGCCCTGTGCTGCCTTTCTAAAGGAAGGCTGGTGGATGCAGGTATACACCTTTCTCCGTCAGTTGCAGGACTATGGAATCGGTGAGGGTCTCTTGACTCTCAACCGTGATAACTAGCCCAGATGAGGACAGAAAGACTGCTGTGCTGCCAGCCCACTTTGCAGCCAAGTGACATTTCCAGCTGAAGGTCAAGCCCACCAACCTACCTGGAAGGGAATGCCAAGCAGAGTCCCACCAGTTGGACTTGATATATGGGGTAGAGAAGGTGGCACTCAGAGCCTGGGATCACCTGCACCTGCTCTGCTTTCTGCTCACCTGCTCACCTCTGCTGGGGCTTCCCTTCCCCTTCAGCGATGAGACTTTAAAAGTTCGCTGGCACAGCTGGTCTCTGGACTTCCTCCTACTTCCAGGATGCCTTGGTCCCTGAGCAGGTCTCTTTCTGGGAAGACATTCTGACAGAAGGTAAGCACAGGCCAGTTTTTGTGAAAAGGCTTTAAACTCTTCCTAAAAGATAGCCGAGATCGTTACCCAGATGATTGGAACAAATTCATCACAGTAGAGAAGTGTCATTAATGTGTAATAAGGGTTCATTTCCTCATAGAAATAGCACTGAAGAGTACTTGGAAGTAATCAAACTTTGTATTATTAGAAATGATGGGTCTTTAGCTCTCTCAGTCACTCTAGAAAAAGGCAGGTGCCACAGTATGGATTCAAATTAAACATTACCTAAAAGGAGTCAATTTCACAGTGAGATGACTAAGGAACTGCCCATGGTGGGGGATTCTGATACATTGTTCTCTCTTTGCTTTCCATTGTGCTTGCCAGCAAACCCAGAACACAAGTAGGAAATGAAGCACTTATCATAGGAGAAGGACCCAGATCACATTTAATTGATCAGTTAGGGGATGGATTCAGAGTGGGGAGGATGAAGCTTGCTCACACCTCTTCCTAAAAGCTCCACTAAGAAAAAAACGGCAAGTTTGGACAAAATATAAGTTTCCTGAACATAAAATTGGGGCTTGGGATATTTGTGTTTGGGGTGTGTGTGTGTGTGTGTGTGTGCGCACGTGCATAGAAGGTAGTAGCTAACTCAGGGAGTCTTTACCTGGAAATTTTTGTTACGAGAGATCTGGATACTATTGAAAACAATACAATTCAGGGAAACCAAGGCAGAAAGGTGAATTATATATCAGTCAAATTTCTTAGATGGAAATCCATGTTTACATAAGAGATCATTAGGGAGTGGATGATAATTAGTGGATTGTTGTTGTTTTTTTAGAGAATTATAAATAGGATTTCACTAATACCAAGATCTAATTGGGCATCTATGTTATAAGATATAGGAAACTGAGTCATAGATAAAGAAGCCAATATTGTGTTAATTTGCCTGTTTCCTTTAGATGCTCCCATGAGTAGCCACTCCTCCAGCCTAAACACACAAAAAATATACATGTTAAACAGGGTGGCAGGGGAGAATGGGGGAAATTCTTAAGAAACTTGGTAGATCTCTTTGAATTCAAAGAATGTTTATCCCAGGTGATTAGTGTTCATTCCTCAAAGCTTTTCCTGAAGGATTAGCTCTTGGCCTCCTTTGGTTAGCCCAGTCCTTATTGATAAGGTGCAGTTTAAAGCAGTGGTAGTCAACCTGGTCCCTACCGCCCACTAGTGGGTGTTCCAGCTTTCATGGTGGGCAGTAGTGGAGCAACCAAAGTATAAACAAAAAGATAGATTTAACTATAGTAAGTTATTTTATAAAGATTTATTCTGCCAAACTTAGCAAAAATTTGACATAAAGTACTTGGTAAGTAATTATTATTATATGCTTTAACTTGCTGTAACTCTGCTTTATAAATTTTGTAAAGTTACTTCCCTACTTTATAAATCACCATTACTGTGGAACTGGTGGGCGGTTAGAAAATTTTACTACTAACAAAGATACCAAAGTGGGCAGTAGGTGTAAAAAGGTTGACTACCCCTGGTTTAAAGTGACAGACATACAGTTACTAACATTATTCTATGATTTTTTTATATTAACTAACTCAGTGTGATAATTAACTAAGTGCAATAGTATAGAGATTATAAAGTTCTTTAAATAGAAGGACTTTCAGAGTATTGAATTATAATTCAAAGAATAAAATAGATATTCATGGGTCTATACCGATATCTGACATAAATAAGTAAATTGGAAGGAAGGGTACCAAATCCTCTTTACAGAAGAATTATAAATAAGTACAAGAGGAATTGGGGAAATTGAAAATCACCATCAGTGTGTGGTGATGATAATTACTGTAAGCAGCATCCCCTAAAATTAGTAAGTAAAACTAAGGAGAAACAGAGCCTTAAAGTATTTCATCAAAAAAATTCAATTACTGTTATGATTTAAACACATGTTCACAAATTCTTTGTTAATTAGCCTTCCAGGGGGTCTGGTATAATTCCCTTCTTCTTGAGCGTGGTATGGACTAACTAAATTCTCCTAACAGAGTATATAAAAGGGAAAAATAGTGTCTTTCCAGTAGAGAAACCTAGCAGACATGAATTGACCCAGGTGATCAAATATAACAACATCAGTAATAAGTCATGTTGATGTCATGTACCTCTGATATGGTGTGATAAGATGGGTACTTCACCTCTGTGATATCATTTCCAAAAATATGTAAATTAAGCCTATTCATAAGAAAATATCAATAAAAAACCCATGAGGAATATTCTACAAAATATCTGACAAGTACTCTTCAAAACGGCCAAGGTCATGAGAAACAAGGGATGACTAAGTGTCACAGATTGAAGGGAATTTAGACATGATGACAAAATGTTACATAAATTGGATCTTGGAACCAATAAAAGAAATTAAGGGAAAAACCAATAAAATCAGAATGAAGTCTTCAGTTTAGTTCATAGTAATGTACCGATGTTGATTTCACAGTGTCAGTCATTGTACTATGGTTAGGTAACGTTAACTAGGTAACATGTCAGGGGAAGCCAGATGAAGAATGTCTGTGAACTCTCTGTACTATATTTGCAACACTTCTTTAAATCATGCTATTTCAAAAAATTTTTTTAGGCTGGCACATAATAGTTACTAGCAGATGTTAGTTTCTGTTGGCTAGTTACTTGATAATCACCTCCAGAGGGTGATAGCATTGGAAAATTTCTCATTGCCTCTACTCCAACTAAGAAGTGTGTCTTTAAGGACAAGTGGTTTTATGGCATTTGTGAGTTTGGAATATTTCATTGCCCTTTAAAAGAGCAATGTCATGAGGGAAAGCTACCAGGCTGGAAGTTAGTGCTTTGGGTCAATTTTTGAGTTGCTGGGATACTTGGTTTTATTGTCCTATCAGTGGAGGCTGGTTTCCAGACCACTAGTGTGGCTGGAAAATTAGGTCTGGTCTGTGGCCACTCAGGGGCAAGATGAGCTGGCTACATACACCCCTATAGAAGGCCCTCTCCTCCCCTCCCCTCCCAACTATCCAGGCCTGTGTTCTTGAGGCTATTTGGAAATGTATGACCCAGAATGCTGAAATCAAGTCAATACTGAAGCCAAAAATACCTAAAAAATGGGATATTTAACAACTTTTTACAAAGTGTGGCATGTGTGGGCTTCCCTGCTGAGCCTAAGAGTCTTAGATATCATTCAGTTCAATAGTGGTCAAGGGCAAGGCTGGGAAGCGCAAAGAGGCAGCTTTGGAACATGGACTTATTATAAGCTGCATCGTATTCTTACCTGAGTTTCATCCTACAATAAAATACTCGTTTTCCTCTCATTGGAAAAAGAGCTTTGTAGTTTCACCCTGGCGAAGGCCCTTCTTGCTCTATGGGCTTTCTAAAGCTGTGGTGAGGTGGTTTTTGCTTATTATTTACATTTCTACCTGCTTCCAAAAAGAATCTAAGGATGGCTCATTTTCCAAACAATTTTGCTAACCCTGGGCCTTTATCCTCTTCCAGACCATCTGTTCCTCTTCACCATGAAGTCATAGTACTAAATTTGTGACAGTACAATCATTTCCATGGTAACAGGATGTGGTCTTCACCACTGATCCCTGATTTCAATCTGACCGAGATCAAGCAGCAGGAGGACTGGGGAGTCTATTTGCACATTTTCTCTTCTTTTTCATGTTTAGTTTCTCTCCAAAGTTCTTACTTTTGATTCTAAAATTTTATACTCAGCCTAGACATGTGTTTTTGCATAGTTTGCATATGAAGCATTTGTCCAGTAAATATTAAATATGCAAACCAAAAATAGTAAGTTCAGAAATATCACACTCACACACACACTATCACACTATGGTGGATAAACTTGCTTGACAGTGAATGATTAGCAAATGCCCTCTGTTTGTGTAGAAGAAAAGAGAATAAAGAAAGAGAAGAGAATCTGTTTAAAAGACATGAAACTTCTAAGCCCAAGAAATTTGCTTTGATGGCTGTGATAAGCAGGGGAGGCAGCTGACCTAGTTCCTATTCAATGGTTTCCTTATCCTGCTTAGCACAAGTGAGACATAAAAGAGGCTTCCTGTGTGAGCTCAGACCCTCTCGCCAAAGGAAGATAGATGGATACGCAGCTTTATTCGTATAAATGGATATTTTGAGCATTTGTTTTAATCTTACACTCACAACAATTACACAAGCTTTAGAGAAACTCCTTAGAACATTATTTGCTACACTGTGGAGCTGAGTTAAGGGCACAAACATTATTTTAAAATATTTTTAAAATTTACTGATTTCAGTGAGAGAGTGAAGGGGATAGAGAGAGAGACAGACAGACAGACAGGAATATTGAGCTGCTCCTGTATGCGCCCTGACCAAGGAGCAAACCAGCAACCTCTGTGCTTCCTGACAATGTTCTAACCAACTGAGCTATCCAGCCAGGACATAAACATATTTTTTAATAGAGTTTGTTATAGTGACACTGGTTAACATAATTATACAGGTTTCAAGTAGCCAATTCTATAACACATCTCTGTACATTATGTTGTGTGTTGACCAAAAACTCTGGCATTTGTTTTAAAAAAGTATTTACAAATATCATACTGAATAATCTGCTGCAATTCAATATGACAGGATGTTTTTAAGCTTATCATTATGTTGTTGTGGAGTCAGTTCTTTTAACTTCTGTACTGTATTTCACTGAACGAATATACCATAGTTTATTCCCTGTTTATTTATTCATCTTGGAGTGTTTCCAGGGTTTTATTAATACAAACCATATTGTAATTATCCTTTCCTATCTTTTATACTATCTGCTACTCCTGAGGTTGTCTCCTATCTCAGTGAATAGTGTCACCAGGTACAAGGCGCAGGTACTTGGTCCAAAACCTCAGAATCAGCCCTAAACCTTTTCCCTCACACCTCAGACCAAGTTGTCTGTCCTGTATCCTAAATTTAGCCACTCTCAACACTCTCAAACAAGTCCAAGCCACTAACATCCTTTCCCTGCTACTGCAAGAGTTTCCTACACTACCCCACTCACTAACTCCACTTTATATCATGGGCTTTCTGTGTTTCCTCCAACATTTCAAGCTCATTTCTGCCTGAGAGTATTTGCATTTGCCTTACCCTCTTGCCCGAAATGCATTTTCCTCAGAACTTATTATGCATCTTGATTGCTTCCTCATTTCTCTGAATTCTTAAATTTGCCTTTTCAGGAAGGCCTTTCTGTCCATCCTGGCTAAAATAGCACCTCCTGCCCCCCACCTCTTTACCTTGCTAAACTTTGCTTCAAGATCCTGAACTGATACACACACGCACACACACACACACACACACACACACACACACACACACACACACACTATAAGTCTGTCTTTGTTTCATGAGAGCAGTCTTGTTCACCTTTATTTCCATAGTTCTACTGGAATGCTATGATGGTTCAGATAGGAAGTTGATAAATATTTATTCAATACATAAATGAATTGATGTTTCCTTATGCATTTTTCAACATCTCTTCTGAATTATGTATATGGAGGTGGCATTTCTGGATCATAAAATGTGTATATTTTCAACTGAACAAGGTATTTCTAAGCTGTTCTTTTTTATTTTATTTTTTCATTTTAGGTGAGAGGAGGGGAGATAGTGAGGCAGAGTCCCACATGCTCTCCAGCCAGGATCCACCCAGCAATCCCATCTTGGGCCAATGCTTGAATACCAAGCTATTTTTAGCACCTGAGGCTGATGTACTACAACAGAGCTATCCGCAGTGCCCTGGGCCATGCTCAAACAGATTGAGCCACTGGCCATGGGATGGGAAAAGGGAGAGAAGGAGGAGAGGGAGAGGGGAAGAAGCAGATGGTCACTTCTCCTGTGTGTCCTGACCAGGAAGTGAACCTGGGATGTCCATATGCTGGGCTGACACTCTATCCATTCAACCACTGACCAGGACCAAACCTGGTATTTTAAGTAGGAATCTGTACTTCCACCAGCATAGGTAAAATCTCTTCTTTCCATATAACTGATAGCCAATACTTGATAATGTCAGATTTAGAAATTTTCTCCAATCTGATGGATGCTTTAATTTACATTTCTCTGATTACTAAGGAGGTTGAGAGTATTTTTTAAACCTATTTTTCTATATGTTGTTTGTCTTTGTCTTATTTATAAAAGTGATTTATATTGTCTGAGTATTATCCTTTGTTTCATATATATTTGCAATTATCTTCTTCCACTCTATGACTTTCCTTTAAATATTGCTTAAAGGATATTTTACCAATTAAAAAACTTGCAGTGTTCAAATTTATTAGGCTTTTCCTTTATAATTTGTGCTTTTGATGTCACATTTAAATATTCCTTCCTTCCCCTGTGATTATAAAAGTGTCCACCTATAATTTATTCTAATAGTTATAAAGTTTTTATTTTGTTCCAGATTTAGATCTTTAATTCAGCCAGAGTTTCATTTATAGCTGTGGTTCTCAAACTGTAGCATGGCAATAACTGGGAGTCGCAAGACTTTCAGGAGATTTGCAAAAGGCCAGAGTTCTTTTTATAACAACGCTAAGACGTCATTTGCTTTTTTTCACTCTCATTCTCTTATGAGTGGTGGAATTTTCCAGAGGTTACATGACACAGGATGATGTCATCATGACTGGGTGACTTATAAACAGCAGAAATTTGTGGCTCACAGTTCTGAAGGCTGTGGGGTCTCTGATGAGAACACTAATCCCACTCATGAGGGCTCCTCTCTCATAATATAATTACCTTTCGAAAGGCCCTGCCTACTAATGCCATTATTGAGAGGGTAGTATTTCCACATTGGCATTTTGTGGGAACACAAACATTCACACCATAAAGTCTGTTCAATGCACTGGGGGACAAAATTTTTGTTGCATCCACAAAAACACTTGTTCTTACCTAATTCAGGTGTGCTGATCTCAAATTGAACATTAGTTTTTCTCTGTAAGCTAGTTTCTTTGCAATTCAAGATTTTAGGTTTTCATCTTATTGTAAAATTTTCAACATTTAGTTTAACATAATGAAGGAAAATGCCTTCTTGGGCATCATCTTTGTGAAAATATAATAATTTATATAATGCAATAAATACACTGATACATTAAAAGATATGATTGCATCAGAATTTGTCTAAAATTTCAAAATAGAACATATTAAAACACTTATTTTAATCATAAAATTTGTGCAAAACTTATTTAAATTCTATTCAGGCAAAAGTTTGCATTTGTAGCTCTTGCGTTTGGGTACTTGTTGAGGACAATCTCGTTTGATGCTCCAGCAGTAGTCTGCCATCATATTTCTGTCCCATCGCCCCTGATAAAGCTTTTCCATCATCTTCAGGTCTTGATGAAAGCATTCTCCCTGCTCAACCCTAAAAGCTCCAAGATTTTCGGGAAACTTATCAAGGTGACTGTTCAGGAAGTAAATCTAAAGACATAATGAAGTAGAACGCCTTCTTGGGCATCATCTTTGTGAAAATACAATAATTTGAGGTCCATCAAATACACCTGCTTTTATCTTCTCGAAAAACAAGGCAGGAAAAGCAGAAATAATATGTTGAAAGCATTCACTTTCTTTATTCAAAGCCTGAAAAACTGCTTCATTAAGCCAAGTTTGATGTGAAGCGGGGGAAAAATGATCCTGTCTCGATTAACTACAGGTTCATTCACAATATTTTGCATCCCTACTTCCAGAGCTTCACATTTTGGCCACTTCTTTTGTGTCCAGTGTTTCTCCCGAGCTTGGCTGTCCCACAAACACAGAAAGCAAGGATACTTGGTGAAACCTCTGGTGAAACCTCTCTGTCCTAGCAGGAAACTTACCATTTTAAGATCCACACAAATAATCCAGTTATGCTCCTCATACTTCAGTAAGTCGAGGACAATTTTTATGTCATAATCTTCTCGCAGATGAGTTGAATAACCATTGGAACCGCTGCATAAACATTACCGTTGTGTAGGAGAACACATTTCAGATTCTGTTTAGAGCTGTCAAGAAATAGCCGCCATTCTGTTGGACTGTACATTGTAACACCTAGCTGGCTGAGAAAACTACTGATATCATGACAGTAAACAAAGTGTTTGCCTTCGAAAAGAAAGTCCACAAAAATTTGTTCATGCTTCCTGAAATGGGATCCTTTAGCTGACCAGTGAAGTACATTCTTTTCTTGAAGCCTGGAGTCTAATAACTCAGCTGCTTTCTTTGATAGGCCCAAATCTCTTACTAAGTCATTCAATTCGGGTTGGCTAAACTGCTGAGGGGTTAATGACTGCTTGGCATCAGAAGAAGACCGTCAGATTCTATAACCATTTCCTCATGCATCTTATCAAAATACACATGATCACCATATTCACTTTCTCCATCCTTAGAAAAAATAAAACCATTGAAAACTGGAACCGGGAGTGTCTCAGAGTATGGGATAGGTCGTATTGCTGAAGGAATATTAGGATATGTGATCATATGCTGTTTTTTCTTGCCGATGCCCTTCGTATGGATCAGACAGAAATAATAGTCACTGCTGTGTCCTTAGATTCACACCAAACCGTGGAAATACCAAAAGGCATTCCTTTGCATTTTCCTTTTGTCCAGTCATGAAGCATTTCCTCACAATTTTGACACACAATATGGGGAGCCCAATTCTTGTCTTATTTGCCAAGGAGAACTTGAAAATAGGCAATATATGCACGTGTCACACATGATGAAATATTGTGCCTTTCACGTTGAAGTGTGTAATAGCCACATATATTACAGAAGGTGTCAGGACTATTCTTACATTTATGCCTACTCGAAGAAGCCATGATTCAATCTTAGAGCAAAATAAGAGGGTGTTTTTATCAGATTATAATTTTTTTACATTTAAAAACAACTACAATTATGTAAAAGTGATGTTTGTAAAACATTAATTGCCGTGTGGTTATGTTCAATCCAAGAGTCATTGCCCTTTAACTCCAATTTAAAAACCAATGCATACAGTAATTGTAACAAAAAGGAATTAAAATTGCATAAAAACTAGAGCATGCACCAAAGAACAAATTTCAGATTTGGAATCAGCGATGCAGAAATATATAGAAAAAGTTCTAAAACCTCATGTAAGAGAAAATGAAAAAAAAATTGTTTCCCAGTGATATCGATAGCTGTAAGCCACATAAACAAGAACTGTGAGATCTTCAATAACTTTTAATAGTATAAAGGACTTCTGAAAACCACAAATGTTGAGAACTGTTGGCATAAAGTATGAGATAAAAATCAAAATAATTATTTTGGTACAGAAGGTCAGTAGCTTTCAAATTAGCCAGGTTTGTAACGTTTCTTCTATCATATGACAAGGTCCTATGTTCACTTGTGTCTACTTTGGTGCTATTTTTCATATGACAACACTATGCTATGTAATTACTGTAGTCTATGACAGTGATTTTCAGATGGTGTGCTGCAAGAAATTTTAAAACATGCAATATCTGACTAGTTAGTCAGGGGTACTGACCACTTTTCCTTCAGATTGTCAAATAACAAAATGGCAAGTCAGCACAACAATAGTCATTCAATGTGAATAAATCAAAATTATACCTTTTTTTGGTCAGATTGGGGAAAAATATTTTTGGTGTGTGGCAGAATAATTAATTTGTGCATGCCATGAGATGAAATGGTTGAAAACCGCTGGTCTAAAAGGAATTGTTCTATCTAGGAGGATGACACTTCCTTGGTTTTTTAGAACTGTCCTGGCTCTTCTTAGACCTATTCCTTTTATAACTAACTTTATAATCAGTTTGTCAGATTCCACAAAAAAAATATGTTGTTGGGATTTTGATCAAAATTGCCTTCAATTGTGAAGAATCATAATCCTTATGGTACTGCTTTTCTGTCCTGTGACCTTAGTATTACGTACTTTTTATTATAATCATTTTTTGTTCCCTTCGATATTTTAGCCAGAAAGGTCTTACACATTTTTCTCAGCTTATTTGTAGGCATAGTATTATTTATGTTGCAATTGTAAATAGGATCTTCCCCCCTATAAAGTACATATGTAGATTTCCTATTACTTAGGTATATAGGGTTGCTATTGACTTTTCACATTGATCAGAATTTAGCAACATTGCTCAACGTTTAGTCTAATTTTTCTTTTCTTGGCAAGCCTCTTGATGATTCTAACTAAAAAACAATGTTGTCTGTAGATATTTTGTACTCTTCCTTGCTAATCACTGAACACCTTTTTTTCTCTTAAATATAGGAATAGAACTTGTAGCATAATGTTTAATTGTAGAAGTTACAGCAGGCCTGTCATGTTCTTCACTGTAATGGTAATGCTTCTATAGTCTCATAATTAATATTTGTGATAGACTCTTTGTATAAACCCACACCAAGTTAATTTTCTTTGTTAGCTAAAAGATTTTGTTTTCAATTATGGTTCTTGACTTTTTATTTGTAATCATTGAGATGAGCAGTCTATAAATCTTTTCTTTAATCTGGTAATGAGGTAAATTATAGATTTTAGATAAGCTTTAGATAAACTTTATTTGTGCTTGATGCATTATATTGTATACTCTGCTGGATTTGCTTTTGTAATTTATTTAGGATTTTCACATCAATGCTCAAGAAATAAGATTCATCTCAATTTTCTTTGTCCTATTTTGGTATCCAGATTACAGTAACTTCATAAAATAAGCTTGGTAGCCTTTACTCACTATGTCCCCTCCTCTCACTTAAAAAAAGAAAAGAAAAAGAAAGATAAAACCTCTTCTAGCTCTCTCATTTTATAGGCGAGCTTTCTGAAGCCACGTAAGTATCTTTAATTATATGATGATGACTTCTGAATCTACAACTCTAACTCAGACTTTTCTCAGCTTCTCCAGGTCCTCAAGCTCTCTCAATCCCAGACAATGGAAGTTCAACATGATCAAAACAAATTCATTATCTCCACATTCATTCAGCTCTCCAAATGATTTCTTCTCCTATGTTTTCTATTTTCATCCAGGTTTCATGAGCAAAAAACCTGGGACCTTTTCCTCCCTCCTATCCAAAAAGTGACAAGTCCTGTCATTATATTTCCATCTGAAGAATTTTTATAGCCAAGCATATATTAACTATCACTAGACCGTTGCAGTGTAATGAATTAATGATAAGGTTAAGGTAGTAGAATAAAAAGAAATTAAAATGTCACTGGAGTCAAGGTAAAAAGAGTTTTGGTATTTTCCAATGGAAAGAGTAAGAACTTACAAGAGATTGTTAGATTTAGTTAGAAGGTTTATGGTGCTCTCAAGGTCATCCAAGGGGTAAAAGAGGACTTTCTTCAGAGTGTCTAGTACTTGAACAACTGTCTGGACTGCATTGTTTTGTACTGCTTTGTTTTATTTTATTCAGTTTTAGAGAGGAGACACACACACACACACAGAGAGAGAGAGAGAGAGAGAGAGAGAGAGAAAGGGGGGAGGAGCTGGACGCATCAACTCCCATATGTGCCTTGACCAGACCAGTGCAGGGTTTTGAACTGGTGACCTCAGTGTTCCCAGGTTGATGTTTTATCCACTGCGCCACCACTGGTCAGGCCTTTTTTTTTTTTTTTTTTTTTACAGAGACACAGAGAGAGGGATAGATAGGGACAGACAGACAGGAACGGAGAGAGAGGAGAAGCATCAATCATCAGTTTTTCGTTGTTCGTTGATTGCTTTCTCATATGTACCTTGACTGGGGGCCTTCAGCAGACCAAGTAACCCCTTGCTAGAGCCAGCGACCTTGGGTCCAAGCTGGTGAGCTTTTGCTCAAACCAAATGAACCCGCTCTCAAGCTGGTGACCTCAGGGTCTCGAACCTGGGTCCTTCCGCATCCCAGTCCAACGCTCTATCCACTGCCCCACCGCCTGGTCAGGCTCCCACTAATACTTATAGAAAATTAATTTCAAGTTATTTCTACATTTTATAACCTTTGTAGCATCTAGACTACTGTTGCCTACATTTTGGAAATGGTGTCATTCCCGTATTTAGCACATCCTATAGGCCTGGTCCCACCACAGAAACATTGTTAAAGAGCTAAAACCATGTGTGTCCTATTGGACAAAGGATTCGATCACTTGTGGGATAATAACAAAAAGCTTACAGCCAATGGTTGGGAGAGATAGAGAAAAAGAGAGAGAAAGAGAGAGAGAGAGAGAGAGAGAGATGCACCAGCAAACCACTCCAGAGATGTCAGTTTGAAAGAGGTCGGAAATGCATGTGCAGCTGGTTTTGCTCCTTAGAGCCTCCTTATCTTCTTCAGCTTTGACAGATCTTGCATCTCATCTCATTCCAACATAAAATTGCTAATGAACTGAGACATCCTCTATAAGTAGATGAAAGCTCTTTTCTCTCTTGGCAATTTATACTTGGTCAAGATACAATCGGTCGCATGGTTCTGATGCAGCATTCTGTGTACTTCTCCCTGTACCAATGCAATTCTACACCATGTGTGTGTGTGTCTTTCAAGTTTAACTCATATTAATTACAGTGTGAAGCTCTGATTTACCTTATATGCATAATAAAGAAAGCACCACCTGTTGAGAGCCTATAAGTGCCTAGCACAGCTAGGTTTATTACATACATTATTGATTGAACTTGGAGAACCTGCCACCAGAAACACAATTTAAATATCTCATTGACTTTGAAATTGAATATGACCTGACCCTTTTTTAAGAAACTTACATTCAATTTATTTAGCCCTATCCCATTACAGGAGAAAACAATAATGCCCGAATTCACTAACACTTTTCTGGTGAAAAATACAAAGATTACTAAATTTTCCATTCTATACTCTGATCCAATTTTCTTTCTGAATTTTTTAAAATTTATTTATTTATTCATTTTAGAGAGAATAAACAGAGTGAGAGAGAGAGAGATAGAGAAAGAGAGAAAGGGGGGAGGAGCTGGAAGCATCAACTCCCATATGTGCCTTGACCAGACCAGTGCAGGGTTTTGAACTGGCGACCTCAGTATTCCCAGGTCGACGCTTTATCCACTGTGCCACCACAGGTCAGGCCTCTTTCTGAATTTTTTTTTTTTTTACAGGAACAGAGAGAGGGAGTCAGAGAGAGGGATAGATAGGGACAGACAGACAGGAACGGAGAGAGATGAGAAGCATCAATCATCAGTTTTTCATTGCAGCCTCTTAGTTGTTTATTGATTGCTTTCTCATATGTGCCTTGACTGCGGGCCTTCAGCAGACAGAGTAACCCCTTGCTCGAGTCAGCGCCCTTGGGTTCAAGCTGGTGAACTTTTTGCGCAAGCCAGATGAGCCTGTGCTCAAGCTGGCAACCTCGAGGTCTCGAACCTGGGTCCTCCGCATCCCAGTCCAACACTCTATCCACTGCGCCACCACTGGTCAGGCTCTTTCTGAATTTTTAAATCTAACTTTTCTATTTTATTTTCCAATTAGCCAATAGCCTCTCCTCCTTCTCATTATTTTCCTCAGCAGTGTGTTTTTCTTTTGCCACATAATAAAAGGGCTAACCACTTCCCTTATTCCTAAATTAGAAAACATAAAAGTTATATAAAAATGATTTGGACGCTGAAGACTTTTTATTTTTATTTTTATATTTTATTCATGCAAATTCGGGGTTCTGAACCAGTGACCTCAGTGTTCTAGGTCAACGCTTTATGCACTGCACCACCACAGGTCAGACTGGAAGACTTTTTTTTCTACATTGAATTATGTGATTTTGCTGTGAGATAATTGATGAGCAATCCAGAATCTTACAAATATGGTCTTTACTCATTGCCTAAGTAACTTTCATCTAATTAGAACTTTCACCTTATTAAATATAACAACAGATTTAAATTCTGGAGATGAATTGAAGGTTCAGTAAGATTATCTTCTTATTGCTAAGCGATTACTTCTATATTCTACAGTAAGATGGCCAAGAATTTAAAGCATTTATATAAAAGTCATGGTCCAGCCTGACCAAGTGGTGGTGCAGTGAATAGAGCATAGGACTGGGATGCGGAAGACCCAGGTTTGAGACCCCGAGGTCGCCAGCTTGAGCGCAGGCCCATCTGGCTTGAGCAAAAGCTCGCCAGCTTGGACCCAAGGTCGCTGGCTCCAGCAAGGGGTGGCTTGGTCTGCTGAAGGCCCCCGGTCAAGGCACATGTGAGAAAGCAATCAATGAACAACTAAGGTGTTGCAATGGCAACAAAAAACTAATGATTGATGCTTCTCACCTCTCTCCATTTCTGTCTGTTCCTATCTATTTCTCTCTCTGACTCTCTCTCTGTCCCTGTTAAAAAAAAAAGTCATGGTCCAAATTTCTATATTTTTTTCTAAGATTAATCAAATCCACAAACATTTATTGAGCATCCCTTGTATCAGGTGGGAGTGATAATACCCTAGTGAGCAAAACAGTTACAGTGTTTTGCCCTTACAGAGCACACAGCCAACTGGAGGCAAAAGACTTTGAACAAAGAATTACAAATATGAAAAATGTCAGTGAAGAAGAAGGACAGGGTGCCATGGGAATGTGTAATAGGTATAGCTAACCTAGCTTGATTGGGTACGTAGGGGATAGAGAAGATTTTTTCTGAAGAAGTTCAAGTTTAGCTCTGGAGCCTAAGAAAGGAGAAGTGCGGTCTAGGGAGAAGGATTTAGAAAAGGTAACAGCCTGCATAAAGACTCTGAGTAAAAAAGAACACTGCCTATTCAAGGACCTAAGAGAAGTAAACATGGCTAAAGTGGCAACCCAGGATGTCAGAGAAGAGGCAGGCAAGGACTATATCACATAAGTCATCCAAAAGATCGGGAACTGTATTCTAAGGGCAAAGCGAAGTCAATGGAAAATTTAAGCCAGAAAATAAAAATTTTAAAGCTTTATATGGCTAAAATGTGAACTATAAGGTTACACTAATTTAATTTGTTCTGAAATGGGTTCTAATAAATGGTAATCCAATGATACTGACTAACTACACACACATACACACACACACACACACACACACACACGATTTATGATATGTTGAATTTTTCTGAGAACTGAAAAGACCCTAGGATAGTTAAACAAATCTTTAGTATGCCGTGGGTGGTAAACATACCACCTATGTCTCTTTGCCTTTCATTGATATTATGTTTTAATTTGAATTGCAAACAGATGTGATAAAACAGTAAAGGCAGGGAAAGGAGGAAGGTGCGCATGTGTGTGTGTGCACGTATTTTTTTAATGGTTTGGGAGAGGAGCAGACTCTCAAAAATAGTAGTCTACCCTACAGAAATTAGGAAGGTGAAAACCACGAAACATTAAAAGAATTTTTTCTTTTAGTTAGTATTTTAAGAAAAAACATGGCAGCTTCTGGGTAATACAACAGACTTTGCCATGATATATATTAATTTATGACCAGGGATCCCAAGATGACTTTTATAACATTGGAATAGTAAAGAGACCCATGAACATTAAGGCCCTTGGATAATATAGAGTATAAAGACTAAGGTTTTAATTTTCTTTTTTAATACTTTTCAGACTTCCCTATGAGTATTTCTTCTTGTCTTCTCCAGATGGTCAGTATCCATTAAACTAGTAGATAAGATTTTAAGGTGTGGTTCTTTCCCAGAGGTACTTGCTTAGGGGAGCTGGAAAAAATTCTTGAAGATTATTAAGGTTCTCCTTAGTAAATATTAGGAGAGTCATGTAAGGGTAGAGAAAGAGGTCTGAATACCATTTTCCAACCTCACTGTCACCCAAACCAGAAGTTTCGTCTCTTGGATCATGGACTGCAATTCTTCCTGACTCTTCTTCTGGCTCTGTGACTCCCTCTTAGGAGTGAATGAATAAATATACACTTAGCAAACTGTTCTGAGAAAAGTTGCTGACCCTTCGTCTAAGAAATCATGAGCTACAAGAGACCTGAGTTTAAATATCAGTTGGTATCTGACTCATTTTTCAAAGAGAATGAGTCACTCATTTTATTGAATCACGTAGCTCCATGGTTAAGGTGTGGTATTACAAAGAGCACAGGTCAGCTTCATACACATTGTGTACTTGAATATTGAAGTTGATCAATCATTCTTCTCAAAATAGAAACACATTTTTAAGTACCTAATTGTATACTTGATTTGAAAACATTCAGAATATGTAGGCTAAATATCAAAATAAATTAGTGCTTGAAAGGTTTCATGGAACAGGTGAGATGTCTATTATTATAAAAAGGGAGGAGGCTAGCTATGTATTAATTGTCAGGTTACCAAACCTCAAGGTTAATTTTATAGGAATGTTAAGAGTAGCTTCTCAGCAAGTACTTGTTGTTTGGTTGAAAGCTGGCCACTCCGTTTACTTGGGCACAAATGTGGATATATTATGCTGTGTTCATGATACAAGGTGTTTTAAGTTTCAACCCTCTAGAATCTGATGCTCAATGTCCTGATACTGTATTCTTTTATGTAATCAGAGTCATAAAGAAATCTATCTTCGGCCCTGGCAGGTTGGCTCAGTTGGTTGAAGCGTCATCCCCATAAGCCAAAGTTGCAGGTTTGATCTGTGGTCAGGTTACACCCAAGAATTAACCGATAAATGCATAAATAAGTGGAACAACAAACTGATGTTTCTCTCTCTTTCTTCTCTCTCTCTAATTAATTTATCTATCTTTTAGCACTGAATAATTTGGGTGTGTCACCAGACCTGAGTATTATAGGCAAATAGTAGGTAAACCTTTATTTTAAAAAATAATTTTATGTTACACTAGTTCTAAATTATTCATTTTTGCATGATATAAAAGAGGAAGAGGGTAAAAAGAAAATTAGCATTTATCAAGTGTCATTGTAGTATGTCAGGCACTCATATACTCAGTCACATATATCATCATTAAAGTTCATGGAAGCCAGTAATAGGTAACATTTCTATTTTGGTGAAAATGAAACTGATGTTCAGAGACTGATCTAGGCAGAGTTGGGATGCACACTAAAGTCTGCTAGCTTATGAGCTTTCAATAAAATCATTTAGGCACAAACTGAAAGACTTGAAATCAGGTAGGATTAAATGAAATGATGCAACTTCTTCTTTTAATTTCTTTTGGTTTAGAAGATGTAACCTATATCTACAGGGAAAAAAATTAAAATCTATTGCAGAAAGATGCTTGTATTGAACAAACCTGTTGATGGGAAGGGGCAGTAGGAAGAGTAGCAGTGCAACTATCATTAATGTTCACTGGGAAATGTACATTAAGCGATATGTAAATTCTGGGTCCTAATTTTTCTGAGTCAATGTCTTAAAACCTGTAAAATGTAAATGTTAGTATTCTGCCTAATTTGTAAGGGCATTGTAAAAACTTTCGAAGATTCTTAAAAAATTTTTTTTAGGAAAGCTGCTATAAAACACAAAGATTGTTCATATTTCTGACCATAATCTGTGTAACTAAAGTACTTTGTTCTTAATTACCACACCTATCATATTGCATCCTAATCACTTCTCTACTCTCTGGTATCTCTACCAGCAAGTGGGTTCCTCTAAGACAGGGACTATGTCTCTTTTATTGTGGTATCCACAGTAACCCAGACAGTGCCTGAAATATAGTAATAAATGCTCGGTAAAAGTTTATTGTATAAACAACACAACAAAAGGATTCTTCTTTTTTATCCTAGTTCCCTTATTTCCAAAATGAGAAGATAGAATATTTTTCTAGATTGCTTATCTGGAATGTCATGTACTGTTTACTGGAGATAGGGGTCACAGACAAAAAGGTGACGTTATGATTACTAAGTGGGTAATTATTTTACATAACAAAAGTTTAATTCTGGCTAATTTTTTTAAATTAGCCAATAAATCTCACTAGAGAAATGTAGAGTGTGTTAGGTAATAATATGTAGTAGTAATCTCCATCCTCGGACTCTGAGGGTTGAAGAACCAGAGATGAGAACAATCGCTAGGTGGCTCTCGTTCCCATGAGTGGGCGGCGCGCTGGTGCAGTGAGGCATGACAGGGGCATTGTACAGCTGCAGTCACCGTCACAGCACATTACAGTAGGCTTCTGCAGCAGGGGCACAGTTCAGTTTCTGTTTTGTTCATCATAATCTAGCCTTGGGATTTATTTCAAAGTAGCCTGTACTTTCATTTCCTCCAAACTTAAAACATGATGTTCCAAATAGACATTTGTCTGGTCTTTTAATAGCTGCAGTTTCAGGGAAGGATCTTGAAAGCGCCTCTTCCCCCTAGCATGGAAGCCAGCAGGAATCAGGTACCCAAACCGAGCCAAACAAAATTACCCATTAAAATCCAGATTTTAACTACCCAGTGAGGGCTACATTTTTTGGAGGGTTTTACACCATTACACGTCCCAAAGTACTTTGGAAAGAGCTGCTTAAACGACTCCACAGTACGAATCGAAAATATTTATATAAAATATCAAATATTTCCTTCAAACCATTAGGATGCCGACTTCTCCAACTACTACACACCACCTCCAAATTATTATTGACCCAATTATTTCTGCTTTTAGTCCCAAACCTGGCATAAAATACACATAATAGACATTCAAAAACATTTGTTCCATCAGAACTTTGCGCCAGCTCGTATCTATTTTTTTAATTCTATTTTGCCCAACCCTTTCCTCTCCAACCCAAAAGACACAGTGACAAATTGTAAAACACTGCAGACTCATCAGAAGAGGAAGTTTGCAAAGGCGGGAGGGATTCGGTCTGTTTTGATAATCAACCGGACCCTCACTGGGGGTACTTCTGGGAGGGGTGGCAGTCGTCACCTCCTTGGCTCTAAATGATGTAAGCCCACTTGTTAGTCTTCTAGAATGTGTTCCCTTGCTCACTCTGGCCTCCGTGCGGCAGGTGGTGGCTCAGGAAGGCCGCAGGGGAACTCCAAGGAGGCTCGGTCGCCGAAGGTGGGTGTGGGGTGGCGTTTAGGGGATTTCTATAAGGGGGTCGATCCGCTGGAAAAAGTTGGAAGTCCCTGTCGGCAGGAGAGGGATCGCGGCTGTCGTGTGCCGTTCTCCTCCCTTAGGGACCCCGTTCTGTCGGGATCCCGCCTCCCCCCGAGCCCGTGGCGGGGAAACCCCTCGCCCGCCACGCAGCCCAGCGCCGCTGCCTCTCCCTCCCAGATCCAGCCCGCCGCCTGCCAGCCTTCTGGCCCTGCGTCTTCTTCGCAGGCCCGGCCTTTTACACGCCCGACAATGAGAGGAAACTATGGAGGTGGTTCCCGCCCTCAGGCGGGTGGAAAAGCCCACGGTGAATGCCTCGGGGTCTTCCCCCAACGCTGCGGGAAGGGAAAAGGGAGGAGGAAATGAGCTTCACCGTTCGGGAGAAAACTACCCGGTTTCCCAACCTGCAGGACGCCTTTAGATGTAAGGGAAGCCAAGGGGAAACCCTGGGCACCTTCCCGGATATCTATTCGCTAAGGGAGGGTCACCCGGTCGGCACACATCGGTTACTATGACAATACTACAGGCTACAGTTGCCGTGGCAGCTGCTGATCCAATCCAATCCGATCGGCTTTCTTTCTCTTCCTCCCTGGGCTCCACCCCACCCCCTCTGACAGTCTCCCTTTCTGTACAGGGAGGGGCCGCAGTAAAGGAGGGGGTCCTCAGCGTCACAGCGCTAAGGGCGCGAGTGAAGACTAGAGTCAAGGGACTGGCGGGCGGAACTGTGGGAGGAAGGGGCTCCGTTTCCGGGAGGGACGAGTGGAGGAGTGGAAAAAGGAAAAGAAATATCGAGTGGAAAGACGGGGGAAGACTTTGAGTGTAACTCCCGGTAGATTTGGGCTCGATGTTCCCGGTGAGGTGGGGTTGCCCCCTCGCGCGGGGGAAAGGAGTGGATTGGCCGGAAGCCGCCAAGCGCCTCCAGCCGGCTACCCAGCAACCGCACAGTTGCCGCCCAGGTAGCTGATCCTAAGAGGGAGTGCTAGAGAGTCGGAAATCACTCAGAGGGGCCGGCACCGCTGAACTCTCGCGAGAGGGACTCCTACTTCCTTTGCTTCTCCCTTCTCTTTCCCCCGCCCCCTTCCCTTTTCCCTCCCCCTCCCTCCTCCCGGGTCGGAGTGTCCCTGCGCCCCACGGGCCGGAGCAGCAGCGTGAGCAGCTTTCCCCGGTCCCTCCCCTTCGCCTCACTCACCCCCACCCCCCCGCCGAGCGAGGAGGAGCCGGAGGAGAGGAAGATGGCGGCGGCCGCCAGTACCCGCGGTGCCGCGGGGCCGCTCCGAGGAGCCTGAGAAACCCCCAGAGGCTTCGCGGGAAGACGCGGCGGCGGAGAATGAGCCTGCAGAGCGCGCAGTATCTCCGGTGAGTGCCGAGGCCGGCCCCATACTGAGGGGGAGCGGGCCGAGGGTTGGGGCTCGGAGCCCCAGACACAGAGGTGGTATATCCGGGGTGGCGGGGGAGTTGCTGTGTCCTCTCCTTCCCCCGCGGGGAGCCGGGGGCTGCGAGGGGACCGCGGGAGGGGCGGGGCGGCCACACGCCGGGGTGCCGAGCCCCCGCGGGACGGGCTGAGTTCCAGGGAAGCCGGCTCGTCTCGGTGCGGGGAAGGTGGTTACGGAAGCGTGAGAATGTGCGCGCGCTCGGGGTCGCGGGCTAGCTGGCGAGGGGCGGGGGAAGGCGCCCGGGGAGGCGGCGGCGGCGACCCCGAGTGGAGGTGGGTGTGGAGGTGTCTGACCCCGGTGGCGGGGGAGAACGTGGTGGGCATGGGATTGCCTGGAGCAATGCGTGGTCGGAAGACACGGTGAAAACCTGCACACCTGAGATGTGTGGGGGACTGGGGGAGGAGGGACTGGAGAAGGGAGAAGCCGCAGGAAAGTGGAGTTTATTCTTCATTCTTGGGTTAGAAGTACTGAGGGTTAATGCCAGCTGTAGTTGGTTGGCGGAGTGTGGGTGGGGGTGTAAAGCGGCGCGGAATGGATGGGGAAGTGAGGAAAGAAAGGTACAGTGGACGGGTCTGGGTTCCCCAGAAGAAACTGGGTTAGAGTCATTGTAGTTGGGAGATACCATTCCTTAAGAGTAGTGTAAGGAACTTGTGTGTCGGAGGTAGAATGACGCGTAGATACACTGTGCTGGTAAACGTGTCTGGAGTGGAGTGTGGGGGTCGATTGATAGATATTTTAGGAGAGGGAAGATGCAGACACATTGGAACCAAGTACACGATGGCGAGAGCATATTGAATGGAAAGGCACTAGCTATTGTGCAACCAGGACGGTTCCATGGAAGCAGAATTAAGAATTTGGAGGTGAGGTGAGCAAGGTAAAACGAGGGTCAAAATCTTGATGGCAGAGAAAAATAAGATTGTTAGAACCTGAAATTAATTGGGGAGTTGCTGTTGCTTAGAGAAGGGAAAGGCAAACCTTAAAACGGGTCCTTTGGTGTTTCAGGAGCAGAACTGAGAAAAGCAGGCTTATAGGACAATGTTTTAAAAAAGTAGTTTCATACCTTGCGAAGGAGGAAATGGATGGGATAAGAGTCTGAGACGAGCAGAAAAGTCATTTTAGCTGTTCAGTGAAGTGAAAGCGTTAATGGGTTGAATGCCTGAGTTTTAGCAGGGATAGGGATCCACACAAATGTGTGCCCAATGACTATTAGGGTAGTTGGAAGGGTATCTATCCGTATATCAAGGTCTTTTGTTTTTTTCTCCTCTAATACCTGTTCATTATTTAATATGTCAGATAAATACATAAATAAGTGGTAAAGCTCTATGGTAGATGCTGTAGTGGGGCATATGGATACCGATCATCAGGATGGTCCTTAATTTTAAAGTCTTGGTAGTTTAGTATATAATAGACAAGTTAAAATCAGCACAGTGAAATTGGTAAGTATCATAAAAGATGCCAAGTGTAATAAAAGTCCAAAGGCAGGAGATTACCTGAGCAATTGGGGGGAATCAGGAAAAGCATCCTTTGTTCATTTGCTTATTCATACACTCATGATTCATCAGTCATTTTGTTGATCACCTATATAGAAAGCATTGTACCAGCTGCTGACCATAGAAAAGTAGAACTCCACCCTCATCTTACAGAGTTTATTTACAGTTTGTTAGGTTTCAAGGAGAAAATGGCACTTAAAATGGCCCAGTGTTATCCATTATTATTATTTATTATTAAATGGAATGGATTAAGAAGAGTAGTAGATCCAGATGTAAGGAAACTGAACAGAGATATGTAGACAGGGAAGTTGAGGGCTAGGAGAAGTGTTTAGTCCAGTTACACAGAAATAGAATGATACAGCTGGAAAAACATTTAGTTTTATAAGTTAGTAAGTTTTGCCCTTTTCTTGTACAGATAAAGAATTATAGCCCAAGGAAGTTAAAATGGTTGAGGATCATATAGCTGGTATGTGGAAGTTGTAACTCAAATGTAGGTCTTCTAAGTCTACATCAGCTGTATTATGTAACATGTCTGGCTTCATCCATTCTTTCCACAAGTATTTGAAAGCTTACTATATTTTAAGCACTGAGGATGTCATGGTGAGCAAAACGAACAGGTGAGTGTGTTTATCAGGTGGTGACTAGGAAGTACTAGGAAGAAAAAATAAAGCAGGATAGAGTAACTAGGTAAAGTCTACATGATTAGATGCCCAAAATTGAGAGCATCTTGAAGATCGTGATCTGTAGTTTATAGTTAAAATGGATGGACAATAGAGAATCTGATGATTTGTTTAGAAAGGAATTCACATGTTCAAAGTTATATTTTGGAAGCTGAACCAATGTAATGTAAGGGACAGTAAAAGGCCAGAAATAAGGTGGTGGTAGTGGGACTAAAAAGGTATTATGAAAAGTAGATTGGGAAGCTGGTGGGAATATTCATGGGATGATCACTGGGCTTCGAGAGACTTCTGTGTGCATAAATCTTATATTTTGTAAGTCAGAGTGGTCTGGAAGACTTATCCTTAGGTTGTAGAGTCAGTGGAAGACAGTTGGAGATGAATTTAGTTCTTAAAAGAGAGAAAAATGAACACAATGTTTGAATAACCTTTATTTTCCAGCTATAGTTGAACAGGTAAAATGGAACAGGCGTAAGACCTGGAGTCCCTTACAGATTCTTGGAAGCCAATCTTTTCTTGGTCTTGCACATCTGTTCTAAGTAAATAAAGCAAGTCTTAGAGCTAATAGTAGTCTGGGACAAGCCTTTCTAGTAAGAAAGGCACTCACCAGCCCAAATTTCCCCTCTTCCTTTTAAGGTAATCATTCTATTTAAGGTCTGAGGAGACTAGAGAATGTCTTCAAGGGAAGCGTTATGTTCACTTTTTTTTCCTTTGATAAAAAGGAACTGTTGGTTTTTATAGACAACTCTAGCAGGATGCTGGGTATTGCTGAATGAGTGTAAAATTGGGGGTACAGTAGTTGTTCTTTGTGACCTTGACTTTAGGAAGAGTTTTCTTGCCTACTTTTGTTAGAGTTAAGACCATGACTGGGCAGTTTTTAAACTGCATAGCCACAGCTCTTCCCTCTTGTAGATGAGAATTAGTTACCTCGGCTGAATTAATTTGTTAGAGCTTGCGAGCTGGGGTGTCTGGCATTGAGATGGTGGGTTGTGGCGAAGGAGGAGCAGGGTGGTGTTTCTAAAGAGTAAGAGATGAAGATATGAGGTAAAAAGCATCAGTAAGACAAAAAAAAGAGAAGGAATTCTACTCAAGTGGACTGCATTAGTCTTGAATGGTAGGAACAGAGCAGAGTTGAAAGATAGGAAAACCTGTCTTTGGTATGAGACACAACGTGGTGATCTGAGCAAGAAAATATGATGAAACTTTTTTTGTTGTTAGAAAGGAAGTGTCATTTTTTAAATGAGACTTGAGATCACTTTCTTACACTTTGTAAAAAAAGAAATGCTCTTAAATGTGGGATCTACACTGACACTAGAAATTTATTACCCAGTTTTTGGGGGGGAATCAGTCTTTTCTTTTTTGATTTGTGACAATGCAAAGATTTTTTAAAGTTGACACCTCTGCTTAAAAGAAAAAGATGTATTAAATATAGAAAAGATATATTAAATATGGGGCAAAAGAAGGGTGAGGATAGGCCATAGATGAGATAGTAGGTGAGGTATAATATCATGTTTTAATAGAATAGCATTTGAAAGAATAGAAATATGGAAATTAACATGTCAAAGTTGGAAAAGCAGGGGTGGGGAGGAATTGGAGTACCAGACTTGGAAGACATCATCGAAGTTATTTTAGAAGGTGAGAAAGTAGAATAATCATAGCCACAGGGAATACCAGTCAGACAGGTCAAATCCTGTTATAAAAGGTGGCACAGGTGCCACTGAATGACATCTGCTGCCCTTGTGGGAGCCAACTGTTCATACACTGTACTCCCTCCAACTTTCCTCCTCTCTTCCCTTCACAGTGTTCCTCTTTTGGTCTTTGATTTCTTTCTGTGCTGTTTTTCAGTGAGATCTATTTGAGGTTGATCCCAGGTGTTAGTCCCCTTTATAGGGAAAATCTGCAAATTACTGTACCATTTGGTTAGTTTGGTTTTCGTTTTTGTTTTTGAATGATACCTCTTAGAGAAGAGGCTGCATTCCAGTCGCATCCTTTTTTATCAGAAACTTTGTTACCAGAGATAGAACTACTATAACAGCAACAAGGTTATTGTTTAAACACTACCCTGTTTCCCCAAAAATAAGACAGTGTCTTATATTAATTTTGCTCCTAAAGACCTGCTAAGTCTTATTTTCAGGGGAGGCCTTATATTTCTTAGCTTGAAAAAAATTGCACTAGATCTTATTTTTGGGGAAACAGGGTTATGAAAATATCCAATATGTTGTAGGATAAAATGTATCATTGTAAATCTTAGACCTGAGCAAGATAAAGGGAGGGGCTGAGGCTGGATCACGGAGCAAGCAGAACTTGAATGTAGCCTGAGGAGCTGGGATGTTAGTGGGAGCATTTGGAAGGAATATGTATACTAAATCAGGTGTGCTCCACATTCTGCCTGTTAATGCCGGCCGGGGTATTCATCACCTTGGAAGCATCAATAAATCCTATAGCACATTCTGATATTAATTCACGTGGCCAAGAAGTCTTAACCCCTGAGACACACACACACACCCGTCCATGTACAGGATTTAAAACAGCTTTGGTCCCAGAAAATTAGCGAAACATGGCTGATTTACCAAACATGGTAAAATTGTTTGGAGAAAAAATGACATTCTCTTGAGGCTTATGAGTGTGTGTGTGTGTGTGTGTGTGTGTGTATATATATATATAAAATGCTGTTAATATTATTTTACTTGCTTGAATATTGACTGGCTAATCATTTTGGCAGTTAATTTCTGCTTCCCTTGTGGTTTCAGTTGGATTCAAAATATATACTTCCTGCTCTAGTCTATGGTTCACTACTGTCTGATAGCTGCTGTGTTCTACCTTCATCATAGGTGAAGCAGTTGCTGAGTTTTTCTCTTCTTTATTTAACTTTTCTATTTTTTTTTAAGATATGTTACATAGTAAGCTCTGACACATTGGTGTAGCAAGTTTTTATTGAGGCACTTTGGGAGTGGAGGGTGGTTGAGACTTTAAAAGGGTGAGTTTCTTTTATAGTGGAGAAATACTGATTGCAGCCTCCAGCTACATCTCTAAAGCAGGCTAGCCTTTCATATGTTTTTTATTTATTGTTTATTATTTTATTTTATTGGTTGTATGAATGAGTACCTGAAAGTTTGGGTGGATTAGTTTAACTGATTGATCATGTTTAGAAAATAAATTATTAAGCAGATGTCTTTTGGATAGTGGATTATTCATCTGCATGTGGGTATTTTGGCAAATAGTCATCAGATTGCCACTTAAGATTAGTAATCAAGCTATATTTTAATTTGGTTGTTGAATTGTTGTGGATTAGATTTATCAGTGGTCTAAGAGGTGGTAACTAAGAAAGGTTAATCAACAGTTTCAGGAAAACAGAGATGAAGTTTTTGGCAAACATGTCACATGGTAAGTGAGAATTGTAACTAACTCCTTTCTTGTTAGCATGTAAGTGGAGCTGCTTAGAAAGGTTGTTTTCATTGAACCTCCCTTAGACCCAGTTTTTACTCAGTGAGAAGAGTAGGTAACTACTAATTGTTTAAGAAAACTTTAGGAGTCTCAAGTAGACCGGGTAGCAATTTTGTTCCAAGTCTTGTTTTTTTCCCTTTGAACAAAGTTTCTTAACCTTGACACATACTGATACTTGAATCATGTTTTGAGCCAATTCTTGATTGTGGAGGGTGTCCTGTGTATCAGGATTCTTAGCAGCATCCCTGACCTCTTCCCACTAGATGCCAGTATCATTCTCCTCCATTTGTGACAACCAAAAATAATTCTACACATTGCCAAATGTTTCCTCTGGGTGCAGATTCACTCACAGTTGAGAACCACTGATTTAGAAAATATATATGCTTGATGTAGATTTATTTTCTTGTTTTCTCCTCCTTTAAGCCACAGATGACTTCTTAGGCTTCTCTTATCAGTTTCTTAGATTGTAATAGGCTAGTTATCATGTTTAGACTGTACCATAAAAATGTGTACATGTTTGAGTGTGTTTTATTTTACTGGCAATTATTGAATACTTAGTGTGCAAAGCACAATTATAGGGGCTTTGCCTATGGGAAACTCAGATATACCAGAGCAGGACATTGAAGTCACTCAGTAGATGAACTGGGTAAGTGCCATGCTAGAGAAACAGAAGTACTCTGTGAGTATAGGGAAGAGCTTCCAGCAGAGGGAAAGGTGAGTGGGGGAGGTAAGATTTGATCTTGGTTTTAATAGATGGATCAGACTTTTAAAAGTAGGTATTGGGCAAATTGATATTTCAGGCAGGAGAAACATCTCATGGTTCTTTTATTCCAGATACATTTCTAAAATTTCATTCACTCCTATTTCATACATTCAGGCCAGGCCTTTCTAAGTTTTTCTTAGATAAGGTAGGTTACAGACAGAGAAGTAGAGATGTGCTGGTGGGAGTTGTGAAGACTGGGAGGCTGGTATACAGTGTCAGAAAGGGAAAAGCAAGTTTGACCAGAGTTCTGCAGACTCCCTTCCATTACCTGTGCTTTTGGTTACATAGCATTCTCTCCTTTTAGTCTTCAGTTCTTCCCTTTCTAGCCTTCTTTTTTGAGGACTAATCTCATTAATGTCTTAAAAATCTGTTCTTGTTCCTGTTTTCCCTTTGAGCTCACCTTTCCTTACCTTTCTTTTATGGCTAACAATTTCAAGTTTGCCCAATATTATGTATATTTTTCCTTTTACTTACCATCTACTTTTTCTTAATTCCTTGTAATTGGCTCTTTTTCCTTAGCACTTTATTGAAGTTAATATTTCCAAAGGCACGAAAGACCTAAGGCCAAATTTATCTGCTGATTGTTTACTTTTCTTTCTGATACCCACACTATTGTTTCCCTTTGTCTCTGACTCTTTGTCCCTCTTCTAGTCACCCCTCCAGCCCACCCCTCCTCACCAGTAAACATTCAGTTTGGGCCAGTGTATATCCTGAGTCCTGGGGATAAAAAGAGAACATACCCTCAAGTAGTTTTCCCAGGCCCACAAGTAAGCATGGAGTTGCTACACAATTCGTGCTGCGTGATAGACATGGGCAGTAGGGGAGGCTATTGAGCTCTGTCTTTTGTTTTCAGCACTGTAATTCCCTGATGCTCCTTATTTTGTTTCCCTGCCCCACCTCACCTCACCACTGGCACAAAGAAAGGCATAACCCTGTCTCTCTCTTTTCCCTTCTTTCAACATTTCTTTTGCTCAGAAATCACATCTACTCATAGTACTTTAGCAGTCACCACATCATCACTGTTTAAAAATCTATCATGCATCAGTTTAATGTAGATCATTGTGGTAGGTGGTGGGGAGACAAATTGATATATGATATCATGTCTGCTGTTAAAAGACTTTAACTATTTAATAGGCTTAAACTATTATAAAATATGTTGATTTTATAAACAAAATAATGCATAACCAAGTGCAGTTGAATATACAGTGTGCCTGTAAAGTCATGATGCACTTTTGACTTTTGACTGGTCAAAAGTGCACCATGACTTTACGGACACACTGTAGTGGTTTAGAGCATGGTCTCTGAGTTGGAACTGCCTGGATCCAGATAGTAGTGATGTTACGTTGGGCAGGCTACGTAAGCTTTCTGTGCCTCAGTTTCCACATTTGAAAAGTGCAGATAATAATAGTATCTGTCCCATAGAGATAATAAAGATCAAGTTAGTTAATGTGTAAGTACTTGGAATGGTCCTGGCACATAATAAGCACTGTATAAATTGACTATGTATAATGTCTGAACCTTAGCCTCTGACACTGACTACTCTCATCATTTTGCAACTCTGCCTTCTGCACATTTCCTGATCTTAAAAGTCTTTATGTCATAGCAAACTCCACGCTCTTAAAAGTGAACTCAATTCTTACTCTCTTCACCCTGTTCCTCAAGGTGCTGCCACGCCTCCCATCCAGGTTTGAAACCGTCTGGTCACCTCTGAGCCCCCCCCTCCCCGCCCCCTGTTTTCCTCCCCTTCTTTCACACATGCCCCATCTTGGGAATGTTGCCTTCTGATTTTCTCCTTTGTCACTTCTAGCTCCTGTCAGCTTTATACCCATACTGTTGAAATAGTCTTCCTAGAACTGCTACCTTGCCTGCAGTTTCTGCCAGTAGCAAGAAGAAAGCATTGATTTTGGGCTTTAAACACTGTCCTCTACACTCTCTGTTTTTGATCTAACAGCATCTCTGGCTCTTGATTTCTTTTCTTTTTTCTTTTTTTTGACAGAGACAACTAGGGACAGACAGGAAGGGAGAGAGAGATGAGAAGCATCAGTTCTTCGTTGCAGCTCCTTAGTTGTTCACTGATTGGTTTTTCATGTGTGCCTTGACTGGGGGCCTATAGCAGAGCAAGTGACCCTTTGCTCAAGCCAGCGACCTTTGTGCTCAAGCCAGCAACCATAGGTCATGTCTGTGATACCACTCTCAAACCAGCAACCATGCTCTCAAATTGGATGAACCTTCACTCAAGCCGGTGACCTCAGGGTTTCGAACCTGAGTCCCCAGCGTCCCAGTATGATGCACTATCCACTGTGCCACCGCCTGGTCAGGATGGGTCTTGATTTCTTTATCTTTAAAATGAAACATTGATCTCATAAAATTGGTGTCAGTATTAAAATAACAAAGGTTTACACATGTTCAGACTTCCCAGCACCTGTCCCTCTGCCAGTTCATCTTTTGCAGTATTTTTATATTAATATTCCTGAAAAGCATTTGCATATGGTTTTCCTTTGCTTAAACTCCAAGAAGGCCTTCCGTAAGCTGACCCTCCACTATCTACGTCTGCCACAAACCTTCTTAGTTTTTGATAGGAACCAACTGCGCTACCCAGAGTAATCTCTTCAGTGTCTTCTGAACATGGTTTAGCCATTCCTGCCTTAATCTCACTTCCCAGGCCATTTCCCCTGTAGAGGTACCATCCTCCTCTATCTTAGATAAGCTTCACCTTCTCTGTGAAGACTTCTTGTGTACCCCAGGATTTCTGCATTCTTTTAACTTGTAGCATTTCCTGTCTCTTAGTCATTTGGTACTTAAAATTTCTTAAATTTGTAACAATCCCATTTGATATAAGTGAATTATCTCTGCAGCTAGATTGAGTATGATAGAGACCATGTCTCAGCATTTTTTTTTTTTTTTTTACAGGGACAGAGAGAGAGAGGGATAGATAGGGACAGACAAACAGGAACGGAGAGATGAGAAGCATCAATCATTAGTTTTTCGTTGCCGTTGGGACACCATAGTTGTTCATTGATTGCTTTCTCACATGTGCCTTGACCGTGGGCCTTCAGCAGACCGAGCCACCCCTTGCTGGGGCCAGCGACCTTGGGTCCAAGCTGGCCAGCTTTTTGCTCAGGCCAGATGGGCCCGCGCTCAAGCTGGCGACCTCAGCGTCTCGAACCTGGGTCTTCCGCATCCCAGTCCGATGCTCTTTCCACTGCGCCACCGCCTGGTCAGGCTGTCTCAGCATTTTTTAAATGCAGTTTGCATAATAGGTATTGAATGAAATCCCCCATACTTTTGTTTTTGTAAAACACTTATGGGTGTTTGCTGATAATAGTGCTAGGCTCTGAGAATATACCTTAAAAACAAATGAAACCTGACCAGGCGGTGGCGCAGTGGATAGAGCGTCAGACTGGGATGCGGATAACCCAGGTTCAAGACCCCGAGCTCACCAGCTTGAGTGCGGGCCCATCTGGCTTGAGCAAAAGCTCACCAGCTTGGACCCAAGGTTGCTGGCTCCAGCAAGGAAGGGGTGGCTAGGTTTGCTGAAGGCCCGTGGTCAAGGCACATGGGAGAAAGCAATCAATGAACAACTATGGTGTCCCAACGGCAACGAAAAACTAATGATTGATGCTTCTCAACTCTCTTGGTTCCTTTCTGTCCCTATCTGTCCCTCTCTCTGACTCTCTCTCTGTCCCTGTAAATAATAAATAAATAAATAAATTTTAAAGAAGAAGAAAAAATGAAGTGGGTTTTGTACCTTAGGATAGTGGTCTTCTGGGGGAAATGTATGTTGCAGTTATATTTCAATGTAATGTGGCAAATACTATGTTAAATGTTTCCATTTCATTTCATTTAAGGGATGCTATGACTATCTGAGGGAAGTGTTTCCTCTCCTGTCTGGGGGGCGGGGGGGGGGTGCAGAGGAAAATTTGAGAGTTGAGCCCCGGCTCAGTTTTAGAGGGCGAGTAGGATTAGCCAGGTGAAGACTAAGACAGAAGAGAAGAGGAGAGCAGGCAGAGGTCAAAATGAGTAAGTGCCTGGGGCAGTGCGTTTGAGGCACTCGAAAGGTTTGGGGTTAGGAATGAGAGTTTAGTTGATGTAAACATGATTAGATCAAACTGGCCTGGCAGTGAGGTTAGGTCATAAAGAGATTTTGATTAGTCACTGTCTTATTCTGTGTTTCCTTTTGGGAATCTACGGTTTTTTCTGCAAACCTGGTCATTAATCTTATGGGAGCAATTTATGTTTGAATGGCTGATGTTAATTGTACCTGTTCCTATTGGAATAGAGAGGCACTGGAAGTACGGAGAACCCACAGTACATCCTGTGAGGCACATAAAGATTCAGATTTCCTGCCTGACCAGGCGGTAGCGCAGTGGATATAGCGTTGGTCTGGGATGCGGAGGGGCCCAGGTTCGAGACCCCGAGGTTGCCAGCTTGAACTGGGCTCATCTGGTTTGAGTAAAAGCTCACCAGCTTGAGTCTAAGGTCTCTGCCTCGAGCAAGGGGTTACTCGGTCTGCTGAAGGCTTGCGGTCAAGGCACATATGAGAAAGCAATCAATGAACAACTAAGGTGTCAAAAATGAAAAACTGATGATTGATGCTTCTCATCTCTCTCTGTTCCTGTCTGTCTGTCCCTATCTATCCCTCTCTCTGTCTCTGTAAAAAAAAAAGAAAGAAAGAAAGAAAGATTCAGATTTCCTTACCCCTTACCTTACTTTGGAAAGTAGCTTCATCTTAGGCAAAACTTAGTTATTTGGAACATTATTAGATGAGAGTTTTAGTGAAAACATGTAATTCTGAAAATATCTTTGAGTTGATAGGACATATTTTATAGAATCTTCACCAGTTGAGATCAGACATGGATTAGAGGGGCAGGTAAGTAATGAAGTCTCTTTGGATTTAATGTTTTAAAGTTTCAAAGAAAACAATTGCAGAACCTTTTTGATGACTATCGTTTTTTCAGGGTTATTTTTTTGTGTGTGTGTGTAAGCTTCTTTGAGGAATTTATTTATTCACACTGCTCACAAAAATTAGAGGATATTTGATCACTTCATATTTATTTTGAAATATCCCCTAATTTTTGTGAGCAGTATATTTTTAATTTAATTGTGGTGACATTGGTTTGCAAAACCATACGGGTTAGTTTCTCATTAATTCATTCATTCATTTATTGATTTTAGAGAGGAGAGAGGGAGTGAAGGGGGGGAGGAGCAGGAAGCGTCAACTCCCATATGTGCCTTGACTGGCCAGGGTTTTGAACTGGTGACCTCAGCATTCCAGGTCGGTGCTTTAACCTCTGCACCACCACAGGTCAGGCAATAAAGGTTTCAAGTGTACAATGTGATCTGCACCCTGCATCATGTGACCATTGTCCCAAGCAAAGTCTCTTTCAGTTTCCATTTTCCTGCCCTTAGCCCATCTCTACCTAGTCCCCCACTCCCTTACCCTCTGGCTACACCACACTCTGTGTCTCTGTGTAGTCTTGATGGCATTTTTCTTCTGTGTGTCTGTCTAAGGGAAAAGCATGATCCTAAAATCTGTTATTTTAAAAGAACTGTTGTATTGGTGCATTAATATCCTGTCTTTTTAAAAAACTCCATTGGTTCTCCAACCACATAAGTTGAGTTCTTTATTTTCCTCTCCTTTTCTTAAAGGCTTAGTATTTCACTGCTCTGTTAGGGTACTGTATATTAGGATGTATTTTACTAATACTGCCTCTTAGAAAGGTCATGAATTATGTGTGTGTGTGTGTGTGTCAGAGAGAGAGAGAGAGAGAGACGAGGGACAGATGGGGCAGACAGACAAGAAGGGAGAGAGATGAGAAGCATCAATTCTTCGTTGTGGCACCTAATTGTTCATTGATAGCTTTCTCATATGTGCCTTGACCAGCAGACCAAGTGATTGATCCCTTGTTCAAGCCAGCAACCTTGGGTTCAAGCTGGTGAGCTGTGCTCAAACCAGAAACACCCGTGCTCAAGCCACGACCTCAGGGTTTTGAACCTGGGTCCTCCGTGTTCCAGTCCAATGCTCTATGCACTGTGCCACCATCTGGTCAGGCTCATTATTTATTTACTTATTTTTATCAGGTGCCAACCTAACCAAATTTTCTTTGAGATTCTATGGAGTGATTAAATATTGGTAGTAAGATAATTAGAGTAAAATACGGTTGGAAGATGGTATTCAAACAAAAAATAAATTAAAGGTATGCTTGCTTGAATTTTTTTTTGGTGGATAGAAAAAGATAAAAAGCATGGTGTTAATAGAACCACCACAAACAGGATGAATTTGAATATAAAAAGTATCGTAGGGCATCTGCAAAATTTTGTGCATAATGCATACATAGTTTGTGCAAGATATTATAAAGTGAAATTTTTATATTGTCTAATTCTATAAAATACATATTTCTCAAATTCTGCTTAGTTTAACCAAAACAATAATTTATCTGAAATAATCATTTGTTTTGCTTTGTTTCATTTTAATGAAAAAAAGTCAACATTTTAAAGAGCACGACACAAATGTTAAGACATGTTGGTCATAAATTCTGGTTTATAAAAGAGGAAAAGAAAATGTTAACACATTAATTGCTTTCTAATTTAAAAATATTATTAATTCAGTTGTCTGTGAACTCATAGACAGGGTTCTTTTTGGCCTCCTAACAGCAGCATGTTGTAGTGAGTTGACTGAGCAAGGCCTTTGAGTTAAGATTGGCCTACTTTGTAATTAGGTTGCCCCAAGTTCAGATCCCAGCACTGCTATGTATAGCAATGTGACCTTGAACCTCTAGTTTTAGTTTTCTGCTCTGTATTTTTCTATTTATAAAATGACAGTGATAAAATTATTGGGAATATTCCATGAGAAGATGTATGTATAAAACCCAATATAGTTCCACATGGTAAAAGAGCCCAATTTATGCATTATATCACTTTTCTGCATTTATGCATGTATCAATATTAAGAACTTAATTGGGTAGGAGCAGTTGTGCCTTAAGTACAGTAGCTATACAGTGGTGGAGGGGTCTTTACTGTGAAGTCATCTCCTATTCCTCAAAGGTACCATTTTACTAGTACTTTATACTTCTCAAAGCTTTATAAAATTGTCTTTAGCTCTTGTATACAATAACCTTGTATAACTGGATTGGCATTTTGTAGAGAAGGAAAATGAGATTTAAGGTACCTAATCAGTGGCAGAGTTGGGACTGGCTTTTTTATTTTTTCCCCACAGTCACTGTGTGCCATGCTGGAAGGATTGGCTTTAGTCTGCTCCCTCTTTGACCACTGTACTCATGTGGCAGTGCAATATTTGTATTTTAGATGGTTCACAATTAGTGGTTGTAAATGCATGTATTGTAAAGTATATTTCTTAAAAGTTAAGTTTAAAAAATTTCAAGTGCTGATGTAGGACTGGTTTGTTATGAAAATGCTGTAGCGAACATCCACATACACACATATCCTTCGGTACACCTGAATGACAGAATGTGCACATTTAAAAGTATTTAAGTGTGGTAGGAAGAATGAGGTGCCTCCCCATCCCTCTGAAAGATGTCTACATCTTGAACCCCAGAATCTCATAATATATTGTTACATGGCAAAAAGGAATTAAGGTTGCTAACCAACTAACTGGATTATTTGGTATGCCAAATGTAATCCCAAGTATCCTTTATGTGTAGAAAAGGAAGGCAGAAGAATCAGAACCAGGGACATAAACGCCTGCTGAAATCGAGGGGGGGTCACAAACCAAGGAATACAGAAACTCTCAGGAACCAGGAAAAGGGATTCTTCTCTAAAGCCTCTGTAAAGCAACACAAGCCTGGCGACACTCTGATTTTGACCCTGCTGGAACCCATTTAGGCTTTTGACTTTCAGACCTGTAAAATAATGCATTTGTGTTGTTTTCAACTGCTAAATTCGTGGTAATCTGTTATAGCAACAGTAGGGACTAATACATGGCAGATTTTGCCAGGGGCAGCAAGAGAATTCATACTGTTTATTTTGGCCTGAGCACTGTTTAAGAAGACGGGTAGCCTTAACATTTTAGCTAGTGCTGAAGGCTTCATGCAGCTAGCTCGCTGTCTTGTTTTTTTAGAAGCAGATTCCATGATGTCTTTTTGTCTAGCTTTTCTCAGGAAGTTTTCCACTGAACATTAATTCTCTGGGAAATTCACAAATGTTAGGATTCTCAGTATTTTCAAGGCAAAATAAAATTAAGACTACTAGGTTGAACTGGATTCTTGTTGAGGACTTCTCATAGTTGTAACATGCTAATGTAGATTATGAAGCCTCCAAGAGGGAGAGGTTAGTGCTCCTGTAAGTTATGTCACATATGAGAAAACTGGTATTTTCTTGGAACACTCATTCGAAAATGGGGTTCTTTTTTGTTTTTATTTTTTTAGTCTCTTAACCTCTCTTTTTTAATTTTTATTTTTTTACAGGGACAGAGAGAGAGAGTCAGAGAGAGGGATAGATAGGGACAGACAGGAACGGAGAGAGATGAGAAGCATCACCCATTAGTTTTTCGTTGCCATTGCGACACCATAGTTGTTCATTGATTGCTTTCTCACATGTGCCTTGACCGGGGCCTTCAGTAGACCGAGCCACCCCTTGTTGGAACCAGCGACCTTGGGTCCAAGCTTTTGCTCAAGCCAGATTGGCCCGTGCTCAAGCCGGCGAGCTCAGGGTCTCGAACCTGGGTCCTTTCGCCTCCCAGTCCAACGCTCTATCCACTGTGCCACCGTCTGGTCAGGCTTAACCTCTCTCTTTAATATAATGACCTTCACATATGCCCATATCATATCTTAGACCTTGTCAGTCTTCGGAATTCTTCTACCTCTAAAACCTTAAATTCAACCATTTTTCTTTTCTTTTTCTTTCTTTTTTTTTTTTTTTTTTAGTGAGAGAGAGACAGGAAAGGAAAGAGATGAAAAACATCAACTGCTAGCTTTGGCACCTTAGTTACTCATTGATTGCTTTCTCATATGTGCCTTAAATGGGGGGGTGGGAGGTGTGAGTGCTCCAGCAGAGCTAGTAACCGCTGCTCAAGCCAACAACCTTTGGACTCAAGCCAGTGACCATGGGGTCATGTCTATGATCCAACGCCCAAGCCAGTGACCTTGGGCTTTCGAACCTGGTTTCTCAGCATCCCAGGCCGATGCCCCTATCCACTGTGCCATTCCATTTTGACCACAACCTTAATTAATTAGGAAGGGCTAGACTGAGTGACTAAGTACATGTTCATCTTTCTTGATAAGTCATGAGTTACTTTTCTTTATTTGAGACCTAAATGTGGACACACTTTCTCTAGGGTACTCATTTCAGATCCCCAGGTGAGGTAAGAGGGAAATGAGAGAACCACTTAGAATCTGGGCATATGGCCATGTACTGTAAAGTGTATTAGAACATGATAAAATGCAATGCCAAGCTAATAAAGTAAGGTTCAGGTTTTCTGCTTTCCTATTTGTTACCTCCATTGATTCTTCATACCTGAAATAACAGTCTATCTTCTCCACTGTTTTTGGTGTGAACAGCATATGGTGGTAGCACTCAGAAGTGTGTCAGCATGAGTAATTTGCTGTCATTGTAAATGCTAACAGGGAATCATGTTCTTTTGTGTCAGGATTTACTTGTTTTTGTGTTGCATTTTGGAGATGTGTACAGTATATCCTGATTTTGTAACCAGATATATTCTTTATTTTAAATCTTTGAAATTTTGAATAGCAATCTTGAGTTAATATCCTTTATTTTAAATTGTTTGGTGTATTATCTTTTGACTTTATAAAATATGTTTTTAGGAATCATTTTAACCTGCTTGTTGTTTAAAAGACTTCTTAATTTTATGCTCTGCCAGTGGTCGGCAAACTTATTAGTCAATGGAGCCAAATATCAACAGTACAACGACTGAAATTTCTTTTGAGAGCCAAATTTTTAAACTTAAACTATATAGGTAGGTACATTCCTTATCAAGGTAGTGCCCGCACGTTGTATTTTGTGGAAGAGCCACACTCAAGGCACTAAAGTGCCGCATGTGGCTTGTGAGCCGCGGTTTGCCGACCAGGGCTCTAGACCCTCTGCCACATGGGTCTTGGGTTAGCTTCCAGTCACCTATAATCTGGCAGTGCTAACATGCCTTTTGTTTGTCCAGTTCTAACAGTGAGGCTTGTGTAGAGTAGCAATGAGATATGATAACTTTATAGAGAGAGGCTGCTGGTTCATACTTTCACCGTCATTACTAACACGTCAACAACTTTATTTTGTGCCAGACACTATTCCAAACATTGCTTATTAACTCTGTCGGTATCCTCACAGCAATTCATGAGGTATATACTATTGGCTTCATTTTATAGAAGAGCAAACAGAGAGACAGAATAGTTAAGTATAAGGTCATATACAAAGTAGCAGAGACATGATTGGAGCACAGGATTCGGGCTCCAGAATCCATGTCTTTAATCATATAGCATATGGACTCTATAGTTATAATTTTACACTCTTATTTGCTTTGGATTGTAGGACTTTATTTTTTGTTATTTATATATTTGTTATATAACATACATAAACATTTTATATATGTGTATGTATAATCTGAACAGACTCTTCTCATCATCTCAGCCTTCCTAATGCATTTATTTTTGGGGGAATATAAATTTGCATGTATGAAATATAAAGCTTAAATAATAAGTTTCTTCAAAAGGAAAAACCAGTGTGGCTTGTAAAAAGTAACAAATTGCTAAAGCTTTTATATGTCCTGACATCTTTGAATATATCACTTTCCATCTTAAACGCAATTACCCTACACTTTAAGGTTGTATGGTGCAGGCCATGTAGTTGATATGAGGCAAATAATGGCCTCCCAAAGATTTCGGTACAGCCTAAAGTAAGTCTGTGGTTAACTCAAAAAAAAAAAAAAACAAAAAAACAAGGGCGGGGGAACAGCTTTCTTCTACTTACCTTACAGTTTTAACTTCTTTTCTTGGGACTTCATACTGCCTTTGAAAAATTTCTTCTTTTGGCCTGACTGGTGGTGGCACGGGATAAAGCATCAACCTGGAATGCTGAGGTTGCTGGCTAGACCCTTGAGGTCACCAGCTTGAGCCTGAGGTCACTAGTTAGTTCCCTGATCAAGGCATATATGAGAGTCAATCAAGGCACAACTAAAGTGGAGCAGTGAGTTCATTCTCTCTCTAAAATAATAAATAAGTTTCTTCTTCTAGTAAGTCTTTCTTTGAGTCAGCCTAGATGTCTTTTTTCTTTTTCTTTTCTGGAGAGAAAAAGAGACAGGAAGGGAAAGAGATGAGAAGCATCAGCTCATAGTTGTGTCACTTTAGATGTTCATTGCTTCTCATATGTGCCTTGACTGGGGGGCTCCAGCCAAGCCAGTGACCTTTGGGCTCAAGCCAGTGAACCATAGGTTTCAATCCTGAGTCCTTAGTGTCCCTGGGTCTACACTCTATCCACTGCACTACCACCTAGTCAGACTAACCATGTACAATATTTAAACAAGCCCCTATGGCATTCATGAGACTCTTGTTTTCATCTTTTTGAATTTTTCTCCATTGAATCTTTCCCATGTTGTTATTGATACCATTCCATCCCATAAAAAATATGAGTCCCATCTTAAAAACTCTCTGACCCTCACATATCCATCACTCTATCTACTACTGCCTCTCTTTCCAAGGTAGAGATGCCTAAACTCAATTTTCAATTTGTCTTTTATTTTCTACTGAAGTCAATCATGGGGCTTACTCATGCTGTCACTTCTCTACCAGAATTGTCTTAACAAGGTCCTCAGTGACTTCCACACCACTAACTTCAGTACAATATTCAGTTCTCGGGCCTCATTTGACTTCTAGGACACCACGTCTCTGGTCATTAGTTTTCAGTCTGTTTACTGTTCCCTTCTCAGCTCTAGCCTTTATGTGCTAATAAGTCCCAAATGAGTATTCATAGTTCAAAAGTTTCCTTCAAACCCCAGACTCTTTAATTTTCAGTTGCATTCACTTGAATGTATGATAATTATCTCAAGCTTACCATCATTATAAAAATTAATAGCAAGTGCTTATATAACACCATGTGCCACTCACTGTTGTCCCAAAATGGACTCTTACCCCTGTACCTACTTGTATCATCTTCCTCATGTTGGCAAATGGCAAATTCACTATTCTAGCTGTTTAGGTTGAAACTGTGAATCATTTTTGATTCTTCTCTCTTTTTCTTTTTTCCCATTCAACAAATGCCATTAATTAGAGTCTGGTCACATTTTACCATCTCCATTGCTGCCTGCTGCTCTAAGCCAGTCATTTCTCAGCATAGCAGACACATGGAACTTGTTATAGTCTAGGTTAGATCATGCCACCACTTTGCTCAAAATCTCCAAAGATTTCCCATCTCTTAGACCAGGGGTCCCCAAACTATGGCCCACAGGCCGCATGCAGCCCCCTGAGGCCATTTATCTGGCCCCGCTGCACTTCTGGAATGGGCACCTCTTTCATTGGTGGTCAGTGAGAGGAGAACAGGATGCATCCGCACCCATAGTTCCCATTGAAATACTGAGCAGTTTGTTGATTTAAATTGACTTGTTCTTTATTTTAAATATTGTATTTGTTCCCGTTTTGTTTTTTTACTTTAAAATAAGATATGTGCAGTGTGCATAGGGATTTGTTCATAGTTTTTTTTATAGTCCGGCCTTCCAACGGTCTGAGGGACAGTGAACTGGCCCCCTGTGTAAAAAGTTTGGGGACCCCTGTCTTAGACCATCTGAGTCAGGTTGGATGACTAAGTCATCCAGTGGCTCAGCCTGACTTGAATGATCCAATCCAGGACAGCCTCATTTAAGTGTCAGGGCCCTTAGATGTCTGGATGGTGTTGACAGTGGGAAAATGCGGTCTCCTCTTACCAAGTAGTCTGTCATCCTTGGCTTCATAACATGGTGATTGTGTTACAAAAGACTAAGCCAAAATGCCCAAGTGCTATCAGGCCTCTGTTTTTTCACATTTGCTCGAGTCCATTTGGCTCAAGTATGTCACATGGCCAAACCCAGGTTCAGTGTGTGAAGGGAATTCTCAAGGGTGCAGATGCCAAGATATGTGTGACTCATTGGGAGCCATTAATATATAAAACAGTCTTCTTTCTATAGGCCCTCTGAGCTGTATCAGGTTTAATTTGTTATATCACTTGATCATAATGCAACACCCCTGGAAAATATTAAAATAAGGACTCTGACTAGATAAACTGATGTCTGGAAATATGGGCTAAATAATGGTTCTTTGGTAGAAAAATTAGATCTAACTTTTGTATCGTATCTTTTATTTTTAAATTTCAGAGACCACCTAGAAATAGAGAATATGATACATACTGTATAATTTACAGCTTATTATAGTTAAATTAGACAGTGTCTTAAATATTATCGCTAGCTTTTTGAGGTAATAACTTGTCCATCTCATGTTTATTATCCCTGTACTCCAGATTGGGAACGTGTACTTGATTTTTACCTTCCTACATTTATATGGTGTTTTATGTTATATAAAAGATTGTTTGCTGATTTTTTCTGCAGTCTACCGGTAATTTTTGTTCCCTGTCACCTGTGAAAGGATATACTCAGCCCCTTGTTTTCTTTAGCTTTGTCTTGTCATGTTGTCCCTCTGTCAGTCATTTTTCTTATTCCATTTCCAATAAGCCTGGTCTTTTATCCCTTACATTAACACGTTTCAATTCTAGTGCCTGCTCATTCTTGCTTTAATTTCCCTGTGTTTGAATTCTTTTAACCTTCTTTTTGGAAGTATATGCATGGATTGATTTACATCATTATGTCTTCATGGATAGTCTTGCCTGACATTTATATATTAAGATGCTAATTTTATTAAAAATTGCTTTGCTTTTATTTTCTTCCTCTATTTCCTATAAGGCATTTAGTTATTTATTTTTAATACGTTATATACTGGTTTATATTCTCTTATATATATTTTATTTGTTTTTGGGAGATACAAGGGTTGTTGCAAACAATGCATTTTTATAAAGTATTGGGTTCAGTAGGGTTGTAAACTATTATTGTGGCATACCTCATCTAATGTAAAAATTTAGTTGAAGGGAAATAGCCTTCCAGTTGTTGATGGCTTAATCTAAATTTCTTATTTAACCTATTTGGGTTGTTGGATTTATCCATGTTCTGTTCTACATTTCAGATTTTATATTTCTGTAGAATTATATAGTATGTATAATAAGATTTTTTTCAGAATAATAAAGGTTTTATTTTTAAGACAAAACAAATAGCAAAAACACATCCAAATGAAGATTCCAATGTGAAGAAAACAAAATCTGATTAAGAGAGCCAAGTAAATAGTCATGGGTTTTTCTGATTGAGTATATAAAATGGTAGATCTTCTGAACTCAAAAGGAAATATGTTATATATAGTTATCAGAAGAAAAACCTTTCAGACTGTTTCCTGGGAGACTTTTGTGTGACTATTGTCAGCTTTTAGAAACCAAGAATTTACAGTTTAGTTCAAATTAACATGTGCTTATTTGAACAACTTGTAGTCTGGCAGGCGCTGTTCGACATTGGAATCCGAGGTTGAATGGGACAGTCTCTAGTTGAGGAAGTAAGTTAGTAACTTCATTTATAGTGTTTACGGTAATGGAAGTGGTGGGTGGTTGGATGACCTGGGAATGCTTGAGTAAGCCAAGGCCCCTTACAGAAGTTTGCTGAGTCAGGGGGTTAGCCTGACAAGGGGGAAGAGGGCAGGCATTCCACGTTGAGTGAAAGAGCATGAAGAAGATACTGACGGGCAAAAACAGCAAGGAACTAAAACTAGTTTAGTTTTATTGGGTCATAAAGTATAAAGTGGGACCTTACATGCTCTGCTAGGGAGTTTGGGTTTTATCATGAGTTATTTTCTATCAGTGCTTTTCACTGAAGAACAACTAAAGTCACAGTCTATTGAATACAGTGTGTCTGTAAAGTCATGGTGCACTTTTGACCGGTCACAGGAAAGCAACAAAAGAGAATAGAAATGTGAAATCTGCACCAAATAAAAGGAAAACTCTCCCAGTTTCATACCTATTCAGTGCAGTTCGATGTGGGCTCCATTTGTTGCCCTACACACATCCAAACGATAGTGAAGTTCTTGCCACGCACGGGTAAGGATGTCTGGTGTAACAGAGTGAATAACACCTGTGATTCTCTGTTTTAAGTGATTAATGTCGTTGATACGTTCAATGTACGCATGTTGCTTCACATAACCCCAAAAGTAAAAGACTAAGGGCATCAGATCTGGGGATCGTGGTGGCCATGGCTTGACAGAACCCCTGCCTATCCACCACTGGGGGAATGTTCTATCCAGAAACTCACGAACAATGGTGGCATACTGTGGAGGAGCGTTGTCCTGTTGAAAGATGACACCTTCTGGAAATTGCGGCACTGCATACAATTCCAACATGTCAAGATAGGTGTTTGCTGTCACAGACTGCTCCGTGAAAAAAAATGGGCCTATCACCTTATCATGTATCAGGCCACACCACACGTTCAGTTTAGGGGTGTTACGTTCATACTCAACGTAGGCATGAGGATGTTCAGCAGCCCATATTCGGACGTTATGGCGATGAACATGTCCACAGATATGGAAGGTCGCCTTATCGCTAAACACAGTCTTCTGCAAAAATCTTGTATCATTGACGATCTCATGAAGCATATCTGTAGCAAAAGCGCATCATGATGTGGGTCTATCCGCCGGTTTAATAGCGTACAACAGCTGCAATTTGTACCCTGTAAAACAGAGACATTTCTTTAACACCTTGTGAACTGTAGTCTTGCTTAGGTGTAATTGTCGAGCACACGCACGCACAGATTTTTTAGGGCTCCTTAGGTAGCTATCCCGTATAGCCTCTACAGACTCGTCACTGACTGATGGCCTACTAGAACGGGGTTTCTCCACCAAATTGCCGGTTTCTTTCAACTGCTTATCCCACCGAGTAATGTTATTCCTATGTGGTGGTGCTTCATTATAAACGTGCCGATATTCACGTTGCACTTTGGTCATGGATTCGAATTTAGTGAGCCACAGAACACACTGAATTTTCCTCTGTACCGTCCATATCTCAACTGGCATGGCCGTGGGCTGCTCCGCTGTATACACGGTGTTATGTCATCATCTGCGCATGCGCGCATGCTGCCACATCATCCTACAGAAACTGGGAGGGTTTTCCTTTTATATGGTGCAGATTTCACATTTCTATCGTCTCTTGTTGCTTTCCTGTGACCGATCAAAAGTGTACCATGACACACTGTACGTGCTTGGAAGTATGGAGATAAAATTCACATGGACCTTCTGCATGTTTTAAAATTTTTTAAGACTGGTGTTTATTGTTTCAAAAGTATGAATAACTTTGTCTTTTATTCTAGAATCAATTATTAGTGTGACTTCTTAACTTCAATTTTCTATAACCTAAACTATTGAATAAGGATAATAATATCACTTCTTAGGATTATTGGGAGGGGTAAAAATAACTAATTAGAATGAAGATAATAATGACAATGAAAGTAATAGCTAACATTTTTTGAGGGCTTCCTTACTAAGGGATGGTCCTAAGTGCTTTATTTGTATTACCTCATTTAATTCTCAAAGCATCTCAGTGAGGTAGGTACTTTTATTATCTCCTTACTTCTGACAAAACTGGGGCATAAAGAAGTGATTTTTCTAGGTTACACAGCTAGCAAATGATGAAGCTTGGTTTGAATATAAGACTCTTTTTACTATATTATACTCCCATTCTAGTATAGAACATTTAGCATAGAAACTGCCATATAATAATTGCAAATGTAAACAGTTTTCAGTAGCCAATAATAATTTCTTAACTTTGTCTAAATCTCTGAGTTAAACTGAAGTCCCTAAGAAATTATGCTACATTTTGTCTGTGCCTGGACTTACAGTGTGCCATTGAATGCAGACAGTGTGACACCCATGTCCACGCTTTTAACCACTACCTTCTACTGCCTCCTCCTTCCTTGTTGGTCTGTATCTACATTAGATTTTAAATCCATGACAGGGACCATATCTGTTTTATTCATCATTGTGTACCCAGTCCTTAACACCAGAACTAGCCCATAGATATGACCAAATAATAGTTCAGCAAATGAAAACCCCAAAATCTGCCTTTATCAGCTGACCTTAGGATTTAAGTAGTATTCATACCACCTGTAATTGCTTTACATTGTTTTAAAGCAATTAAATATGTGAGTTAATTGCTTTACATGTTTTTCCTTCTGTAAGCAGTCCAGTTTGGACCAGCCATCTGCTCCTGTGTTCTACAGAGCACGCTCAACTTGATACTACAGGAACCCTGCTGGGTAAATGGTATCTGTCTGTTCTGTAGCAACAACTCTGCTTTCAGACAGAGAGGGAGATTAGGATCCCATTTTCATCTAAAGCTAGAATACTAGAAATACACAAAACAATTTTAAAATGTGTTTTCTAAGAAACTAAATTTAAAAAAGGAAAAATACTTTGATATTCTTCTTTGCCTTTCACACAAAATCATTTCAAATAAAGAGAAAATAATTTTCTTCATGGAATTCTCTGTTATTGTGGGTTAACTCATATTTTCCTCCTCTCCTCTATCTAGAATGTCTTAAAACCATTCTACCTTATGAGAAATTGGATGTTCTTGCAGATAGTGGGAGAAATGTTTCATTTAAGTCCCAGATGAGGACTGGAAACTTGAAATCAGAGGAGCATCTGAAATCAAATAATATTAGGTAGGATAAAAATTACAAGGGTTTCTACATGTTTATGTTTCTTTTAGAGATGTATGTTAAAGTATTCATATTCTATGAACACTAATAGAAGAATTAGAGATTCTTTGAAGCATTTATACTCATAAAGATGGGAGTGGGGAGTACCAAAGATTTTTTTTTCACTTATGTGGCTTCATAAGAACTTTGGCATATGTTTACTTCTCAGTAGCATTTGTATCTTATACTCCAAGGAAGTTTTAAAAACATTTACTAAATTAAATTTAAGAAATCTTTGTGTTTATGCATGTCTGAATATTTATGACAAACCTACGGATATGTGATTCATCTTGTAGATTATCCTTTAGAATGAAAATTCCTGTTGTGGGTTCCATATATAACAGTTCATTTGGGTGCAGGGAGCATCAGCTCTTGGTCAAGTTTGTCAGCATGGACACAGTCAGGCCTCCTCATGTGCTAGAGAAGCCCTCCCTGACCACAGCGAGTTAGTAACCCTTGTCACAGCAGGTTGTATCAGTGATAATGACAGTATGTGAAGGTGCTTGATCTCCGAGATGTCACTTTTATGTGAGAAGTGATAGTAGTTACCCCTAGAAGATACCATGACAGTGACACAGCTAGGATATTTCTCCATGCTGTACTACTCCCAAATTCTCCTAGCACATTTCCGTCTAACCTTACCCCGCCCTCTTAATTCATCCTGCCTCTTTTCAAAGTCACCCTCACCTCCTGTCTTACTAGGGTGTCCTCATATCCTTCAACTCTTCCAGAACTATGTTTTACCAGTGTTGTTCTCACTTCCTTCCATCTTCAACCTAGTCCTTTCTCCAGGCCTCTTTACTTCTGAACATGCTCTAGTCTCTCCTGTTGAGAAAAACAAGCTTCTCTTTATTCTTGACCCCCTTCTTTGTCATCACTGTGCACAGTCTTTTGACTTAAACTTCTCTCTCTTGTTCGTCCTCAGCCCCTGCAGTTTGGTGCTTTCTCTGGCAAGGCTATTGTTGACCCTTATTTGACTGAAGCCACCATGCTTGCCAGTCCTTATAGTACTTTTCCACTGCTTTTAATCTTGTTGACTATTCTTTTTATCCTCCTCTTTTCCACACACCACTCTTCTCTTGCCCTCCTATACATGTTTGACAGTTTCTTCTTGGTGTTTTTCATGGGCTCGCTCTTTTCCTCTGCACCTTAACAAGGAAGATGGGGGACTAGCTCCCCCCCCCCTGTCTTTCTGGGCTATTACTCTTCTGGTTTTAACTGCGATCAGTGTGCTGATAGCTCCAGCACTGTATCCCTAGCCTTGTCGTCCCCCTGTACTTGACACTGATCTTTAAGTGCCTGCTTACACAGCTCCACCTCCTCATACACGCAGCTGTCCAAGGTAGCAATCTTGGAATGATTTTAGACTTTTCTTCTGTCTAAAATTATTTTCTATTCTGTCTTTTGCTTCCAGATTTTTTGATTGATTTTCCATTCATATGTATTACCACTTTCTCACTTCCAGTTTTGCCTTTTAAAAACCCATCTTCCATGTATCTGTCATGTTGTAATCTTTTAAAAATGCAATTCTCACAGTGCTCTGCCCCTGCCTAACCTGAGCTTCTTAACGTGTCCTGCAAGGGCTCCCCACTGCTGTCCCTCTTGACTTGAGCTCATGCCCGTAGCTTCCTACTTTGTGTTTGTGGCCTGGTTTGCCTCCTTCAGTAGCTTAGTTTGCTTTTGTTGTTGTGCTGTTTTAGCCGCCTGGAAGAATAATTCCTTCCCATCCTTTGAGATTCCCAGGCCAGAACAGGTCCTTAATTAAACTAGGCACACATTTTTTTTTAAACCTTTAATTTCTTTTTATTTTATTCATTTTAGAGAGGAGACACAGAGTGAGAGAGAGAGAGAGAGAAAGAAAGAAAGGGGGGAGGAGCTGGAAGCATCAACTCCCATATGTGCCTTGACCAGACCAGTGCAGGGTTTTGAACTGGCGACCTCAGTGTTCCCAGGTCGACACCTTATCCACTGCGCCACCACAGGTCAGGCTAGGCACACATTTTTAAATAATACAGACTAGAAGACTAGAGAGTGAATGTTATAACATAGAGCACTGCAGTGTAAGGAGATTAGAAAATTCATGACATGCTCTAAAGTGCCACAGAGAGAAAGCAGGTTAGTATTTTTACTCTTTCTTACTGAGAAAAGCTCTTTTAGAGGCAGCAGTTTCCCTACGTGTTTTATTCTATGAAACCCAGAAGTAGAGTAGCAATGCGATATATTTTTTTACTCAGCTTTTAATGACTTTATTACTAAGTATGAATGTTTAATTTCTCTTATTTATCAATTGAGAGAATATATTTAGTATTTTGAAAGCTTTATGTTTTATAACTTTAATTCTATGAGATTTGATGTCTTAGAGATCTATGGATTATGTGTGTTGTGTACCTGAGTATATAAACATACATGTTATAATGTTTGGTCTGTTGTTGAGCACAAATTATGATTAGGTTATTATGATTATGATTGATGAGTACTGTTATCTCAAATATTTCTTTGTACTCTACGGAAATAATAAATTAATTTGAAGTAAAACCTGTCATGGCTTTTATTTAACTTTTCAAAAAAATAGTCTAGCCTTGCTTCCCAAAACAAGAGTCTGAATTACCTTTCCTTAGCAACTGTGCGTTGAGAAGATACTGGCTTATATTCCTCTGCTCTGCTCATAAAAGTGCGTTTGGAGTTCAGGTAGAGGAATCTTCCATTTTCTCTACCCTTGATTTGGAAATATCTTCAGTTTCTAAATTGTGAATTTTTAATATGTGTCTTAATGGGTTCTTATTATCCTGTTTGTTACCTTGCATTGTTATATAAGTGCTATGTATAATCAAGATATTTGTTAAGATAACCATTAATTTTAGTATTTTTTCCTCTAGTGACACTATTTTTAAAATGGTCGTAAAATGTTAACTATTGAGCCCTGGCCAGATATCTCAGTTAGTTAGAGCATCATCCAGATACACAGAGGTTGCCAGTTCAGTCCCTGGTCAGGGCACTTACAGGAGCAGATCAGTGTTTCTCTCTCTCAAATCAATAAATTTTTTTAAAAAAATGTTTTTTAAATGTTAACTATTGAAAGTCTCAGTTCTTTGAGTTACTGCTAGCAAACATCCTAGGTTTTTTTTCTTTTAATCTTGTATAAGACAGTGACTATGATACATTGTTAGGAGTTTACCTTTGGAACCAAACAGATAATGTTCAAATGCTACCTCTGTTACATACTTACTAACTTGATGACTTCGGACATTTTACTTAACTTCTATGTCCTTGTGGTTCTTTAGCTATAAAATGGGGGCAGTAATATTTCGGTGTGGGTTAAATGATTACTTTATGGAAAGCGCTTAGAACAGTGTCTGGTGATAGTAAGTGCTAAATATAATAGCTATTTCAGTACCTAGTACATTAGAATGCATTAAGTGTATTTATAGATCTTTGATCATGTTGTCTCTAAGAGTTTGTTTCACCTTATTAGCTTTCAACATTGTATTTGATTATCACTGAATGTTTCAGATTTTATTCAGCTTTTTTAAAAATAAATGTTTATTGATTTTAGAGAAAGAGAGAGGGAGAGAAAGACAGGAACATGAAACCATTCCTTTATATGCCCTTACTGGGGATTGAACCAGCAACCTCTGCACTTCAGGACAATGCTCTAACTAACCAAGCTATCCACCAGGGAGATTTTACTCAGCTTTTAATGACGTTTTTCTTTTTATTGCTAAGTAAAAATGTGTAATTTCTCGTTATTTATGAATTGAGACAGTGTATTTAGTATTTTGAAAGCTTTATGTTTTATAACTTTAATGTTATTTTATTTTTGAAGGCATGATGATATTAATTCTTAGATTCTTGGTTCATTCATTCTGTTTATTGATTCCTTCTGCTTAAAGTAAGAATGTAAAGGAACACATATTGCCATAACTTCTACCAAGAAAAAACATTTTAAAGCTCTTAACTCTTTATATAAGCACTGGCTATAGGCTGTGAACTGTAATATTTAACAACATTTAGCAATATTGATTTTTAACAAAAACAGGAAGTCAGTGGATGTGTATTTTCTTTCTTTATAAAGTAAAATATAATCAAGTAATCAATTTTGGGCTAATCTTTAGGAAAGTTGGCATAATCACATATCTAATTGATTTGATTTCTTGTGTATTATGCACTATAAAAAAGAACTAGTAATTGTGTAAAAGTGGGGAGATAGGGTTTCCTTTTTTGATGAGATAATCAACTCTTAGTTTAACTTTTATTTCTCACCTGTCTTAAATGGGCATTTTTGGTACACAGAAAAAGGGAAGCGTTAATGGATAATAGTATATAAATCTAAACATGTTATTAACAGTTTGTAAATTAATTTTATCAAAAATATGACATGGCTTGTACGTACTAGTTTTGAGTATGTGAGGCTTTTCTTTTCGTGACAAGATTACAGTATTAAATAATAAAAATAGATTTCTTGATTAATTTTTTTTATTGATTTAGAGAGACAGAGAGGAAGGGGTGGAGTAAGCATTCATTGGTCACTTCCTGTATGTTCCCTGACTCGGGATCAAACACCAAGAGTTCACTCTTGGTGTTTTCATGACAGCGCTCTAACCAACTGAGCCAAAAATAGATTTCTTTACTCTGAGGAAATTACCATTGATGATTCCACATATAGGAAAACTATTTGGTTTTGGAACTTTTAGTTATTTTACTTCTTGTTTTTGTTTTGTTTGTTCTTTTTAATCGAGTGCTCCCTAGAGCAGGAGATGCCAACTTTTTGATTAAAGAGCCAAAAGTAAATGTTTTAAGCTTGTTATGTCATGTGGTCTTTGTTTCAGCTCCTCATTTCTGCCCTTGTAGCAGACAGCAGCAATAGACAGTATATAAACGAGTGGGCATGACTGTTCCAATAAAATTTATTTACACACTGTAGATCCAGGGTAAAGAAGGGAATTTCACCCAAAGGTGACCACGGCACTAGAATATTAATTTTACTTGTTGTCTTTCTGATTAAAACTCAGGTATTTATTTCCTACTATGAGCAGATCTTTTCATTCAGACTAGTTGACTTAAATGTTAGTGTTTTGTTGATAGCACAACTGAACCTAGATAAGTTTGTCATAGAATTTTTTTATTAGAATTTGAAAGAAATAGAATTTCTATAACTTGGATTTGGTGTCAGAAAGATCTAGGTTTGCACTTAATTGTGCCTAATTGCTTTGTGACTATAGACAAATTACATTTCAGAGTTTCAATTTCCTAGTTTATAGAATGGGAATTAATAGTAGCTCTTTCCCAGGGTTGTTATATTTTCTGTTTAGCTTTTCTTTTCATTTCAATTTAGCAAGATTATTTTCGTCATTAACATGTGTCTCTTTCAGAACCTAGTAAAGAACTATGCACCTTTACCCTTGTCAACTAAGGAATCAGAACTCCTGGAATTTCAGAATGCTTTAACGTTTATGTTGGAGAGTTTTGTGACATGCTCACTCTTTTGTTAGTGCTTTAATTTTTACTTTTACAGTTTTTCTTGGACAAATTATAGTATATAAAATTATAGTATAAAGTTTTGATCTTTGTCAGTGCTAGCCAGGTCCAGACTCTGTTGGAATTATAGTTCTCTTTTTACTGGCAGCCTATAAGAGAAGCAAATTATTTATGCATAATTTTTTGTTATATATGTTCAGTATAATCTTCATTTGTCTGGAAGTTGTTAGCATACTGAAAAGATATTGCTCATCTTCATGAGCAAATCTTGTTTGGAATGAGAAAACCTTTAGGCACTTAGTATACAATATCTTGTGTCTTGTATGAACTTTTAACTTTCAGCAATCTAACTAATAGAAGCATTGTAAAATATATCATCCTTTCCAGGGACAGAATGAAAAGCTCATTGAATCCAGTAAAGATGCATTAAATTTGCATTAGCTTTTTCAGTGTCAAGGCCATAAATTAGTATTCTTGTAGGATTTTAGGGGGAGGAGAGGAGGCTGTTGTGACATTGGCAGGGTAGGATATGAGGTCTTTCTTAAGTTGTATGACCATACGTTTTAGAACATAAGTCAACAATCTTGAGAAAAAAAATTTTTTTAGTGGCGAAAGTTTAACGCACAAAGCGAACAGTGAAGCTATGCTATGTGGATAATGGAATTCGATGTGATGTTATATTTTAGGTCAAAGTGTAGCTGTTTATTTAGTATTGTTCGTTTATACTAATAGTTCTCATATGGTTTGTGGTTACTCTATTGTATTTTACTGTGATTCCATTGTTTGAAAATTCAAAGTTTTAAAAACATAAGTATCATTTTAAAGCCTAAGAAAATGAAAAGATTTGTTATATTTTGAAGAAACCAAAATTCACAATTGATACTGAATACCTAAAAAAATTATAAAAAACATAATATTCTGCTGAGTATTCTAGCTTTATGTCAGATTTTCTTTTTTAAAATGGAAATTTCTTAAGTTTATATATTTACCTTCTTAAATAGAGTATATATATGAACATGATTTAATCTTTTTTCCTTTCTTCTCTGAAATATTTATTGAATGCCCACTGTGTGGTAGGTAGCTAGCTGTGCTAGTAGGCATAGGGGTTGTGATGGTGAACATTCTTAAAATCTGATATGTCCTGTGAAGAGAAAAATATGAGTTATTTGAGAACATAACACAGGAATATCATCTGTGCAGGTTTCAAGTAAGGCTCCCTGCAGCAGTACTATCTCTGACTGAGGCAAAGAATAAGTAGTAATGAGCCAGACCAAAGAAAAGGGGGGTGCTATTCTATCTAGCAAAGGGACTGTTCTGTCTAGGGCCCTGAGGGAGGGTGGGAAAGGAGCAGAGCACCCCGTGAACCCAGGAGTCCAAGGACTGGAGAACAGAGATGGAGGAGAGAAGAGAAGAATGGTAGAAGCTGAGGGAGAGAAAGTTGCAGGGCACTTTAATGAAGATTTGGTTTTTAACCTGAGTGCAGTGGGAAATAATTCAAGTATCATAAATGGGTGATTGGTGAAATCAGATTTGCATTTGTAAAGGATCCCTCCAACAGCAGTGGGGAGAGCAGAATGAAGTGAGTGGGAGGGGAGTGGAGAAAACAGCTGGGTGCCTTTGCTGTAGGTCTGTCAGTTATCCAGTTGGGGATGGCGGTAACTTGAATGGGAGTGGCTGAGGTTCAAGCTATAGTTAGCAGGTAGAATTCTCTGGAGTTGCTGGATTACCAGGCATTTCAAGAAATTTGTCATGTAATACTTTAAGGTGTCTGCCTTTCACAACTGCAGAGCTGTGATACATTTGCTCGGATAAAAAATAATTCAGGAGAGAGAAAAGAAGAATTTGGGACAGATTTTAAAATCTTTGAGAATTGTACTTGTTTAAATTCTGAAGAGAAGAAAGGATTCACTAGAAGGAAGTTTTAAAGTTATTGGGAGAAAGGGAGGGGCACCCTCGGAAGGCTGGGACAGAGCATACTGAGGTGGAATTACAGGCGTTAAATAAGAGGTGCGGTCCTCTAGTGTGTAACAAGAGAAAGGAGGGCTCTGTGAGTGTCGTGGTTAGTAACTGGGCATTGTTTTCCTGAGGTACAGAGCTCTCCTTTGCTGACAGGGCTTGAGCCTAAGGAATGGGACAGAGCCCAGCAGAATGGAGATTTGAAGTAGTTACAGTGACTACTGAATTGAGAAACATAGGATTTGTTGGCGTCATTGAGGGAAAATTTTTATTTATGACTATAATTTAGTGTTATCTTAAGTAGATCAGATTTGGGGCCAAACAGCAGGAAAGTGAACTCTGCTTATAGAAGAGTTTATGATGACCTGCTGACTTAAGTAATGGCACCAATTTGCCAAGCCTTGTGCCTGAATGAGAAAGCAGGGACGTATTTACAGGGTGACAAATAGAGCTGCTGTGCATCCCCGTTGAAGATGAACTCCTTCACTGCCCACTGTAGTGTTAGGTTTGTTGAGTATGTCTGGCTGGGTTCTAACCATATTCTCTTTTTTCTTTTTAGGCAGGCAGAAGTCCTGAAGGCTGACATGACAGGTATTGGCTGCTCATTTGTCTTCACAACTTACTTTATACCATTAAATTAAGGGAAGTGTATCTTTCTGTATTACAGCACTGTCCTGGTTGCCAAAGGGATAACTTACTATTTGCTTCAAATATATATTATTTTATATTTTGAATTCTTACTTAGATGACCTGTCAAGAATTTTTTATAAGCATTACTACATGGGATTGAATATTTTCTAATTTAAGGCATATAATCATTTAATTTTTATGAACTATTTATCAGTGGTTTCAGACATACAGAAAACTTCACATACCATATAAACACTAATATCCTTTGTTATTAGGTTCATATTATCCTGTTTATAATTCCCCAAATTTGAATAATAGGTAAACCTTCAGAAATAATATTTATAGGAAAGCTCTGCTGAAAGTTTTCTTTTCTTTTTTTATTTTAGAGAGAGAGAGAGAAAGACAGAGGGTCAGATAGGAAGGGAGAGAGATGAGAAGCATCAGTTCATAGTTGTGGCAGCTTAGTTCTTCATTGATTGATTTCTCATATGTGCCTTGATGGGGGGGGGGGGTTGTTGGGGTTGGGGTTGGTGAGGCCCTCCAGCCAAGCCAGTGCTCCCTTGCTCAAGCCGGTGACCTTGGGCTTCAAACGAATGGCCTCTGGTCTCAAGCCAGCATCCGTGGGGTCATGTCTATGATCCCATGCTCAAGCTGGCAGTGGTCAACCCCGCTTTGCTCAAGCCAGCGACCTCATGGCTTTGAACCTGGGACCTCAGCATCTCAGGATGATTCTTTTTTCGCTCAGGCTCTGCTGAAAACTTTTGAAGCTGAATGAGCTTCCTTAACACCTTTTTCCTTTTTTGTTCCTTTTTTATTTTGAATCATAGCTAAGGTGTTTTTGAAACAATAACTGGACTCAGTCACTAATCAGACGTGTTCAAACTTTTTATAAAAATGGCCCACTTTTGCAGTGCTGGTCTACCTGGTCCCTACCGCCCACTAGTGGGCGTTCCAGCTTTCATGGTGGGCCAATCGCGGGTCCGTTTGGTTGCTCCACTACTGCGATAACATACCTGCCAAAATTTACAGTCAAGAAGAAATGCACTATTTAGATGTCTTGTTCTCAACTTCTAGAATTGTAGGCTAACGTTCTTTAAGAATTTGTGAGTAATCTTATTGTTTGAGGAAAAAAGCAACAACAAGAAAAACATTTGTTACAGCTTTACTTAGTATATAGTACCTCACTTTTCCCCATTATTAGTATAATTGACATCAATTTTCATGCTATGGGTATCATTTTCAGCTCTGAGCTACTGTATTTTCTCACATTAGCATTAATAGGCATAATCTTAAGTGTTAAACACCCTCAGAAATTATGCTAATGGTTTGACTTTTATAGGGCACATTCAATTGCCCAGAAACATTAATAAAGATATTAAGTCTGCTCATTTAAATAATAGTATAATAGATCAGATATAATCATTCTTTTTTCCTTCTTTTTTACAGGGACAGAGAGAGAGAGTCAGAGAGAGGGATAGATAGGGACACAGACAGACAGGAATGGAGAGCGATGAGAAGCATCAATCATTAGTTTTTCGTTGCCGTTGCGACACCCTAGTTGTTCATTGATTGCTTTCTCACATGTGCCTTGACTGCGGGCCTTCAGCAGACCGAGCCACCCCTTGCTGGAGCCAGTGACCTTGGGTCCAACCTGGCGAGCTCAGGGTCTCGAACCTGGGTCTTCTGCATCTCAGTCCGATGCTCTATCCACTGTGTCACCGCCTGGTCAGGCCAGATATAATCATTCTTTACAATACTTTTCCTGCTGTCAATGAATTGAAACAGTTGAATAAATGTATAAAGATTACTTATTTAATCATTAAAAACTTTATAAGGGACCAAGAAGCTGATATTAGACACTATTTTTTTTTTCTTTTTTAAGTAGCCAGCAAACTCTTAGGATTAACTCAAATATCCAGAAGATTCTTTGGCAGAGTAGGGTTATGGTGGCTGTAGGTACTAACAGCAGACCTAGAGAAGAGTGAGGGTCGTGCCATTGCACAGCAGCAAAATGCTGAATGCAACCAGACAGCCCAACTAGCAAGTAGAAATATATACTGAAAAATTCATTAAGTTCTACAGAGGCAGCCCCGCTGTCAGTTATTGCACTCCTGAGCTTGATTATCAGAAAGGCTAATGCGCCTTGTAGGACTCTGGCATACAATATGGCCTCAATTTGATAGCATGTATATATAGTAATAGCCTGACTTTCTGATTTTATCTCACACCTAGTCTCTCATTTGGCCTCTTAAGCAGTTTAATCACTTTCTGCTTCCAGTCCTCATTTATATTAAATAGCAATTATGGATTGCTCACAAAAATGTCTTGGCGAGAAGTCTACCAATCATTAAAATAGTGCTCACTGTCCTGTCTTTATTGGATTGACATCTGTAGAGTAGTAATAACAGCAGAATGCCCGAACGGCTGCTGGCTTATGAGCTGATATGAAGATTGTATAAGGACAATTGTGAGGCTGATTCAAAATAAAAAGAAAAAAGCTGCTTTGGACGAAGAGTTACAGTTGTAAGAGTAAACAGAACAACTTGGCAGTCTATCACTTCAAAAGGGGTGATTCGTATGAGGCATATGGTTTCCTATGATATGGAAACCCAAACCAAAGGATATATCATTCATTTTTTAGTCTTTTTCATTCCATGCTATTACTTTAAAGCTAAAAGACAATTACAGAAGCATACAGGTTTAATCATTAGTCAAAAGGTGAAAGTCATTTGGAATGCAGTCGTATAAAACTTCTGCAGCAGTCCATGGTATATACTTAGAGCAGGTTTTGCTTTGGGGAATGGAGAGGGAAGGAATCATTGGCGTGGTACAATGGTCTTAACTTTCTCTTTATCTGTCTCTACTGTTCTCTTTTTGCTTTGTTATTCAGATTCTAAGCTGGGTCCAGCTGAGGTCTGGACATCCAGGCAGGCTCTGCAGGACCTGTACCAGAAAATGCTAGTTACTGATTTGGAATACGCTTTAGACAAGAAAGTAGAACAGGATCTGTAAGTATTATCATTTGGGATGTCTCTGTTATGAACAAGAATCTCAGCAAGACAATTTGGTTATTTGTTTCTTTTCTTTTTTGGTTGTTTCTCTTTAACCTCTTTCAGAGTGAGCTTTTTCAATGGAAAAGTTTAAAAATTATAATTCTTGTGATTTTCTTTTTTGTTGTTGTTGTTTTGAGCAAAACATTTGACCATTGGTATGACCTTAGGTGGCAAGAAGAATGTTCAGAATTGACTCTTACTAAGGTCTTTAGGGCATATCATAAAAATAAATAGGTATGTCCTTTTTTTTCTAATAAGATTAAAGAAAGATTTGTATATTTAGGCTATTTCTACTCGTTCTTTCTTGAGGGGTGAGATGGCAGATGACCAGATTCCCAAGTGAGTAATTAAAATGCCTTTTATGGAAGGCTTTACTTTATAAATTGAAACAAGGACATTAGGCTAATGAAAAATTAAACAGTTAAGAAGATTCTATTCAGTGTAGTGCCCATAACCCCAAGTTGTAGTAAAGATTCATTTTCCCTATCTTCTACAATTTTCTCAGTTTACTTTATGTTTTTAGGAGAGATCTAGCAGTAGAGCTTAATCACAACCACTCAAAAGCCATATCTGATTTTAGAACCAAGAGTAAAATATTGTCAAAAATTCTAAGGGAGTGATTGACCTTATAAATTAACCCCAGTACTATAGAGCCTTAAAAGTTGACATAGATAAAGAATTAGGTGCTTTTCAGGTAGGTTGTAAACCTGTTATCTCTTTGCTTCTTTTAATCAAGCCAGAATATCCTTTCTTCATCCTAGTTCTGTTTTTTTCTCCCCTCTTTGATTTCTAAGTTAGGGGGTGGCTGTATTTCCCCATACCTAAATGTAAAATGATTCTCTAAACAACCTGATTAATGAGAGGCATTATTTTATTTATTTATTTATTTTTAATTTTTATTTTTAATTAGTTTATTTATTTTAGAGAGGAGAAACAGAGTGAGAGAGAGGGAGGGAGAGAGAGAGAGAGAAAGGGGGGAGGAGCTAGAAGCATCAACTCCTATATGTGCCTTGACCAGACCAGTGCAGGGTTTTGAACTGGCGACCTCAGTGTTCCCAGGTCGACGCTTTATCCACTGCACCACCACAGGTCAGGCATATTTTAATTTTTTTACAGAGAGAGAGTCAGAGAGAGGGATAGGTAGGGACAGACAGACAGAAATGGAGAGAGATGAGAAGCATTAGTCATCAGTTTTTCATTGTGACACCTTAGTTGTTCATTGATTGCTTTCTCATATGTGCCTTGACCGTGGGGCTACAGCAGACCGAGTAACTCCTTGCTCAATCCAGCGACCCTGGGTCCAAGCTGGTGAGCTTTATTTTCTCAATCCAGATGAGCCCATGCTCAAGCTGGCGACCTCAAGGTCTCGAACCTGGGTCTTCCGCATCCCAGTTCGACACTCTATCCACTGCGTCACCACCTGGTCAGGCAAGAGGCATTTTATAATAGGATTTTCTTATTGTTTCTTATTTGAAACAGCCAAAATTAAAATATCAGAAAATTAGCTTATATTTCAAACTCTGTAGAAAATATTAACCCCAGTAGAAATAAACTATTAAGTAGCATAGAACTGTGGAAAATAGATTTTAAGGAAATAAGGGATATAGCTTAATATTTACAAAACTTTTTCCCCCTGTACGTGTCACTTGTTAAGGTACACTCAGTTATTTTTTGGCATAATATATGCACATTTGTTAATAGCTTGTTTCAACTTTGGTGTTACCACTGTAGTTCTGATTTTGTACTGGAATTCCTAAATAGGCTCTAACTTTAGTAGCTCTAAAAGATTAGTAGTTGAAACCACAATCTGATTATTCAAACATTTGGTGTTTATTAAGGTCATTTGGATTCCACTGCATGTCTATTCTTGCTCAAAGGGGAGTGAGCCTAAAGTTATTTAAATAAATGAATAACTTTAATGCAGGTTTACTATCTAGTGTGTTATAATTATAACAAACAGTTCTTTCTTGTTCTCAGGGGGACCAGTGTCTGCCCAGTGAGTCACTGCTATACAAATAGAATTACATTTTGTTTTCAGCTGGAATCATGCCTTTAAGAATCAGATCACAACACTACAAGGCCAAGCAAAGAATCGAGCAAACCCGAATCGGAGTGAAGTTCAGGCAAACCTTTCTCTGTTCCTAGAGGCAGCTAGTGGCTTCTATACTCAGGTGAGCTCTGCTATGTATATACCAATTTTAGAATGAGTGGCATGTAACTCTCTCTGTACACGTCTTGTTCGTGTCAACAGTTTGTGTAACCGCTATGTGGGCCATCCAGGAATTGATCACCTACAATCTCAAATGAATAAAAATGTTCCATAAGACCTTTAAAATAGTAAAAACTCTACTCTTAAACAGGTTGATGTTTCAGCTTAATGGTTGGTAGTGTAACTGAACAGAAAAAGGTTAATGAGAGCAATGCCTTAATGAAATAGCAAAAGTAGTTCATTACAAGGGGGATTGGAGAAAGTGTAAATTTATAGGTGTGGGTATAATCGTTATGAAAGTAACTATTATGCTGTGCCAGGTAAGAAATAGTCAAAATGGTGCGTTACAAGGGAATTGTCATAGCTTTATATTTGCTGTTGAATTCGAAGCTTCAAATGCTGTTAAACTACCTAAGAACTAGAGTAGCTTTTCTTCAGTTTGAGTAAGTTATTTTTCATTTCCTTCTTTTTTTTTTTATTTTACGAGAGAAACAGAAAGAGAGACTCAGACAGGGACAGAGAGACAGGAAGGTAGAGAGATGAGAAGCATAAATTCTTCATTGCGGCACCTTAGTCATTCATTGATTGCTTCCTCATATGTGCCTTGACCAGTGACCTATAGTACAGTGAGTGACCCCTTGCTCAAGCCAGCGACCTTGGTGTCATGTCTAAAGTTGTTAACAATATTAATGACTGTATTCCCTATGATGTACATCTCCATTACTTATTTTATAACTGAAAATTTATACCTCTTAATCCCCTTCACCTTTTTTGCCCATCCCTCTCTCTGCCCGATGAATTTCAATCTTGAGTGTAGTTGCAAGGCTTTGGAGAGTAGGCAAAAGTGTAACATGAAAAGATCTGCAGTTTTTAAAGATTACCCAGAATATTGTGTGGAGAATGAATTGGCAGGGGTCACGGGTGGAAGCTACTTAGGATGTTACTATAGTAATGGAAAGGAATTGGTGAATTTGTAGAGTACAGCCAATAGGACTTGCTGGTGGATTGGATTAGACGTGTAGAATCAGGGTAAGGAAAGAGTGAGAAATGACTTGAGTTATACCAGATTGAGTGGCTAGTTAACTGTTTGTACCATTTACTTAGAAATGGAACACCTCAGCATTCCGGGTCAATGCCCCATCCACTGCGCCAGCACAGGTCGGGCAGAACGGGCACACTTATGCAAGAATAGCTCTGTCTGCACTGAATTAGAGGAGACCCCTGTTTGGCGTTTATGTGGAGGTGCCGTCAAGTAGTTAGATAAACAAGCTTGGGGATCAGTGACAGGCCAGAGTAATTGTTATGATTACAATAAAGAACCCTGATTTAGTCAGACATTAGTGTTTAGTATTTAAAACCACAGGACTATGTATGAATAGGTTTAGCACAAAAAGAGCCACCATTACAGTGGGAGAAAATCAGAGAGTGGTGCCTTGGAAACCAAGAGAAAAGCATTTCAGTAAGGAGAGAGAATTACCAACCCTGTTGAGTGCTGTTAAGAAGTCAAGCAAGAGGTTAAAAAGTGACCCATTAGGTATAACAACATGTAAGTCAGTTGCTGAAATTAAGAATACTGTATTTATTCATATCAAAAATATTTTTCATATTTTAACATCTCTGAAATAAGGATAAGTTTACAAAAGATGGTAAGTTACCATTTAATTTCCAGTAGTTTTTTTTTCAATGTTATATAAAGTAATGGTTCATCTTATAATTTAGGGTATCTCGTATTTGATTAAATGTGTCTTCAGTAGGGTGGTGTGGCTGGAGATCTGATTGGAATGGGTCGAGAAGAAACATACACCTGATACCCTTCAGTGTATCTACTGTGAAGATGATTTTGACTTTTTAGCTATGATTTTCTTAACTGTTTAAGGCATGGTGCCTCAAGCCAGAACCAGATTCCCAATCAAAATGAAGATTTAACATTCTGTTGTAGGTTTTTTTAAATATCCAAAACCAGTAGGCTTTATTCTAAGAAAACGGGAGTCAAAAAGAAATCATTATCACTAAGTTTCTACAGTAATTTAAAAGGTAATATTCCATGCCTTCACAGTTCTCCATTCTTAGCATAAAGTGAATAGCTAATGAGTAGTAAAATAGTGTAATAATAGAATTTTTCCAGAATAATTGCCAAATAAGTTTTGTTCAATTTAGGAAGCATCTGTTTCTCTTGTAATTTCACCTGTTTCTGTCCCTAAATCAGGTGCAGTTCTCTCACCCAGAATCCTTGAGCTCACAGGAACCTTTCTGTTAACCTCTGCAGACAGTTTCTGTGTGCAGGCATTCCTTGTGGTGGTTTACTTCTCATGGACATTCTCTGTCCTTCTGACTGATGTTCAACCTTGCCTACTTTTCCAGTCTGTTTTTGCAGTACCGACTGACCTTAATTTTTTATCATCTGTTATGTTTCTCCTTGACATCTTTCTCTGTCATCTGGTTTGGCACGGTTTATTTCCCCTTTTTATTTTCTTGCCTTTTCTATTTCCCGATTCTAGACATTCTTTGTCACCTAGTTTTATGTCAGCAAATTTCTTGCCCTTTATAAATGTGCAGGTGTAAGTGCAGATGAAGTAGTAAGAAAGGTGCACAGAATTTATCTTCAGTTATTTATGGAGGTGGTTTTTATCCTAGGGAAAAGGCAGGACATTTCAAATCTTTCTGAGTTGGGTCCTCAGGGTGTTGTATTTTGTATTGTGAATTTCTGCATGTGTTACAGAATGATAGAATCAAGGTTTTTCTAATTCTGCAACCTTAATCAGATCATTTGCTATTACAGTTGCTTTCATATCCTGTTCTGAAAAAAAAATACAGAACTTATTATATGGCTATTCCTTTATCACTATGATGAAATAAGACAAATGTATTAGATAACCAGGGATGTGGTTTTTTATAAATGTAGAATATTCTGTTGGCTTAATTAAGCTGTCTTGCTTGTTCCCCTTCACTTCTTCCCTTCCCTCCACTCTACTTTATGTTTTTTCTCATTTTGCTGTGCACTCTTTCAGGATGCAAATTTTCTTATTCATCTCTGTACCTCTTGCTTATCATGTTTACTGATACATTAGCCAAATATTTGAATGAATAATATATGTAAGTAAATATTTGAATGAATGAGAATAGGATGAACTGTGTGGAATCAAAAATGAAAAACTCATTGAGCAAGGTGGAAGGAGAAAAGACTTTGAATGAAGGAGACTGAAAAGGAATGATTTGTAAGATAAACAAAACCGGAGAATCTCAGTGGTAGCCATAAGACTAAGTTGTCTTACTGGTTCTCCAGACCCAACAAAAAATTAGGTATTGGTTTTGCAAAACTGGTGCAAACTGACTGAATCCCACTATTGGTTATATGTCAATTATATCTCAATAAAGTTGAGGAAATAAAAGACTAGTTAAATGCAGCAGAGAGGTCCAGCAAGATGGTGGTAACTGGAAAATGGCCATTGTACAACCACCTGTCATATTGACAACAGTTTTGGTAGAGCCGTGGTGGCTGGTGGGATGGAAAGAGGGAAGCAGGTTGTGTGGAAGCCAGATTATATTGGATCAAGGAGCAGGTAGGAATTGAGAAAGCAGGTATGGCACATGTGGACTCCATTGAAGGAGTTTGGCTGAAGTCTTAAAAAATGCTGCTGTTTCCTTTAGAGACATAGTCTAGATTGCTTTAATATTGAGAATTCAGGAGATATGTTTTGTAATACTGGTACTGATTATCATGTGAATGGTCTCTGCAGTATGAGGTGTTAGCTACATATGTTATAGTATACAAGCTTTACTGTAGAGCACTTCTGACTTATCAGTTCTGACTTAATAGTAAATCTTGTTATGTTTCCTTTTAGTTATTACAAGAACTGTGTACAGTGTTTAATGTGGATTTACCATGCCGTGTGAAGTCTTCCCAGTTGGGAATTATCAGCCATAAACAGACGCACACCAGCTCCATAGTGAAGCCACAGTCTAGCTCCTGTTCCTATATCTGCCAGCACTGCCTCGTTCACCTTGGAGACATTGGTGAGCCTTTGTTGTGAAGGAATTGATAATCCAGTTATCCTTTTCTTTGGTGTAGTCACAGAAGGAAACTCGATTTTCCTTTAACCTGAGCACGAACACACAATTTAGATTGTCCTAAGAGGAAACTATAAACTATATTTTAAGGAACCTGGATTTTTCTCAGTGTTTTGGAATTGGCAAAGGATCTTAAAGGAAGTAACTTTCATATTAGGGTTTAAATTTTATTCAGATTTATGCAGATATAGGCAAATAATAAACAGCAAAAATGTAATCAAAACTAAGCTTTTTGAAGTGGTGCCATAATATTTTCTAAATTAAGTCTAATCCTGGAATGGTGGGGTTTACAAGTTCCTCCTCCTGAAGCTAGATGGCCTTCTTTCCTTCCTGCCAGTGTACTTGAACCTCATTTGGTTTCCTTTTTACACTTCATTTGTATTTCCATTTTATATATTTTATCTGGGAATGCTATGTAACTTACTTCTTGCTCATTCCTTTAAGTTGACCTAAAAAAGTTGTAAAACAAATTAACTATAGGATTATGTTTTGCTGTCCTCAAATAACAAGGAATGGAGAACATGACTGCTTTAAGTTTAAAGATTTTAGCTTTCATGATATCATAAATCATTGGCTCCATGAGGGGTCGCTTCAAAGTAAGCACCAGGTTCTGCAGGGAGGTTCAGGGCCTAGTGTCTTCAGGTGGTTTTGCTTTCTGTGTATTCTTTGCACACACATACTTAACATTGCAGTAGGTGTGAAGCCTATTTCAGAATCACTTTATAAGATATTGAAGAAATACATACTTTTCAGATCATATTGTATAGTGTTTTTTGTTTTGTTTTGTTTTTAAGTGCCATATAACTCACCCCTTGTTGGCCGGCTCCAGGTCACCAGCATAGTCCATAGTGGGAGCTGGTGATGCATGACCCTGGAGGACCTGAGAGTGGGGGCTAGGTAAGCTCTGCCATTGGTTACACGTGTGTCCTGGACAGGGACGGCCAGGTGGACACTGCACACATAATCCTATAGTTAATTTATTTTGTTTTAAAGTAATTTTCTGTGTTTAATGCTCTTAACTTAATTTTAATGAGTTTGTTATCTTTAGAATTTAAATCTAGAGCTGTTTTGGAAATATTGCCCTAGTTGTTGCTTAATTTTGTTTGTTTTTTACACTAAATTTTCTTCTTCCTCCTTTCAGCTCGATACAGAAACCAGACCAGCCAGGCAGAGTCCTACTATAGGCATGCTGCTCAGCTTGTCCCCTCTAATGGTGAGTGGGCCTCTCACGTCAGCATGTGGGTGATGGCACTTCATTCTTTACAGCAGTGTGGAAAATAACCAAAGTTTCATCTTCAAGTTTTATGAATTTTGATATTGTCATACTTTTTCTTTTACCTGTATATTCTATATAACTAGAATTAAAGTTTAAAAAATAAGGTAACTGTTGTCATGAAAGCAATATAAGTAGAATATCCCCTAATGTGATCTAAAATTGTTTCAACAACTCTGACTTCCTTAATTACTTAGAGAATAATTTTTTTTTATACCACCATTTCTGTCCTAGAAAAATCTCTTTACTACCTAAAAGGTAGTGCTTTTGTCTTTTGTTGGCCCAGAAATAGGTGGTAGCAGTGATTCTTGAAGTAGAGAAATTAGAGGAGATGTTTGGTGATAGAAGTCATTTTTGGTAAGCCACGTTGAAATTCCTCTAGATTGTGAAAGGAGCCCCTTGGAGAAGGGTCTTATGCAGGGACGGCAGTTGGCACACTGTTTCATGGCATCTGTGGTTGCTCTCTCACTGCAGGGGCAGACCCGGGTAGTTTTAATAGAAACTCTGGCCCACAAAGCCAAAAATACTTACCTAGACCTTTTGGAAGTCTTATTTGAACTTAACAATAGTCCCTGCCAGAATTATGCGGCTTTTTAATAAAAACATTTTATGTACTGTTACAGAAGTGTGTTGTTTGACATTATGTTCACTTGTAAAGAGGTAGCCATGACATTGACTCTATAAAGGTTTAAAGAAAAATTGATCATCTGTATTCTGATAACAAGACTTGTGCATCTTTAGTTACTTACACTCTTCACTTTCTCCTCTAGGTCAGCCTTATAATCAGTTGGCTATCTTAGCTTCTTCCAAGGGAGACCATCTGACCACGATTTTCTACTACTGCAGAAGCATTGCTGTGAAGTTCCCTTTCCCAGCTGCCTCTACCAATCTACAGAAAGCACTTTCTAAAGCACTGGAAAGGTAGGGCTGGCTTTCCGAGAGGACTTTGTGTAACCTGAGGGCTAGACTTTTTCACCCCTCATATTTTGAGCATACAAAAAATAATGGCCAGTTTCCTATGCTTCTTTTATATTTGCCTAGTTTATAAACAGTACTAAATAATAGTTTTGCATGTAGATGTCACTGAGTTTTGACTACTTGGCGGTTGGTGTGTTCCCAGTAGAGGAGTATAGGCAGATGAATTACTGGCTTACTTTGAGGGTGTTGCAGTTGAAAAATTAGCCAAATGCCAAATCTTCTTCTTCAGGTGCTCAAATAATATGTTTTTTGTGAGCTGAAGCCTCTTTTTAGAGGTTTTTAGCCATTTTGCTGCTTACAATTCATGGAAATTTTTCTTTCCTTTCAGCCGGGATGAGGTGAAAACCAAATGGGGTGTTTCTGACTTCATCAAGGCCTTTATCAAATTCCATGGTCATGTGTACCTGAGTAAGAGCTTGGAAAAGTTGAGTCCTCTTCGAGAAAAATTGGAAGAACAGTTTAAGGTTAGATTTCAAAAACTGAGATATTATTGTCTTGTTTAAATAAGGAAACCTAAGATTCAGAGGAAGATGACTCTGAATAGTCTTTATGCCATTACTTAATTGAGCTGTTGGTAAAAATTAACTTGGAAATTAAATTTGAAATTGTTGCATAAAGCATCCCCTTAATTTAAACTAAGATGCCGTCTATATATAGAAATACAGCAACGACGGACAAGAAGCTGCCATTTGGCAAAAGTATTAAAGTGGGAAGAAAGGGCTCCTCCTCTCTCAGAACGAGTGACTTTCTCAGTTTGGAAAATACTGCTTTTGATGGGTTAGATATTTTTAGATATGGTTTTGTTACCTACTTTATAGATATTGCTATTCTGCAAATCAAGCTAATTTTTCTTGTACTTTGATTCATCAGGATTTGAGGTAGTTTGAAGGAAAGGAATGAGAAATTCTTTCAACAGGAATATATTTTACTAGTTTATATAAGGAGATAAGATTATGTAACCTTTGTTTTATTTATATATATGAAAGTGATCTTATATTAGTATATTGGCAGTTTAAGGTAATATGTAAAATATGGGAGGAGTCAAAATTAAGTATTAATTTTACTTATATTTTGTTTATTCAAATATTTGTTGTATATCTCACTGTTTTAGGCACTGGGATCAGCAGTAAACGACATTCTCAAAGAACAGTTTTTATTTCTTGGTTACTTCTGGGTATCTCTACACTTGGGGATTTGTTCATAACTACTTTATAGTTTTATAAGTATTGAAAGTCTCACATTCCAGAGATTGTAGAATTTAAGACAGTTAAGAGACATAAATTAGTCAAATACAGTCAATGTGAAATAATTTTTATAGATAATCATTTTTTAGTTGATGCCTTTTTTGTGCAAGAGATTATATTAAATAACTATAATAGAAATAGTTCGTTTTTTTGTTTTGTTTTGTTTTTCTTACAGGGACAGAGGGAGTCAGAGAGAGAGATAGATAGGAACGGACAGACAGACAGGAACGGAGAGAGTTGAGAAGCATCAATCATCAGTTTTTCGTTGCAACACCTTAGTTGTTCATTGATTGCTTTCTCATATGTGCCTTAACTGCGGGCCTTCAGCAGACCGAGTAACCCCTTGCTGGAGCCAGCGACCTTGAGTCCAAGCTGGTGAGCTGTTTTTTAGCTAATGCCAGATGAGCCCACGCTCAAGCTAGTGACCTCGGAGTCTCGAATCTGGGTCCTCCGCATCCCAGTTTGACGCTCTATCCACTGTGCCACCGCCTGATCAGGGCGAAATACATTGTGTCCGTAAAGTCATGGTGCACTTTTGACCAATCACATGGTCAAAAGTGCACCATGACTTTACGGACACACTGTAGTTCGTTTTAAAGTAAGCTTCCAAAAATAGATGCCCCTGCTGTTTTCTGCTTCTCCTAGTGGCCTATGTGAAATTAATTCATGGGTTGTAGAGTTGGGTGCAAGAAAGTCAACAACTTACTTTGTAATACCTTTAGGCTATTCAGCCTGGAAAGAAAAAACAAGTCCAAGTAGCTTCATTATAAGTTTTCAAATATGTGAAAGATTATTTAAGATAACATATCTTCATCTTTCCTGAAGATTCAATGTCAAAATCCAGTTTTAAAATTCAAGTAGCAGTATGTAGGGCTGTGATGGCGAACCTATGACACACATGTCAGCACTGACTGCCATGCGTATCCATTTTCGATGACATGCGGCTGCATACCAGAGAAGTATGGGTCCGCATGCTGAGAAGGACATTTCATCCCAGGCTCCTGCACGACCAGGTGCAGTAGCGGAGGATAAAACATTTGCTGTAGTGTAGACACTCTGTGTATCAGATCTGTAGGCCAAAACAACAGAACTCCGGCACAGAGTGTCTAGTTCTGGGACTTCCGATTAGGCTGTTTTTCTCGAACTGACACACCACCCGAGTTATGCTTGGTTTTTTGGCGAATTTTGACAAACCAAGCTCAAAAGATTGCCCATCACTGATATAGGGTATAGCTGAGGATTCTGTCTTTTGAGAACTTAAAAGTCAAGATTGGTAGCCATCTTTGCTCTTTAGGTGTAGTCCTGTTAAACATCAAGGGATTGGGCCAGGTAACCTCTTAGGATTGTTTCCAGCTCACTGATTCTGTGAAAGATACACTCCCTAAATCGGAAGGGTGGGGACCCTCCTTAAGGAGGTGTTCTCTAAGTTACTCTGTTCTGGAGTCTAGTCAGTTTTGCATTTGCTTCAACCTCAAACACTTAATATTATTTTCAGATATATATTTCTCTATGTGAAATTCTAGTGGGTGTATGTGGGCAATTGCTAAAAGGAATTCAAGCATCATTCTTATACTCTAAAGATAAATGCAGTATAAGGCAGATCTATTTTAAATCTTACCCAGTACTGAAATATCAGAATATTGTTGGATTGAAATTTTAGCATAGTTGAATAAATGTTCAAAAGTAATTCTAAGATATTTATAGATGATTAGTGTAAACTTCACTGTGGTAGCAATCTTTCGCTAAGCAGAAACGTTTACCAAGTTGAGGTTCATTGGAGGATTAAGGCTTGGGATTAAGGGACTGAAATGCAAGGTGTTTTGTACCTGTTAGATGTGTGCTGCTTGTCAATAATGTTTAGTTCAGCATTCTCCTCAACCACTGTTGAAAGTGTCTTTTAGTAACAATATGTCCATTCCAGGGGAGGCTGTACTTAAGATAATACAATCTAAGTTTTATGAAACTACAATTGAATAATTACATGTTTACTTCCAAATGTGTGTGTTATTCCTTCACTAAGTATGTGAGTGCCTAATGTGTGCATTGCACTTTCCTAGGCTCTTGGAGATAATAGGGGAGGGAACAAGACAGTCTGTGCCTTCATGAATTTCACTTACGTTACTGGTACCAGCCTGCACCCATCTGTGTTAATAATGCTTCTGTGCCTACACTAGGAAATCCTTTCAAGGCTGGGCTTCTGTTCTGTAGGACATTGCCTTCTAAAATAAATGCCAGTGGATTTACAGATGCAAGGCATATATTGCTGTATTATAATTGTAAGGAAAAATGCTTTCTGAAAAATACAAGTGAATATTCTCACTTTATGCCACTATTATGCACTTGTGTAAATGGTCAGCTTATCTCGAAGGTTGGGTGTCGGGGTGTGAAAGCAGTTTTGTGGAGGAATTTTGGAGACAAGCTAGGATTTGGGGACATTTTGAAGAGAGGAAAGAAGAATGCTTGCTGCCTTTGGGGAAGAAGTGAGCGTCCTGGATGTGGAGCCCAGAGTGGCAGGTGGCGCGGAGGCCAGGAGACCTGGTGGGGAGAGAGTTGAAGCGCAGGGGGTTGTAGCTTTGCCAGTGGCGGTGTGAGAGATCCTGCTAACAGATTGTAGAACTCCTCTGGATATTTTCATCTTTTTAACAATGTAAAGATGGGGGAAAGTCCTAAAGGCAGCTCCAAGTTTCTGAGATGGTAGTTCTTGTCACTGCTGGTAGAATTGTGAGTACAGTTGTTTCTTTCCCACCATAAGGCAGTGAATTCCTGGTGTCCACAGATTGTCCTTGGGGAGGGAGAGAGATTAGCAGTGGCTCAAGTGTAGGGTGAGGTAGTATATCAGCTTTGCTATCAACTTTGTTAGGAACATGTGGGTTAGAAGGTTGATTCAGTGGAGGCCACTGGCTGAGTGCATGGAGGTGAATTCTTCCTCACAGTGCTGGTTAGCAGGTCACCGTGAACACATAGTCATCAAGTAAAGGAATTTGATGAGGAAGATCATGAATATGCCTTCCTCCAAAGGGAAAATGTCAGTGTAATAATTCATGGAAGTGCCCAGACTGGGACAAAGCATGTTCTCACTGTATGCCTCTTTTATAAATGAATTTAAATTTAAGTCAAGCCTTTGAAAGAGTAAATTTTATGACAAATTTTGGAAATCATACCAAGAATTCAATAACATGTTTTTTGTTGTTTTTTTTTTTAAATTTTTGTCTCACTGTGTGCACATATTTTCTAGTCATTGGTCCCAATTTAATATTTTAGTAGGTATGCATCTTTATAAAACAGCTTTTCATGGAAGAAAGTATATGAATTTATTGATGAGTTCCAAAACATTTTTCTCAGATCATGTTAAAACATGGCTAGTTACTCAAGGGAGAAACCTGTTAGGACAAACAGCTCGGTGGTGTCTGGGTTCATTCCTTTCGAGGCCAAGAGCCAGCTTGAGAAGCATCAGACTCGGTCCACGTCCTGGGGTTAGGATCGGAGCGGATTGCTCGTGGTTGTTTTAGTGGTACCTGTGCTGCGGCTCTCAGCGCAGCCCGCTAGGGTAGAGTTTGTGCCGGAGACAGCTCCTGTTCCTGATGACAGTCTCTTCAGTGTCCCCATCTTCTCTTCCAGAGGCTGCTGTTTCAGAGAGCTTTCAACTCTCAGCAGCTAGTTCACGTCACCGTCATCAACCTGTTCCAACTTCATCACCTCCGTGACTTCAGCAATGAAACGGAGCAGCATAGTTATAGCCAAGATGAGCAGCTGTGTTGGACGCAGCTGCTGGCCCTCTTCAGTGAGTAGTAAATCGTTTGGCTTTCTGTTCCATCTTCTTTGGGAAGCATAATCATAGACATTTTTATCATGGTGAGAAAACATTGGTGTTCTGTATGTCTTAATACTGGATCAAAAGGCCCAGACTCTTTATTTGTCCTTTATCTCCTGACATCCTCATCAATTGTATCTGTAACCGTTTTTAACTTGGGAAAGAAAATGTCTTTTTCTTTGGAAAGAAGTTGTAGATATTTAAGTGTTGAGTAAAATATAGCAGAAGGCTCATAAGCTCATAATGATGTCTTTATTTGGACTGATAGCATGGTTTCAAATATCTTATGCTTTCTGAATGCATTTTTGTCTCTAAGTGTCTTTCCTTGGGATCCTGTGCAAGTGTCCCCTCCAGAACAAATCTCAGGAAGAATCCTACAATGCCTATCCCCTTCCTGCTGTCAAAGTCTCCATGGACTGGCTGAGGCTCAGACCCAGGATCTTCCAGGAGGCGGTGGTAGATGAAAAACAGTAGTAAGTATTTGAGAATTTCATGTTAGCTTTTGTGATTTGTTTGATAATCATAGATATTTAGAAGTCACCTTCTGAAACAAAACATTTGAACAATGGAAAACTGCATTCCCGACCCACTCTTTGGAAATTGAACTAAAAATCTCTTTGTGTGTTTTCCCTTTATTTGGTTGAATTTTTCATGTGAGGCGCAGTCACAAAGGGTTTCTGAGTCTGTTTGCTGTACCTGTCCTTGGTTGCCATCCTGGGGAAGGGGCATTTTTTACATTCCAAAATGAAACTGAAATTAAACCAGTTTGTTTCTTACCTACGACAGTATGCCCTAATTTTCTGTTTAGGAATTAAAAGGAAGAGACTTTTTACTTCTTCCCAGTAATTTCTAGACATAAGTAGTTCAATATTGTTCATACTAGCACCCAATTGAGTTATATTTGTTTGATATAAGCAAAAAAGACTTAAAACTAACAATGGGTTCTACAACTGAGAATGTATGTTAAAGCTCTATAAAAATATATTATTTCTCTGGTCAAAATTTTCTCAGTAAATACCAATATTAGTGTTTAACACTGAAAAATTATTTTCACTGTCTGTTAAGTTAGGAACCTGGGAAACAGATGCAGTAGTGTTTGTCATGGAAATTTGACTTTTATCATGAAAATGTAATTTAGGAAGTCATGCAGTCTTTACAATTCTGAAGCAAGGGAAAAAAATACATGAAGTCTAGGTAAATAACATTTTCATGACTTATTAGTGTTCTGGTTTCTCTTGTGTAAAAGTAAAGTCTGAACTACCTCTCATTCACAGCATTTGGCCCTGGCTGATTTCTCTTCTAAACAGTTTTCATCCCCATGAAGAGGATCTTTCAAGTAATAATGGTAAGGACTACCTCAGCCTCTCCATCACTAATAGTGGCTTTAGGCCAGAGAAACCTGGTTTTTGTTCTTACGTGTTTAATGTTAAATTTAATTTTAGGATCTCAGAAGTCACTTTGAACTCAGCACTGATTGAGTGGGTGGAAGGAGAGATGATGTTTTCCCCACTCTTCCACACCTTACTCTCCTGTTGTAGCAATTCAGAGAGTGCAGTACTTGCAGACTCTCTCCATCCTCCTCGTTCCTACTATTAAAAAAAATCTAATATGAACAGCATTACTCTTGTCAGTTAATACTTGCTTATCACATAACATTCAGGTCATTGCAAATATAAGGAACACAAGTCATCCATAGTTCTCTCATATAGAGATACTGTGTACTGTTCACATGATAGTATGTTTTCTGCAGGCCTTTTGTGTGTGAGTGTACGCAACCCGTATGTGTTTGGTCAAATTCAGCTTCTTATTTGCTTTTTAAATTCGACATTGTATTGTTAGCATTTTTCCTTTGTCATTTAAACATTTTGAAACATGATTTTTGCTGGCTGCATAATATTCCACACTGTGGACATGTCATCATTTATTTAATCATTGCTTATTTGCTTTAAAAATGCCCTCATTATAAATAGTTCTGCACTGAACTATCTATAGTTGACTCCTTTCTGGTATTTTTCTTCTGCTAGATTAGTTCTCCTCCAGCTTTAACTTGCAAATGACTCACCTGGGACCTTTTCAAATGCAGTTTATGATTCAGTAGGTTTGGGATAGTGCCCGAGGTGCTACATTTTTTACAAGCTCCCAGGTGATGTCATTGTTTTCATTCCATACTTTGGGATTACTGGGTCCAAGGCTATGAAATTTTAAGACTGCTAAAGAAAAAAGTCACCCTATCCTCCTCCTCAGCTCTGGGTAATAGGTATTAAGGCATTGCTTAGGGCCCAAGGTTAACATGCAGATCTTTGACAGGTAAGTTCTTTTATCAGGATTCGGACAAAGAGGAGTAGGAAACTGAATATCATATAGTTTCTGTATATGGAAGACTTATTTTTTTCACTGAGTGAGCAAGTACTCTGCTGAACAATAGTATTTTAATTAAAATGTTTACAGATCTTGATTTCTACCCTTTTCTAGCTACACCACTTCCAGAGGAGTTTGAGTTACAAGGATTCTTGGCTTTGAGACCTTCTTTCAGGTGGGTGGTGGCTCCCTTGCTGGTGGCTGCAGTATTAAAATGAACGGGACTCAGGCTTGGCTAGAGAATTACCTTCGATCTTTCTCACCTTTGTCTTCTGTTCCTACAGCCACTGACAGTGAAAGTTTTTGATGTAAAATGAGTTTGTATGTGTCATGCCTTTAATAATTTCTGCATAATACCAGTACTATATGCTTTAAAAATAGAGAGGGGAGCCTGACCAGGTGGTGGCACAGTGGATAGAGTGTCGGACTTCAATGCGGAGGACCCAAGTTCAAGACCCTGAGGTCACCAGCTTGAGCGTGGGCTTCTCTGTTTTGAGCAAAGCTCACCAGCTTGGACCCAGGGTCGCTGGCTCGAGCAAGGGGTTACTCGGTCTGCTGAAGACCCATGGTCAAGGCACATATGAGAAAGCAATCATTGAACAACTAAGGTATTACAATGAAAAACTGATGATTGATGCTTCTCATCTCTCTCCATTCCTGTCGGTGTGTCCCTATCTATCCCTCTCTCTCTGTCCCTGTAAAAAAATAAAATAAAAAAGTAAGAGAGGGGAGGGAAGGAACGGAAAAGATAATTGCTTCTTCCAGGAGATATTTGCCTTTCTGCTTTCCTTGGAATTACAGGAAAAGTCTCAAAAATGGGAACCAAATGTAAACCGTATTTCATGTTAATACACTAATAAAGCAATCTGGTTTTCCAGGTACTCTTTATCTCCTCAGAGGAGGGACTTCGTGCTCCCTTTTTGAGCCAAAGCCTTTCATCTGTGCCCTCGATCTCATCCCTTCCTGCCTCCCAGGAACTTTGCTCCATCTGTCCACCTCTCTCTGCATTGTATTTTTGGTGTCTTCATTTTTTTAACAACCAATTGCTTCTTTTTGGCCTAGTCACATTTAAGTGTGCTCCCTTGTTCTGAAAAGTAAAAATTCACACCCTCATCTTTCTCGGATGTAGCTATTATAGCTTTCTCTTCATCATCAAGCTTATTAAGAGTAGCGTGGGCTGGTCTACTGACCCTGCATTGGGTCACCTAGTTCCTTCTCAGCCTGCTGCAACTCCACCGACCAGTGCGTGCTCGCCTGCTTACTGCGTTCTCTGGGCCTCTTTATAATTGTCATCCTGTTTAACTTTTTTGCGCATTGAGTCTGTTGCCCCCTCCTTCATGAAACCTTTTCCTTAACCCTGTGACAGCGCTCTTCCCTCCTACTGAAGACTCAGCCCCGCACTTCCTTTCTTCTGCACGGCGTGCTGGGGACACTGGTAGTCTCCTGGCCCTTCCCTGCCCGCCCTTCCCTCCCTTCCCTCCCTGCACTCTACTGAGCAGACCCCTCCCTTCGTCTGCAGTTTTCATCCCTTGGATACTGAGTCCAAAATTTCCAGTTCTGACTTCTTTTAAGAGTTTGTACTCATATTTTTAAATACATAAGCATTTTAAACTTTGACACGACCCAAAATGAGCTAATATTTTCCTATTTGGTCAGCAAACTATCATCTTTATTTTATATTTATGTGTGCCATTATGCACCTATGTGAACAAGATAGAAATCTGAAAATTTCTTATTTCTGTTACTCTTTCTCAGCAAATATTTGTAATTCTGTGTCCCAGATGGCTCAAATTCAACTCCTGCCGTTTATTTCCTTAGTTCAGGCTTTTATCACCCTTCACCTGTAGTAAAACTCCCTAATCACTTCCCTACATAGAATCCTTCTATTTCTATAGTTCATTTCTACCATGTTTCCGCATGTTTTTAAGGATAGACCTACTGAGGCCCCATTACTAATATACGAACACTTGTCCAGTGGCGTGTTGTCTGAAGGTTTCTTTTCCAGCCACACTCCCCACCACTGCCTCTGTATGCATACTGTACATTCACTGTGCCCTCTCCTTGGAAAGCTCTGTTTTTATTCCCCTGAAACTCTGTTCATGCTGTACCTAGAACATTCCTCTTCGTCCTTCCCTTATCTGCTGTAATGACCTGTAACTGGCCACGCTCCAGCTCAGGTATCAACTCCTCTGAAACCTTAGCAAAGCTTCTCAGGGAACTAACTCTCCTTTTTTCTTTTTTTTTAAAAACTATTCTTTTATTCTTTGCAAAGTGTCTTTTCTGCATTGGATTTAAAGTCTTTGGGGATATCAATTCAAACAAATGTCGATTACTTCAAGTAGTTAACCTGTATGGAAAAATCTGAAGCCATTTCAGTTAATTAGGTAAATCTGGTTGCCTGGAAAATATCTTTAGCAGTTTAGTTTTTTTATAAGTTGCTTATATCGATTCTAGGAACTTGGATTTTTCCAAAGGCCACCAGGGCATCACAGGAGACAAGGAGGGTCAGCAACGACAGATCCGGCAGCAGCGCCTGATCTCCATAGGCAAGTGGATTGCCGACAACCAGCCGAGGTATTGCTCATCAGATCCAGTGCACACCGCCTGGGCTTTAGTCTGTGCAGTGCTGATGAGTATCAGCTCTTATGACGAAATGTTGGTTACATAACAAATTATGACCCTAGTGATCATTATACTCTTAAATCTCTCTTCTCTCAATTACACTACCTATTGTAGAGGAATTGGCCTTGCCTCCTTGTTTATCATGAGCTTCTGCTCTAATCTATAAATGTGACTAAGTTGTACGTTAATAGTTACGATGCTTTGTATTGATGGGCAAGGCGGTCCATTCCAGTTGGCACAGCCCAGGATGGTGCTAGTGCCTAGTTAACTACAAAGCTCGTAGTGGGGTTGATGTGGACGGGCATAGGCTTTGCGTCAGATAGGTTTGATTTCAGTTTCCAGTTCTGCCGCTTCCCCAGTTCTGTGTCCTTGGGATCCTCCCATTGATTATAACCTTTCCAGAGTCAGTCACTATTTCTAGTTATTTCTGTATTGAGGTTCCTGTTATACTTTGAGCCCTTGAATGGTTGTGTATTTGAGTGAACTTACTACCTCTTAGCTGAGTTTAAAATAAGAGTTATTGGTAGCTCTTTCAAGGGCTTATTCCGGTGCCTGTGCATAAAAAACCATGCTCGGTCATTGTAGCGGCAATTATCAGAAAACAGTGAAGGGCCTGGGAATGTGTTGTGATGTTGAGTATGGAAACGAGAATCTGAGTTTCTCCATGACAACTTTTTGTGTTACCTGAATCCACCTTGTTATATCATGATGTTTTCAAGTTTTTAGGGTTGGGAATCTTTTAACTGTTGGATCCATACACAGTTCAGTTGTTACTGGTTTTTTTGGTTTATGTTTTTCATATGTGGATTTATTTTTACTTTTTTTAGGCTGATTCAGTGTGAAAATGAGGTAGGGAAATTATTGTTTATCACAGAAATCCCAGAGTTAATTCTGGAAGACCCCAGTGAAGCCAAAGAGAACCTCATTCTCCAAGAAACACCCACAATCGAGCCACTGGCTGTGGACGGGAACCCAGGACTGAAGTCGGTGCTGTCTACGGGCCGGAATCTAAGCAACAACTGTGACCCCGGAGAGAAACCAGTGGTCACCTTCAAAGAGAACATTAAGCCACGAGAAGTGAACAGAGACCAAGGAAGAACTTTTCCTCCCAAAGAGGTGAGAAGGGACTATAGCAAAGGAGTAACTGTAACTAAGAATGATGGAAAGAAGGACAACAGCAAGAGGAAAACAGAACCCAAGAAATGCACCTTAGAAAAGTTACAGGAAACAGGAAAGCAGAATGTGGCAGTGCAGGTAAGCTGTGTTTGAACTATAAAGCAGGTAGAGGAAGGCTCCCACAAAAAGGCAAGATTTTCCATTTTGTTCCTAAAGAAAAGGGCTGTTGTAGAAGCTTGAATGCACTCTTCAAATGTTGCTAGTAAGGGCCTGTGAAGAGCTGTGATGTGGGTCCTTCAGCAACGCTTGGGCATTGTCATGTGAGCGAGAGTCGTAACCTGGTGATATTTTCATCAGTTCTGTTCAGAGTAGTTGGAAATGGCCAGTGCAGAGCTTTCAGTTCTGCAGAGACTTACATTTTCTTTGGAAGGTGCAGTTGCCATTTGTTAATGTTGCAGTGAGAGATTTGGGGTCTCTGGTGGATCCAACAGAACTAAGAGTGCATTAAGGCTTGTATAGGTTTTGTTTAGATTTACGGTACAAGAGATGTATCCTGGGGAAAAGACGAAGCTCTCTTCTTGACATTTCTGCCTATCCTGGCCTGTCCTGTCCCAAGCCAGCAGCATTATTAGCTATGCAGTGTTCCTGGCTCACGGGCATTAGCTCAGAAAGAACCCAAGTCTCCTGTTGGGCAAAGATAAACACTGCTCAGTTACTTGTAACTTTTTGTCTACACCTTTCCAAAGAAATACAGTGATTTTATATAAAAGGAAAATGGTCTTCACTCTGTACTGGTTTTATTAATACCATTAATGTTTGCTAATTGTTTTGTTAACACATTTTGGCAAATATATTTGTTTGCAGTCAGCATGAGGAATGTTACATTATTGAAGGCTGTTTGCAAATAAACTAGCTTCAGTGTATTTCTCTTGCAGGATTATTTGGCGGGGGGTGGGTGGGGTGGGGTGGGGGGTGGGGGGGGATGAGGTAGTTTCATTTAGAGAACAAATGATGGTAGAAATTACCACAGGGCCAGAGAGAGAAGTGTAGGGGAGAGGCGAGGGGAGATCTCAGTGGCCGGTGTAGCTGAGGGAGCACGGCTTTAGGGAGAGTCCATCGTGGCCTGCCTGCTCTGCCTCCATCCTCTGTAACTGCTTCCCAATAAGCTCCCCGTAGAAAAGAAAGGCTCCTGGCCTCTCATCCCTCTTAGATCTGCCTGCAGGTGGTTAAAGGGAGCCCGATACCAGTCAGTCCGTGTATCACCACCCCATTCCTCATCCTGAGTTTCCTGTAAATGGGACCTGCTTTTCCTCATTTTACCCATCTTGAGCATTGCATGTGGCTTCCACTTCTCTGACTCTGTGCATAGGGTGGCAGAGCCTGTTCTTCAGAAGTGCCCTTACTCTGAAGCATGGTGGGGCTGCCACGTGGACGGTGGGTGCCTGACCGGTTCCGCTAAGGCTGCCCAGAAGAAATTAAACTGCAGGCCAGAGTTGGGCATCCTGAATTCATAATTGATGCATGTTACTGAATGAATCGGAGTATAAAGCACCCTGGGCCCACAACAGGCAGCTTAAGATAATGGGCAAGTTTTTTAACTTGTTAGGCATCAGATGTCTTATTTGACCAGTGAGGTCTCAGGTCGTTTATATATTTAATATTTTTATTATTTTTTTAGGGAAAAATATTTATACTAGTAAAGCTAAGCTTGTCTATCCTTTATTGGCAATTAAACTATTTTGATCTTCCTTTTTAATTTAGGTGAATTTAAATATCTTCAGTGTATACTTTCTTTGAGGACATAGTGGTGTTTTAAATGCTTTCTTAGAATAGGTGCTTGTCTCTGACACATTTGAGTTTCGGATTATTATAATTACTTATCTGTTGGTCACAGGTAAAATCCCAGACAGAACTAAGAAAGACTCCCGTGTCTGAAGCCAGGAAAACACCTGTCACTCAAACCCCAACTCAAGCAAGTAACTCCCAGTTCATCCCCATCCATCACCCTGGGGCTTTCCCTCCTCTTCCCAGCCGGCCAGGTAAGTGTGCTTTGTGATCTCTTCTACTTAATCCCTCTTTGTAGGAGTTTCTGTTTATTTATTGAGTAATTTATAGTCTGTTGGAGTGATATTACTACACCATAGTGTTAAAAGGTGGAAGGAAGTTTTGTTTTCCCTAATGCTTACGAAATTATTTTTGAGCCATTTCTTGGGTAGTTTATGTACAAGTGCATGTTTGTTATGAAGGAATCCTGTCACTAAAGATGGTGTTTAGAACACTCAAGTTACTCAAGTGGATAGGAGTAGCAGCCATAGTCTATGTTTAATTCTTGAAATGAAGTTAAAGACTTTCATTTGACCAGGCTTACTTGATGTTGATCTCTGCCTTTTATAACTTATGAGAAGACCTCTTCCCCCCCTCCCCCATTCTAATCCAAATGACTTATTTTTACCTTTCTTTTGCTAAGTTTCTTTTAGAACTAAAGCTGTGTTCTTTTATTTTAAAGGGTTCCCGCCCCCAACATATGTTATCCCCCCTCCTGTGGCATTTTCTATGGGCTCAGGTTACACCTTCCCAGCTGGTGTTTCCGTCCCAGGAACCTTTCTTCAGCCTACAGCTCACTCTCCAGCAGGAAACCAGGTGCAAGCTGGGAAACAGTCCCACATTCCTTACAGCCAGCAACGACCCTCTGGACCAGGGCCAATGAACCAGGGACCTCAGCAGCCACAGCCACCTTCCCAGCAGCCCCTCGCATCTCTACCAGCCCAGCCGACAGCACAGTCTGCGAGCCAGTTGCAAGTTCAGGCTCTGGCTCAGCAACAGTCCCCTACAAAAGCCGGGCCAGCTTTGGGAAAAAGCCCTCCTCACCACTCTGGGTTCCAGCAGGTAGGTGGCACTGGGTGTCGTCCTGCGGAGCTACGGAGCAGGAGTCTGAACTGGTCAGTACCCAGTTCATTAAAAATGCTAGCTCTGCCTGACCAGGCGGTGGCACAGTGGATAGAGCATCGGACTGGGATGCAGAAGACCCAGGTTCAAGACCCCAAGCTCGTCAGCTTGAGCGTGGGCCCATCTGGCTTGAGCAGAAAATAAAAAAGCTCACCAGCTTGGACCCAAGGTCTCTGGCTTCAGCAAGGGGTGGCTCGGTCTGCTGAAGGCACACAGTCAAGGCACATGTGAGAAAGCAATCAATAAACAACTAAGGTGTAGCAACGGCAACGAAAAACTAATGATTGATGCTTCTCACCTCTCTCCGTTCCTGTCTGTCTGTCCCTATCTATCCCTCTCTCTGACTCTCTCTCTTTGTCCCTGTAAAAAAAAGAAAGAAAGAAAGAAATGCTAGCTCTGCTTTCAAATACCTCATAGACATTAATGATGACAATGGAAAAGTATTCTCTTTGTTCTTCAGGAAAGTTCAAATGTTTTCCTTTCCACCCTTGTCAGGGCTAGTAAACCTTAACTGCTGTCCTTTGCTGCTGCTACTTGTCAGTTTTATTAGAAAAGATTTTCTATAAATAATTGTTTTCTGTGTGAACATAAACTATAGAAGATAAGTAGAATTATCATCTTGATGAGTTGTTAAGAACGATATGACACATTTTAAATCTTGTTATCCCCATAGCATTCGAAACCGAAGGGAGAGAGACACACTCATTAAACCTCTTAAATAGTTGAATTGAAAGAGAGAATGTGAATTCAGTGCCCATAGTCTGTACCCAGAAAGCTCTGTGTATTGAGAAGCATGAAAGGTAGAGGGAGCTGCCGCATTGCCTAGTTGATTGTCAGGTCCGTCCCGTGCCTTCTGTGACTCCTGCGAGCGGAGTGTGAGCAGCATTGCACCCATCCTCACCCTGACGACAGCCTCTCTTTAGTACCCACAGGCAGATGCCTCCAAACAGCTGTGGAGTCCCTGTCAGATTCAAGGCCCGTTAGGGAAAACCATGCCTGTGAAACAGCCCTACTACCTTCAGACCCAGGACCCCATCAAACTGTTTGAGCCGTCGCTGCAGCCCCCTGTGATGCAACAGCAGCCTCTGGAGAAGAAAATGAAGCCTTTCCCCATGGAGCCATATAACCACAACCCCTCAGAAGTCAAGATCCCAGAATTCTACTGGGACTCTTCCTACAGTGTCGCTGACAACAGAGCTGTGATGGCCCAGCAAGCAAATATGGATCGCAGGGGCAAGCGGGCCCCAGGCGTCTTCCGTTCGGAGCAGGATCCTGTGCCCAGGATGCCATTTGAGGTGTGGGTCCTTTCCTGCCTCCGGGCACTTCAGAGACAGGCCCAGGGCTGTGTATCTTGGATCTCTTGGGAGCTGTTTGTAGAGGCCACTCTGGTTTGCTAGTGTCACACCTGCTGCAGAGCGGCAGTCAGCGCTGGTCACCCCGTTGGAGCTGCACAGTGTGATTGATGTGAGATGCTGAAGAGTTCTATCCCTGAGTCCAAATGTGATGGCCTGGCAGAGAAGTCGTGTGCAGAAATCTAGCCCATCATGTTAGAGAATCTGAGATGAAAGCTCCCCTCCGTTGGTCTTAATCACCTAAGTTTAAGTATAGGCTTACTGCGCATTTAAACAAATTGCTCTCTGAGAAGAACCAAGTCAGCCGGTTCTTGCTGGAGTGGAGCTCCCCTTCCCTGCCCTTTTTATTCCTGAGGCCCAGGGCTGATGTCTGACTTGTTTGTTAGCGCACGATATGCGAATCACCTCCTCCCTGCATTCTACTCACAGGCCACTTTAAACCTTTGTGTCCGCTCCTGTTTGTCCGTCTCTGCTGTTCTGTGCTGGCTTGCTCTTTCTTGCCCGCTGTGCTTGTGTTGCATTGCTTCATGTCTCAGAGCCTGTCCTCTCTGCATCATCCTGCCTCACTGCCATGCCTCCATCCCCTAACCATGCGACTACTCCCCGGTGCTTCTGTCATCCTGCTGCTTCTTACTGTGCTCCTTTCTGTCACTAGGACCCCAAGGGCTCCCCTCTGCTCCCTCCGGACCTGTTAAAGAGTCTGGCTGCCTTGGAGGAAGAGGAAGAGCTGATCTTTTCTAACCCTCCCGATCTTTACCCAGCTCTGCTGGGGCCTCTCGCCTCCCTTCCCGGAAGAAGCCTCTTTGTATGTATTTGATGTGATTCTTCTTGCTCTAACCTGCTGCTTTACTGAGGTTTTAGGATACGGGATGACTTCTAGGGGCGGGGGGCACTTTCCTTCTTTACAGAATTGTAAAATTTATTTCCCAGTGGCCCAAACTAACCTTCACTATGAAGTAGAGCTTGGCAAAGCATTTCTGACTGTCTACTTCCACCACATCTTACAGTCACAGCTTTGTTGTGGCCAGCTCCTGCAGGGCTGGTTGCTCACAGGATGTAACGCTGGCAAATCAAGTTACTTTTTAAGTGCCACTTCCATCTGGACCCAGGAATTTCAAGTGTCATTTAATCTTGTTTAGACACAGATTTTTTTTTCTCATGCACTCAGAATAGGAAATGAAATATATTGTAGATTTTTTTGCTGATGTTATTGAATGGTGTATGTGGCTCTTTTCGGTTAATTAAAAGCTGTGATCACAGCCAGAGTTTTATAAATAGAATGAGTAAAAACAAAGAGGATTCTATTTATAAATGTTGCTGGAGTGCTGCAAATGAGTGAATATAGCAATAAAGAACTGGGACGACATAAAATAAAGTGTGAGAACTGATTAGCTGTATCTTTTAAACAATCTTCTGGAGCCCAGTCTGCATTTCAGAGACTGCAGCACTGGAATGCATCGGTGCCCCGTTGCACGTGCTAAGGTGGGGAGTCAGGGCCCTTCACTCCATCTTAATACAACCGCAAACAACTGTGTTCTATTTTCCTGCTGTTTCTCCCTCATAAACATGGGGCAAGAAAACATAAGATTAAAACACACTAATTTTAGTATTAAAAGTAAATTTTAATGGCACTCACAAGAAGCTACTATCCATGGCACTTAATGTTCTCAAGAATTTGTCTGTGTAAGTGGCCGTAGAGAGCCCCACTTTTCTCCCAGGTCAGCAGAGATAAAGTCCCCTAAAAACTAAAACATTATTGGTGCCCTGACAGCACCCAGGGGTGTGGCAAGACCAGCTGCTAAACTGCTGTCTCTGCATGTTTGCCTCCTGGCTGCTTTTCTTGGGTGGCCGAAGGGCCTGGGAGTGTCCCTCTGTCCACGAGTTTCCTGTGCCCTTGCTCCTTCCATAGAAAAGGAAGCTTGTGCAGCAAGTGGGAGGGTGTCTTAGTGTTTTTGTTACATGTTTTAAAAACCTTGACTGTAACCCTTTCTATATTTAACAGTGTTACAATGTGTGAAAGTGACTTGCATGCAGGGTTTTTTTTGTTGTTGTTGTTTTTTACGCAGGTTTTTCATAAATGCATTGTTGACCCACTGTTCAATGACAGGATCAGAATGATTCAGCTTTTTTTCCTATCTTTCTTAGAAGCTTGACTTGAGCAACTATTTTAATACAGGGTGGGGCAAAAGTAGGTTTACAATTGTTTGTATGGGAAATAAACGATAATAATAATACAAGAATAAAGTACAGTGTGTCTGTAAAGTCATGGTGCACTTTTGACTTTTGACTAGTCAAAAGTGCACAATGACTTTACAGACACACTGTATGTTTCATGTCCTCACACCTGGAAACCTATTGTTGCCAACCCCTTTGTAAACCACAAGGAGAGCTGCTTAGAGACCATGTTCACAAAACCAGTCCTCAAGTGGATTTGAAAGGCCTTTTTCTTAAGTTGTTAGTGTCAGTGTTTTAAAAACTTGGGGAGAAACAGTGCCAGATCAGTTGAGCATCTTGTTTTGAGTGTCCCAGGGTGTCAGGTCCCTGTCAGGGCTTCTCTGCTAGGTTAGAGGACCTGACCGAGGAGGAGGGGGCTCTGCCTCTCGAGCAGCTGGCACTCAGCTGGTGTCATGGCCTGAATAGTTTGCACTCACATCTTGTAAGCCTTACATTGTACACAATGGGTGAGCACAAGGATGCTTAAATTGTGGTCTTGTACTTTGGCTATAGTGTCTTAATCTTCAGGAAATGGATGGCATAATTTAACTGCCTATTTTTTTTTCCTGGGACTGTGAAGAAATCCTTACTGGAGAAGCCCTCTGAGCTCATGTCACATTCATCCTCTTTCCTGTCCCTTACTGGATTCTCTCTCAATCAGGTGAGTGACAGTGAAGAATCCCGCTCTGCGCCGTCATTGTAGGCTTGTGTTCTCTTTTATCTGTCGGCATCTTTTAGATGTCTGATTTGATCCCCTCTCCCTCTGACTAGGGCGCACGAAAGACTTCTATGTTATATGTTTGAACCCTTTAACTTCTCATTAATATTTAAATCCTTAGAGTTCTGTTTAGCCAAATCAATTATTCTAACTTTTTAAACTGGGTAATTTACATAGAGCAAAATAAAGGGTAAGGGAAAGCAAAGGGAAATGAATTTAACAGGAAAAATGAAAGAAAGAAAAAGAAAAGCCTTCAAAAGGTTGTCTTGTTGAGAAACAAAGTACTACATTTCCCCATGTATAAGACGCACCCTTTTCCGAAAAATTTGGGGTCTGAAAACTGGGTACATCTTATACAGTGGTTGTGGCATTTCAAATGCCATAGATGGAACTGAGAACGAGGCAATATATGAAGACAGTGATTTGTCATCAGACACAGATGAGGACAAGTTAATGGATGGGAGTTTTGACAGTGCTGAGGAGTTGTATGAATTTTATGATGAATAAAACTTGAGTTCGATAACTTGATGTAATACATAGTTTTCTCCAGAAATTTTGGGCCCCAAAATTAAGGTGCATTTTAAACATGGGACCGTCTTATTCATGGTACAATACAATATATTAAGCATCTGTGAACCTGAACATGGCATTTTCCTAAATCACTTTCCTCGGGGTGACTCTGTAACTTGGTTGTCATTGTCTTTCAGGAGAGGTACCCAAATAACAGTGTGTTCAATGAGGTATATGGGAAGAACCTGGCTGCCAGCACCAAGGCCGAGCTGAGTCCTGCCATGGCCCCCCAGGAAACGTCACTGTACTCCCTGTTTGAAGGGACGCCATGGTCCCCATCTCTTCCTGCCAGCTCAGGTACTGACTCATCTTTCAATTATAGACCAGTAAACTCAAGTTGATTAAGAGTTGGTATGATTTTCTAATTATTAATATATTAGGTTGTTTCTTGTTTTGTTTTTAAGTAACTTCTGAAAGTCAGAAAAAGAACCCAGTGAGCTCCTCAGCCACCAGCAGAGTTGTAAGAGAGGGGAATAGGGGTTTCTTCTTGAGCATTTCACCTGTGTTTTAGTTTTATTTGTAGGTATTCATTCTTTGCAGGAAAAATTGCGGTTTTTAAAATAGAGCATTTTTTATTTCTTTTTTATAAATGGAGTCTGGTTTAATAGTAATTCTTAAGGTTAGGCAATTCTGTTTCTCACAGAGAAGACCAGTGGATACTAATCTAAAACAAGCATGCCACGTTTTCACAACAGAATTGTCAACTGCTTTGTTCTGTTTTGCTCTAGGGCAGTGGTTCTTAACCTGGGTTCTATCGAATCCTAGGGGTTCAATGAGTTGGTCTCAGGGGTTCGGAGAAGCCTCTGCCACGGAGGCCAGAATAAAGTAATACCATAATTTGTTGTGAGTTCACGCCCTTTGTTGGTTTTGTTCTTTGAGCAAGGTGATGTTCATGCACGACTCATTTTGTGCACCAGTAAAAAAACATATACCTATGTCTTAAATTTGGGATAAAAAAAATCATATTTTATTTATCACTAAAGAAGGGTTCGGTGAATGCGCATATGAAACTGGAGGTTTAAGTACCTCAAAAAAGTTTAAGAACCACTGACCTAGGGCAAGGGAGGTGCCTAGATATGTTCAGTGGACCAAATCCATGCATCTAGCAAGAGTCCTTTGGGGGCCCTTACTTTGCCTTTCCTCCAAAGCTGTGAGGTTATTTTTAGAATTTAAGTGATCCTAAATCTGCTGGAAACTTTAGTTCCCAGTGTGTTGGTGAAACAGTGTATCTATTTAATGTCCTGTTCTGCTATTTAATAGATCATTCAACACCAGCCAGCCAGTCTCCTCATTCCTCTAACCCGAGCAGCCTGCCAAGCTCTCCTCCAACACACAACCATAATTCTGTTCCATTCTCCAATTTTGGGCCCATTGGGACTCCAGATAACAGGGATAGGAGAGCTGTGGACCGGTGGAAAACGGACAAGCCAGGTGGGCCCAGACTTCACAGAAGTGAAGTAACTATCTTTCCCTGGCTTCGGGCATTGGGCAGTGATGAAACACCTTGAATTCTTACCTCTTTTCATCCCTTAGCCATGGGTGGGTTTGGCATTGATTATCTCTCAGCAACGTCGACCTCTGAGAGCAGTTGGCATCAGAACAGCACTCCCGGTGGCACCTGGACAGGCCATGGTCCCTCCATGGAGGATTCCTCTGCTGTCCTCATGGAAAGCCTCAAGGTGAGTGTGTTTCAGGGACAAGAACCACAAGAGCTGTCTCTTCTTTCATTCACATCAGCAGCGTGATTTATTGCTAAGGCTCTTAGAACTGATTAAGTAAGAGCACAGACCTAGCTGAGATGCAGAAATATGGCCTGCCCTGAACCATGTGAATTCACTAGTGATACAGCATTATCTTCAGGGGGACAGAAACATTCTAAGGTTAAAATTCTGATGCATTTTGGAATGTTTGATTTAAGCCCTTTCTGAGCAAGTGAAAGAGCAGAACCTAATAGTAAATACTCTGGTTCCATGTGGAGCTGAGTTGTAGTTAAAAAAAAAACAACATATGAAACGTACTTTGACTTTTTATGATGTAAAATAATTTCAGTGGGAAGTAACTAGTTTTAAAGACAGTCTTACAACGACTTTTTTCAATAGTGTGATTTTTTTTAGGGGTTGGGAATCTTGGGACACTGTGCCTGTATATTTGTCAGGGATTGAAAAACATACCCGTTCAGACAGGCAGTGTTAGGCCTCTGCTGACAAGCTGTGGGCTGTTTTGCAGTCTATCTGGTCCAGCTCCATGATGCATCCTGGACCTTCTGCCCTGGAGCAGCTGTTAATGCAGCAGAAGCAGAAACAGCAGCGGGGACAAGGCACCATGAACCCTCCACACTGAGCCACAGTGGCGACCCTGGGAATGAAGGCTCCATAAACCATGGCATGCTGGGTTTGCAGGACTGGCCCACACAGTTCCCTGCAGGTGGCAGCCCTCTTTTCTGTTTCTTGCTGTGGAGAGGGTGTAAGTGTTCCACCAGCCCGCTGAGTGTGCACGAAATGTCTGCAGTGCAACAAAGAAAAACCATCAGGAACTCTCCGTCCTCCGGGCCTTCCAGAGGGAGAGAGGAACTGCTGTTTGTCCCACTCAGTCACCTGGTAGCACTGCCTCTCACCTCCTCGTCGTGCATGTCCCCGCCACATGGGAAGTGAGAGCTGAGAAGGGCAGGCAGGTGGGAGGAGCCAGTGGGGACTTCTCAGTCCTTTTTCCTCTTTGGGGAATAAAACAGGAATCCATTAATGATTGCTTTGCTGACTGAGAATGTAGATGAAATTATTCCTGAACATCTTTATTATTGTTCTTACACTCAGTAGTAAAATGTCACTGAGTTCTTCCATACACAGATGTGCTTCTTCTAGGCAGTATGTAGTGAGGAGAGCCCCGTCCGCTGCTCCGGGAGAGGCTGGCAGCGGCAGGGTGAGGAGACGGACCTCTTCAGGCCGTGGGAGTGTTCCATAGGGGAGCGTGCAGGCCTCGCCTGCCACCCAGAAGGTTCTGCCGGGCCCTGCTCTGGCCTGGAGACTTCAGCAGGAAATGCCCTTCACTCTGTAGGTGCTCAAGCCCCCATCGAGGGTCCGTGTGGGCGGTGGCGCTGGGCTGAACCGGCGACAGCTGCTGTAGGCTTCTGAATGAACGTGTCTGATTCCTGTACATTTTGTGGTAGCAGAGCAAGCAGTCTCACAGAAGGCGGGCTGTTCGTTCATGGCCTGACGTTTTACTAGGTAGCAGCTTTCAGCGTGGTTATTTTCTTGTTTGGTTGGTTTTGGTGCCCCTATCCTACTTACCAGCCCCCTCCCACCCCTCCCTGCATCCCTTCTCCACCCTGTGCTATATGCTAGTAATTGTTTTCATTCCCAATGTGGACAACATCGTTCCGAGAAGCAGCAGCATGGGGTCCAGCAGCTGGGGCCCAAAGGACTGGAGAGGAAGGAGGCCGCGCGCCTGTGCTCTGGCCGGGCCCTGGCACCACCCTGCCAGCCTCCACTTGCAGAGTGAAGTTCAAGGCACATGGACACCTGTGCGTCACGCACAGAAGACAACACAACGAAGCCCGTTCTGGATGAGGCAGAAGAAGGGAAAACGAACTTTTATTTGCTATTTATTAGAAGGAAAGAGGACTGAAATTTTTCTTGTGTAGGACCAGAAGGACAGCCTTTCTGTTAGTCATTTTCTGGAGAAGTAATATTTTAAGGGGAAATTATGGAAACAATCTATATGTCCAATTGCTGTGCTAGTGGTAGGGTTTCTTTTCTGGAGGTCTTTCCTTTGTGTGCATGTGTGTGTGCACATGCACACACACCCGTCTGCTGGGGGAGGGGGTGTCTGAGCGCATTGGGTGACAGGGACTCCAGCGCTGGGGGTGCTGCGGAGGGAAGCACAGCCTGCAGCCCTGGCTGCGCTGGAGTCTGGGCAGCCCAGTAGCTATGGGCGAGCTCATGCCCCTTGCTCTAAAGAAAGCGTGCTGGAGTCCCTTATGCTCACAAGGTTGCTCTCTTAGTTTGACATGGTGTTTGGGTTTTTTTGTTTTCATTTTGTTTTGTTTTGGGGAAGGTCTGAAAGGTAAAACCCCCCACCCCCGCCCCGCCCCCCCAATGGCAATATGAAACCCTTTGTGCTTCTGCCCAGCCCTTGCCCATGACCACCTATCTCTAGTCCCCTTCCAAGCCACCTCCTGCCGCCTTCCCCACTGTGTGTTTGCGCTCTGCATTCAGGCAGCTGTGACATTCCAGTGTTTGAACTGTCACTGATTCTTGCACCCGAGACCAGCTCACCAGTTCGCCATCTCACTCCCGAGCACCCGCGTCCCCTCCGCAGCCCCATTTCTGCATGAGCATTTGGTGTTTGGAATGTTTTCTGACCCTCGGGATGGGGTGCTCGCCCGTCATCCTCAGTGTAGAGTAATGCAGAAGGGGAGAATCTTCATCAAAAACTGGTTTTGTGTAGTCATCTTTCTTTAGTGTTTTGTTTTTTGTTTTGTTTTGGTTTTTTTGTTTTGGTCTGACAGTGCAAGACCTGCAGCTGCTGAACTCAGCTTTGCCTTTAATTAAACCATGTTCTCTCCAACCAGATCTGTGTGTAGATGGTTCCTTTTCTACCCTAAGAAAATCCAACCTAATGAGCAAGACTTGAAACTACTCAGAAGTCATCTAGAGGAAGGCAGTGATGGTCAGAAATCGAATATGATTCAGGGTTATTTTTGCTTTTTGTAGGCGTCCAAACCAATATGCATTCATAGGGACAGGGATGGGTAAAAAGAAACTATCAAAACTCTCTTATTTACTAAGTAAAGAATTGCTTATGCAAAGAATTAAGATATCCACCATTTTGATCCCTGTTGTCTCTGTCAGTAAGGCAGTTCAGAGACCGTGTATCCTTCTGGCCTATGAATTCACTAAGTCTGATTAGCAGCAACAGTAATGGTTGTTCTTAGCTTTGAGGTTGCCTTTCATTGAGTTGTGTCCAAAATGTCCAGTGGCAGCCAGCTGGGCCTTCTGTCTAGCGGTTGAGTCAGTCTACACCTAACTGTTGCACAAGCACTTACACACTTGAAAAATTGTTAACAAAGCCCTATAGACTACAGGAGGCCCTAAAATCTAGTATTTATGGAATGCTTTATCCAAGTTAACCCTAAAAAAAAAAAACACAGCCCATTTTGTTCATTGATAATCAAAATAAAACCATAGCATTCTGTCCTGTTAGTATTGTCCATATTGTGAAATGTTAACTCCTGCTGTTAACCAGCTGGCTGCCTGGATGAGGCTGCTGCTCACCAGTTAAGGGTTAGTGGCAAACAGTCCTCTGAAACCCTTAAAGGTTTCTGTGAAGGGGTGTAATCCTAGTAATTCCATGGGAAGCTGCCGCAGTCGAGGTTCTGCTTCAGCAACGAGATATAAACAAGGAAAAGCTAATTGTGTGTGTCGCCCTCCTGTGTAAACTGAATGGGAGTCGGTGACAGTGGTGGCTCAGGGATAGAGTGTATTTGCATATAGGCCTTGGGCCTGCGCCCTGGATTCTTGCTTTTATTTTTGTCACATATAAAGAGGTGCACCAAAAATAACTACAACTCTGAAGTTTTCACAAAGCAAACACATCTGGGTGAACCCTCAGCAGGAAACAGCACCCTGGGAGAACCCTCATCCCTATTCACATTTTCCAGCCACTCCCCTCACTCCACCCCAAGGTATTATTCATTGTCCTAAATACATTGTTGTCTAATAGCTTAAAGTATAACAGGAAGATAGTTAACATTTCCAAACACTGATGTTCTCAGTACAGAGGACCACAGAGGCATCCAGAGTCTTACAAGTGAGGTGGTAGTTTTTCCCTTCAGCTCTAGGTTGTGGAAGATCCTAGACTCCTCTCGGAGTGCTGTCTGGGTCTGTACTTGCACGTTCTTCAACAAAAGCCCTGGGGAAGATGCCAAACTTCCCTTTGCATTCCCCCTCCAGCCATTCTTCGTTCACTGATAAGAGAGAAAGGAGAGACATTTCTAAAACCAGTATAGGGAAATGACCTCATCTGGACATCCACACAGATCCGTAGTTAGTCCTCCGCCCCAGCTGTGCCAACAGAAGTCAGTGTGTGGAAGTGATTTGAGATAAGAGTAAACGTAGGACTTAGCCATCCTATTAGTGTCTAAGCTTAGACATAACGGAGCAGTAAAGTGCAGGAGAATGAATTGGACATTTCAAGAGGGAAAATAAGATGAAATAAATTGAGCAATGATATTTAGATACTATTTTCTTAACAGAAGGGTGTTAGCTTTGTTGGAATCTGTTTTGACTACAGGAGAGGGACAGTTGGTTAAGCATATTGCTAATCAGTGTTACTGGGGAGGGGGGTCAAAAGAATTAAGAGTTGGAGCTGGTGTGGGGTTTTGAGTCTTTAATAAAGTGCAGACACACACACCCAGATTTAATAGCTCAGTTGTAGGTAGTACCATTTTACTAAGGTAAAGGAGACCTAGAAAGATTAATAGCTTGTTTGGGTTCATTCTGCCAGCAAATATCAGAAAGTTTGGGTGTGACCTGCTCCAAAGCCCATCTGCCAGACCACCCAGCAGTTCGGAAGTGTATCAATGGATGTACTACATCTAGATTAGACATTAGGGCCCTGGTGCTTGGATCCTGGCCCAGAAACTGCCGCCATCATGTGGGATATGGCTGGGTATCAGAACGTTTCTTAAAGTTCCCCAAGGTACTTCTAGTTGCAAACCACTGTCTCGCTTTTTCCTATTAGTAACACAAGTCCTGGACTGGAAGCACTGACTTGTCCTGGGTCCTGGGAGCATACTAGAAATGCAGAAGCTCAGGTCCTACCCCAAACCTGAGTCGGACCCATTGCAGCGAGTCTGACCCCTGGGTAATTCACGTGACAGTTTGAGGAACCTTGTGAACGAACCCATCTCATAACTGTTGAATACAGTTGAACATAACCCCAGCCCCATCCAAAGGACGCTTAGGTACACTGTAGTTTAAGAAGCACTAAGAACTCTCCACTGACTATTTCAATTTCTAATGTGTTTGTAACAATCAGGAAAGTCACCAGAGACACAGGTAATTCTGAATAGTTGCTTTTAAGACAATTTACCCTCTTCTACCCTTCAAAAGTTCATATATCCAAAGAACTATGGGTTGCAGAAGATAGGTTTATGGCTTGGGACAAAGGCAAAATGATCACAGTCGCCTTCGATTTTGTTCACTCATGGAGTGAGAACCCATGGCTTCTGCAACGGAGGCAGCTTTAAATGTGAGTGCGCTGAAATGTATGAGTTGTCATTTGTTACTCCCTGGCCCCTTCGCAGGTGAGTGATGTTTCCTGCCTTTGCCCTTGAACTGATCTCCGCAAACACATTAATTTCTATAGTCCAGGAGTAGCCCTTACCCGTGGATACAACCTGGATGACGTCCCCTTCCAGAAACTCCAGGTCTTCCGGCTGGGTGGCCTCGTAACTGAAGAGTGCTACCACGTGGCTTCCCTCTTTAAGCTGAGGTTCCGAGGGTTGGTTGTCGGCATCAGCCTTTTCTCTTTCCTCGGCTTCCTCTGGAAAGCCTTGGTCACCCTGAATTAAGAAAGAGCCTGTTAATTAGTATTCCTGATGTCCTGGGCAGTGAAACGGGGAAGGTTGTCCCTAACCCTTTGAACTGTGAGTTGTTTTTCATGCTTACTGACCCTCGGGAGTGAGTTTTTTTTTCAAAATATGAAATTTGTTTCAGTTACAGTTTTAACTTAAAATCATGCTTGTTTGATAACCAATTTACGGAAACAAGAAGAACATACAATTTGCCTTTTTTAGATGTTGCCTTACACATTTTTAAAATAAATTGATCGTATTCTGTATGATCAGGAGGCACGAGGACGTGCGTGAATGTTCGTACTACTCAAAGGGCTAAAGGATTCAGTCGTACAGTGGGGCAGCGTAGCACCTGGGATACAAACCCGTAAAGGCAGGCTTGGGATCAGCGTCTAGCAAAGACCTAGCATGTCCCTTATGAATACAGGACGGCTGGATAAAGGAAACGAGAGGTCTGAAGGACCACACATAGTCTTACAATCTTACAGAAAAAGTAGAGGAATCCTAAAAAGGTAGGAAAGGACTATTGTTCTTTTTTTCAGATGGAGAAACATGTTGAAGTCAAACCTAAGTCTCGAACTCTGAGTCCAACACCCTCTCCCAGCGCCCACGACACTGGGGACCTTGTTAGAAATGCAAACATTCAGCTCTGTCCCAAACCTATCAAATCAGAAACCCTGAGGGTGGGGCCCAGCAATCCATTTTAACAAGCCCTCTAGGTAATTCGGGTGCTTGCTGAACTTTGATGACTACCTTACAGCGCCATACTCCCCAAGGCCATGACCATATGGTCATTTTGTCCCGTAGATGTTGAGGAAGGATGCAGTTTCCAGAGACATGACTCGTGGGATTTAACAAATCAACATTAGAAACTGCAAGGCTAAATGCTGTACTGAGTTAAAAGCTCTTGTTTCCTAGTGCTCTGCTCCAACCTTGAATGGTCCTCAGCATTGAAAGGCAGTGAGGGGTGGCAGTGGCCCCAGGGGGTCCAAAGGCCAAGTTTGTATCCCAGCTCACTGCTGACCAGCAGTGTAACCTCTCTGAAATCAGTTTCCTCACCTGAAATCAAGGCTAGAGGAATGCAATGTGCGGGTTGTTGTTGAAGTGAGTGGCCTTAGGTGCCCTCGGGCTCACGCACTCACCACTGTGTTCTCACACCACAGAGTCAGGCAGTAGTTTTTCACTTGGCCCCAGGCAGCCTTCATGCTGTCTTCTGAAAGGGGCACCAGCTCCTTGCTGTCCTGAGGCCGATAGCTGAGTAGAGATAGTACGTAAAAACCAAGTCAGAGGACATGGGTGCAAAACCATCCTTCTATTCCATCCTCTAGGCCAGCACCGGGTCCCCCAGCTGTCCCCATACTGCCGCCTGCATGGAGCTCACCTCAGTTTAGTGTGTTCTGGCTGGAGCTCCAGTTTCTTAGACACCATGTCCCGGACCTGGCTGTAGGGGAGTCCAGGCTGGGCCTCCATGACCACCGTGTACTTGTAGTGCACCTTGAGTGTGTAGGGCATGGGGACGCTGAGCCTCACTTCCTGAGGGGACAGGAGGCAGAGGGAACTCATGAGTGCCTGAGGTTTCCTCTTGGCAACAACCTGACCACCACAGCTTTGCTCCACACAGCACAGGAAGTAATGTGTGGAGCCAGGGAGAGGCCACCAAGGCACTGGCTACACTAAGTAATGTGAAGGGTCTACTAGGCCAACTCTTGCTTGGATAGGAATTCCCACTGAGTGAGACTGACCCACCAACTACGGGCCAGTAGGAAATGTGTGCATGGGGGTGGGAGGTCCCTTGCCCATGCACTGACTATGGTGGCCACTGGGTCTGCCCTTTGGGACTATTTATTTCTGTAATCCAGGGAGAGACATGGCCATGGTGGACCACCCAAACTCTCCCATTCTCTACCACTTGAAATAGTACAAAAGAAAAATGTTACCTTGGGTTCTTCTTTGTCTTTCTGATCTAAATGGAAAAGGTAAGGAGTGAAAAAGGAAGGTGAAGAAACACTCTTGACCAGCCCCTTTCATGCACAGAAAGAAACCTCTTAGAACAGGGCACCCAACTTCATGTCTTTTAACCCCTGGAATCATTATTAATTGTATTGTGAGGAAAATCTCACTCTGAGGAAACATGAGGAGCAAAGCCATGAACACAGAGGAACCCAGTCTCTGCTTCTGGGGAGCAAATGGGTAAATTATCAAAGGACTGCACATCCTATCCCATGGGGTTAGCAGGGATCCTGAAGGTCTGTCAAATCAGGGGGCCCCAAAGCAAAGAAAAACGGAATGGGAGATGAGCCAGGGGCCACAGGAAGGAATGTTAGAACCACTTGTTTTTACTTTGTTCTTTATTTTGTGTATAATATAGTAATATGTATATAATATAGTAATATATATAATATAGTAATATGTATATAATATAGTAATATGGCAATATGCATCTAATTTATATATATATAAGAGAAATATACATAGAGATACTATGGGGCCCTGGCCAGTTGGCTCAGTGGTAGAGTGTCAGCCCAGCATGTGGAAGTCCTGGGTTCGATCCCCGGCTAGGGCACATAGGAGAAGTGCCCATTTGCTTCTCCACCCTTCCCCCTCTTCTTTATCTCTCTCTTCCCATCCCACAGCCAAGGCTCCATTGGAGCAAAGTTGGCCTGGGCACTGAGGACAGCTCCATGGCCTCTACCTCAGGTGCTAGAATGGCTCTGGCTGCAATGGAGAAACGCCCCAGATGGGCAGAGCATTGCCCTCTGGTGGGCATGCTGGGTGGATTTCAGTCAGGCGCATGCGAGAGTCTGTCTCTCTGCCTCCCTGCTTCTAACTTCGGAAAAATACAAAAAAAAAAAAAAAAAGAAAGAAAGAAAAAAATACTATGGAGGGTTCATGATGAAAAGAAATACCACTGATCTCAAAGCAAGCTTGATCATTAAAATCACTTCAGAAGTGGATTTTAGAACTACAGATTCGTAAGCCCTAAATCCAGTCCTAAAAATACAGAATTAAATGCCACGGAATTTATATTTTAAAAATCACCCTAGGTGGTCCTTGATGGGCTCTTAGACAAAAATAAAAACAAACAAAAAAGCTATCAAGGATGTTTGTTAGGTAATTGGGGAAATTTGAATATGTGATATACATTCTATAGTATTACCTTACTGTTCAACATCCTAGGTATAACAGTTGTGTTGGGGTTATGCAGAAGACTATCCTTGCTCTTAGGGGGTACAGGCTGAAGTGTGGGGTGAAATGTCATGAGTCTAACTCAACTGGTTCAACCATTCAGATAAAAAATTCTACAGAGAGGGGCGGCGCAAGTACTTGGTGCAAATTGTTAACAATTAGTGAATTTAGGTGAAAGGTATTCCGGTATTTTTTTGTACCATACTTTTAATTTTTTTTGTGCAGTTGGCAGTTTTCAAAATAAAACAGGTGTGGGGAACATCTCAGAGGATTCTCATGATCTGGTGGGGGTGATGGGCACTGATCTCAAAGCTGGACAAACCACCTATTCAGGGCATCTCTACCAAACACTCTTTCAGAATCTGCTTAAACTGCATTAGGGACAAAAACCCGCCACTTCCCAAGGCAGCCCCCTCTGCACCAGGGGGAGTCACCCTTTCACATCTGCCCCTGGGTTCTTTGTCCCCTGGGCTCTGCAGACCAGTTTCCTTTCCAGATGCTAGCACTCTACATCCATCCTGCTCCGAGGTAAATGCAGTTACTTCCTCCCGAGTCGTGGTTTCGGTATTGATGGAGATAGTTTGGTGACTACTTGAGTTGGGACACTCACTGTCCCTGAGAAACCAACTACATTTGCCCAAGCCCCATGAGTGTATCGGAGCAGGTAGGGAGCAGGGGCATCTATTTCCTGTGCTGTGGGTGAGGTGGGCGAGAGGGACGGGGCTGGGGAGCCTGTGTGGTCCTAAGCTGAGTGGCATGCTGGGAGCAAAAGAAACTCGGGTTTCCGGAAAGCAGCCTGGAGAGCTCCTTTGCCCAGGCCTGGGGTGTTGCTGCAGGGACACTGACCTGGTGACAGCTGGGGTCTCCCGGGAGCATTGGAACTGGGTGGGGCTGGGATATCAGACACTGGGGACGACACTTCCTCCTGGAGGGGACAGGAAGAGATGGTGAGACCCTTCATTCTGACAAAATTCTTAGGAATGGGGGTTGGAGGAAACCCTGCAGACCCCCAGGGCCAGATGCAAATGACTTCCTAAAAGTGGTGACATTCTGGAGAGAAGTGTGGGTTCAAAGGGAAGACAGGGGTGGGCTGGTGGAATCAAACACAGTAGACATAAGAATCCAAACCCCTTCTAATGGCCCCTACTGCCTAACTGACCTTTCGGCCACAGTGGAATACCTCTGGGGCCAGCAGGTCCTGGGCTCGAACTTTAACTCACCCTGCACGCCACACCTTGCTCTTTCAAAGGGAAAACTCCACCTCTCTTTGTATGGCATTTAAAGCTTTTCAAGTCCCCTGGGCATCATGATTCCGACCACGGAGGGCCAAAGCACAGGGAGGACCACTGGTTCCACTGCCCTCCACCATCCACAGGGCTGCTCAGAGCCAACAAGGATGGCTCACTAGGCCCAATAGGAGAGCAGGCCCTTCAGGGACAATGGACGCTGTGGCAGCGGCTTCCAAAGCAGTGACAGCAAGGCCCACTCAGTGCTCTTAAGCACTTCTCTCTCTCTCTCTCTCTCCCTCCCTCCCTTTTTTTTTTTTTTTTTTTTTTTTGTATTTTTTGTGTTTTTCTGAAGTGAGGAGCAGGGAGGCAGAGAGATAGACTTCTGCATGTGCCTGATCGGGATCCACCCGGCATGCCCACCAGAGGGCGATGCTCTACCCCTCTGGGGCATTGCTCCCCAATCAGACCCATTCTAGGGCCTGAGGCAGAGGCCATGGAACCGTCCTCAGCGCCGGGGCCAACTTTACTTCAATGGAGCCTTGGCCGTGGGAGGGAAAGAGAGAGATAGAGAGAAAGGAGAGGGGGAAGGGTAGAGAAGCAAATGGGCACTTCTCCTGTGTGCCCTGCCAGGGAATTTAACCCAGGACATCCAGACTCCAGGCCAACACTCTACCACTGAACCAGCCAGCCAGGGACTCCCTCCTTTTTTAAAAAAATGGTATTTCGCCAACCAACACATTGACTATTTTTCCAAATGAAGAGGACATTTCTGGGAAGACCTAACGTTCATACACTGTGGGCTCTGGGCCCCACATCAGCCGTGGTCAGGAAGGGTCACGGTGGTTAGGCCCAAGAGGCCCCACCACTGCCCTCACTCAGCACACCCAGGCTTTGCCCCCCATCCCATGTTCGACCCCGGGCGGTGGTGCCCACTCGAGGACAGCTCAGGAACAGTGAGTCTTCAGCGCTCTTCCCCCCCCCCCAGAGGTCTGCCAGTGGTTGGGGGCCGGGGGTAGTCAGGCCTTGGCGTCTGTTACCTGGGGCTGCTGCTGAGGATGGATCCGCAGCTCCACTGGTTCGAGGTAGTTGCAGGGAACGAGCCCCTTCTGCAAAGAAGGCAGTGGAGACAGTGCTCAGAGAGCTCTGCTGTGCACTGCCGGGATCCCAGACCCCCCAAACACCTGCGGGCCCTCCGAATACCTGCCCGTTGAACATGACCGTAGCCCAGTTATCATTGCCCTTCTTTAAGACAAAGACTATGTTCCCGGGCATGACCTGCAGCTCCTCCGGCGTCTCGGGGACAAACCCAAACAGCACACGGTGAGCCTCGCCTTCGAGAGCCCTGAAGGAGACACAGATCCCGTCCTCTCTCTGGCCTGGACCGCATCCCCTCCCACCGTGGGACAAGCACGGTGGACTTGGAGCCAGGAGACGAGGTCCAGACACCCTCTAATTCCACATCTAAATGCCTCTGTGACCCTGAGCGGGGTGCCCGTCTCCCCGGGCTCCCGAGAGGACACAGTAGGGACCTGCGCAGGTACGTGCCCACAACCACATGCAGTGGGATATAGAAAACAATGCAGACAGGGAGGCCTGGCGGTCCTGGCCTTCCCTTCCCTTCCAAGGGGAAGGCTCGGGGTGTGCCTGGCCAGCCCCCCCACCCGAACCGACCGGGATGACCAGGTGAATGGCACTGGTGGGAGGCAGGTTCGAGCCAGCTGGATAAGGAGACAGTGGGGGACAAGGGACCTGGGGCCAGTGTGGGGTCAGGCAGGCACACAGAAGGGGAAGTGCCGCAGGAGAAGCTGTGACTGTAGGGACGTGGGCAGGTCAGTCCCACTAGAGATAAAACCTTGATCCCAGCTTCTTTCCCTCTAGCCCTCTACTGCTGTCAGTCTAGGTTTGGACCTTGGCTGTTCTGACTACTGATCGGAACCGAACTTACCTGAAGATCTCTGGGGTTTTGGGTCTGGGTGGAGGCTCCGCTGCCTGGTGAACATTCAGAAGAAAGAAAGATGGGTGGGACGATGAAGAAAGAGAAAACAGACTGTTAATGGAAATTTGAACCTCTTTCCAGACCAGAACATCAAAGAGTGCCTTCCTGGCTCCATCAGACCCCTTCTAGGGAGAGGGCATAGTGGACCCTGACTCAGCACTGGAACTGGCACCTCCCACCCGCTCCCTGGGCACGGGCTTCACCAACCCCGCAATTTGTCTTCAGCCAGATCTGGTTTCTGGGGAAGTTTAGCTGTCATAGAGCAACATGTCGTCACGGGAATGCTTTTGACCTTGAGTTCTGTCCCTTTTTTAGGACAGTTTCCAAAAGCTCTGTTCTATAATTAATGGTTGCTAAATCACACGACCCTTGTGGGGATTTAAACCCAACAAGATCCGCCGACCAGGCAAGACTCTCTTTGTAATGCGTGTTTGCTGTTCTACATTGAGTACCACAGAGCCCAGTTATCAGGCATCCTTTCTTGGGTTCCTCTGGCTGCTTCAAGGTTTTCCACAATTCAGTGTGAGAAAGAGATAGAAGAATCTGGAGTCTCCCTTCTCCTTTGCTCATCTCACACTCCAGAGCCCCAGTATTGGTCATTCTGGGCCAGCAGCCACCATGCTGACCCTGGCCAGCTGTCAGCGCTGCCCTCGGATATGACGGGTGTGTGCAGCCCAGAACATAGGTGCCAGGCTCAGAGTTCATCCCCGGGCTGCCCAACACTCTTGCCCATCATGGTTCTCGAATTCTTCTCAGCCTGGCTTACCCCCTTCCCTTCACAAGGATGCTCTGCCTTCTGCCTTCACATGTCTAGACCCTCTGCCATCCAGTCTGTCTGGAACCATGTCTCTGAGTCCAGCATGGACATAACAATGGTTCCTTGTGGCACCCCTGTGTTCCCGAGGAAGTCCCCTGCACCCAGGCAGATGGGCACAGCCGGGAGAGCTCATGACCTCAGGCCCCAGTGCCCATGGGAGTCCCCTACTGGCCCCCATGTCCAAGAAGAGGAATTGTTCAAAAGCCATCAACAGTTTGCCTTTCAGTTTTTCTGAGAACAGTCCGAGCTTCAGTAGAGACGATCAGTAGCTCTCTTAGAACTTAGGGAAGTGAGGCTGGCGTTTGGGAAGAAGCAGGAGGGTTGGGTTTTTGAGGACTTGTGGCTGCTTCTGCCTAAAACTGCTTTATTCCCTATCCCTCCCCTCCCCCACCATAGAACCTGTGACCAGGATTGGCAGGCAGACCCCCTGAGCAGCATGGAGGGGTCAGTGGAAGGGGCCCTTAAGATGAGGCAGCTCCGCAGAACTGCCCTCCCCAGCTGGCGTTTCTCAGAGCCGCCTGGAGACCTGGGTCCACGGGGAAGGAAGGGCTGCCTCACCTGGGGCTGCAGAGGGGCAAACCCGGAGAAACTGTCTTGATCCACCACGGATGCCACTACCTAGAATCGAAGAGGGGAGTGTGAATGCTCTGCCGACATGTTGCCCCGCCTCCTGAGGTCTCTCCCGACGAGGCCATGCTCACTGGTGCCTCCTTGTACAAGTGGACAGTGGCTAGGGACTGAATTGCTGAACCTCTGGGTTAGACGTTGCAGCAACTGAAGACACTAAATAATGCCCACCCCACCACTGCTAACCCAGCAGCCTCCCCATCCTTTTTCACTTTTTTTTTAAAATTTTTGTATTGATGTGAAATTTATAGAATATGTGAACGCTTTTAAGGTGAACAACGCAGTGGTATTTAGTACATTCACAAAGCTGTGCAACCACCACCTCTATCTTGTCCCAAAGCATTTTCACCAGCCCCCAAAGAGACGCCATGCCCATTAAGGAGTGAGTCCACATCCCCTCTTCTTTTAGCACCTGCAACCAACCAATCTGCTTTCTATTTCTTTGCATTGACCTGTTCTACATGTTTCATATAAGTGGAATTATGTAACATGTGGCATTTGTGTCTGTCTCCCTTCACATAGCGTAATCTTTTCAAGGTTCATCCATGTAGTGATACTTTGTTCCTTTTAACGGCTGAGTCATATTCCATTGCACGGCTATATCACATTTCCGTTATCCATTCATCCACTGGGTGTTTCCACTAACCCAGTCTCTCTACTGTGCCAGAACCAGCTACCCCATCACTGTCTAGGCAGCATCAGCCCTGCGAATGTGTCAGAGTCAAGCGTAGTTTCGGAAGGGATAGCTGTTGACTAACTTTGGTTCATTCCTGAAAGTGTTCAAGACCAGGCTACAGAAAGAATCCAGTCTAAGCACAGGAATGCCGGAATATAGGGAGCATCAAGCCACGAGGATGCCACACTGGGCCGTTTCCCTAACGTGTTCTCTCTACATTTAGTGTTCTTTTCACTGGCTCAGTCCCCAAGACTCAGCATCCTGTGAGTGACCCTGTGGTCCTCGCCCAGGGTCATGCTGGAAGGGAGGAGTGAGAGGAGTCAGGAGGAAATAAACTAGAAGCATCTTTCATCACACTGTAAACAGTCTCTCACTGATATCCCAGGGCAGAACCACAGGCAGGCGCAGCCCCTTTCCTAAGAGTCCCTCCCACCTTGCTCCGCATGGCCCATGCCTTAGGAGGCTCCAGGGAGGCCGAGCCGTCCACCTACCGTAGCCTTGCCTAGGTAATCCTTCTTGACCAGCTGGGCCACTTGCCTCTCATTTGGTCGGAACAGCCTGCCCACAGGGATCACCACTGGCTCGTACAGCTTCTGTTTCTACAACACAGAGAGCGCAGTGTTTCCTTACCTGTGAAACACAGGCAACGAGGCTTGTCCTGCCCCTGTCACCGAGTGCCTGCAAGGGTCCGCTGAGATAACCTCACAAAAGCACTTTTCTTACCTGTGTAAGGCTGGAACTTGTTACTATTTTAGAGTGGGAAAAGTGGGTTTCAATATCACCTGTCACCGAGAGGCTGTGTGGACATCTGTCGTTGTCATTTGCCTAGCGCCCTCTTTTCCTAGGGGAGCTGCCCTCCCCCCGTCACTCTGTGTGGCCTGGGTGGGGCTGTCACTCACAGCACAGAGGGCATCACCACCACAAGGGTGGCTCAGTACAGAGCTCTCTTGGAACTGGTGTCAGCTGACACAGCCAGGCATGTCAAAACGGACATGTGCCCCCATTGTTCCTGGTTTTTAAAAATTTGATTTAAAATGGTTCATCCTAAATGTGCTCAGGCAAGCTATGCATCATTTTCACCGTTTGTTCATATAATCAGTGCATTTTTTGTTGAGAGCCATCATGTGCCTGGCACTGTGCCAGGCTGCCAGGACTCCACGGTGAGCAAGCAAGCACAGCCTCTGCCATCACCTGCTGCCACAGAGCCCCATTCAGGGGTAGCCCGAGGCAGGGCTCTGCTGTCCTATACTCCAGGCCTTAGCTTCTCAGTACTTCCGATCTCAAGATCCTGCATGGAACTGTCCCCCACCCCCATCAGTGTACCCAGGACTCAGAGAGAGGAAAAGCACTGCTTCTGTGGTTTCTCAGTGCGCATGTCCACAGGAACAATGAGAAGGCCATGGCACCCTCCCAGTACCCCGCATCAGCAGGACGCTCACCCACACGCATTCCATGGCTTTGTCAATTTTGGAATGTCTTGGCTCAGACTTCATGCTCATAGCCCGTACTAAGTGTTCTTCAGCCTTCTTCCAGTCCTCCTGCTTGGCGTGCATGAGCGCGATGTTGTATAACACCTAGAGAAGCACAGGCCACACCGTGAAAACCAGAGGCTGCTCTCCCTCCAGGCACCAGGGAGCAGCTGGCACGAGGCTCCCGGAATGTTGCCTGGTGGCATTTCTTTCTTTCCCAGCTCTCCTGAGAATGTCTGAAACAAATCCACTCAACCTTGCTGCCCAGTGACGTCCACAAGGATGGTATTAAGTGAACATCACATAATGTGTAAATCCAACATCATGAGTGTGTACACACACACACACATATTTTTGGACAACGAAGTAGGTCAAGAGAAAACAAGAAAGACTGTGTTGCTTTAGTGCCAAGAAGAGTGATAGACTCAAGACTGCCTGAAGAACTGGGAATATAAAATACAGGTGTGTGGCCTCTCCAAACAGCCCCTGCCATGGAGCCCAGGTGAGAGGCGGGACAGGTGCAGATGGGGCGGGAGAGGGCTCTAGACGTGTCGTCCTGCAGCAGCACCCGCAGAACGCTGCCTGGGACACGGCAATAAGTCTCTGAGGCAGTCACATGGGGATGAGCAGTCTATGGGCAAAAGCTGGAAAGAGACTGGGCACAAGCTTAGGGCAGCGCCTCACCCAGGGCAGGAGGGAGCAGCCCATTCACTGATGGCCATAATTTTCTAGGCCTCAAGTTGGGTGGTAGGTTCATGAGTGTCTATTTTATCATTATGCCTTATAATTTACATATAAAATCAAATCTCTTGGATGCATCGACAATACAAAAACAAAAACCATACTCCCTTCCCTGGTGATTTCTGAACCTCAGTGCATGGTTGCCTTCTGCATGCATACTTGGCTGGCCCCATCCACCCTAGACCATCTGTGCAGGACAAAAGGAGACCTCAGGGCCCTTTCAAACTTTCTATTCAGTTTTCAGCCACCTTCTTTTAAGACCTTCTCCATACCAGGTTTTTATGACTCCATGACTAGAGCCTGACCAGGCAGTGGTACAGTGGATAGAACATTGGACTGGGATTCAGAGGACCCAGGTTCGAGACCCCGAGGTCGCTAGCTTGAGTATGGGCTCATCTGGCTTGAATAAAAAGCTCACCAGCTTGGACCCAAGGTCACTGACTTAAACAAGGGGTTACTCAGTCTGCTGAAGGCCCGCGGTCAGGGCACATATGAGAAAGCAATCAATGAACAACTAAGGTGTTGCAACAAAAAACTGATGATTGATGCTTCTCATCTCTCTCCATTCCTGTCTGTCTGTCTCTATCTATCCCTCTCTCTGAATCTCTCTCTGTTCCTGTAAAAAAGAATAAAATAAAACTACTCCACAACTAGAAAAGATCGGGCCTCTTTTCAAAAAGAATGGTGTGATTTCTCGGAGCCGGGATTCTACCCTGGTGGCAGGCAGGAGTGGCGTTATAGATAAGTAAATGACTGGAGATCCCGTGCAGCAGAAGAGGTTTAGACACTGAAAAGTCCAGCTTCCCTTGCAGGGAGACCCATTCAGCTGGCGTGCCCTGCCCCAGGGTCATTTCCCTGCCAATTCCAGGGGGAACATTCCTCCCATAGAGTTCTGCTCTGATGTCACTGTTTCATGATACTCTCTCTAGAGTCTCTTGGTGCCCCACCCCTTAAATCTATATAAGTGGTTCTCAATCTGGGGCGACTGGTCATGCCTAGAAATATTTTAGGTTGTCACAGTGAGGGTGGGGTGTGACTAGCATCTAGTGGGTAGAGACCAGGGATGCTGCTAAGTATCCTACAATACACAGGACAGCTCCTGACAACCAAGAATCATCTGGACCCACATATCAAAAGTGCCACGGTTGAGAAGCCCTACTCTAGAAGCTGGCCCAATGCCAGCCGACTCCCACTGCAAAGCTTCATTTCCCTAGACTGGTAGAAGTGTAGTCAACTGCTCGCCTGCCGCAGGGGCCTGGGTAGCTGTGGATGCTATTCTTAGGCCTGGGTGACCCTGGAAACACCCAGCTTCTCCTGCCTGAGAAACTAAAGCAAGGGGACTTTTTTTCAGTGAGTCTTCTAAATAAAGATCTATAATATATTCAGGGATTTTAGTTTTCAAAGCTATTGGGGTATTTGAGGTTTCAGAGGGGCGTGGGGAGGGAGGGTTGGAGAAAATATGCCAACTTGGAAAATCAAAGCCGGACATGTTTCTCCTTTTGGTCATACTGAAAAGAAATTATCCTGTGGGACCTTTCCGAAATTTTGTGCTTTGAGCTGTGTTTTGATCAAAAGGGAAGGAATTTGTGCCAAATTATCCCGACTTTCTCTTTGGGTGTCCACCAAGTACATGAGGCCAGAACCATTCGTAGCAGAGAACGTGGCCTGTAACTTGGGAACTGAGCAAGGTATGGCAGGTCCTACATGGGGAGTGAACACGTGACTTAGATTTGTCAGTGTAACGCTGGGCAGGTAGCTTGCTAACCTGAGTGAGGCACATTAGTGTGAATCCTTTCCCAGGCCAGCCCACTCAGGTCCAGGCGGGCCCTTTCTCCTCACCTCGCAGGCGAACAGCTTAAACTGGAGCCCCAGGATCTTGTAATCTATCAGCTGGTTCCCTCGGAGCTGAGTCAAAGCCTCTTTCAGGTCTTTAATGGAGGAATCATATCTGCAGGATGGAGGGAGAAAATAAAGCAGTCCAGGGCACCGAGGGGGCACCAGAGAATAAACGTGTGTCTGCACCCCTTTCTCCATCGTCTCCCTGGGACATGAGCCTTTCTAAGTTTCTAGGCCTTTGCCAGCCCTGAGCTCTAGTTTTCATTTATGTTTTTAATATTTTTATTGAATTCATTAGGGTGACATTGGTTAGCCCTAGTTTGCTACAGAACTCAGTGTACCAGATGCCCTCTGGCATCGGGCATCCCTGCTGGCCCCCCGTTTCAGGCAGCCAGAGGTATTTCCTTCTCTGTTGACTGGATGCAGTGCCCCCTCTCTGACAGCAGGCTTGGCACTCATTCTCTCCTGAGAGCACCGGGCAGAGCCAGCACCTGCTGGGCCCGGGGTCCCTGAGAGGTGATTCAGAGGACCGCTCTGTCCTTGCTCCCGCCACAAGGCCAGACCAGCCTGACGGAGGGGCACCACTCAGAGAGGTCCCCTCACAGCCGCTGGCATCCCCTCCTGTCCAGAGCCTTCTCCTTAGCTTCTTTTGAATCCAATTTAGCTCTTGGTTTTATGGCTTGCTTTCCTCTCCCCTCCCTACTCCCCCTCCCCCCCCCCCCCACACACACACCCTGGAAAAGAGAAACCACCGCTGAGCCCATAGCACTTCCAACACCGCCCCCGGCACCATCCTGTGCTCCCTGGCTCAAGGTGTACCAGGGCTGCTGTCGTGGACTCGTGGAGGGAATGGGGCTGGTCACATCACATCCACAGTGCCCATGTCTCCTTGGCTCGCCCATGACCTCTCTGCCCTGGTGGGACGGAGCCATTGCTGGGTTGTGGGGTGCAGGGAGCAGCAAAAAGCAAGCGACCCTCACCCCAGCCTCCTGACCTAAAAGAAACTAATTTGGCTGTGGATTGTGCCCCCCTCCACCCTCACCCCCTGGCAACTGAACCATAAATCCCCAGGCCACCGTCTGACCCAGAGCTGTCATGTGTGGCTTCTCTTAGAAGAAAATCTGAAATTTGGACTCAGGCTGGTGGGGATCTATAGGGGGTGGCATGGTGTTGCAAAGCTGCCCTAGGAGAGCAGCCAGGAGACTGGGACCAGATCCATCAGCTCTGCCACTGACCAGGAGATCCTGGCAAGTTACTTCCCTGGCTTCGGGTTCCGGGCCCATCACATAAGAAGTGTACTGAGTCCCAGGAGTGTATTATATTCAAGGAGCATATAATATGAGGAGCTTGCTCATAGGGGGTCCCGGATCTAATTTCTGGAGTAAAAACCACAGGGACTTTGCTCCTGGCTGTACCACTTACTAGCCGGTGACAAAGGGTAAATTGTTTAATCTCTCTACATCTGTTTCTTCCTCTCTTCGCAATCAGAGAATAACAGTAGTGCGTGCCTCCCAGCGTTGGTGTGAGAAATAAGTGGGGCGATGCATTCAGGTGCTTAGGACGGTGCCTGGCACAATTAGTAATTTATATTATTGTTTTTCAGCTTTACAACTCTGGCAATTAAACATGTCTTTAAAAGCATCATCCTTACTTTCTGCGGCTGGCCTCTGCATAGCCCCCACTTGCTGCCTGGAGCTGCGCCCCAGGGACATCCTCCTTGACATGCAACACAGGGTCTGAATGAGTTCAGTGTAAAATTGCAAAATAGCGTGCTGCGTTGTGTGTGTGTGTGTGGGGGGGGGGCAAGCCTGCAGCCCCTGCTCCTCCTGCCTCCTTCAGTTAGTTCTCTTTGGTGCCACTTGGAAAGCACAGTTTCCAGGGGAGGTCCACAGTGCCCAGGTGCTGGCACTCACTGTAGGTGTCTGAATGACACCCCGCAGGCACCATGGCTTCACCGGACCCCAGGGGCTCACCAGTACAGCAGCCAGCTTGCAGGGTTTTGCGCAAGCACAGCCTGAGAGAGCTTAGACGCCTCACTTCTGTAACGCTCCTTGGAAAGGTTTTCTTAGTAACTCACTGCTGTGTTCCTGTTCTACCCAGATTCCCGCACAGTCTGGAATAATGGAGAGTTTTAGCAGCTGTAAAAGTCAGAATGTCAAACACTTCTGTGACAGGGGCTAGAGGACACAGCTACTGAGTTGCGTCCTCGAGCCAGCAGTGTGTAAACAGGTCTCACCGCTGCTCTCAGAGCTCCCAGGTTCCTAAGCCCCAGGAGCTGAGTGCCCAGAGCTTCCTCCCCTGACACATGACAGGCAGCGGGAAGAGAATTGGGACAGCCTGACACTAGCCACCCCTGAGACACCACCTGCCTTCTCAGATGTGCACCCTGACATTGTTCTGTGGAACTCTATAATGACAAGAGCAACACGATATATGAGAGCTGGGAAAACAGAGAGGAAAACACACCCTTAACATTATCACCCGAAAACAAGCCCCATTGTGATCTGAGAGAGTTCCTAACACGCTCACTAGGCAGCCATTTTCCCATTTCCCTGTGGTGCTCACTTTAAAGGAGCTCTTCCAGCACTTGCCCATTCTGCCCCGCATTGCAGTTACTGGTGTCCGTGACCCGTTTCCCCCTTTCAATAAGTTTCTGCGAGCACAGGTTGTATTTTTCTCATTTTAGTCTAATTAATCCAATAAGCATTTATTAACTACTCTGAGTACATAAGCAAAGATTTCTTTTCTCAAGAAACCCGCAGAGTAGTAGAGGATACAAATCAGTAGTTGCCATGGAGAAGCACATACTACAAAAGGAGGCACACAGAGCGTAGTCCCTGCCCTAGGGGAGAGTGGCCGCGCAAACCCATGCAGGATGAGTTAGCTGGACCGCATAGGAACGAATGAGGGGACTTGCCCTTTATCCTATAGGAATGGGAACCGCTGGAAGTTCTTAAGCAGATGGCATTAATTTTTAAGATTGGTCTGGAAGAAGGCTGGAGAAGACCAGACCGGTGGCTGGGAAATTAATTTGGAAGTAATTATGACAGTCCTGGTGAAAAGTGAGTGTCTAAACCAGGGCAGTGCTGGGGTGTGTGTGTGGAGAAGCGTGGGTGAATTTAAGAGGTGTTTAAGAGGTCAACTTGAACAGGCATAGAAAAAGAGACACCCTGGGTTGACCCCAGGTAGAGATTTGAGTAGCCATCTGGCTACAGATGGAGGCCAGTGTTATGGAAGAGGATGGGCTTTCTAAGGATTTTCAGGGGACACTACTTGTTTATCTGTTTCAAAATATTTTTATATGTGTGTGAATAGTTTGTATTCTCACTTTGGCGGCTGAATAATATTTCGCCGAATAGATTAAACAGGGCTAGTCTTTTGAAAACAGGAACAAAGAAAAGTTTTGATGGGGCTTCAGGATAATCCTCATTGTGTGACAGTTTCATATGTCACAGCAGTGAACCACTTTGGCTGTTCCCCTGATGGACAACAAGTTATACCCAGCACCGTCCTACCATGGCCCCCCAGGGATGCTTGCGGGGAGCCACACCAGCTAAATACCAGTCCCGTAGCCGTCACGTAAGCTCTCTGTGAGCTCTGACACAGCTGATGTGTAACGAATGGGGAGGCAAGCCTGCCTTTCTTCCCTGGGGAAGGCTTCTGCCTCATGCTGATTTATTGCATAACTGCCCAAGGAAGGGCCAGTCAGGCTGCCCACCAGAGGCTAGGGAGACACTTCTCACACGCCCGGACTAGCAGCACTGAGACTCCCTCCCGGTTCTCTGCGCACTTCCCCAGCTTGTGCAACGCCGACCACTCACTTCTCCATCCGGTAGTAGAGCATCCCGCGCTGGAAGTAGGCCACGGCCAAGTGCTTGTCTCGGTTAATGCTCCTGGAGAAGGCCTGCGGAGACAGGGAGGCTGTATCTGTGGTAAGGAGCCAGCAGCGTGGAGGTGTGACATGAGCCAGATGGTGAGGCAAGAAGGGTCGTGCAACTGGTTAGGGTCTTTATGGTGATAGCAGGCTTAGGGGTCAGGCCACCCTGTGTTGTCACTTCCTGGTGGCATGGCATGAGGCCAGTTACCTAATCTCCTTGAACCTTAGTATTTTTCTTGGTAACACGGGGACATTAATATCCGCCTTTCAAGACTACTGAGAGGATCAAAATAATCAAAGCAGTTAAATCTGAAAATAATTGAAATGTCAGATGCAGCATTATATTTGTTTGTTTTATAGATTTATTATATAAGTATTACACAATTAAAATAATAACAAATAAGAATGCATAGACAGGAGTGAGGGCTTAAGCAGGAAATCAGAACGGCGAGAGAAGGAGAAGGTCAGGACAGAAGGACGCAGGGACAAATCTAGAGTGGTGAGAGGAAGGCGTGGGGAGTGAGCCTGGAGGTGAGCCTGGCCCGCAAAGCTGTGCCAGGAGCCCCTGCCTGCACAGCTGCCCCAGACCAGCTCCCCCCACCCCTCACAGTGTGCACTTAGCCTCCAGCAGTCCTGGAATTCACCAGACTGTTTGCTCAGGCCCCTGGCAGGCCCTCTCATGCTCCCGCTTGCCCTCTGCACACCAGATGGACTCATCAGTCTGCATGGGTCCTCCAAGGAGCTTTGCTCATGTCTGGTCCCAGTGAAAATGACTATGGGAGGAACTGGCTTTTTAAGGAGGATGGGAAGTCAGTCATCTGTCTACCGGGCCTTGCAAAGACTGGCTAGAAGGTAAAAGTAAGAGCTAACACTTAACACCCTGAGGCGAAGGGATGCAGCACTTTAGCAGGTGGTACCTCACTTGATCCTCAGATGTTCAATCAACCCTTCAAGAAACTGAGAGCAGGAAGTCTACATGAAATGCTGAGGACCCACTGTCCAGAGAGAGGCGGAGCTGGGATTTGAGTCTAGATCCTTTGCTCCCCAAACTCCACACCCTTTCCATCTTCCCATAACCGATCCTAAAGGTGATGCTTGAATGCTCAGTCTCACACTTGGGAACATGGGAGAGAGAAAATAGTTGGAAAAGATACTAAGACATCCCACACCATGTCCCCAGCCGACATCATTGATCAATTATGGTATGATTTCCTTCCACCAGCCTCAGAATCCTGAAAAGAGTGCTCCACGTGATTGTCATATAGATCAAACTTATTTTATTTAAGTGCCTCCTCTTGAGCTCTTGGGTAGACACAGGCTCACTACACACATGAAAGTCCGAAAGGCGCGTTCTCATTAGGTGTGAGGCAGTGAGATGTGGATCCTGTGTGTGGCCCGCAGGAGTTCACGACCGGGGGAGAGTTCATAAAGGGTTCAGAGAAGGGTTCCAGCTTGATGTGCAGTTAACAGGTGAAGCAGAAAGGAGAACAGAGCGGAACCCACAGTGGTTCCCAGCCCAGCTGGCAGCCCATTAGAACCATCTGGGGACCTGTTAAAAATAAAGGTTGCTGGGTCTGCTGAAGGCCCGCGGTCAAGGCACATGTGAGAAAGCAATCAATGAACAACTAAGGTGTGGTAACGGCAATGAAAAACTAATGATTGATGCTTCTCACCTCTCTTCCTTCCTGTCTGTCTGTCCCTATCTATCCCTCTCTCTGACTCTCTCTGTCCGTGTAAAAAAAAAAAAAAAATGAAGGTTGCCCAAGCCCCTTGCAGGCCAATTAAATCAGGATCTCTGCAGGTGGGACCGGACAGCTTTTGTTCATATAGAGTTCCCCAGGGGTTTCTCCAGCACAGCCCTGGAGTGAGAACCAGAACCCTGGAAAGAGAACTGCTCATTACAAAGGCTGGGAGGAGGCCCCGGGGAGAGGCACTGAGGTCACTCACCTTCTCGGCTGCCACCAGGTTGTCCAGGATTGTGTGCATGCAGCCCATGTTGAAACAAATCCTAGAGTGGGGGTCCTGGACTGCAGAGAAGGCGTCCAGGGCTCCCTTCCAGTCCTTCTTGTCGGCTGCCAGCACCCCTTCATTCCAGAGGCGGATGGCTTCCGCCAGGGACATGGTCAGGTGGAAACCTGGGGACTAGGGGCGCTGGCCAGAGGCAGGGAGAGGGTGAGTGGGCTCCTCCCCAGCAAGGTGCCCGCAGGCCTTCGCTTTCCTGGCCTGGTGCTCAGAATGGGGTCCAGTCTCCCTTAAGACAGCTGCACAGTGTTGCAAAGGCGTCAGGAAATGTCCCCACCTTTCGGAAACTGACACATAATCCTGCCATAAGAGAAAAGGAAAGCGAGAGAGGAGGGTACATGGGGGCGGAGCGCGGGACAGAGAGGAAGTACATCAGATATTGCTGCGATGGATCAGTTCCCCAAAGTGCTTCTGCTCTGTCACCCAGCTTGTCCCCTCTGTCTTCCACCCCCGCCTGCTGCGGCTTCAGGTCAGAGCTCTGTCCCCGGGCTCAGGGCGGCCTGGGCAGCAGCTCCATGCCCCTCCGTGGGACCTGATCTCTGCAAACTGTTCAATGAGGGTGTTGGGGAGAGGACAGTTCTTTCCAGTCTTACGTGAATTCCTTGCTCACTTTCTCATAACCTCCTACACTGTCTTGATATATTTGTGTTTTTTTTTTGTTTTTTTTTTTATATATATTTTATTATTATTAATTCTAATGGGGTGACATCCATAAATCAGGGTACATATGTACAATGAAAACATCTCCAGGTTATCTTATCATTCAATTGTGTTGCATACCCATCACCAAAAGTCAAATTGTCCTCTGTCACCTTCAATCTGGTTTTCCCTGCGTCCCTCCCCTCCTCCCTATCCCATTCTTCCCTCCCTCGCCCCATCCCATAACCACCACTCTCTTGTCCATGTCTCATACCCTCACTTTCATGTCCCACCTATGTATGTAATCGTGCTGTTCTCAGTTTTTCTTTTTTTCTGATTTACTTATTTCACTCCGTATAATGTTATCAAGGTACATCCATTTTGTTATAAATGATCCGATGTCATCGTTTCTTATGGCTGAGTAGTATTCCATAGTATATATGTACCATAGCTTTTTAATCCACTCGTCTTCTGACGGACACTTGGGCTGGTTCCAGATCTTCGCTATTGTGAACAATGCTGCCACGAACATGGGGGCGCATTTCTTCTTTTCGAACAGTGCTATGGTGTTCTTAGGGTATATTCCTAAAAGTGGGATAGCTGGGTCAAAAGGCAGTTCGATTTTTAATTTTCTGAGGAATCTCCAAACTGTTTTCCACAGTGGCTGCACCAGTCTGCATTCCCACCAGCAGTGCAGAAGGGTTCCCTTTTCTCCACATCCTCGCCAGCACTTATTCTGTGTTGTTTTGCTGATAAGTGCCATTCTGACTGGTGTGAGGTGATATCTCATTGTGGTTTTAATTTGCATTTCTCTAATGATTAGTGATGTTGAGCATTTTTTCATATGCCTATTGGCCATCTGTATGTCCTCTTTGGAGAAATTTCTATTCATTTCTTTTGCCCATTTTTTGATTGGGTTGTTTGTCTTCCTGGTGTTGCTTTTTATAAGTTCTTTATAAATTTTAGTTATTAACCCCTTATCAGATGTGCTGTCAAATATGTTCTCCCATTGTGTGGTTTGTCTTTTTATTCTGTTCCTATTGTCTTTAGCTGTGCAAAAACTTTTTAGTTTGATATAGTCCCATTTGTTTATCTTGCCTTTTATTTCAGTTGCCCATGAAGATAAATCAGCAAATATACCGCTGCTACAGATGTCGGAGAGCTTGCTGCCTATGTTTTCTTCTAAGATGTTTATGGTTTCACGGCTTACATTTAAGTCTTTTATCCATTTTGAGTTTGTTTTTGTGAATGGTGTAAGTTGATGGTCTAGTTTCATTTTTTTGCAGGTAGATGTCCAATTTTCCCAACACCATTTGTTAAAGAGGCTGTCTTTACTCCATTGTATGTTCTTTCCTCCTTTGTCAAATATCAGTTGTCCATAAAGCTGTGGGTTTATTTCTGGGTTCTCTGTTCTGTTCCATTGATCTATGTGCCTGTTCTTATGCCAGTACCAGGCTGTCTTGAGTATAATGGCCTTGTAGTAAACCTTGATATCAGGAAGAGTGATACCTCCTGCTTTATTTTTTCTTTTTAAGATTGCTGAGGCTATTCGTGTTCTTTTTTGGTTCCATATAAATTTTTGGAATATGTGTTCTATATCTTTGAAGTATGTCATTGGTATTTTAATTGGTATTGCATTGAATTTATAAATTGCTTTGGGTAATATAGACATTTTAATGATGTTTATTCTTCCTAGCCATGAGCACGGTATGTGCTTCCACTTGTTTGTATCTTCCTTGATTTCTTTTATCAATGTTCTATAATTTTCTGAGTACAAGTCCTTAACCTCCTTGGTTAAATTTACTCCTAGGTACTTTATTTTTTTGGCTGCAATAGTGAAGGGGATTGTTTCCTTAATTTCTTTTGCTGATATTTCATTGTTGGTGTATAGAAATGCCTCTGATTTCTGAGTATTAATTTTATATCCTGCCACCTTGCTGAATTCATTTATCAGGTCCAGTAGTTTTTTGACTGAGACTTTAGGGTTTTCAATATACAATATCATATCATCTGCAAATAATGACAGTTTTACTTCTTCTTGTATGCCTTTTATTTCTTCTTCTTGTCTGATTGCTGTAGCTAGGACTTCCAGAACTATGTTGAATAAGAGTGGTGAAAGTGGGCAACCCTGCCTGGTTCCTGATCTTAAGAGGATTGCTTTTAATCTTTGTCCATTTAGTATGATGTTTGCTGTCGGTTTATCATATATGGCCTTTATCATGTTAAGGAATGATCCCTGTATTCCCACTTTACTGAGAGTTTTGAGCATGAATGGGTGCTGGATTTTATCAAATGCCTTTTCTGCATCTATTGAAATTATCATATGATTTTTGTCCTTCCTTTTGTTTATGTGGTGAATCACATTGATTGATTTGCGAATATTGAACCAGCCTTGCCTCTCCAGAATAAATCCCACTTGATCGTGGTGTATGATTTTTTTCATATATTGCTGGATCCGGTTGGCTAATATTTTGTTGAGAATTTTAGCGTCTAAATTCATCAGGGATATAGGCCTATAATTTTCTTTCTTTGTGTTGTCTTTGCCCGGTTTTGGGATCAGAATTATGCTCGCCTCATAAAAGGAGTTTGGAATTCTTCCTTCCTCTTGAATTTTTTGAAATAGCTTCAGGAGAATAGGAGTTAGTTCTTCTTTGAATTTTTGATAGAATTCACTTGTGAAGCCATCAGGCCCAGGACTTTTCTTTTTTGGGAGTTTTTTGATAACTGTTTCGATCTCATTTGCTGTAATTGGTCTGTTTAGGTGTTCTGATTCTTCCAGATTGATTTTTGGAAGGTTATATGATTCAAGAAATTTGTCCATTTCACCAAGATTGTCTAATTTTTTGGCATATAGTTCTTCATAGTATTTTCTTACAATGCTTTGTATTTCTGTTGTGTCAGTTGTTATTTCTCCACTGTCCTTTCTAATTTTATTTATTTGAGTCCTCTCTCTTTTTTTCTTGGTGAGTCTAGTTAAAGGTTCATCAATCTTGTTTACCTTTTCAAAGAACCAGCTTCTTGTTTCATTGATCCTCTGTATTGTTTCCTTAGCCTCTATGTCATTTATTTCTGCTCTGACCTTTATTATTTCCTTTCTTCTACTTGTCTTGGGTTTTATTTGTTGTTGTTTTTCTAGTTCTTTTAGATGCAGGGTCAAGTTGCTTATTTGAGCTTTTTCTAGCTTCTTATGATATGCCTGTAGTGCAATAAACTTCCCTCTCAGAACTGCTTTTGCTGTGTCCCATAAATTTTGAGTTGATGTATGCTCATTATCATTTGTTTCTAGAAACTTTTTTATTTCTTCTTTGATCTCATTGTTAATCCATTCATTATTTAATAACAAGCTATTTAGTTTCCAAGTGTTTGAGTATTTTTCAGTTTTTCTTTTGTGGTTAATTTCTAGTTTCATGGCATTGTGATCAGAGAAAATGCTTGATATGATTTCAATCTTCTTAAATTTATTGAGACCATTTTTGTGTCCTAACATGTGGTCTATCCTAGAAAACGTACCATGAGCGCTTGAGAAGAATGTATATTCTACTGCTTTAGGGTGAAAAGTTCTGAAGATATCTATTAAATCAAGTTGATCTAGTGTCTGTCTCCTTTAAGTCTGCTGTTTCTTTATCAATTTTCTTTCTTGAGGATCTATCCAGTGTTGTTAGAGGGGTATTGAAATCCCCTACTATGATAGTATTGCTGTTAATCTCGCCCTTTATATCCATCAAAGTCTGCTTTATGTATGTCGGGGCTCCTATATTTGGTGCATAGATATTTACAATAGTTATATCTTCCTGTTGAATTGTTCCCTTTATCATTATGTAGTGTTCTCTTTTATCTCTTACTACAGCCTTTGTTTTAAAGTCCATTTTGTCTGATATAAGTATTGCTACCCCTGCTTTTTTTTCATTTCCATTTGCATGAAATATTTTTTTCCATCCTTTTACCTTCAGTCTATGAACATCTTTTATTTTAAGGTGTGTCTCTTGTAGACAGCATATGTATGGGTCCTGTTTCTTTATCCATGCAGCTACCCTATGTCTTTTGATTGGATCATTTAATCCATTTACATTTAAGGTTATTATTGATATGTAGTTGTTTATTGCCATTTTATTCTTTAAAGCTGTATTCTTCTTTTGCTCTATTCATTCCTCCCTTTAAACTGTTCACAAGAGGCCCCTTAGTATCTCTTGCAGAATTGGTTTGGTTTTTATGAATTCCTTGAGGCTTTCTTTTTCTGGGAAGCTCTTTATTTCTCCTTCAATTTTAAACGTTAGCCTTGCTGGATAAAGTAGTCTTGGTTGTAGGTTCTTGTTCTGCATTACTTTGATTATTTCTTGCCATTCCCTTCTGGCCTCAAGTGTTTCTGTTGAGAAGTCCGATGTCATCCTTATGGGGGCTCCTTTGTAGGTGATAGTCTTTTTTTCTCTAGCAGCTTTTAAAATTTTTTCTTTATCCATTAGCTTTGGTATTTTAACTATGATGTGTCTTGGTGTAGATTTTTTTGGGTTTCTCCTTAATGGAGTTCTGTGTGCTTCTTGAATGTGTGGAGTGTTTCCCAGCCTTAATTTAGGAAAGTTTTCTGCTATAATTTGATTGAACACAGTTTCCATTTCTTGTCCTCTCTCCTCTTCTTCAGGCACCCCTATGATGAGAATGTTGTTTCTCTTCATGTTGTCACAAAGCTCCCTTAGAGTTTCCTCACATTTTTTAAGTCTCTTTTCCTTTTTCTTCTCTGCTTCTGTGCCTTTGTTTATTGTGTCCTCTAACTCGCTTATTCGATCCTCAGCGTCATCCATCCTGCTTTTAATTCCTTCCATTGTGGTCTTCAGTTCTGATACTGTATTTGTCATTTCTGTCTGATTCTTTTTTATTATTTCAATTTCATTTTTTATACTTGTTATCTCTTTATTTAGGTGTTCATAATGACTATCCATTGTTGCTCTAATTTCTTTGAACATCCTAACTATCATTATTCTAAATTCTGCTTCTGGTCATTTGGTTATATCTTGTTCATTCAGGTCCTTCTCTGGGGATTTCTCTTGATTCATTTGGTTTGCATTCCTCTGCCTGCCCATTTTTTCTGTGTATAAGCAAGTTGTGGCCATTGGAGTCCAGTAGGTGTTGCCTTTGTGTTCTCTAGGTGTGGTCTATCTGCAGGCCCCCCACCCCCTCTGCCGGCGCCTAGGGTGGTTGGGTATGAGCATTGCCAGCGCCGGCCCACTGTGACTTTTGCTGTGATTTCTGCCTCTCCTCCGTGGGAGGGGCTGTGACTGAAGCCACAAGATTAGCACCAAGGGTAGAGGCGAGCACCTTTCCTCAGCTGCGGACCCAGCCTATTTCCGGACTTCCGCCCAGAACCAGCAGTCGGAGCCTGCTCGCTACAGTTCCGCGGGTTAGGCCGGGCTTTTGACGTGCTCTCAGCTGTAAGCTTTTGCCCGTCAGGAGCTTTAGCCCCGCCCTTGAGGCCAGGGCCCTTTGCGCAGGGTCGGAAACCAAGATTTATTGGGGCGGGCGTGTTTGCTGGCTTCCGCCGAGCTGCGTACTTCCGCTCGTCCCGGACTCTACTCCGCCCCCGTGTTCGGAGCCCGCTCGTGCACGTATTAACGCTATCCGGGGTTTCTCCGGCCGGATGGGGATAGCAGCCGTGGGCTCAGCTGCGAGCCTCCGCCTGTCTTGGGGTCCACCCCGTTCCCGCGCGCTTGGAGCCCGCTCGCGCACGTATACTGGCCAACCGCGGTTTCTCCGGCGGGCGGCGGGGGGGGGGGGGCGGACTGGTAGCGTCAGCTCAGCCACGAGCCCCTGCCCGTCCCTGGTCCTAGCCCGGTCCCCGCGGTCAGGGCCGGCTTGCGCAGGGCCTGCCTGTTCCTGGCCTCCCGCTTTGTCCCCGTAAGTGGGATTAAAGGCGGGCCCGCAGCTTCCGGACCGCTCTCGTGCTTACCCTCCGACCCTCTGGGCTAGACCGATCTCCCACCGGCTTGGCCTCTGCCCACGCCGACAGAACCGCCTTTCAGCGTCCTGCCGCCCCAAAACCTTAAGCAGCCCTCAGCAGAGTAAGAAGGGACCTAATACTCCACACTGTAGGCCTGGGAGCTCCCTCACTTGTTTCACAGCTCAAAACTGTCCAAACGCCTCTTCTTGGCTCTGGGACTGCAGGCTGGGGCTTGGTTCCTGGGACCCAGGTCCCTCCCTCTCCGCGAAAATCTCCTCCCGCCACACGGGTCTCTCCGGGCTGCCGTTTGCTCCGGGGAGCTGGGCAGCCCTCTTCGCGTTTTCGCTATTCCTACCAGTCTCAATGTGGCTTCTTCTGTGTTCCTTGGTTGAAGAGTCCACTTAGTTTTGTTCAAAGTTGGTTTATCCAGGTGATGGTTCTTAAAATTGAGTTGTAATCCACTTTGGTTCTGGGAGTTGGAAGTTGGTACGTCCGCCTACTCCGTCGCCATCTTGCTCCGTTGATATATTTGTTTTTTTATCTTGAGCTGAAGTTAGTGATGAGCACATTTCTGAGACAGGATGGTCTGAGCGTCCATCTGGGTCTGAGATATAACTGTTATGAACACTGAAGAAGTATAGACAGGACCAATCCCCTACGAATGCCAACATTAGGAGCCTCCTAAGGCAGCGAGTTAAGACCTCCCTTCCGTCCGTGTGTGAACAACAGGAGAGACAAGGGGGTCTCACTGATGACTCAGGTGTTGACTGGTCTCCAAAACACAGATTTAAGATTTCTTTCCTTCTGACCTAAAAAAGTTAAAGTCAGTACAACCTCCCAGAGAAATGATTGTGAGGAGAGGGTATAACCAAGCTGACTTACTAAAATCCTGACTTCCTGAATTAGAGAAAGGGTGTCTTTGTGAGGGTCCAATACTTAGATGCCAAGGCTTGTTCTGTAGCAACTGAAGGAACCCACCAATCATCATCAAACTTCTCTAGGAGTTAAAATGTACTTTAAAATGTAGTTTCTGTAGGACTTATGGGATCAAAGGTGTGAGAACTGAGAGGACATGGGCCCAGAGTCTGTTTTGTTGTGTCTCTGACATCCAGACCCTCACTGAAAGGACCTGTCTGATCAGGTCAGGCCCACCCAGGATGATCTCTCTTTTGATTAATTTAAAGTCAGCTGGTTTCATTACTTCTGCAAAATTCCTTCACCTTTGCCCTGTTCTGTGGGTCAGAAGCAAGTCACAGATCCTGCCCACGCAAGGTGAGGGGATGACACAGGGACAAGGGTCATTGGAGGTCATGTTGGGATCCTGCTGGACTCAGCTCTAGAGTCCCTGTCTTCTTCCCAGCCTTCCCGGACACATTCGTCATGCCTGCCCTTTGCCGTCAGAGCAGGCGCTCTCGGCCTCTCTTGTGTGTGTTCAAACACATGTGATTGTAATTACTTGCTTAAGTGACTGTCCCTCTCACCTAGACTGTCAGTTCCAGAAATATAGGACCTCTGTTTGATTTTTTGACCCTGTCTTTTGCGACTATTACATGGCAGAGTCTCAAAACATGGATTAATATCAATGCTTTAGAAGATGCGGTTAAAGTCACAGTGACAGTTCAGTCTGTCAGTCTGATTGGGTACAGGTATCCACCCTAATGAGGGTATGTATAATGCCTATTTTTTTTATTTTTGTAATGCCTCTTCTTTTAAAGAACCCTCACATGAAGCATGCTAGAGACCAGACCATATTTCTCAGTATCTAGCTCTCACATAGGCTGGCACTCACTAAAAGTAAAGTTTGATGAATGAATTAATGAATGGACACAATAAGAATTGAAGCTCTGAACCCTGAGTAGGACAAGTAAGTAAGTACACTGAATCTTCACTACAAAATTGTTTTTTGACTTTTTTCTGCATTATGCACACTGCCCGTCCTTAAGAGCCCATCTCCGAATGATCTCCTACATGAATTTTTATTTTTCTGAATTCCTGTAACATCAAACCCCAAAACAACAAGTTTGCCATGTGACATTATTAATTTTCCGCCTTATCTATTCAGCTAGCTGCAGAGCCTGAAGTGTGTTTTCTATATGTCTTTATATTCTCCAAAGAACCTAGCACCTAAGACCTCACATCAAGAGCTTAATAAATACGCTTTAGTCTAGAACAGTAAAAAAAAAAAAAAAAAAAAAAAAAAAAAAAAAGAAACTATGGCTGATCTGATTTAATTTTAGTCCTCACTTCTCATGAGTTTCTCTTTTGGGATGCAGTTGGTCTTTTTAGTCTATGTCTCTCTCCAGGGTCCTTGTCCACTGTTTGTGATCCAGCCACAGAGCCTGGGGTGCAATGGGCATCCCTCCTGGGCACGCTTTGTACACATGGGTCTTTCTCCTGGGGGAGACCAGGCAGGCCCCTGGATAATTCAGGTACATGTTCCTTCAGCATATCTCCTCACCTAAGCAGGTTCTTGAGTCAGTGGGTATCTAAGGAGCAATGCCGCTCTAAACAAGACAGTAACAAGGGTAGAAGGAGTAGAAACTGACTACGTCAATTTATGAAACAAGGAGAGGAGTTGCGGAAGGTTAGAAATGTACCTCAGAGTTAGCAAAATAGAATTTTTAAAGATCTTCTTTTGCTTCTCCTGTAGTCTCCCTAATCATTGAAACAGTGTCTGGACATACTAACATTTGCTGAATGAATGGTAGACACCCAGTAGGCTTTGTACCTCTCCCTACTTTCTCTAAGAGCAGTCTGTCCACACCAGAGCCGGGAGCAGCCCGTGGCCACACTCGAACTGCCTGATTCCTGGCTGGTAGGCCCACGATGGGCACATGACAAGCTGGACCAATTCGGTTGTGTCTCTTGTGGATCAAAGTTTAGGACTGAGAGACAGCAGGCTCACCTCGTTGAGGGGCTGGGAACCACGACGTGCAGGTGGTAGGAGCAGTGGTTCTACCCTGGATTGACGGTGAGGTCCAGGAAAGCAGGGACACCAGTCTTCATAGGGAGAGGATGAAGCAGGTTCCCAGAGAGAACCAGAGATGAGAGACAGAAACAGTGAAATCCAGTGACTTTCCAGCCCCTGATCCCAGCCTTTCCTGAAGCCCACTGAATTCCCACCTTAGCCTCGAGAGACATTTGTAGCCCTTCCAATAAATTTCAGCATTTGCTTAAGTTTGTTCTAGTTAGTTCTGTCGTATGCCACCTCCACCCAAAAAAGTGAGCCTTGGCTAATAAAAAAATGAAAAATAGATGTGTGTACCTGGCCCAGGGCTCTAAAAACAATCAATTTCTCAAGAGAGATGGGAGATTCTCAGGAACAATCTGACTGACATAATACACAGGGATCCCAGAGATAAAGGACATGGAGCCATAGTACGCAGGGACCCCAGAGATGAAGGACATGAACAGTCAATGGGACACCCCGCCCCCCGGGGAACTCTCTCACGAGTCCAAACACACAGAACTGATGGAGGATCTGATTCCTGACCAAGGAAAAATCCAAAGGCTGGGCAGAGAACAAAGGCAGTGTATAAGGAGAGCTGAAGCCCAGAGTGAGCTGTGGCTGAAGAAACTACTAAGGACAACAGAAAGAGCTCCTTTGTGTCAGAGGAAGAGCAGGGAGGGTCACTGCTTGGTGTGAGTGGCATCACATTAACAGACATCAAAACGAAAGCAGAACCCCTCAGCTCCTACTTTGTTCCAGAGTTACACAGGGAATGACGCAGAAAGAGGATGGTGGCAAAGCCAATAGCTGCTTGCCAGCTATCAAATCTGTATTCATTAAATCCCAGGGACCGAATGATTTTGCAAGTATAATCCCTAAAACCTTGTCAATAACTGAAACATCGTAAAGACAGGGATAGGTATTGGAACACCAGGATGCATGGGGAAGTGTGATTCTAGTTTTCTAAAAGGCATGGATTCTAAAAAATAACTACATCAAATATTTATTGGCTTACCCTTTGAAAGGATTCTAAAATGTAGATTATTAAACAAATGCACTTGAAAACAAAATGGGAACTGGGACCTTTGGGAAGGAGCACGAGTTTACTAAAATCAAGTCAGGTAAAAGCAAACACTCTTTTCTTTTTTGGGGAAGACTTTCCTGATAGCTGGACCAGGAAGATGCAAATACTGGAAGGCTATGTGGCCCAGATATTCCTCAGACAAGACAATTGAGATGATTTACTTGGTTGAATATCATGTCCACAGAATCTTCTTGATATGTTGATATCAACTTGCACTTTAAACCTTTTTCTAAATAACTTGGGTCAGATTTACAAGTGATTCAAAGCTTGGGGAGAGAGAGAGCGTCAACATGTAAAAAAACAGAATCAGAATTTAAATATTGCTCATCTCAATTTACCAAAACCCAGAGTTGAGGTTTGATAGGGATAAATGTAAAGATTTCCTCCTAGCTTAAAAACTCACCTGTCCAAACACAAGAAGAAGACCGCTCTTCCTAACACTGTGTTGAGAGAAGTCTCGCTGTTTGGATCGACTGCAACCTCAATGTGAGTCAGCAGAATCATGCAGTTGCCAAAATAGCTACTAGCAGGGGTCCCCAAACTTTTTACACAGGGTGCCAATTCACTGTCCCTCAGACCATTGGAGGGCCGCCACATACAGTACTCCATACACTGACCACCAATGAAAGAGGTGCCCCTTCCGTAAGTGCGGTGGGGGCTGGATAAGTGGCCTCAGGTGGCCGCAGTTTGGCCCGCGGGCCGTAGTTTGGGGACCGCTGGTCTAATGCAATCGTAGGCTGCATCAACAGAAGTGGCACCAGCTCTTGTGTCAGATGCAACGTGACTCAACCGCTAACACAATGACCTGAGCGATCTCTTTGTTGATAAGCACAGGAGGCTGCCGCCAACTTCCTAACTCAGCACATACTAGCCCACATCCTCTTCTAGGCACAGCGCCTAACATCCGGCATCGAGCTCCCATCTGGACCCGGCTGGTGTTCACATCTCTTGTCCACATGAATGAAACAGTAATTTCCTCAAGTAGGAGCACATATTATGGATGGCTTACAAGAAATCTTTTCTTAAAAAAGATTTTAAGCATATAAAACGTAGACACCCCTGTCCCCTTTCCTTTTACGTACAGAACATGTGATACACAATTCTGTACCTTGCCCTTTTCCCCATAACAATAGTTCCTTATCAGGACAGAGAGAGCCTTGTTCTCTTTTAGGGTTGCATAGTTTTCCTTCCTATAACCAGTCCCTATTGTGGGGCGGTCAGTTTTTTCCAATTATATGTCAGCTTAACAGTGTTGCAGTGAATCTTCTGTTCATACGTCATTTCACACATCTGTGACAATATTTATAGGATGAATGTGTAAAAGTAGAATAGGTGGGCTAGAGAGTTTATTTATTTTAATGGATATTTGAAAAAAATTGTATAGCGAGCACACCAAACCCCCAATTTCACAGTCAGTATATTTTATAAGAAAGCTCAAGTTTTTTTTTAATTTAATTTATTGTGTTTACATAGATTCTAGTGTGACCCCAATTGCATCCCCCCTCCCCCATATTCCCCTCAACATATCCCTTCCCCTCTTCCCTTCAGGTTTAATTCCATTCCTCAGTTCACAGTGTTTCTTGGATTCCTCAAATGAGTGAGGTCATATGATATTTTTCTTTCTCTGCCTGGCTTATTTTACTTAACATAATAGTTTCCAGGTCCATCCATGTTGTTGCAAAAGATAATATCTCCTTTTTCATGGCCCCATAGTATTCCATTGTATATATGTACCACTGCTTTTTAATCCACTCGTCCACTGATGGACACTTGGGCTGTTTCCAGATCTTCGCTATTGTGAACAATGCTGCCACAAACATGGGGGTGCATTTCTTTTATTGAGTCAGTGATATGGTGTTCTTGGGATATATTCCTAAAAGTGGGATGGCTGGGTAAAAAGGCAGTTCCATTTTTAATTTTTTGAGGAATCTCCATACTGTTTTCCACAGTGGCTGCACCAGTCTGCATTCCCACAAGTAGTGCAGAAGGGTTCCCTTTTCTCCGCATCTTCGCCAGCACTTATTCTGTGTTGTTTTGTTGATGAGCGCCATTCTGACTGGTGTGAGGTGGTATCTCATTGTGGTTTTAATTTGCATTTCTCTAATAATTAGTGATATTGAACATTTTTTTTATCTATCTATTGGCCATCTGTATGTCCTCTTTGGAGAAGTGTCTATTCATTTCTTTTGCCCATTTTTTGATAGGATTGTTTGTCTTCCTGGTGTTGAATTTTACAAGTTCTTTATAAATTTTGTTATTAACCCCTTATCAGTCGTATTGTCAAATATTTTCTTCCACTGTGTGGTTTGTCTTTTTATTCTGTTCATATTGTCTTTAGCTGTGCAAAAGCTTTTTAGTTTGATATAGTCCCATTTGTTTATCCTGTCTTTTATTTCACTTGCCCGTGGAGATAAATCAGCAAATATATTGCTGCAAGAGATGTCAGAGAGCTTACTGCCTATGTTTTCTTCTAAGATGAGAAAGCTCAAGTTTTTAAAATGTGAATTAATGAAAGAAAAACACTAAGTAAATAACAGCATAGGTAAACTGAAAATATGGCTAAAAATTATGAAAATGATATATAACGGTAAGATAAGCACGGCCCTAGTGTGATGCTATGTGTGTCCCTGCCAGAAGACCCTGAAGTGTCCATTTCTTGAAGGGTTCAAAGGTCTAGGCAAGGTACAGAGTGGGGGAGATGTGGAGTCCTGGGTTCGAGTCTTGACTTTCCTCCCGCTGGCTATGGGTCCACGGCCTCTCTCAGGACCTCCTTTTTCCTGTGGGAAGGTGTATTGCAGGGAAGGAGTCACAATACAGTCACCTGCTTAGAATACAGTACCTGCTTGCTCATGGGGACTTACAATTCTGCTGTTGGGAATGAATTTAGGGAAGAAAGAGAAGTTGGAATCCTTGCTCTGCCAGCGCCTCTCCCCTCCAACACTCCTCCTCCAGAAAAATATTTATAACAGTGGCTCCAAGTGCAGCCAGGCTCCATCTAGAATAGGATGTGTGACCTGTGCAGTCACACAGGGCTCGAGGCGTAGAAGTCCTCCGTGTTGATTCAGTTCTCAGCTGTCACCGTCTCTAGGTTCTTCATAATTCTGAGTGAGAGGCCACATTTTCATTTTGCACGGGGCCCTGAAAATTCTGCAACCACGAGTCCTGTGTAAAGTGTCAGACATGCATGGTCTTCTCTTTCCAATTGCCACCCTCCAACAGAGTGTGTCCTGTTGCTCCTGAACATTGCTGGGTGGGGTCCATCCCTTTGAGATCATCTACGGAGCCTAAAACCTGGCCACTTCTGCTGCATCCCGGGGTCCCCTGTGCCGACGCCTTCTGCCTTGGTCCTGTCCTAGACTTTCTCAGTGGACGTTCCAAGGGTCAGCCCAGGGGAGGGAGAGTGTTTGGGCACCTTGCTCCAAGTCCCCCTAGGTTTTCTGGGAACTTAACTGGTCAGATCCAGGGTGTGGAGGTGCCTCAGTGACTCCTGCCCCCATCCGTGCCCCTGAGTTCCTGGGGTGCAATTAACCAGTGGTGGTCCTCTCTTTGCCTGTGTTTTAACCAAGAGAACACATGGGGTCAGGAATCCTGGATTCAAATCCTGGCGCTGCCATGTACACCTAAGTCAACTTTCATGTCACTTCAGTTCTCAAGAGCCTCAGTTTCCCCATCTGCAAAATGGCCATGAAAACAGTGCCTAACCTGATTTATCCTGAGACTGAAAGGAGATGTTATATAAAAAGTGCCACACAGCAGCTGAATGCAGCGGGGTGCTTTTGGATCTCCAAATTAATGACAGACAAATGAACAGTCTTTGTTTGCTCTGTGGGGTACTGATCCTTGGCTCTGACATTCCCACCCTCCCACTCCAGTTGAGCAAAAGCCTCACAGCGTGCTGGGCGCCACCTCCTCAGCCAGACCCCGGGACGCTCAGTTCCACCTCTGTCCAAACTCCAAGCAGTTTTCTCTCAGCTTCTGGTTTGTTGGCTTTCTACCTGTAGCCATTTCCTCCTTAGAGTTCCTAGTCCACAAGAGCTTTGCAGAATGGTTTATTACATGGGGAGTACAATGAAAGCCACAAAATTCATGACGCTCAGTTCAGGCTTATTAAATGCGGCAGAAGTCCCCTTTTACACAAACACTGGGCTTCCTGCTTTAGAATCTATTGTAATTTTCCATGAGCCAGAGTTTTTATACTTCCCCCTCTCTCTCTGCTGTTTGTCTGCTTACCAGGGCTGTAGGTAAGACATCTATTTCTCATACCACGGGTCTTCCAGACACTCTCCTGCTTGCTTCTTCCATCGGGGTCCATGGGGACACTAATCCTGGAAGGCTCACAGGGAAGCAAGGTAGAGATGTGGTTCTTAGCAGGGCAAGGAAACATGTTAAGATGCTATTGCAATATTCCAGGTAAGTAATTATAATGCTAAGTTAGCAGCCACAGGAAGAGAGGTAGAATGTGAGTAAATTCCCAAGGCAATGAGGTCTTGCACATGGAGGTAAAGGAGAGATGTCAAAATAAGAGCCCCTGGTGTCTTCAGCTGAGGTGACTCCTTGCAGAACCCCATGTAGGTTCGAGAGTCTTTCTGAAACCTTGGTGGGTCTGTAGTAACACCTTCCCACTGATGAAATGTCGCTTTTCTTCTCCTTTCTGCAGTGGAAAGGTGCACAGAGCCAAGGTGCACCTCTTGCACAGAGCCAAGCAGCCAAATTAGGCCAAATCCCAAAGTTTACCAAGTAAGCCAAGACATGCCGGAGGTCCCAGAGGATGGGTCAGGGTCAAGTAGCAGGGACTCTGACTTCTCCAGAGCCCTGCCGCAAGGATTGAGGTCCGAGGCAAACGGTTTCCAGAGATTTCCACACGCACTTCCTCTCCTCTGGACACAAAGTATAGATGATGGATGTGCCTCAAAGACAGTGTGGATGGACATGGATGGGAATCAATGGCTGCAATAAAGCAGCCAGCAGGTTCATGGAAGTGGGAAAGTCACGGGTTCACTCATGGCCTCACCTTATCATAGAAAAGGTCAGGGAACAGAGGGATAAAACCAATACCCAGATGGGGGTATAGAGTTCTCAGACCTTAACCCAAAATTAGCTGAACCTGCCCAGTCCCTTTGACCAAAACCTCTCCTTCTCAGTGTTACAACCCATTGGCCATTGGGTTCCCTAAAGACGAGTCCATACTTGCAAACTTCACCCTGAGGACAATGAGGTATCTAATTGCTGTAGCCACTGAGGTTGACATCCCTCAGTGGTAGGAGGGGCGCTGGCAACTGACCCTCATACTAACAGTTGCTTTCTACTGAGTCCCTGCTGTGTGCCAAGAAAGCTTTGGGCACTTGCTGTGCCTCATTGACTCCTACAAAAATCCATTGTTGACTCTTAGTGTAAGTAGCTTGTTCATAAACGACCAGGAATAAACTCAGGTCTCTCTGATTCCAGAACCAATTTATAGGCTCAGCCAAGAAGAGGGGAAAGCGAAATGCCAGCTCAGAAGCATTTCACCTCTTCTGGATACACTGTAGCAGTTTTTTTCTTTCTCAGAATCCAGAGGTGTCAAAGATATTTCAGCTGTAAACTTAGTGGGTTTTTTTCCCCCTTAGTTAAAAACTAACCAACAAAACTGGGGAGCTTTTCTTTGAGGATAGACTCAAGCCTTTCCCTGACACTAATGCAAAAGCTGTCATTTCCTGCTTTAAAGTCACTGGTCTTGTTGTTATTGGTGTTGGGGGTCTTGGGTTCCCCAAGATAGAAATGGAGAGGAAACCCTAGAGAAATGTCCAGACGAATTTTGTTGAACTTATGCTTGAGCACAAGGGAGGCAACCCAGAGGAAGGGAAGGTCCCCTGAGCTAGCTCGGGGCTGGCTCTGCTTGGCTGCTTTTTATCAGCTGGGGACAAAATGGGCTTCCCTGAAAGGGCTGGCATTTTGAAAAACAAAAGAATTTGAAAAGCTGGTTTGTGGCATTTCCATGACAGGGTATGAGAAGCGAAGCAGGTGGTTAGAAGGGAGACAAGACATTCTTCATAAGAAGTACGGGGTTGGGGGTGGTTGCCTTTTTGTGATGGGCTTACATGGTGTCTTTTTCTGGCCATCTGGCATCTTTGGGACCCCTGCAAGGGACTGTAGGGTAGCGTCAGCTCAGTGGTTTTCATTATCTGATGTCTTTGAGATCCTGGGTCCAGGTCCCCATGCTGTTTCAGTCTAGGACCTGGCACTCCATCAAAAATTGAGTCTCCCCTGATATGAAACTCATGTGGGAGAATCAAGCCCCGAGAAACAGCCAGGCCAGAGGGGACTGAGGGCAAGAGGAGTAAGGCCGGGCCCCCACAATTGGGGGAGAGAAGCCAGGAGCCTGGGGGGAGGGGCTTCCGTCAGCATAAGGGCTGGCCAGGGCCCTCAGCGTCATGGCTTTGCCCTCTGAACTCCTGGAAACTTTAAATAAACCGGAAATGTCTTCATACCCCGTGGTCCCAAACAAGTTTCTGTAAGCGAATTAATGTCAAAATAAACACAAAGATAGACAGTTTTTAAAAAAGAAATGTCTGAGACATTTGGAATTTGGAACCCCTGATATCGCCCTGGGTTTCTTTGTCAGCAGTGGTGCTTTCCGCTCCAAGGAGCTGGTCCCATGGGTTTTAGACTCAAGCACGGTTTAGCTAAAGAGAGCCCCATCCACAGCCCCATCCATACCCGCAGCCATCGCTCTAGGCCCAGGTGCCTTCTCAGATCCCACAGGGACACCTGAGAGGGCTCAGACTTCTCCTCTGGCTCTGGCTGGGGCACCTTGTCAGAAAGGTGGGCCAGGGAGCAGCTCGTCCCTGCTGGTGGGACTGAGGCTTTGGGGATGCCTCGCTTTCCTGAGATGATTTGTAAACCTGCGAATAAAGGATTGCTGAGGTTATTTGCCAAAGTCAAATGAAGACAAACTCTTAATTAGATTTTCTCTGCCTGGGGAACAAGCAGGTGAATTCTTTCTCCCTGGGGCTGTTCATTTTAACTCTGGAAAAATCTGTGTCTGAAAAATCTGCTCCCACTGAGCTGTTTTCAGGCCTCAAGCGGAGTCCTCAGACAACTTCTTGCTCTGGAACCAATTCCTGGGATCTCCATAGCAACCTGGGTACCAGCTGGAAGGCCCAGAGACTCAGCAGAGTCCTGCCTATTAGCCTGGAGGAAGAGGGTGGAACAGCCACAAGCAGGAAGTGTCGTTTTGTGAGGGGCCTTCTTTTTCTTTCTTTCTTTTTTATTTTAAGACAGAGTTCTGCTTGACCAGGTAGAGGCGCAGTGGATAGAGCATCGGACTGGGATGCGGAAGACCCAGGTTTGAGACCCCGAGCTCGCCAGCTTGAGCGCGGGCCCATCTGGCTTGAGCAAAAGCTCGCCAGCTTGGACCCAAGGTCGCTGGCTCCAGCAAGGGGTGCTCGGTCTGCTGAAGGCCCGCGGTCAAGGCACATGTGAGAAAGCAATCAATGAACAACTACGGTGTCGTAACGGCAATGAAAAACTAATGATTGATGCTTCTCACCTCTCTCTGTTCCTGTCTGTCTGTCCCTATCTATCCCTCTCTCTGACTCTCTCTAAAAAAAATAGATAAAAAAGAAAAGAAAAAGACAGACTTCTGAGGAATAAAACTAACGTGTTTAGTTGAGCATAAAGTAGCATTAAAAATTAGATGCTTTCTGCTCAATTCCAGGCAAATGATTACCTAGTTGGCTCTTTGTTACGTTGTCATGTCAGATGTTCCTGTTTTAAATTTAGCCATTCAAGGTTCAGCAATTCACTTTTATTCTGTCCAGGCCAAAAGTCACAACACTAAATTTCTGAATTAACTGTCCACATTATAATCATTTTCCTATCAATCTTTATACTGGTTTTAACTGAGAAAGAAGAAAGGGGAGCTGAAATCCTAGGTCAATGTCAAGCTTAGTTATGCCTTCAAATAACAACAAAGCCCTCCACTTGCATAGTCTAGTGGCCTCGTAAGCAAAGGAGAGGTCAAGATCCTTGCCCTGAAAAACGTACCTGCTAAGATGTACCTTGCCCTGAAAAATGAAATGCTAAGAAGAGGAAGAGTAAACCTCAGAACAATGTCAGGTCCTATGAAAACCCTCTCTACCTGTGTGAGCTGGTTGCCATTTCCAGAAGATAAAAAAAAGGCTGTGCTTCAGTTCTCAGGACTTGGAACAAATATATTTAAATCAATTCTGCATCCTTTCAGAATTAGTGTTCCAGCAGATTGGCTGTCCCAATGTGCCTTCTTCCATGCATCAAAGGGAGTCTTTTTTTTTTTTCTTTTTGGCTTTCTTTCAGTCAGCTGGTTTTAAATATGATTTTTTTTGTGCCTCTTATAATGTGCGAAACTACAACACTACCTGTCTAGACCCCAAATGACCTTTCTCGGTCAAGTTTGCTAAATCTCGAGCCAGCGTTTGATTGATTATCATTCTTGCTTTTGATTTAGAAACAATTTCCCAACCACTGAAGCATTCAAGGCAGGGTTTCAGCCCTGCGGCGGATTACTCCATCCTTCCGTTCACCAGGCACTTGTTTGAGGTTGGGGAGACCCATAGAATCTCAAGTTCATTTGCTCTCTGTGAACTTAAAAAGAAAAAAATAAACATCTGTTACCTTTGGCCAATTGACCCCCCAGTTCATCCCTCAGAACTGAATTATCCACACCCAGGGTGATGAGAGGGACATCTGCACAAATGGGAGAGGCCAAGATTAGGCTGTAGTGTGGGGAAGAGAGGGAGAGAAAGGGTCCATGTGTCCATGTGGTAATTCCTGGCCCTGTTCATAGTCTTCCTTTTTGCTTGATCTGTGGCAGGACATCAGGCACACTGAACCCTCTCTCACTCAGCCAGTTCCTGGGTGTCCCCTGAGTCACATTCAGGGATGAGGAAGTAAAATGTGAAATGCATCTCGTGGCCCCGTGGCTCTCTTTTCCTAATTTGGTGTGGCAGGCCTGGGTACAGGGGCCTGGGAAACTTGTCTTTCTTGGCAAGTATAGAGGGGGAATTCTAGTGCCTTCTAATTTTCCATTCAGTGTCTGAGCTGACACTCGGGATAAAACTCTCCAGAGGACAGGAGTTGAGCCATAACTATCTTTCTTTCTCCCCACCCCCTTAAGTGTCCCAGTTAGACCACATATGTGACTTCCAGGTGGGTAAAATGCACTTTTCTGATAAAGATAAAGCACAACGCAATTAAGAACACCCACCCCAGAGAACTGTACTATTGTGGCCAACATGCAATTTCCCACTAATATAGCTACACAAAAATAAGTCTGTATTTTTCTAAGCTCTATTTTTAGTTCTCTTTTTCTTCTTGTGACAGAAAACATAATCCTATTCAGCTCCAGGCACATGTAGACACTTGATGTTGAATGCCAGTCAAGTTCCCCTACTCTGAAATCCCCCAATTTTTCCAGGGTCTGTCATTTTCTCCCTTTGGAGCTTGTTAGTTCTGGGAGATGAGGGTCTTCATCGCTGCTCCCATGAGTCCCCATCCGTCTGGCCTCTCCCCTTTATCTCCTTGGAGTGGGGAGGGCGGAAGCGGGCAGGAGGGTGGAGAGTGGAGGAGACTGGCCAGCCAGCATTCCGCATCCCTCCATTCTGCTTTCAGTGTTCCATAAGGACCACACTGGGGAACAAAATTTTTGTTGCATCCACAAAAACACTTGTTCTTACCTAATTCAAGTGGGCTGATCTCAAATCTGACATTAGTTTTTCTCTGTAAGCTACAGTTCTTCTGCAATTCAAGATTTTAGGTTTTCATCGTATTGTAAAATTTTCAACATTTAGTTTAACATAAGTAGAATGTCTTCTTGGGCATCATCTTTGTGAAAATATAATAATTTATATAATGCAGTAAATACACTAATACACTAAAAGATATGATTGCATCAGAATTTGTCTACAATTTCAAAATAGAACATATTAAAACAATCATAAAATTTGCGCTAAACTTATTTAAATTCTATCCAGGCAAAAATTTGCGTTTGTAGCTCTTGCATTTGTGTACTTGTTGAGGACAATCTTGTTTGATGCTCCAGCAGTAGTCTGCCATTGTTTAGAGCTGTCAAGAAATAGCTGCCATTCTGTTGGTCTGTACATGGTAACACCTAGCTGGCTGAGAAGACTACTGATATCATTACAGTAAACAAAGTGTCTTTGAAAAAAAAGTCCACAAAAATTTGTTCACGCTTCCTGAAATGGGATCCTTTAGCTGACCGGTAAAGTACATTCTTTTCTTGAAGCCTGGAGGCTAATAACTCAGTTGCTTTCTCTGATAGGCTCAAATCTCTTACTAAGTCATTCAATTCAGGTTGGCTAAACTGCTGAGGAGTTAATGATTGCTTGGCATCAGAAGACCCTTCAGATTCTACAACTATTTCCTCATGCATCTTATCAAAATACACATGATCACTATTTTCACTTTCTTCATCCTTAGAAGAAATAAAACCATTGAAAACTGGAACCAGGAGTGTCTCAGAGTGTGGGATAGGTCGTATTGCTGAAGGAATATTAGGATTGTGATCATATGCCATTTTTTCTTGCCGATGCCCTTGGTATGGATCAGACAGAAATAACAGTCACTGCTGTGTCCTTAGATTCACACCAAACCTTGGGAATACCAAAAGGCATTCCTTTGCATTTTTCTTTTGTCTAGTCACAAAGCATTTTCTCACATTTATGACACACAATATGAGGATCCCAATTCTTGTCTTGATAGCCAAAGGGAACTTGAAAATAGGTAATATATGCACGTGTCACAAATGATGAAATATTGCATGCGCCTTTGACATTGAAGTGTGTAACAGCCACATATAGAACAGAAGATGTCAGGACTATTCTTACATTTATGCCTACTTGAAGAATCCATGATTCAATCTTAGAGCAAAATAAGAGGGTGTTTTTATCAGATAATAATTTTTTTACATTTAAAAACAACTACAATTATGTAAAAGTCATGTTTGTAAAACATTAATTGCCTCATGGTTATGTTCAATCCAAGAGTCGTTGCCCTTTAACTCCAATTTAAAAACCAATGCATACCAGGCCTGACCTGTGGTGGCGCAGTGGATAAAGCATCGACCTGGGAACACTGAGGTCGCCAGTTCAAAACCCTGCACTGGTCTGGTCAAGGCACATATGGGAGTTGATGCTTCTAGCTCCTCCCCCCTTTCTCTCTCTCTCTCTCTCTCTCTCTCTCTCTCTCTCTCTCACTCTGTGTCTCCTCTCTAAAATAAATAAATAAATAAATAAATAAATAAATAAATAAATAAATAAGAAATTTAGCCCGACCAGGCGGTGGCGCAGTGGATATAGAGCATTGGACTGGGATGCAGAAGACCCAGGTTCGAGAGCCAAGGTCACCAGCTTGAGCGCGGACCCATCTGGCTTGAGCAAAAGCTCGCCAGCTTGAACCCAAGGTCGCTGACTCAGTCTGCTGAAGGCCCGTGGTCAAGGCACATGTGAGAAAGCAATCAATGAACAACTATGGTGTCTCAACGGCAACAACAAAAAAAACCTAATGATTGATGCTTCTCATCTCTCTCTGTTCCTGTCTGTCTGTCCCTATCTATCCCTCTCTCTGATTCTTTCTCTGTCCCTGTAAAAAAGAATAAATAAATAAATAATAAAGAAATTTAAAAACCAATGCATACCATTAACTGTAACAAAAAGAAATTGAAATTGCATAAAAACTAGAGCATGCACCAAAAAACGGATTTCAGATTTGGAATCAGCAACCAGTGATGCAGAAATATATAGAAAAAGTTCTAAAACCTCATGCAACAGAAAATGAAAAAACAATTGTTCCTCAGTGCCATTGTTTCAAAGTCAACAATTTGCTCTCTTTCTTCTCTGGCTCCATAAAGATTAGTCTCCTCTGGGACAAATGGTAGCTTCCTGTTGCTTCACAGGCTTGGGGGTAGGGGGCGGTCACAAAATAACAGGGAAGGTGAGGGGGGAAATTATCCATTACTATTTCACAATATTTCATCAGCAGATGTTGTTTTTGTGGACATGCTTGTCTTCTGTTACTGCACCCCTTACACTGTTGACTATCAACAATGGATGCACCATTGTTAGACAAAGGGTTCAGGGCCAAGGGTTCAGGGCCAATATAGCCGCTCACTTGGTACCGGCTGAAACTCAGGGCAGAGACTCACTGTCCTTTGTTCTCTCAGCATCCTGAGGACGGGTGAGCTTGGGCCAGGCAGACAGGAGGTACTGCAGGACCTGTCCGCTATTGTCCCTCCCATCCCTTTTCTTCCTTTCCCTTTTTTCTTTCTTTTTAATACTCCTCTTTTCCCTCCTTCTCTTCCTTTCTGGAAGCATAACTTACATGTAGCAAAATGCACATATATGAAGAGTACAGCTCAGTGAATTATTACCTGTGTGTCCACCCATATCGTCACTGCCAGAGTGCTCCCATTTTATGGGAGATCGTGAGCGTAGCATTGTAACTGGGACAGATACAGCCTGAATTTGTGCACACGATGGTCCAACGTTGGGTGGCATCAGTGTATTGGGGTTTCTGGTTTTTTAATTCCTCAGCTCCTCCCACCCTGGCTCAGATTGCTGGGTCAGAAAAGCTCCACCATGGAAGCTTCCAGACCAGAAGCCCAGCAGGGTCCGCTCCACCTGCTTGGGAAGGAACTCAGTCACCAAGTGACTTCTGTAAAGTCCCAAATGGGAGCATTGGTGGGTCTGTTGCAGACTCATCAGTCACATGAATGTCCTGCCTGGATGAGAAGTCCTGTGGGGGCATCTCGGTGTTGCCCTGCTGGTGGCGTGGGTGAGGCTCATTTCCTGGTGAAGTCCAGGCACAGAGACATGGAGCGGAAGTGGAACCAGAATCAGATGAGAACCGATTGGAGGTATTTGGATCGCAGCTATGGCCTCTGACAGAGGAATGTTTCCTCTGCTGCTTTCAGATGTTCCCACAATGAACAGGGTCTTGGGTGCCCTCACAAGGCAACAGAACAATTTACGCAGGAACTTTGAAAAAGGCTGATTGTCAGCTTTTGAAAAAGTTGACATTGGCACAACCTTTCCAGAGAGCATCTTGTAATAATATGCTTTGCTTCAGCATTTCACTTCTACAAACCTGTCCTGCTGAAATAGGCAAATATGCAAATACCCTCCAAAACACACATATACAATGCAGCACTATTTTTAATAGGTGATAATTTTTATAAAAAGATAACAATTAATTAGATTGTAATATATATGCATAGAAATTGAATGAGGTAGATCTCTATGTGCTGATGTTAAAAGATGGCTAAGTAAAACAACAAAACATCAAACAAAAACCTAAATATGAGCTTGATACCTTTTTCTGGTAAATGAATAAGAATATAATAATAGCACATGTATTGGAAGTGTTAACATTGTTTATCTCGAGGTATGGGAGAAATGCTAGGGGACTTTTATTTATAGCTTTTATATTATGGTATTGTTGAAATTGCACAATGAGCTAGAATTACTTTTGAAATCACAAAACTATAATTTTTTGTTTGTTCTCTTAAAAAAAAGGGAAGATGTCTGGAAACTGGTGAGAGGACAGAGGATTTTTCCCATGACTGCTTCCAGAAACCCCAGGTTAGGCTTTCCATACAGCTGGTCCCAAAAGAGGGGGCAAGAGTAAAACTGGGGTGGAATGTGGAACGGAAGTCTCTGCTGGCAGAGAGAAGCTCCCTAGCTCAGGGATTTTAATGAGTGTAGCTGGCAGCCAGTGGCCCCCAATGAGCCCAGCTTCTTGGCATTCATGCCCTTGCATAATCTCTTTTTGAATGTGGACTAGACCAACTGCCTTGCTTCCAATGAAAAAAAAAATGCAGCCAATAAAATAGGGGAAAACCCCAATAATAACTGAAATAAAACAAAAAAATCCAAATAAAGAAAATAACTTAAAAAATCCAAAAGAAAAAAGAAAAGAGAATACATCAAAAATGATGATGGGATGTCACTTCCAAGATTAGGTTACAAAAGGCCATGAACTGCCTCTTCTTGCTAGCGCTCTCTCACTTACCTACTCTGATGAAGTCAGCTGCCATGTTGTGAGTTATCCCGTTGAGAGGCCAGGTGGCCAAGAGGACAGCCTCTGAGCAACAGCCAGTGAGGAACTGAGGCCCTGAGTCCAATAACTTGAGCTGTGTGAGACTGATCCTGCCATGCCGGAACCTTGACATGGTGGCTCCCAGCCCCACACAAGGGTGGTGGCCTTGGAAGAGACCCTGAGCCAAAGGACCCAGCTAAGTTGTGCCCAAATTCTTGAGCTTCGGCAACTGTGAGATGATAAATATATATTGTTTTAAGTTTCTAAGTTTTGCGGGGATTTTATGAAGTAGTGGATAAGTGATACAGTAGGAAAATAAATGTGATCTCCTAGTCACTCGAATGTGGCAGAGGAGTTGGGTGCAGTCATTTGTTAATTAACTGTACCTGTCTGAGAAAGTTAGCTCTTTACATTTTTAAAATTAATTAATTAATTAATTATTGTCCCAAATAGACACAGCTTTGTTGTGTCCATTTGGTCCAATGCATGGGAGAGGGTTCCAGAGTAGTTAAAACAATGCCTAGTGGTTTCAGGGAGAACCTCAGGCAAAAGCCAGACACGGGGTGGGGGGTGGGGGGTGCAGGGGCCCCCTCAAAGGCCTCTGGGCTCCAAAGGTTCCTAGTGCTTGAGGCTTTGGAAGAGCCAGTGGCCCCACCCAGCCTGCGGAGGCTGGTCAGGCGGTCCCCATCTTCTTGATGGGTGCCACCTGCTCCCCCGGGAAGTGGTTCTCCAGGAAGTCAGAGCCGAGGGCCTGCAGGTCGCCAGGGGCCTGGTTCAGGTTCTTCTCCACAGCCCTGGCAGCTTCCACAGCGTCCTGAGTTTAGCCCGCTCATCTTGGGAAGGCCTCAGCACGACATGGGAGGAAGGTGGTCACCGCGCTGGTGCTGCGTCTCTAAGAGACACTCGTGGCCTCGGGTTTCTCCTCCTCAAGGCGGGAAGAAGTGGCCCGCGCCCTCCAGGGCCACATCCTCTGGGCGGACACAGAGCCCCGAGAGAGGTAGGTGTGGGAGGCCCGCGTGTGCCGGTGACCCGGTGGTTCACAGCAGCTTCTACCGTGGGGGAATAATTCGGACGAATCTTAGAGTTCATGGTTGTTTGTCAATGAGGAGTTAAGGTGAAAAAACGGTGTTGGATTGTCTTGGAGGCTGAGGATGGCTGAGATGTTTCCGGAACTGGTGACTGGAAAAGAGGTTGGAGGGTGGCCGCAGGCTGGAAGGGGCGTCCCTGGGTCTGCTTTGTCCAAACACTGTTGAAGCAAGGGACAGAACCCGAGACCATGAAGGGCACTGTCTAGAAGGTCACCTTTTACGACTTTCACTAGAGATTCTGAATTTGGAAGCCTAGGGTTTCTGTCTCCTTTGTACAAATGTCCCATGGATCATTAAAATCTGAGGGACAAACAGCGGCTTTTGTGGCAGCCAGCACCACATGGCTTCCAATCATCCATACCTCCTGGCATTCATACCCTGTGTAGTCCCACAAGGAGGCAGCGCTGATCCATGTGACCAGTAAAATACTGCAGAGGTCACTGTGTGTGACTTTAAACATTAGGCTGCTGCCACTTTAGTAAAAGCTCTCCGCGGCAATTTGGAGCCAGCCTGTCCCTGGACTTTGGAAATATTTTGGGTTATAATGATGTAAAGCATAGATAAGTTGTATTTCTTCCATCAGTTCAATGCCACAGTGAGCCCTTTGTGCTAAATGGGGTTCATGGAACCAAAAAACAAATTTTCAGAGTAAAAATATTGAGTCCTCAGCCCTACACCCTCTCCATGTTAAACACTCCCATTTTTTATTTTTACTTATTTTTACTTTTTTTCTGAAGTGAGAAGTGGAGAGGCAGAGAGACAAGCTGTCACATACGCCCAACCGGGATCTACCTGGCATACCCACCAGGGGGCGATGCTTTGCCCACCTGGGGCATTGCTCCATTGCAACGGTAGCCATTCTAGAGCCTGAGGCGGAGGCCACGAAGCCATCCTCAGTGCCTGGGCCAACTTTGCTCCAATGGAGCCTTGGCTGCAGGAGGGGAAGAGAGAGAGAGAGAAAGGAGAGCGGGAAGGGTGGAGAAGCAGATGGGCACTTCTCCTGTGTGCCCTGGCCAGGAATTGAACCCGGGACTTCCACACGTCGGGCTGACACTCTACTACTGAGCCAACCGGCCAGCCCCCCCCCCCTTTTTTTATGAATACCACTAAGTTCCTAAATCTCATGCTGCTTCAACGTGCAGTAGCCAAAACTCCATTGTCATGACAGTCCCCTGTGTTCCTTTTTCTCTCCATCTTGATGTCCTATTCCTACTGACCTTCTGGCCACCTTTTGCTCCCTCCTTACGTCACTGTTATGGTGATTTGTACCTCACCCAGCCAGTTTCTCCACCACATTTCCAACCAATCCAGCCCACATCCCTGCTCATGGAGCAACACTGACCCCTTTGATGTTCTTTTTCTGACTTTTGGAAGAATGCAGGGGGTGGACTTGTGGCACAGTATGAAATCTACAGTAGTGTCCAGTAATGTACACTTGACATTCACTAATTATCCAGACACTGACTCACCCAAAGCAACTTCAGTCCTGCAAGCTCCATCCTGCTAAGTGCCCTATAGAGGTGTTTCATTTTTTAGTCTTTCATGTTGTATTTTTACTGTACCTTTTCTATGTTTAGATACACAAATACTTTTCATTGTGTTATAATTGCCTACAGTATTCAGTACAGTAACATACTGTACGGTTTTGTAGCCTAGGAGCAGTAGGCTATTCTATACCATCTAGTCTAGGTGTGTAGTAGGCTATACCATATAGGTTTGTGTGAGTGCACTCTAGGGTGTTCACACAATGATGAAATGGTCAAGTGATGCATTTCTTAAAAAGTATCCCAGTCCTTGACACTTGACTATATATGAAATACACATTTATTGTTTTGTATAACAAGAATCCTCTATTTCTGAAAGCTTTTCTTTCTTTCTGAGCCATCCACAGGTTTACAATGAAAATTTCCATATTAGTAAAGTGGGGTCAAAAGTTGATTGAGAGGTTGGGTCTAAATGTAATCTGAGCCAATCAGAATTCTTCCCTGGGACTTTAGACAGGAAACTGGGAAAGAGAAGTTGGCCTGGGTCTGGTGTCTGAACTTCAAAACCAAGGAGGCTTTTGGTGGGCATGTTTTATCCTATGACTGATAAAGAAGATGATGTTGGCTCATAATAAAAATAAGAATGGAGCAGGCCTGCAGAGAAATGTAAGTATGAATTTTGGGGGGCTTAGCATGGAAAGTTAGGCAGGGCTTTAGTGAATATTATGTTTCATAGTTTTCAGAGCACCATTCACACTGATTCTCTATGAGTGTCACCCCTTAGAACATGGCAGTGGGGATGGATGGGGTGCACTGGTGTTATGCTATGAGATAGTCCTACTTTTAGTTGGGAATGGGGCTATAGATGAATGTCAGGGCCAAACAACTCAGGTATTGACTATAACTGAATGGCATGTGTGCTATAACTTATAAGACCCACGGCAGACATTACTATGGTCTACCTTCCTGCTGGGCCCCACCATGTCCTACTCAGCACAGCGCTCCAGAGTAACCATCGAGCAGCATGGACCTTGCCTAGATTCTTCCTGGCCCAACATCTGTAGCATGTCATTCATAAGTGGCTGTGTCTCAGCAACAGATGTTTTGCCTCTGGCTAGAAGAAGCAACCACTTGGTATTATATCCAAGTTAAGGAAACTTTTGCTTTACATCTGAGGACCAAGAAAATTTGAAACCAGTGCTTAATCACTTAGTAGTACCATGGTATCACTTGATGAATTTGATTTAATAGCAATAATGGACAGGATTCTGGAATGCTAATTGTGTGATTTCTGATATCATGCTATTTCTTCTACTGACAAACTTCTATGTAGCCTTCAAAACCCAGTGAAATGGCTTTTGTAGCTTTTCCTCAACATTCATTCTTGGAGAGGTAATTACTACCCATCTGATAGTCTACTTGACTATTCCTTCCTCTGTATAGCTTGTTCCCTACAGAACGGCAGTTGTTGCTTATGTGTCTGTTCCCTAGAATATAGGTATTTAAAGGTAAGAACTGTACCTTACACACTCTAAGTGGTACCTGGCATGTAGATATTTGATTGAAAGACAGTAAAATTTTACATATAAAACATCTTAAGAAAAATACCCTCAAGTCCTGAGAAAGGCAAACAAACCAGTCAATTAGGAGCTGTGTGGGACTTCTGCATAAGGACAAACTAATTATGACTTGAACCTTAAAAGCTATGAAAAAATTAATAAACTTAGTTATATAAAAATAAAATAACCTTTCCTTCATGGTAAAAACCACCATGAAGTCAAAAGGCAAACTGTAAGAAAATATTTGGCATTTCTATTACAAACAAAAGACTTACTATATATCCCTATGATAAAAGGAGCTTCTACAAATCGACAAGAAAAAGATGATCAAATGGGCAAAGAAAATACAGAAATAAATCAGAAATACAAATATAGGAATACATACAAATACAAAGGAAATAGAGAAATATAGAAAGACAACCAGCTTTTAAACATATGAAAAGATTTTCAATCTCATGTATACCTTATTTTATTTTTTATTTTTAGCTGAGAGGAGGGGATACCGCATGTATCCCTACTAGGATCCACAGGCAACCTCCTCTGGGCATGTGCTGGGGTACTGAGCTATTTTTAGTGCCTGAAGCTAATGCTCTCCAACTGAGCTATCTTCAGTGCCTGAGGCCATGCTTGAACCACTGGAGCCACTGGCTGCTGAAGGGGTAGAGGGAGAAAAGGGGGAGAGGGAGGTATTGTGCCTGCCATGAATTGAGCCCTGGAGGTCCATATACCAGGCCGACCCTCTACCCACTGATCCACCAGCCAGGGCTCATGCATACCTTTTTAAACCTGTTTGATTTCCAAAAATTAAAAAGGGATAGAAAAACAAGCATTCTACATTTCTAGAGGAAGTATAATTGATATGACTTTAAGGATGGCAATCTAGCAATATCAGTGTTATAAATGCACATCCTTTGACCTAAATTTTTTAGGAATTTATCTCTAGATTGACTTACAACAAATGTAAAACGGCTTGTGCAATATTGTACAGTGTTATTTATTGTGGCATTGACTGCAATTGCACAAGATTAGAAATCACCTAAATCAATAGGAAAATGGTTAGGTACATTTATTTTTATAATAGGATATTATGCATTCATAAAAAGGAATGGAAGTTCTTTGTACTGATAGATTACTGGCAAAATAGCATTAATGAGAAAGCAAGGCACAGAACACTAAATATATGTACAGTATGGTAGTATTTATATAAATAAAGGGGGGAAGATAAATGAGTATTTTCTTATAAACGCATACACTTATAGCTGGTAAAATGCCCACAAATTTACTAATATTAGTTGATCATTAAAAGAGAAACTAGGGTGGGAGGAAAAAATATATTGAGCCATATGAACAAATTACTTATTTGAAAATAATAAATAAAAATTTAAATGAATAAAATTATAAAATCATAGGCCAGCAAACATACTGACCTATAACTTGGTCATCAAATTGAAGAAAACATGAATGTAGAGGAATTTCTGGAAACTTGGTTCAAATTTTTGGATAAACAAAAGAAAAGCACGATGTTCTTCAGTGGCTTTGCCCACGCATGGCTTTCATTACCCTAAGAGTTGATGAGATTAGAAATTTTTTTTTTTAAGTAACTTTTTTTTTTAATTTTATTTTTATTTTATTCATTTTAGAGAGGAGACACAGAGTGAGAGAGAGAGAGAGAGAAATAGAGAAAGGGGGGAGGAGCTGGAAGCATCAACTCCCATATGTGCCTTGACCGGACCAGTGCAGGGTTTTGAACTGGCGACCTCAGTGTTCCCAGGTCGACGCTTTATCCACTGCGCCACCACAGGTCAGGCGAGATTAGAAAATTTTAAGTACAAATAGAATTAGGAAAGGAGATATAAGTTTATGGATGCTATTAAATGATTTTTAGATTTAAGGGAAACAAAAAATATTAGGATACATCTCTGATCCTAGAAGGTGATACTCAACAATGAAGTAATTAAAAGTCATGTATTCTGTGTAAATTCCCACAGTGCCACTGTCAGCCGAAGGTAAGCTGGAATTCTGTTCCTCAGCCACTTTCTCTGGGGACTTGCTTACAGCTACATGGGGTAAAGGCTGCACATACTACCCACAGTGGCTCTACTTACCCCCTAAGTCTGACAAATTCTCTGCCTGAACTTCCACATTGAAGTGAATTGGTTTGTGACTCAACTTGATTGGATCTAGGCTATTTAAACCCAAGGGGAATTATTTTACTCTTTGTAAAGTTTTAAAATTGTACTGTTGACAAATTGTCCTATTTGAGGCACCCCAGGACCTATGCATATAAATTGGGGGACATCTGAGGCTCTATCATTATTATGCAACCAAAAGTTATTTGTTATCAGTTATGTCAAGGGACTGAGGAAAATTAATAAGACACAGCTTCTGACTTCAGGAAGGCTGTATCATCTAGCAGACAGGGTGAGAGGGTATGTCCTAGGGAGTATTAGCTAAGTGCTGGGGCCAAAAATATGGGAGTCCTAGCTGGCTGGACTGTGACTCAGGTGAGCCGTGTACTATTTGTTTCATGTATTGGGCTTGCAGGGAACCGCTACATAGAGAAATAAGGAGTGCAAACTAGACAATTTTTGTTTATTATTTTTAAACACCCAAGTAACAAATGATGAAGGAAAACAGAAATGTTAGAATGAACCGAGTGCCATGTCGTTAGTGGGGAAGCAGCGCCACCTTGAGGTGGATGTGCTGCATGCACCTCTGTGCATCGGGCCTCTGTTCCTTGGTTAGTACAAGGGGTCCTGGCCTTTCAGTCCACAGAACTCTTTGGCCTGGGGTTTTCTGGTTGTTATTGGCATTGGTGAGGTGAAGGGTGGGGGAAAGGTCCGTGGCAGGAATATGAACAGAAGTCTGGTTTCAGAGCACCTCTGTCTAAATTGTGGAGAGCCTTCCCTTTAGATGTTTTTTATTGGGCTTATCTTCATATTCCCAAGCACTTTGGCATTTTTTTTTTAGCACTTTGTCTGTAAGGTGGTTATTTGTTCATCTAAAGCAGTGGTTCTTAATCTTTTTTGAGGTACCGAACCCACCAGTTTCATATGCGCATTCACCGAACCCTTCTTTAGTGATAAATAAAATATGATTTTTTTTTTTCCAAATTCAAGACATAGGTATATGTTTTTTTACTGGTGCACAAAATGAGCCGTGCATGAACATCACCTTACTCAAAGAACAAAACCAACAAAGTGCATGAACTCACAACAAATTACGGTATTACTTTATTCTGGCCTCCGTGGCAGAGGCTTCCCCTAGGGTTCGATAGAACCCAGGTTAAGAACCACTGATCTAAAGGGAAAATAAGATATTTAAAAATAAATCTTAGATTTTGGGTTATCTGCTCCATCACTAGCCAAGGCAACCTATGAAAATAAAGGATTTTATGAAAAAATATTGCAATGTCACTTGTTTTCATTTTAAAATGTATAAGTAGTTGTGCTACAACTACGTGACAATCTACCTGTAAGTCCTAATGCTCAATTTCTCTTAACTCACATCCCTTTGAATTGCCTGCACGGTTCTAACCTGAAAGCAAGAATCAGGTGTGGTGGGAAAGCAAACAGGTTGTTTTGAGTAGGTAAGGATAAGAAATAGATTTGAGGCGTCAGAAAGTTTAGAAGGTAGAAATGAGTGACTGTAGCTGCTGGGCTATCTTGCACATCTAGTCTAGGTCTTTGGGCAGTGATAATACGGGTGTTCAACTGGCATCCGGAGTGCTAGGGAATCGTTCCAAAGGCTTCAGCAGTGCTCTGACATCTCTCCTCTTCTCTCCTACCTTATATTTAAATAGTCATTTTATAAACCTCTGTAAAAATCAGTTCTTGTCCAGAGTACAATAATAACCTGGTGGTAAACCAGGAAATCTCTCTCCTCTTAAATAACTATACACTCATTACTAAAGTAAGAGTAAGAAAAATAAAGTATTCAACACTGACATTTTATTTTCTGAACTTTATCATTTTTACAAAACAAAAGGCAGGTATCAAAAACAGCAAAGAGTTTATAGAATTTCTGCACCAGTTTTCACGTAAGTCAGTGATTCAGAAACTGGCGTCCAATGCAGATACTAAGCATAGGCAGACTTTATTTTACTCTTGGTCAGATGCATTCAGGTGGCTTGTTTTGGAGCTACTGAATAACAACTTTTGATAAGCACCGGTCATTTTTTTGAGAACTGATTTGGTTTGTCCAACAAAGTAAACACCTTTTGCAGTGTGGCATATTCTCCTTCTAAAAAACACTGAGCTGACGTACAGAATGTGTGTGTTTGGATCTAAACCAAATCTTCTGAGATCCCAATTACCCTGAAGAACACTGAAGACATTTATAGGGCATATTAAATACTAGTTATATACCTCATAATGTCTAAGGCAGCTACTATATAGTTCTAAGGAAAATAGCATTTCATTTCGAGGCTGCCTAGAGTTTGAACTAATTCCTAGTTTCTATGTCCTTTATGATGTGCAACAGTTTCCCCAAATAGGGCCATATTATCGGAACAAAAAAGTTTTACGCTCATGCCCAACAGGCTCTGGTATTTTATAGATACATTTGTGTAGAGCAAGACTCCTTGCTCCGGACCCTGGTGACCACAATGAAATCAAAAGGCCATGATCGTTGGATACTGAGGAAGAAGCATACTTAAACTCACATGATCTGGAGGCAAGCAGAAACTAGAGCTGGAATTGGCAGTGGTGTTCACCTACCGCTCGTTCCAGAAACACATTTTGCTTAAATAAGGGAAGTATGGTCCAGTTGTGCCATGTTAGTAGCTGCCAGTCTCTTGAACATATTTTTTTTTACAAGGATCATTTCCTGGCTAGCAGTGAGTTAGGAAACTGGCATCAAATTCTCATCATTTTATCACTGTTAACTGTCAAAAACAAAAACAAAATACAGAGAAACAAAAACCACCAGCCAAGAGGGGTTAAAAATTGCACAGTTAAACCCGAATGTAAATTATACTATATACAGACTGGTATACACATTGCTGAAATAGCTCTGAGAGCATGAAGCACTCCCAATGAAAAATTCCCTCTATATGATCCCAAATCTCATGACAGGAAAACAGACACGTCATTTTCTTCTTTACAGATATGAAAGAGGAAGTGAGAAGGCAAAGCTGAGAGACAGATGCTGCCCAATGGGCAACAGTGGCATTTGGTTGTTTTGGTCTTTGTACCAGTGACTCCCACACCCACAGGCCATATCCAGTTCCCGCTGGACTACACGGTTTTCCTGGCGGTCAGCACTCGGACAATGGACCCCACCCCTCCGGCAGCAAGGGCCTAGAAACAAAGCAAAAGGTACATGTTGGTGGAATCATAAAGAATAAATTCTCATACCAAGTAAAACATTTTTCTTAAGGGTTATATGTGCAGCTATTGATTTTGAATTCACTACTTTTCATAAATATTTCTTAAGCACTTATCGTGCACTAAGCACTGTTCTTGTCCCTGGGCCACAGTGAGAAACAAAACCTTCAGTCTCTGACTGCACGCGCTTCCATGCTGGTGAGATACTGATTCACCTTCTAGTAGGTTGTTTTCAGATAACAGTGTGTTCTTAAAGATCTACAGCATGGTGTTCTTGCCTAAAACAGGAGCGCCAGTACAAATTTGGGACACAGGTTCGGTCTAGTGCTTATTCCCAGCATCGTCAGGAAGAGTTTCAAACTGGAATAAACCAACCTAAGTTCCATTTAGTCAGTCAGGATTTGTCAGACTTTTCTTTCTCCCAAGCTAAGAATCATGGACTAGCTAAGAACTTTGGAACTTTGACATTACCTTAGTCAAATGAAAGTCATAATGAAGCATTAGAAATTTGAAGTTTTAGTTTGACCAGGCGGTGGCGCAGTGGATAGAGTGTTGGACCGGGACATGGAGGGCCCAGGTTTGAGACCCCGAGCTCGCCAGCTTGAGCGCGGGCTCATCTGGCTTGAGCAAGGCTCAAGAGCTTGAGCCCAAGGTCGCTGGCTCCAGCAAGGAGTCACTCGGTCTGCTGTAGCCCCCGGTCAAGGAACATATGAGAAAACAATCAATGAACAACTAAGGTGCCGCAATGAAGAATTGATGCTTCTCATTTCTCTCCCTTCCTGTCTGTCCCTCTGTCTGACTCTGTCTCTCACAAAAAAAAAGAAATTTGAAGTTTTAATTGAAATTAGAAAATTGAAGTTGACCTGTGTTCAAAAACACTTATCAGAATACCTTTGTGTATTAGGTACTGTGCCTGACACTGGGGATACAAAAATGAATAAATACAGCATCTTCTGGTCTACTGGGAAGAGACAGAGATAGAAACAGATGGTAATATATAATATAATCTGATGTATGAAGTGACAGAGCTGTGCTTTGGGTACCAGGAAAGCACGGGGGATGATGGCACACACCTAGCCTGCGTGGATGGAGAAACATGGGATGATCAGGTAAGGCTTCCTGGAGAAAACGATACATTAAAGGGGTAAGTAGGTGACAGACTGACATAGAGGAGTAAGGAGGCACTCAGGTAGAAAGCAAATCACCAGCAAAATACAGAAGCATGAAACATGCTGTGTTCAGGGAAAAGGGAGGTCCTGCTGCAGCTTAAGGGGAAGAATGACATGGAAGATGAGGCTGGACTCGGGAACCTGGACTTTATTCTTCAGGTGACTGACAAGGGGGAAATGGGTTCCAGAGAGCGTTCCGGTGACGGGGTGGAGAATGGGTCTGAGGGAGGCAAACCCCGCAGCTGGAAGGCCAGTTTGGGAAGCCACAGCGACCGGCTGGGAGAGATGCTGCAAACCTCCGCGTCAAAGATGTATCTGGGCGATGACTTGAGAAGTATTTAGGAGACAATACTGGCAAAACACTGGTGACTGATGACAGGAAGACAGGAAGACTCATTATGTGCCTCAGTTTCCCCACTTACTAACACGGAGTATTTATTGAGCTTGCCCTTCTAGTATTTTCATGAGGATTAAATGAGTTAATATTTATAAAGCATTTGGGAGAGTGCTCGGAATACAGTAAGTGCTTCAAGCAGTGTTGGCCATGATCCTGAGGTTACTTAGGTTTTAAAGTTGACTCTTCACCTGTAAATGGAGGATGATAAAGATGTCTATGCACCTTGTCGAGTTGTTGTACAGATTAAATGGAACATAATAATAGTTCACTGCCTGGCAAACAGAAAGTGTCCATGAATAGTATGGCCATATAAGTTACTCTCCAACTTGATAAACAGAGCGAAAGGAAACTATTCATAATATGTTGAAATAACAAGTATAGACTGGGGTCTCTTGAGAAAACTGGGAGTAATGGTTACCCTGTCCATAAATGTTAGCACTTTTTTTTTTTTTTTTTTTAACAGAGACAGAGAGAGGGATAGATAGGGACAGACAGACAGGAACAGAGAGAGATGAGAAGCATTAATCATCAGTTTTTTGTTGTGACACCTTAGTTCATTGATCGCTTTCTCACATGTGCCTTGACTGCGGGCCTTCAGCAGACCGAGCCACCTCTTGCTCGAGCCAGCGACCTTGGGTCCAAGCTGGTGAGTTTTTTGCTCAAACCAGATGAGCCCGTGCTCAAGCTGGCGACCTCGGGGTCTCGAGCCTGGGTCCTCCGCATCCCAGTCCGATACTCTAACCTTTGCACTACTGCCTGGTCAGGCTGTTAGCACTTTTTATAAGCTATTCTTTTTTTTTTTAATTTTTTAATTTTATTCACTTTAGAGAGGAGACACAGAGTGAGAGAAAGAGAGAGAGAGAGAGAGAGAGAAAGGGGAGAGGAGCTGGAAGCATCAACTCCCATATGTGCCTTGACCAGACCAGTGCAGGGTTTTGAACTGGCAACCTCAGTGTTCCCAGGTCGATGCTTTATCCACTGCGCCACCACAGGTCAGGCTATAAGCTATTCTTATTTTACGAGTGTGTATTTTCAAAACACACACACACACTAGCTTCTGTAAAACTGAGTTTTGGGAATTATAAGATGTTAGGGAATATACCCCTTTATCTGTGGTTGGTTCTATTTAAATATTACTTATTCATATTTACACCAACATAAGAGTTGGGTATTAAACATTACCACTTTTTCCTTAAAGTTAAAACTTCTTCTATCCATTTTTCTTTGCTGGACAGTATACTAGAATCTACTTACATTGCAAAATAAAACAGTAAAAAAATATTTAAGAATTCTTAATCTACCCCGATATATTTTGAATTGTGGTAAAATATTTAACACAAAATGTGCCACTTTAACCACACTTAAATGTACAATTCAGTGGCACTAACTGCACTCACAATATTGTACAGACATCACCAGTATCTATTTTCAACACTTTTTTTTTTTATCAGAAATCCTGTTCCCTTTCAGCCTTCACTGTTCATTCTCCCTTCTTCCCAGCCCCTGGTAACTGCTAACCTATTTTCTGTCTCTATGACTTCGCCTATTCTAGGTATTTCATATAAGTGGGATCACACAGGATTTGTCTTTTTGTGTTTGGCTTATTTCACGTTGTACGTTCTGTTCATTCATTCATGTTATAGCATGTAGCCGAACTTCTCTTTTTTGGATAGAAAAATTTCTACTTCATTCCATTTTATGTTTGTCCCATGTTTTGTTTATCTGCTCATCTGTCGCCAATGAGCCAATAAACAAAACAACTTGGGCTGTTTTCACCTTTGGCCATTGTTAAAGAATTCTTGACTTTTATTATTTATTTACTTTTCAAAGATTTGATTTAATTCAAGATTATGTTTACTAAACAATCATTAATAAGTATTGCAAATCAGATAGACTCTCTTAAGACAAAGGCTAGTAAGCACAACTCTAGTTTCATTGTCATGCATTTGTCTGCCATAATGGAGAAATCAAAATTAGGCCAGACGGCTGTCACTGCCATTCTCTGCTGTAAAGGAACCGGGTCACCGAGCTTCCTAATCGAGAGCTTACCTTCTCGTGCCATTGCAGTAACACGGCACTGCTGTTGTCAGAGGGGCTCTCGAAGCCTTTATAAATGTACTTCATTAGGAGATCCACTCCGTTCTTATCCAGGGATTGAACTGCCTTTTCAATATCGTTAGCTTTAAAAGAGATGAGCACCTTCAAGACAATGCTGCCTGCCCGGTCCTGAGGGTAAATAAATAACAGAACATTTAGACACATGTGAGGGGGTTAGAGCTCAGCAAAGACCATGCTGAGAAGGTGACATCTGAGTAAAGACCTGAAGGATACGAAAGGGGAAATGTAGGGACCGTGAGTATGCGTTCAAGGGAGAGCACGAAGACCTCAGGCGGCTGAAACGCGGCGAGAGACGGTGGAAGACAGGCTATCTTGGCTCTGTAGGTCACTGTGGGGACTCTGGCTTTCACTCATGATGTTGGGAGGTTTTGATAAGAACAGCGACATAAACTGTCTTACATCTGAACAGGGTCACTGGCTGCCATGTTGAGGATCGGCTGGAGCGGGGTGGGTGGGCCCAGGGACAGGGCTGATGCAGGGAGACCAGGTAGGGAGCTACTGCAGTAATAGAGGTTGGTTTTGTAGCGTGGAAGCCACGGAGGTGGGCAAAAGTGGACAGATTTTTGACATATTTGAAAGTACAGTTGAAAGAATTTGCTTAGAGATAGAAGTGATGCCTTCTAATTTATTAAATCCAGATTAAGAAAAATCTGCTTTGAACCACCCTTCAGAAATAAGTTATTAATAAAAGTTATTTTAAGTTTTATGTTTATAGGCAAGAGACTACAGATGTAAAATACAAGGGTGGGTTACTAACAATGGTAATACAATAATTAGTAAATAGTAAAAGAATAAACTTTATTTCTCATACTCACAACTGTAAACCCATTTTTGCCCACCCCTGTATCTTACATCTGTATCTCTTGACTACATTTATAATAATCTTTTTTTCTGATAAAGAACTGTTTTAACAGCAAAGTTATTTTTTTTACCCATCAAGCCAAGCAAAGGGAACATGAAATTTACCCTTTCAATAATTCATTTCTCCTTCTTTTCAAGACAAAGTAACACTTTTGGCACAAACACTGGTCAGGATTTTACAGAATGTTTCTACCACCCAGTGTTACCTTCAAAGACTAGGCAATTACCAATTTAGAAAAATATCCTTGCCTCTAGAGCTATAATCTCCTACCCTCAAACTGTGATTAAAAAACCTCTCACACAAACACAGAAGGTGGTAAAAAGTGGAAATTTTAATGATGTTCCTCACAGGTTTGAAAAGCCAAAGAATTTCCCCTCTTATACAAAATTATGTTGCCTACATAATTATTATGCACTTCCCTAGATATTACTACTATTCAACTAGCGAGATTCTTGGGACTCCTAGGGTGTATGAATAGGTATGGACGGTGGGGTCAATGCTCTAGCTTCTTTTTAAACAGTAAATAGCCAAGTAAATAGGTTCTTAAGAATTACTGAGACTGCTGTAGGGAATGTAAGTCCCAGCACCCTTTTGCAGGGCACTACAGGGAGGCCACAGGTTCCAAAAGCCTTAAAAAAGGTTTTAAAAAATCTAGTGATTCACTTCAAGGAATTAATTCAAAGGAAATTAAGAATTTACCAAAAATTGTTCACTTCAGTACTGTTTATAACAAGAAAAAAAGGTCAATAATCTAAACGCATGACAAAAGGCGATTAGTTTTATATAAACTGCAGCTTACCTATATGAAGCCATTAAAAGGTGTTACAGAAATAAACTTTTGCCAAGGAAAGCTGTTCGTGTACGTTGCTATACAATTAAAAGAGCAGGTTATTAAAAAAACACTCAAAAACTGTGTAAGGATATAGGAACAGCAAAAAGTAATAATAATAATTTTAAGGTGGTGGGATTATGATTACTTTTTTTTACTTCCCACTCCCCCATCTCTGAGTTTTCTATAATAAATAGTTAATATTTGTATAACTTTACAAAACCTTTAAAAAGAAAGCAAGTATGTTTATTTTGTAAGTTTTATTCTTCAGGTCTTTCCTCAAATTCATCCTGTGGCCTCTTCTAAAAACACACAGGAAGGATAGCTGTCATTTGAACTGTGTACCACGCAGCATCCTCTAACTCAATGTTAGAGTGTTATTTTTCACATGTAAATTTTTAACCAATCAGACAACTTTATAAGCTCTTCTATGTCAAAGATAGCAAACAGACTACTTCTAGACTGTGTGACACTGCAGAGAATTCTGGTAAGCGCGATAAGATCTGAGCAGGGATCACTTATCTGTGACTCACCTTAACCACCTGATTCTTGGTGTTGAGAGGGGGGTTTTTCAGGGCTGCCTGCAGGGCAGCCATCATGTTTCCTGTGATGGAGGTTAAGGGGATAGCAGCAGAGGGCAGCCCTCAGGAAGGCAGTGCAACTACCAGGAACCACTGGCTCTTAAGACCTGACTTCATGCACAGAGAGAGAAATCACTATGGTCACTATGTCCAGTCTTGGAAAATTCAACATGCTGGTTTCAAGTATGTCAATGAAAGATAAAATATGGGAAACAAAAAAAGAACAGATTTTTTTTTTTTTTTATAAATAAAGCAAAGACCATTTCCTCCTTGATTCTAATTATCAAATGAACACCTTGCTAACCTTTCATTTTCTAGCAAGACACATATGTAAACATTATTTAGTGATATTTATAAAACTAAAATATATTATCAGAATTCTTGGGACCCAAAGTGAAACAGCCTATCCTTAACCAAAACATGTCTTTTTTTTGTGATTCTAACTGGAAAAATAAAACTCGAACTTTTACTAGAATTATATTCTATACTAATTGAAATTGGTAGAAAATGCTGGTAGATTTATTACTCTACCAATCTGAATAATACACATTAGCAACCCCTCAACATTGATGAAAAGAGGGATTCTAGAACAATTCAATGACCCTTAGGTCATTGCTTAACTTTCTGTTTTGGATATTTTCTCTCACATTTCATTAAGGTCATTCAAACTTTCTTAGACCATACATATTAAATTTAGTCTCGCTCGGAAAGCACCAGTTCATTAGCATGTCTGAGACACAGAAGGCCAATCAGACTGTCAGAATGTACAGTCATTTCCCTAAAAGGAAAACCACACAGAGCTCACTTGTTCCTCCATCTGTAGTGCCTGACCAGAATTTGTCTCTCCTGGTTGTAACAAGAGAAGAGACAGTATCTTTATAAGAAGATTCACCGTATGGATACAGCAGAACCATTTAAGTGTCATCTCATAGCATCTAAAATAAGTTAGTTTCACAGACATCATTCATCCATCACAAAGAATGTTTTTAGACAGAATAACGTCCACCACATATTCTGAAGAAACCTATGATTGGTGGTGAGAGGTCACTGACTCTAGAGAAGCAGGCCTTTTGTAGACTGGCTCATTTTTAAGATCCCAAATACTCAAGTATTTAAATAATGCAAAATAACAACAGCTGATTGTGGAAGTTGTGGAAACCAGAGAAACACCTGTCTGTTGATAAATGTTTAAGGCTGTATTTTAGGTGCTTTTAAGACCAGATACAGTTCCTACCAAGTATTGTCACTTATCTATTTCTCCATTATAATAGGACATTGATGAGGAAAGTCTACAAAGTCTTCCTTATGACCTTATGAATACACCCAAGAATAATTAGAAATGAGTGGACTCAGTGATTGAGAATCTCTAAAACTACAGCTTTGGTTATTGCAAAATTTACATTTTTTCTAAATAAAGATATGATGCAAATACTCGATATGAATATTCAAATATGCAAAAATAAAACCCAGGAACTGACAACCACATTTTAACAAAATGGGAACAATTTCAGCATTATAAAAATGGTCCTGCTTTGTACAAATGGCTCATCTTCTATTTTAGTCATTGAGTTTACTTTACATATTTCAAGGCATTCTCTACATGCATTCCCTGTCTTCTTTCTACCGTCTTTTGCTCAGCAGGTAAAGTCTCCAAGCTTCCATCTCGGAGTTTCGGTTGTTTTGTACTCAGGCCCCTTTCCCAATTAACAAATTCTGTGCAACCTGTATTTTACCAACAATCGTAAAAAAAAAAAGAAAAGAAACCCAGGCTGAAAGGACAGAAGGCTTCATTCTGCAAACCGCCCCATCTCTCCCAGCAAGGAACAAACGATCCTAACGCTACCCAAACAAAACCACAACAAAAACAAAACCACTAAAGAAAGATGCCCATGCTTCGCCGTCAGGGGTTGATGTGACCCCAGTAAACAGCTTTCCGGGAGGAAAACTTCAGCGCCCTACACCAGTTCCGATCGGCTCAGGTGCCTTCACAGCGCCGCGAGGGCGCGGCCGGCGGGGCCGGTGTACGGGAGAAAGACCCGGGCGCCACCTGAGCGATCCCGGCACGGAAGGTGCGCCGGCAGGGCTGGTTTCCGAGGGCGCGCGTATGGGTCTTGGGGACCTCCGCCCTCGCGGGATGGGGACCCCACGGGGACAGGTTCAGGTCCCGGGACGGCGCCGGCGGGGTGGGGTCGGGGGCTGGGGAAATGCAAGGATATTGCCGCAGGCAGGAGTCCACCTCGCCCTCGTCGGGCCCGGCCTGCCCGTCGCCCCCGTCTTCCTCGTCCACGAACTTGTTCTCGTCGTACTCATCCACGTCCACCTTCCGGAACCGGGCCGATGACACCGTGTTCTTCGACATCCCCGATCCGGAGCGGCGGCAAAGGCCTCCTCTTCGTGCTGCCTCTACCTAAGAGAGCCCAGCCCAGTTGGAACCCGCAGCCCGGAGCCTTCACTTCCCTCTTCCGCTCTGGGGCGTCGCCGGCAGCCCGGGATCGGGCGGTTCCGGGCCTGCGCGCTGGCCGCGCTTCTTCCTCCTCAGGTTCTCCGCTTGCTCAAGCCTCCCACGCCGCCCCTGCTCTCCCCGGGGAGCGCGCGCCACGGAGGGAGAGCGCGCTGGACGCAGCGCGCAGGCGCAGGCTCTCCGCAGGGAAGGGGCGGGGCGGGACGAAGGAGGCGGGGGCGGGGCACGAGGGAGGGCACCAAGCAGTGCCGCGGCCAGAGGTAAGAGGCCATTGGTAGTCCGACCGAGTCACGTGACCCTAAGGGTTTCTATAGAAACGCTTCTCTGCGGTCCAGCCTAGGGGGTCTGAGGTTGGCTGCCATGGACCCGGGGGGCGAGTGGCTTTGCTTTTTGCTGCCGCCACTGCATTCAGCGACCTGTCATTCGGGTCCTGCGTAAGGTCCGGCTGGGCCGGACTTGCCTGTGAGGTGGGATGGACTGGTTGTCGGACCAAGTCCGCTGCAGTTGGCAGGAGAATGGGGCGGAGTGATGCACGCCAGGGCGCCCAGCATCGTTCTACTTGTCAGAGACATTGCTTCGGACCGTGCGCTGCCCGTGGCTGCATGCCTGCGCCTGGAGCCCCTTTCCCGCGGTTGGAACTCCGCTGCACAGCCACCAGGAGGTCCCCAAGGACAGAGTCGAGAGGTCATATCTGTCAGTGCTGTGTGACAGCCCCGCACCGGCACCTGCAGAGCCTGAATTAGGTATATCCATTGGGAGGGAGGGGGAGGGGTATGGCCAGGGGATGGGGTTGTCTGGCAAAGCTGGGTGCACCCAATTTTTTGGGATAGGGTCAGTCATTGACATTTTAAAATAAGTGGTTATTTGAAGCAAGAATGCCAGAAAAACTACAGTAAGGGTAGGGGTAAGTTGCGTTCTCCGGTGCGGAGGGAAAAGAAAATGTGTAAGAATTAGTAGAAACCAGACCTTTAAGATTTATATGTGATTTCAGATTTATATGATCCCTCTAGGACAGTTTTTTATTTTGACATCTCCATTTCTGAGAGCAGAGCTCTTACTAAGGAGGGAGAGGTAGTAAAACGGAGGGAATGGTAATCATACTGTGTGTATAACATTGAAGTGTAAGTATTTTCAGAATAAAATTAACTTGGATTCTTGGTTGGACACTCAGATGGCTTTATGTTTACCTGACATCCAGTCAGGTCGGGTTTAATGCCGCCTCTAGCTGAAGACCTGCTGTTGTCCTGTTCAGTACCCCAATTCTGGGTTTCTGTGCTGTATTTCAGAGCCCTTGGCTTAGAATCAGTACATTCTGTCTGAGTCTTGGTTTTTCCACTCAATCTATTTGATTGAGGCATACCACTTACAATGCTGAAGCTCAGGTTCCTCACTGACAAAGTGGTGTTAATAATGTGTACTTAACAAGGTTGTTCAAGGGTTAAATACAAGAAAGTGTTTTGAAGCTCTAAAATTCTACATAAATGTGAAATGCGTGTTACCTGTACATTGATTTTGGCACTAGCCATGTACATTACTTCATGACATATTGTGTTCTCTGTTTTCCCCTGGAAGAGATGAAAAGATTCTGGAGGGCAGAGGGGCAGAGGCTATCTTTCTTTTGTATCTTTCTTTCCGTCTGGGAGGTATGCAATACATTTAGGTATTCCATGTTGAATGAATAAAATGAGAAAGGCATGCCAGTTTGAGAATCACACTGAGAATAATGAACCAGCAAAAAAGGGAAAAAAATCAAACTCAAGTATTTGTTGGACACATACACATACATATGTGTATGTACACACACACAGGCACACACACACACACACACACACACAGAAACAGAGATACAGAGAGAGAGAGAGAGAGCCCTCAGGAATGTATCATTTTCTCTTGGGAGGAAGAAGCAATGTGGCATTTTTCTTTTCCCAATTAAAGTACCCTTCTAAAAGATCCATTGTTTAGGTGAAGTGACTGTCTTTAAATTAACATTCACGTTATGAAGGAACACCCTGGCACAGACACCTCCAAGGACTGTCTTAAGACAGCAAAGGAAAAATTTCTACCTGTTGGTAGTCTTTATTTTAAAAAGTCTTCTACCAAAGTATCAGATCATTACTATGGTAAATGGCATTATATAACTCAGATAATGATTGTTTTTTAATATTCCTTTGTCAGTTTCCATTTTTTGCTAACTTTAATAAGAACTAAACAATATGCTTGTATAAATACTACAGATTATTTTACTTTCTGTTCTTCTCAATTAAGGTTTTTTTTGAAGGAAAATTGAACATTAGAAGCACCACTGAGAGCAAATGGGAACAAGAATTGAAGAGATAATACGTCCCCTCTCTTACATTTTTATTCTTTTGTATTAGGTCCTACTTAGGAATTTTTTTATTATCTTATTTCAGAACTGGGGAAGAATTCTGGAGTAGAAGTCAACTTAAGGGAATAGTGAAGGGAATTTTAAAAAATTGAGTTGCTGCCTGACCTGTGGTGGCGCAGTGGATAAAGTGTCGACCGGGGAATACTGAGGTCGCCAGTTCAAAACCCTGCACTGGTCCGGTCAAGGCACATATGGGAGTTGATGCTTCCAGCTCCTCCCCCCTTTCTCTCTTTCTCTCTCTCTCACTCTGTGTCTCCTCTCTAAAATGAATAAAATAAAAATAAAATTAAAAAAATTGAGTTGCTTAAGGGTATAATTGTTTTTGATTGCTCAGAAGTTTGCTCTGAATGTTGAATGTGTTAAATACAATTAATTCTTAGCCACACAATGCATATTACATTTGAGATGTAATAATACCAAAAAGTATGCTTCTCTAATGCAGCCTTTTTTATTGTCTCACAATAAGTACCTCATACATAGTAGATACTCAACATTTCTATTTAATGAATTAATAACTGACAAAATAATTTTGGAATCATATGTAGAGACTGAGTATTTTTAATGAACAAGTTAATTACCTCTCTAAAGCTTCAGGGGAATCTCTGTGTGTATGTGAAGAAAACTTTCCTTAATTATCTTTTAATTAGAAAATACACATTATTTCTTTTTCTTGCAAATTACAAATTTCTAATGTTAATAATTATGGTACTGCATTCATTTTAGGTAATATTTTCCCTATTTTAATTAAAAAAATGCTAACTCTTGAAATAAAGAATCCGTAGGTTTTAAGATACTTTATTTATTGTGAAAATAACCTAGTTTGGTTCAATACTAAAGTAAGATTGAATCTGAATTTTCTTGAGGTTAATGCTGTGTATAACTTCTTATTTTCTGTGATGATGCAAATAGTAAAGGATCTTTTTAGTTAGAAAGGGTTTTGATAAAACAATCCTAATAGGTTTTTCCTTTCATATATTTTACTTTTAATTTTTATTTTTTTATTTTAATCAATTTAAAATTATTTTTTTAATTTAATTAATTGTGTTTACATAGATTCTAGGGTCACCCCAAATGCATCCCCCCTCCCCCATATTCCCCTCCACATCTCCCTTGTCCCCCTCCCTACTGTACCCTCCCCCCTTCCCTTCAGGTTTATCCCATCCTATCATCCCCTTTCCCTCTGTCCTCTTTTCCTCTGGTCCCTTTGATCCCGCCTCTGTCTCAATTCCATTCCTCAGTTCTCAGAGTTCCTTGGAATTCTCAAATGAGTGAGGTCATATGATATTTTTCTTTCTCTGTCTGGCTTATTTCACTCAACATAATAGTTTCCAGGTCCCTCCATATTGTTGCAAAAGGTAATACCAATGACATACTTCAAAGATATAGAACACATATTCCAAAAATTTATATGAAACAAAAAAAGAACACAAATAGCCTCAGCAATCTTGAAAAGGAAGAATAAAGTGGGAGGTATCACACTTCCTGATATACTAAAAGACCATTGTATTCAAAACAGCCTGGTACTGGCATAAGAACAGGCATATAGATCAATGGAACAGAACAGAGAACCCAGAAATAAACCCACAGCTTTATGGACAATTGATATTTGACAAAGGAGGTAAGAGCATATAGTGGGTAAAGACAGTCTTTTTAACAAATGGTATTGGGAAAACTGGACATCTACCTGCAAAAAAATGAAACTAGACCACCAACTTACACCATGCACAAAAATAAACTCAAAATGGATAAAAGACTTAAATGTAAGTCGTGAAACCATCCTTTCATATATTTTAAATCAAGTACTCTACCTACAATGTGCTTCTTTTCCTCAGACTTGCCACTAAATACTGAACAAAACAAGACCTTCAATCCCACAGCATGGCAGGATTGTTATTGGGAATGGCAGTGAACTCAGTGTCAATCAAATATGTCAAACATATTTTATAAATATAAATAAATACATTTCAGTTCTGATAAGGATGATTTAATTTCACTGTTCTCTAGCAACAGAATTACTGAAATAAAAACAGATATTTTAGTATGTTACCCACAGATTGTATCATGGTTTAATGTTTGCACTTAATATCCAAATTCTGTGTTGAAAGCACTAACCTTCAAAACTTCAAGTTTTTTCTTTGTGATTAATTTTAGCTTTACATAGTTTTATGACTACATATTATGGTGAGGTCTTTATTTCTTTATATGTTAATATTTCAAAGACTAAAAATTTTTTCAATCTATATATAGTCTTGTCTCAGGAAGAAATTTAAGTGCTAAACAAAAGAATAAGCCTTGTGTGTTAAACATATTTGTGAATGGGACTGTATTTCTATAATATTTTAATCTGCTTATGATAATAAAAAGGAAAGCTATGGATTTGAAAATTTATTTATTTGATATTCTTTCCCATTACTGGAATCAGTTATTAATGCTAACAGTTTTAAGATTACATTTTTTATTGATTTATTTTAGAAAGACAGAGGGAGGAAGGGAGTGGAGAAAGAGAAGCATTCATTTGTTGTTCCACTTAGTTGTGCATTCACAGGTTGCTTCCTCTATGTGTCCTGTCCAGGGATCAAACCTGCAACCTTAGTGTTTTGGGGCAATGCTCTAACTGGTTAAGCTAACTTGCTAGGACCAGCTTAGATTTCTTGTCACGGTATATAAGCATAATATTGAAGGTAATGATAATTTACATCTTCTCCACAATATTTATATCATCTATTTTTCTTGTTGCATTAGCTAGAATCTCAAAACAGTGTTAAAGAATTAGGTGAGCCTGACCAGGTGGTGGCGCAGTGGATAGAGTGTTGGACTGGGAAGCGGAAGACCCAGGTTCGAGACCCCGAGCTCACCAGCTTGAGCGCGGGCCCATCTGGCTCAAGCAAAAAGCTCGTCACCTGGGACCCAAGGTCGCTGGCTCCAGCAAGGGGTGGCTCGGTCTGCTGAAGGCCCGCGGTCAAGGCACATGTGAGAAAGCAATCAATGAACAACTATGGTGTTGCGACGGCAACGAAAAACTGATGATTGATGCTTCTCACCTCTCTCTGCTCCTGTCTGTCCCTATCTATCCCTCTCTCTGATTCTCTCCCTGTCCCTGTAAAAAAAAAAAGAACGATGGCAGGCTTCTCTTTTTTGTTTCTATTCTAATGGAAATGTCTTGGCATTTCACCAGTTTATATTTTCTATTGCTTTATGATTTGTAGGCATGACGGCTGAAATTATCAAATGCTTTTAGGGAGGTTCTAATGATAAAAAAAACATGTAGTTTTTGATCTTTTAATTTATGAATGTAATGAATTATATTTACATATTTTTTTTCTGCACAGAACCATTCTCACATTTCTAGAATAACTTTTTATTGATTACTATTTTAATTGCTTACTAGATTTGATTATTGCATATTTTGTTTATATGAGTTCAGAATCTTTAAGTGGAAGTCAGATCGATTCATAATTTTATTTCTTTGTGCTGTCTAATTTGGTTTTGATATTAGGGTTGGTCTAGGTTTGTAAGATGAATTGAAAAGATTTCCACTACTTTTCCCTATGCTCTGCAATAGTTTGAATAATAGAAAGTTGCCATGCTATTTTTTCTTTTAAAGTTATAGAATATGCTTATAAAATTATACAAGCTTGCTAATATTTTCAGAGGTAGACCTTTGATCATGTTTGTCTTCTATGGTAATCTACTTGTTGGTTTTCTTTCTCTTTTTGAGTCAGTTTTTTAGAGTTTACATTTCCCTAGTAAATTATACATTCATTTAGATTACCAATTTATTGGCAAGAAGTAGCAAAACAATTTTTTCTTACAATTTTAGTTTTTTCCATGACCATGGACATATGACTTTTCTCATTGGTTTTATTAACTATTTAAGCAAAATATTGAAATCAATATTTTTTTCTTCTCCTAATCTGATTGTCACAATTTCTAGAAACATACTTAACTTCTTATAGAAAACAGTCATCTCAGACTTATAGTTTTGATAGTATTTGAAAGATCTTACAATTCCTATTCTTTTCTACAATCTGTCATCCTGTTATATTTTATTAATAATAGCAACCATGTGATGAGTGTTTATTGTTTGTTAGACACTTGGTTAATGAGCTACCATACTTACATTATTTAATCCTTGGAGTAGCTCTAGGGCCTAGAAATTAGTGTTTCCATTTTATGGATGAGGAAATTAAGGCTCAGAGAGATTAGGTAACTCAGCCAATGATAATCAACTAGCGAGTAGCTGACTGGTACGGGAATTGGCACTGTCAGAATCTGAAGCTTCTGCTTTTAATCAGTCCGTGAACTACTGCTCTGATAAAGGCCATCTTAGAGCAGATAGAGCAAAAAGGAACCTGAAAAATGATCTCGCTCATGTCTCTTGTTTTTCCGAGGCAGAAATAGACACTACTTGCCCAGGGCCTGCATCTTTCTGCTCTCTTAAAAGTCTCTTGTCAATGGCTTGACCAGATTGGCCTGGACTCATGACCTGTTGTCCAACACTCCTCTTTCTAGCCCCAGTCTTACCTAGTCAGTACAAAAATTTAACTGCCCAAACACTTCTCTTGTTTATAGTTCTGGGACATCACTTCCTTTGTTATATGCCATTGGTACCCAGGTTCCCATTTGAAATACAAATTCATTCTAAATATCAGACTGTATTTCTAACTGAATCCTTTGTAGCCTGATTGATATTGTGGTCTTATTGCCAGTTTGGAGATAGATTTCATGGCAACTAGTTAGTTCTACTTTTGAGGAGCCCCCAAGGTGGGCAGCCCCACCCACTGCTGTGGGGCATCACCAGCCAATCTGGCAGGTGGCTGGAGAACTGGCTCCCAGGCCTCCCAGACCTGCTGACCCCACTGGCCCAGTCGCTCACCTGGATCTACTCTTACAGTGATCAGAGATGCTGAATTTGTGATGGTAGGGTCTTTTTTTCTTTTCTTTATTTAACTCTACATCCCAATTTGTAGACATGATTTCATGACTCAATAAACTTCAGATGTACCTCTTTAAGTAATAAGTACTATATACCCCCAAATGCAATTATATTCCAATAATTCTATAAAAATTTTAGGTTCACAGTAGAAATTTCTTAAAATTATTTTTATTCATTTCAATCACAACTTTTTGCTTTTCTTTTAAAAGGGAAGTGAAGAGGCCAATGTGCATTAATTAAACCCCAGCAGAGTGGTTTAATGTACCTGCTCAGAGGGTTAGTCAGAGCACTCCCTCGAAGTGCTTGTTTTGAACAAGGTTTTAAGAGAAGGTATAGATATACACTGGTGAAAAAGAAGCGGTCGGGAGAAAGGGAAGTAAAACAGATAAATTGTGCTCTGGGGAGCTGTATCAGAAGAAGGGGACCGGGTCCTAGCAACAACCAACAGTACATCCATTGTGGGATGGTTCGGCGGCCTCTTGGCTGGAATGGAGAAGAGATGTTCGGGAGAGTGATTGGCAAGGTTTTGAGATGTAAATTCACAACCTTGCTACCATAGTTTGCCTGGATCTCATGCTAGATCCTACAAGGAAGCTAAAGAATGGGAGAGACAGTGCTTGACCTAGAGGATCTTACAATCTTGCCTAGGAGGCGGGGCCACAGGAAGGGAGAGGAGGAGCCTAGAAAGCCTACGGGCATTATGTGGTGTGCGATGGAAACAGTCTTTGAAGGGTCTCCTGTTTCATCCTACCTCTATACTCTGCTCAGGGACCAGAGGGCCGAGCCGGGCAAGAGCAGACCGAGCAGGTGGCTGGCTACGTTTCAAAAATCAATTTTTGTAATTATAGCTAATCAATTAGCAAAGGAGCTTTTCCCCTCCACATGAAACTATTTTGAACCACTTTAGGAAAAGAGAAAAAAAAGGCTGCCTAAAATCTTCTGTCTACAATGAACAACTAATGGAAAATCACTGGTTTGCTTTTGTAAACAGCACTTCATGCCAGTAACTTCAGGCTGTTTTCAAATTTTACAGTAAATTTTTATCCTAAAACCAATTTAGGAAGCTATTTAGTCCATAGGCTAGGTTGTTTTTAAGTGGAAAGATGATATGGGTAGACCAAAATAATGACCTTTGCTTTTTCACACCAAAATGTTACCAATGGCTCTGTTTTGATAGTGTCACTTTCAAAATAAAGGAAGGATATTTAGTTGCTTATGGAAACATTTTGGATTATGTTTAAAATAGTGTAGCTTTATAATATACTGCTCACAAAAATTAGGGGATATTTCAAAATGACTATGAAGCGATAAAATATCCCCCAATTTTTGTGAGCAGCGTAGTTAAGATGGTAAATGAGTCAGGTGTTGCCTTAAGTGTATCAGTTCATCTCCATCCTGGCTCATACCTAAGAGAAACTTTCCAGGTTTTTGTAGGTTATCTTATAAGTCCTCTGGTAGCTGTTTGGTCTTATGTAGTAGGAATGTAGATTTTATTTTTTTCCCTTTCCTTTTCTTCTTGTTTTCATCTGCCTTGTTGCTATTTAGAGACTGTTCTGTGATTTCCACGGTCTCCACTGGCATTGCAGGGGGAGACCATCGGAGGTCCTTGGTTTCCTGCAATGACATTTGAGGCATATTTAAGTGCCTTACAACATTCCTGGGTTTATAGGGGTTTTGACCCACATGGATTGGTGGTAGGTCCCTATAAGGCACCAGCACAAAAACGACAGGGACCTTGAGGTCTGGTGTCAGATAGGGCTGTGGCTGTCCACTTGTCACTTGAGGAGACTGTCCAGGAAAGACATTGTTGAAAGGGTAGCTCTCTAAAGCTGCCTGAGCAGTTACGTTCTGGTATTCTTTTGTCTGGGCAAGAACATCAGTGAAATAAGGTTTCACTCCTGTTATGGCGTTGATTTCATAGGCATTGTGCCTGTCAGCCAGGGCTCGCCCCATCAAAATGGGCTGGAAAACAGTGGGTCCCAAGACACCGCTCACAAAGTTGTGGAGGAGAAAATGCCAGATCCTGCCACTGATTGGGCTCAAAGTGACCTTGGGCCATAGACTAGCCAGGCTCCGGAGAGCTTCACGGTTCCACGCCGCAGCCGGAAAATCAGTGTCCGTGTGATAGAGCTGAGAGAAGTAAATGCTGAGGGTGACATCCGGATACATTACCAGGAAGTTGTACATTTTGCTGATGCAGCAGTGGTCAGCTTCGTTACATGGGGAGTTGCTGGAATACAGAATGATGTGCCTGATGCCATCGTTACTGTATACGGCCGAGTTGAAATAACCATTCATCTCGAAGAGCATCGATTCTGGGTGGGTATTATTCCCAGTGCAACCGCTGGCATGACCCTTTTGCACCAGACCCCCAGAAGAAGTTTTCAGTTCATAAAATGTGAGGTGTTTTGTTTGAGGAGATGTTGGCCCATAAGGGAATCCAAAAATCTGATGAAATTCTGTGTAGGAAACTCTTGCTTCTTCACCTGTCCGAATATGGTAAGGACAGTTAGAGCAATCCAGAGAGAAACTTAGCCAATAATAGGGCTTTACTATTGTTCCACGATCTGCTCGGTACTCCTCATATAATGGCTCCATTGCTGGTTCTCTTGTCTTCTAGCTGCACTCCTAAACGAGGAAGAGAATAAGTGTATAAAACCAGTGCAGGAAAAACTAATGGCAGTGCATGCATTCACTGAGTCTTATGTTTTCTTTAAAGCAGGTAGCGTGATAACCATGGTAGCATCTGTGAGTCTAAAAGGTAGTGATATATATCCATAGATCAGAAAGCTCAGGATGCATCTTTATTGAGACTCCTAGAGGGTGGGAAGGAGACAAAGATTCTGAGGTGGTAAAGCAAATGGGTTAAGAGTACACGTTCTAGAAACAGACTGTCTTGTTTCAAATCAGGGCTCCGCCATTTATCAGCTTAGTGATTTTCGACAAGTTACTTAAAAACAGTTTCCTTGTGTGTAAAATGAGGCTGGGTATAGTTCCCACCTCATAAGATAATCTTGAGGATTGAATGATAGAATAAATATACAATGCTTTATTGTGTGCCCAACACACTGTAAGGACTCGATCCATACTCAGCTCTTAAGAAGCAATAGTACAAGTCCTGGGTTATCTAGATGCTTCTTGTTTATGGATGTTCAGAGAAATAGGGATTTTGTGTTTTGTTCATACTGTTCTTCGTTTTTCTCTTTTTTGAATATGATAGTGTCTAATATATCATTCAGAGGTTTTGAGTGTGCGTGTGTCTCGGATCAGTTATTTCTTCTAATCCCTGACAATAAATTGGGGGTGGTTATCCTTTTGGGAATGGGATCATGGAGTCTATTGAGCTGGTAGAGACTTCTTGTAGAAGTGCCAGGTGAGTATTCTTTGGGTTGTGGATTCATCAACATTTGAGAGTTAAATATCCACTGAGTGGGACCTGACCCCATCTCCTGCCTGACCCTGAGCGTGTTTTCTCCCAGCATCTTCTGCTCTCTCTGTCTTACTCACTGGACTGGATCTCTCTGAATATCAAAACTTGCTGAAGCCAAGCCCAAAGCTGCGCTGTCTTTTGTATATGTGCTGCCGAAGCCATCACAACCGTGCTCTTTTGAATTCTGTGCCCTGGTTGTGGTTTGCCATCGGGTGGCACACCTGATACCCACGTTACTACTCAAATTACAGTTTCAACTCACCCATAGCGAATTTACAGACTGATTTGGCTAAATGTTATGGAAGCAGCACCAAGAGACCCTTTGCTGCCTTTTTGTTCGGTGTGTGTGTGTGTGTGTGTGGGGGGGTAGAGTTAACTATGTATAATGGTCCCAGAATTAGCATTTTGGGAAGCAGAGGTCTTTGCGTCTGTCAAGATAAAGGCAGTGTGGAAACTCCCGATTGCTTTTCCAAGCACCCCTTTCTTTACACTCTTCCTGTCCTGTGGCCACTAGAGCCAGAAATGGTGCATTGCTAGGTGGTCGTTTAGGAGGTCCCAGGGACGAGCGCCCTTCATGCGTAATGGAGGAAGCTCTGGAGTTTCATTCTTGCTGATGGCTTTTCAGTGTCAACCAAATGTGCCTCCCTATTGGCAATGCCTTCACTTTTCCAGAGTTTGTGTTTTTTTGGTGGGGGTTGGGGGTTGTTCTTTGATCTCCCTCATCTGATGGGGAAGCAGGAAAGAACTCCTGCCCCCTTTAAAACCCTGGCAGAACTTGTGGCTCATATCATCGATTAGGCACCGCTCACAGACGATGCTGTATGGTTAGCTTTTGGGATCTGTCCCTTCATTCTCCCCTAACCTGGCTGCGAAGCATTCTGGTTAGCCCAGGGCCCACCTCGGGAGCCTGGATTGGTCACAGGCCTGGTTGGCTAATTAGTTTCCCCAGCGTCCTGTGTCCCTACCCCCGCGTCCCTTTCCTTCTGCTTCGTGCTTGGGAAATGCCGGCAGTGAGAAGTGGGATTCTGTGTAACCCAGTTCTGTCCTGGCTGGCGAGCGGCCACTCCTCCTGGCTGCAGCTGTGGGAAGACGGCTTTCCTTTCTTCCACATATATGGGGAAAGCGTGTTCCTTCTACCCAGCAAGGAATCAGTGAGTACTGAGTGCACTGGGGTAATTAGAGAGCGGAGCTAGCCCTGCCCGATCTGTGCACAATCTGTTAGCAGCTAAAAACAAATGTTAGCAGTTATAATTACCATCATTTGGTCTCCAGGCTTGGATCACACTCCAGGTGTTCTAAGAGATGGTTCATTTTCTTCTTCTTCCCTCTTTAAGTTCCCTGCCCTGTTTCAAGTAGCTCCCGGCGGCAATTGGACTGGAAAGATTCACCTCCTGTATCGGTTCAGGACTCTTTGAAGGCTTGGGTCTGTTCGTTTGTCTGAACTTGGCTGTCCCAAGTTAGAAAGACCTTGCTGAGGTGTGGCTGCTTCTAAGAACACTGTTGAACTGGTGCCATGGTAACGTTTGCAAAGTAGCTACTGCTAGGATACGGCTCTGACACTTCTTCCTTTATTTGCATTTCAAACCACCTGTTCCCAAGATGAAAATATAAATCAACGTTTATTGCAGTCTGGATAAAAGTGGAACATCTGAATGTTTAAGTGAACGTGTTGGGTTTTATCCCCCTCTCTGGCTGTAAGACTCAAGTTCTGAGGCCGTGCTTCGCAGCACCTTTGTCCTGATCTCGGAGAGGCTGCAGGCTTGGTGTGTGGACAGGATCTGTTGGATCTGTGCCTGGGGAGGACCCAGGGCCTCTCCTTGGCAGGCTTGCCCTTCAGTGAGAGGGCGGACCTGCAAGAGGTAGCCAACTTGACGTCCTCAGAGGGAGGCACTCCCTACTATTAGGCCCCTGACCCCCGAAGGGGGAGCTTTTCATTCTGCCCAAACCTGGGTTGTTATGTGCCTGCAGTTTTCTGCCTCTCACGGGTTCCCTGGGAGACCCTTGCTGTTGATGTATTCGTGGTGCACTCCAGTGTAATTCACGGTCGTGGCCCTTTCTCTGTGGCTGAAGGAGGAGCCACCCGTCCTCCAGTCCTTGTCCCCCTCACCCCCCCACCCTCTCCTAGGACACTAGGCATGTGGGCAGTCACGACTCACTCTTGGATGCTCCCGCTTTTCTCTCCCTCAGGCCCCTGAAGGAGTGAGTGATGATTACTGTTGTGCATTCCCCTTAGTTACCGCGGAAAGGTCTCATGTATATAAGCTGCTCTAAAAATTGCCCATCAGGGACGATGGAAGCAGCTTCCTGTGGCCTTCCTGCGGCAGCGTCTCTGACTCTTGTTTCTCCGAGTCAGACTACTCCCCGTCCCCACAGGGCAGCAGTCCTTTCTCCTCTAGAGAGAAGCTCCTTCTAGCCCAGCTAGTTTATGCTGGTCTCTGTGCCCTTTCAGGCGTCCGCTGTATTTGTTTACTCCTCAGCCAGGTATGTTTTTTATTACGTTTTCTCTCAGGCTTTCTTTGGTACATGCTCACTCTATTGCATGCCTAACATTGGCCATTGATCACATCTCTTCTTTTTTTTTAATTTTAATTTAATTTTATTATTATTAATTTTAATGGGGTGACACCAATAAATCAGGGTACATATGTACAATGAAAACATCTCCAGGTTGTCTTATCATTCAATTGTGTTGCATACCCGTCACCCAAAGTCAAATTGTTCTCTGTCACCTTCTATCTGGTTTTCCCTGTGCCCCTCCCCTCCTCCCTATCCCACCCTTCCCTCCCTCCCCTCAGATCACATCTCTTCTTTCCTCCATCTTGCCTTCAATTTCATAGCATCTCCTAACTCAATAAACTTGTAATTATAAAACCAAAAGTTGATCCTTGAAGTTGACCCTTTTATTTAACCTTAATGAGTGATATTCCATTTAAAACTATTACCTTAAAAATGTGCCTCCATCCATGAGTGTATCTACCAATTGCATTTTAGGGGTAGGCAATTCCAAGCAGCCACCATTAAAAAATATAGCTCTATTGAGCTATAATTCACAAATAAAAATTGTATATCCTTAGGGTGTACAACTTGATATTTTGATATATTTACACATTGTGAAATGATCACAGCAATCAATCTAACTAATGTATCATCCATTACCTCATAGAGCTATCTTCCTAGGGTATGTGTGTGTGTACACTCAAGATCTTACCTCAGAGCAAATTCCAAGTGTACTGTATAGTATTGTTAATGCTCTTCACTAGATGTGCAGAACTTAGTCATCTTGCATAACTGAAACTTTTATAATCAATATCACTCCACTTTCCCCTCTCCTCACCACTGGCAACTGCCATTGTACTACTCTGCGCTTCTGTGAGTTTGAGGATTTTAAATTCCACATATGACAAGATCATGCAGTATTTGTCCATTACTGGTTTCTTCACTTAGTATAATGTCTTTCAGGTTCATCTATGTTGTAGCACTGGCAAAATTTCCTTTTTTAAGGCTGAGTAATATTCCATTTATGTATATACCACATTTTCTTTATCCATTCACCTGTCAGTGTCATTTTGGTTGTTTCTATATCTTGACTGTTGTAAATAATGGTTCATGCAATGAATATGGGAGTACAGGTATCTCTTTAAGATCCTAATTACAATTCTTTTGGGTAAGTACCTGGAACTGGGCTTGCTGGATCATATGATAGTTCTATTTTAAAACTTTTGAGGAACCTCCATATTCTTTTCCATAATTGCTGCACCAATTACATTCCCACCAACAATATACAAAGGTTCCATTTTCCATATCCTCAACAGCACTTGTTATCTTTTGTCTTTTTGATAATGGCCATCCTTGCAGAAGCAAGGTGATAGCTCATTGTGGTTTTAATTTGCATCCCTCATGATTAGTGATGTTTGGGTATGTTTTTATGTATCTGTATGTCTAATTAAGTTTTTGGCCCTTTTTAAATCAGATTTTTTATTTTTTTGCTATTGAGTTATATGAGTTCCTTATATATTTTGGGTATTAACCCTTATAAGATATCATGTTTACAAATATTTCCTGTCATTTTGTAGGTTTCCTTTTCACTCTGTTGAGTTTCTTTTGCTGTGCAGGTGCTTTTTAGTTTGAGATAGTCCCGCTTGTCCTTTTGTTTTCGACGCCCGAGCTTTTGGTGTCATGTCCAAAAAATCATCACCAAGACCAACGTCAAGAAGCTTCTCCCCTATGTTTTCTTCTAGTATATTTATGGTTTCAGCTTTTACGTTTAAGTCTTTAATCCATTCTGAGTTGATTTTTGCGTATCATATAAGATAAGCATCAATTTTCATTCTTTTGTATGAGCTACAATTTTCTAAGCCACCATTTTTTACATGTTAGTTGTAGTAAAACTCTTGAAGGAAGGTCCACTTTGCAAAGCTTGGGGTGTATAGAAGGACTTTTAAAACAATTTAGTCACAAGGAAACAAAGGACCTTGGTCCTGATCTCTGCTCACAGTTCTTACTGCTTAGTTGACATTTACAGGAAGGGAGAAGCTTTGAGGAGATATCTCGCTTCCCAAACAGACTCCATTCTCTGCCTTCCTTTGTAAACCTGCCATGCTTCTTCAAGCAGGTGCATCCTGATGTATTTTACCTATATGCAGTTATAATGAAGATTTACAAAGGTCAAACTCTTCTACACCTTTATGTTTTTAAAATACCTTTTCTCAATTTAATATATCAAAAACTGTTTCTAATCTGTGTCCCCACATCCAATTTGGCATGTATCCATGATGGCTTGTGTAAGGGCTGTATATAAGATGCCTTTCTCTTTGGGTGGCAGGAGGTAACATAATTTACATTTTATTGCTAAAGGTTTTTACTTTTATTTGCATGTACTGGGGCCAATTAATTATATAGTTTATTGTTTCCATTGCAGTCTGGTTGACATTGAGTAATAGTGCCCACATTCACGTAGCAGTAGCAAACCACCTAAACCAAACTGATGAAAAAGGCAACCGCGAAATAAAGAAGTGCAGGTGATTCAGTAGATTTCATGGAGCTCACTATGGAATGAGGTGGGAGAGGTGGGATAAGGTGAGGGTAAGGGTTGAGAGGAAAGGGAGACAAAAAAGCAGAGGACGGATCTTCTAGCTTAGGGGTCATAAGCCAAATGGCCACCAGGTGGCAGTGCAGGCTCACAGCGAGGAAACTTTCTGGTGGATGGCCTTTAGTTTGCTAAAACCAGACTTTTAGATGTTCTCTGTTCTCTTCTTGCATTTTCCTATGGAAACAAAACAGCTGTTTAAACTCAAAAGGTAATTCCTAAAACTTGAGCTGAGGAAAAGTGCAGGGTGTAGGCATCATCTTTACTCCCAGAGGTATAGATGCTCTAAAAAAGGTTTCAAACAATCTGTAGGGAAGGAACAATTTAGTTCCCAAACCATAATACACTAGTAATTTTGTAAAATTCAGTGAAAATGATTTAATAATAATAATAATAATGAACAAAACAGACATAGAAAACAGGAGCCCATCTAAAAATAATTAGTTTAACATATATAAACAAATGTGTGTAAAATTTTATGATTACGTTTCAACAAACATAAAACCGTTATCTATGTTGTGAAGCACATTGTTTCGCTCAGCGGACTTTTTTCCACAGTAAGATTTTCTTAAGGAAGGGAGCAGTGTGTTGTTCTATGTTATGGCCCAAGCTCCTTAATTTCTGAACTACTCTAGAATCTTCTATACAAGATTTAAACTCTAACTCACATTTTCTGATATACATCATTCAGGGTCAGCTCCAATTTCTATATGTCATTTTAGATACTCTCAATTTCTGTGCTTATCTTGCTCGCTCTGGTAGTGGTTTATGGGTGGGCGCCGTTTCACGGACTCAGCTTTGGGTGACATTGCTTTTTGTACCTCTGCAATCCTACTTACACCACTGTTAGAAAGTGATACTACTTAACTAAGTTCACTAAATTTTTTAAAAAGATTTTGTGTATTTATTTTTAGAGAGGAGAGGGAATAAGGGGAGACGTGGAGAGAGAAGTGGGGATGAGGAGCAGGAAGCATCAATTCCCGTAAGTGACTTGACTGAGTAAGCCCAGGGTTTTGAACCAGTGACCTTAGCATTCCAGGTCAATGCTTTATCCACTGTACCACCACAAGTCAGGTCCTAAGTTCACTAAATTTTAAGTTAATTCCTCTAGCTAGCTTATAATACAATTGATGAAGAATTTAAATGAAAATATCATTTGTTTAACTAATTAATATTTACTAAATGCCTATTCTGTGCCAAAAGTTTTACATACCTTCCATCCCCAAGAAGTGGGTGTTAATATAATTTGCGTTGCACAAAGAAAAGAACTGAGACTCAGAATGGTTAGCTAATATAAGATAACATAGCTAAGCTGTAACTGGTAGAATTGGGATCTAAACCCAGAGCACTCTAAAACATTTTCTTTGTGCCATAATTCCTCCATCACATCCTACTTTTTGAGCAAATAGAAAATAATTTCAAATTTATGACCTAGCCTTAAGATAAGTGGGAGAAAAAGAATATTTCTAAAGTAGGATAATGATAAAATCAAGGAGAAGGAAATGCAGGAAAAGTGTGTCATGATAAGATAGATGATAAGTATGAAGAAAAACTAGATGAAAGATATTTGTGGCGAGGGGAAAGAATTTAAGAAAAAAATCACCTTTATGCCCTGGTGGGTTGGCTCCACGGTAGCGCATCGGCCTGGCGTGTGGAAGTCCCAGATTCGATTCCCTGCCAGGGCACACAGGAGAAGCGCCCACCTGCTTCTCCACTCTTCCTCCTCTCCTTTCTCACTATCTCTCTCTTCCCTTCCCACAGTCAAGGCTCCATTGGAGCAAAGTTGGCCCAGGCACTGAGGATGGCTCCCTGGCCTCCGCCTCAGGTGCTAGAATGGCTCTGTTTGCAGTGGAGCCACAGCCCAGATAGGCAGAGCATCACCCCCTGGTGGGCATGCTGGGTGGATCCCAGTCAGGTGCATGCAGGAGTCTGTCTGCTACCCCCTGCTTCTCACTTTGGAAAAAAAAAATCTTTATTGAGGTGTAATTTAATACATATAATAAAATGCACCCTTTTTAAGTGTGCAGGTTTTTGAGTTTTGGCAAGTGTGTATACTCATGTTCCCACCATTTCAATAAAAATAGAGAACATTTCCATCAACTCTCAGCCTCCCCTATGTCACTTCCTTCTGCATGGTCACCATCTCACATGGCTATAGAGGGAAGTAACTCTTTTTGCCATTACTGTAGTTTCTGTGTGTTTTTTTCACAGTGCCACATAGATGGAATCCTAAAGAATGCACTTTGGCACTTTTTGTTTATTTCTCAGCATAATGTTTTTGAGAGTCATCTATGTCATTGTGTCTATTAGTCATGTGTTCCTTTTTAATTTTGAGTAATACGTACTCCATTGTATAGATACGCTATAATTTGTCTATTTGTGAACTTTTGTATTGTTTCCAATGCTGTTGTGAACATCCATGTCCAAGTCTTTGTGTTAGCATGTGTTTCTGTTTCCCTGGGACATATACTTAAGGCTGGACTTGCTAGGTTGTATAGTAAATGCATCTCACCTTATAGGAGCTTTTCAAATAGTTCGGAACAGGCCTCCTTAAGATGTCAATTATTCAAACTGGAGGCATTTGAGACCCTGTGGGCTCACAAGAACCTTTTACATTTTTCTTAAAGAATTTAAATTAGGGGTCTTGCCCATAATGAGAATTATTACCAGAGATAACTTTTTATGACCTATCTATAGGGCAGGGTAAACACCTAATTACTGAACATCTGCTCCTCTTATCGCCCTGCAGTGACCTTCCTCCCTCCGAATCCCCGAGGTGCCTGACCTCATCCTTAGTTCCCAGTCACACATACCTCATTTTTCCTGTCTGCCTCTGAATTTCTTATAGACGTGGATCTCTGCTTCTCCCATGTGTGTGGGGTTCCCATACATGTCTATTTAATTATAGTTGGTTGTTTTCTCTTGTTAATCTCTCTCACGTAGATTTAATGATTAGACCAACTGAAGGAAGGGTAGAGGAAAATTTGTTTCTTTCTAACACAGCCAAATTTTTCCAAAAGTTATTTGTTATTTTATGTTTCCATTAGCAGCGTATGGGAAAGTATTCAGTTGCTCACATCCTTGCCACCACTTGGTATTGTCAGTGAAAGGAAGCATTTTACGTATCAATTTAGAAAAACCAATTTCTTTTAAGCTTGTCAGGTGACAGGGAAGGGCTGAATGGTGGATAGGATTCTGTAGTTGTGTGTTTCTTCATTTGCCTAGTTGATCCCCTGTCAGTTTTCAAGGTCACTATACTTACCGACACATTTGATCTTTAGATTATCACAGCTTTCAGCATCCCTTGTCTCAGTCTCTCTCTCTCTCTCTTTTATTTTTACAGAGACGGAAAGAGAGTCAGAGAGAGAGATAAATAGGGACAGACAGACAGGAATGGAGAGAGATGAGAAGCATCAATCATTAGTTTTTTGTTGCGACACCTTAGTTGTTCATTGATTGCTTTCTCATATCTGCCTTGACCATGGGGCTACAGCAGACCGAGTAAACCCTTGCTCAAGCCAGCAACCTTGAGTCCAAGCTGGCCAGGTTTGCTCAAGCCAGATGAGCCCGTGCTCAAGCTGGCAACCTCAGGGTCTCGAACCTGGGTCTTCTGCATCCCAGTCTGACGCTCTATCCAGTGTGCCACTGCCTAGTCAGGCTGTCCCAGTCTCTTTCAAAAGAAGTCCCTAATAGTGCTGGAGTTACTGCCGAGCTGAGTTCAGTTCAATTAAGACAGAACATGTGGGCGTGGAGAGAACATATTGTGGTCTTAGACTCAGTAGAAGATATGGTGAGATCTGAAAATCCTCCAAGTAGAGAATAGCCATTATCTCTTGAAATATCTGTCCTCCATTCTCTCTTTTGGAGCATCAATTAGGTATATGCTAAACCTTTTTTTTTTATCCTATGACTTGTAATATGACGCTTTAATTTCTTTTTTATTATTATTATTTTTGTGTGTGACAGAGACAGAGAGAGACAGAGAGGGACAGATAGAGACAGATAGGAAGGGAGAGAGATAAGAAGCATCAATTCCTCGTTGTGGTTCCTTAGTTGTTCATTGATTGATTTCTCATATGTGCCTTGATTGGGGGGCTACAGCAGACAGAGTGACCACTTGCTCAAGCCAGCGAACCTGGGTTCAAACTGGTGAGCTGTGCTCAAATCAGATGAGCCCGCGCTCAAGCCAGCGACCTCAGGGCTTTGAACTTGGGTCCTCCGTGTCTCAGTCCAACACTCTATCCACTGCGCCACCACCTGGTCAGGCTGTAATATGACTCTTAATCTGTTTTGTAGTTCCTATCATTTGTCCTTCAGGTCCGTATTCCAGGTATTGTCTCTGGGTTAATCATCTTGTTCTTAGCTCTCCTCTAGAGGTCTGTTAATCTGCTCCTCTAGAGGTCTGTTAATCTGCTCTTTAACCCACTACTGACTTGGGGTGATGAACATACAATACGGAGTACAGAGGTGTGTTGTAGAATTGTTTACCTAAAACTTGTATAATTCTGTTAACCAGTGTCACCCTGATCAATTCAATAAAAAGGAAAAAAAATTGAGTTACTTATATCAATGAATATAATTATCCTTTTTAGAACTTTTGTTTTTTGCCTGTATTTTCATATTTTTTATTTCTTAAAAACAATATTTCATATGCTATATAGCCTGTAACACATAATTCTATTATCTAAAGTTCTTGGAGGTTTCACTTTGCTTTTAGTTATTTCTTCCTCCTCTTGCTTATGGTGGATTGTTCCTTTGGGTGTTGTAACATTTTGTTTTCAAAGTCATGCTTGGTGGGGACCCTGTGTGGCCAGCACTGAAGGTACGTCTCTCTAGAGCAGAGGTCCTCAATCTTTCTTGCACATTAGCATTACTTAGTGAACTTTTAAAAATTAGGACGGCGGTGGATAAAACGTTGACCTGGGAACACTGAGGTCACCAGTTCAAAACCCTGCACTGGTCTGGTCAAGGCACATATGGGAGTTGGTGCTTCCAGCTCCTCCCCCCTTTCTCTCTCTCTCTCTCTCTCTCTCTCTCTCACTCTGTATCTCCTCTCAAAAATGAATAAAATAAAAAAAAGAAAATTAAAGCTTTGCTTTAAAAAATTAGGACGGCAGACTGCACCGCAGATCAGTTAACTCAAATATTCCAGGAGCGAGACTGAGGCATCAGCATCAGTGTTTTGTTTTGTTGTTTTTTTTTACAGGGACAGAGAGAGATTCAGAGAGAGGGACAGACAGGGACAGACAGACAGGAACGGAGAGAGGTGAGAAGCATCAATCATTAGTTTTTCGTTGCCATTGCGACACCTTAGTTGTTCATTGATTGCTTTCTCACATGTGCCTTGACCGCGGGCCTTCAGCAGACTGAGCAACCCCTGGCTGGAGCCAGCGACCTTGGGTCCAAGCTGGCGAGCCCCTGCTCAAGCCAGATGGGCCCGCACTCAAGCTGGCGAGCTCGGGGTCTCGAACCTGGGTCTTCCGCATCCCAGTCCAATGCTCTATCCACTGCGCCACCGCCTGGTCAGGTAGCATCAGTGTTTTTAAGGTACCGCAGTCAAGGCTGAAAACCTCTGCTCTAGAGAAAATATGCCTTTCCATTCTACAGGAACGGCGAGGTTGTTTCCAGCCCTGGGTCACCTGAATATGAGTTTCTCGGCTCTGGGTTCCTGAGCTACATAGGTAGTATAATTATTTTAACAGTAAAAAAACATTTTTAGTAGAGAATATCAACAAAGCCAATTTGATTCTTTTTGTTTGTTTTTTGTTTCTTCTTCCAGCTTTGTGGAGGAATAACTGACAAATATAATTGTATTTAAAGTATAAAATGTCATGGTTTTATATACATACGCATTATGGAAAGATTACGAAGATCAAGTTGTTTAACATTAATCGCCTTGCATAGTTAACTCTTTTTTATTTATTTGTTTTTTGTGGTGAGAATGCCTAAGTTCTACTCTCAGCAACTCTCATATATATAACAAATATACAATACCATATTATTAACCATAGTCACCACGCTGTACATTAGGTCCTTAGAGCTTATAGAGTGAATTTGGAAGTGTTCCTTTCTCTTTGATTAGGGAATGTAAACCTTATGTTTGGGGAGGCATTTTTGCGCCCCCCACCCACCCACCCAACCAAGCAATTATGCTTAGCTAGACAGCTTCTTTGCTTCTTTGTCATCTCTTTTTACTGAGAGACTAGGCCTTTGAAGACTTATGAGGACAGGGAGGGACATGTCCCATTTCACATTGAGCAAACCCAAGGGTTCTTCATCTATTTCCACATAGCTATAGAAGCCTAAGCTCCCTGCTCCCGGTATCAACACATACTCTCTCAGCAACCTAAATCAGGGGTGCTCAATACGTCGATCGCGATCTACTGGTCGATCGCAAAGGAGGTGTGGGTAGATCGCATGACATTAAAAAGACATTTGTCTTTTGATTGGCATACAGGGTAGCCAATCTGACGTCTGAACTTTTGACACCCTACGCATATGCATTAAACTGCGCTAACTTGTTCAGTTACATTGCTGCGTAGTTAGCCTTCAATTTATTTAAACTAAATACAACAAAGGGTATAAAAATGAGTGCTGTAGCTGGTCCGAGTAAGAAGCCTAAAACCTACCACTTTCATACAGAATGGGAGGAGATTTTTTTCACTATGTCATATTCTAAGTGTGTTTGCCTCATCTGTCTGTGTGCCATTGCTATTCCAAAGAAGGGAAATGTGGAGCGGCTTTTTCGGACTGTTCATAAAAACTATGACATTGACTTTCCTCCGAAAAGAGAGCTGAGAAGGAGAAAGGTGAAAGAAGAATACACAATATTAAATAGTAATAATAGTAACTTAAATAATGATAATATAGAAGAAATAAATTTATGTTTTGCATTTTTATTGTAGGTAGATCATTTTGACTTGGTCATCTTATAAGTAGCTCGCAAGCTGAAAACGTGTGGGCACCCCTGGCCTAAATCTTCGTGCCCCCGTAACGTCCCTATGTTTGTCTTCTTCCCTGGTTTTAGATTTAGAATTTCCCTCACTTCCCTGTGAATTCGCTGTACATTTAGAATCTTTGTTATATTTTATCTGACAGTTCTGGTTTCTCTGTATTCTTAGATCACAGTATTGCTGAAAATAGAAGTCTTGCTGTTTCTGTGAGTCTGTAGCTTCATGGCCCTGCCCTGCCCTTGAATTCATCCTCGTGTTCCCAGTGTCTGCCTGAATCAAGTATGAGTGTGCCATTTCTTTGGATGTGGAGCATTGGGTTTGCATGGCTCCACCTGGCAGACAGACTCCTGGCACTTGCGTGCGTTTCCCTGGACTATGCCCGGTCTGTTCTTGGCTTCGTCTTTCTCTAGCTGGTCTACATTGCCAGGGCCCCAGCATACTTTGAATTCCAGCCTACCTGAATTGTGTCAATTTCTATTCTTTTTCTTCTGTTTCCAAGTCTCTGTCTTCTGAACTTAAGTTGCCAAACTTAAGTCTGGTTTCAGTTTATTTTCTGGATTCATCTTTCCACAAAGGATTCTACCCCTGATTTGAGAGTTTGTAGTGTGGTTTATAACCATGTGGGAATGGGTCCCAGCTCAGGATTCAGATTTCTAAGATGCCTAGATGGTCTTAGCAAAAAGCTTCTAACTTTCTACTTTATTTAAAACAACACTAAACTTACCAAGTACGTAAATTCAAGAGATTTCCTATTACATGTTAATAATATATGTACCTATAGTATTAATTGAGGATGAACACTGACTAATTTTGTCAGAAGGAGAAGTTTCCGTTGAGAATACCCTTTAATTTACTTTTATTTGCTGAATTCATTAGTAGCCATTTCCCTGTGTACCAAATACGACCAGCAGTGGCCGGGTTGTGGCTGGTCAAGTCCACACACTCTGAGACCTTCTAAGGAAGCTGAGTTTGGTAAAAGGCATTCAGAGAACTCTTGTCAGTACTGGGCAGAGCATTTACCCTAGTTTGGACTTTCTTGTTCCTTTTAGGAAACCCTATCGAGCCTGACCAGGCGGTGGCGCAGTGGATAGGGCGTCAGACTGGGATGCGGAAGACCCAGATTCGAGACCCTGCAGCCACGAACTTGAGAACGGGCCCATCTGGCTTGAGCAAAAGCTCACCAGCTTGAATCCAAGGTCGCTGGCTCAAGCAAGGGGTTACTCGGTCTGCTGAAGACCCGCGGTCAAGGCACATGTGAGAAAGCAATCAATGAACAACTAAGGTGTCGCAACGGCAACGAAAAACTAATGATTGATGCTTCTCATCTCTCTCCCTTCCTGTCTGTCTGTCCCTATCTATCCCTCTCTCTGACTCTGTAAAAAAAGAAAAAAGAAAACCCTACCGAGTTCATAACTAAAGCACTAATCTTACTCAAAGCAGCCCTTACCCCTGTCCCAGTGGGGTCAGCATCTGATTATGAACATGTCTCTGAAGATTAAACAAGATACCTGGTGGCGAGAGAATACTCTGGGCTAGTAATGAGCTTGCAGAAATTAGAGGTTGAATGTTTGGTCAGGGGTCCAATAGAATTTTTCGTCTATCAGTTGCATCCTTTTGGGTTCATGTTCATGTCCTTTCAATCATTTTGTCCTTATTTAGATTTCTTTTTCTACATTCTCTTCCCTTCCTGGGCAGTATCTTCAAAAGAAATAAGGAGGAGCTGCCAGGAGTTGCCTTTGAAGATTGTTGCAATGTCTGTACCTGTCAGAAAGGATCGACCAAACCCTGCTGAAAGCTATTTTACACATCAAGTCCTGAGCAGGTCTCAGCTCTTCTGCTATGATTTGATTGTTCAGAATGATCTGAAGGAAAACCATCAGAGCTAATTATGGAGCCCACAGTGATTTTAGATGCTTTTTCTTTTTCTTTCTCTACATGCAGAGAACTCAGGAATCTTATATTCTGGATGAACCCAATCTACATTTTTGTTGGGATTGGGAAAGTGGGGTTTTAGACTTTATTTTGAAGGTAAAACTCTTTAATTTACTTAGGAATACCTAAACTCTATTTGGTTTTATTTCTCCTTTCCCTTTCTTGTTCTCTTTTTTTCTTCCCTCTGTACCTCCTTCCTTTGCTTCCTCTCTCCCTTTCTTCCCTTCCTGTCTTTTCCCCTCCTTCCTTCATTCCTTTCTTCTTTACCTTCTTTCCTTTATTCCTTCCTTCCTTCCAATCTTCCTTCTTTCCTTATATCTTAGTCTCTTTGCATGTACCTAAATATTTTGGAAGATAGACATCATTGGAGGGAAGGTATTATTTCTATTACATAAATTTGGTTTAGACTAATGACCCCCTACGTCTCCTACAGGAAGGGGCACTCCCCTTGTCCTGAAGTAGCCCATCATAACTTGGAACAACTCTGACAGTTACTTAATGGTTGTTCATGAGTTCGAATACATTTTTTCTGTAACATCTATCCACTGCTCTTTGTTTCTGTTCTTGTAACCAAATAGAGCAGTATTTTTCTAATTTTAGGTTGAAATCTAAGGTTGTGAAATTAGGTTAGCTAGATATGATCAACATTAAAAGAGAGGAGAGGAAGGAGGAGGAGGAGGAAAAGAAGGAGGAGTAAAGTAGAAGGAGAGTAGAGTAGAATAGAAAATCTCAGAGTGTATCACAGATAGTAAAGTTTGCACGAAACCTTTGTCTTGATTGCATAATTGTTTAATTACTCCATGAACTACATACAGTGTGTCTGGTTTTTCTTCTCTGTGGCCATCCACCTAGTTGAGCCCATCTTATGCCAGACCATGTCTTTCTTCTTTGCTAAGCTAAACATTTCCTCCCATACTTTGCGTGTGTCATGGCCTCCCATCTCCTTGCCCTTCTCAATACACCATAGTGTAACTAGTTTGAGTGAAAAGTATGGGTCTTGAATCAAAACAGTGTCCCTAGCTGTGCACTGATGGACAAAGAAGCAAGCAGGACTAACCTTTTCACGGCACAGTGTACCTCAGTGCATTTCAGGGCAGCCCGATGCTGCCCCTTGCAGGGCTGCTGGCCTTGGAGTCCGTCTGTTCAGTTAGGTGAGCCTTAGGGTATGCTAACTAGTAACCTTGGGCATTATGTAACCTCTTTGTGCCTCAGATTTTTTCATCTGCACATAGGGTAATATACTTCATAATATTTTTGTGAGTATTAAATGATTTAATACATGGTACAGACTTGGTACAGTGCCTGGCACATAGGATGCAGTTAGTGAACAATACTTTTTTTTTTCTTTGTAGATGCTCTGCCCATCTGGGCCATTGCTCCATTGCAACTGGAGCCATTCTAGTGCCAGAGGCGGAGGCCATGGAACCATCCTCAGTGCCCGAGCCAACTGCTCCAGTGGAGCCTTGGATGTGGGAGGGGAAGAGAGAGATAGGGAAAGGAGAGGGGAAGGGTGGAGAAGCAGATGGGCGCTTCTCCTGTGTGCCTTGGCTGGGAATCAAACCCGGGACTTCCACATGCTGGGCTGATGCTCTACCACTGAGCCAGCTGGCCTGGACAAACTAATACTTTTTTAAAGCAATGGCAGCAAATTGTTGATGCACTTCACTTTTCATCAACTCAAATGTCTAGGGCTTTAGCTTTTGGTGTGTGCAGTAAATAAATAACGTGATTGTATGATCCAGTTTGCACTTGTCCTAACATAATTACCAGTTCCTTTCACTCTCAAATGTGGCCCAGATAGAACCTCATTTCTGAATATTCTAAACTATAATTTTGTAGTGTTTTGTAGTAAAAATTAGTATTTCCCCAGTTATATACCACCCTAGTCAAAATCTGCCTCTTGTTTCACTGTGGACTTGGACAATTGCTGACTTAGGTAGAAGACCTTGCTTTCTATGTAAACTTCACCTCAATTCTCCCACCATCTCTTTTCCTCATTGACAAGTAGCAGAACCAAGACCGAAAGCAGAGTCTGCCTGACCCCGAAGTTTAGGCCTTTCCCTCTGGACCCAATGACCTGGTTTTCATTGGCTTGTCGTTCTGTTCTGCGAAGACCTTTTGGATTCTGATTAAGTTATTCAGGGTATTTATTAATCCTCCAAACTTCATATTATTCACACATTTTAAAATTTTATCTGATGAATATTTATTGAACTTTCCCAGATACCAGGTCCAATTCTAGGATCCAGGAATGGAGCAGGGGACCAGCCGACAAGTTCCTTCTTCTAGGGAACTGACATACTATAATGGCTGCTTTGTGTCTTAATCCAAATAAACTGGTATTACCAGAATGGGATTTACAGAATCCCCTAGGACCCTGGTTGGCAAACTGCGGCTCATGAGCCACATGCGGCTCTTTTGCCCCTTGAGTGCGGCTCTTCCACAAAATACCACGTGCGGGCGCTACCTCAATAAGGAATGTACCTACCTATATAGTTTAAGTTTAAAATATTTGGCTCTCAAAAGAAATTTCAATCATTGTACTATTGATGTTTGGCTCTGTTGACTAATGAGTTTGCCGACCACTGCCCTAGGATGGTCTCTAGATACTTCCTTCTGGGGTTAAAACTATTTATTTGTTAAAAATTGGCATTGAGCAATCATTTAACAGATAATGAGTGTTTTTATTATCTTCTTGTCCAAAGCATAATATAAACCTATGGTCAAAGGCCTTTTTCTTGCTAACCCATACCTGTCATATTCCCTAGATTTATTAGTCTGCTGCAAAAGAAGGAAATGATGGTGTTTGGACCAACTTATCCTTCGTGGTGGCCCAGTAGCATTCTGTCAGTGACCACGTACTTTAATAGTCTGTTCTAGAATGTTGTTGTGGTCGAGTAGTTTGCAGAACTTGCATTCTGTGTCGTTTTGAAGATTGGGCCTTTCCTTCTTTTCACCAGCTTCTTCTCTTGTTTAGTCTGATTCCTCAAAGACCTCTGCAGTTGGCTCCATGATCTCATTTGCTAAGTTCTTCCCGTAGCCTAGATTAGAGTTTGGCCAGGCCAGGATACTTAAACTTCTTGAAAGGAGCTAGATCAGTGGTTCTTAACCTGGGTTCTATTGAACCCTAAGGGTTGGATGAGTCGGTCTCAGGGGTTCGGAGAAGCCTCTGCTGCGGAGGCCAGAATAAAGTAATACCGTAATTTGTTGTGAGTTCTTGCACTTTGTTGGTTTTGTTCTTTGAGCAAGGTGATGTTCATGCACGGCTCATTTTGTGCACCAGTAAAAAACCATATACCTATGTCTTGAATTTGGAAAAAAAATTGTATTTTATTTATCACTAAAGAAGGGTTCGGTGAATGCGCATATGAAACTGGTGGGTTTGGTACCTCAAAAAAGGTTAAGAGCCACTGAGCTAGATATTGTCTTAACATCTTACTCATCTTTGGTTGCAGCTCCCTTTCACGAGTATATTAATGAAACTTGGATATCATAACATTTGCTATTTATCAAGACCTTCTTCTATGCAAAGCACTTTTGTAAGCAGGCCCACATGTATCTCCCTTACATGTTGTATCCCCATGACAAAGGTATTTGTCTCCGTTTGAGAGGTGAGGAGGGCAAGGTCACACAAGCAGTTTGGCACAGAGTGGGCACTTGAACCCAGTCTGTGATGTCACGATGATTGGAGAATGGGGTATTCTCAGAACTAAAATTTGGACAGAAGTCCTTGATGAAATAGACTTCTAAAATGTCAGGCTTTCTTCTACTGTGATAAAACTAAGTTTGCGTTTGCAATTCATAACCTTGTGATGACTCATAGTTTTATTTGAAATCTTTTATCTCCATAAAGATGAAGCTATTAAGGCAGAAGTAAATGAGGTAGGACTTTGGAGAAAAGGGAGAAAGAATTTGAGGAAAACTGCTCAATTTGTTTCTAATGAAGCATCCACAATGTCGTTTGCTTTTCTACATAAAAGTGCAGTAAAGCATATGTGTGGCTCTGTGTGGATTAGGCAATGAAACACAGTTTGCTTTCTGTGGAATATATTGGTGCACCCAAGACCCAAGTGCCTTCTTTTGAATTACTTTCTTTTTTGACAGAGTCAGAAAGAAAGTCAGAGAGAGGGACAGATAAGAACAAACAGACAGGAAGGGAGAGAAATGAGAAGTATCAGTTCTTCATTGTGGCTCCTTAGTTGTTTATTGGTTACTTTCTCATAAATGCTTTGACTGGCGGGTGGGGAATACAGAAGAGCAAATGACCCCTTGCTCAAGCCAGCAACCTTGGGCTCCAGTCAGTGACCATGGGGTCATTTCTATGATCCTACACTCAAGCTGGTGAACCTGTGTTCAAACTGGCGACCTTGGGATTTCAAACCTGAGTCCTTCGCGTCCCAGTCTGACTATCCACTGAGCCACTGCCTGGTCAGGCTGAATTATTTTCTTACTCTCTGTAGATTCATATTTTTTCCTGCCATAATATGATTGGTGATTTTAATTTTCATTGGTTTATATCAAGCTTACTTCAAAAATGGATTTGAGGTAATATTATTGCCTATTGAAATATTATTTCTGTTACTAAACAGCGGTCCCTGTGAAGACAGGGACCTACATCTCTTCTTTTCACCTGCTGTGTTGTTAGTCCTGAGCTCCATCCACGACACAGCGCCACATTCACAGAATAAATTGAATGATTGGTGAGTGCCAGTCTCCATGCTCGATTAAGAGATTTTATGTATCACTTATTTTTCTTGTCATTGTTGACGAGTCGAGGAGCTACTTTGAATTTCTTTTCAAAAGAGCAAGAGTCTTTACAAAGAAGAAGTGATGTTTGAAAGGGCACGATTATTTCCTGAGACTTTTGATTTTGGAGAAATTGTGTAGTGAGAGACCTCACTGTCACCATCAGTCCCCCTTCACAAGCCCAAAATAGTACGGAAACTGCTGGCGTGGGACACGCACCATATTGACACTTCTAGTTTTTAAGTAGCAAGACCAGGAGACTTCAGTCCCAAAGGGGACAGAAAAGCCTTTATATATAGGTCCTTAGCATGTTATAGAGATGGAAGGCTAAACCCATAATCTGCTCCTGGCCCCTCCTGCTTTTAGGCTGGTAGTGGCAAGTTGCTTTTAGCAGACCCGAAGCCTGAGTCTTTGCTTTGGAGAACCTTACTTCTTTACATGTAAATTATAATTATCATCAGAAAGTACATCAATGTTTGATTTAAATATTTTTATATTTACATTTATATTTATTCGTAGTCTATATATTTAAAACCTCACTTAGGGAACTTTTTTTTTTTTTTACAGGGACAGAGAGAAAGTCAGAGAGAGGGACAGATAGGGACAGACAGACAGAAATGGAGTGAGATGAGAAGCATCAATCAGTTTTTCGTTGTGACACCTTAGTTGTTCATTGATTGCTCTCTCACATGTGCCTTGACCACTGGCCCTCAGCAGACCGAGCAACCCCTTGCTAGAGCCAGAGAGACCTTGGGTCCAAGCTGACGACCCTTTGCTCAAGCCAGATGGGCGCTGCGCTCAAGCTGGTGAGCTCGGGGTCTCGAACCTGGGTCTTCCGCATCCCAGTCCGACGCTCTATCCACTGCGCCACCGCCTGGTCAAGCTTACGGAACTTGATATAGAGCAATAGCAATTGTGAAAGGAGAGATTTTTTTTTCCGTATTTGGCTTGAGATGTGTTTATTTTTTATATTTGAATTATTTAACATTCCTTTAGTTATTCAAGAACTTAAAACATTGTTAACGACAAAGATTCTTTAGTATAAAATCTGGAAAAGAAATCAACTGTCTGGTTGTGAGTCAGCAGTGCCCTCTAGTGCTTACTACCTTGAATTACAACTGAGAAGTGTCTGCATGGGATGTGGGAGACTAAGCAATTCTACTCTATGTTCAGTGACTTACATGTCAAGACTTTAGGTCTTAATAATATGATATAATCAGAAGGGGGTTTACTTTTAGTTCAAACATGGCAAAGACTACAACATTCTTCAAGGCCTCCTTAGTGGTATAATTTTTAAAACAGACACTAACATTAAAAATAGCAGCTATAATTTCATAAAGATAATATGGCATCTTCTGTAGCAGCAGCTCTCTAGGTGTTCTGCTAAAACCTGGGATTTTAGGTTAAATTAGGTACATCTGTCATGTAAATAGGGTAAGTAGCTATAAATAAGCAAAAGTGTGATAAGAACATAATCAGATAGTAATTTTGCTACCTCCTTATTTTATTGTATGGTAATACAGTAATTTTGTGATCCTTCCTATATCTGCTACTTTAAAAAATCCACCAGTTAACAAATAGCGATGGTTTCAATCAGAAATAGAAAGTCTACCTATTCATTAGTTTTAAGTTTGTAATAGGTAAATAGGTAAATGTACGGGGTAATAGGTAAATGTATGGGGTCTTTGAAATTTCGAGGATAATTCTATTTTAAAACCTTAGCACTTGTAAGAAAATTCATTTGATTCTTATTTTACTTTGCCAATGCATATGAGTTTAGACTGTATCAGGAATCATCACCTAGGTGATTCCTATCAGCCCTTTGGTGATTCCAAGGCTCATGTTGGAGCTTCTTGAAAATAGTTCAGGAGTCCCTGGCTGGTTGGCTCAGTGGTAGAGTGTTGGCCCGGCGTGTGGATGCCCCAGGTTTGATTCTCGGTCAGGGGACCCAGGAGAGATGACCATCTGCTTCTCCACCCCTCCCTTTCCCTCTTCTCTCTTTCTCTTTCTCTCTCTCTTGCAGTCATGGCTCTTTTGGTTTGAGCACATCAGCCCCGGGCGCTGAGGATGGCTCCCTGGAGCCTCCCATTCAGGCACTAAAAATAGCTCAGTTGGGAACATAGATGGGCAGAGCATCTCCCCCAGACAGGGGTTGCCAGGTGGATTCCAGTTGGGGCATATGTGGGAATCTGTCTTTCTACCTCTTCTCCTCTCACTTGGAAAAGAAAAAAAGAAAAACAAAATAGTTTAGGAGTTGCTATTTTTTTCCTATTAGTTATATGTCATGCCAAATCAACATTATTTTCAGAACTTAGTAATTTTCTATTATATGACCCTTTCTTTTTTTTAATTTTGGAAGTAGTATTTCTATTTATGGTAAGAATTTTAAATATTATATTAATCATTCTCTATAAACTCAGCCCCTGGCAATATTTATTATTAATAGTCTGGAGTACCATCTTCAATTGTATTTGTTAATGAAAACCTTTTCTCTTTCCAATGGACCAAAGGTAGGGGTGCTCTATCTTAATTTTCCTCAGTGACACTTCCTTCCACGGAATTTACTGGCAATTAGTTTTCCAACTCTGCTAAGGTAACTGGTAATTTATTACCATAGTCACAAAATTTGCATTTTCACCTCAGTTTCTATTGTTTCTGTCTTTCTGTGGTGTTTAATTTCTTAGGAGCTTGACAACAACATGTATTTGTGCAGATTTCCTAGCATGTGCAGGTATGTGTCACCCCTACATAGAGGGGTGGTAAAAGTTAGTTAACATGTGGCCCAGCTATAATTTGAATCTCGGATTACAAATATCCTAAAGTGAACTCATCTGGTCCCATGACTTTAAGTACTAATTAAATTCTGATGATTCTTGAATTTGTATTTCCGGCCCTGACTTCTCTTCTGAGCTTCAGACTTGTATATCCAACTGTCTATTTTTTAAAAAATATAACATTTCTAATTAAATGGTACCTCAAACTGAGCATTAAAGAGGATCCTTGATGTCCCTATTTCTACCTTGTTTCTTTCAAAGTCTTTTCCATCTTAGTTGATGGCATTAGCCACTCATTTGCTCATCCAGAGATCTTGGAATAATCCTCAATTTTTCTCTTCTTCAAACTTGACTTCAAATCCATCAGTGAGTGCTAACTCTAACTAGATTTCACCTTTATTTCCCACCTGGGCTACCATAATCACTTCCCAACTGTTCTCCCTGCTTCCACTCTTTACCCCATTACCTTGTTTTATGTTTTTGTTATACTTAATATTTAATATTATTTATTTATGGGTTTGTTGCCCGTCTTGCTCCCTCTTGAATGTAAGCTCAATAAGGCGGAAACTTGTCTTGCTAGTACTAAATGCCAGGGCCTAGAACACTGCTGCCAATAGTGAGTTTCATGTTGAATGATCCATGAAGGAACGAACAAATGAATGAATGGAAAGAAGAAATCTGGTGCTCTTTCAGTAGGTGGGGATTTGGAAAGAGTACTCCTGTGCTGGTTTTTCTAAGTCTCATTTATAAAGCATTGGAAGACTTTGATTTAGTAATATGCTCTCGAGATTGATGTGAGAGCCTTATAATCTTAAATTCATCATTTGGGCCTTGCTGCATGCGTCTGGTGCTCCCTGAGATCTTTCTGAGAGATTTTGCATGGAAATCTGGAAAGAAAACCAATCACAGTGTTTTCTGGCAGAGGCCTGGCCTAATAAATGAGTGGGAAGGCCCTGCTGCTGGTGAGAGAGGCGTTCAGCATGCGCTTCGGTGGTGATAGGGAAGAGAAGACGCGGCAGTGAGTGAGAAACATCTGTATTTGCTTTGGATCACCTTTCTTCCTATAAGGTTAACTTTGAATGAAGAGGACATTGATATTGGGCTGATTAATACATTTTTAAAACTGGAAACTTAAAATGAAGGTCTAAGGTTTCTGAAATACTATTTTATTTTTTAAAATGTCAGTGATTGTATAAAGAAATGTAAAACAAAATGGTGGGAGGGGTGGGAGAGAGAGTGATTGGTCATGCTATAGCTGGTTTAATGAAAAAGTATTTTTTTTTAGATTTTTAAAATTTATTAATTTTTAGAGATACTGGAGAGAGAGAAGTGGGGGAGGAGCAGAAAGCATCAACTTCCATATGGGCCTTGACCAGGGAAGCCCAGGGTTTCCAACTGGCTGGTACAGGCAACCTCAGCATTCCAGGTCAATGCTTTATCCACTGTGCCACCACAGGTCAGGCAGGATTTTTTTCTTTCCTTTTTTTTTTTTTTTTTTTTTAAAGCAGCATGACCTGGGCTTTGATTCTAGTCTTGCCACTAGCTGGCCACATGTCCTTGGGCACGTCATGTCTGGAATCTACATTTGTTATCTCTGATGGACGTTTACGATGATCACATAAGGTGAATTTTGGGAAAGAATTCTTCTAAGACATAAGCACATCACACATGTAAAGTGTTAGCCTGATTATCATGATCTCTGCCTTCTAGTGCATGGTCTTCATTCTCTTGCTGTTTTCAACATTGAGGTTCTAGGACTCTGATGGCTATCAACACCTGAGATCTGAACTCAGAGTTTCATGAAACAAGTCAAAATAGTGTTAAAGGACTTTCTCGGGAAATTTTTGCTAGCTTGTTTAGTTGGTTATTTATGTGTATCTGGGACGAGTAACAATAAAAACGCTTTTTACATAGCACCATCAGTGAGGCTTCATCAGAAAGCTGTAAGCATCCTCTTACAGTGGGGGGGGGGGTGGGAGAAAATGAAGCCTTCCATGCCTTTAAAAGCAATTATAGGCTCAGGTTTCTGAAAAAAAAAAATAATAATGTGTGCCAGGAATGGCACCTCTGCAATGATTTGTTCTTGAATTTTTTAAACTATTTTTTTTAAAAAGCCAGACTATTGATGCATTTTAATACCATTAGTATTTCTTAAATAAAATTAGTTTAGCAGTGTTAGTAATTTTTCTTCTTCAAATACAAGGCAGGAAAATGAGCCCAAAGCAGTATGATTGCATGTGTTGGAATACGTTTCATCTCCAGATATTGGAAGGCATGTTTTTAAGTGTTCTGGAGAAAAGTCATTGTTTCAAGTCCAAGCAGATTGATTTGTTTTAGAAATACTGAAGATGCAATCTGTGAATCATATTTGGATTTTAAAGCAGGATATTAAACTTCACAGCAAAAGCGATTCCATGGTTGTTAAGGCGGAAGAGAGGTTTGCAAAGCCAGGAGACGGACACTGGAGTTCGCTTGGAGAAGTCCATGAGACAGGAATGGAAACATTGAATAAATAACTTTAAAACCATTCTTTTTTCATGATGATCTTTTATCCCTTGAAGGCAGACAGATTATTCAAATTAAAATTGTATTAAAAATCTTCTCTGTGTAAACATGTAACCCAATAAAACGAATCTTGAATCACTCACATGTATTTCTTTCCAAAGCCATAGTTTCGATTTGGATTGGCTTTCCAAATCCAAGAGACTAAATTTATTTAGAATTTTGAAAATTATATTTGCTAGGCAATGCACCTCAGTTAGTGTTTAAAATAGTGTTTAAAAACAAACCCCTGATCCTTAGTTTAAGCAAAAGATCCTGAAGGTGAGGTGCATGGGTTTTGCTGAAATGGGGACCGGAGACAGAGAGGAGGGGGATAAGAGGGACGTGTTAGTTCCATGAGTCTGTGCTTTTGCATTTGCTGTTACTCTCCGGGGAATCCCTCTCCCATCCTAGCTCATCTGGTAAATTCATACTAAATCAACATCCATTTCAAGCATCTTGTTCTTGGTGACACCTTTACTAACATCTCTAGGTGGATAGTTGCCTACTCCTTTTCTACTGTTGCCTTGTGTGAACCTCTGTTACTACATGTAGCACACCATAATTTACTTCCATATCTGTCATTTTTATATCTCCAGTGCTTAGCTTAGTGCCTGACACATAGTAGGCACTTAGTAAATGTTTGCTAAATGAATGAACACAATGGTGAGTGCTAGTCCCTGAGCTCTGTTTCTGCTCAAGGAGATGCGGTTCTTGGCCCCATGCTTTCCCTTGCGCAAAGTAGCAGTGGTGGGACCGATGCTACCTAGAGGATAATCAGACAAATGGTTGGTCATTCAATACATAGTCATTGGGCTTCTGGCACTGTGACAAGTGCTGTGGGGGAAACTGCAGAGAGGTAACATATACTGCATCTATATATTTTCAGGTATTTAGCAATTAGATTTAGAGGTATAACTTACCTGTATAAATCCTTTAGAGGGAAATTGAATGCTGAATTATAAGACTTGGTTCTATGTGTATCAGGAAGCCAAAAATGGTGCACAGCCATGTGCATTTAAGTTGGAAAGGGATTCATAAGGGAGACACAAGTTAATTTGGGCTCAGCAGTGTTGACCAAAGGAAGGGCTGAGAAGGTGGCGAGCCTTGGACCAGGGGAGAGTTGAATGGTTGACTGTGTGGGAATCAACTTGTGGAACAGGGTTTCCTCTGGGACTGGAGACGCTTTGTGTTTATGCACAGGCTTTGAACTCCTGGGATTATCTGTAAAATGTTGTTTGTATATCTGTATGGGCAGTTTCCCAGGGATATGGTTCAGCTTTTAAAGATGTAGATGTAGAATTTTAAAAGAATGCTAAATTTTGTAATTTTACTCACTTTAACCATTTGTTTTTTCATGAGATCTTAACAGGAGGGTGGGGGAGAATTCAGGGAGCCAGGAGGGAAGGAAATGAGAGAGGAAGAGGATTCAGGGTAATGCTTAAAGAGGCAAAATAGCAAATCAGGTAATAATATTTATTAATGATATTTCCCTGAAAATGTATAATTAACCATAAGACATCTTTAGCTGATTATCAAATAAGATCATCTAAGCAATGAAGGCCAACATTCTGAGGCTAACACTGCCTTTTTGAGAGAAATCCAATACTTAACAAAAAGTGAATAAAAACTTGTCCCATTGTTGCCCAAATAAAAATATGCTAGATTCAAAGGCAGACGATTTTATAGACATGGCTGGGTTTTAGTTTTCTTGACCATGTTGGGTTTTAGTATATTTAATCAACTAAAATTGTTTTTTAAGGGTTATTCTATTTAACCTTTTGAATATAAGGATTTATCCCTTAATGAAAAAATTTGTATTTCACCATAAAAATTGAACATAATGAACTTGACTTAGTTATTTGTCATAGATGCAGATTTTTTTAATATTGGGTGCTCACTCAATGTACACAGAAAACATTCAGACAGCCTGACCAGGTGGTGGCATAGTGGATAGAGCATCGGACTGGGATGCGGAAGACCCATGTTCAAACCCTGAGGTTGCCGGTTTGAGCACGGGCTTACCAACTTGAGTGTGGAATCATAGACATGACCCCATGGTCACTGGCTTGAGCCCAAAGGTTGCTGGCTTAAAGCCCAAGGTCGCTGGCTTGAGTTCAAGATTGCTGGCTTGAGCAAGGGGTCACTCGCTTTGCTGTAGCCCCCCGGTCAAGGCACATATGAAAAAACAATCATTAAACAACTAAGGTGCCGCAACAAAGAATTGGTGCTTCTTATCTCTCTCCCTTCCTGTCTGTCTGTCCCTCTCTCTGACTCTCTCTCTATCTCTGTCTCTGTCAAAAAAAAATAAGGAAAAAGAAAACATTTAGACCCTTTTTCTGCCTTTGCCCACTGGAGGTTTACAAACCAACACATCAGGAACAGGTATGATAAGTTTCACTTTCTCTGTACTGAGCTTGTCACTGTCCCAAACATGCTGTGAGATGAAAACCCTGTCATGTCACAGTGTGAGTTAATGAGTATGGAAAGAGGCCCAGGAAAAAATAAATCTATTTATTTGTTCTTTGGCTTGTTTCAAGAAGGGTCACAATGAAGTGTTTCATATTATTGGTTTATGGTGGCGATTTTCAACCTTTTTCATCTAATGGCACACATAATTACTAATTGATAAAATTCTGTGGCACACCAAAAAAATTTTTTTCTGATCTAACAAAAAAATAGTTGTAATTTTGATTCATTCACACTGGACAGCTGTTGTTGTGTTGTCTGTTGTCATTTTTATTTTAAATTTAACAAGCTAAGGGAAAAGAGGTCAGTGTCCCTGACTAAATATTCAGGTACAGCATGTTTTAAAAATTCTTGCGACACACCGGTTGAAAATCGCTGGTGAATGGAATTGGTAAGAGTCCAGTAATTGAAGAGCAAAGAAGTTTCTGCAAAGAAATAATGCAATGGGTGATTTTCCTGTAATTCTTTCTTTAGTAATGAACTAATTTGATAATAGTTAAAGAAAATAGTAATATTGAGAGAGGGAATAGACATATAAACCTCAAGGCTATCTCAAACATCAGTAAAAGCCATACTTTACACAGAATTCAGTTTAGTTAGAGGGGCTGAGCATTTTGATGGTGCCGGACACTTGTTGAGTTAGACTTAAAAACCTAAAGAATGAATGATTAATGTTAATTTAGTAAATTTTGAATTTTAACAACCTTAAAGTTAAGTACTAAGAAAGATATGTTCCTGGCTGGTTGGCTCAGTGGTAGAGCATCGACCCGGCATGTGGAAGTTCCGGGTTTGATTCCCAGTTTGGGAACACAGGAGAAATGCCCATTTGCTTTTCCACCCCTCCCCTTTTCTCATTTTCTCTTCCCCTCCTGCAGCCATGCCTCAATTGGCTCGAGTGAGTTGACCTGAGTGCTGAGGATGGCTCCATGGCCTCTGCCTCAGGCGCTAAAAATGGCTCCAGTTGAAATGGAGTAGTGGCCCCAGATGGGCAGAGCATCACCCCCTATTGGGCTTTCCAAGTGGACCCCACTTGAGGTGCATGTGGGAGTCTATTTCTCTGCCTCTCCTCTTCTCACTAAGAAAGATATGTTACATAAATTCTCAGATCATATATTTTCTAAGAAATAGATTTTTATTTAAACCACAAAGATTCCATAGAAAAGGCCACTTCAGTGAATGTTCAAAATGAATGATCATTTCTATGGTGGTCTAATCCCATTTTAAAATCTGGTTATATATATATGTTATATATATGTATACATACATATGTATATATGATGTGAAAATCATATACTATAATATATATTTTAATGTGCTATACTATCTATTGTAATATAGTAACATATAATACAGTTTTTGAGTTACTCATATGCACAGGGCAGATACCTACATGTGGAGATTTCAGATGATTGTATTGCGAGCTGGACAATGAAGTGTCTTCAGAACTTGCCTGTTGGTTGGGGACCAGGTTAGACTGATAAAGTGGCCATTAGACCCCTTCTGGGGCATGGGTTGGAGGCTGGAGGCTGGCCCAGGTGAAATAATGAGAGAATCCAGAAGTGCAGGGTGTGCAGTTTGTGTCCACGGGGAGGCAGAACCGTGGGCCAGATCTAGCTAAACCGTGTACATCGTCAGTTCTGGCTGGAAGGCTGATTAAAGGGCACTCAAGAACAGGGTGAATGCAGAGTCAGAGGGAATGAGAAGAGACCCCAGACTCTGTGGACAGAATTGGGTTTTCTGGGCTGCCTGGTCTCAGGCTGATGTTGGTTGGAATTAAAGGTGGATCACCTTTTATAGTTTTTTTTTTTTATAGTTATTTTGAAGGTTGTTTGGGAATTTGGAACAAAGAAGCTATTAATTATCTATTTACAATAAACAGACCAGTTGCTGGGGTTACGAGTAACTGCACAGGCATAGCCCCAGGAAGTGTGGGGTCATGGTACCATTCTGTATCCTGATGGTGTTTACATGGGTGATAAAATTTATAGAACTGTACACCAGAAAAGTCCCTTTTACTGCATGATAATTTAAAAAAATACAAAATAAAGAACAAAATGCTAGCAGAGAAATAATTTTTTTTTTTAATATACAAGAGGCAAGTGATGGATCAAAGCTCACCAAAATATACCTAGAAGGTACAAGAAAGCCGGGGTCCTAAGGTGTGTGGTTTGTGTGTGTCTCAGCCCTTTAGGTTGGTGAAAGGCACACTTCAAAGTTACTAATATGGACTGGATTTAAGAGAGAATGGGAAGAGTGAGCCTTCTTAGGTTAGAGTTATATGGTGATTCAAATTGAATCAAAAACTTTCTTCTATTCATCATTTTTCAAGCTTTAACCCTCTCTTCCTCCTTCTCTCTTTCTCTTCTTCCCTCCTTCCTTCCTTTTCCCTTTAACTTCATGCTATGTGATACAATGATGGCATCCTAGATTCCCCGGAAAGGACCTGAAATGGGGGTGGGGTGGGGCGGGGCGGGTGAGAAGCGGGTCTAGTTCTGGTCCAGTCCTGTGGGTGGACAGATGAACCAGAATAAAACAAAACTAGTAGCCCTGCTGCTCAGCAGAAAACACCTGCGATATCCAACCCAACCTGTGGGCCCCCCAAGTTCAGACAATATTAAGTGTTATTCTGGAGCTGGCATGTGGTTCCAGTTAGAATTGAACCAGGTTCCAGAAGTTGGATGTAGCTGAGAGGGCCCTTGGAGTAGCCCTTAAATTGATCTTGACCTTTGAGCATTCTTTGGGTTAGACCTCCCTGGATTATTCTGGTTCAAAATTACCTTTTCATCCCCTTAAAAGAATAAATTTGTTTCTTGGTCCTGGAAAAAATTTAAACCAATCTTCCAGAGATTTTGAAGGATTATTAAGGCAAGGCCTAGACAACATGGCCTCTTCCCTCCCCACTGTCTCTTTAACTTCACATTTCCTTGGCAACCTGGCTTCAGATTTTCTGAATGGGCGTTCCTCTGATCATTTGGACAGGAAATAGCTCTGGATGAGGGAGCAGAGGAGAGAGAAAGTTTTTTATCCTTCGGGAAGGGAAAGGTTGACTTCTATGTCCAAGAGAACTTGCTGCATGGATTCTTGGATGCCACAGTCCCCAGGGGAGCGTGCAGTGTCGGGCTGTGGCCAGTGCACAGAGTTCCGCACAGGCAGCAGTGAACTGTGCAGCTCTGTTTACAATAGCTTCCTGAGTCTGCTAATACCAGACTGAGCGAACGAAAGATTGGTTCAAGGTTCTCGACCCACATTCTCTACATTAAATATTGGTAAACCACTATTTCTTTCCCTCTTTCCTCTATGTTATTCTGGATTTTACAACTCTAGCTATGAGGTAACGTCAACTGACTTCGTTGACATTTGCCAACCATAGCCATGACCCTTGCTCAATATCATTTCAACATAAAGCATTTATCTTTTAGCAAGTGTGAAGCTATGTTGTAGTATGTTGCTGGTAATAGATTTCTTAGAGTTGAATCTTTGGGTGTAGCATTTGCAATTTGAGTTCCTACGGTCATATCCTAACTCTGATTTGCAAGTGTGGGTACTAGTGGGATTTAGGAGCTATTGTGCCTGACTTAATTGCATATTTAAATGTAAGGCTAGAGCTAACGTTAAAAAAGCAGAAGGATTTGGGAGAGATTGTTCTGTTTTGAGATCATGTGTAAAGCCAAGAAATTCCTGGAGCAGCCCGAACAGGGATTTCAGGAAAATAGGCTTGTAATATTTCCACTTCTCTCAGCTTGCAGTCTGGCTGAAAATGTAGTAAGATCAGCTCCCTCCCCCGCCAAAGGTCTTGGTTTCTGCAGCTGCTTTCAGAAAGCCTTGAAAATGAAAAGCAGAGTAGTCCACAGAATCTCAAGTATCCACGCCCCCATCACCAAAGCTTTTGGTTGATCTAAGTGACAAAGAGCTGAAGTCACGTACGTGAAGGTATGCACGACACAGTGTGTGTGCGGAGGTGGCTCTGTCCAATATGACATCATGCTGATGGTACCTGAAAGCTGGGGGGAGCCCTGGCTCCTCCGTAGGAGCTCTTCACATTGTATTTCTGCTTTCTGTTCCTTTAGATTCTTTTTGTTCCATTCACTTGAGTTAGCTGGGCCAGCTGTCTAAATCAGCAAACACCTCAAGCTTTCCAACTGGCCAGTTAGTCCAGTGCTAATATGTCACTTACTATCACTACGGAGACACTGTCTCTGCTGAAACTTTTAGAAAAACTTTGTAAATGAAATCTTGCTAATATTACCATTCTTGGTCTATATAAAAAGGAACCAGGGTTCAGAGAATTTATGTGATTTGTGCAAATCATATAAACAGAGCACTGGGTTAGAAGAACTACAGAGCAGTGTGTTTTATGTATATTATTAGCTGCCAACTTTAAGGTGATTAAACCCCCCATATATGTAATGTGTATAAGGAAGTTTAAAACAATAGGAATGATTAGACTGTATTTAAAGTATTTTTGGCAAATAAAAGCTCAATAAGCTATCAGCTGTATTTTACTAGCATGAGTTTATTTTACAAGTTCTATTTTCTAATAACAATCTACTTTCAAGTTAACCAGTAATGCTAACGGATTGTTTATGATGAACACAAACATTTGAAATCTGGATTTGTATACTCATTTGGAACCTCAATATCTGATGTATTTTAAAGTTTTGTTGATTGCCCCTCATTGAAAAAAAATTCTAATTAAGAGATAAACTCATGCAAATGGGTATAATTTTCTTAACAACTAAGCCTACTCAGAATAATCTTCAATCAGATTGACCCAGAAGCTTGAATAAATATTAATAGGAAAGTTTGATCCAATTTGAGCTACTATATATCTCGAACCTAAAAAGGCTTACTCTCCCCTTTCTCTCTTAAATCCAGTCCAATCCCAGCTACTGAACTTGCACTTGTCATGGTTCCTAGACCTCTGTGTAGCCAGATCTGTCTGTAAGTTCTCAGTGCTCACCTCATGGGACCCACTGGCCACATTTGATATCCTTGGTCCCTTTCTCCTTCATTTACCTTGTAGGTCCCTACTCCTGGGGTGGAGGGAAGGAGGTGGAGGAGAAGTAGAAGACATTCATAGTTGATGCCTCTGATAGCAAAAGTTACTATTACAAGTCACTTTATCTACCCAAGAACTCAATGGTTGGTCACAGATGCTGTGTAAACTGTCTTGTGTAAGTCAGTTTCCCATCAGTAACAGCAGAATAGCAGTGCGTATTGGCTTGGCAGGCCTGTTCTCAGGATTAAAATACCCTAAATCGCAATCATCAAATATTTTCCAAATTTGAAGAGTCATGGAAATGGGAAAAATACTTACGAAGATACCCCAGAGGGGCTGTGCTTGCTTGACCTGCCAACCATTCCTCGGGCAGTGGTAATTTCCTGGCAGGCACTGGCCCGGGAGGGGCCTTGACAGACGTTGCCCAGAGCTAGCTGAGGAAGGCCTGATTGACACGTAGTTATTATTTTATCTTTGTAAAGCTTCACTGTGAGGCCTGGCGCAGCAGGACGAGGCTGTGAGGTATTCACTTGACAGCCTGCCATTGTCAACTCTTATGGGAGGGAAACGTCAGTGCCTAGAAGGACGGCCATAGGTTGTAAGTGGTTCATTTTTAGTTCAGCTGCAATAACTCTGCTGATGATTTAATAGTGTGATTTTGGAACTCCCTGTGTGCTTGAGTAAGTGAGTGAGTGAGTGTGTGAGTGTGTGTGTGTCTGCATGCATTCATGTGAGCGATTCCTACTGACTCACTTGTGACTACCCCATTCTTCATGGGTTTCTGAGGCTTGGTATTAAGCAAATTGTTCTAGGATGACCTGTTTTTTGGACAAAGAAGGTCACATAGTAAATCATATAATAGTTTAGTTTATGTCATTACTGCGGGGGCTGGCTGGTAGCAAGGGCAGCAGAGGATGGTGGTCTGATTTGGAAATTACTCTCAATTCCTAAAGTAGAATGCACCAGTGGAAATCAAATTTTCTAGTGCTACAATAAAGAAATCTTTTTGTGGCATTCTGACCAAAGAACAGATTGGGAAGGACCCATGTTCTATAGTTCTTAGTTTTACCACTGCAAATTATGACTGATCCCAGCTTCCCAGCCTTAGAATATGTGTCCCTGCTAACCAAACCAGCTGTGGCGAGGTGATTTTCATCAATTGGCCTTGAATAGTCTGCAGTCCAGAACATCCACATGGCCTTCCTTTGCCTTTGATGATTGGATGCCAATGGGATGGATAGAGGTGTGTTTTTTTTTATATATATATATTAAAAAATTTATTGCTTTTTAAAAAAGAAATATAGAAGTATAGTACCTCATTAAACAAACAAACAAACAAACCCTTTTACTGAAACCTAATCTCACAAACTCTAGGACCAGAGGTAAATTAGCCACAGGACATGATTTTCACAAATGCAGGAATTTTGCATGCTTTCTTCACCATTGTGTTCCCAGTCCCTGGAACCGAGCCTGGTTTGTTGTAGGTGCTCAATAAATATTTGTTTAATGAATGAATCATAATGTCATAAGTGCTAAAAAAAAAAAGCCACAAGAAATATGGAGTTTGTTTCTACCACAGTGACTTTCTGTGAAAATACTACCCAAACTCTTTTCCCACCCTTTCCGTAAATATTTCTTGAATAAATGAATATCGTGGGTGGCGATTTTTCCTCTTTTGGGGCAGGCATTCATTTATTTTCCTGCTTCATTTATTACTTCATAATAATGATATTTAACTTAAGTAGTGGTACCTCGAAATACGAATTTTATTTGGTCTGTAACTGAGTTCGTAAGTCAGTCAAATCGTATATCAAACAAATTTCTCCCATTTAAAATAACTGAAATAGATTTAATCCATTCCAGCCCTGTGAAACATCCCCAAACCATCCTAAATTATGAAAAAAGACATGTTTTTAATTAAGAAACACACATGTATACTTTATCAGTGCATAACAAAATATATGAAATAAAAGAAAAAAGTGTTATTTAGTACTGTATTCTTACCTTGGAGACAGAGGTGTGCGGCTAACGGAGGTGAATGGTGGAGGAGGAGGGAAGGAAAAAGGGATGCAGGCACTAAAACTGCACTTTCTTAACACTAAATGTAAACTAAAACTGCATTTTCTTTACTTTAAACAAAACTAAAACTGCACTTTCTTTACTTGAAATGAAACCACAAAAACTTAATCACGACTTGTATCTTGGAATTTCGCTCAGATCTCGAACAAAAATACGGACCGAGTTGCAGCTCATATCTTAAAAAAAATTTGTATGTTGATCTCTTTGTATCTCAAGGTACCACTGTACTGTTTTATTGTTTGTTTTATTTTTTGTTTTTGCATCTGAGTCACATTCAATCTTGTGCCAGAGAACAATAAAATTTAGCTTTCTAATGGTCATGTGCAGGTTTTTTTTTTAAATTTATTTTATTTTTATTTTATTCATTTTAGAGAGGAGACACAGAGTGAGAAAGAGAGAGAGAAAGAGAGAAAGGGGGGAGGAGCTGGAAGCATCAACTCCCATATGTGCCTTGACCGGACCAGTGCAGGGTTTTGAACTGGCGACCTCAGTGTTCCCAGGTCGACGCTTTATCCACTGCGCCACCACAGGTCAGGCCATGTGCAGGTTTTGAAAGGGGTTTATCTTACTCTTTTTTTTTAACCTGAGGACCACTTTAGTATAAAAGATCAGATAGAAAACAGATTCCACTTACTTCTGCTTTGATAGTATACACAGAAACGTTCAATGCCACAAAATCATCAAAAATACAAGAAAATATTGCTGAACCTACAACCTGGTAGTCTCAGAAATTTTAAGAGCCCTTTTTGATTTAGATACCGAATACTTTAAAATTTAAAACTCTTTTGCACAGAGAGAACATTTTCTAACAAAAGATGAAACAATTCAATTTTAAGGAGCTAAAGAAACAATTATGCGCTCAGGATAATAGTGATGACTGAGATGGACTCTGTTCTTGTGGGTTTAACGTACTGGCGGGAGAGACGGGCCGTAAATGAATCAATCAGTAAATGTGCAAGATAGCTTCAGATTATGATAGTCATTATGGAGGAAATCAACAGGTGGTCACAAAAGCCTCTCAGGGGAGCTGATATTTGTGTCAGTTGCAAAAGAGATGGCCTATCCTTTTGAATAGACATCCTCCCATTGCGGGTAAGCCTAGAGTGGGAAGGGGAGAGGGCTTATTTCCATTAAAGGAGATCTTGTGCATATATATTTTAAATGGGTGCTAATGGGAAGCAAAATGCTGTGGAATTTAAGTTCCACTGGATACACTTAAAAGAGTGATCTAAGTTTTATTTCAAAATATTTCAAATATTTTAATGCTTAGTACATACCAGATATGATATCATTTGCAACTATTTAAACTTATAATAAGATTTTTTATATCAATCTAAAATGTATAAATGACCAATAGTGTGCCAGAATCCTTGGAGGAATACATGAGCAAAGAACTAGCAAGGAGTCCCTATAGTGCAGGGGGCCCCAAACTTTTTACACAGGGGGCCAGTTCACTGTCCCTCAGACCGTTGGAGGGCCACCACATACAGTACTCCCTACACTGACCACCAGTGAAAGAGGTACCCCTTCCAGAAGTGCGGCGGGGGCTGGATAAATGGCCTCAGGTGGCTGTAATTTGGCCCACGGGCCATAGTTTGGGGACCTTTGCTATAGTGGCTTTGAGTGTTCGCTCTGAGTTAGGCCAGTGGGGTTGGAATCCTGGATCTACTATTACTGATTGTGTATGGATGAGTCACTTCCGTGAGCTAGAGTCCCTCCGTCTATAAAACAGGGCCTTACATAGAGGAATTTTTTTTATTTTTTTTATTTTTTATTTTATTATTATTAATTTTAATGGGGTGACACCAATAAATCAGGGTACATATGTACAATGAAAACATCTCCAGGTTATCTTATCAATCAATTGTGTTGCATACCCGTCACCCAAAGTCAAATTGTCCTCTGTCACCTTCTATCTGGTTTTCCCTGTGTCCGTCCCCTCCTCTCTATACCACCCTGCCCTCCCTACCCCCACCCCGTAACCACCACTCTCTTGTCCATGTCTCATAGTCTCACTTTTATGTCCCACCTATGTATGAAATCATGCTGTTCTCAGTTTTTCTTTTTTCCTGATTTACTTATTTCACTCCGTATAATGTTATCAAGGTCCATCCATTTCGTTATAAATGATCCAATGTCATCATTTCTTATGGCTGAGTAGTATTCCATAGTATATATGTACCAAAGCTTTTTAATCCACTCGTCTTCTGACGGACACTTGGGCTGTTTCCAGATCTTCGCTATTGTGAACAATGCTGCCACGAACATGGGGCCGCATTTCTTCTTTTCGAACAGTGCTATGGTGTTCTTAGGGTATATTCTTATAAGTGGGATAGCTGGGTCAAAAGGCAATTCAATTTTTAATTTTTTGAGGAATCTCCAAACTGTTTTCCACAGTGGCTGCACCAGTCTGCATTCCCACCAGCAGTGCAGGAGGGTTCCCTTTTCTCCACATCCTCGCCAGCACTTGTTCTGAGTTGTTTTGCAGATGAGCGCCATTCTGACTGGTGTGAGGTGATATCTCATTGTGGTTTTAATTTGCATTTCTCTAATGATTAGTGATGTTGAGCATTTTTTCATATGCCTATTGGCCATCTGTATGTCCTCTTTGGAGAAATTTCTATTCATTTCTTTTGCCCATTTTTTGATTGGATTGTTTGTCTTCCTGGTGTTGAGTTTTATAAGTTCTTTATAAATTTTAGTTATTAACCCCTTATCAGATGTGCTGTCGAATATGTTCTCCCATTGTATGGTTTGTCTTTTTATTCTGTTCTTATTGTCTTTAGCTGTGCAAAAACTTTTTAGTTTGATATAGTCCCATTTGTTTATCTTGCCTTTTATTTCATTTGCCCGTGGAGATAAATCGGCAAATATACTGCTGCTACAGATGTCGGAGAGCTTGCTGCCTATGTTTTCTTCTAAGATGCTTATGGTTTCACGGCTTACGTTTAAGTCTTTTATCTATTTTGAGTTTTTTTTTGTGAATGGTGTAAGTTGATGGTCTAGTTTCATTTCTTTGCAGGTAGATGTCCAATTTTCCCAACACCATTTGTTAAAGAGGCTGTCTTTACTCCATTGTATGTTCTTTCCTCCTTTGTCAAATATCAGTTGTCCATAAAGCTGTGGGTTTATTTCTGGGTCCTCTGTTCTGTTCCATTGATCTATGTGCCTGTTCTTATGCCAGTACCAGGCTGTCTTGAGTATAATGGCCTTATGTAAACCTTGATATCTGGAAGAGTGATAGCTCCTGCTTTATTTTTTCTTTTTAAGATTGCTGAGGCTATTCGTGTTCTTTTCTGGTTCCATATAAATTTTTGGAATATGTGTTCTATATCTTTGAAGTATGTCATTGGTACTTTAATTGGTATTGCATTGAATTTATAAATTGCTTTGGGTAATATAGACATTTTAATGATGTTTATTCTTTCTAACCATGAGCACGGTATATGCTTCCACTTGTTTGTATCTTCCTTGATTTCTTTTATCAATGTTTTATAATTTTCCGAGTACAAGTCCTTTACCTCCTTGGTTAAATTTACTCCTAGGTACTTTATTTTTTTTGCTGCAATAGTGAAGGGAATTGTTTCTTTAATTTCTTTTGCTGACAGTTCATTGTTGGTATATAGAAATGCCTCTGATTTCTGAGTATTAATTTTATATCCTGCCACCTTGCTGAATTCATTTATAAGGTCCAATAGTTTTTTGACTGAGACTTTAGGGTTTTCTATATACAATATCATATCATCTGCAAATAGTGACAGTTTTACTTCTTCTTTTCCAATTTGGATGCCTTTTATTTCTTCTTCTTGTCTGATTGCTGTAGCTAGGACTTCCAGAACTATGTTGAATAAGAGTGGTGAAAGGGGGCACCCCTGCCTGGTTCCTGATCTTAAGGGGATTGCTTTAAATTTTTGTCCATTTAGTATGATGTTTGCTGTGGGTTTGTCGTAGATGGCCTTTATCATGTTAAGGAATGTTCCCTGTATTCCCACTTTACTGAGAGTTTTGAGCATGAATGGGTGCTGGATTTTATCAAATGCCTTTTCTGCATCTATTGAAATTATCATGTAATTTTTGTCCTTCCTTTTGTTTATGTGATGAATCACATTGATTGATTTGCGAATATTGAACCAGCTTTGCCTCTCCAGAATAAATCCCACTTGATCGTGGTGTATGATTTTTTTCATATATTGCTGGATTCGGTTGGCTAATATTTTGTTGAGAATTTTAGCATCTAAATTCATCAGGGATATAGGCCTATAATTTTCTTTCTTTGTGTTGTCTTTGCCTGGTTTTGGGATCAGAATTATGCTCACCTCATACAAGGAATTTGTAAGTCTTCCTTCCTCTTGAATTTTTTGAAATAGCTTGAGGAGGATAGGAGTTAGTTCTTCTTTGAATTTTTGATAGAATTCACTTGTGAAGCCATCAGGCCCAGGACTTTTCTTTTTTGGGAGTTTTTTGATAACTGTTTCGATCTCATTTGTTGTAATTGGTCTGTTTAGGTGTTCTGCTTCTTCCAGATTGATTTTTGGAAGGTTATATGATTCAAGAAATTTGTCCATTTCACCGAGATTGTCTAAAAATATGGAACGCCTCATGAATTTGCGTGTCATCCTTGTGCAGGGGCCATGCTAATCTTCTCTGTATCGTTCCAATTTTAGTATATGTGCTGCCGAAGCGAGCACTACATAGAGGAAATTTTGAAGTTTAAATGAGCTAATGCATGTAATGTGCTCAGCTCGGAATAAGGGCTCATAAACATTATCTATATTAGCAGTGTTGTAGCTTTACTCTCAACTGAAGAGAGAGAAGACCCAGCACTATCGTCTCTCCTGCAGTTGTAGAGCAAGTGCAAAGGTACAGTGTCAAATCTAGCCCTTTGTTGACCTGGTGGCATCTACAGGCAAACCACACTCTTTCTGTAATTCCTTCCTGATTGCTTCATGTGTCACAACAATCCAATGCGAGTGTCATTTTCCTTGTTTTGCTGCTGTGGAGGCTGATGTTCACAGGGTTGACTTGCATATCCAGGGTCGATCAGCTAGTAGAGTTAGGGCTTTAATTGATGGAGCTGCAACTACAAGTCAGATTTTGTCATTCTAAAGTGTACTCTAATCAGTCTGGTGTACTTCTGTCTAATATGTGCTTCTCCTCTCTACTCCGAACTCTGAGCTCAAGGACCATGTGGTGTTTCTCTTCTAAACGCTAGTGCCCCTGGCCCAGTGGTTGGTGTTCACTGTTTGACAGGCCAAGCGAAGTGTGGGTTGAGACCCTTACCAAGAAGGCTTGTATCTCTGCTTGTCTTGCAGTGACTACATGGTCTGGTATCTTCTTCTTGTACGGGAGGAGCTAGGTCTTGCTGGGGACTCAGGGATTTTGCCTTCTCTCTCTTTCTCCAGTGCACTGTATTTTATCCATTTCTAGTATGTGCTGAGATACAGTCATGAGGAGAAGACCTTCTTTCCCAGGAGGAGCTTTATTTTCGATATCCTCATGTGGCTTTATCGTTTATTTTTTTGAAGGTCAGGTTGGCTTTATGTGACACCAGGAGTTTACAGGGAAGAAATAAATGTTTGCAAAGGAAAGGGAGTTCAGACGCAAGTTCACAGGGTCGGGAGGTGGGGGTGAAGAGGATAGCTGAACAAAAATGCCATTAGAAGAGGGGATTTAGAATCACCCAAGGGAAGGCGTGAGAAAAGAAAGATGGAGGCAAAGTGTGGTAGAAGATTAGGCTTAAAAAGGAAATAGAGTCTGCCAAAGGCAAAAGGAAGGATTCATGAAGACATATAGCAGAAGGAAAACTGTGAAATGAAGTAAGGGAAAACACAGCTGATAAATCACCAGGGAGATCTAGCAAGGCCCTTAAAAATCATTAATGGAAGTTTAATGCCAAAATAGCAGACTAAAAAAAAATACTTGCAAGTGCAGATCTTGTCTGCCTGCGGCTCATAAAAAACACCACGGAAGAGCCGACTTTCTTGCCCTGGTGCTACATGTGTGCCCTGAAATGAAATCTTGCGTATCACCCTGGACTTCCACCTCCAACACAAGCTTTGTTGCCATTTTCAAACTTCATTCCCATTGGCCCCAAACCATACAGGCACCTGTAAGGACTATCCCAGAGGTGCTGCCAACATGCCGAGGTCTGTCTGCATCCTTGGACTGCCCCCTCTGGCCAGGGGTCAGTTTGCTTAGGTTGGTCACCTCCCCGTCATACTAGTGACTCATCCATACTACATGTGTTTCATTGGCGATCTGTCTTTGTTCATTTGAAGTCCCTTTAAATCTGGCACTGTGGCTGTTTTGCTTGTGTAATTTTCCTACTTCTTAGTGTGTGGAGAATGGATTGGATACAAGGTAAGAAGCAGCCATGTGAGTTAAATGTGACTTGATTTAGGGACTTGGAAGCTGCAGCATGGGGAAGTGTCTATTTGAGACTTGGAGGAGAAATATGGTGATGACAAAATAGGGCTCAATTGGTGATTGGTTGGATGTGGGTATTATGCAAGATGGAGGTGTCAAGGCTGATCTGGACAGAGCTCTGGTTGTTGGTGGTATAATAGTCAATAATAGAGGGCAAGGAATAATAATAGAGGACAAAGAATAATAAAAATAATAGAGGAGAAGGAAATTTAGGAGCAATATAAACAAAACAAACAAAAAAAACCCCTGAGATGCCCAAGTGGAGAGGTTGAGTTGGAAGTTAAATATATGGAGTTCAGATTGATATCCCATTGCCCCTGGTTCTCTAGACCTGACCTCTGGCCTGATCCCAGATCTCTATTTTTAGCTGCTTCCTAAACATTTTCACTGGAAGAGCCACAGCTGGTCATACTCAGCATGTCTAGATTCAGTTTCTCATCTTCCTCCAGAGCTCTGTTCTTGTCCTACACTCCCAGTTATTATCTTGTCCTGCTTTCTCTGCCTCTCCCTGACCGGCAAATCCAATCCGCCTATGCTGGTCACTCTCTTTGGTTTGTGCATTTCTTAACTCTATTATCTCATTTCCATTTCCAAGGTCATTCTTTTACAGATGTTCACATTGCCCTGACTATTTCAGTAGCCTCAAACTTCTCTCTCTTACACTTCAAGTAAACTTCCTCACTGCCACCCAGTGAAACCCTTCAAAGTCTCCTCAACAATAAGCATGAATTTCAAACTCCATAGTATGTCAGAAAATGCCCTCCCCCTTCTTTCCTCTGCATATCTGCATACGCCAATCTTATATTTTTCCCTCTACCATTCAGCGACCCAACCTTTGGATAACCTGTTATTATACAAATGTGTAACTTCTTCTGTGATGTCACATATGTTGTTTCCTGTCTTCAGAATGAACCTACTCAGGCCACCTTGCATGCTATTTTCTCAGCTTGAAATATGTCCCTCTCACTTCACTCTTTGGTCCACTTAATATCAACTTCTCATAAAAACTGCTATTGCACCTGCAGTTGAGTTTTGCTCTCATGCTTTCTCTCTCAAGGACTTCTTTTCCTTCAGAGCACTTATAACAATGGTGATGGTATTCCTTATGTGATTATTCATTTAATGACTGTCTCTCTCACCAGATCATAAACCCCACAGGGGCAAGGTCCATGAACATTTTGGTTGCAGTTGAAGGACTGGATTTAGATGAAATTATTCAGAAATGGAATGTAGAATGAAAAAAGACATCCCAAGAAGAATACTGGGGAGCACCAACATTTGAGGGGCTGGCCATGTGAGCAGATCCTAAGAGGAAGTATGAAAAATAGCACTCACCGCAGAGGTAAAAGAACAGGGCATGGACACCAGTGACATGAGAACTTCCATGGGGAGAGCAATAAAAAGGGTAGGACCACATGCCTCAGAAATATACAAAAGTAAATATTCAAGAACATTTATGAGATTTATCACCTAGAAATTTATTGGAGATCATAATGGATATAATTTTGATGGAGTTGGAAGCCAGATATCAAAGAGTTGAGTTAATGAGAGGTGAAAAGTAAAGACAATGAATCTATATTGTTGTTTATCTCTGAATTGAAGGAGAAATACTCATGGAGGTAGTTAAAAGAGAATGTAGAATCAAAATGGGATTTAAAAAATATGTTTAGAAGTTGTAGGAAAGTGTGAGTAAAGTTAGATGAGTTGAATATAGAATGAGGCAAAAGTAGATTTACAGGTTATATGGAAAATAATAAATAGTAATAAAAGAATAAACTTTGTTTTGTATACTCACAACTGTAAACCTACTTTTGCTTCACTCTGTATTTAAGTAAGAGATAGGCTAATTGATGGAGAGTGTCCCAAATGTTGTGGAACATTTAAGCACATATATGGAAATAGCTTTGGGTAAAAGGAGGAATGTCTTTGCTTGTGAGGATAAGGTATGCAATAAATGAACAAAAAATATTAAAAGATAATAATGTGCATGTAGATATGTTTGTATGTTAGGAAGCAGATAGAGGCCACGAAAATTTCTGCATTGTGATTCCTATAGCTTTATGAAAAAAGAAGCAAGCTCCACCATTCTTTATGTAGAAGGATAATGATACTATGATCGAGTAGGATTTATTCCAAGGAGACAAGGATGGTTCAATATTCCCCATATCAAACAGTGTGATACAGCACATTAACAATATTAAGATTAAAATGCTATGATCATCTGAGTAGTTACAGAAAAAATATTTGACAAAATGCAACATTCAGTTATGATAAAAACTCTCAACAAAGTGCATATAGAAGGACATTCCTCAACATAATGCCATATATGACAAGCCCACAGCTGACACCTTACTTAGTGGTTGAAAAGCTGAAAACTTTTTTTCTAAAATCAGGAACAATAAAAGTATGCTCACTCTTAACATTGTTATTTACCATAGTAGTAGAAGTTCAGGTCAAAGCAATTAGGCAGAAAAAGAAATAAAAGGCATTCAAATCAGAAAAGGCAAAATTAAATGTCACTGTCTGCAGATGACATATTATATATACAAAACGCTTAAGACTCCACCAAACTGTTAGAACTAATAAATGAATTCAGTGAAGTTGCAGAATACAAAATCAATATACAAATATCTGTTGCATTTCTATACACTAATGAACTATCAGAAAAAGAAAGTAAGAAAATAATCCTATTTACAATAGCATCAAAAGAATAAAATACCTAGGAGTAAATTTAAACAAGGAGACCAAAGCCCTGTACACAGACAGCCATAAGACATTAATGAAAGAAATTGAAGAAGACAGAAATAAATGGAAAGATATTTCATGTTCATGAATTGGAAGAATTAAAATTGTTAAAATGTCCATACTACCCAAAGCAATCTATAGATTAATGCCAATTGTACCAAAATTTCAATGTTATTTTTTCCATAAAAATAGAACAAACAATCCTAAAATTTATGTGAAACTACAAAAGACCATGAATATCCAAAGCAATCTTGAAAAAGAAGAACGAAGCTAGAGGTATTATGCCCCCTGATTTTAAACTGTTACAAAGCTATAGTAATAAAAACAGTATGAGTTAGGATAGAAACACATATAAATCAATGTGACAGAATAGAGAGCTCAGAAGTAAACCCATGCATATATGGTTAATTAATTTACAACAAAGGAGCCAAGGATATACAAAAGGAAAGGAAAGTGTCTTCAATAAACGATGTGGGAAAAACTAGCCATATGCAAAAGAATGAAACTGAACTGCTATTTTACCCCACACATGAAAATAAACTCAAAATTAAAGACTTGAATGTAATACCTGAAATCGTAAAACTCCTAGAGCAGTGGTTCTTAACCTGGGTTCTATTGAACCCTAGGGGTTCGATGAGTCGGTCTCAGGGGTTCGGAGAAGCCTCTGCCGCGGAGGTAAAGACACACTTGTGTAAAGTCGTGATGACACGCCCCGCTTAGCCATCACATGCTGCAGAGGATCACGTTACATTGCTTGGCCAACCAGTGCGGCGGGGAATTTAGTGTGTGCAGTAGTCAACGGCTGTCATAGTTGTACGTTGTGTGGTTTCTTTCTTAATATTTTAATCCATACTAAATATGTCGAGCAAAAAAAGAAAGTGGTCGGACGAATATGCACAACATAGATTCACATGTATCACGGAACAGGATGGGAGTCAGCGTCCTATCTGCATGATATGCAATGCCAAGTTGAGCAACTCTAGTCTCGCACCAGCAAAACTAGAGGAACACTTCTTGAAGCTGCATGGAGATGGTGAATACAAGAACACACCACCTGCTGAATTCAAGGTGAAACGAGCCAGATTCGATGAAAGGGCCACTCTGCCTGCTCTTGGATTTGTACCCGTTAACAAACCGATCCTCACAGCATTGTATGAAGTTGCTTACTTGATCGCAAAGCAGGGTAAGCCACACACCATTGGTGAAACACTCATAAAATCAGCTGCGTTAAAGATGGCAAATCTGATACTCGGAACAGCGGCCGAAGGTAAATTATCTCAAATTCCTCTTTCAAATGACACCATCAGCGACAGAATAGAGAACATGAGTAAAGACATTTTGGCTCAAATAGTTGCAGATCTAATTTCAAGTCCGGCAAAATTCAGTCTTCAACTTGACGAGACCAAAGACATTTCTAATCTAAGCCAGTTTGCGCTTGCTGTTTTTGTGCGCTATGTGAAAGAAGACATGATAAAAGAAGATTTTTTATTTTGTAAGCCTCTTACAACAACAACTAAGGCAGCCGATGTGAAGAAGCTTGTGGATGACTTCTTCAGAGACAACAATCTTTCATGGGATATGGTTTCTGCAGTTTGTACGGACAGAGCTCCAGTCATGCTGGGAAAAAAGTCTGGTTTTGGTGCGCTAGTAAAAGCCGATGCACCACACATCATTGTTTCGCATTGTATTCTGCACAGGCATGCGTTGGCAACTAAAACCTTTCCTCCAAAAATGGCAGGTGTATTACAAACTGTGGTGGAATGTGTGAACTATGTGTGAAATATTGCTCTGAGGCACCGCATCTTCAGTGAGCTGTGTAAAGAAATGGGCTCTGAATTCGAGGTACTTCTGTACCATTCTAATGTTCGGTGGTTATCCCGGGGACAGGTGCTGAATCGTGTTTTTGCCATGTGTGTGGAATTAGCCATGTTTTTGCAAGAGCAGCAACATTGTCATGCAGATTGCTTCAAAAATCCTGAATTCATTGCGATTTTAGCGTACATGGCTGATATATTCGCAGCTCTCAATCATCTGAATTAGCAGATGTAGGGTGGTGGACTCAACACCATGGAAGCAGAAGAAAACCTGAAGGCTTTTCAAAAAAAAAAACTACTGTTATGGAAATGATGAATAGAGAACAATAACTTCGCAAACTTTCCCCTTCTAGACGACTGTGTAAGTAAGATCGAAGATGTGTCTGGAATCAGAGATGGTTCTGTACCCATGAAACTGAAGCAAACAATTGCCACGCACTTAGATGAGCTTGCAAAGTCTCTCGATGGATATTTCCCTACAAGAGAGTCATATCCAGCATGGGTGAGACAGCCATTTACGTTTACTGTTGAGACAGCGGATGTCAATGATGAATACCTCGACAAAATCATTGAAATTCAGCAGAGCGAGGTTCAACTGCAGCTCTTCAGAACAACAACACTCTCAACTTTTTGGTGTTGACAAATGGAAAAGTACCCAGTTATTGCTAAGAAAGCCCTGGAATTTTTTATACCATTTGTTACAGCATATCTTTGCGAGCAATCCTTTTCAAGGATGCTGGACATAAAAACGAAGAAAAGGAACAGACTTTGCTGTGAAGATGACATGAGAGTAGCACTTGCCAAGGTGAAACCACACATATCTGAACTGGTCTCCCAAAAACAACAGTAGAAGTCACACTGATTTGCAGGTATGCAATTTGGGCAATGCTTTATTCTGGCCCCAAAAAAGTATTTTGTGGATTCAAAACAACAAAAAACAAATTAAATTTAAAATTAAAAAAATTAAGTTATTAAAAAAATGTTAAATTCTTTAAAAAATCCAAATTTATTTTTAATTAGTAAAATAGTAAAAAAAATATTTTGGGGGGCTGAAATTCTTTTATGAGGCCTAAATATTTTGGGGGGCCAGAATAAAGTAGTATTGTAATTTGTTGTGAGTTCATGCACTTTGTTGGTTTTGTTCTTTGAGCAAGGTGATGTTCATGCACGGCTCATTTTGTGCACCAGTAAAAAAACATATACCTATGTCTTGAATTTGGAAAAAAAATCATATTTTATTTATCACTAAAGAAGGGTTTGGTGAATGCGCATATAAAACTGGTGGGTTCGGTACCTCAAAAAAGGTTAAGAACCACTGTTCTAGGAGAAAACATAGGCGGTAAGCTCCTTGGCATCAGTCTTGGCAATGAATTTTGGATCCAAAACTGAAAGCAAGACAACAAAAACAAAAATAAACAAGCGGAACTGCATTCACACTATAAAGCTTCTGTACCACAAAGGAAACCATCAACAAAATTAAAAGGCAACCTTGACCAGGCTGTGTGGCACAGTGGATAGAGTGTCAGACTGGGATGCAGAAGACCCAAGTTGGAGACCTTGAGGTTGCCAGCTTGAGCGCGGGCTCATCTGGTTTGAGCAAAAGCTCACCAGGTTGGACCCAAGGTTGCTGGCTCAAGTAAGGGGTTACTCAGTCTCCTGAAGGCGCACAGTCAAGGCACATATGAGAAAGCAATGAACAACTAAGGTGTCGCAAGGAAAAACTAATGATTGATGCTTCTCATCTCTCTCTGTTTCCGTCTGTCCTTATCTATCCCACTCTCTGACTCTCTCTCTGACTGTGTCAAAAAAAAAAAAATTAAAAGGCAACCTATTGAGTGGGAGAAAATATTGCAAATTATATAATTGATACTTATATATATAAAAATATACATATATAATATGTATTATATGTATTTATGATATATATTATATATAACATATTATATAATTATATATAACTACATATACTTATATGCAATTATTTTACAATGTTACATATATTTATAGAACATTATCTATAAATTTTTATAATTATGTATAGCTTACATAATTATATATAATTTATAATATATAAAATAATATATAAAGAATTTATACAACTCCACCTACCAAAAATACTACTGGAACAACTAATAATTTTAGCAAGTTTTCAGGAAACAAAATCAGTATGCAAAAATCAATTGTATTTTTATATCTTAGCAATAAACAAAATAAAAATTGGAATAAAAAATAAGATGGTGTCATTTTCAATAGCATCTCAAAGTGACATGCATGAAACTTCTATCCTAAAAACTAGGAACATTTCTTTGAGAAATTAAAGAAGACCTAACTGGATTGATTCACTATGTTTCTAGCTTGGAAGACTCTATATTATAGTTTTAATTCTCTTCAAATTTGGTTTCTAGATTCAATAAAATTAATATTATTAAATCAGTATTGTTAAAATATCACTTCTCTTCAAATTCATTTCTAGATTCAATGAATCTCAACAACAGTCCCCAACAGACTTTCTTGTAGAAATTTCCAAGCTGATTCTAAAATTTATAGGAAATCCAAATGTCTAGAATAGCCAAAACAATTTTGAAAACTAAGAATAAAGTTAGAGGACTTATACTTACTGATTTTGACACACTATAAAGCTACAGTAATCAGGATAGTGTGTTATTGGAATAGGTTAAGGCACATAGATCAATGAAACTCATTAGAGAGTCCAAAAATAGACCAACATATTGATTTTCAACAAAGATGCCAAGGTAATTCAGTATGGAAAAGTTTACTTTTTCTACGAATGTTCTGAAACTACTTATTATCTACTTAGAAAAAAAAAATGAACCTCGACCTGTCACCAAAGCTATACAGAGATTGTATAGCCACGCAAAGATGCTCAATATCATTTATTATTAGAAAAATGAAAGTTAAAACCACAGTATGATATCACTGTACATCCATTAGAACATTAGAATGTGTAAAATTAAAATGACCAACTGTTGGTGAGGATGTGATGTAACTGGGACTCTGATACATCATGGATGGGAATATAAAATTTTACAACCATTTTGGAAAGGAGTTTTGGCAGTTTCTTGTGAAGTTAAACATTTACCACATGACCAAGCAGTTCCACACTTAAGTATTTATCTAAGAGAAACAAAGGCACATGAGCCCTGGCCGGTTGGCTTGGTGGTAGAGCATCTGCCCGGGGTGTGGATGTTGTGGGTTTGATTCCCAGTCAAGGCACATAGGAGACGCGCCCATCCGCTTCTTCTCCCCACCCCCACTTTGCTTCTCTCTCTCTTTCTCTCCTGCAGCCATGGCTCGATTGAAGCAAGTTGGCACTAGGCACTTAAGATGGCTCTGTGTGCCTGACCTGTGGTGGCGCAGTGCATAAAGCGTCAACCTGGGAACACTGAGGTCGCCAGTTCAAAACCCTGCACTGGTCTGGTCAAGGCATATATGGGAGTTGATGCTTCCAGCTCCTCCCCCCTTTCTCTCTTTCTCTCTCTCTCACTCAGTGTATCCTCTCTAAAATGAATAAATTAAAAAAAAAAAAAAGATGGCTCTGTGGCCTCTGCCTCAGTTGCTAAGAAGAGCTCGGTTGCTGAGCAACGGAGCAGCGCCCCAGATGGGCAGAGTATCACCCCCTAGTGGGATTGCCAGGTGGATCCTGTTTGGGTACATGTGGGAGTCTGTCTCTGCCTCCCCTCCTCTCACTGAATTTAAAAAAAGAAAATTAAAGGTATATGTTCACACAAATGTTTCTCTCACCTTTTTAAAAGTAACTCAAACTAGGAATAATACAAATGTCCATTAATAGGTGAATGTATAAATTAAATATTTGGCAATGTCTGTTGGCCATCTTTATGTCTTTGGAGAAATGTCTTTTCATCTCCTTTGACCATTTTCTTTATTGGGTTTTTTGTTGTTATTGTTATTGAGTTGTATGAGTTTCCTATCTACTTTGGATATTAACTCCTTATCAGATACATCATTTGTGAATCTATTCTACCATTCAGTAAGTCACTGATTTTCAACTGGTGTGCTGCAAAAAATTTTAAAACATGCAATACCTATTTAGTTAGAGGTACTGACCTCTTTTCTCTTAGATTGTCAAATAAAAAAATATGACGACAGCCAACACAACAATAGCTGTCTCATGTGAATGAATCAAAATTCTACCATTTTTCATCAGATCGGCCAAAAACATATTCTTGGAGTGCTCCCGAATTTTAGTAATTAGTTTATATGTGCCATGTGACAATCACTGAAGTAGGTTAGACAGTGATGTTACTACTCAGAATAAAAATGAACTGAAATGCACAAGAACGGGATTTCAATCTCAAAATAAGTTTAATAAAAAAAGAAGTCAGACAAAAAGCTGTAAAGTATGATATTCAATGACAGTGAAACTCTAGAAAAGAAAAAATGTGGCATGCAGTTACAGGAAACAGATCTGTGGTAGTTGAGGTACAGTAATAAGATGAGAACAACAGAGGTCTCATTTTAGGAATAAGGGAGTGGTGTTTTGGGATAAAGAAAATGTTGTCTATTTTGATTTTAGTGTTGATAATGTGGTTGTATCCATTTGTCAAAAGTAACAGAATATGCCCTTAACATGAAACATGTAAATTATACTTCATTAAAACTGTCCTTGAGTCACCCCAATAAATTCATTTAAAACAAAGCAAAACAACAACAAAAGACCTGTCCTTTTCTGTAGTAGTTTCTCTGACTTTGGAGGGCAAGGTCTTGGAGGAGCCAGTGTAAGGGAACTAAATAAAGGTGTTGACAATTTCTCTACCGTATACAACCTTTTTCTGCAGTGGGCACCGTGTCAGACATTTCTTGCATTTGTTATTTAAGCCATCATGGGGCACAGTGGATTGAGGAGAAAAAGTAAGGAATGTGAAGGGACAAAAGATTTGACCCAGAGGGATGTGCTTCCATGGTCTGGTCCAGCGGAGAGGGTCATGAAGGAGTTTGTCTCTCTCCCTAACTAAGATAACGATGGGGAAAGGAGAATGAGTGGGTTAGGTTGGCTCCACAGCTCAAACTGGGACTCTTACATTTAAATTGATGTCCCTGTTAATGTGTTGCTTGAGTGTATCCAAAGTTCTGCCTTTCTATTTCAATTTCCTTTTTGGTTATGTGAGACCAGCTATGACAGCCTGTTATAAATGGAAAGCTAGTGTTGCCAAATTTTAATTCAGAGAACACAGAATTTATTTTTGACTAATTGGTCCAGTAGGAACCGGAGTAGAATCTAAACAACTTTGGAAGTCTGTGGCAGGGAAACGGAGAGAAGTTTAATCAAGCTTCAGCCAGGCCGCCTGTTGACAGATTTCTAGGCTGACTTAACCAATGGCCTTATTTCTCAGGTAAGACCTTAAAATGATTTGGAACTGATTTCACTCGACTTCATCTTTTTCACGATGTTATGCTTATAAAGTAACTTGCTTAGCATTCCTTTTCAGGGCACACAAAAGAATAAAAAAATAAAACCCCACACTCTGTTTTTGTCCAGACTGAAGTGGAGAAATGGACCGAGTGAGTGCCTAGAAGTTGTGCTTCTGAGCTTCACTAGCATGCAGATCACTTTTAGTTCACAGTAAATAATTAAAATCTCTCTGGTCTCCAGAGTTGGTGCCGACCACAGTTACACTGGGGCAGCGAGCGGAGTCTGCGCTCATCGGAGCTGTGAATCATAACCCCATCACCCTCCGGAGCAGGGGCGAAGGGGAGAAGCCAGTGAGCCCTGTAATAGGTTCCATATGCCGTTGACAGAAAGTCTTAAAAAATAATGAGGCTTCCAGATCACTACCCTTCTGTAGCAGATATTTACATATGAAAATAAGTGAAAGGACCGACAATGTCAATCTTTTGCTTTTGTTTTCTGCTACTTTTTGAAAATAGCGCAGTCGTTTCTTGAGCTGGGAAGTAAGGTGTGGACCCGAGAATGGGAAGGAGCTGGAAAGCGGCGCATGTAGGGAGTAGGAAGATGCTGACTCCCAGCTTTGGTAGCTCAGGAAGCACACATTTCAGATAACCCCTTTTGTACTTTCCCCTTGAGTGCAAAGAGTTATTCTTTCTCTTTAAGCATTAAAGCCACAAAGCCAAAAATAAACATGGCCACAATGCTGTGAAAAATTTGAAAGACCATCACAGAATGGAAAGGGACTGCTTTGTTTCAAATCAGACAGATCTGTTTTCAGATTGGCATTCTGCTGTGTGACCTGGAGCAATTTACATAACTTCTCTGAGCTTTGGTGTTACCTGAATGACAAATGAATACCCCCTAGAACTCACCATGTAATGCACATTATCATCTCTTTTAACACTTATCCTGTCATTCTAAAATGTATTTGTGAAATGTATCCTATAATTTTGAAAGGCTTCCTCCTCTTCGTTTGCTTGTAGATGTTTCAGTGATTTGGATTAAGAGCTCCGAAGATATAAGCTGGTTAGAGGAGGACATATGCATACTTATCTTTATTTCACCCTGCCTCATACACACCTAGCATGACGGTCACAACTAGCTAAGTAAAATGTTAGGGACGTCCCCTAGCTTCTTGTGCATTGTGCTGGGTAAGGTTTAAGCAACCTACCAGTCATTTCCCTGGACATCTGCCCTCTCGTAGCAGTAAGTCAGATTGGCCTGGTGACCCCTCAGCCAGGAAGACAGGAATGCTAGATTGTGTGTTTGCACAACTGCAATTGTACTAAGTGGTCTAACTCCAAGGCACAATCTCATCAGGTTTCTTTTCTTTTTTTTTTTTATTGCAAAGATAAGGTCAAGCTGTGGCAATGAAAAAAAAAAATGGAGAAAGTGGAAAGTCCTGTAAAATTTTCAGGAGGGAAAAAGAAAAGAAAATCTGCAACCCAGTTGGCATGGTGACACAGAATGAAGTGGTCCTTTTCCCCCTCAGACCGAGGCCGCCGTGGATTTCATACTGACTCTGAAACTGAAGCTGACACCTAGCTCAGGGCTCCAGCCCCACATTCCACCCCACCCTCACTTGGTTGGTATCGAAATTGAGACATTTCACAGATTTGGCTATCAAATAGTGTCTGTGCGTGGAAAACGGGCAGATAAAGTGGGCCAATTAGACCACAGCCACATCTGTCAAAACTCTAACCCCTAACCTTAGTGAAAACATAATCTAGGATCAAACACAGAAACCCTGCAGATGTACAGAAGTCATTTAATACCGCCTTTGAAAAGGCTGTGCTGGCTGGCTGGCGGTGTTCTGAAGGCCTGATGAGAAATCCAGGCTTGGCCCCGCTAGGAATATTTTCAATTTTAAAGAAAAAGTAGGTTCTAATTCAGTAACTATTTAATATAGCCCAGCAAAGTTTTCCCCACAGGCTGAGTTGAAAACACTCCTGACTCTGTTGCTATGCAAAGCAGCTTTAAAATATATTTTGGAAATGTGTTTGAGATTTGAGAATAGAATTTGGTTTTCAGTCACCTTATTTAAGCTTAAGATCTTCAACTCCAAAATAATGTGGGGTTCTAACTTGAATGGATTGTGGAGGGTAGATTCAATAGCTGCCTCTCATGCAACTTAGACGTGAGCACTGGGCACATTCTCTATGGTGCACCCTACGGAACTTGACATGAGAAGGAAAAAACGGAAGAGATGAGAAAAAGGAGTTGGAGTGGCCTTATAGAGTTCACTAATAGACTATTTGAAAATAATAATTGCATCTTTTCCAATATATGTGGAACATGACCAACATAACTGCATTTACTGATGAAAATGTCATGCTATTACAAGTTCAAGTGTTTAGGAGGGTTTCTTAAGATTCTGTAAGCTATAGCTTTGACTTTGACTTTTCTTTTGAGTTTGCTCTGGGCACACGGGTCACCAGGGGATACGCCCAACAAAATTTATGTAGGGAAGCAGCCATTCTAGTGGTTTCTCCTTCTTGATTTCATCGTCTGTTAGTGTTCTGTTTGTGTGGTCAAAGAGCTTTTGATCCCTCGTGGGATTGGTTTGCCATGTTATATTGCAGGTGCATACAAAAAAAAAAAAAAAAGCTGCAGAGAAAGTAAAGAAGCGTCAGCCAGTGGTAGAACTTCCCCTAGCACAAGGCAACACAGATCTCTCCCTCGCCCATGCTGGAAAACACAGGACCCTTCCTGTGGCCCTAGCACCACCCAAGGGCATTTTGTCCTACTTCAGAGGTCAGGATCAGGGAAGGAGCAACAGAGTTAGATGGAAGTGAAGCTGCTGCTCTGGATATAATGCTTTCTGCATCTAGTTAGTCTAGCAAATTAGCATCTGGGTACTACTCAGCAGTACCAACAAGATTTCATCATTACTGTGGGTCACTAATCCATAGTCCTCTGTGTGGAGCGAGGCATTATCTGATCTAATGAAAGGAGTTATAGTAAGAATACACGCTATATGTAAAAATCATGGTTTCCTTGCTGCTTAAAGACCTAGAGAGGGGATGAGGGTTGGTCTTGCGCCAGCTCACGGTACGTGCCTCTCCCAGAAGTGTTTTCTTGAAAGAGATTTGCCCCCATCGAGACCTACCATTATCCTATGGCCTTGTAAAATGACTGTAATTAAATAGATTAGACTTCTGTTTTTGGTAAAGTGAAAGATTGAGAACAGGTTGCTCTTTAACCTGACATGTAGAAAGGCCAATCTATTTGGAAGTGAGTTAAAAAATAATTTTGTATTTTAACTGATAAACTCAAGATTTCCTTCCCTGCACCTAACATTTTTAGATTGTTTTTCATGAGAAGCTCACCTTTGAATCCTCTCAAGAGCACAGATTCCTGGGAATTCAGATTTCAACATTGACATGATGCTATTTTGGAGGCAGACTGTTGACTATGACAGTAGAGCAGTGCAGTGTGGTGATGAGGGCATAATTCTGGGATAGAGAAACATTCTAGGGCTTGTTTCTTAATCTCTCTTGGTCTGAACTTCTCCTGAGGCTCTTTTGAAGATGATCCGATGCTTATGACGTGCAAGCCCAGAGCCCAGTACAGGTGAATGCTAAAGTCACTGTGGCGGGTGGGGCGTTGGGGGGAATGTTATCAGTGTTGCTATTGTTACCGTTGAGACTTAAGGGATGGCTCTGACCTGAATCAGCTCAACTGACTTCAACTTATAGAGAAAAATTATCCTGTGACTACTAAAGTGGATAAAGCACCCCTAGTGGTTTCTGTATTTTGCCCTCATTCAGCCATTTAAAGCTGGAGTCCACATAGTTGTGAAACACTTGAGTCTGGGAAAGTCATGGGATTTACAGTCTCATTTTAAGTGACATAATCACATGCTTTTTTACCATAATAAAAATGCAGGCCATAAACGTTTTAGTTTGATGTAGTCCCATTTGTTTATTTTTTCTCTTGTTTCCCCTGCCCAAGGAGATATATCAGAGAAAATATTGCTGAGAGAAATGTCTGAGATTTTACTGCCTATGTTTTCTTCTAGGATATTTATGGTTTCGAGTCTAACATTTAAGTCTTTAATCATTTGGAGTTTATTCTTGTGTATGGTTTAAGAAAGTGGTCTAGTTTCTTCTCTTTCTTTCTTTCTTTCTTTCTTTCTTTCTTTCTTTCTTTCTTTCTTTCTTTCTTTCTTTCTTTTTTACCTGTATTTGTCCAATAGTCCCAATACCATTTATTGAATAGACTGTCTTAACCACATTGTATGTTCTTGCCTCCTTTGTCAAATATACTGCTCACAAAAATTATGGAATATTTTATCACTTCATATTAATTTTGAAATATCCCCAAATTTTTGTGAGCAGTATGTTAATTAACAATAAAGTCATAAGTTTATTTCTGGGCTCTCTATTCTGTTCTGTTGGTCTATATGTCTGTTTTTATGCTAGTACCATGCTGTTTTTATTACTATGGCCTTATAGTTTGAGATCAAGTAGCATGATCCCTCCAACTTTGTTATTTTTTCTCAAGATTGCTGTGACTATTCAGGATCTTTTGTGGTTCCATATACTTTTTTTTGGAATATCTGTTGGTCTCTTGATAGGAATTGCATTGCATCCATGGATTGCTTTAGGTATTGTAGACATTTTAATGATGTTAATTCTTTCTGTCCATGAACACGATATATGCTTTCACTTATTTGTATCTTCTTTAATTTCTTTCTTTATTGCCTTATAATTTTCCAAATACAGGTCTTTTACATCCTTGATTAAATTTATTCCTAGGTATTTTATTATTTTTTGATGCAATTGTAAATGGGATTGTTTTCTTAGTTTCCCTTTATGATAGTTCATTGTTACTGTATAAAAATGCAACTAATTTCTGGATATCTATTTTGTATCCTGCTCCTTTACTGAATTCATCTATCAGTTGTAGTTTTTTGGTGAAATCCTTAGGGTTCTCTTTATATAGTATCAGGTCATCTGCATATAATGACAGTTTTGCTTCCTTCTTTCCAGTTTGGATGACTTTTATTTCTTCTTCTTGTCTGGTTTCTGTGGCTAAACTTCCAGGACATGTTGAATAAGAGTAGTGAAAGCAGACATCCCTGTCTTGTTCCCAATCTTAAGGATAACACTTTTAGTTTTTGCCCATTTAATATGATGTTGGCTATAGGTTTGTCATATATGGCCTTTATTACATTGAGATATGTTCCCTCTATTCCCACTTTGGTAAGAGTTTCTATCATATTGGGTGCTAGATTTTATCAAAAGCTTTTTCTGCATCTATTAATATGATCTTGTGATTTTTATCCTTTATTTGGCTTATGTGGTGTATCACATTTATTGATCTGATTATATTGTACCAACCTTGCATTCCTGGAATAAATCCCAGTTGATCATGGTGTATGATCTTTTTAATGTATTGCTGGATCTGGTTTGCTATTATTTTGTTGAGGATTTTAGCATCTATGTTCATCAGGGATACTGGCCTACCATTAAAAAAATGAAAAGACAACTGACTGGCCTGACCAGGCAGTGGCGCAGTGGATAGAGCGTCAGACTGGGATGCAGAAGACCCAAAATTGAGACCCCCAAGCTCGTCAGCTTGAGCACGGGCCCATCTGGCTTAAGCTAAAGCTCACCAGCTTAGACCCAAGGTCCCTGGCTCCAGCAAGGGGTGGCTCGGTCTGCTGAAGGCCCGTGGTCAAGGCACATGTGAGAAAGCAGTCAATGAACAACTAAGGTGTCGCAATAGCAACGAAAAACTAATGATTGATGCTTCTCACCTCTCTCCATTCCTGCCTGTCTGTCCCTGTCTATCTCTCTCTCTGTCCCTGTAAAAAAAAAAAAAAGACAACTGACTGAATGGGCGAACATATTTGCCAATGATACATCCGATAAAGGTTTTAATATACAAAATTTATAAAGAACTCATAACAACTCAATACCAAAAAAAGAATTACAATTAAAAAATGGGCAAAGGACCTGAATAGACACTTTTCTAAAGAGGGCATACAGATGGCTAATAGACATATGAAAAGATGTTCAATGTCACTAATCATCAGAGAAGAATGATTAAAACCACAATGAGATATTACCTCACACCTGTCTGAATGGCTAACAGCAGTAAATCAACAAACAAATGGTGAGGATGTGGAGAAAAGGGGACCCTCGTACATATTGAAGGGAATGCAGATTGGTACAGCCACTGTGGAAAACAGTATGGAATTTCCTCAAAAAATTAAAAATGAAACTGCCTTATGACCCAGGTATTCCACTTCTGAAAATATATCTGAAGAAACCTGAAACCCTAATTTGAAGAATATATGCACCCCTATGTTCATTGCACCATTATTTACAATAGCCAAGATTTGGAAACAGCACAACTGTCCATCAGTAGATGAATGGTAAAAAAGCTATTGTACATTTACACAATGGAATGCTACTCAGTCATAAAAAAGAAGGAAACTTTACCCGGACTTGGACAGTATTTTGCTAAGTGGAATAAGCCAGTCAGAGAAAGACAAAACCCATATGATTTCACTTATATGTAGAATCTGATGAACAAAATAAAGTAACAAACAAAATGGAAATAGACTCATAGATACAGAGGACAGACTCATAGATAGAGACTGACAGCTGTCAGAGGGGAGGGGGACTGCATGCTGGGTGAAAAAGGTGAAGGGATTAAGCAAAAAAAACCCTCCCAGACACAGACAACAGTGTGGTGCTTATCAGTGTGAAAGGGTAGTTGGAGGAGGTAGCAGAGGTTAAGTGGGGATAGATGGTGATGGAAAGAGACCTGACTTTTGGTAGTGAACACACAATACAATATACAGATAATGTGTTGCAGAATTATACGCCTGAAACCTATATAGTGTTAATCAATGTTGCCCCAATAAATTCCATAAAAAATATTTTTTAAATGCAGCTATAGAAAATTTAGTCCCTTAGAATCCTGTCTCTCATAGTACGTGGAGGGATTCTTGGTGGTCTGAGCCTCTGACCTGTCAGGGATCCTCCCCGCCGGCGTGTTTTGCAGATCTGTTTCCAGACCGCCTGGTCTGAGCCGAGACCAGGAAGGGAGCCCATCTGTTTTCCTTGTGTTGGCTCTCTGTGCTGAGCAGGAACTGCTGAGCAAAACAGCAGCGTGTTTCCAGGGAGATTCACAAGGGTAGTACAGACCCCGTCTGGGGTTTTGTTATTTTTTGGTTGTTTTCTTTTAAATTATTGTTAAAAACTCTGCCAAATACTATCAATAAGGGGAGGTAAGTACACAAAGTTTGAAGTGCAGTTGGATCTGCCTTTCAAAAATATCAACTTGAATGAAGCAGAAATGTTTTGCATGTCTTTAATTTTCTACATTTAACGGGAGACAGTTGCACTCCGAGAAAGTCACTTTGGACCCCACAGACGGTTGTGCAATCTTGCTCAGTACTAAGTGAGAGAGGACATAATTAAAATTCCTCTGGAAATGGTTGCCCAATGATTGACATTTATCCCCAATACATCAGTGAAGTTTTCTGTTTATGGAAATAAAATAAATTTTTAAAAAGGTGATTGAACTTTAAAAAAAAAATTGAAGCAATAAATTCATGTCCAGTCTTGCTTTCAAAGATCTGGCAGACTAGCAGGGAGACCAGAGTAAGGGAGGAAGGTGAATAGAGTAGAATGCTGCTGAGACTCCAAAGAGGAAGAGGTAACGTGGGTCTGTTTACCTCCTAATACATCGATATATGTTGTCACTTTAAACACAACCCACTTCTCGTATTGCTGTGGGAGGATTTGATGTGCCTCTTTTCTTTGGACAACTAAGGCCCAGCTCTAGGAGTCTGGTGTGCCTGAGGGTTACAGAGAGATGTTACTGTAGCCTCATGATTTGAACCCAGTCTTCTGACTGGGATGTTAGTGCCTTTTGTACTATGCTATTCTGAATCTTTGAGTAAATGCAAAGACTATTCTTTCTTTCTTTATTATTGTGTAATCACTTTTTATTTTTCAATTACAGTTGACATACACTATGACAATGACAGACTTTTAGGTGGAAGAGATGAAGAGAATGGGAGATAGACATATACAAACCTGTCTTATTGGGGCAGGCCCTCTCATTAGGGGGAAGAATGAGGACGAGAAAAGATAAGAGGAAAGAAATGACAGAAATACCAGTAATCACTGGAAGATTCTAGAACAGAACCAATACCAGACGTTTTCAAGATTAGAAGAAATCTGAGTTGAGTTAAAAAAAAATTCTTCAGGCAGAAGCAGGAGTTTATGTGCATAGAGGGAATAAAGCAGAAATATTATTAGAAATAACATGTACGGTGGAACCTACAGGGGCAGAAGCAAAGTTTGGTCCGAACAGATAATGCCAACAAATGCCAAACCATCCCAGTAAGGTTCTGCATTGTAAACACAAAGTATGTAAAGAGGAGAGGGAGGAAGAAAAGATAACAATTTAGAGGGCTGTCTCATACATCATTTATTATCAAGAAGGAAAGTCAAATTCAATGAAGTACAGATTGATTTATCAAATAAAATTCAGCATGGGGATCAAGACAATAAATACAGATTTCTGCGAAATTGTGCCCTAGCACCTACTTTTAAAGCTATGTTTCAAAAATATTCATGGGAGTTGGGCTAATTTTTATCAAGTGGCAAGAGCGGACGCTAGGATAGTAAATTTTTGTGTTCTGAGACGGTCACTTAATTCTTATCATTGTAAGATTAGCCCCTGAGAATCTGCTCACTTACTTTTGGTACTTAATGAGCACTTAGGATATGAAGCTATGAACTGGGTCCTCTGTTATGACCACTGAAAATGTCATGACCATCCACCAATGATTATTTTTGAAGGGATGGGAGAAATGCTATTATTATATATTATACATATTATATAATAAGCATAGCATAGTAAACATTTCAAAAATAAAATATAAACCTTAGAAGCATAAATTTTAAAGGTAAAAATTTACTTAAGGAAATGCTTTCTCATTGATAATAATGATGTAATTTTTTATTATTTATATAATCAAATTGTTAGTTTCACCAAGTTTTGTTATCAATTTCTTGTGAGACTGCTAGAATTTATAAATATAGATTAGAAAGGTTTTTGAATTTAACCTAAGTTAAAATATATTAATAAAAAGACCTCTCAGTTTTGGTGGAAATGTTGGGGGCTCAGGGATTTGATGGCAAATTGAGAAGCGGGGAGGCAGACAGACAGACTCCTGCTTGTGCTTGACTGGGATCCACCCGGCATGCCCACCAGAAGCGATGCTCTGCTCATCTGGGGCATTGCCCCACTGTTACTGGAGCCATCCTGGCGCCTGAAGCAGAGGCCATGGAGCCATCCTCAGTGACCGGACCAACTTTGCTCCAATGGAGCCTTGGCTGTGGGAGGGAAAGAGAGAGAGAGGAAGGAGAGGGGGAAGGGTGGAGAAGCAGATGGGTGCTTCTCCTGTGCGCCCTGACCAGAAATCAAACCTGGGACTTCCACATGCTGGGCCTATGCTCTATCACTGAGCCAACCGGCAAGGGCCTTTTAGACCAAATATTATGTTGAATGGAAGATTCTGTCTTTAGGTTTATAGTTATTTCACCTTGTCTGTTCAATGAGCTCGCATTAGTGGTATTTGTATGGAAGTTGGCTTGTAAGTCTTGACTGTGTGTTTTAAGAAAAAAAAAGCAGTAGTTCAACTCTAAGACATGCAGCATGTCAAAGGTAGAAAAGGTCTACATATTCCTTCTGCTTTAATTCTAACAAAAAATGGCTCCAGTATACAGACTTCTTGGGAAATAGATAGAAACCCTATAACGTGTGAATTTCCTAAAGAAGGCATGGAGTGGCACTTTAGATTTGAAGAGGAAAGTGGTAGGTCAGCAGCACACTGGGCTATATGATATGTGGGGCCCAGCACCAAAAGAAAATGCAGGGCCTTTAGTTCAAAAATTACAAATTTTTCAAGAGAGTGACAGCAGAACATTCAACCAAGCATGGGGCCCTTCTGAGCCCAGGGCCCTGGGTAACTCCACAGGTCACACTCATAGAGCCTGCCCTGGACGGAAGCTGAGATGAGAGTGGAAAGCAAAAGGAATGATGTATTTTCCCATGCTTCCCTCCTTCTTTCTTCCCCACGCTCATCTATGTACTCCTCAGATGTGCCCATCTTTCAAGGGGGGACTGTTGTGCTAGCCACCTAAGACCCTGACACCTTAATTCTAGTCCATAGGGGAGGGCGTGACAAAGGGGTTGTGTTACACCAGTGATGGGCTCCAGGTGGGGGTGGTGGTGGAAGGTCTTCTGAACTGACCTGGGACAGAGAGCATTACCTTGAGAACCCTACAACATCCTAGCAGTGTATTGAAGCTACTTCTCTTCTCTGAACCCAGTCTTTCATTGCTGTAAAATGGTGATCGCTCACTTGCAGTTTTTGTTGGAATTAGAGATAAGGTGAAAATACCCAGCACGGCAGCTGGTATGCAATGGGAGCTCGATGCAGTTATTTTTTTTGTGAGTGCAGAGAAGCATTGAGCGAGGATGGGGAAGAGGGCCTCAGGTCTCACACAGGGTGGAGGATCTCAAAATTCTCGAAGAGCCTCGTAAGAGCTGGCTGTCTTTCCGCGTCCATCCTTAAGTTCCCAAGTGCCTTGGAATGGTTTAAACCACAGAACTGCATCTTCTTTTCAAACAGGGAAAGAAACAATCTGGGGGTGTCAGTGCACAGCAGAGTTCAGACTCCGACATTGAACACATGTCAACTCTCCCCCACACTGTGGTGATGGCAGAATGTGGGGTGGGGGAGGCAGACACTCGAAGAAGAGCCGCGGGGTCCCTGGGCTACGATAGGTTTGAAGATGTCCCATTGTTCACCCTGAGATTTTGTGGTTTGCCTGTTTTATAAAGTTACGTTTCCATGGTAAACAAAGGACACAGCCAAAACCATTGTATGTCGTTTTCCCGCTTTGTTTTGATTTATTATTTGTTGTTTACAGTATTATCTCCAATAACAACAATGGAATTTCCTTCCCTACTAATCTGGCCTGTTTCCATTTTGCCTGTTTATTTTAAGTTCTTTTTTTTTTTTCCTTTTGGACTAAAACCTCCACATGACTCTGCTTTGTTTATTTCCTTGCATGTATGTGTCAGCATCATTTATTAGTATGTCCACTCAGAAGGACTTTGCTCATTAATTATAAAGGTTTTGCTTCCTGGTTCCTAGTGGGAGTGTAGTAAGGGCTGCAGCTTTCTTAGAACTGTAGCTGCCTCACTGTGGCTCCTTGCGAGCGGCTGGCTGGCTCTCCGCAGCTTACCAGAGAAACACGTGGGGCAGGAGAAGTAACTGCAGCAAAAGACCCTTTTCTCAAATCCTCTGACTTCGCAACCCTGCCTGGCTTATCCACGTCAATTTTTACTTACTTTTATTTAGGCATAGGTTATGAGGACAGATTATGCTCTTTTCAGACATGCTTAATTCCTCCAGGACAAGTCTGTTGTTAACTAATGAGCATTTGCAGCTTGCAGTATTAGCTGCTTGGGAGTGTATGATGAATGTTAGACTTGGCCCCTTCTTGTGAAGAGAGTACAGCCCACAAAGTCAATAAAAAAGTTAAGAAGAGATAACTTGCCTCATACATCTGTTACTTGAATATATTGTATCTGCTGCCTCGTTTTCACCGGATTCTCGTGCTTTACTGAATTAACCAATCCATCAAGCACGCATTTAGTGCTCACTCAGTATATGACACCATGTCTAGTGCCAAGATGCTCAAGAGACCAGAAGGTGGAAATAGAAATGAAAACAAATAAATATAATAAAGTGTTGTAAGTGATATGATGGGAATCTGTCCAGAGTACATACAGAGATGAACAAAGGAGGGGTCTTTATTCTCTTGGAGTTGGGTGGAGGGGAGGTGTGACAAACAAAGGCAGAAGGTACTGGATATACTGAGATCCGTAAGTACTTTCAAATGGCTGAAACAGAGTGGCTGAGAAGGTAGGAGGGTGCTGTGGGAGAAGGGAGGTGGAGAAAGCCAGACACAGAGGCTTCAGCTGTCACCCTAAGGAGTTTGGATTTTATTCCCTGGGAATATTCAGGTAGGTGGAACATCATCGTTAGATTTGCTTTTTGGAAAAATTACCTGGAGAAGGGTAGATTTGGTGGATTTGGATGGAGGTGAGGAGATTCCTTAGGACTGTGTGGTGCAGAGCAGGCATGATGTGATTCTGAATAAGCCGGTCACTGATGCAAAGATCGTGAGGAAGTGGGCTTTACAGAATAGGTATCAACTTTTAAGTGTTGTCTTAACAGCAACTGCTGACGAAACTGGATTTCAAGATGGTAACACAGCCAATAAATATCGAAGAGAATCTTCCTCTGTGCTCGTACTACAATTAGGAAACGTGATTGTTGTGGCTTTTCGCATACTTCACCATAATGCTCTATGCTGTGGTCACTTGTTTACAACTTCTTCTTCCCTGAGACACTCTAGACTCCTACAGGAAAGAGCCAAACTACCAAGTTATTTGTGTATGCCCAGCACGGAGCCTTGTCCAGACAAGTGCTCAGTAATTTGGTGCCATAGCCAGCACTTCTGTCACGTGCACTACATGGCACGGAACTGTGAAAACGTCCCTCAGACCATGTGCACTACATGGCATGGAAGTGTGAAAACATCCCTCAGGCCATGTGCACTACATGGCAGGAAAGTGTGAAAACGTCCCTCAGGCCACGTACACTACATGGCCTGGAAGTGTGAACACATCCCTCAGGCCACGTGCACTACATGGCATGGAAGTGTTAAAACATCCCTCAGGCTAGTCAGATATCCACCCATTTCAGTCTGGCCTCCTGAGGGACCCAGAGCAAAGGGACAAGCAGAGGATGCTTTTTTACTTTGCTTCAAAACTATATCACTTTATCCATCATCAAAATGGGTGTCTAATGCCAGAAGCCTGTGTTAAAATGCCAACAACAAATATTTAAAATATAAAACATAGTCATGAAAGTTGATGCTTTTGTGATGCCATAGTCAGTGGTCTCATTATTCACAAATCGAGTGTGATGATTTGCTTTTATATCTTTTTATGTTGCTTAATGTTTTAACCTGGATCACCTTTCTTCTCCCATGCAGGTCCGTAATGCCTCCTGCCTGGCTCTTTCAAGATGGAGGAGAAACCCGTGGGAGAGCCTACTCAAGTGGTGTCTAAATTCAAACTTTCCACCAAGGTGGAAAGCCCAGGCCACTGGCTGGAGGAAGATCATGCTCGAATATGGGAAGTTTTAAAGACAGAGGAGGTAAGACAACTCTAAGTGACATAGTTGGTGCAATGATGGATTTTCTTACACTTGAGACCATAATTCTTAGTGTACCCAGAACCACAGGCCAGCTTGAAAAATTTTTGTTTGGGGGCCATAGGCACTATCATGACTGGAGAACAGTAAGTCAGGGTTATGCCCCTTGGACTTTAATGACCTCAGAGGGAGTCAGCCAAAGGAGGTAAAATTACCAGCTGGTCCTTAACGTACACAAGTAGACATTCTTCTTCAGAATTCTACCAAATCTGATGGGAAATCAAATCATGGAGAGAAAGTTGATAACTTAGGATCAATTATAACAAGTGGAATTAAATAAATGTATTGTCTGACAGCTACATACTTCAGTACTCTTTGGTTGCAGCAACAGAAATGGGGTCTGACTACTTTAAGGAAGATGGGTGATTATTGGAGGATGTTGGGAGGCTTACAGAATTGATGAGTAATTTAGAAAACTAGACTTGGAAATAGGACAGGAACCAAGTCAGTAGTAACTGCTCAGGCTAACTACCCTTGGTATAAATTCCTAACTGCTCCCCACCCTTTCCTAATTTTCAAATTCTCTGCTCCAGATGCAAAGCCATGGAAGAAAGGGGCTCACTGTTAAGCTTAGTCACATGTATTTCTTTTCTGTAAAGAGAAATAGGCTGCCACAAGAAATCGTTATACCAAACAGCACTTGTGTTTAGAGTCCAAATCTTACTTTTTTTACTTAACATGGTTCTAAAATTTTTAAGATTCAGCCACATTACTATATATTTTACTAATTTTCACTGTTGAATGATATGCCATTAGGTGATTATACCATAATTTATGTATTTATTGTTATGTTGATGGATATATCAATTATTTACAGTTATTTTGCAATTTTAAACAATGCCACTATGAAAATATTTATACATGTCTTGTGCCCCACTGTAAGTGTCCTATATATTAGAATTTTTCTAGTTTCATACCTATTGGGTAATTTTTTGAGTTGTGTATATACAAGTTTTGTATTACAAATTATTGCCATATTGTTTTCCAAAGTGGTACCAATTTTACTCCTACCAGCAATGCATAAAATTTTTCCTATTCCACATCCTTGTCAACTTTTGGAATTGTCAGATTTAAAAAATTTTTCCAATCTAGTTGGTATAAAATAGAACCTCATTCTTTGCTTATCAATTCTTTTTGAATTTCAACTCCATCTCTAATAATTCTTTTTCCTTTAGAATTTACTTTTCTAAGGTTTTAATTGTAGGAAATGTCTTTGTTTATTTGTTTGAAATGCCTTTATTTTTAGTCAACTTTTAGAATGATAGTTCACATGGGTATAGAATTCTAGATTACTTTCTTTCAATACATTGAAAATATCCCATTGTACTTTGCTTTCCACTGTTTCTGTTGTAAATTATCTGAAGGTTTAACTTTATTCCATTGAATGTAATGCCTTTTCTCTCTATTTCGATCTTATTTACATTTTTGCTGTTTTGCAGTTTTATTTTTCTGTGTTTCAGTGTGAATTTCTTTTTTGTATTTAACCTCTTGGAATTCATAGGGCCTCCAAAATATATGGATTGGCATTTTTCATCAATCTGGAAACATCTCTGTAATCTTATCAAATAATTACTTTTGCTTTATTTTCCTTCTGTAATCCCAATAAGATTTATGTTTGCTTTTCTCACTCTTTGTTCATATCTATTAAATTCTCTTTCAGAGTTATCTTTTTTCCTCTGTGTGTTGCATTTTGATTAAATTTAGACACATCTTCCAGTTCACTAATTCTCTCCTCAGTTGTATCTAATCTGTCCTTTAACAACCAATAAGACTTAAATTTCAATTGTATTTTTTTCTTCTAGAAGTTCTGTTTTCTTTAAAATCTTTTAGCCATTTTAAAATTTCTGCTTTTTATTCGTATTTTTTATGTTTTTAAGACTATCAAGAGCTGTGAAGGATCTAAGATTTTGTGCTAGTTGCAAGTTAGCTTGACACAGTTGTGCAAATGCTGAAAGAAGACATGAGACTTTTGTATTAGAGACAAAATACTTTATTACTCACAGAAGAAGCAGTAGCCAGAGTGTTAGCATATTTGTTAGTTTCCTGTGTCCCAGTTCCTACAGGAGTGAGACAGATAGCTGCCTGCACAGGAGAGGATTATTGACTTTGGGAAGCTTGCCAGTTTACAATAGACAGTAAGCAAGGCTGCACTTTCTCCTAGAGGGAGAGATTACCTTATCCTTTAAGGTTTCTTGCTATAAATACAGGCCTAAAAAATGGTCTGGGTAAAGATCAGCCAGGCCTTGAATTTTTGACATAAAAAGCAAGACATGCAGGAATAAGAGAGACTAATGCAAGAGTGTTTCTCAATAATACTAAATATAATGGTTTTCTATTCTGCATTGGCAATTCTAACAGCTATGAGTCTTTTTCTACTATCTGTTCTTTCTGTTGGCTCTTGCACATGCTATTTTGTTTCTTTGTGAGTTTTATGATTTTTTACTGTGATTTCACCTTTCTTGGAATGAAAGGAGCTTTCTCCAGAGATAATTTACAATTACTTTTGGGAGCACTACCAACTGGAAGTCACTTTAAAGTAAATTCTGAGATTGTGGTTTTTCAAACCACTCATTGTGAATATAAGCTGAAAACATGTGGATGGTTATGCTTGTGGTAATTAATTCAAAGGGGAAATGACTCCTCCCTCCCTACCCCTATTTAGCACCATATTTCAAGATAAGCAACTTTCCTTGTGTCATCTTGGAGGTCATTTCATTCCCATTTTACCTTAATATGGAGGGAATAACATTTTGGGATTCAAGTTTTATACAGTGGATATTCCCTGTAGATTCTCTATTGAGCCAATCCTGGATTTTGTGTATTGTTCCAAGTGTCCTTTAAAATAATAAAACTTATGTTAGTTAGAGTAGCACTAATGCTATAACAAACAAAACAAAGAAGGTATGTACTCAGCACAAGAAAAGTTTATTTCTCAATCATATAATAGTCCAATTTCGATGTCCCTGATGAGAGTACAGCTTTTTTTCCATGTGGTGATTCAGGTACTTAGACTACTTTCTTTCTGTAGCTTCACCATCCTCTGGGACCTGTGAATCTTCTGTGTTCAGCTAGCAACTAGAAAAATAAAGAGATTGAAGTAGACACAGCCAGTTCTTAACCATCTTGGACCAGAAGTCACATGCATTCTATCGCTTTATATTCCATCCCTGAGAACTAGTCCTGTTGCCCCATGTGGATGTGAGGGAGGTAAGGTGGGGAAATGTCATCTCCAGCTGAGCAGCCCTGTACTTGTGATGACTCAGTACTGTGCAAGGGGAAGCACAGATAGAACCCCTTGCACACGTAGTTAAAGAAGTGCTACAGAAAACAGAGCTTTAGTTTACTGGGTTCAGCTAACGTCCTCTAAGTGGAAGTTGACTTTAATGCTTATCTCTGTGGTTCTGCTTTCCTATAGGTTTTGACTGTTAAGACTTTTTAAACATTTTTCCAGTTTATTAATATGTTAAAAAAGATATTTTAGTTTTATCAAGCACTTTTTAGTTATTTTTAGTGGGAGAGTTAACTAGGGTATTCATTCTACTATACTGCTGGAAATTTTAGTCCCACACTCTTCTGTGAGTTATTTAAATGAAGTGTGATCTTAACATTTTTAAATGTTTAACTTAAAAATTATTTTATTTGGTCATCTAGAAAATGTTGATTCTTTATTATTGCTGGCCACATTTAGTTAAGTGCCTTCTTATGTATGAATATTTACAACTGACTTACAGTTATTTACAAATTTTATGTAGCACGAGACTGTCAAATGTATTTGAAATTAAAATATTTTAACTTCAATGTAGTAGCTAATTTTTAACAATTGTAAATATTCCCTTAAAATAGAAGTATTTAATTTTTTTATTATAAACAATTCCTGCATACAGCAGGAATAACGAAGCTTTTATAGAATTGTCAAGTATGCATAATAAATGTCTATAAAATCTCAGTATTTTTTAATTTTTAAAGTGAGCAAAGGAGTGAGCAGATAAAAATATTCTATCCTTTGTCGTGTGGTTACATGGATGTACATATTTGTCAAAACTAAGCAAACTATATACTTAAAATAGACATAATTTATTAGATGTCAATTATACCTCAATAAACAGTTTATCTTTAAAAATGGGCAATAGGGTGGGGGCACAGGTTAAGTGAATCAATTGCAATAAAGCATGGTGAGTGATGTGTGTGCAGGTATTCTAAGAGCCTGGAGCATGGAACCATAACCTGGCATGGGTGTGAGCATGCTTGTGTAGGTGTGGGTGTCAGGGAAGGAGAGCTTCCTGGAAGGTGGTCCTCAAGTTCACTCTTAAAGGAAACATAGAAATTGGCCCAGAACATGGGATTTTAGAAGGGGAGTCAGAGCAAATAATTCTGGAAGATGCAAAACTGTGAAGGGCACTGTTACAGAATGTACCATAGTTTGGAGCTGCTGCAGCCAGAGAGGAATGGCCAGAGATGGAGCTGGGAGGACCAAGTGATGAAACATCTAACATGCCTCACTCAGAAATTCAGAAATTATCCCGTGGGCCGTGGGAAGTCAATGAAGGGTTTTAGTTAAGGGCAGTGACCTGGTCAGATTCGTGTTTTAGAAATGCTACTATGGCCCTGGCCAGTTGGCTCAGCGGTAGAGCATCAGCCAAGTGTGTGGAAGTCCCGGGTTTGATTCCTGGCCAGTGCACACAGGAGAAGCGCCCATCTGCTTCTCCACCCCTCGTCCTCCCCCTTCTCTCTTTCTTTCCTGCAGCCATGGCTCTAATGAACAAGTTGGCCCCAGGCACTGAGGATAGTTCAAAGGCCTTGCCTCAAGCGCTAAAATAGCTTGGTTGCTGAGTAATGAACAACGACCCTAGATGGGCAGAACATCAGCCTCAGATGGGGGTTGCCAGGTGGATCCTGGTTGGGGCATATGCAGGAGTCTATCTCTTCACCTTCCTGCCTCTCACTTGATTAAAAGAAAAAAAAGAAATGCTGCTATGTTGGACATGTGAAGGCTGGCCTGGAAAACTTCAAAACTGCCCTGATCCACTGTAGTCTCTTTTCTATGTATACCTAGTCAATATTCAGCTGGGAATTATGTAGGATTACTCTTTTTTTTTTTTTTTTTCAGAATGGGACTTCTCTCTCTAGCTACCCGGTCTGTCCTTGAGACTGTGTCCATTCGTTTTAATTGTACTTCACTTACAAATCTTAAAGCACTGACATACTTAAGGCACAGACACAGGTTGAAACAAATAAATGATCATTGATTCATGAATCATTTTCATAGTAATTATGTAATCATGTAATCATAATTTCATGGTAGTATGTTGTTTCTCTACCTTGTAACACCAACCTAAACATTGCTGCCTCTGGTTACAAAGGTGATTCATTCAGCTGCCCACTGGGTAGCACTAAGTGGGGGTGATGATTGCTGATTGAATTGGCTTTGAGTCATCCACCATGAGAAGGTTACCAAGATAAGCAGTGTCCTCCATGGCTGTGGAACAGAGATGTTCTCTGTGTGGAAGGAAACTAGTGAATGGCTTTGTGGAGCTTGAACATATGACTTCTTCCTCTCTGTCCAGCTCAGGAATGGGCCCCACATTGTAACATCTTATTCTTGGAGGAGGAAATAGTAATGTGTACATCTTGCGTGCTTTGGAGATGAAATCATGCTCTTCTGAGGCACAAAAAGAGAGAGAATTAAAAAGAACTGTATGACAGTTTGGATGAGCAGGGGGAGTGTATTATATTAATCTTTGAAGAGTCAGCTCTTTGCTGAATTTAAAGGCTGTGGTTTGGCGAGACTAGGATTCTTCTTTGTGATTCTGATTGAGTTTCTTTTTCTCTGTGCCACAAATTTTAATATGAGGCAAAGGGATAGAAGTGTGTCCTGCCTAGAAAGTTATTAATATATAAAAATGCTTTGAAGTATTTTTACTGTGATGGATCAAGTAGCATATCATTAGTAACGAGAAATGGAATACTGTTCAATTGCGATCTGGAAGGGCGGGAATATATCATTGATTGAGCACATACTCTGTGTGAGGAACTGGACTTGGCACTTTCATATTCATCAACATATTCAGTTGTCACAGCCATAGGTACATTTTTCATAAAGATTTTGAAGATTAGAGATTAAGGCCCAGGCTCAAAGACACGTAGCTGCTAAGCGGCAGAGTAAGAGCCAAACTCATTTATCTTTCTTCGTTTTATACTCTTATCTCCTGGTGAAGCTGTCTACCAGAATTGTTTAGGTCAGTCTGACTCTACATTTGCTCTTCGTGCCTAGACTTCAGCTCATCCTGGCCAGGGCAGCCCCTCCCCAGCTCATCAAGTGGTACTGATCTGGCTCTCCCAGAGCTGGGCTCTGCCTTGTGTTCTCCTGGCTGCTGATTCGGGTTGCCCAGGTAACCATTTGAATGGAAAAAGGCAAACCCCTCTAAGAAGATAAAATAAGACAGGGTGGATTTGTAAAGAGCTCTGTCCTGTAAAAACCTCTTAAGACTTTGCAACCAATTTAGCTGCTCTGCTTGACTCCGAGTCCTAGAATAAACCCTGCCTTCACCAGACTAGCCGTGAACATGAATTTGCATTTTGGTACAGAGAGTAAGGGAAACTCCAGGTAAATTTAGAAAAAGGATGGAAGAAAGGAAGGGAAGGAGGGAGGAAGGGAAGGATGGATGGATAGATGGAGAGAAGGAGGAAGAAAAATGATTAGTTTCATGTGGCTTGCATTCATGGGGTTCTTAGGTCTCTAATAAGAAAAACTTTGATTTCTGTTTCAACCTGCTGTTTTCCAAAGTGTGCTCACCGTAAACCTCAGGATCTGCTTTTATCCCATCATGTCAGGATAAGCTTGACAGTGAGTTAGGGTGGGGGAGCTGGAGAGAGGCACTTACAAACGGAAGTAGTTCCCAAGAAAGGGAAAGGAAGTGTCTTCTGTCCTTTGGACTGAACTCTCCTTTGAGGGCAAATATGAGGAAGAAATGACATTATTTAGAGTTGTCCTTGGATTACAAATGTAGGGTGTTTGGGAGAGGTGGCCCTTCCTCACACAGCAGTGAGTAACTAGTTCAAAGGCTCATCCTTTCTCAGGGGTTGGGAAGAGGAAATAATTGAAAACCTTCACTATAAGCTCTTCCCCCACGACCTGGCTTTTGAGAAATTCATCTTCTCTGCTTGATGCGAAACCCTGTTCTAGGAATCTCAGGAAACTTTACAGATGAAAAAAATTTTAGAAATGTAGATTTGAGTGTGTCATTGATAGGTAGGGATTAGCTAGCATTCTTTATAAAATTCCATTCGATATCAGTAGCCCCAGTGCCTTCACACATTATATTGTTTTCTCTGTTTAGAATGCCCTTCCTTCCCCTTTCCTAGGTAACTTCTACTTATCTTTGGACTCTGGGATTTTTCCCTGATCTCCACAGATCACGTGATGTGCCCTTGTCATTTTTTTCTTACCTTTGTTTTCTTTATGTACATTTATCACATTATTTGGCATTTACTTTGTATTTTTTTCAGTATACTATGAGCCACTAGTATATAACAGAAGGAACTTTATCTGTCGTATTCAAAGTTATATCACTATATTGCTGAGATGTTTGTTGAATGAATGAATGAACCAAGGAACAGGCAAACAACTATCTCACATATTGCTGTTTACCCTGAGAACACCTAAGTGACAGAATTTTTGGGGGTTAGTGGTGTTTTCTCTGATGTCATAAAAGGACATATGTTCTACTCTGTAGATTATACTTGCCTAAATAGTAAGAACCATTACAATTTTACTGGATTTCTGAGAAATCAACAACATATGCGTATAGTTAAAATACAGCAACAATAAAAGCAAATAGCATGATGAAGAGTCCTCAGTAAGCAAATAGGCTCTCTATCCACTCTTGTTTGCCCTTACGGTCAAATCAAATTTACAAACTAACTCTTCATTGCCTCAAAACATTCATTGTAAGTCGGATGGATGCATTTCAAGGACACATCTGAATTGTTCCAAGATAAAAAATATTGATCAAGAAACCTGAAAATGGCAAAGAGATGTGAAGTATTTTGATAGAAAAATCATGCTGCATCAAGGTGGGAGGAGAAGTTGTTTTTAAGAAATAATAGGGTGGAAGAGCCAAGAAAGCAAGAACAAGCCAGGATTTCAGACGGGAGTCCAGAACTATTATTATTTACTAAGAGAAATACAAACTGCTGACAATGCCATCACAAAGAGAGTGAGGGATTCCCAAACATTCTGGACCTATTGATAGAAATATAGCAAGGCCCTCAATACAAAGTACACATGCAAGCCCAAGTAATCTTTTGGACAGGGCACAAGATGTCATCCATTATCTGAAGGGGGCCAGGGACCACTAGGAAGCGGTACAGAGGCTGATGTGCACCAGACCTGAGGTATAGAGTCACGCAGGTGCCCAGCAGTAACTCACCATAAGAATTTGAACCGAGAGCTCGGAAGAAATATGGAGAAAAGCGCCAAATTATTCATCCTTAAGTTTCTTTTATTTTTTTAAATTGTGAACACAACAATATAGGGCACTGCAGAATTCATAAGTGACAGTTTTTAAATATGACTCTTAAAGATCTAGTCACCTTGTAAAATCTTTTCACACCACAACCGCAGGATTATAGTCGTGGTAGGACCAGGGGAAACTTCAGGGGCCATCTGGTCTAAATAAGCTTGTCATTTGTCATCCTTGAACAGTGTGTGTTTGGTGGGTTTAATGCTGTTTTCTCATGGCCTCAGTGGTACATGTTTCTTTTGCAGTGGAGAATTCCCACTGCATAACCACTTGATTTCTTATTCTTCAGCTAAATTAACGAAAACGCTTGTAATTGCGGTGCCCCGATTAACTTATTTTTCTGCCCATTAATGAGACAGCAGCACACAGCTCATACTAGGCACTTAATTGATGTATTTAAAAATGAATGGATGAATTACTTTTAAGAAAGTACAGTCTCTGGACCAAAAAGAAATGCAAGTTCCTTTAAGAGATGGGTAAGATTTGAGGATCTAGACAATGAAGGGGAAAGCCCGTGGTTTTTGGATTTAAATAGAATTTGGTTTAAACATAGTTATGACATTTACTGGATATGTTATTGTCTTAGGCAGTTCTTAATCCTCTAAATCTTAGTTTCTTCATCTATAAAATGTAGATAATAATATTCTCTTGGGGAGGTTGAATATGCAATGTATATGAACCGTTTAGGACAATGATTGGCACATAGCAAGTGCTTGATAATATTGTCTCTAGTTAAGTCAGAATTGATCACAAAACCATTTGAGTTTTGGCCCTTTGAAAATAGTCTCCCATAGACTGCAAGTGATATGCACAATGGTTAACATTTGCCAATTCCAGATGGTAGCCATGTGAATGTGATTACATATGTGTGTTTCTCTGTATCTTTAACAATTCTGAAATTAAACATGTCAAATAAAGCAAAAGGTTTACGAAAATAACAGCTGTCATCAAATAAAGAAAACATCTAAATAAATTAACCCCTGCCTTAGTAAATGCAGAATAGTGAGCCATTTACCCAATAAATATTTGTTGAGTCACTGCTATGAATAGGACTGATAGAACCCTTGCCTCATGGAGCTTACAGTCCAGTGGGAAATTCAGATTAAAAACTGTATTTTAATCTTTAAAGGCATCATACATGTGATCTGATCAATGAGAAGGAAATACAAAGTTATAAGGGAGCATATATAGAGGCATGCTTTACCTGGGACAATTGGAAAACCTAAGAGTAATTAATAATGCGCAGGAGTAAGGGATGTATGAAATGAAACCTGGAGAATGAATAGGGTGAGTTACAGGAAGAAACGGGGGTGGGAAGGGAAGTCCTTTGTACATGCAGAGGGAAAAGCATGTGCGAAGGTGCAGAGGCTGGAGGGAGCGGAAATGAAGTTTAATATGGATGAAAGATGGATATAGGAGTATGGGGACATAGAAGGGCAGGGGTCAGTTCATGAAGGGCCATGTAAACTTTTACCTTCTGGGGAGAGTTCATCCACCAGAACTCCTGTTGGAGGGGGCGGTCTCCATTTTTATACTAATGTTGTTGCTGCTCAGAAAGTAATAATTCAGTGCTTGAAGTTTGATAGAATAATGTGTTTTCTTGGGACCCTGAAATCATGTCACTGTTGTTTTTAGTGGACAGAAACTTTAACTGCTTCAAATGCATAAAATGTGAATAGATGTTCTATCTTCTATACATTTCAATCTAAGAACTTTCACAGATGGACTGAAGCTGTACTGAGTTGAAGTGTACAATTTCTGCCTCCCACCAACAGGAGACAATTAGCAGTGGCTTGTTTAATGTCCTCCTGGACTGACAGAGACTTGAAGAGAACCTTTGGAACCTAACTGGTAAACAGATGAGCTTTGTAATAAAAGGTTAACTTCATTATATTTTTCTTAGACCGCTGATGACCTCTTGTATTAGATGGATCATGTTTATGTCTCTGATCTTGAGTTTAGCCAGAGTTTTTGAAACTAATAAATAATTTTACAAATCGGACGATTTTTCCTTTAACAACATCAGTGGCATTTGTTCATTCTCCTACACAGCTAGGACAAAGGCAGTTTGGTTTGGAGAATCTGGAACAGAGCAGCACCGGGGCAGAGAGGAGGGATGGTTACACTCTAGTAACAGCCATTTACAGTATCAGATCATGTTCAACCACTGGCCACTATACGTGGTTCTATATTGAAACTAGGTGGGCCAGACCAGCCAGTACACACAAACCATTACAGTGACTTTGCCTGTGACCCCCTTGGGAGGGAGTTGATAAGTTAAACTGATGATCTGAGATTCTAATTTGCCTAAAGACTCTAATTTCCCACAGTTGCTCCATACACTCAGTTTATACATTAGTATAAAATTCTCGAAGGCTCTAAGCTTTGTAAACGCTAGTTACATGATGAAGTTTCTGGCTTCTTTCTCTTAATTTGTGAGTGTACTTTCTGCTATCCTTTGAGCTCTTCATGATGTCAGTCTTCCCTCCTTTCCCTCCCTGCCCTGCTTCTTCCTCAATATTGAGAGAGTTAACGTTCAATTTGGAAGTGGGATGTTTCAATGAACAGACATTTTATTGTTTGTTGTACATGTCCAAGAAAATTTTTAAGCTACAACTCTGGGTAGCATTTTTCTTTTCTCCAGTGGTGTTTATTTTCTTCTTTAATGTGATCAGTAGTTCAAAGCAGGGTCTATTTACCCTTGGCTCAGTTTCCATCCCACTGGTTCTGACTTTTAGATGTATATATGGAATCTTGTTCTCAGAGGAAGATCTAAGGAGACCCTGTTATAAGTATGGGTTAACCACCACAAGCACAGCTGGTGCAAATCAGCATGATGCAGCAAGAGCTGAGGGTTACTGGCAGAGGCTGTGTTTAGAATTATGCAGAAGAAAAGGGGCTCTGTGCTATAGGATAGAGAGGGAGGGAAGTGCTAGGGAGGGAGAAGGGGGGAACCAAAGATAAACAGGGGAGGAAAGACATTTGAAAAGTAGAGTTTTCTTCTAGTGACCTCATAAACAAATAGCAAGGGGGAAATAGATCTATAGAGTTTCATTAAGCAAAATGATGCTCATATGTAATCCTTCATGATTTGGAGAGATTTGGGGCACCTTATTTTACATGCTACCCCATCTACAGGGATAGCAGAAGAACTGTGGGTAGCTTGATAAGCCATGAATAACTGGGGGAGGTTCTTAAAAGAGGTTGGGAAGAATAGAAATTCTGGGGTGGAGAAAGGTTACGGATTATATATCCAGAATCTCTGTCCTCAGCTCTATTTGATGTGTGTCATCCATGGTTCAACCACATCTCAAATATTGGGTCTAGACATGCAGGATCACATAAGTCTCTCTGATTAGGGCGACATCCTTTCTCAGGTCGTGTTCAAAATAGGTTCACTCTCTGGAAAATTAGCTGTGTCTTTTCCTGAGACCTGGCTTCACTGTGCCTCTGAAGGCAAAGGTGGGTAGGTCAGTTTCTGAAAGAGAAGGTTCTGTCTCAGTCCCCTGGCAGAATTGTACACCAGGGAGCCTACTGTAGACTCAGCCTTTCAGGGGACACCTGTAGGAGGGAACAGAGGAGGTGAGACTGTCCCCAGAGGACAGACTCAAAGCAGTAAGGAAGGAGTGTTGCTGTCCAGGTTCTGGGATCCGGGCTTAAAACTGGTGATTCTTATTTGTAGTATTGCAGTAACTTTCATTATCTTGAGACCAACATAATGCAGACCCAACTGCACATGTGCTCAGATTTCAAGGTAGGTAAGAGGACCCCCAAGGCTAATTCTAGGTCAAGGTGAGTGTGTGAGGTAGTCCACAAGGTTAATTCTAGGTCCTTTACATGTAATTCAGATCCTGGTGCGTGTGGTATTTCAGAGATTACATTTGTAGATTATGTTGGGAACTTCAAAAACAAGGAGATAGATTGAAGTGTACGGAAAGACAGTTTGTAAATTCATTTCTTTTTATGGATGGTGGAAAGCATCAGTGTTGGGTTCTGTGTAAAAAAAAAATGGCATTTTACGCATAGTGTGTGGGTGAAGAACATGCTTATGAGGGAAAAATGGGGCAATTTAAAGAACTATCAATTTATAGAAGAAAAAATTAGCATCTGATTAACATGAAAAATGCACAGATCAAATAGTGACTAATGTGAGTCTAGTTTAGTTTTTACATAAAATACATAGATAGTAGTGAGATTATAAAGACCATTAAATTTGATACAGTTCATCTTGATTGCAGTTTCCTCCCTGGGGGAATGCCTGTAAACAAGTAGAATGTTCTTTATGTGCTAAATGAAACAATTTTTTTGAAGATGTATTTTACTGGAAAAATGGATTCTAGTGTGATAGCCCTCTCCTTCAGGAGAAATGACTCTCTCTGAATTTGTCTTATGATCGACCTAGTGGTTGTGCAGATTGTTGAGGTCTGTTTGGTGTCATTATTTCTGATTTCTTTGGAAAAAATACCAACTGATGTGATTTTAATACTTTTGACGTGGTTTGTGTCATTTTTTCTGGAGCATGATAAATGTAGATGAATATATCTATTTTACTTTGGACTAGTCCCCTTTGTCATCAAGGGTGTCCATCTTTGAAACAGCTGTTTGGGTTGAGGGATACGGAATGGGTCATCAAGCGGACCACAGTTCATTTGCCCTCAGGGTAAACAAGCTCATGACCTTGGCCTCATTAGCCCTGTGCTGTAACTAGCTGGAGTAGCCTGCCCTGGGGAATGCCCACTTCCCTGAAGAAGCTCCAGCATTTAGAAATTATTCAACAAGGCTTGACATGTTGTTACCTACCCTCTTCTGCTCTGGTGATAAATGACTGGGGGAGGGTGAGTGAGAAGAGGGGAAAGTTCCGTGCCAACCCTGGGACCAGTGATCCTGGGAGCACCATCAGGTAGAAAACAATGTTATGCTTATTCTGTAGCATTTGTTATCTAGGCCAGTGCCAGCTGGTGTTTTGTTCAGATGCAGCTTGCTCCAGTCTTTTCAGGCAGGTCTTGACCACTGGAAAGCCTCTGAGTGTCTCACAAACAGGTGAGACTTCTGGTGCAGTGGACTCTGAGTCTCATCTCGCCTTATCTCTTGGCACCATGTGGGTAAACAATCGCATACGCCACACCAACCTGGACCTTGAAATGGATTGATGGGGCTGTAGTTCAAGACTGTGTGCAAAAGCAAAAGGGTTTTTCTTTTTCTTTCCCAAGGAGTTATGCTGTTCAGTAGCAACTGAGTCACCAGCAGCTCTTGACAGTCTGTTCTCTGAGGCTGGCTTATGTTCCTCGCTGTTCAAGGACGATTGCAAAGTAGCTTTGCCAGCATTCCCTCTGGACACCTCTCTTTTGGCTTTTCGATTGACCCATGGGGGAGGAAAGGATAAGAGTGTTTCTTCTGTGTGGCCGGGACAACAGTTTGGCCCTCCCATTCTCCGGCAAGGGCTAGTTCCTCTTATCAAAGTCCTTTTTCCAAAGTAAAGTAAGTAGAAAAAATTAAATTCAATTAAAAACGCAGATGAGGCAATTACCACTCTTCTTCTTTCCACTTCCCCCTCTGCCCTCACGCACGCCCAGTAAACATTTTTGCAGAGGCAGCGTCTTCCCCTGTGGGTACTGGACTACTTCCTCCATCGATCTCTCTGCTCAGAATCCTTGCTGTTGCTGGTCTCTCTTTGACCACATACCCAATTGGTGCTAGAGACAGTAACTTAGAAACCCTTCAAAATAATAATAGAAGATTTATGAGTATTTTTAACAATGGAGAGTACAAAAGAGAAACCTAAATTTGTCCCTGAGCTTTCTCCTGAATGTCCCCCTACCTGTGTAGCTGTTTCTCCACCAGACCTCAAGCCCTTTACTCAAAGTCAGCCACTGCCTAACATTTCTCAAGATTTTTTCACGCATATGCCTGAATATGATTATGTGCCTGTGTCCACGTGTGTGTGTGTGTATTTTAACACGTAAGGGATTATGCTATACACACTGTTCTGTACCAGGCTTTTCCTCCTTAATGATGTGTTTTAGGAATCATTCCATATTGGCACACACAGCTCCATCTCATTCTGTTAGCTAGTCCTAGTAATCCGTTAGGCAGGTGTGCTGTTTTACCCAGCCAGTCCCTGCCCTGCTGGACATCTTGATGGATTTTTAAAACCATGACAAATAATGCTTCAGTGATCATCCCTGTACGTGTGTGTGTGTGTGTGTGTGTGTGTGTGTGTGTGTGTGTGTATGTGTGTGTGTGTGTGTGTGTGTGTGTTTAATATTTCATGTATACCCATAGGATAAATTCCTAACAGTGACAACACTCATTCAAAGGTAATGCGTGTTTTTAATATTGATATCTATTGTCAAATTGTACTCTAAGATTATGGCCATTTGTACTATCAAAATTATAAAAATCTATATTCAGTACAGAAAAAAGTAATGTTTTTTCAGACTTATGTAGCTAGTTTCTGTTTTTATTTCTAAAGTGCTCCCTGTGTTTTAGCTTCTGGACATATACTAATAAGTGATACAGCACCTCCCTCCTTCCCCACTCCCCAGGGGATCCATCCAGCTCTGAAGCTGATCAATAGAGTAGTTCTTGTCCCACACCTTGAGAGTTGATTTTCAGCCTGTGCTGGGTCAGAAAAGGATGTGGGTTCTATCTGAGGACTGTCCACTGAAGGCATTCCATCCCCAGGGATCTGCCACAAGGACATGGGGTCTCCAGTCCCAGGCAAAGCATCTGGAAAACAGGGCTTGACCATTTCTTTCTTTTTAATATACCATCTACAACCCCTTCTACCAACTTCCAACTTCTGTCTCTTCCTCCATAGCTAAGGTTTCTAACAGAAACCTTCGTTGCCAGCCTTATCTTTGACAGTTGCCAGCCTTCCTAGGTATCCTCAGCTCACTTGGCACGTGTGATTCAAACAGCCTCAAATAAAATGTCAACAACTGCTTGCTCACTACTGCACTCCCTCCTTGAAACTGTCTCATGCTCTGGCCATTTCTGCCTGGCTATCCGCTTCCTACACCCATCACTCCTTATTTTCTGAGTAGCTTCTCTTTAAAAAAAAATTTTTTTTTTATTAATTTTAATGGGGTGACACTGATCAGTCAGGGAAGGCTTGACCGTTTTATTGCAACCTGGACACATGGGATTTTCAAAGGTTATTACCAACTCTGCTGCCCCATCAAATCTGTGAGGCAAGAGAGAGAATCTTCTTTGATGCTTCTAAAGGAAACTCAGCGCCTTCCTCAGAGAAGTGGAGCTCACTGCCAAGGCAGGGGAGCAGGGAGGAATGACTAGTCACTTCAAAGCACTTTGCAGCATGTTTGATCATAATTAAATGCTTCTTCCTTCATAAAACCTGATATTTTGATATCTTTCTAGCATCATAGGGCTCCTGACCATCGGATAGTCAGGTGTCACAGCCTAGAATTTGGCACTATATATTCCCACTCAGATGTCTAATATTACAGAATAATGCAGGTGGAATAGACATTGTGGTGGGTGGATTACAATAGTTTGATTTCTGTTGGGAAAGTACAGGGATTTGGTGAGCTTGTTGTCATGTTTTTTTAAGTCTCTGGAGCTCCTAAGAGAAAAGCTGGACAGTGATGCACAGTCTGCTTAACCGTCCCCATCACACTGTGGTGTAGACGCTGGCAGAATAAGAGGGCAGCGGGCTCTCCATGGCAAGGCACGCTGCTGGGAACAAGGGGCTGCGTAGTATGCAGGGTGCAAGAATTAACTCGGCCCCTAATCAAAACCAGAAACACCCACTTCTCAGTCTGGTTTTTCTACCTGTGTCTTTTCAATTACCATTCAATTTTGAAAAGGCAGGTAGGGGAGGCCATCACTATGTTGTCCCCTGGGCCCAGAAGTTGTCTTCTATCAGTGAGGAAAGCCATTGTGCCCCCTTTCCTCACACCTGTGGGCCCATAGGTGCTTAATGGAAGAAGTGGAGAGATTTCAACTGGGGGACAACTTGTTCTCGCTCTGTTTAGAGAATCATAGAAACTTGGGGTAGGGTGGGGGCTCCCAGACGCATTCAGAAAGGGAGGGGAGAAGGAATAATGCAAAGCAGTAACTTCAAATAGAAAGGCAAAAGGAAAGAAAATAAGAAATCTAGATATGTATGTATATATTCATCAAATACTAATACCTAAGGGACTCTCAGTGAATTTCCTTAAGTCCATAGGGACAGGGGCCCTTATCCCCCCTGTTTCAAGAATGATTTGATTAAGGATGCTAAGCAGGCTCTTAAGTGTGAGCTTGCTCAGTTACATACTTGATGGACCATTACTCATTCTGTGAAATTGAGCCAAGTCTCTCTTTCCCTCATTCCCTCTTCCCTTGCTATTTTTCTTTGCTAAGTAATCAGACATGGATCTTATTTCCAAGATTCTCATTTATATGCGTAGGGAGATAAGATATTTCAGATAAGGACGACTGTAATGAAATCCAGAATGGAAGTCCAGATAGTGAGCCGCAGGACTTCAGAGAAGGGAGACGTGATTTCCAGTCAGGGTGGGGAGGAGAGTATGATTGTCGTATTTTGGGACTTATTATATATTAAGAATTCCTCACTGAATGGGGGTGGAATGGGATCAAGCCCTGTCCAGGAGAGCCGTTGTCAGGAATACATCCGAGAGGTCTGTAAGTGTGGGGTGTGAATAGCAAACAACAATGAGATTATTTTGACTGGAGTGAAGTGTATACAAGCATGGTGTGAAAAGTTTCACTGGTAGGGTGGGGCTCTAACCTACAGGGCGTTGAATGTCAATTGACATAGGTCAAGATACTGTTAGAAATGGCAAAAGACAGGGCAGACTGGCTAGGTCTGCCCATGGGGATGGGGAAGGAACAGTGAGGGTGTCTAGGGAGCAGACAGGCATTAGGAGTGACATGCAGAGCTTTATGGAAACAGATGCGGGAGGTCACCCAGACCAGTTGAGCTGGTACAGGGAGGTGGGTAACAAGTCTCAAGGCTGGGAGGTGCTGGCACTGGGCAACCTCTGAACAGGTGGCCCCGAGAAAGGTAATCAGAAATAAGGGAACAAGAAAGTCTGTCAGCAGTTTGCAGGCTCCAGCCGCCAAGCTCAGGTTCATGGGCAGATTTCCAAGTTCTGGAAGGAGGGGAGAATGGAATGGAAAGCAAGAAGCAGGCCCCCACCCCAGAGGGAGCAGGCAGGTTTCCAAGCCAGGAGTCAGACCTGGAAGCCGGGCCTGCCTTACTGGAGAAGAGGGAAGGAGGGAGCAGTTTGACGTTCCATCCCAGAGTGCTGAGCTGAGGTCTTCTCACGCCATCTGTCCGGCTGTGCCTGGTCTTGGATGGTGGGTCTGCAGGTGGGGGTGGAGAGGCCCAGCTGTGCGGACGGGAGGATGCGGACAGCGGAGGAAAGGCCCAGTCCACAGCTGGCTAAAGAGTATGGGCTTTATTTTGTAGGCAGAAGGCAAAAAGGAAAAATTAAAGCAAGGGAGTATTTTAATTAGAGCTGTATTTCAGGAAGATTAGTTCGACCGTAGTGTGGAAAATGAATTAAAGTTTATTTTTTTAAGTTAGAGGAGGGGGGATAGAGAGACAGACTACCGCATGCGCCCTGACCGGTATCCACTGGCGATCTCCGTTTGGGGCTGATGCTCTGCCTTTCTGGGGATGATGCTCACAACTGAGCTTCTTTTAGCACCTGAGGCAGAGGCTCGATGGAGCCATCCTCAGTGCCCAGGGTTGACATGCTCAAATCAATTGAGTGATGGCTATGGGAAGTGAAGAAAGAAAGAGAAGGTGGGGGGAGGAGAAGCAGATGGTCATCTCTCTTGTGTGTTTTGACCAGAAATTGAACCTGTGACTTCAACTTGCCAGACCTATGCTCTATTGCTGAGCCAACTGGCCAGGGCCTACAGTTCATTTGTAATCAATCTCTACTATTCCCCTTCTTGAGTACTTATCCAGTGTATTCATTTCTCTTTATACCTCTTTCTAATGCTGTGAATTAAATAAACGATGTCATCAGCATTGGTAATATTAGTTAATTAATAAAATGTTTAATTTTACCTGTTCCTTTTTTTACTTGGCTTCTAGAAGAGTTAAATGCCTCTGGTGGCTGACGTTATGTTTCTGTGGGGGCATGCTGCTCTAATCCTTCCTCTACATCACAGTTAGACCTTTGGAAAACACAAGTCTTCTGTAATTCTAGGGTGAGAGATCTTTCCTGTCTCCATCGCTCTGGAGAAAACCCAGCTCTTTAGCATGGCTTCCCAGCTCTCTGCGATGTGACCCTCACCTGATCTCTCAGCAATCCCTTCCCACTGCCCTTGTCCTTCTGACACATCGAACTCTGTTTAGGTCTGTCCGTGGACTTGCTTTGTTCTCTTTGACGCCATGCCTTTGCTTGTGCCATTCCTTCTCCTGAACTGAGCACATCTCCCCCTTTGATCTGCTAACATTGACTTCCTATTAAAGGCTCAGCTGTCAGCTTCCCTGACTCCTAGATTCCGGGTTGGGGGCCTCTTTGTGATGCCAGGGACCCTGCTGCGTGCTACTCCATCGCAGCATCTCACATTCTCATAAGGTCCTATTACTTGCTTCTCCCCTGCCTACATTGGCAGTTCTTTGACAGCCGGACTCTGTATTGACCCCTGCAGCACGCGCAGCACCAAGCACAGCACCTGCAGCATAGTAGCCGCCTAGGTGATTATATGAATGAATGAATAAGGCCATCGTGCCAGGCACTGTGATCCTGTAGGATAGCAGTATGGGAGTGAAAAGGACAGGTCACTCAGGAAAGAGCTAATATGGACATCATACTTCATGAGTGCTGGCTGCTGGATGACCTATTCCTAATTCCTAATGGGTATGAAGAATGAATGTCCTTCCTAAGGTGCCCAAAGTTCTTAGTAATACAGGCAGCAGCAAAGATGCAAATAAACGTTCTAAAAACAAAAAATGTATTCTTTTGAAAGCATGATATTTGGAGTCAAAGGCTTGGGTTTAAGACCTGGCTCCAGCTTTCCCACTATCTTTGTAGTCTGGACATTTGAATTTCTAGGTCATAAAATAGAAATAGTAATACCTCTACTTTTGGAGTCGTTATAAGGATTAAGGGAACTAATATATGTCAAGTCATTTTGTAAACTGCAAAGTGATGGAAAGTGTTAATGATTATCAATACAAAAATAGTTACACCTGCAAATAGGTAATAATACTGTTGTGGTAACTAAATTATACATAACTCTGACCTACCCCAAGAGGTATAAATCTCAAACAAACCACCCTGGCACTGAGGAACTTGAACAATCTATACTGGATGAAGTTATATATTTCCATCAATGTGACTCACGGAACACTGAAGTGAGGGAGTGAGCAGCAGGAGCCATACGTGTCTAAGTGACATGGCTGGGCTGGGCGGCTGCCTGCCCTCTGCCTGGTCTGTGATGACCTCACACTGGACCTCTCAGCTTCGGCTCACACCTTTCCCTCTGCTTGGATAGCGCTCTTCCTCTCTCCTGCCCCATATCTCTAAACCCCCTTCCCGTTACCTTGAAATTCTATTCACACTTCAAGTCTCCATCAGGTGGCTCACAGCATTTAGTATCTCTAACATTGCTCTCCACCCCCTATCTGGTCTTCCCTCCCTTCCCTGGTCAGGGAGAGCACTAATTCTGAGTATTTCCAAGGTGGGACGTGAGAGGGGCCCTCCCATCAGCTAGTATTCCTGCCCTAGACGTGCCAGATACTTACCTGGGATGCTTACCTAGGATGGCCATTCTAAGTGGAACAAACTGTAACACTCACATTCCGGTTGGGAATTTAGGGTCCGGAGTGTTCAATGGAAGCTCACATGATGCCCTTCCCTCTCACCTGCTTGCTGTGCTCATTGCCTTGTTTGCCTCCCTGGCTTTGGATCCAGGACCAGTATGTCCAATTCAGTGCAGCTCACATAGTATGTGCTCTATTAAAGTCATTAAATAGTTATTTATTTACCTGAACCTTCACAGAGCGTTAGTTAAAAGATATTGGGGTTATATGAAATTTAACAACAGCATACCTCATGTGTCCAAGGGACATACATCCAGTTAGTATATTATACTGTTAAGATGAATTAGTATTCAAGAAGTGAAGATCTAGTACTACTTTTGTGGGTAAAATGTACAGTACTAGACTATTCCCAGTTACTACGTAAGGATGTGAATGTTGGACAACAAAGAAGGCTGATAGGAAAAAAACAATTCATTTCAAATATGGTGTTGGAGGAGAGCTCGGTGGATACCTTGGGCCACCAGGAAGATGAACATGTAGGTGCAAATTAAGCCTAAAACATCGCTGGAGGCAAAAAATGACAAAACTGAAGATGTCGTATTTTGGACTTATCATGAGAAGGCAGGGTTCATTGGAAAAGACAGTATTCTGGGGAAAACAGATGGCAGCAGGGAAAGAGGAAGAGCAAATGTGAGATGGGTTGATTGCATAAAAGAAGCCACAGGCAGGAGTCCACAGGAGCTGAGCAGGGCCGGTGAGGACAGGACATTGTGGATGTCACTCATTCATAGGGTTGCCAGGAGCCGGAGCCGACTCAACATCCCTAACACACACACCAGCCTATTTGGTATGTTTGGTGAACTAGTGGGTCATGTCTATAGGGGTCTATTCAGTCTGTGATCCCTCTAAGTTCTGGGCCTTCCCCTGTTCTGTTCCTCCTTCTGCCTGATTGCTTTCCCCTTTCCTCCATCCCCCTTCCTGTAGTATTTCTCATTGCATGTTATCTTTCGGAGTTCAATTTAGAGATCATTTTCTCTGGGAAGCATTCCTGAATCCTACAGGCTCAGCTTCTATACTCCAATAGCAACCCTTCTCTCAGCACTTGCCAGGCTGTCCCATACGTGTTTTGTCCATTTCTCCCTCTCTTTGCCAGCACCGTGAGGCATGTACTACAACCATCTTGTCTAAAGTTACTTCTGTGTTGCCAAGCACAGTGCCTGATACATAGCGGACACTAAGCAAATATTCATTGCACACTCACTGAGTTAACAGTAAATGTGTAAAGGAAGCTTTTTCAGAGCCTAGAATGATTTTAGAATCAGAGTACATCAGAGTAAATTTTAGAATATTATGATCTAACCTTTGGTTAAGTAACTCTTACCTTTACCGATTTCTGTTCTATTCAGCAGGTATGTTAATTGATAGATTTGGCTGTTTGTAACAGAAAGAGCCAATTTTACAACAATTTAAACAAGAAAAATTTCTGTTTCTCTCTCACGCAAAAACGGTCCAGAGCCAGGCAGCCCAGGACGGTGTGGCAGTGTTATTCTGGGAGGTAAAGGTCACAGCCAGGCCTTTCCTCTCCTGCTGCCTCATTGTCCTAGGCCTTGTCCACGTGGTTCATTGTCATGACAAAATCCTGGCAGGCCCAATTTTGTCTTGGACCCCTTGGAGCCTTCACCCAAAGTGAATTTAATTTCTTTTTGGCAAATGAACTTGATTCTAGGGCCTTCTGCACCTTCTTAGGGCATTCCAAGTCTGCTATAAATTTATAGAACTAATCCAGTTGAGGGATTTTCACTGATTTTCAAATCCACATGGTACCTCCAAGCCTTTTCAGGTGGAAAAGACTGAAGCCTGAGCCCAGATTGGGTGTGTCTGCCAAGAGTGCCAGCTGGCCTCACACTAAGCCTATGCCGCCTTCAGCCCAGGGTGGCGTGGTTTCCCCGGACACGGGATACACTGACACACTGCAGGGCAGCCTGGAAAGCTATAGGAGGGAAACACCTTTGGATAATGTTAAACTCATACCTATTCAGCCCATAAGAAAAATATACTACTTATTTTGTTGTAAGGTTGCCACATAACTTATGATTACACTATCATTTCTTTACAATGCTTTTCTGTTGGGCTTTTGTTATTCTGGAGAGAAATCATTAGATTTTATGATGAAGTTTGGAGATGAAGGCAACCCTACTTCATCAGTCCTCCTCCCGCAGGGTTCATACTTACACACAACACAGACACACACCACCCAATACCCCATCTCCCACTGCAGCCACTCAGAACTCTTTTACACACACACACACACACACACACACACACACACACACACACACACACACCCTATCCCTGGAGGAAAAGGGCAGAGAGCCCAGGGTAGGAGGGAGAGTTCTATGTAGCTTTCTAGAGCAGTAGCTATTGCCTAAGTAGAAGAAGCTGAATAAACCAAAGTTATGATGTCCCTCTGTCCTGTCCCCGCAAACTAAACACCTTTTCCTTCTATAGACCCACCTCATGTCTTAGACAAAACAGTATCAGTATGGGTTAGTACGAGTTGGTTCTGGCAATTTAACAAAAAATAAATAAAAAGAACCAAAGCTCTGTCTAAAATTGTTCCTGGCAAAGGCAGTATGTGAGATATTTTCTGATTTTTGGAAAGACATTATCTAATTGACATACAGTCCACAATCAACTCCCCAAAGTGATAAAATTCACTTTTCTTTGTGTTTTTGTCTGTACCTATGTAAACAGTTACCAGTATTTGCAGTATGTTGGTGAATTATTGTTAAAGTTATATTTCCATATTACATGTTTTTCTTTTCTCTCCACCTTCTCAAAACTTCTCCTTTAAGGCAGAAACTTTCCATTCTTGGTTTCATACAGAAGACAAATATTTCTGGGAAAACACTGCGTTTAAGCTATTCAGCAATTCTGGTGTTATGTAACTGACCACACTAAGACTTTCAATTAACTTTGGTTACATTTTATTGAAGAGTGTCACAGAATAGAATAACTAGCCATAATTTTAAAAAAGCTTTTGTGTGCTTTTAAACAGGGGAAACCCTCTCGGCATATGTACAGTACAGTACCTCGTGATAATGAAAGAATGTAAACCTCTTATTGTTTGCAGGATTCTGAAGTCTACCGACTGTATTCCTAGCCTGATTTGATCAAGTGTGTTGAAGAACGTTCAATTCATGAGCATTCATTTCTGGAACTCAAGCTCTCTGTGGCCTTCTTTTCCTCCTGTTCTTCTCACCCCTTATTTTTGTTTGGTCTTCTTCCAGTTGTGGGTGGCGTATTGAGACTATTTCCCTTCCACTGAGGAGGAATTGTATGATTTGAGGTTACAAACAACTTCCTTACATACATGCCCACTTGCATCTCACTTTCTTCATTTCTAGTCTTTATCTTTCCTTCCCATCACTCTTCAATATTTCTATTTTCTTTCTCTTCAGAACAGAATTGATCTCTTTATATGCATGTTCCGAACTCAACCACAATGTCCCAGTCTTCAAACCTTGGAAGGTTTCTTTTCTTTTTCTTTCCTCTCTTATTTACTTGCAACATGCCACCAGTTGTCAGGTTGCAACATTAGTTTTTCCAAAAATCACTCAGATTCATTTCTTCATTTCAAAACCGTTATCTTGTCTCAACCAAGGTGTTCATTACATGGCATGTACGTTACTCAAATAGCTTTCTATCAGATGGCAGTACTTCCAGGCTTTCTTCCCTCTAGCTAACTTGTGGCCAAATCTTAGAATCATTTTATTCACACTCTGTTTTATCATTTTAATTTCCCTTTAAGAAAAATTCAAGACTCTCTACCAACAAGCTACTTGATCCAAACCTCATTTCCCTGGACTATAGGAGCCCCTTTTCCAACCAAATGTCATCCTTTGGACCTGCCATCCTCTCCATGGGCAGACCTCCCTCTCTTCCTCCATCCATGTTTCTCTTTCTCTTCAAAGGTCGTGGCTGACACAGCCTTGACAAAGGCTGCCATTATCTGCAAGTCCTTCAAGAGTGAGTGCCTCCTGACCAATCTTGTGTGTCCTCTCTGTGACACATTGCTCAGTCTGTCCTGCTTTCCTAATCTGCACTTGCTGATCTGTGGCTTTATAAAGTCATTTTTCATTTATTCCCTTTATGCCTTTCTCTACTTTTAGAGTATAAGCAACCTTAAGGCAGAGACACTCTTGAGTAATTTATTTATATCACTCAGCAACAATTACTAAACACTTACTGAATTTATGGTCTGACACTTATCTACGTATTTATCTGTCAATCAATCAAATAGTTATTGAGCATCTGTTCTGTGCTAGGCATTGTGTGAGCTGCTGGAATACAGTGATGAGAAAAAACTGACTTTTCCTTTGCCTTTCTTAGGTTTGGGGGAAGCAGACATTTATCAAATCATCACACAATTAAATGTAAAGTTTCAACTGAGGTAGAGCTGCAAAGAGGGGAACATGGTGCAGTGAGCATGCATCATAGGGGATTTAGCCCAGGTGGGAGAGGAGACGAGGGAGGGATGTGCCCAGAAGGGAGAATCACATGTGTAAAGGCTCTGTGATTCTGTGATAGCAGGGGGCGGGGCAGAGGGCTGAAGCCAGATATGCCAAGACCATGATGATGATGATGATGACGACATCTACTACTACTAGACAACCTTAAGTATTAACCAAGGTGCCGGATACTGTGCTAAAGGTCTGGATTATCTTATTTAATTCCTGCTATGAGCTAACGTGTTTGTATCCCTATCTTTCACAGGCTTAGGGATGTTAAAGGCCTCGCTTTGGAGGGGAGGGATGCATCTAGGACTGAGATCTAGGTGACTTTGACTGCAGAGCTACTGTACTTAGCCACCAGGTTATAGGAGCTCTATAACTTATTTGGATTCTCAGTATCATTTTTCAATACCATTATTATGGAAAAGGAGGTTTCTTTAGCCCCAAAACAAGTACAATTTTACCAACTGCCCAGTATGTCCTTCCATAATTTTGGTCAAAGTCTTCATGGCGTTGGGTCACCCATCTGCCATTTTGCAGGATGTTTTATTATATATCACACACACCTGGCATTATGTCTGAGCCAATTGTTTTCAACCATGTGAACAAACTTCTAGCTGTTCTTTTTTCTTTTACAGAAATCTATAATTAGATGAGAAATAATGCTTATTAGTCCAAGTTACACATAGCATTCCAGTAACCAACTTCCTCCTCAGGGGAGCATCATCAGCAATTAAGAGTAACTGCTGCCTGACCAGGCAGTGGCTCAGCGGATAGACCATCGGACTGGGATGCAGAGGACCCAGATTCAAAACCCCGAGGTTGCCAGCTTGAGCATGGGCTCACCAGCTTGAGTGTGAGGTCGCTGGCTTGAGTGTGGGATCATAGACATGACCCCATGGTCACTGGTTTGAGCCCAAAGGTCGCTGGCTTGAAGCCCAAGGTTGCTGGCTTGAGCAAGGGGTCACTCCCTCTGCTTTACCCTCCCCCCTAGACCTCCATCAAGGCAAATATGAGAAAGCAATCAATGAACAACTAAGGTGCTGCAACGAAGAATTGATGCTTCTCATCTCTCTCCCTTCCTGTCTGTCCCTATCTGTCCCTCTCTCTGACTCTCTGTCTGTGTCAAAAATTTTAAAAAAGAGTAACCGCCAACTATGGTAAACTCTTTGTTGAGAAAATGTTTGTCATCATGACCAGAGGAGTCCCCTGCCTCTGGCCTGCCATCTGTCGAATGCTCTCTTTATGTTCCTTCTGTCTCCGCTTTCTAACCCCCAGGGCAGCCTCTTTTTTTAGCTGCAGTAGGAGCATCTAAAATTGGCTTGTAAACTGGTTCCGTAAAGAAGAGAACCTAATAACAGAGCACTGAGAATTTTAATTGATACCTTATTGTATCTCTTTGATAATTAATAACATCACTTTGGGCCCTCAGAAAATGGAAGCAACTCTCTACTGCTTAAAGAGCGTTTAGACAAATGTTGACCTTTAACCAGGCATGGCTGGACCTTTATCCTTTGCAAAGCAAGGCTGAAAGTTCAGGCAAAGAGTAGGTGAATAGGGCAGACCCACTTCCCTACCTAGAATCAACCCTAGCAGGATGCCCAGCTGATAGGGGGACGCTGAACTGAAGGCGGACTGGTGACCAAGCTGCTCAGTCTGCAGAACAGTAAGGCGCATTTCAGGGGGATGTTGGGAGGATTAGTATTTCTCATTTACCATATTTTTTGCACCTGACCATAAGACGCACCTAGGGTTTTAAGGAGGAAAATAAGAAAAAAAAAACTATTCTGAACCAAATGGTGTGTTAAAATATTTAATAAAATATACCACAATAATATTTCAACAATGTAAACTCAACAGCAGTATTAACAACCATTAGCACTGTTATAACAAATGAGAAGAGACTTTAATGTTCAAGTACTTACTCTTCTAGTTGTCTGGGAACCCGCAGCAGCTAAAACAAATGAACATTCACTCCATAAGACACACGGGCATTTTTCCCTTCCATTGTTTGGGGGAAAAAGTGTGTCGTATGGAGCTAAAAATACAGTAGATAATACTTTAATATTGTTGGGGGAAGGCATCAAAAAGTAACAGATTTATTTGCTTATGTCCTCCGCCAAAAGTCTTTTTTAGGGACATACAGATAGCTGAAGGCATAGTTTATGAGCAAAATGTTGCCAAATGGCTATTATCAATTCCACCCAAGAGTGGGAAAGGTTTTCAGACTCATCTGTTTAGGTGAAGCTGTGGGAAGGTAGAGGCAACACACACTCAACAGTCCTCAGGTGTGGAGGAGAAACCCTGACCTCCCACTTATGTAGCTTCCTTCACATAGTTGCTGTGGCTGTTGTTATTATTACTGATATCTTAGGATTGTTTTCCCTCAAACCTGTCTCTGGGCGCAGCCCAGCAATGAATTTGAGGACAAAGCCAGGACCTTCCCATTGTCACCATCCCATGCTGATACTGCCATCTCCAAGACAAGTCCTTCACTGTTTCTATCCGAGGACAGTGCCCACCATCCTCCCACTGCCCTCACCTTTCTGTCACGCAGTCCAGTCTGTTACCCAAGCAAACGTACACAACATGCACATGCAAACTAAGAGCAACCAATGAATACAGAAGTACATAAAAGGGAAAGGGGGTGGGGCTAGGGAGCAAAGGAGATACGGTTTTATTCAAGACCTCCTATGTCCCAGGTACTCTGTTAGGTGCTCTATATAGTATATCCTGTCAGATACTTTATATGATATAGTTTATTTAACACTCATGATAAGCATGAAAGGACACGTGAGGACACTAAGGCTGGGAGAAGTGAAGGTCAAACTCTTGGTTGACAAGTTGTCTAGAGCTGGAGTTCAAACCCTGGTTCTCAGATGTCAGATGTCTCATCATTTATCCCCAGGCACATAAATATTTCTCTGTGTCACCCTACGTACATAAGTATACTCTCATAATTTTTATATTTTTCACTCTTCTTGCAGCCAGAGATGATAAAATCTAGGAAAGTGGGGTGTTGTAGAGGCCTACAAGTACATAAAGGAATGAATGGAGCATATAAACCACATATTTCTATTTCTAGATGGATTTTCTTACAGAATCTGCACACCAGCTGCTTATGTTTGCTCTTACCAGCTCTCCATTTATTGGCTCTGGTGAAACTGTCAGGCAAGAATGTTCATTTTTTCCCCTCCCGTTTGGGGTTCTTCCATATGTCTTCCCTCTTTTCTGTCATATCCTAGAAATCTTCTATTGCTCTTGTCAGTGACCGCCAAATATGGCAACATAAAACTATTCTTAGCAACATCCTAATATGTTTCTGATCTTCTTTCTCTTCCACGTTAACAGAATTTAAATGTACAGTGTATTATTGTTAACTAGTACAGTAGGTCTCTAGAACTTTTTCATCTTGCACAACTCAAACTTGATATGCATTGAAGACCAACACTCTATTTCCCCCCCCCCCCAACCCCTGGCAACTGACATTCTACTTTCTGCTTAAATGAGTTTGACTACTTTAGACACTGCACACAAGTGGAATTGTGCAGTATTGTCCTGTGATGAGCTCATTTCACTCAGCATAATGTCCTCAAGGTTCATCTGTGTTGTCACATGACAAGATGTCCTTCTTGTATTTATATACCACATTTTAAAATCTATTCATCCACTGATGGACATTAGGGTTGCTTCTACATCTTGGCTATTAGGGATAGTGCTGCAATGATCATGGAAGCACTCAGATCTCTTGGGAGTTCCTGATTTCAATTCTTTTGGATATCTACCCAGAAGTGGGATTTCTAGATCATATGGTAATTCTGTTTTTAGTTAATTGAGGAACCTCCACACTGTTTTCCATAATGGTTGTGTCAATTTATATTCTTACCAACAGTACACAAGGGTTTCCTGTTCTCCACACCTTTGGTCAACATTATTTAAAATAACGGGCATCCGAAGAGATGTGAGGTGATATCTCATTGTGGTTTTGATTCGCATTTCCCTGATGATTAGTCATGTTGAGCACCTTTTATATACCTGTTTGCCATGTGTATAAGGTCTCCTTTAGAGAAATGTTTATTCAAGTCCTTTGCTTATTTTAAAATTCAGTTATTTGTGTTTTGTTTTGTTTTTGGTTTTTTTGCTGTTGGGTTGTAGGAGTTCCTTGGACATATATAGTGGGTATTTCATATTTGTTGTTTGCAAATATATTTTCCCATGCCATAGGTTGCCTTTTCATTTTGTTGATGCTTTCCTTTGCTGTGCAGAAGCTTTTTAGTTTAATGCAGTCTTACTGGTCTATTTTTGCTTTTGTTTTCTATGTTTTTTTGGTATTATATCCACAAAATCCATGCCAAGACCAATGTTGTGAAGTTTTTTTCCTGTGTATTCTTCTAAGAGTTTTACAGTTTCAGGTTTTATGTTTTAGTCTTTAATCTATTTGAGTTAGTTTTTGTATATGGTATAAGGTAAGTGTCTCATTTTCTTCTTCTGCATATGGATATCCCATTTTATTAGCTGAAGATACTTCTTTTCCTCATTGTGTGTTCTTGGCACCCTTGTCAAAGATCAGTCGGTTGTATATGTGTGAGTTTATTTCTGAGCTCTTTTTGTCTACATGTTTGTCTTTATGCCAGTTTAATACTATTTTGATTACTGTAGCTTTGTAATATGTTTTGAAATCAGAAAATATGGGACCTACGGCTTTGTTCTTCCTTTTTAAGATTGCTTTGACTATGCAGTGTCTTTAGTGGTTCCATATGAATTTTAGGATTGTTTTTTCCTATTTCTGTAAAAAATGCTATTGGAACCTTAACAGGGACTGCATTGAATTTATAGCTTGCTTTGGGTTGTATGCACATTTTAATGATATTGTCTTCTAATCCATGAACATAGGATGCTGTTCCATATTTTTGTGTCCCCCCCAAAATCTGTTAGAACAATAACTGAAGGCAGTAAAGTTGCAGGATATGAAACCAATATATAAAAATCAGTTCCATTTCTATATACTAACAATGAACAAACCGAAGATGAAATTAAGAAAACAATCCCATTTACAATAGCATCAAAAAGAATAACATTTTTAGGAGTATACTTAACCAAGGAGATCAAAGACTTGTAGATTAAAAACATTACTGACTTCCTTTTATGAAAACTTGACCTGTCTTAGAACCATGCTAGGTCATGTGTACACTAATCTGGTAAATAAATTCAAACATAGTTATACATGACTTATTGGTTTATCCTTTCCATATGATGATTGGGAATATTTTAACACAATAGTATATATAACAAGGTAAAACTGACTCAACCACCTGCAGGTGAAATATTTAAAAATCAATATTTTAAAAATTGTAAGCTGCAACACCAGATTGTTCTATGTACCATAAAACCAGCCATATATTTTTTTCTTTTGACCAGCATTTGAACAAAATCACATCCATTATCAGGTATAAATACAAGTAGTTGTTCTTGGAAAAACCTCCCTGAAATGATAACTTCAGTGAGAAGACATCATTTTAGATTTCTCACCTGGCATACATACACGAGTTCAGTGACTCTGGGTTAATACAGTTTAGGAGGAAGTGCAATAATAAGAGAATGGAACTTTCTGATTACTTACCAAGTGCTAGATGGTTTGCGAACATTTCATTTAATCCTTTTCAAACTCTATGCGGTAGATATTAGTTCCACTTTGCAGACAAGGAAATGAAAGCTCAGGGAAGTAGAGTCCACGTTCCCCCTTAATGTGAGTGTGGACTGGAAGCTGGGTCTGCTCGAAGCCTGTTCTTTTCTCTTTACACACCAGGTGCCCAGCCAGGGAAATTGCGGCTAGAGAGATGGCCATGCGATCGTGAGTTGTAAGTCCAGGAGGGCTTCCTGGGAGTAGCGAGGTTGACAAAAGTGCTTGATATCTCTGAAGTGAAAAATCTTCAGTAATCTCCAAATTGACAGCCAGAAATCAGGTTAAAGCTACAGTAAAATTAATCTTATTAGCTGCTGAACTGTCCTCAGGTGCATCCTGTGGTCTTCAGAGTCTCTGAATAGGTTCTCAGGGTAGGCCTGGAGGACTGAGGATGCTTAAGAAGCAGGGAGGTAGGGTTGCTGCATGTTTTTGCTCTGGACACTGGGGACATTGTCCTGGTGGTCACAGAAGAATCTAGTCTCCCTTTCTCCACAGTCATTGAACCTGATAGGTTCTGGTTGGGTGAGAAGACCTTGGCTGAGTGACTTCAAGATGTCCTCAAGTGTCCAAAGATCCTTCTGTTTTTCTCTGGTGCCCTCAGTGCCCTTTATCCTGCCCTCCTGGGAACATCAGTACTCTTGATTTTCTAGCTGTTCAGCTCGTGATGTATTTATTATTAACCAAAGCCTGCCTTATGCCTTACTATGGCGATTAGTGAGAGGCCTTGAAAAAAAATTAAAGGCAATTAAATTCATTTAGGGGTGACTAGTATAAAAGGCATCAGCCCTAAGGGTTTTGTAATTGGCATGGAATACAGTCATGTGCCAAAGTTTGATTACATTATCATCTGGTATCTGGCTGTTGATTTATTAAAACTGAATCTAAAAATGGCCATAATCTTTTGTCCAGATAGCAGATCTTTCTGTTATGACAAAACTCTCTGGCAGACTCTTCATGAATGGGGTCCCCCCCTCTGTGGTTATATTCTCCGCTGTGTCCCTAAAGGACAGACAACTCCAGATGGGGGTACCTCACACTCACACCCCCTCCTGGACCCCTGTGGCCCCATGATCCACGAAGTCTGTCCCAGCCAGCAAAAACTTTTAATGCTTCTCTCCCCTTGCACCATGGCCAGATAGGTGGGATGAGCCTTATGGTTTGCAATGGGTGGTGCTGTCCAGAGCAATTTCCTGTTGGTTGAGTGCTGATGTGGGTCAGGGTTCAGCCCCTGGGCACCGGTTCTGGAACAACCTCTGAGCAATTCTTTTTTTGCCCTAATGAAAAACTTCCTTTATTCTAGTATTGCTACATTTATTGGGGTCGCCCTGATTTAATTGAAATTCAATAGGTAAGAGGCGGATAATAGACAGTTTTCTGACCCCCTCCTCCCATCCTTTTTTTGCAATCCCCCCCCCTTTTTAAATTTTAGCGGAGGAAGGAGAAGACACACACTTCTGTTCCCCCCATTCCGCACCCGATTCTTTTTTTGGCACCTGATGACCATCAGGAAAACCTGATCAACTTGCAAGGGTCATTTCCCGACCACCTCCAGGGCTGGAGACATTATTTCACGTGAACCTTATCCATGGGATTGAAGAAGGGGAGAGTGCGCTCCCAAGCACAAACAGGAAAGCCTTACATCACGGAGTGGCGGAGTGGCGTGGGGAGGAGTCTGCGGCGCCCTCGCTCGCCGCTTGCTCGCCGCGCTCCCTTTGTGGCCGGAGTCGCTCTCACCAGCGGCGGCGGCGGGGGCAGCGCAGCGCGTGTCTGTGCTCGGAGCGCGGACCGGGGGCCGGGGGCGCCGCGGGCTGGACCGCGCCGGGACCGCGCCGGCCTGGAAGCAGGGCGCATCATGCCGCGTCCCCACACCGAAGGGAAAACTGAGAATGAAATTGCTTTGGCAAGCTAAAATGGTAACGAGCACTCTCTGCCTTCTCCCGAGGCTTCTTTGGTGGGGAATCTTCTCCCGCTTTCTCTGGGCGTGTTTTGGACTCACTCGGAGTGAACGGAGCGATCCGGTCCCATACTTGGGGGGCTCCAGCTTTCTCACTCTGCTTTGTATGCCTTCCGCGCTGCGTGTCTTCTCCCTTTCAACGATACCTGCTTTCTCAGCACTTGCCTCTGGTGTGGCCGGGGCAGATGGATGTCAAGAAAGAAAAACTTTTTAGTTAAAAGGACTGTTAGTCTGGGTGAACCTTGGAGCGCTTCTGAGCCCCCACGGCTTCCTAACACACACTTAGTTTAGCGGGGACATGGAAACCCAAGGGAACACATACACACGTCTTACTTGAAGCTGCATGATGATGTGTTGCTTTTTCTGCACTTGCCAGATGATTTTATGGAAATATAAACTTTCCACCCCCCTACCCCCCACTAACTTTTTCGGTCCCCAAACAATAAGAGGAGAAAAAGACGTGGGGCGCATTTGACTTCCAAAAGCGTGAGGACTCTTGGCATTTTAAATGCTTGTTTGTGTCTGACTTTAAAATGTAGTTCACTCAAATAGCTGAGCCACTTATGAAAGTACAAACTTTTTCTACCAATGAATTATTTTTCCTTTCCCCTTAAGGAGGAAAAGTTAATCAGGACTAAACCACAGTTTCTTTAAGAAGAGGGGGAAAAAAGACTAAAAAATTATTCAAGATATGTGAGCAAGCTTAGGAAAAATAACTCAATGGAAAAGTTCGGGGATTCTGATACCACAGGAAAGGGCTGTGGGCCAGAAACATCTCGGCATTCCCTTTATCGCAGTATGTCTTGTATTGCTCTGATTGTGATATTTATTTTGAACAGCCTGTGTTTTGCCCTGAGTGCTGGGGTAAGCAGCAAAGCAGCTGGGAGATTGTGGTTTGCAGAGAGAGGAAAAACACACACACACTTTTCCTTTCTCTCTTTTTTTTCCCCCCAACCTCTGGCAGAGCTCGATTCAGGACTGGGGTGAAGAGGTAGAGGAAGGCGCTGTTTACCATGTCACCCTGAAAAGAGTCCAGATTCAACAGGCTGCCAATAAAGGAGCAAGATGGCTAGGGGTGAGTAAAGCTGGAGGGATGGCGAACTTTGGAGTTGCAGTGCCTGGGGTTCTGTGAATATCATTATTATTTAGCAGAAGCAGGCTTCTTTCTCCCCTTTCTCTTTCAGCTTCAGAAAGAAACTGCCAATGACCAAGTATTTGCGCTAGCTGTCCAGGCCTGTCTGTTTTTGTACTTAATGTATTCCAAAGTATCTTCCCTAGGTTCGTCAATAATTCAGAACCTCTGAGAAACATCTTGAGGTTATTTGGCAAATGGAGTGGGGGGTGGAGGGCAGAAGGTGACACAGTAACAGGACCAGAAAGCAGCACTGATAGACAAGAACCATAAGCGGTTTTGCCTATATGTCACCCTTTTCTCTCCTGGTCCTCCTACCGATGCTGACAATCCCTCTCCTACTCCCGGACTTTTATGAAGTACATACCCAGAATGCTCAGGGGGCAGACCATCCCAAATCTGCTTCCGGAGGGGGTGGCAGGCAGATTTCCCATTGTTACCTCCTTGCTATAGTTCGTTAGGAGGCGGTTGCATGCTCAGTGCCCACAGTTTCACGTGCAGCATGCACAGAGTGCTGGCCTTCGGAGAAACACTGCCTCTGTGAGCAAGATATCTTTTCCCACCAAGATTCTAAAATCTGGGTGGGATCATGTGAGGCTGTTCCTTATCACCTAATGAATCCTTCAGCAAGTCCCAAATAAAGGGGGTGTGAGAAATGGAAAGCTTGGCAACAGGCTCAGTACTCGAGCACATGTCAGCATGTGGAAGAATGAAGGGATTCTGATCTGGGCCTAGAGGCAGTCCTCAGAGTGGTGAGAGGTGACACAAAAGGACTGGAGAAAGAGAATAATGGTAGGTGGTCTTAATCCGGCCACACTCTAAGGTGATGGACTTGAGAGCAAAGAAGAGTGCACTTGCATCGATCTTGGCTGACTTTGGACCTCAGAAAACTCAGGTGTTTTGAGCAGCATTCAAAGGTGAGGTGTGGAGAAGGGTAGGAAACAAACTGCCCAGGACCTCACATGAAGACCAGAAGCAACATGTGACTGTAACTCCCAGAAGTGAAGGCAGCACGGCCAGCAGCAGGGACTTCCTCTGCCATGGGCCCGCTGGTCTGCTGACACAGGCCTTCACTGCTTTGGCTTCCCCTGCTGCTTCAACTCGGGTCTTTCCTGCTCTGCACTTGGGGCCAATGTCCCACCCATTCGGAGAGTAAACTGTTAGGTGTACTGCACACACATCTGCAGGTATGGCCTGACTAGAGGCCTTCATTGAACAGGTAGGTAACTTACTCTGAATCTGATTTTAGTTAATTAGATGCATCATCAGTAGACCTGTTAGGGAAAGAAGAACTCGAGTTCTGACAAGTCATCACTTTGTTTTGGGTGGTTGTGCATGTAGGCATTTTATTTCAATATGGCGTTGACATGGTGTGTCCCATCTAGGTATTTTAATGATTTACATGTTCTGAACAGCTGTCCTCAAAAGATTCATTGCATTTGCTGATGCTGCTTGTTCCTCTTCTTCTAATGAGACTGATGTTGCTTGGGTGACAGCTTTAGTTTTTAGCCAAACACAATAGCAATGAGTAACTCATGGGGAAATGGAGGAGTTAACTCCATAGGCCCCAAACTTACAAGTAGGGTTCATTTTTATGTTCATAGCTATTTAGTAATTCTCACTGCCTATTCTGTGCCCTGGACTCCACCTCTCTCTGCTGTCTCCCAGTGTTCTCAGGTTTATACAGAGTTTAGGGCTGGTTCACCCCAGATTTAGCAGTAGAGCTGAAATATGTTGAGGGAGGACAATGTAAAAAGTTGGCTTCTACTTGATGGAGGGATCTAGTTGATGGAGGAGTCTAGTTGATGGAGAATTATCAACCCTCCCATTTCAAGAGTGTTATTTGCTGCTACCTCCCCAGGCCTCCAGAGCAACTTCTTAGGAATTCTCCAACTCTGATTCCACTTGTCCCGCTCCGCCTCAGGTGTTCTATTGGGAAAGTCTGTTTTTGTCCTTGGAAATTCCAGACTTAAGTAAATGTGACTCAACCAATTGAGCCATAGCAATTTTAAAGACTTTCTCTCTAGAACTCAGTGGCTTCTCCATAGTTATTTTCCTATAGTTCAGTAGCTCTTTCAGAATTCTTCAAAGCAACCCTCTTGAGACTGAGGGTGATTAAGGTGAGGGTATTATTGAAATATGAGGACAACCTTATGGGGAAGGTGGTATCATGATTATATCGTTTTTCCCCTCACATGGAAACTAGTGCCCAGAACAGTTAAACTGCTTGGCAGGGTCACACAATTAGGGAGTGGAAGGGGCTTGATTTGAACCCAGATGGTCAATTGCTTGCTGTCAGCAACTGCAGAGTAGTGGAAGAGAATATTGGCTTAGAAGAGCAAGTATGTAGTATGCTTCTGGTGTACTTTTAACCTAGATATTGCACCTGGTGAAAGACTTGAGCAATGTGGCCTTTTTCAAAATCTTTTTATTTTTATGTTTTTAGTAGTAACTTGAGTTACCAGTTGAGATATTTATTGTGAAGATGTGTGTCTTATCAACGTGTTGTCCATTTTGGATGCATAAAGTATGGTGAACCAAAGATATGTATGAGGTTATGTAGAACAAGAGGGTGAGTTATGGCTGTCATTACATATCTGTAAGACTTATTTGAAAAGCCTAAAAGACAGAGACAATTTTGGCATTTTCTGGTACTCAGGTCTCAAAATTTAATCAAGATTCAGTTTGGGAAGGATAGCAGAGTAATTTAACATTCTTAGATCTGAAGTATCATACCATCCACAACATTTAGGGCATTCTTTTGTGTTTTTAAAATTTTGTGTTTAGTTGGTCTGTCTTTGGTTGTCAATGACATGACTGAGTATGGCCCAGGCTGGGTTTGCTTATACATCTAGCTGCATCTTTGCCCATTTGACAGTGAGGTTATGTTGGGCAACTTTGAAAAACCAGATATTATTGAAATAGCAACCCAATTTTTACTCTACAATAACATCTTAGACTGGGTAATTTTACCTAAAGAAAAGTAGCACTGATTATGTCATAGAATCATAAACTTTCAGGATTAGAAGAGACTTTAAAAAGTAATTTTGCACAACTATTCAGTTAGCTTGTAGAATGTTCAGTAATTTTTGGAAGAGCAGATGATCAAAACTTACTATTTTCTTTTTTTGGTCCCGGCATTCTGGTTACACTGACATGAAATATAGAAATGACTAAAGAAAATACCAGTATTTTTTGGAAGCAGGAAATGTAACATACTCAAATGAACAGAAGAAAAGGAGTCAACAGTTAGGTAAGGGACCTTGTTGTCAAGAGCCCATTCCACAGTCTTTTGAAACCGGGTCCAGAAAAATGTATTAAACCTTAGGTAAGTCCAAAGTGGGGTCATTTCTTTTATAAGCAGGGTTGATAGGATGAGGTCACCTCTGCAGGGCTTGTGAGCAATGGAATGGTCAGTGGATAGTCACGTGGCTTTTCTCAGTTGTACGCTTCTGTGATTCTGTGGTCCTTGTGGTGGGGTCCCAGTGCCCCCTATCCCCATGTCCTGTATGTATCACATAGTCTCCCACACAGGCCCTTGTTGGGTTGAGTTGAAATGCTTCATAGCTGGGAGGCTGGTGAAGCTAGTGAATAGGACAATTTATGTTCAGAGGAAGCAGACCCATTTAGAAATAAAGGAACTGGAAATCTATTAGGGAACCTAGCATTTTAGGGTGAGTTGTGGCCAGTCTGTGGGTTATATAGGGCAGTGGTAAGATAACCACTTGTCATATCTGGATTCAGAAGTTGACTCTCACTCAGATGCACTGTTAAATTGAGTATACCTGGTGTTTCGGTGGCATTATTATTCATATTGCCTACAGATGGCATACAGTTCTTCTAGTTTTCAACTAACTACACTTCCAGGAAGCTTCTCCTATCTCCCAGTCCTGGAGGAGTCATCCCTTCTAAATGTTCCAGGAGCATTCTCTGTCTCTGTCTCTGTCTCTCATGCACACACCTCACTTTGTCATAATGAGCTGTTGGTGGTTTTTGTTTGTTTGTTTGTTTCGTGTGCCCCGCCAGACTGTCAGCTTCCTGAAGTGGAAATGGTGGCCATCTTGTAGGCAGAAACTCAATAGATGTTTGTTGAATTAACAGAGCAAGCATCATCCCTTTTTGGGAAAATAATATTGTCTTGGTAAATATGAATGTATGGTTGCTTCTCATTTAAAACAAGATTAGCTAAAAGACGCTAGCTGATAAAGAAGAGGAGGAGGGCATGGGATGAGAAAAACCAAGTAGGTAACGATTATACCTCTCTTACATCCTCTCGGGATCAAAGCAGGGCAGGAACTGAGGTAGTGGTTCTTCATTTTAACAAGAAAATCCACGGCAATGAAATAACCGGAGAATTCTTCCGTGCCTTTTAAAAGCGAGAGGTCCAGTTACACTTGGCTTATGGCTGAATGTTGAAGAAGGAAAGGCAGTGCATGGGTTAAAAAGTGTTGGCGAACATTATAATTATGTGTGGCTGGACAGCTCAGGGGCGGGACTTTAGAACTGTAAGGAGATAAGCCCTAGAGGAGCCCTTAGTTTACAATTGGTCATCTTTGTTTTCATCTAGGAAAACTGGCCTTTGGGTTTCATTATTCTTGTCTATGGGAATGTTTAATGTGGGCTTTAGAAAGTTAATGTCAAAAGTCAGTAACCATCTGTAAATGAATCAACTGGTATTATTCATTTTGATCTTGGGCACATGTTTCTAAAATAACCCAATGATATGGTAGCCTACACCAATCAAGAAAATCTAGAGCATTTCAATTGCCTGGGCTAGTTGGGTTATTTTACTGCTTTCAAAATGTTTTGGGGTCTGTGCAAGGGATATTTAGCCTTGTTACCAAGAATGTCAACCATTTAGTGGGTTCCCATTTGAGTTCAATATGTACCCTCAGCAACTACTTAACAGCAAAATATAAGAGGCGCATGGTGCATTAACTTCTTACATTTAAAGCCTACATTCTGTTAAATCAGTATTATAAACATATTTTATTCTTATTTCCATGGCATTATAAAGAAAAAGTTTCTTGGAGTTTTCTATTTAGAAAGAAAACGAGAGCAATAGGTAAATATTATGCCTTTCTCCACTGAGTGTTTTTCTCAATTGTGCCTTCTCCACTGGCATTTGTCACGGCCCCGCCCATTCCCCTTTCTTTAGTGACCCTTTTCCATGGCATACATATGTTCTTACATTTACCCTTCTAAATAACCAGAATCTTATAATGACTGTCTTACACATTTTATATTGAAACGTGCAATAAACTAAAATAAGTAAAACGTTTGAATTTCTACCATAATACACCATATATATATATATATATATATGCATATATATATATATATATATATATATATATATATATATGCATATGCATGTATAAAAAAAGGTGATTTCTATAAGCAAAGCCAGGAAATTATTGGTTAAATGGGGGAATATACTGAATGATGCTCTTTCCATTAGAGAAGGTTAGCCGGCTAGCTAGCACCTGGTTTGCTGGTGGGTGTGGATATCTCCACAGAGTTGAGTTGGAGTCTGGAGTTTTGGGCATTTTCTGGGTCATTTGCTAGTAAGCACACCCAGTGTGAACCCCCTCACTACTGCTGCGTGTCTTTGTATGATTCTACCATCTGTATTTGAGTCTGCTAACCGTGCCTTAGAAAACACTCATTTATTCATCAAAAGCATACTTTATGCCAGACCCTATGTTAAATCTTGGGATTCCAAAGTAACACTTAACACCCCTTGTTCTTAAGGAGCTCACAGGTAGTAGGGGAGACAGAAACTGAAGCTAATCACAATACATTGTGGTAAGTGTGACCAGTGCGATGTGAGAACAAGCCACAGTGTGTGTTAGGGGAGCTCTGGGGGGGAAGCATGTAAATCAGGTGGGAGTGAGGGTTGGGCACTCCAGGGAGGCTGCACAGAAGAGGGGCCCTTCAGTGAAGCATTGATGGATGAGTGGGAGTTAAATGAGGGTGTCTGTGGGACAGTGGGGACAGACACTATTCAGAGAGCACAGTGGTGTTGGTGATGGGGCGGGGAGGGGGGAGCATAGAGACTGGAGATGAGACCACTGTGTGAACTCAGCATGGGAAGAGAGACAGGCGCCAGTGGGAAAGTGACAGGAAGGGGGCCAGAGGTACAGGCGGGAGCCCTGTCCCTAGAACCTGGCCTGCTAGGCTGTGGAGCTGGCTTTGTCCTGGTAACTCCAGCAGTCACTCTGCATTAGCAGGGTGGCATGGGCAGATTTGCATTTCAGAAAGATGACTGACAGCTGAGGGACGGATGCTGGGAAAGATGCCAGACTGGGGGGTGACGGAGGGGAGGTTAGCTGGCAGCAAGGTGAGGAAGGGGATGAGGACCTGCATGGGAGTGGTGGCGCAGGGTAGAGGGGCAGCAGGGGAGTGTCAGTGGTGGAGTGGGGTGAGAAGAGGAGTCCTGGCAGGCCTGGACCTCAGGCACCTTCATTCCAGGAGCAGGTCAAAGCCTTCTGTCTTTCGGGGTTGGTGCCATCCTCTCCCCCTTGGGGGAAGTGTCCTGGGGACTTCAGATGAGGTCGCCTCCACGTGTCCTCAGCAAATGCCTCCTTTCCTGTCACAGCCCTGTGCAGTCACCAGACCCAGACCTGCCTGGTGTGGCTTGTCACACAGGCGAAGTCTCAGGCTCACGTGAGCAAGGCAGCAAGCATCACTTCATTCTCAGATTGCAGAGAACTTGGAAGAGCTAGTGTGGTTTCTTGGTTTTGCTTTTTTTCTTTTCCTTTTTGTTTCTTAAGTCTCTGTTTCCCTACAAACTAAACAAATTGAATCTGTAGGCCATGAAGAAAGAGTAAATATGGAACCCACAGGACTATGATTACAGAGTTGTATTTTAGACAACAGCAGTGAAACTTATAATTGTGTTGTTAGGGACACAAGAAAGTTTATGGTTAGGTGTCCTGGTCTTTTCCCCTCCCCTACTTGACGTCTCTGCCCCCTGACAGTGTTTGTCATGGCCGTCAGCATAGCTCCTGGGGGCTCTGATTGCTGTCCACTCGTCTTAGAAAAGAAAAAATTTGGGAAGGTCTAATACTTCCCTAGATTACTGCTGCCACAATCTCAGTCTCTTTCTTTCTCTCTCTCATACACACACACACACACACACACACACACGACCAAAATTAATATGTCTTTTCACATTTTATTTTTTTAGGATTTAGTGCATCTTTGTAATGTCACTCCATAGCCTCTTCTATATAATAAAATCTGACCAGTTTCAGTTTAACTAAAAACTGAAGAAGGAATAAAAATAGAGGAAGGAAGGAAGGGGAGGAAGGAAGGAAGGAAGGAGGGAAGGAAGGAAGGAAGGAAGGAAGGAAAGGAAGGAAGAAAGGGAGAGGGGGGAGAGAGGGAGGAAGAAAGGAAGGAAGAGAGGAAGGAAGAAAGGAAGGGCAGTTTACAACATGAGGTAGAAGACCCTACTCTGGCAGAAGCCCCATCAGTCTTGTGTAGACAGTCATGTCATTTGCCGCGGGTCTTTCTGGCTTCACATTGTAGAAGTATCCACGCCTTTTCGCTGATGTGCCTGTGTATTGTGCTCTGGTGGTTGCAGTTTCTGCCTGGCTTGGTTCCTCACAGCCATCCTTTTGTCATTCAGTGTGTGACTTCTAAGGGTAGTCCTGGGGGTGGTTGGGGGTGTGCCGTTGGTGGTTTTATAGTTTTTCACCCTTATAAACTCCTTAGCCTACATTTCCTAGCATTTCAATGCTTGTGCCATCTGTGGCCCATTCATCTGAATTCATTCCCACACAGTTACTCTTATCCCAACTACACTCCCCCAGACATTTTCTGTTTGTTTGCTCTTGTCAGCAAAGAATTGAGCAATTCAACTTTTCCCCTTTATTTTGTTTCCTGCTGATTTAAATACCCATTTTCATCTTTTAGAAAAGCCAAGCCAAGGCCAAGTCCTTCCAGTTTCATAATTCTAAAGATTATTTGAAGGCCAGAAACAAGCCTTTTCTACTAAAAGGGGGATGTCTTTGGTCAGTCCTATCGGCCAAGACCCTTTGCAGCCCTCTTGCTAGTAAGTCTTTCCTGCTTACGTGCCATGTCCGTGCCCGTAACTTCTGTCACCACTGGTGATGGAGCTAGAATCTGTGGACAATTTGTCACTAAAGAACACTTAATGGACATAGGTAAAAATAATTAAAACTGAATTAGCTGTTGGCTAAAAATGAAATGGTACTTAATCATGACTCTTCCAGTTTAAATGGCCACCCTAGAAATTGTTGGTTGAGATACCCAGTCCTCCTAAAGGGGAGATTCAGGAAATCAGAAGCGTTTGTGCGCACAGGGGAAGATTTGCTATTTTCCGTCCAAATGTGGACTCCTCCTAATTACACAACACATTTAAAAAAAACGAATTAAGCAAGTATTGGCAAGGCACAGAGACATCGAGGCCTTCCTGGAGAATTAGCCCAGAGTTCTTTCTGCTTAGCTGGGACCTTTGCAGGAGCGCCCCCCGCCCCCCGTCACTCTTCCTTTTCCAGGGGTGTTTCTGACCCCGGTTGAAGGAGGGGACCTAGTGCAGTGGTCAAGAGCCTGCACTTTGGAGCCAGACAGCCCTGAATAAAAGACTTGCTGCCACCACATGTGAGCCATGTGGGTGGCTTGAGCCATGATCTTACGGAACCTCTAAGCCTGAGTCCCTCACCTGCAAAGGGAGGCTAATAGCGTCCCTTCCTTGTGAGGAGTGAAGGTGTGATGTGTGGAAGGGGGATGGCACAGTGCCCAGCGTACAGTGGGCACTCACTTACTGAGTGGTGGGGCTCTCACCAGAACCCCACTTTTGGACCCTGCCATGGAACCTTGTAGAGGTGGGGCTGCCTTTACATATACCCCCTGAAGCTTGGGATTGTATATAAACCAGGTTGTGTGATTAGGAAAGTGTTAGCAAGGCTTTAAGGCATTTTTTTTTTTTTTTTTTACTTCACTGTCTCATTTTGCACACCTGGGAGGAAGGGCATGGCAGGGGTTAGTGGTTCTGGTTTATCAGAAGGAGTATCTGTTGTGTTTTCTCTGGTCAGCTGGCTGTCCAGGGAAAGACAGTTACCATTTGGGCCCCAATACTGTGCCTGTCAGACTCCTTCAGTTTTCCTATAGAGTTAACTGGGTGCTGTTCTTATTTTTATGCTTAAAAAAATACTTTGCTACTTAACAATGAGCCATATTCTATCTTCTGTAATTGCTATTTCTGACTGGAAAATGGGAGAGTAGGAAAC